>OY292487.1:8898949-10213196 GCA_958496325.1 Nomophila noctuella | reverse complement strand
CGAAGGTTAGCTATTTTTTTTTTTTTGTACCTTTACTTCGTTCTACCTGAGAAAGGGCCCCGCTTTCAAGGTAGTGGGTGCGCATACCTTCTTAATAACACATTATACTAACAATCCTCAAAATTTCAGCTTTGCTAAAATGACGTAGGTCTGGGGGCTCTGGGATCTTACTCTAATAGGACGGCTTGAATTTAATAACTGTTACGAGCTCAGGTATGTGCGCTTTAGTTGAGTTCGCGACTTCATATTGTTATTTTGAAACTTGATACGAACTTACGTATGAAGATAATACAATTTAGTCTATTTTTGGTAGTATTAGCCTTAGCAACTTAGCATTGTATAATGCTAAGTTGCTAAGGCTAATTATAACACCTATGATAAATTGATCATAAATACTACACCTCAAAAAAATATAAATTAATCGTGTGAATAAATGATTAACAATTTATTTTTTATTGTATTTTATTATTGTACGTATTGCGTGAAGAAATCACTTCCACCTTACAAGTCGTCATTCATGCAAACACTATCCTAACGTCTTTTTACGGGATACAAGACACAATACGTTTTATTATGAAAGTTGTATAAGATGCAAACTTTAACAAGAAGGGCCCCACAATCGGATTATGTCAAAGTAGAATTTACAGAATCAAGAAACCCTAATTCCCTCCATCTTCCGGCACAAGTTTCCTCACTGTTCCATGTAGGGAAGATATTGTCGGTATAAAGTACTCTTACACCATCCACCATCTACATATAACTTTTTGTAGTATTATGCTTGAACATAATAAATATATTTAGGTCAGTAAACTTTAGTACAGGCTATAATATTCAACTTTAAATGCATAATACTTCGTCGCCTAATCTTAAAGCTGAAGTGTGGCCAAAATCCTCTAAAATTTGCATTATGTGACATCGTTTTATTAGCTTTTGAACCTAGAGAACCCCTGGGAGCTGAAGGAAGTCATAAATATCTCGCGCGTCCTCGATTCAACCAAACTTTGCTTGCACTATAATGCTCCGACGCCATACTTTTACCACTTTATACTCCATCTTTTCGGAATAATAGAAAAACAACTCCGGAGTTTGTTTACCAGAAATCCTCGAGATATACGAAAGGTGTACTCCGGATTTATAAAACAGGAAAAAAGTAGCATTAACATTTTTTTTCAATGAGGGTCTTAAATTGAAATTATTTCCTACGGAGGGAAGGAAGTGAGAACGACAATGAAGTCACTTAGAGTGGGGCGGGGGAAGAGTAATGACCTGCCCCGACCTGCCTGCTCTGGTGCTCCGTATACAAATGTGCGTGTTGGAATATTCTAAGACATTGGATCAAGACCTATTTTCCAACAACAGCGCACAGCAGCCCCCAGAGGCGACCTTGGGAATTATTTCGACTTATTTGTCACCGGATTCTTCTCATAACACATTACCTGAACTCGACTAACTTATTTTGCAAGCGTTCCCGTGTAGAAATAATTACTAAGCTGGGTTGTTTTCAACGGATTCGAACTGCGCGGAATGGTTTGATTGATGGAAATTAGGTATATGGATGGGGAAACGTTTCATTGATTTAATTTTAGACCAACTTTAGGGAGTTAATACATAGCTGAGTTTTAAAATTTCATAGAATTTAGAACAAGCAAAGTAAATAAACTAAACTTGGATTTAAAATCGGTTCAAATTTCTGTATATTGAGCCAGTGAGATTTGATTTAACCTCAATGAAATGTGAACTATGTTCCCCAAAATATTATTGTATATGGTGTCTATAATCCTTATGACATTCATCTTAGCATCAGCCAGTTGCACTCATAAACATGTAGTTGGAGGATTTTTACACCATCAAGTAACAAGAAATATCATGAAACGATAACTAGTTATATTTAGCTCTATAATTATATCAATGGAACGTATTCCCCATCCATACACCTAATGGGTTAATTTCCATCACCCAAACCATTTCGCGCAGATGTGAGGTAAAGCAGATGTGCAGGTTCTTCCATAGGCCTCGCTCCAACGCCCCAAGTTATGTTCCGTGGTTACTTCGAGTTTGCCAAGTAGTATCTTATACGTAGGCAGTTGAGAACTTCCCTGACTTCGTGACGCGGGTGCTAATTGAGAAGGGAACTTCACAATTGATATTAGAAGTAAACATAACATCCCAACTCACCTTTCACCATACGATGAAAATATTTAACTCAATTTACCAACGAGTGGTAAATGGAATGGAAAACCCAACCACAAACCGCGGAACGGTTGCGCTTGTCTATTGTTTCCATGTTAATTTCTAAAACTATTGAACCAATAAATTGCTGTCGATTAAATTAACGATTAATTATACTTCTCGTCTGTAGCGTCGATCAAATTTAAGCCAATTGAGCTGTCTGTAATTAGTCAAATGTAGTCAAACTTAACTAACATGAAGTGTGTACGACAATGTGAAGAAATTGGATCTACTCAGATGTATGTAGTATGTTTTCCCACGTGCATACATACGAGGCCAGTTGGTCTAGTGGTCAAAAACCCTGGCTACAAATCCAAGGGCCGCGCGTTTGAATCCCGCAAGTGGCCAATGTTGGTGTGATGAATATCGACAAATGTACTCTGGTCATGGATGATTATAAAAAGTATTATAGTAGTATCTCTATCGGGTCCCTAGCATCTATAAAGGAAGCTTCGAGCTTAATTTCGGGGCTACGCAATTGGTGTGCTAGTTCGAGGCATTTATTTATTTACGCGATTGGTTTGTTAATCCAAGGCATTTATTTTTTATTTAAACGCAACTTAATCTAACTGAAGTGAACTACCGCAACATGATAATGTATGAACTTCTCTTATAGCCGAGGACTATCTATCACCAGCTTCCACATAATGCGAGAAACTAAATGAAAGCGCCATTTCACAAGTCCAAAGCCAGTAGAAACATCTTATTTCCCTCAGTGGCTCCAGTTGAAAAATACGAGAGGAATGTGAGCGCATTACGTTCGGTCGTTACTCAGGTCCTCGCGGGTCGGGGTTCGAACCCCGGTGGTGACTAATAGCTGTGGTGCGGTTAAAAATGTTACACGTACATTGGAACATAACCCTAGCACTTGTGTGTTGAATAAAATGCATTATACGAGATGAATTGCCCCGCTTGGTGTAATGGTTAAGAAGTTGCCTATAGGACGAAAAGGTCGCCGGTTCGAGCCCCGCACAGGACACACACCTGTGTAACATGTCTGTTTGTACTACATTTGTAATACCACTTTTGATTAAATATCTGTAACAACTTAACACGGAGTCAGGTCAATGTATGTGATATTGTGAAATATTTATTAATATTTCAAATCTTGCTCGTTTTTAGGGTTCCGTAGCCAAATGGCAAAAAACGGAACCCTTATAGTTTCGTCATGTCTGTCTGTCTGTCTGTCTGTCTGTCTGTCCTGGCTCGTTCTCCGCCGTTTCTGAACCGATTGCCACGAAATTTGGATGAGAGATGTCTAGTGATAATTCAAGAATTGGTTTTTAAAATTATCGAAAAATAATTATTTTTACCCTCTCTCCCATATAGCGAAAAGTAAATTCGAAAAAAAAAACGTAAGTCGCCCCCCCCCCCTTAACTTTTGAAATACTATTACAATTATTCTGAAAAAAATGTCCTGTATACCTCCAAGTAAGTACTTTCAACGAAAACTATAGCGAACTCTGTATCATACATAGTTATTTTTATACAACTCGACCAACTTATGACGTGCAGTTGCGTTTACAAAATGGTGTCTTAAGCGGTCGGGCCATCTTTTAGCTACAGAACCCTTTCATGGGCGTGTCCGACACGCTCTTGGCCGGTTTTTTTACAATTGCTTTTGGCCGACCCACTTGGGCCACGGGTAAGCACTCCGCAATATAAACGATAAATAACTTCTTAGACGTACCTAGATTAACAAATGCCGATCATCAAAATCAAATTAATAACGAAGAGATAATGTTAAAATTAGAGTAAGGCCACATAATTAAACACTGGATTGATAACTCAAACACTGCCTTTGTTCAAATCATTCATTAAAACAAGCAATCTAAAACCTTAACCCGCTTTGAGTACAAATCGTGTTTTGATAATATAAAGGGATTATTCCTTAACAGCGGCTTACAATTCGTTAGGTATTTTTAAATCCTATATTTATGAACAGAAATTGTTATTCTTAATCCCCTTGTTTCGACCGAGCCGGCCCTGTTAAATTAAAGTTGGTATGGGATTTACGCAAAAATATTGGAATATTTGATTTTGTTTTAATTTAACATTTCTAGGAACCAAGAGTACGTACCTCAATTTATCTTCACTGGCAAATTGCGATAATTTTCATTCCAAAATAGATTGAATACCACAATTTCACCGATTTGACCGTATACCTTTTTCACAGAAACCCTATTGAATTACCGAACCACAGCGAGTGAAACATTTAATTCATCACATTTAATAGCGATATCAGTAGGACATTCAATAACTATCTCTTGTATTATTCGACTTCTAAAGGCAGTGGCGGTGTGACATTCCACGAACATCAAAGGTTAACATTATAATCACAAGTTTAGCGTCAACCGAGATGTTTGGCGGTGTTATTCATTCTATTTCACCGAGGGACAGAATATACCTTCTTAATTAAATACGTACTCTTGGGTAATTAAATGTTGCTGCCACATCGAGTCACTGTAAATGCTCCATCAAAGAATATTATTAAATTAATACACTTGTATTCCTCGTTTATTCTTTGATACTGGACCTGGGTAAATAGTTTCGCAGCAAATAAGCCTGTAGGTATTAAGTGAATTAATTTAGTTTACACGCGCCGTGTGGTCCGTAGTCCGAATATGTCAGTTTTAATTAGTTTTATTTTGTTAGTGGCAAAACAAAACTTCAAGTAAGGATGCGTCATCACGAAAGGCTTGTTGTGTTATATAATACTGGTTTTAATCAGCTAGAAGTAGATAGTAAATAGTATTTATTTATTATGTATTACATGGTATTTACTAAATACTATGTAATACAGAGGACCCTGTCTGGGCCCATATCTAAACTAAAATGTGAAAACTAACTTATTGGCGCATTGTGACAGTACGTTCTAATCGCCTTATAGAACCCTCTCCCTAAGTTTTCTTCCAAAATCACGATACTCGACTCATGCTCTTTGTAAAATTAACACATTCAATTTACTAAATAACATTAAAATACTGAACATAAATTGAATTATCAAAGTTCACAAAGTTATTCAGCATTATTAATTTAGATCAAATTATTTTATCTCGCTGCTAGAAAATGTTACTCGAAATAATTAATCTAACATCTTTAATTTCGCTTTTCACTGCGCGGTTGAAAATGAAAGTAACTTATGAGTTTTTTGAATAATATTCTCGTGTTTTTATCAAAGCTTGGTAGTGGATGTAATAATTAATTCAAAGAAAGTACTGCGCGTTCACGTACTATTGTAGCGAAAATTATTCAACCTTCGTAATATTGTTGCTATCTGAAATCCGTCTTAGTAAATGTACAACTGTATATTATTTTACTGAAAAACTATTAATGTACGGATTATACGACGCCTACGTTGAGCGCTGATAAACAAAAAAAGAAGTGGTTCGAATTGAGAACCTCCTCCTTTTTTTGAAGTCGGTTGAAAAAGCATACCACAATGGCGTCCGTGGTGAAAGGTAAGGTATCTGAATAGTCTCCTGACTTTCCTTGATTCTGAGGGTTGTCGTTGCCTTAGAAAGCACTTAAAGCCTGAGCTATCATCGAGTGTGAGAAATTGCTGTCTCACCGACCTGTGCGAGTGAAATATAGTGCACATTGCCACTACATTTAGAGTGCACTATATCCTGCATCCTTTGTGTGCTATCAATCAAATGGACCGAAAGCGCATCTTAACCAAATTACAAAGAAAAAAACAGTGATAACTCAAAACTTCACCAGTAGGTAAAAATTAACAAGCAGCAGCAAATTAAATAAACAAACCGCAGTACAATCAAGTTTAGAATTTGTACCGAGTAATTACTCCTAATTAGCCAACAGTGCGAGAGATGTCTCGAAAATCGACGCTAATATGCATACCCTAAATAAGACGACAAAAAAAAGAGTTTTGTGCAAAAGCCAAGGAAACATTAGAAGGAAAAATGTTGCCACAATATAGTAATTGAGGTGCATTTATCCGGCAATTGGCCACCGTCCCCTGCGCTTCCGTTCGTTAGGCTGCACGGAAATGTCCCGGAAAATTGTTGCGACTCCGGGCTCCATGTAAAACGAAGCCAAGGTCTTTGTACAGAACGTGCTGGATGCACTTACGAATGCTTCGCGAATGAAAGACGACGTCTTACTACTTATTCGAACTTGAAATGTTTTTGGATTCGGGCGGTGAGATGGAAAGTACGAGTATTTTCATTTGAGTCGAGTGTTAGGTGCTTTTATATAGACGGTAAATGCCCATGATATGAGAAATCTACAACGAGAAAACGTGTAAGTTGAAGGACGTGCTTTTATTTTTGCATTCCGTTTAATAAAACGGACTAATAAGTCCGATGAATTTTTACTGTACATTGAATAAAATAAACATTGAATAAACCTTTTCAGTTTTAATTAAACTATGTGTGTAATCAAAGAATCGGAGAACTCATGCGTATTTCAATGTATGCCTCGTTAGTTATCAGGTATTTCCACGAAATATACAGATACCAAAATGTATCGTGTAAAATTTATAGTAGCTTTTTCCATTTCTATATAAAATAACTAGTGCCTAACAAAAAAAGAATGGGTTTTCTCCAGTGTATGCGATTTTTTATCTGCGGATTGAATTTTAAATTGCTATCACAAAGGTGACAGTTTTTTTTGGGCCCACCAACAATCGGTAACGTTTAAGAGAAAGATAACTATGTATAAAATATATATATTTTTTATGAATTTTGCAATTGAAGTGAATTTCAAACGAAACCGGAGTCATAAAACCAAAATAAAAAGCCTTATTTTGATTATATCCGTGAAATATCTGTCCAAAGATTAGTAAACAATGGCTGACATACAGATAACTGAAGGAAAAAAGGTTTTTATCAATAGAATTAAAATAAAACACATGAAATCGAACATAAAGGAGACGCAATTTACTTTTGGAACGGTTTTCATGCCTATTTTTATTTAAGGCGGTGATTGGTAGTGACTTTTAATCATTTAAATAATAAAATAAAATAATACGAATAAACAATACAAAAAAATCCGTATAACGGAACGCAAGTGCTAGTCTATTGCCGGATTTTGATTTTATTTAAAAACTGAATATAAATGTCAGAAACCTTCCGTCTGTCAACTGTCATTAATGGTTTTACTATATAATTTAAAAAAGCTGTAGTTTGTTTGTTTGTTTGAACACGCTACTATCAGAAACAGTTGGTTCGAATTGAAAAAATATTTTTGCGTTGGATTATCCATTAGCCGAGCCAGGCGTAAACTAAAAAAATGTTAAGCTATAGTTTAAGACTATTTGTGCAAAAACCTTATTCAACGCGGACAGAGTCACAGGCGGCCACTAGTCATAATAAATGGTTTTTACTTCAGATACATAGGAAAAACATAATGGAAAATCGCCCTTATGTGTAAGTGTTTACGGTTCAGGCGTTGAAAGTCAGGAAAGCAAATAGACAGATTAGTTTATGAGGTTAATATATATTTTCCCATCTTATTTCTAACGATTCCGGTTAAAATATAAAAAAGTAATATCACCACTATAATCTTGAGATTCTAAGGAATAAATTGATACCCATTTCGTAAATAAACGCTAAAATTTTATGTGGGCCTAACTCTCCATACAAAAACGATTGACTCCTTTAGAGCCATTTTTATATATCTATCGTTAGGTTTTGTTATGACGAATTACAATTTAAGCAGATGATGTGATAGTGCAAAAATGAATACTCATTTTACCGCTCAAATTTTAATCAATTGCTTCGGGTACAAAACTAGGAGAAAAAATATTGAAATGCCGAATCACAAAGACGCGACCAACATACCAATATGTTTTTGTGTGTGAGCGGCAATAATTGTCGTGTCAGTAACGAGGCCACCAGATGTCGCTATTTAATTAAAACTTGAACCATCGTTATCCAACCCTTCGACATTATTGGACCTCCCCATGGCGTTTCACTCACACCACTTGTCAGCTCTATAAACTTTTCCGATTTGGTGTTTTCATATGAATCCCAAATTTCAACAAGCGGCTTTCACCTGGCCGGATTAAAAGTAATTTTCGTTTCTAGGTCAAAGTTTTGTATAATTGGGAAACTAATTCTTGGATAATTTCGCACCAATAAATTGTATACTGTGCCTATTCTTGATCTATTACGATCACAACTATATTCAACGAATAAACTCACAAAATCACATCATATAAGTCACTTTGTCAATTTCAAACTCTCAGTCCGATAGTCTACAGTAGGTATATCTTGTTTGTTTGAATACCTCTACTATGTTTATTCAATAGCCTGACTAAGTCAAAACCTCCGGTTAGAAGAGTCAAACTAAGGCAAAGTTTAGAGATAAACCCTGAGTATCTCGGTCAGGCGTTCCTCAGGGAATCATGTTTCGAGGTCCGCACAATTCCATTTACAAATAATATTGTAATAATAATATAATAGGCAAGGACATCTACACCTACACAGAATAGAACAATAATCCCAAATGTAATTAAGCTGCTGTAACAAATATTTTTAATACAATTATTACTTGCATACACTTACTAGGAATTTCAGATTAGTAGCAATAACATACCCGATATTTTTGCTTGGAAATAGAAGTATGTATATCAGTTTGTCTGTGCTTCAAATGGTACGGATACTAGTATATTATGACAATGTCATATTATGTAACCGAGCATAGGACATGAATCATTGGACAGTTTCCCATAGTACCAAATATGTATATCATCAAGTAATAATCTGCTAAACAAAAACATTAATATGAACAGTTGGCTTTTTATCTATGGATAATATTTTTGACGAAAAGGGTGTCCAATGTCCGTTAGTGGTACATACGTGCAAACTTAGTTGTTCCATATCATGCAACGCAACAACGGCTGTATACAGCCGTGTATCAAAAGCACGTCCTCGAACGTTTTAATTCACTTTTCAATTGTATGTGAATGACATAGCAGTATGATCTCTTGACATAGTTATAAGGCTAGGGATAGTTGTTTCCATCATCCAATGGCTATATACTGCCTTAATTAGTTAAAACGACCACTGGGAGGTGTAAGATTCATGAACTGCAGATACCGCTGTGGTTACGTAGTAATTAATATAATCGACTACCATTGTCACTCCGGATCCATTTGAGATAATATACACGTGTATACATTGTGATAATTATGTAGGTAATATACTGAATTAGCGGAAATCTATCATCAGATCTTCTTCTGGGATTATAAATGTATGTCAAATTGTCAAACGGTTGTAGGTTGGAGATAGCCTAAGAATCAAAAACAGAAAATTTATAATCATGACAACTGAAGTAGCGGTGATTTCGCAATCTTTACAAAGTCTTACAATTCAATATCCAAATTCTTTCGTTCAACAAATACCCTAGTGCCCTTTTAGTGTTCATTGTCACTCGTTCAGACGTCTTCAGCCGTCGATTAATTCAGATATTTGGCTGAATATCTGCCTATATTATTGCTTCACCCACGGGCGTTACCTGACCTAATACCTCGGGCCCATTTTTCGTTCCCGTATGCAATGTACGGGGGATTATAAATTTCCCCTCACAAAAGGCCCGCGACGTAAGTTAGCTATTTACAAAACGCCACCATTTGTTAAAAGGCGCTGTATTTCGTAGAACGACGTAGTTTCTAACGCTAGTCCATAATACCGAGTTTCAGTTTCGACTTTAAATTAAACTAAAATATCGACCTCTTACTGGTAAAAAAAGATAATAAATGCACTTCATTGTCAAAAATTAGTTGACAATACAGTAACGTAATTTTACGCAGTATCTACTGATAAAATGTCAGAAATGAAAAAGCAAAATAGCCTAAGTTAAAACAGTATGAATGGAATCAGTATGAGAGAATTTGGACTTTTAAATCTCAATAACATATCTCTATAATAATGTTGTTTCACCAGTTTTGCTATTAAAAAGAAAATAAGCAAGTTTTCAACTTAAATTGAGAAATAATTGATTTTCATTGATGTATACTGAATGCCGATCTTTTTGTCTCGACCAGGCTTTCGAAATCTGATAACAATTAACAATGTGTAATTTAAATTGTTCATTATTCATCCATCAGCATTTTGATGAAAACTGCTTCAGTTATGCGTGAATTAAATACCTTTTACATATCTCAATGATGTTGTTGTGATCAGATGTTTTTTAAAATAATAATAGATTAATATCAGGCTACCACTGATTTCATGTAATTGATTAATAAAAACTGACCCTTTACATTCCGAACCCGATTGAATAAGTATTTATGAGTCAATAATTTAATCATACATCATCATTTCTGAATTTCAGTGAAAAACAAAATATGCAACTTGAGCGGCCAATTTCAATATAATACTATAGATTTTATTCTCTTTAAATCCGAAATTGATATACATTGTAAAAATAAAGATATCACGTTTTAAACAGCATTTATATTTAACATCAATTTATCTATTCGATTACCAGATTTGCCAGAAGCAATTGATTAATAATGTTTCTTCACAATTTTATAATATCGATTTGTATCAGCTTCATTAATTACATTATGTACATGTACATTCTTATAAAACGCACACCATAATACACTTTTCTAATGCTAACGAAGTTTTAAACCAACCGTCCGAGAAAATATATTTGCAATTTTAGATTATTTCAGCTTCAAAACTAAAATTTAGTTTCTGGTAACTACGACCGTCGTCCATACGTATAGCAGTTTGAAAGTGCTTAAGTATCTACATAAAATATGTATTCAGTCCCCGCGCCCGCAAAAGCTCAGAAAGTGTCCCTATTAGGGTGGCATTGTGAATGCAACATCGCGAACGCGGTTATAGAGTTTGCTGGGATGCATTTATTGCCGTTCATACGAAATGAGCGCAAACGTGAGAGAACGCATCGCCGAGCAGAGCTACCATGCTCGCGGAAGATTTCATACGGATATGGGATTTGTAAACGACATGTTTGGTGTATCCCGGGTAAGGTTATGAATGTAAATGGTTACTTTAAACTTTGGAAATGGTTGTAATTTCGAGGAACACAACATTGGAGATAGTTTTTGCTTTGTTAAGCTATGGACTAGTGTGCGGTTGATAAAACAGTAATTTCTGTTCCCTCATATGTCTTTGATATTCTTTGGGTAAGTTGACTAATTGGTATTGACTACGCATTATATGATCATCAGTCTTTTGTAGCGCATACATAATACGTATAATCAAGGCTGTCAAGCATCGAGGCAAGGGTCTGAGTTCTTCATATTCCTGGTATCTTTCCGTTAGCTTCAGTCCAGGGCATTTCTTATAAGATTGAGTTATTATTCCGCCCAAGCCTGCTCGTTTATGCTCTAGTCAAAGTAACGTGGGAGTTCTATAAAAACTGAAGTTAATTTTGTTTCAAATTTTACGTTAGTGCCTTGAATTGGTGATTACCAGCCCATTAGATAAGCGCTATTATGAAGTCCATTATACTAACGATTAATGGAGGCTTTTGCCCTGAAGTAAGTGGAAGCTAATAGGCTGATACGGGAATGAAATGGCAGATTATAATGTCTTGAGTATGAAATTTTAAGATAAAATGTACATGAAACGAAAAGCGAATTTACAATCCCGAGCACGAATTATAGTTGTGGATTCTCTGTTCGACGGATCTTATGATATTGCCTGGTAAATAAAGGTTCAATATAATTTAAAAAAAATACCCTGGGTTTATAAATATTAGTTTTTCTTTAATATTGAAATGAATGACTTCCTTGTTTAAGTACCATGCTACGCCACTTCAATTAAGTTAATTATATGTAGGTTACAAAACGAAATGGCCTTAATATCAACTGGAACAGAAACTCATTAGTAACTTTGCGAGCAAGATTGATATTTTAAGTGGCAAGCCGCATACAGTCGCGATCTATAGGCGAATCATTTGTTTCTATAATTTAAGACTAAGATTATAAATTGAAGGATTTGGGGCCGCAGGGCCTCATTAAAAACTTTTATGAGTTTCTTCAAGTTTCTTGGATAGGTATTGTGAACAGATTGACGTCGGAATTTTAATGACTTATTGTGGACCTTCACGTCCAGTGATGTTACTTGGACTGGAAACTCATTACAATATTGATGATGGAATAGATAGCCGCAGGCTTAAAGGCAGATTGCTTAGGAAACTTAAAATACATTTTAATTCTAGAAGAATATCGATGCCTAACGGCCAAAAAGGCCTAACCGCCACTTCACAAACTTTACAGGAGAGAGGATTAAAGACGAAAAATTACGAAAAAAAATCATAAGTCGTTGGGTTTTGCTTCCTAAGATTCCAAATTTTAGGTGTAAATATAAAAGATACTTCTCTTCAAAATGTATTTATTAAAGTATGGCAAATCATTCATCTAAGGGTGTTTTTAGTCGCTTATGCTCAAATGGATTTATTTTTTTACAGCAAAAATGTCGTAACTACATTTACCAAAAAAAATCATGTTAGCCTAAGCGACTTAATTGCATCTGTATTTTTATTAAAATTGCTTAACCGACATTAAGCCAACATAAGAAGTGATTGACGAAAAAGTCTTAGTAATAGCGAAATACTAAATATACAGAGTGTCGCAGATAACCTGTACCAGCGAAAGTCTGCGACCAGGGACACCAATACCCATAGATTGAATCATTTATTTTGAGGAAAAAATGGGATAAGCGCCACAATGCGTAGTAATATGTGATAGGGAAAATAATCCTAAGCGCCATATCTTATATTTGAAAATTGCAGCCCGAAAGTATTAAGCGACACTTTTGTTATTTATTGTTTTCAAGCAAAATTGTCTAAGTAACTTTTTCAAAATATTATATTTCCTAACCACCAGAATGAAAAAAAACACTAAATATTGGGCGCTTAGGACGTAAAATTAAGGCTTCGAGCCTTAATTTACCAACCGCTTAAGCGACAAAAATAACGCCCTAGAGAGACGAAACCTAGATAGAACGACGCAGAAAAAAAAGGCGATTCCAATGATGTATATGTTACGGGCAACGTGATTAATCGGGAATTATGAATAAGGGCCGGCCTTTATTAATAATTCCCAAGAGCGTTGGGCAAAGTGATTAATTTATCACTTTGACCGGCCCGTATTAATAATTCCCGACGCCTCTTGGTCCATGTAATAAATCAGTGTTTGAGATGGCTTGTATTTATCACTTGGACCGGGCATTATGATAAGAAATGTTTAAGGGTCACAAAAAAAAAAAATAACCCTAACCTATTTTAGACCACCTAAGAAGCGGAAGACTAATGGATGGATATAGGTTAGGGTTATTTTTTTTATTACCTTTTAAAATTCCCCTAGTCACGAACATAACACATGGTAACGACTTTTCATCTTATGTAATATTTTTATCTAAATAAAAGTAGGAAGTTAATTATATCAATAATTGCTTTTTTTAGTGTTTATTTTTAAATGTTCAATTGATGTGTCCTTTAACTTTTCATGTTAATATTGTAAGTTTAATAAGATTTAATTAGCAAAAACACTTCAAATAACCTATTTTATCACTTTGCCCAATATGGGTTGGGAATTATTCATAATGGCCGGGAAAAGTGATTAATTTCGCTATTTTTATCACATTGCCCAATTGAGTAGGGAATTATTAATACAGACCGGGAATTATTAATACGGCCCGGGCTTATCACATGGCCCGTAACATATATAAGTCGATTTCGCAAAAAATGTCGCTTAGGCCATTTTGGCCGTTAGGCATCGATATTATTTTTTACGCCGCAATAACTTGAATCATATATTTTGTAAGGAATAGTCGTGAATAAGGAATAATGGTACAATGAGCTAACATAGGATCATGTATGGCAAACATTTTGTAAACAAATTTCGATAAGCGTAACAAGTTGAAAGTGTGTCGCTTAATGTTTTGTTTACTATTCAAGCCTCGTTCGGCGGTCGAATCCGAAAGGCCCGTATATTTTATTGGGAGGCGGCGAATTAAGAGCAATTCACATTGGACGATTTTCCGTCGGCGGCCGCTACGTGGCACGACAATCCAATTAATAAGCAAACCTTTCGTATTCACAGCGAATATCAAATGTTTGTCCGACGTCCAATTGGTCGTTCAAATAAAATATTCATATTATAACAATACATTGTTGACTGTGATTGCGGCACGTTCACAAATTTCAGCTTTAACGTTTTCGAGAATCGTTTTTTTCCCTGTCTAATTTTCCGACGGAAGATTGAATTGTCGCCGTAACTATTTATTTTATTTTGAACGAGATTTATTTTATGGCGTGAAATATTAATATTAAACGCTGGTATTGAATGTTAGCATTTTATTGTAAAGGGACGGAAAAGCTGTCGGATAAAGCAATAAAAAGTGATGGCTGTATCTGGCTACATCCGTTTGACGTTTGAGATCACCAGTGAAGAGTATGGTACTGTAATGGTGAAAAAATTAACATAACTTTTTTTTTTTTACTATCTAAGGAATACTCAGTTAGATTAAAATGTTTATTATTTTAAGTTAATTTTTGAAAATAATTCAATATTTGGACTGATTTTTGGACCCATATAAAACTATAAAAGTATATTATATTAAAAAAATAAGAATAAAAAAGCACCCGATTACAAGCACAAAAACTGAAAGGCATCGCACATAGGTACACCTTTTTCAGAACTTCTTAATTTTAGAAAATCCTTAAAAACGTATAGGACAATATCAACAAAAAACCATGTCCTGGAAACAAACGCATGAATAACAACTTCTTCAAAAATGCAATTCAAGTCGCCGTGCCGTTGAAGCCTATTTTTTACGTAGTAATGATTGATATAAGTGTTCAACCATTTACACTAAATGCGCACTTTCTACTAAGAACATTTAATGATAATAGGGATGCCGTAAAAGTATATGAGAATAACCCACTTAACCGTCCCTCATAATATATCTCATTTCTTTAAGGTTTCTATTAAGGGCAATAAAGATTATGTTTGACCTCTGACCTTCAGACATCACTTATTCGAGTTCAGCGTTAAGTTACGTTGGCTTTTGCAAGAAACCATCCACTTAACAAAAATTAATCTCATGAATTATAACCGATTGCTTTAACCGTTTCCTGGATAATTTTACTAAAAACCAGAACAAAACTAGTACAAAAAAAAATCAAGTATATTTAACATATTTTTTTATTATGTGATAACACAATGAAATTATAATGTAATCTAGGCCAAAAAAAAATCATCAAAAACCAACTAACTACATCTATACTAATATAATGAAGCTGGAGAGTTTGTTTGTTTCAACGCGCAAATCTAATGAACAACTGGTTCGAATTGAAAATATATTTTTATTTTGAATAGTCTATTTGTCGAAGAAGGCTTAAAGCGATAATAAACATAACATTCAGTGTGCGGAAAACGAACACCACGCGGAAGGAGTCGTGGGCGGCCGCTAGTTAATTATAAAACCTCTGATTTTACAAGGAAGCCTCGAGCCTGAAACTAGATGAATAACTAAGGAAAGTCTGACAACAAATTAGTTATCCCGAAGTATCTTGAAGGCCTCCCGTCATTCCGAGTTAATAAATAAATAAATAAATAAATGCCTTGGACTAACACACCAATTGCCTAGCCCCAAACTAAGCTCGAAGCTTGTACTATGGAAGCTAGGGAACGGATAGACATACTTAAATACTTTTATAAACATCCATGACTCGAGTACAAATGCCGATGTTCATCACACAAACATTTGCCCCTAGCGGGATTCGAACCCGCGACCCTTGGTTTTGTAGCCAGGGTCTCTAGCCACTCGACCAACGGGCCTGTAGTTGGCCCAAAGTAGTGTCCCAGTGATATTTAATATAATTAACCCTTTACCTCCCCGAGTCAGGAATGAGGGTCCGAGATGACTGTACTGATTACACTGAATCCTTAAGTATTTGCTGAATTTATTGAATTACGCCTAAGTTTGGGTGACTGGTCCTCATTTTATTCGTTACGATCACATAAATCATTCTGATGGGGGAAACGGTTTATGACTATAAAATGTTTGTAAATAAAATTGTTTTAAACATTGCATAATTTTGCTTCTAAGTTAATCATTTTTTTCTGGCATTTTTCTAAAATACCACTCTGATTCAAATTTTCGTTTAATTTTTACATTTTATGCTGAGCCACAATATTAAGTGTTTTTTGTACCCACGTATTTGTGCTATCCATTCATGTACATGTAAGCATAAATTCAGAAATAAAAAACATGATAAAACGTCTTCTTACATTTTAAATCATAAGCTGAGCCAAACCTACCCGTAATATAAAGTGTTTTTGTACCCATGTATTTGCACCATCCATTCACGTAGATTTTAACATAAATGCAGAAATGAAAAAACTTGATAAAACGTCTTCGGTCAGTCTGTTGTGTTTCCATGTAAATTTACGGTCCCTCCCTATAATAGTATATCAAAGTACCGTCCAAAATACTAGATCCCTTACAACGGAGGTTTATTTGCAAACGACAAGGGCTGTAAAGTTCATTGTATTTTGGTTTTGCGCGCGAAATAACAGATTGCTCTGTCGTGGTCGCCTTGATTTCCCACAAGATTACCCCAATGAAGGTAAGAAGTCAACCGCGGGTCTTGCTGTTTTTACTTCAGTTATTATGTTTCTAATTTTTTGTTTCGTTTCATCTAACTTCCAGTATAACTTTTGCATATTTTATGGTTTTGGTAGGCTTAATACTTTTTCGATCCGGAAGAAAACAGCTTTAAAAGAACACCCACCGGCCGAAACAAAAGTTCTCGGTGGATGTTTTTTAATATGTCACTTTGACTGGAGAAACTTTCACTTTATGCTTATAAAAAACCTATGCTTATAAAATTATAATATTTCGGCATTCTCAGTTTTTCTATTTGAGAATCCAATAATAAATAATATAGCACTGTCATTGTCTCGTTTAGATCAGCTATCTAACTTTCAAAATTAACACTTATTTTCAATATTTTTTCCCAAACTCAACACAGCATGATTGTTATTCATTGTAATGTAATAGTATTAAAAAATCTCGTTGCCTATCTGAGCGACAAACATTACAGAGGTACGAGTAAACCTCATTAAATCGCCTAAAAACATTGTGGAAAATAAGTAAACATTTTCAAGTATCAGAAATTTACGCTTCCCAAATAAATTGGATTCAGAGACAATAAACCTTAAACCTTCATTAATTGCTTCAAGGAAAATTAGCTTCAATCCTTCATTGTCAAGATCTACCCCTTACAAGATCCCTTTTACTTAAATTACCAAAAATTGCTTAGTGCACTTTAGAAAGTAGGTTTTTTTAGACTTTAAAAACGATAAATATCCTGTGAATTTTTGTTATTCAGATCAGTATGGGTCATACAAAGAAGATCATCATGAGATGATGTTTATAATTGGCACCAAAACACAAAAAACTTATATTTAGTCACAAATAAAAAGTAAACCGTCGCTATGGTGAACTCTTAGTGATTAGAAGTCAACTACGCAAACAAGAAATATTATCATAATCATCATCCTAGCGCCTCTCTCGGTTGCATCCTCGGAGCCTAAGATACGCTGCGACTGTGACCCTGAATTGACCAGTCTGGTTATTACATTGGAGTGACTGTCGTCTGACTTCCGTAACCCTTACAAGATAAACCAGACCATTTGGATCATAGTCCGAACCAACAGCTTAACATGCTATCCGAAGCACGAAATTAATTTTTTTATCAGTCAATCAGGTGATTCAAGCCTGCGATGTCCTAACCAAACTGAGAAAAAACACACAAAGTGAAAGTGTTCCCTGCGGGATTTGAACCTAAGACATCCGGTGATTTGAACACAGCGCTTTAACCACTTCACCACGGAGCCATTAGTATATAGTAAAAATATAAAGATACTATAAATGTACACGCTCCTAATACACAAAATAGACCATAATCTCACCCTCTCCACTAAATTCAAATACTTCGTTAATATCCATGTAATATGTCTATTAGCAACTAACTTGTGACCATAAGGTAGCGTTAGCACAGTTCAAATTACTAAAGGAAACTCAATCAACCTGTTACCCGTATATCCTGAACTTTAGCCGTAGCTGTGTCGTCTAGCACCATAAACCCACTAGCACTTCATTACGTGGACTATCCGGCAACACGAGACCCGTACAAGTAACAGGCCGTGTAACAAGGGGTTAAAGTTTTACGACAACATTCCCTCATCGCGTCGTTACAATAATTTGTCATGTTACCAAATGGTAACATCTAGATAACAAAGTTATTACTCGCTCGTTCCCGTTACGCTTTTAATGTCATTGATATTCTTGATGGCGGTTGTTTAGAATAGACTTGTTTACAGATACAGGATGGTAGTGCGGCCGGGAAGTCTTTGTCTGCAAATTGTTTGTCATGTAAATTGAACTGTATTATTATTATTATTACTAACAATATCTACTGAATTTGTGGGTACTCCTGTAATTGTGTTTTTCGGGATAGACTTCTTGCGTTGTACTAGTTTTTACACGTGGCTCTGCCCGCGTTATCAAGATTCCTGTTTTATTCCATTGGAGCAGTTAATCGGGATAAAAATCTATATATCCTATTAATTTAGTCAGCCCATACACTACCTGTAAACCACAATTTCAACAAAATCCGTTCAGAAGTTTCATCGTGATTGACGGACCAACAGCCAAAAAAGATTGACTTAGCCAGCAAGAAACAACGCTGTATACTTTGAACATGATACTATTTTCTTTACAAAACAGTTGTACGTTTTAATGTTAAATTAGCGTGATCAATTCTCAAAACAAAAGCTAACCGTCCTTTATTATCACGTAGATTTGACGCGTAAATACTACACTTTCGGGTTAAATTATTATACCGCGTAAAATTTAATGCCAGTGCTTCAGTTTAAACAGGTTAACGTCCCTGTTATTAAATTCTTCCAATTTTATAAAGTAAACAAAGTTAACTAGATCTTACCTTAATAACATCCAATGAACTGTATGACTGAAATATCAAGCAATGTCCTTGTAACTTATACACTTTACTTAATAAAATTGACGTCTACATCAGAATGTCATGTATATCAGGGCACTATCAGCACTATCAGAATTTAAGCATATTGGGGAGCCCTCCAGAAGACTCTCAGTTAGGTTCGGCTATCTCTAACGCCAGCCTTTTGCTAAAACCAGAACGTACAAGTAAATACCAGTATGTTTTTGTGGGAATTAATTAAATTATCATCATCTTGTGATGGTAGGGAATCTAAACAATCCGCCATTCTGCGAACATTCTAGGATCTGGGAAAATAAACAGAAACGTTAAGCAGGTGCAATTAATGAGCTGGATTGCTAGGAGAACGCATTGACGCGCCATAGCGTACAGGTTAGCAAATCCTGCAACCGTGTGGGGCTCAGAACTGATCTCCCACTATCCTCTTAACTAACTGCTGAACTTTCCTTCGTACCCGAGCAGGGAGAAACCGATATCCGTCGTCTGAGGCAATTGACTGATCTCTGAAGTCACCAACCTATGTATGTAGAAAAGCTAAAATACATTAAATTGCATCGTCGATTACTAAGTACTTCCCCAAGCTTCCGTTGAAGCAGAACTTTAACCGAGCCATTTACTAAATAACTTTCGTGACTCATAAAAAAACTGTACAATAACGCGTTTGCGACGCTGTGATAATATGCCTTAATCTGAGCGCCCTGGTGGAATGTTGAGCGATAAAAATTCCACGCCGACGCCTCCTGCTCTACTAAATAACTTTTATTAACGTTCACACGTTTTAATTTTGTGTTCTTTGTTTAAATTGTAAACAAGAAAGAAGCGGCTATCCCTCTAAATATTTAGCTTTGATAAATATGCAGCCGGCGGAAAAATATTAATATTTATAACGACACTAAACTATTCTAGAAAATAAGTAGTAACTTTTATCAGAATCAAAGGGAAAAAATAAGCATCTTCTTATAATTCCGCCTAACCTCTATATTTACTGAAAGATACATGATTGAATGAAATGATCCATTAGTGTTATTGTTATTGTGTCAATGTGTTACGTGAAATTATTCAATTGAATACTCATCAATACAAAATGTTGAATGTAAAGGCTCCGAGACTCCGAGGCATTGGCCGAGGATGCAACCGAGAGAGGCGCAAGGATGATGAAGAGAAAATGTTGAATGAGATGCGATTAACCGTTTGAAAAACATCTGGTTATCGGAAAATTGTAAATAGATTTGCTGCAACTCTTTTATTATACCGAACTTCCACCTGCAACGCATGTTTTCCTTTGATGAACGGAAGTGTCTCGGCGCTCATAGTAATTTTCATCTCCCACAAAGGGACTTACAGGACTCGTTAATAACCTCATATGCGTTTGCCGCTATTGAAGATATTGACGTCGAAACTGACATCACGCCATCACATGCATGGTAATAACTTAAGTAATTTGTTTTGTCTCCTTACAAAATATGTATGTACATTTGTGATTCGCCTATTTGAATAAAGCCATCGATAAATTAATTTAAACACCACTTTCCCTTAATAAATGCAGTTAATAGTCATTTTAGTATGATACACGTGAATCTAACCACGCATGTGGGGCACCGATTACCGTTTAATTACAACACCAACCGAAGAAAACCCTTACGCGCCGCACCGTTGGTCTTACATACTAATTCGGACAATATTTCCCCATCCGCGCAAAAGGGTTGCGCTTTAAATCTACGAGGAGTCTGTGAGTTGAAAATAAATGCCCGTTTTAAAGGAAACACGTCATTTATCTTATTTACCTTGTATATATCTCGATTCTTTGTTTGCGAAGGTGGACGGATGCCCCTGCAAGTCTGAACCAATATTTGTTTGACAATGCTCGCTGGTTCTGTATTGGTTTTTCCTTCGTAGAAATTATACTTTATCGAGAAATAACGTTTTTAACACAATTATCATCCTCCTAGCGATTATCCCGTTTCTGTACGGGGTCAGGTTACACCATGAACCAGGATTTGTCGAGTTTGGTCGTTACAGTGAAGCGACTGCCATTAGACCTTCGTCGTAAACCTTAGCGGGGAACCGGACAGGTTGGAACATGACACATTCAGATCTAACTGAACTAAAGTCAGACACTATCTGAATGTGCAGGTTTCCTCACGGTGATTTCCCTCACCGCCGAGCTAATGGCACAAATTCACTCATAGGTTTTCGAAAAATCCAGAGTTTTGATCTCGGATTCAAACCACGGCCCTCACATATGTGAGGTGCGGGCCTTACTACTAGGCCACCATCGCTCTTTACGTAAACCCAATAATATCAGAAAAATATCGCGTCTCGAAGGTAAATAAATCAGGATCTTACATTTAACTAGGATGAAATTGTTCTTCGCGCCGCGTTGCCCCGTATAATTGAGGCTGCCCTGCCTTAATCCTTGAAAGCGCGTTGCACATTTGTTACACGCTTGGCAAACCAGATATCAAGGGGTACTTTCCATCAGGTACGCCAACAAGCTCGTTTGTCTTCCTTTATCAGAAACAATCCAAAATTCAACATTATTATACCTACGCGTAATCTAAAGTAACGATAATCTATAATACAAAAATGAATCGCAAAATGTGTTGGTAAGCGCATAACTCAACAGCGCCTGGACCAATTTGGCCAATTCTTTTTTTTAAATGTTCGTTGAAGTCCAAGGATGGTTCTTACGGCGAGAAATTACATTTTTTTTTAACAGGACGAAGTCTGTCGGGTCAGCTATTAACTTATAACTACTATTTGAATCTGTGCTGTTCGATAGGTTCACTAGAGGTAATGTGAATTTATTCTTCACTATTTATGATAACTGTGCCGCACCTATTATCCGGCCGGTGGGATATGTATGGCGTAAGCGGTATTGCGTATTTATAATATAAAAGTTTTAAAATTTTTTCATAAAAACACGCGTGATTTTAAAAATGGAACGCGCTAATTTTTTCCTTTTCGGCCAGACTTTCCTGTGCAAAGGTTTGATTTCGACAGTAATCTATTTATAAATGAATCCTAACAAATTATATTTTTACGATCGCTTACAAAACAGCATCCCTCTTAATATAGCAGTGGCAGCCACATTTAATCATTTTGTATATATTGTAGATACGTATACAATATGGTTCAAACTTCCAATAACATGTAACCTCCCACGTGAAAAATTCTCGTCCACACGGAAAATCTCCCTCGTCTCCTGTCAATAACTCCTTTGTGGTATTTTTGTAGACACAATGTAGGGCGAAGTTATCGAGCCCGCTCACCTGTGAACTGAGGCCAAAGGCATACCAGTGAAACACCTCATTACAATTTGTAATGTAATGTTTCTGCTGGTCGGACAATCTCGTCTATTCAACTAACTGCACGGGATATTTTTATACCTTCTTAGCAAGCTCAGACTCACTTGTAGTTAAGTGGAAACGGCTTAGTGATGTTTTAAATATTATACAGATTCAAAGGTTTTTGACATTTAGATAGCAAGGATTAATCAATGCAATAACGTAACAAACTAACGCAAGCATAATGATTATTTAACTCTAAGGAAACTGTATTAAATACTCATCATCATCAATATTCATTAAATTATACAATGACAATAACTCGACTTAAAATGTACTCACTGCGATGATTTTCTATACTGTGTTCGCTATACTTAACACTCATTTTTCTGTGAATATTCATGAATTAATTCGTTTTCATTTGGCTCATCATTTTCGTCTCAATAAACTTGAATGGATAACAGAGTGTTTATTTTGGACCAAAAATTCGTCTTACAAAATGTTTCATTCACCAAATGTATTTACTGTTTGAAAGAAATCTGAGATGTTTCGTGACTGCTAAGAAATACTAATTTAGATGATAGAATGAGTTTTTTTGCAGCTTCGGTGATCTTGTAGCCTTTCATTTCAAATTTACTACAAATTCTGAAAAAGTGAGGGATTTTTTTCATCTTAGAAGTAACGAGTAATATGCAAATTATATAGTAAAAAAATATGAAATGTTTCTTATTGAATCATACTGTTATAACTCTTTACAATGATCGCTATGTAATATTGTTTTGGAGATATTTGACGTTCTGATTTTGTCTGGAATCTTGTATTTTTTCCATCAAATTATATATTCTGATCGAATCAGGACTTATTTATGAGTAATTATAGAAAAAATAAAGAAACACTAGCAATCCAGTTAAGCAAAGCTATTAACAAAAAATCCAATGGCTATACAAAAAAAACCAATTGAATAAAATAAATAAACAAAATACAGTGTCAGCGCCCTCCCCCATCGAGTTTCCACGAGTCGCCTTGCCGCGTCGGGGTGCACATAAATTAACGCGTTCTCGATTAAGCGCCGCGAGACGGCAAGCAATAAAATAAATTCACCCTTCCACCGTCCATCGCGAGAAATATTGATTCCTGTGCCTTGGCTCGACAATTACCTGTACCTTTATCGCCTTTTACTTTTCCTTTTTTCGGCAAAGATTAAACGGGAGAATCAGGTAATAGATGGCGTGTTGCGGAGCCGACTTCTCGCTCTGGAATAATAGAAATATCGTGATATATTACACCGAGAGACAACGGATGACCTCTTTAGTGAAATAAGTAATAACTGTACAAGTATTTGTGCGATTAGTCCAGAAAAGTCTATGCTTACTACTAAATTCGTACTGTACTGAATGGTAGAAAATTGATAAACTCTCGTATTGCTCGAGCGGAAAATTAGTTCAAAAACAGCTATCTTGTTTAGGTATTTCATGTTCAGTGAATAAAATATACCTACATTATACTTATTTAAAAATAATACGTCGAAAAATCGAACGTACATTTTATACGTACCTAACTCCAAACACATGAAGTGTGGGCGGATCAAACCTCGATCTCTGTTGTAGCTGATACACACATACACATAATGTGCTTGAATATTCCTCCTAAACGAAGCTAATGAAGCTCATTAACCCTCTATTTTTCCAGCTGTCGCGATTTCTTTTTACGACTGCTTCAGTTGCTCCGTTAATTAACTCCGTAGGTTACACGAATTAAAATTTTAAACATTCACAAATTAAATTACAGAACTTGAATTGCATTTCATTCATTATTTAGTTAGCGCTCGTTGTAGTTAAAAGTACCGCTAATGTTGCTACGAGTTGCACTGAATAAGTTTAAGCACTCTCCGCCAGTTGTCGCTATCCGCTACAAGACTCGAGAACTTTTTAATTGGCCAGCCTTACAGATTGAATAAAAAAACAAGTCAAGGGTCCTTTCGCCTTAATTAAATTTACTCTTGAACCGGCGTAACGGAATGGATTTCCGTTTTTTTCATTCAATGTTGCTTTTATCCTAAGCTGGACACAAACAGACGTAATTAGACAAATAAATATGACAGGCGCTTGAGTTTTTTGCAAAATAATAATGTTTGATTTGTTTTGATGTTTTGATGCTGAGGACCGTGCGAAGACCTAGGAAGAAACCGGGACTAACGCTGGGACGATGATATATATTATTCTTTGTTTAGAACTAGTTGTAGTGATATCTGTAAGAAATTATTTATTAAAAAGCGTTGGTAATCTTTTCGACATGTAGTTACGATATCACTCAACATAGCATAAAAGTCAAGCATGAATGTTGACATAGTCATTCTAAAAGTGCAATGAAATGAAAACACAATGGCCGAGATGTGAGGTCATTAAAAAAATAGCGAATATTTTTATTAAAAACGACAATAGAAAATTTGGTTTCGTAAATTAAATTTCGAAAATCTAGATTTATCCTACCCAATGATAAGTGTAGGTATTAAAATCAACTATGAACATTCATAAAAAAAATACACAAATTGTTTGATATGGTAAACCATGTTACCATTTTGAAATACATTGCGGGCAACAGATTTTCCGTATCGTATAAATGTATCATCGGCAGAATCAAATCACATGACAGGAAAAATCATTTTGGAATTGATTCCGCATCAACGCGAAACTATTTGGAAATGGGGTATGAAAATGATTAATAAATTTTGATAAAAATATTTTTATTTGCATATTAAAATATGACGTAAAAGCTTATGATGCGATTCATCAATCATTATTATTTAGCATGGCATTACAACATTTTTCCTGTTTTAATTAACGGATTCGTTTCAACCTTTTAACTACATGCACTGAAAACCTTTTAAGTCTTCTTTTAATAAATGAAAAAATTAATCTGAAAAAGAAAAATATTACCTGCCATCATTCCTTGCTTTGTTCTGTTGTAACTAAAAATGTGGAAACCAGTACGCTTGATGTTAGAAATACTGCAAGATTCGAAGAGCCCAACAGTGCACTGTTCATATGCATTTTGGTAGTGTCTTCCATAATGGGCAACCATACGCTGTGACTTCACTTTTCCAAAACAAGCATTAACACGAAAGAAAAGCATTAGAGATACCGCAGAGTCTCATCCTCTCAGTTTATAACTGAAGGAAAAAATACAAAAACAAACATTTAAGAGGGAAAGTTAATTAAAGCGATTCAGATCTCAATTACTGTATGAAGAGGAGTTCAAATTAATTTACATTTGTTGATATCTGAAGGCGGATATCACTAGCTCTATGGAGCACTCGGGTTCATGGGGGAATGAAAGGCTCATTTGAATTAAAATCCTTTGAAACAGCCTTCCGATTCGCGGAGTAATGAACTTTGAAGGGAGCTGAGCTGCGGCTGGCAAATATTACAATGATTGCCCGCCATAAATCAAGTTGCGTTGTATTCGGTACGCAGATGTACTCATTAATAAATTTCTGTCGAGCTGATTTTTAGGGTTCCGTAGCCAAATGGCAAAAAACGGAACCCTTATAGTTTCGTCATGTCTGTCTGTCTGTCTGTCTGTCTGTCTGTCTGTCTGTCTGTCCTGGCTCGTTCTCCGCCGTTTCTGAACCGATTGCCACGAAAATTGGTGGAGAGATGTATAGTGATAATTCAAGAATTGGTTTTTAAAATAATCGAAAAATAATTATTTTTACCCCCGCTCCCATACAGCGAAAAGTAAATTCGAAAAAAAAAATTCGACTTACCCCATCGTGTGGGGTATCGTTAAAAAGGTATTTTTAAATACAATAAAACTTGCCTTGAAACCATGTGGATCAAACACCCCAGTCACGAGATATATTAATACAAAGTTAAAATTAGAGCGTCCCCCCCCCCCTTAACTTTTGAAATACTATTACAATAATTCTGAAAAAAATGTCCTGTATACCTCCAAGTAAGCACTTTCAACGAAAACTATAGTGAACTCTGTATCATAGATAGTTATTTTTATACAACTCGACCAACTTATGACGTGCAGTTGCCCTTACTAAATGGTGTCTTAAGCGGTCGGGCCATCTTTTAGCTACGGAACCCTTTCATGGGCGTGTCCGACACGCTCTTGGCCGGTTTTTTTAGCTTAGGAAATATTTTTTGGTGTTTATTTACGTAGTGTTCAATTTGGTTTATTTATCTGTAGGAATTATGTCATTTTATAAAAGTAACCTAGTAGATAGTTCCTTGTTTGAATGATCTTTTCTCTCTGTCATAAGGTTGTTCACAAATAAACAACACTTGGGGCTCGTTTTTACTACCGAAATAGTACTCATAAACACTACTATTCTTAGCAAGACATGACTGGTATTTACTGAATACGACTTAAGCAATAAACTGCTTCTATCCATCTAAGTCTTTCGGTCTTCAATATCCCTGATGTTTTTCTGTTTGCATCTAAATGCTAAGTAATTGGATTTTGAAGCTATTTGCAAAAACTCCCGTCCGTTTTCCGTTGTCCACTTTTTGTTGAACAATTAACAAAAAGTTCTCCCTAAACGGAGACAGTTCTTTGTTTTAGTTTCGTTTCTTTTTATTTATGTCACTTATAAGCTGGCTTTATTACACACTTAAGAAAGTAAACTTCTTTCACGGAAGCACTTTTCATTATTTTAAATGTTTTACTCTTTATTACGATATCAATTAAAATAACAAAGCGAACATCTGTATTTATGTATAATATAAAATTTCATTTCATTTGATACGCAATGTTTTACCACTCTTTAAAGCTTCTAATATTATGAGTCCACTATGAAAGATCGGAGATCTGTTGGTGATTTAAAATGCATAATATGTCTACATATCTTGAGTTTCAGATGTAACTAAATCTTCATGAGTATGTTATGTGAAAAAAGTTCATATTTCTAAGTCAGACGTAGATTGTAAACACAGACAGACTAATACCCGATATTAAAAATTCCTTCACAATTTTCACTAAAACGTGCAGTTACCATTATTAAAATGTTCAAATATAACCCGTAATTTAATAAAGCACACCTGCAATATACCTAGTCGAGGGAACGTCACTTCTTGAGAAGTTAATGAAAAACTCAATAAACATATCTTTAGGAAAAATACTGAAGTTCGTAGAAAAAGGGATGCCTTACATCTAATAAAGTGTTATGAAAAATAGTAGGTCCCGATAATTTCTTGCGCCTCTGGGCGAAACTAGTATTTACACAAATATTAAATATTATTAACAATAAACACAACTATTGATAACAATAAAAAATAATTTTAACTAAAAGAAAATAATACATTAAATAAAATATGAGTGTTTAAAAAAATCTACGTCATTATTTTAATTTTCACCAACAATAATCATGTCATCACATGAAAAAGTCATTCACAAAATTAATTGCAACCAGTCAAAGACCCTTAAAACTCTTCTTTAAATTATGACTTTAAAACTTCGTAAGTTGGTACATACATATTAATAAACTTGACAGCCCTAAGTACGAAGCACGTTTTGCCGCAAACAACGTGAAGTGCCGTATTACTCTTTCTTGTTTATGGTCTGAATTAAATGCATAAGTTGCACTTTACTTAAGGAAATTATTAATATGCCCCTTGATATGAATACTGGTATTAAAAGGTCAGAAACGAATACATTCAATGTTTCATTAATTTAGTTTAAGCCTTAGGTTGAGTACCCCACTGCACAAACTTGCTGGGAGATCGATCTCTAGGACTCCGCAATACTGCGAAGGTATTATACTCCGAATTATTGCGATCCACAATACTGGGAAGGTACCAAATTCGCTCTAACCATTAAGTCAGCAATTAAACAACCATAACTATTATTAAATCAAGAATTCAAGATACATCAATTGTGTACATGACAAAAAAATAAAAATGTGTGGTAAACGTGTAGGCATCAGAATACAGTCTTCCGCACTCGAATGTACTAATCTACACTATGTCCAGCCCACATGATATAAATTAAATTGATTCTTTATGAATTAATCATGAGTTCGTATATCACGCGTAATATCTTAATCATCATCAGCCCATCGCAGTCCACCGCTGGACATAGGCCACTCCTTTAGGGCCTCACTCAGCCCGATTCTCGGCGACTCGCATCCAGCTCCTGCCAGCTATCTTGCGCAGATCGTCATTCTAACTGGTCTGAGGGCGTTCTACATTACGCTTCCTGGAAAACTTGCTGAAATATCTTAATATAAAATTGAATATTTTGACTAAAAAATACAATTATTGATACATTTTGTTAAAATTATTATTTGTAGGTCCGGAATTTGCGAAGGGTTAGCGGAGCGGATCCGAGACCAATATCCGGGCCGCGAGGCATTCTCATTCGGACACCTTTGTCCACGGATCAGATAGAAGGATTGCGGAGTATTAGGGCGCTCTGAGAAATTTTGTTTTTATCGAATAAGGACAATCGCCAACGCAAATGTCAATTTTATACGTATCTTCATACCAGTTTCCATTGATACTTGTTAATTCTCCATAATTATCCAGCGATCAGAATCTGGCTGAAGTACTTGTTATATTCAATTCAAAAACAAAAAAAGGTAAACATCTGCGTATTGGATTTGTTCCAAACGATTTAAAATATCAGGACTTTGCTGGACCTAATATTTACGACATTCATTCACGTTACATTATTTTTTTGTTAATTACATATTTTTAAGTCCGAACTCCGCGAAGTGTTATGAAGTGGATCCAATACCAATATTCGGGCCGCGGGGTATTCTCATTCGGACACCTTTGTCCGCGAATCACATAGAAGGAATGCGGAGTATTAGGGCGCTCTGAGAAATTTCTTTGAGATTAGCGCGCCGCTGCTCCTGCTATTTTATCGAATCAGGATAATCGCCAAAGCAAATGACCATTTTATACGGCATTACACGGCCAGGAAAAACACAAAATAAAGTTACAATATACTTCATACCAATGTTATAATGGTTGATTCTCCATAATTATCCAGTGATCAGAATCATGCTGATGTACTTGTTATATTCAATTCAAAAACAAAAATAAGGTTAACATCTGCGTATTGGATTTGTTTCGATATACAATATGAAAGCTTCACTGGGCCTTATATATACGATATTCATTCACGTAATATTATTTATTATTAATTATTTTAAGGTCCGAAACCCGCGAAAGGTTAGCAGAGCGGATCTGAGACCAATATCCGGGCCGCGGGGTATTCTCATTCGTACCTACACTTTTGTCCGCGAATCAGATAGAGAGATTGCGGAATATTCATCAACTTAACCAAAATACATACACGTATTTTTCGGGAAGTGGAAAAGAGTGAGCGGATTATTGAGGACGAGTGTAACTTTTGCAAGGAGAAAATAGTGCTTATATCACCTTTATAATTAAAATTTATAATTATTTCGAACGATTTAAATTATCAGAACGTTATATTTACGATGTGATTTATTGTTAATTATCTCCGAATATTCTGGACGAGGCGTATTTCCATTCACCTTTGTCCTCGCGATAAAGGGGTTGCGGCGAACTCGTACCCGCTATGTTATTGAATCAGGGAAAGCGCCAATACAAATGTCAGTAAATCTGTTCCGAGGCTAAAATTGTGTACAATACTGTACATTCACTGACTTTATTGGTGTGAGTTTAGCGAAATGTACGAGGCATTTCGATAGGGGAAGCGCCACATATTATAATTTAGCACCATTATATGGGGTCATTTACCACCATAATATGGGGTCAATAATACGGTATTTGATTGACAAGTCAAATCACCTACTTTTTTTAAATGTCAAAAACGTAACCTTGTAGGAAAATATGTGTGAAATATTGAATCGCGAACGTCACGATGCAATAGTGTCAAATCAATACTCTTTTAACTTCAATTAGCTGTAATAATTTGTTAAAAGCTCAATAGTAACTGTGAGATAAAAATTGTGCCTAATTTTTGATTTCGTCTTTTATCTTAGAATGTCATAATTTATTTCGTATGCAGTCAAATACCCAATTAAGATGTTGAAATGTAGGTACATATATATTGTTTAGGTTAACCAGTAAGGGATTAGCTGATGGCTAGATGGTATGTAATCACCATCGTCCATAGGAATCAACAACTACAGAGAAGTAATTCTGTACGTATGAATATTCCGCAATCAAGCGACACGAGAATTTCACGAACAAAAAACTTTCTAGAAACAGTGTCCGCCACATTCGTCCGCATTTTTCACGGATTCCACTCGTAAAACTATTCGGCGAAGTGAAACTGCATCCTCAAACGTCCCATAAAGAGAACGTACTAAGCCATAAAATCACCTACGGTAATTCTGTGAGAAATACCGAGTAACAAGGGCCACACAATAGGGTGATTATACGATAGAAAGGTAGGTACCGAGCGCAGCGCCCGAGCGGTTGCATAAAATGTATTCCTCTTGCTACCAACAAAGACAACCCTTTTATTCTTTTCTGTCGTCGGCGGCGGTGGTAATTCTCGTCTTTTAACAAATGGAAGACATTATCGCTGCGTCTGGCTTTTGTGTAAATTCATGTAGAATAAAAGTTAGTAAAAAAGTTAAAGCGCTTACGTAGCGCTCGCATTTCAAACGTAACGGGTATTTTAAAACTGGGCAAAAAGTTCGCGGCTGTTGCGCGATATGTGAGCTGCAATTTTTTGTGTGATAAACTACAGTAATGTTCACCGTCATACAGCGCAATAAAATTTCCGGATGTACGAGTAAAAGCTAATCTTGTATAGAAGAAACAATCCGCCCTAGCCACTGAAATTGTTGGAACTTTTTATTATGCGTCTTATTTGAATATCGCTAAGAGTTGTTCGACGGCGGATTATGCAAAAACTTCTATGTACTTACATAGTAGTAATGCTTGAAACTTGAAAGGCGACTTTGCAAGAAAATTGAATGCTTTTTCTCTCTTCACATGAACTCAGACTCACTTTGCTTATTGGTAAGCAAAAGCCAATTTCATTGCATATTAGAAGCTAAAAAATCCCTTGTACCTATTCTATTTGTATCTGTCTACAACTGAGAGATCAAACACACGTCATAAACAAACTTCAACAACAAGGTCAGATAAGATACAATGGGGCTGACATAACCATATGAACAAAAGCCCCAAACCAAATAAAGAAAAAAAACAAGGTCAGAGAAACAAATAGTTATAAGGATTTAAAATAAAATATCAATATGCATATAAACACTTCAAATAATTATATTTTATAAAAGTTAAAGATTTGTTTTTATGTAGGTATTTATCCGATTCAACATATACAGAGAATAAAAGGAAGTACGTAACACCAGTGCGATTACACGGCAAAACACCTTTACGTAACAGCTCTACTTTAGATTGCAGAGAAGTTAAATTAAATGTGTCGTAAATGGAAGAACTTCAATTGTACAGTGTCCATATTTGTGATCAATAAAATGTTATTCTGTAACTTAAATCGTGTTATCAAACTATAATAATTATAAAAAAAACTTTATTGACCACACAAAGGGTACAAAAGGCGGACTTAACGCTAAAAGCATTCTCTACCAGTCAACCTTTAGAAAAACGAAATGTTTGAATGCGGTAGTGAGCAAACTGAAACATAATTTTAAAGATAATCAAATTACATTGGTGAAAAATAATAAGATAATAAACACACAAATACAATCTAATATAGTAAATACATACATACATATGTACATACACAATTATCAATTATAACGAAAGTCTTTCACCCATAGTTCTTACTAGAAATAGCAAATGGAATCACGAGTACCTACCCATTATTCTGTGAAGTTCAAAAGTTGAAAAGATCTCAGATGAAGAAACCTACTAAAAAGGTTGAATTAAAATCCTCTTTCATTGGAAAAGGTGTCTTAAAAAGTTTTTTTTTTTTGACTGACTGCTGTGGCTTTACCTAATATTATCCAAATAACTTACAATTATTTTTCGGCAGTATTTTGAACAGAAAATTCTCACTCTCATTATTAAATTACCTAAAAGCATTTCTCTTTTAAATTTCAATTTAAAAGAATCCTTTTCTTTGATACAAAGCATCAAAATCATATCAAATTTCTATAATTACTAGCGGCCGCCCGCGACTCCGTCCGCGTGGATTTCGGTTTCCAATAGCCTAAAACCTTCCTCGTCAAATGGACTATCTAACGCAAAAAGATTTTTTCGAATCGGACCAGTAGTTCCAGAGATTAGCGCGTTCAAACAAACAAACAAACTAGCAAACAAACAAACAAACACTTCAGCTTTATATATTAGTAGTTAGTAGTAGTTATTTTGCCATAAAAAATTAAAAATAACATTTCACATAATATTGTGTACAATAAATATAAATTTTATGCATGCAGGGTGCGCAATGACAAGTGTTGCCCTTGTTACTTGATGGCCCAGATAAATCACTAGCTGGCAAACCTACCGCTCTATACCTATCCTAAATAAATCGAATTTTCATTATGCTTATTAATATGTAGGACTTTCTAGCTTAAAACGTATAGGTTATCCAGTAGATGATCCGAACCTTAACCAGCGGTTCGTCCACTTTAATTGAGTTTCAGTTCATGACTTTAATTATTTCAAGGACTTCGTGTATTCAAAGCACAAAAATGTTTCAAATCCTCGCAGAAACCAGCTTAGTCCGCAAGCCAGCCCTATCGGTTCGTGAACTAAATATGACATTCCATTTCAAGACTTCTTTTGTTTCGAACGCACCAAATATTCAGTACAGGGTCATAGCAAAGGCATAGAAGGCATGGAAATGTTTTAAATCCTCGCTCTCCAGCAATACCTCAATTAGTTGAGTGCACAGCAGATAACCGCTTAGGCCCCTATGGGTTCGGCAACTAAATATGCCATTCAATTTCAAGACTTAAATAATTTGTTTCGAATGCTCCAACTGTTCAGCACAGTGAACGAGCAAAATCAAGGAAGGCATGAAAATGTTTCAAACCCTCGCTCTCCAGCAATACCTCAATTATTAGAATTTTGTGTCGTACATATGTTAGGTGAACTTCACAAAACATTGGGAAGATTTACATTGGGACATTATATTCTTCACTAGCCTTCCGCCCGCGACTACGTCCGCGTCCCGTCCCGTCGTCCCGCCCCTTAGTTTAGTCGTAAATTTTTCTTGCCTTAAATCCATCCCTGGACATAAAAGAACAGTTCAAAAAAATAATTGGTCCAGGCGTTATTGAGTTATGCGCTTACCAACACATTTTGCGATCCATTTTTATACTTTAGATACATATTATATTAGTATTTATTTCGAAAACAAATCAGCTGTGCAGTGTACTGCAGTGTACCCTGTAGGCTAAGCATGGAAATGTTTCAAATCCTCGCTCTCTAGCAATACCTCAATTAGTTGATGGCACAGCAGAAACGCGCTTAGTCCGCAAGCCTGCCCTATCGGGCGGGCGGCGCGCGATCGCTCTCCCGGAGTCACCGTCCCCTCTCCACAAAAAGTGGGTTCAGCCCAACACGTTCTTTGCGAGTTTAGAAGCGTATACCGTCTTCATAGTACCACACTTGATTGAGTTTCTTCGTTGGTTTAGTTAGCACTTTGCCGTCTTGGGCTCAGAGAAAGCAAGAGCTAGTATTTTGTGGCGAACGTTACGTACATATAACATAGTCTGGCAATTTTTTTTTATCATTTAATTATTTAATACCGTGCAAACAATTACAAACAATTGTCTGGTAATTACATTTTATCTTTATTTTGAAAGAATTAGTATTACATCCCTTTTTTATATATGTACCGCCGATTATTAAAAGACTTTTTATTGAAAATTTATGTGACTATAGCCAACACAAAAGAGCCAGACAACTATAAAACCCTTACCGAATCCTGACAAATTGTAACTAAGAACAACGCAAAAAATATCGAATCTTTTTAAACGCAAAATAATACATCCATTCGTTAAGAAAACGTTTGCTGACAAAGATAAACAGACAAGTGAAACTTATAACACCTCCCTTTTTGCGTAAAGAAATAACGCCAGAGTCGTGAGTGAATAAAATAATGACGTAGATTTAAAAAACGAGCAGGCATTAAGAGACAACAAAACAAATGGTATTTTTTCACCGCAAACGTTCAATTATACAGTTCATAAAAGATACCCACAAAGGGGGCGAATGAGTGACGGCATTGAGGCACTGACGTCCTACCCTCTTATTTATCGCTTCCGTCAGATTACCATACCGCATAAACAAGGGCACAGATTACGTAAGGATGCATAAAATTTTACGCCACCCTTATCTTTGGTGAGTAAAAAAATATCAAGTATGGCCTGACTCTGAAACGTCTAATGGTCGTCTGCGGTATTACTGATATAACCGGAGAAGTCCTTAGATTAAACGTTTTGATGACCTGTGATTATTTCTTATCGGAAATGTTGGTAAATACAGTTGACTAAATAGACATGACGGATTTGGAAAATACTGAAATTAAAATTTGTTAATTAATTTAAAGCTCTGTTTAGTTATAAAAAATTAGATAAATATATTAAGAAAAATAATAAATCGTTGAAAGTTGTAGACAGATGTAAATCAATTCCTCAATTTTACGTTTATTTTGTACGTTATTTGGTTACGCCAATATTTGCTTTATTAGAAACAATAGTATATGTTTATGTCGTCAGTTATAGGGTATAACCGTTTTGCGTAACCTTCGAAGATTTTTCTTAGATATACCAATGATTAATAACGCTAATAAAATTCGGATTTTCTCCTGTGTGGGCTGAAATCCCTAAGGCTCTGTAAGGCGTGTCTCGAGATCTAAACCTACGATTTCATTCAGCACAATATGTCACTCAACCTGAAGGTAATCGTACAGATCTTCGCAATCCGCTGAGATCGAAGTGGTGACAAGAAAAGATATTGACGTGTTAAAGCGTTTTTATAATAATTTTGTGGAATAAATTAATTATCTTACAAAAAAACCGACCCAAGAAACCCAATAATCCAGCAACAATAAGTACCTTACTGTCAGAACAAAGTAGAGTAACCGAAAAAGTTAACATCTTTAGGCAAAGGCCTCCCTACTCTTCTTCTACTTCTTCTTCTCCAGTCCTTTATGTACATCGTACTCTTAACATCTTAGTTATACTTATTAGTTTCTATTTTCACTAAGTTAGTTAAGTTTCTACTTATATTATTAAATTCACCCACAAAACAAAAAAAAATCTTCTCATTTTATCTTTAAACTACGAGGTTTGTAACCATACACACCTTACATTATTGGAAGGTTGTTCTCAATATCTCAAGAGCAAAACGCCCTGCCACTGTATATTTCAGGCCAGCCTGCAGTTCCGAGTAGGCACCCAAGTTTGACCGCAAATCACCTTGGCCCATCACTCGCCATCGTGCGTAAGACAAAACGTTTGTGGGAAACATGAAGATGCGTTTTAGGGCCCATAAACCAGGCAGTAACTTATACGTAACATGTACTACTGTTTTGTGAGGAGTTTAAGTAGCCGTCGTTTAGAAACAAGCGTAATGGCAGAACATGGTTTTTATGTTGGTAGGTACACAAGGGAACGCAGTCGAAAACTGAAGTACCTATCCGAACAACTGAAATTGCCTGCTTTTATGTATGTATATTTAGTTTTTCATTAAAATGCTTTAATAATATTAATATTCTGAAACCTGCATAAAAAGAGCTTAAAAAAAATTAAATTGCGAAAAACTGAAAACGTCCCAATTAGCGATCATTATTTTGTTTTACGGTAATATGAAACTGTTGTCTGCTTTAAATAAATGTTTTACTAAAATAAATATATTTTAATACTTTTTTACAACTCTTAATGACAACTTTTATTATCATAATATGTACCTACTCATCAGTCGTTTTTAGGGTATTTGTTTTTGTTTACTTATAAAAGTGAAATCTTTAAATATCTGTTGCAAATTCGTGTAACAGCGAATTTTTAACTCGTAACAAGTTCAAACAATGATATAATTTGATAATGTAAAAAAATACATATTAAACAATATTACTACAACCACCAATTAGCGTGCAAACAAAAAGAAAAAGCAAAACTAAAAACAATAGTAATACAAATCTACTCAGAGAGTTGGTGCTTGGTGTACAGTGAAACAAGGCAATTACTACAAATTCTCCTCCAACTTTTCTGGGTTCAAGTCGTGTTTGTGTGGCCATCAATGACCACTAAATCTGGCTGGATGGACAAAGTTCTATAGTATCTGAATGGCTGGTGTTTTGCCTCGTGGAAGAAAATTACTAGTTCAACAAGTGTCTTGAAAGAAAACTGCATTATTCGAAATATTTACCAATAATTATGTTTTTCCTTGCTGAGTTTTGGCTACAATACATAATTGTATTTTTTTATAACTATCAAGTTAGGATGTGTTGCAGTGTACGAGTGACTGTAAAAGCACAGACGCATTCCATATTCCCTCCCTGTCATAGCTCTTTGACACGACGCTCGAGACAGAAAACATTGCCAACCTAGGGATCCATAGGCAAATTTTAACGGGAAATATAAGATCCTTTTATTTCTTTATTTATTTATTTCATTTGGTACACCAACAATATGTCACTCACTAACATATTATAACAAATTATTTTAAAATTACACATATTTTGCATGCATGCCAATTGAAGGTATATACAGCTTTGGTAAAGGTATCCATAATTAAAACACAGGAATCAATATTTTTCTTTTTGCATATTATGTTTATACCGACACGTCCCTCGTTTTTAAATATTTATTAAAAGGTCAAGGTAACGCATGTACGCTAAATAAATTGTCCGTGATGAATGGAAGCGGTCTCCATGACGTATGGCTTAGTACTTAGCCTATGTAACGGAGATCGTAGAGGCAAATTCTGATTGCTTTATTATATTACAAAAAGTAAAAGTAAAGTATCAGCCTACTAATGCCACACTGCAGGGCAAAAGCTCCAATATTTTGAAATCTTGTTTGCGTTACAAAGATGTTTTATTGTTTAATCGGGGTATTCGTTAGCCTACCCCGCAAGGCACTGGACCCGCGGGGTCAGTCGCGCACGGCGTTTTTTGAATTGGCCGACTGACCCCGTTACTAGTACCACGGGGTCAGTTGGGGTATAACTATTTTCGACTACGTCGACTGACCCCGGTCAATAAATAAATTTCCAAAGAACTTATTATTTTTATTTTTGTTTACAGTTCCGAACTAAAGTGCTTCGAAAAGATATTTAACATATTTTTATTTAAACAAGAGCTATGGTTTTATAATACGGGAATCATTTCATTTGATATATTTACGCGTATGTTTGACTAATTTATAGAACACTGTGATTTAAAATACATTATCGTAATGTCTTAGTGTTTGCAAAATGCGCACACAAATTATACTATAATACAGGGTGATAGAGAATGCGATATATTCCTTGAAAGTAGAGCTTATTTGCAATCTGTTAAGACTTAAAAGTCATAAAACACAGTGTCCGAATTTGGCTCCTTACTGAGTAATGCAAGATATAAGTGTGTCTTGACAATAATTCTCCAGTTTTTGAGTTACAATGTTATCTAGTGATAATAGTAGTATCTAGAATACACCATGTTAGTTTTTGACTTGTATTCGTGTAGCTAAATAATAATTTTGATATATTAAGTTAAAATGTGCAAGAAAGAATCGTCATTTATTAAGTAAAAGCTAAAAATATTATGAATTTATTATAAACAAATCACTCTGCGAACATGGGGAACATATCAATCTGATATAGGAACTGTTTTCTTAGGTTTACTAAAAACGTCGTGAGTTTCAAATTAGTTTTATTGCACTGATAAGCTAAGTTAAGATTATATGCAAATTATTCTAAATCTGTTTAAATTATTTCACTCGCAACGTGATTTTATTTAATTGTTTAGTTATTTACTCTTATTACATGTATGTTTATATGATTTGAGCATAAGAGCTCTTAGAATTATAGGTGTGTTCAATAAACCTCTAACAGTTTTCTACTGACCTGTACGTTTCATTTTGTTCCTATCAGTAGATGAAGTCATAAAAAATATTTTGCGGGGTCAGTCGACGTAGTCGAAAATAGTTATACCCCAACTGACCCCGTGGTACGAGTAACGGGGTCAGTCGGCCAATTCAAAAAACGCCGTGCGCGACTGACCCCGCGGGTCCAGTGCCTTGCGGGGTAGGCTAACGAATACCCCGTTTAATCACCTTCCTTGCGAGATGCGGGTTGTTGATCACGATCCAAATACCACTAGAGCATCGAGGCTTTACAATACAAAAATTAAAAAATCACGTATAAATAAATACTATTTATACTCTCTAGATTAAAACTTGTACAGAAATTTTTATTTGCATATTTTGCTAAATTACGTCTCATATACATAAATACAAGATGAATAGTACAAGGTTTTATCCCCAAACTTTTAGTTACCTGTAGGAAGGACTTTTTTCAAGTCAATAAGCCAACAGGTCAAATACATTACCTGTTTTACTTTACCAACTTTTACTGGAATATTCTTCGAATTTATTTATTGGTCATGTAACTTTCTCCGAAGTGAACTTTCTACTTTGTGATGAAATGATTGTAATAATTTCCTGAAGTTAATAAAACATATTTTTCCTTATTTTTCCTTAGACGGCAAGAATTTACTCGCAGGATATACCGCAACAAACCTTGTACGAAGACGTAATCTTCTTAAAATTGCTTGGTTACAAGTCGGTGTAAGGCAAGGGATACTCTTAACCCGATATCGCTTAAAAGTTTAACGAGTCGTCCGATGTAAATGGAGTTTGTTTATGAACACGACCGCAGCGATTACAACTCCGCCGTGTATGTACTTCGTAACACTGATATGAGCCTTCCGGGTACATGTTTAAGTGCCAGCGATAGGCCAGGGAAATTAAAAGATTAGGGTACCCGAATTGTTAGGAGAAAACTATTATTGAAAGTTGGCGAAGGCTGGGCAAGAACGGTCACGGCGTTCGGCTCTCATGCTTGAAGTTATTTCACCACCAGACTTACTCTCACACATCTCAATATCAAAGGAATAATCATCATTGTATGGCTACAACCGTTTTATTAAGTGCGATAGTCATTTGCAACTAAAATGTTGCTCGCATTTTTGGAATCAAATCAAGGCTTTTTTAACTCGTAAACCGCTACTGAAAGCATTTATGTATAAATATGTAAATATTACTATTAATAAATAATCTAAATATACTTACTAATATATAAAGCTGAAGAGTTTGTTTGTTTGAACGCGCTAATCTCAGGAACTACTGGTCCGATTTCAAAAAATCTTTTTGTTTTGGATAGTCCATTTGACGAGGAAGGCTTTAGGCTATTGGAAATCGAAATCCACGCGGACGGAGTCGCGGGCGGCTGCTAGTATTAAATAACTGGCATCCAGAAAATAAATAGCTTATACATGCTTATGCTCTCTATATTATTTTGTGCTCTGCGCGGAACGAACAATCTACATAATAACATATGTCAAATAATGAAAAGCCTAAAATTACCGTGGTTTATGGTAAAAGTTCATACTTATGTAAGGCTGCAGATGACTGTGGGCGGTTCAAAGACACATCGGACGAGCGGATATTGATGAGAATCCGTCACCACCCCTAAACAACACTCCTACACACTGCCTTGTTCAACAAAGATAGCTTACAACGCAATGCGTAATTATCCTTGTAAATAAAGCAACCAAGACCTAGTATGTTTTTTTAATACAAGAGAGTTATCTGGTGGTAAGTGATCGCCGCTGCCCATGGACATCAACCGCACAAGTGTCGCAGATGCATTGCCTGCCTTTAAGACATTATTTATAAAACTTCACAATTCAAAAAACTTTTTACGAGTGCTTTGTACAACGATCATTTTATGCATAATATCTCTCAATCAGTTTGAAAATATCTGGCATAAACATCTATTTAAACTTAGCAAATAAAAACATTTTAACCCTTTCACAATTTCGAGTTGTGTGCTGACGTCATATCCAGTTCGCTTGCTAAGTCATTCTTATTCCAAAAATAACCAAGACATTAACCTTTACTATACGCATTGATATAGGGTTTTTGTATATCAATGACTATACGCAAACATCTTTCAAATAAAAAATGTAGGTATATTGATGAGAAATCGAAAAAACTAAATTGGGTTTGCTTGCATGGAGTTTTAGTGGCGGGCAAATCACCCATCATCAACCCACGTAGAGTTGATGTCCTTGGGGTGCAGGGATCATTTACCACCGGGTGATCCCTTTTTTCTTTTTATTGGAGGAAGAAAACGAGCAAAAAATACTCCTGATTGTAAGTGACCATCACTGCCTGTAAGGAAAGCCGCAGAACGAATGGAGAAAATGGATAGGGAAAATGTAATCTGCATGCAACAGCATTAAGTTTGGCTTTTTTCCAATAAATTTAGTTTAAATAAACAAGTAAGACCAATTCTAAAAGGGCAAAAGATGTGTTGCCTTCCCCGATTTCCTCCTTATAATATTACAAAAAACTGACCTAAAACTTCTGCAGTTGTCTCTCGAAGGGACGGATATCGGATGTCCTATGAAAATAGGACGGTGCCACACTAGCGACACTTCCCAGGCAAAAAAAAAGTGCCCGATGTTTAATTAACATCAAATCAATCAATCATCAATAGGTCGAAATGACGAGCACGTAAAAATAACGATATAAAGAGATTTCCCTTGCCCTTAAAAAACAAACAGCAATTGCTACTTACGAGTAAATGTCAAAGCTACCGTTGCCATTTACTTCTAGATAACACTTAAACAGACACCTTTCTTCTGAGGCGAAATTTTGCGGTTGTCTCCCCAAGGACGGCACTATTCAAGAACGGATATCGATGAGAATAGGACGGTGTCACTAGCGACACTTGCCGGACAAAGAAAGTGTCCGCTATTGAATTAATTAAGATCAAGTGGCCCGCTATCCGATACACGTCCCTTTTCGTGAGCTTTGTTTCAAAATAAAACAAACTTCTAGCGACCCTCGCCGTAAGGGTAACTGTTTAGGCGATTAGGTTTACGTAGTTCTTGTAATCGGAGGTAGTTGAGTGGGAACGACTCAACTGTCAAAAAGGCACTTCGGGTAATTATTCTCAAAGTTACTTAAAGTTATGTTGGCTTTTTAATATGATATGTAAACAGTAGTGATTCATAAATAAAAAATATAAAATAACTACGGAAATTATGTATACGCCACATCTAGTAGCTCCAACCTTAACAAAACATGAATTTAATCGACAAGAAACTTTACTATGTTAATCAAGTTAAAACTATACAACAAGACTATGATGACGTCTACCTACTTAGTTGGTCGCCACACTTACCAAATACATTATGGTGTAAAGAATTTTGCTCAAACCAACCCACTATACATTCAAATTGTCTGTATAAATTGTTACAACATAAACTTTTAACCAGCCATGTGTGTTTCCACCGAGCGTTATTAATTTCGTCTAATTGTATGAAGGCGAGCGAGAGCTAGGGCGGCGGACTGCCCAATTAGTTTTAATATTAAAAACTTTGCTCATTACGTAATTATACAGGCTCACTTAACCCGCGTTGATATAAAGTGAAATCTTTCGAATTAAATACTTAGTTCCGAGTTGATGTATTATCGTATTTATCCAGCGAACTGAAATACGCTAAATTGGCAAGATTTAGCTTGAACAGCTCGGTAGCCTAGAGGTAAGAGCGCTTCTACACATGCTTGAGGTCGGCGGTTCAAATCCGGTCAGGCACGCACCTCTGGATTATCAAAAATCTATGTTGGTAATTTCATACCAGTTGTACGGTAAAGTAAAACATCGTGAGGAAATCAACACACTACGTAAGTGTGTGAAATGGAGAAGACAATGGTAAACCAGTACATTAAAAATTGCCCAGAACGTTGCTGTGAGTTTCATTTCATACAATGATCACGACCCTCAGTAATGAGGAATACGACTCAAGGAGGAGGCAAGATTTAGTAAGCTCTTAGTATCCGTTGATGTACTTTAAGAGGGCATGAGTAAAAATGAGCTCGCAAAACGGATATTGATGAGAAGGCGGAGACACCGGCTAGGCGTCATACTGTCACATTTTGCGACAAAGAATTCACCGGACATTGACCCGAATTAATTAAGATCAAGGACTCCCTGATTCGATACAATACCGTCCGCTACATTGTGTAGACGGTATTTTCCCGGTTTTTGTAGCCCTTAAAGTGACACGCTCCTTTTTCTGTTTTCAGATCTTCGTTGATGTTTATTAGTGAAACCATTTGGTTTCAGGAAAACTCTTTTGAATACGTAGTAGGTATAGTCAAAAAACTAAATGTCCTTCCGAGGTTTTAGTACTATTCACATTTGTTTGTTAAAGTGCCAGCGAATAGCAATGGTAAAAAATATTTTCTTATATCAAAATTAAAGTTGAAGTAAAATTTCATAAACAGAAGCTGCGCGGTATCAACATACTCTTTGATATTGTGTCCTTTGTAAAACTTAAAGTGTGTAAATAAAATGTCGTATTTGCTTAGGAAAATACTGTGAAATTTGAATGCAATGTCAACGTGAACTTAACTAAATGGCTCTCATTGTTTTAATTTAGTTAGTCACAAAGCAGACATTTTTGGCAGTAAATTAAGTTGCTGTTTTATTTTATTACTGAGAACCTTTGTAATGGACAGTTGCACAAAATAATTAATGGATGTCGTAGTGAATTTTCCGGTATAAAACAAAAGATTGTCAAAAGGTTGATGTTTGTTTTAACTAGAGAAATTGTTTTCACGCTTCCTATATAGTTATGAGAAAGTAGCACCACGATACACACAAAATTCATAGAGAGTAAACAGGTAATACAAAGTTATTTCATGACAAGCGATACGGTGAACGTTTATATATACGTTATAACGATTTAAATTGTGTAAAGATAATTAAAAACGGTTTAAATTTCAGTAAATAGGTCTCAGGTATTATTTTACTGCAAGTTAGCTATTCCGAGAACGATTCAACATGTTAATAATAGTACTCATAATACCCTTCCAGCCGTTTTCGACCATGGCGATGTTCATTGTTCATGGCGATGATGACACATTGTTTTGTGCTGGATATATTATAGTGCACAAGTGAGTGCGCAAGCAAAGGTGCGCTCCCTATTCCCTTACTCTTATAGCTCGGCGGAAGAACAATCTGACACGACCGGAAAGACATCAGTTGCAGGATCAACGGCTTAACATGTCTTCCGAAGCACGGAGGAGCTCGGATGTTTTTTTTCGGTCCATCTGATGACTGTACTCGCTCGGAGCTCGCTAACCACTGCGCCATCGAGCTCCTCAAATGAGCTGTTAATATCCTCTTTCACATTCAACAACATGCTTTTTCATATTTGCTACACAGTACACACGTATTTTTTCTGATAAAGAACTGGATATGAGAATTGTCTAGAGACTTGATATTGAATTTACCGACGCTGCATATTTCGCACTTACTTATGCACGTGATAAACCGGCGCTTTTAGGAGAATCTCCTTTCACGTTGCGCTTTAGCACTTGGGCACTGTGAAACGTGATTTCGACTGTTACTGTTCCTTCCTAGTTCGCACTCATCCCACTTACGTTACTGAACGTACTCGTAAATACACTTTGTACTGTACTATCGAATGATCCGGCTTTCCATGGAAAATATTAGTATTTCAATGCTTTTATGTGAGTACATGTGTAATGTAAACAATTAACTTCAAACAAACTGCAATGAAATCCTTTGCATTGAAGATCTAAGCACACTTACACCTACGAGTATTCGGATCAACATAGAACAAAAGCGAGTATTTTTGTAAAGTACCTACCTTCCATCCTAGTGATTGTTAACTTATCTTTCTGACTTAAAATTATTTACATTAAAATAAGAAGGCAATTGTTTCCATCGCGCAAAACTTACGTACATTTATAGAAGTTTAAATAAAAAAAATATTCATCATGTTTTAAGTAAAATTGGCTTTGTAAAATACAAGTATTTTATTTATATTTTACAATATTTTATCGGAATCCCTATAAAGCCGGGAATCGCGCAAGAGCGGAGTAATTGAGGCTAGATTTCATTATTAAAAAACAATCACTCGCCACGGAGGATTGCCACATACATCGTGTCAATTCAGAGGACTTTCCACTTATAGTGGAACTTTAAATATCACTTATCTATATATATATATACTAATATATAAAGCTGAAGAGTTTGTTTGTATGTTTGTTTGTGTGTTTGTTTGCTTGTTTGTTTGACGCGCTAATCTCAGGAACTACTGGACCGATTTGAAAAATATTTTTGTGTTGGATAGTCCATTTGACGAGGAAGGTTTTAGGCTATTGGAAATCGAAATCCACGCGGACGGAGTCGCGGGCGGCCGCTAGTTACTTATAATATCACTTTATACTAAAAAACTTGACTGAGACTGAATGATACCAAGAGGTCGTGGGTTCCCTCCACGCACTATGCATACACATTTGTGTGCGTAATGGATAAACATGTCTGTTTGTGCTTGTCTAGCGTTAATATGCATTTAATTATATTTATAGTACCACTCTTGTTTCTGCTATCGGTTACAGAAGTGCTTCAGATTCTCACCACTGAGTCAGATATTACTCATTAAATTTCGCTCTATTGCTTCAAACCAATACGCAGTTCTATTAAATAGCAGAGTGTATTGGTTCTATTCAATAAACGATTTACTAAAACGCCCGGTACAGTTGAACGTGAATTTAATGTTGACGTAGCAAAATGCACATTAACTAGCGCTATTGGACTGCGAAAGTAATACAAGCGTATGTGGGCAGCGCATAGCGACAGCGCGGCAATTACTAGCGGGCAATTTGTCGCGTCACTCCGCGCGACGGCTGAAGCGTGCGGTAACGCGACACCAGAGGGACCTACTATTGATACGAGATACTGACTCGCTCATTATCAATGATATTACAGTACTAGAGCTATTGGAATGAAGTAATACAAGCGTATGCGGGCAGCGCATAGCGACAGGGCGGCAATTACTAGCGGGCAATTTGTCGCGTCACTCCGCGCGACGGCTGAAGCGTGCGGTAACGCGACACCAGCAGGGTCCTACTATTGAAACGAGATACTGACTCGCTCATTATCAATGATATAACCTGCAATACTATGTAGTACTTTTGGAGTAAAGTAATACAAGCGTATGCGGGCAGCGCATAGCGACAGCGCGGCAATTACTAGCGGGCAATTTGTCGCGTCACTTCGCGCGACGGCTGAAGCGTGCGGTAACGCGACACCAGAATGGACCTACTATTGATACGAGATACTGACTCTCTCATTATCAATGATATTACAATAGTAGTGATATCGCATGCGGGCAGCGCATAGCGACAGCGCGGCAATTACTAGCGGGCAATTTGTCGCGTCACTCCGCGCGACGGCTGAAGCGTGCGGTAACGCGACACCAGGAAACTACTATTGATACGAGATACTGACTAGCTCAATATTAATTATATATATATATTATCTAGAATACTAGTGATATTGGAGTGAAGTAATACAAGCGTATGCGGGCAGCGCATAGCGACAGCGCGGCAATTACTAGCGGGCAATTTGTCGCGTCACTCCGCGCGACGGCTGAAGCGTGTGGTAACGTTACACCAGAAGAGTCCTACTATTGATACGAGATACTGACTCGCTCATTATCAATGATATTACAATACTAGTGCTATTGGAGTGAAGTAATACAAGCGTATGGGGGCAGCGCATAGCGACAGCGCGGCAATTACTAGCAGGCAATTTGTCGCGTCAGTCCGCGCGACGGCTGAAGCGTGTGGTAACGTTACACCAGAAGAGTCCTACTATTGATACGAGATACTGACTCGCTCATTATCAATGATATGACACTACTAGCGCTATTGGTGATAATTATTACAAGGGTATGCGGGCGGCGCGGCAATTACTAGCGGGAAATTTGTCGCGTCACTCCGCGCGACGGCTGAAGCGTGCGGTAACGCGACACCAGAAGAGACCTACTATTGATACGAGATACTGACTCGCTCATTATCAATTATATAACTTAGAATACTAGTGGTATTGGACTGAAGTAATACAAGCGTATGCGGGCAGCGTATAGCGACAGCGCGGCAATTACTAGCGGGCAATCTGTCGCGTCACTCCGCGCGACGGCTGAAGCGTGCGGTAACGCGACACCAGCGGGGACCTACTATTGATACGAGATACTGACTCGCTCATTATCAATGATATGACACTACTAGCGCTATTAGTGTTAAGTAATACAAGCGTATGCAGGCAGCGTATAGCGACAGCGCGGCAATTACTAGCGGGCAATTTGTCGCGTCACTCCGCGCGACGGCTGAAACGTGCGGTAACGCGACACCAGCAGGTTCCTACTATTGATACGAGATACTGACTCGCTCATTATCAATGATATTTCTATACTAGCGCTATTGGACTGAAGTAATACAAGCGTATGCGGACAGCGCATAGCGACAGCGCGGCAATTACTAGTGGGCAATTTGTCGCGTCACTCCGCGCGACGGCTGAAGCGTGCGGTAACGCGACACCAGCAGGGACCTACTATTGATACGAGATACTGACTCGCTCATTATCAATGATGTTACTATACTAGCGATATTGGACTGAAGTAATACAAGCGTATGCGGGCAGCGCATAGCGACAGCGCGGCAATTACTAGCGGGCAATTTGTCGCGTCACTCCGCGCGACGGCTGAAGCGTGCGGTAACGCGACACCAGCAGGGACCTACTATTGATACGAGATACCGACTCGCTCATTATCAATGATATTACTATACTAGCGATATTGGAGTGAAGTAATACAATCATATGCGGGCAGCGCTGCAATTACTAGCGGGCAATTTGTCGCGTCACTCCGCGCGACGGCTGAAGCGTGCGGTAACGCGACACCAGCAGGGTACTACTATTGATACGAGATACTGACTCGCTAATTATCAATGGTATAACCAAGAATACTAGCTCTATTGTATTGAAGTAATACAAGCGTATGCGGGCAGCGTATAGCGACAGCGCGGCAATTACTAGCGGGCAATTTGTCGCGTCACTCCGCGCGACGGCTGAAGCGTGCGGTAACGCGACACCAGCAGGGTCCTACTATTGATAAGAGAGACTGACTCATTAATTATATTCGTGATATTACCTAGAATACTAGCGTATGCGGGCAGCGCGACATCAGCAGCAACAAAATATTGATACGAGTTGCCGTATTTCATTATGACTGAAGTATACACAAGTATACTTCAGTACGATATACGAAAATATCTGAAAAATAATATATTATCTGACTACAACACCTACATAGATCTAATTCCGTGGTAACTACAAGTTGTAGTCGTGTAACGAAAACCGGTAGGTAGTTAGGTACCAACAGTGAAAATACTGAATTTCTTTACCATTCCAACAAACAGGTCGTCATAATAAAGGATACTGCTTGCGCCTTACCTTAAAATCAACATCCTTATTATTCTTTTTTTTCCGCCCAAGGGCTGGTATACCTCTCCAGATTTTGGTCGATTCATTGCAACTAGTTACTCCTGTCAGGATTTTCATCACGAACTGCAGCATCAGCAACAAACGAAAAGGACGATTTCTACAAGTGTAAGATTACTAACACTTTGCTAGTTTTATTTATAAGTTTATAAACTAGTTAAAACTGGTAATACCGTTTTCCAACCATGCAGAGTTGTAGACAGAGCTTATGTGAAATATGACTATGGCTGAATAGATTCTCGAATGAGTTTCTGTTCCGTAGTACATCCTATCTATGCCAAGCCAACTATTCATACTTATAGCGATCGGATAACAGTAAATTCAGATTTCGTATGAAATTTTAGGTAGCATATTTTATAGTAGAATTCATTTTTCAACCGCATGTCTTTTAAGTCTCGTTTTGTGTGTTAAACCTTCCACAAAATACATGTTAGAAAAATATAGGTAGCAAATATTGGGCAACAATCCTTTTTAAGCGGCCAATTTTTACGATCAGAAAATCACGCAGGCATTTTATTACTCATTCCTCAATCTCATAGTTCGACAGCCATCTAGCGAGACCGTAGAGAGATCAGGCGCATATCTTCTCGGGGAGAAATGGGTTACTTGAACTGAAAAAGTCAGACCCGGCATTTGAACCCAGAAACTCCAGCGCGACTATAGGTTTAAAGTGCGACCTCCTATATTATACGAGTAGCTAGTGCCACGGGGTCTGTCAATTATCATGATTAGGTGATACTGATTGCATGAATACCGATGATGGTAGGAATCTGACTGCTATTCCGCTTTTTGCCGCTCGTCTGGGGAAGTACCTCCACCTTACAGAAGACCGCAGTGAAGTAGCACTTCGTAACTGTTGTGCTATGTTTCTGCTGGTGAGTAAGGTTGCCAGAGCTCAGTTGGGAAGGGTATGGGGTTAAGACCGGCAACACATCAACGATACCTCTGGTGTCGCGGATGTCCATGGGCGGAGGTGATTGCTTACCATCAGGCGACCCGCTAGCTCGTTTGCCGCGTCTGACATAAAAAAAAATATTCTGTGTACCTGTAGCTTTAGGTGGGACTTAAAAGCAATTAACTACTGACCGTGTTTAATCCTGGTCGAACCGAGTATTCGCTCATATTATAGACTCGGTGACGCATGCCTTTGTGTTTTATACAGTGCTTCCGTTAAACCGTTAAACCTAAGCCTGGCTTCTCTCATTAAGCTAAATATAGTGAGGGATATTCGAATATACATATTCCTGTGCATTTATATAGATTAGCCAAACTCTGCTAGGGGAATACGTTTTACTATGACGAATCTCAAGAGCATAGGTGTACATTGCATCCATAAACCTTAAGCTTTTATCCTAGGTATATTTTTATTCGAATAATCCATTTTTAATAAATACATATCTTGTAGAAAGAGGGCCGTAGGTATAAACTAACAGATTTAAGTAATCCTTGTTTTCAGGTTTATAGTTAGGTGCACTTAAGTTAATGTCATACAAAATTAAGTTAATATATTATGGATCAGGTCTAAATGTTTTAAATGCATTTATGCCAAACCTGTAGCTTCTTCGCATCGATGCAATGTGGGGAAATAGTCACGTTTAGTCCCTTGAGTCGGTATTAGTATGACGTTAATGAAAATCCAAATGTTTCAGTACCTATTTAGTTACAAAATGAAATTATTTCTTATATTTAGAAGTATTTTCCAGAAACATTCTAAGAGTAAACCTGACGTAATATAATAAATCCGAGACGTGTTTGTTAGAATTCTCGAGTGCTTTGCTCATACACGAATGTTCTAGAATCAGTGATATACACATAGTACATGACGTATCGATTTCTGAACGCCCGAATAGTAATAAGGCATTGTGATACCTACAACCCTCGGCTACTTTTGTCTCCGGCTGTACCCTCGTAAGTCTTTTGAATAATCCGGATTAAAACTGTAACCTTCGACCTCTAAAAGCAGGGTGCTAAAGCAGTCTAGTCAGTTTAATAGATATAGCTTTAATATCTGTATAAAGTATCAGCCTATTAATATACCACTAGGCAAAGGCCTCCATCATTTGAAATCATGATTTCGTTGCAAAGATAGGTTTTGGCTTAATCACCACGCTTTCCAAATGCGGGGTGGCGATTACAAACCCGGGCTGTGTTTAGAAAAATCAACACAAAATTTTCCCAAACCAGGAATCAGCTGCATGTCATCTACACATAAACCTCTTTTATTTAAGTTCACTTATATTGCATTTCATTATCACTACCTTTAACTCCATCCATGGAAAACTTGTAAAGTAATTGGCAACCAGAGGCTTTAACATTTAATGTTCCTAAACGTAAAACTTCACTTACTAAACTTTTAAAACGTAAAGTTTATCTTGAGTATCTTATCTAAGTTTCTATCTCAAATAGAGTATATCTATGTTATCTCCTTTTATTGAAATAGATAGGTCCAATTATCTGGGTATGGAAACATATTCACCGATATCAATAAATCATAGTTAGAGTCATATCTTGTTACGAAATTACTAGTAAACATACGATACACGGCTTGTAATAAGGTTAGCCTTATTCTAACCCTTAGGCAACTTTCAGTAATAACACAATCTAATTTGCTATTTCGATCCACGTAACTTCCACGCTCTAAAATCATCCTTTAGATGTAGGCGAAACTTTATTAAATTTTCGGTTCTCACTATACTCGTAGTTTAAAGCAAAGTCACTTTCTACATTTTGTGCCATCCTTTGTAACCGTGCTTAAAGTAAATAAATGGTTTATGACTATGATTAATCTGTCCATAGGGATAGATGTATAGGCTGAAACGCAATTGATTTTCGTGTGTTTTTTTAAGCAGATTGATTATAGAGGAAGGTTTATGTACCCGCATTGCAACGGTGCGAAGCCAGACCGAGTCGTAAAATAAATCTAAAAGACCACAAGTGACATTCATGAAGCACCATATATAGTTGAGGCCTAAAAAGGATCAGGCAAATATGACACGGCTTCTCATGGTTTTCGAAACACGTGGATGAATAAATTATAACACCGTTAATTTCTAAACAACAGTTTTGTGCGGATTAAATCCAATCACACAAATCATTTAGTTATTGTACAAAAGACCTTCATCCCCGCGGTAGGCATACCCAATGAAACCGCTATGTATCGGTCCTCAGTAGGTATATTCTTGAATAGTCGGGGCGCATATACAAAAAGATTTAATCGTTATATTTTTCCCGACACTAAAAAACTGTGGCAATATTTTGTTTAACATTACGTACATTTTAACATTCAGTAACTGTGATTAGAAGCGACAGTCGCTTCAAATTTTAGTGCCAATTTCAGAGCGGCTCAAAGTATGTCGAGGGCACATCTAACGTTTTAAATCTATGCATTTACCGGAGTGCAACAGAACTCCGGAGCGTCTGACCGATATAGACGGCCATGAGTAAATGCATATAGTTATTCAAGTGCGCTCGCAACTTTGCCATGAAACGAACTTCACTCGGAATTTATGGAGTCAATAGTTTTGGTGGTTACTAATAGTTGTTGTACAGTCTTAGAAGTCGCATTAATGAACTTTGCAAAGTTAGTTTGGATGGGTTTGGTTTTCATAAAATAACAAATGTGTTTAAATATACCGGTTTTAGATGATATTTCTTAACACAATAAAATTCAATTTTCTTGATTATTGTACTACATCATTACAAAAACGTTCTTTTATCTTATCTATTATTGTTATCACATTTCTTTGTGGGTAGAAAGTCTTTAAGTATATAATGAATTTTCTCAACCGACTGAAGTCACGGTTATTTAAATGTATAATTTACTATGAAAAATTGTGTAAAATTTCAGTCCATATTTAAACTTACTTTGAAACAGGGCGGCTCATATTGTTGTTTGTATGTTTGTTTGTTTGAACGCACTAACCCCAGGAACTTGTCCGATATGAAGAAATATTTTCGTGTCCATTTGACGAGGAAGGTTTTAGGCTTTGGAAATCGAAATCCACGCGGACGGAGTCGCGGGCGGCCGCTAGTATTTAAATACGATGACCGTGCTTTATACAAAATTTCAAAAGTCCCAGTCCAAACGTGCAAGTTGTCTCAAGACTCCTCAAGTGACATTTGACGATATATAACCAAGCGGCCAGTGAACAATGCAGTCCTCGAAGCGCTAGAATAACAAGCGCGGAACGGACACGGCAAATCCAACTCTACTCCCGGATTTGTTACAAAGTACGTATGGCTTACCCCGGCCACCCGCTCCGACGTAATATGGGAAACAACCGGGCAGATGCTTGCACCAGATTTTCAATGTGGCCTCAATTTCTTAGCGTCGTGTTTTGGTTCAAGTTTATTATGTGGTACTGGGGGAAATCAAAAAATAAAATAGGCTTTTCACGGCCTGAACCCAGCTTTGGCTTTGCGGTTTTCTTACACGATTGTATTGTTTTAGAGACACTAAGTTCCCGGCACCGATTTTGTAGTGGGTTCGTTTACGTGAATTTAATTATCGAGTAGTCGTTGTAGACCGTCTTAGAAGTCGCACTAATGGAATTTGCAAAGTTTAGTAGTTTGGATTTGGTTTTATAAATATGAACCCGTTAAGATTTTATTTATTAGCTAATAAATAAATATTCCTTAAATATTAAATATAGAGTTAGTCCTTTGCAAAATCTCAAAAGTTACAGTCCATATTTACAAGTCGTCTCAAGACTCTCAAGTGACATTTGACGATATAAAACCAAGCGGCCAGTGAACAGCGCAGTCCTCGAAGCGCTAGAATAACAAGCGCGGAACGGACACGGCAAATCCAACTCTACTCCCGGATTTGTTACAAAGTACGTATGGCTTACCCCGGCCACCCGCTCCGACGTAATATGGGAAACAACCGGGCAGATGCTTGCACCAGATTTTCAATGAGTTCTCAATTTCTTAGCGTCGTGTTTTGGTCCAAGTTTATTTTGTGGTACTGGGGGAATTCAAAAAATAAAATAGGAATTTCAAGGCCCGAACGCAGCTTTGGTTTGCGGTTTTCGTACACGATTGTATTGTTTTGGAGACTTTAAGTTTCTAGCACTGATAAATGTGGTGTTGTTGTACACAGTCATAGAAATTGCATTGATGAACTAAGCAAAGTTCACTTCGGATTTGATTTCATTTATTACCCTTTTAGATTTTACTTGTTAGTTAGTAAATAAATATTCCTTAAATGTTAAATATACAGTAAGTCTTTTGCAAAATCTCAAAAGTCCCAGTTCAGACTTGCAAGTTGTCTCAAGACTCAAGTGTCATTTGACGATATATAACCAAGCGGCCAGTGAACAATGCAGTCCTCGAAGCGCTAGAATAACAAGCGCGGAACGGACACGGCAAATCCAACTCTACTCCCGGATTTGTTACAAAGTACGTATGGCTTACCCCGGCCACCCGCTCCGACGTAATATGGGAAACAACCGGGCAGATGCTTGCACCAGATTTTCAATGTGCTCTCAATTTCTTAGCGTCGTGTTTTGGCCCAAGTTTATTATGTGGTACTGGGGGAATTCAAAAAATAAAATAGAAATTTCACGGCCCGAACGCAACTTCGGTTTAGCGGTTTTCTTACACGATTGTATTGCTTTAGAGACGTTAAGTTTCTAGCACTGATGTTGTAGTGTTGTTGTACACAGTTTAGAAATTGCATTGATGAACTTTGCAAAGTTTATTTCGAATTTGATTTCATGAACTCATTTAGATTTTATTTATTAGCTAATAAATAAATATTCCTTAAATGTTAAATATACAGTTAGTCCTTTGCAAAATCTCAAAACTTACTGTTCATATTTACAAGTCGTCTCAAGACTCTCAAGTGACATTTGACGATACAAAACCAAGCGGCCAGTGAACAATGCAGTCCTCGAAGCGCTAGCTAGAATAACAAGCGCGGAACGGACACGGCAAATCCAACTCTACTCCCGGATTTGTTACAAAGTACGTATGGCTTACCCCGGCCACCCGCTCCGACGTAATATGGGAAACAACCGGGCAGATGCTTGCACCAGATTTTCAATGTGGTCTCAATTTCTTAGCGTCGTGTTTTGGTCAAGTTTATTATGTGGTACTGGAAAATAAAATAGGAATTTAAAGGCCCAAATGCAGCTTTGATTTTGCGGTTTTCTAAAACGCTTGTATTGTTTTGGAGACTTTAAGTTTCTAGCACTGATGTTGTAGTGTTGTTGCACACAGCTTAGAAATTGCATTGATGAACTTTGCAAAGTTCACTTCGGATTTGATTTCATGAATATGAACCCGTTTAGATTTTATTTATTATTTAGTAAATAAATATTCCTTTAATGTTAAATATAAAGAAAGTATCCGTTACTTTTGCAAAATCTCAAAAGATTGTAGTCCAATATACAGACAAGTCGTCTCAAGACTCTCAAGTGACATTTGACGATATACAACCAAGCGGCCAGTGAACAATGCAGTCGTCGAAGCGCTAGAATAACAAGCGCGGAACGGACACGGCAAATCCAACTCTACTCCCGGATTTGTTACAAAGTACGTATGGCTTACCCGGCCACCCGCTCCGACGTAATATGGGAAACAACCGGGCAGATGCTTGCACCAGATTTTCAATGTGGTCTCAATTTCTTAGCGTCGTGTTTTGGTCCAAGTTTATTATATGGTACTGGGGAATTCAAAAAATAAAATAGGAATTTCAAGGCCCGAACGCAGCTTTGGTGTTGCAGTTTTCTTACACGGATTGTTTTAGAGACCCTTAGTTTCGAGCACTGATTTTGTAGTGGGTTCGTTTACGTGACTTTAATTCGAGTAGTTGTTGTAGACAGTCTCAGAAGTGTCATCAATGAACTATGCAAAGTTTATTTCAGATTTAGTTTCATAAATATGAACTCGTTTAGATGTTATTCATCAGTTCTCAAAAAATCTTCCTTTAATGTTATATACACAGGAAGTATCCGGTTCTTTTGCAAAATCTCAAAGTTACAGTCCATACATACGTACAAGTCGTCTCAAGACTCTCAAGTGACATTTGACGATACAGAACCAAGCGGCCAGTCAACAATGCAGTCCTCTAAGCGCTAGAATAACAAGCGCGGAACAGACACGGCAAATCCCACTCTACTCCCGGATTTGTTACAAAGTACGTATGGCTTACCCGGCCACCCGCTCCGACGTAATATGGGAAACAACCGGGCAGATGCTTGCCCAGATTTTCAATGTGGTCTCAATTTCTTAGCGTCGTGTTTTGGTCTAAGTTTATTATGTGGTACTGGGGGAATTGAAAAAATAAAGTAGGAATTTCGCGGCCCGAACGCAGCTTTGGTTTTGCGGTTTTCTTACACGATTGTATTGTTTTAGAAACACTAAGCTTCTAGCATTGATTTTGTAGTAGGCTGATTTGCGTGAACTTAATTATCGAGTAGTTGTTGTAGACAGTCTTAGAAGCCGCAGTAATGAACTTTGCAAAGTTTAGTAGTTTGGATTTGGTTTCATAAATATGAACTCGTTTAGATGTTATTTATTAGTTAGTACAAAAATCTTCCTTTAATGTAAAATATACAGAAAGTATCCGTTACTTTTGCAAAATCTCAAAAGCTACAGTCCATAATATGTATATACAAGTCGTCTCAAGACTCTCAAGTGAGATTTGCCGATATATAACCAAGCGGCCAGGGAACAATGCAGTCCTCGAAGCGCTAGAATAACAAGCCCGGAACGGACACGGCAAATCCAACTCTACTCCCGGATTTGTTACAAAGTACGTATGGCTTACCCGGCCACCCGCTCCGACGTAATATGGGAAACAACCGGGCAGATGCTTGCACCAGATTTTCAATGTGGTCTCAATTTCTTAGCGTCGTGTTTTGGTCAAGTTTATTATGTGGTACCGGGGAATTTAAAAAATAAAATAGGAATTTCAAGGCCCGAACGCCACTTCGGGTTTGCGGTTTTCTTACACAATTGTATTGTTTTAGAGTCACAAAGTTTCGAGCACTGATGTTATAGTGTTGTTGTACACAGTCTTAGAAATTGCATTTATGAACTTTGCAAAGTTTACTTCGAATTTGATTTCATGAACCCGTTTAGATAATATTTATTAGCTAATAAATAAATATTCCTAAAATGTTAAATATACAGTTAGCCCTTTGCAAAATCTCAAAACTTACAGTCCATAATATGTACGAGTCGTCTCAAGACTCTCAAGTGACATTTGACGATATAACCAAGCGGCCAGTGAACAATGCAGTCCTCGAAGCGCTAGAATAACAAGCGCGGAACGGACACGGCAAATCCAACTCTACTCCCGGATTTGTTACAAAGTACGTATGGCTTACCCGGCCACCCGCTCCGACGTAATATGGGAAACAACCGGGCAGATGCTTGCACCAGATTTTCAATGTGGTCTCAATTTCTTAGCGTCGTGTTTTGGTCCAAGTTTATTATGTGGTACTGAGGGAATTCAAAAAATAAAATAGGAATTGCACGGCCCGAACGCAACTTCGGTTTTGCGGTTTTCTAACACGATTGTATTGTTTTAGAGACACTAAGTTCCCGGCACTGATTTTGCAGTGGGTTCGTTTACGTGAATTTAATTATTAGATGTTAGATTTCTGTCAAAATCGATGCTCTTTTTTTGGCAGTAGAACACTTTTACAAGCCAAAACTGCAAGAACTGCAGCCGTATTCGGTTTCATTTGGGCGCACTGAACTCCTGCGGTGTCCCTTACTTTCCACTTTGAGATGGACCGGTGCTTTTGCGCTTTTGCCGAATATTCAATCCATCTCCGAATTTTCCCTAGTTTAAGTAATGAAATAGTCCGTCTAGATCTCTGAAAATACTGAAATCAATAGATTATAACAGATATCTTAGCAAATTAACGTTACACAGAAAGATGTCATTTTTCCGTAATACACCAACACATTTAACCATCTGTCACTTTCAATTATTAGAATGCAAAAATGTATCATCGTCACCTGATAATCTTCCCTAATGACTCTCGCCTATTATGTTACACATATCAAAGCTAACACAATTAGGGCCTTAATCAAAAAATGTCCGACCACAAAAGCCATGAAAGTACCCGGTAACAAGAGTTAAAATCATCGATAACGCTCAGCGTCACTTACAAACAATTCCGTCGTACCCTACTCATTGTCTGAATTTGCGCGCCCTTCTGAACACACAATGTTTATAATGTACAAAACCGACGTCGAAATTTTTCTTTATTCTTTCTACCGGATTCGCTGTTTTTTACATGTAAACGCTTTGGTAAAGCTTTTGATTCCTGTGAAATGTAATGTACTAAGGTCCTTTTGGCGGTTTAGGTTACGGCTCGTCTGATGAGTATGCGAGGTAACAAGGGCCTAATAGCTACACCAAAAGAGACGGATTTATGTCACTATGAAACCTCCAGATTGCAATAGTTTTGATGGATTATTCCCAACCTCCACAACCACCACATCCCCACTGGTGGACTATGCGACATTTTTTTAGTTTTTGTCGCAACGTCCACCAGTGGTGGATGTTTTGGTGCTGGACGTTGGGAATAATCCGTTTTGATAGGGGCTTGTGATAATTATTAAGTCATCACCATAATCCGCCTGATGAAGTCCACTAGTCTCTTCCAGGTGGGAGATTATGGGTCGTTAATTAAACGTGTAGGTTTTCGCTTATCCATCTAGACAGATGTATACGGCAGACGACAGCAGAGCATTTCTATTTTAATTTATCTGTCGAGAAATATAACCGGGGCGTAATGAACATTAGTTTGAGCTATTCCATATCTTCTCGTGTAGAGTACCTATTCACAGTATTATCGCGTATTAATCATTCTAACAATTCACGCTTTATCGTTAAGTTCTAAATTTAATTCGTGGGAACTCTATGTCGCTATATCTGCGCCAAATGTGCAGTTTGAACGGATTTGAATTCGATGTGAAATAATATAACTGAAAGTAATTTTTACTTGATATTAGTGAAGTAACTTTAAAGGCGAATGGTAAGGAGAAACATGTGGAAAATAAATATGTATAGTTCATTAACAGCAAGAAAACGAAGTAACGGCGAAAAGTCAAGTTGACAGCAATACAATATTCAAAATAAAAAATATAGTACAACCAAAGAGTACAACTATAAAAGTAGCCAGTTTGTTGTGTATTAATAACATGAAGGTTTAACAGTAACTAAAGTAAGCGGAATGACCTATTTATAATGTTTGATCGGTGTGGGTGGACGCTAAAAATACTTGTAATAACAGTTCCGCGGCTCAGAGGAAATTCGAAGTCTCTTCAAAGCCTATTAGTAATCAAGCAATCGTTGGTGTATCGACCTTGAGGGATCGGCAAAGTCTTACAAGATGAACTGTGTAAGCAAAAAATAAATGAGTCCGCGAGATCTAGAACGGAAAAAGTCATACCTAAGGGAATAGATTATCTTTTAAAAGTGCGGTGAACCAGTGTATTGGGATAATTGACATTTCATCTGTAGGTACAGTTAAACTCGGAAGATATGCGAAAATTCATGCGGTGCCTGGTTATTAAAATCATTACTGTAAGCATATTGCGTTTTAGTCCTTAACTTTATAAATAAGTATACTAAGTGTTTTGTTATATTTTCGTATTTTTTATTTTTTATAGAGGAAAACGAAGAAGGGGTCACCCTATGGCAAGTGACATCAACAACCGCACACGGGTTGCAAAAGCGTTGCCCGCCTTTAAGACCCCATTCCATCCCCAACTGATCTCTGGCGACCATGCTCACCAGCAGAAATATAGCACAACAGTTACTACGAGTAAGTGCTACTTCACTGTGGTCTCATATGATATTTAGCTGAGAATTAATCTAACCCTAATTTGATATGGCAGACTTATACACATTGTTCAACAAACGTAATCTGAAACTATAAGACGCAGTTCAACACTGAAGTTAAGCTGTCACTCACTATACGCGTTTTGTATGATTAATGACTTGCTTGTAAGCCTGTCTAATAAGGTTCAAAGTCGAGTAAATATTCGTAATCTTCACTATAGAACGATTGCGGTTTCATCTAGACTTGAAAGCACGGAAACTAATCGCAAGTAAAAGGTAAATGGACTCCAGACTGAGCGCTCGAAACGGGAAAGCTTTATCGAAAACCGCCGTAACAGCTTTTGAGTTAGGTATAAGCTATTAGGTAAGCAAACAGATTAGGTACTTGTCTATCCGAAATCCCCAACCGAGGCAGCAAACACTAGAACTGAGATATATTGTTTGAGGTGAGTTAAGCACTTTTAGGGTCCGATGGTACATACATAACCACTGCCGTTCGAAAGCAAGTGATTTATTATAAGCATTTAATATTTCATACTCTGACTCAGACGTGTTTGGAAATTATGTGTACAAGTTGTAGTTGTGCTTTTAAATGAGATAACAATAAACCTTCTTGTCGATCGAATCGAGTGCTACGAAGGACGTGTTTACAATAGCCCAAATTAATTTTTCGCTCAAAAACCAAGATGCTTAAAAGCAGTGACGAACCAAGTTAGATTAAAACGTAGATTGCCGTAGCAGTTACCTTCTATAATGTCGTAATTTACGTACCATCCAGTGTCGAATTTTTCATTTGCCACGTAAAAACGAGGCCGTTGAAAAGGGAAACTCGCTGAGCAAGTCACTCTGGGGAAAAAATAAGACGGGATCGGCCCTAACGACCGCCAGGGGATGTCATTAGCTGATGTCCACTGCAGCATCACTCGAATTAGACTCCGACGTTACTTAACTCCGAATGCCGAGGACTTAATTAAAACGTTTTCACAAAAATGACTGTCCGTAGTACCGATTTGTTTATGTTTAAACTAGCGGCCGGTTGGGACTCCTTCCGCGTGAATTTCGGTTTTCGCACACATAGTGTTATATATAGTATAGCTTAAAGCCTCTCTTGAGACATGCACTATCTAACAAAAAATATTTTTCAAACCGAACCAATAGATCCTGAGATTAGCATGAACTAACTAACAAACAAACACACTGTTCAGCTTTAGTATGTTAAGTGATTTATAGTACACTAGCGACCCGCCCCGACTTCGCACGGGTGCAACTAAGTTTATTGGTGTTTCTCTACTATAATATGCATGCATTATGCATAAAAACCTTCCTCTTGAATCACTCTATCTATTAAAAAAACCGCATCAAAATCCGTTGCGTAGTTTCAAAGATTTAAGCATACAAAGGGACATAGGGACAGAGAAAGCGACTTTGTTTTATACTATGTAGTGATAATAGTAATTATTAAAATACAAATACATACATTATTTCGACTGTACAAATATAAGGAAACTAGCGGCCGCCCGCGACTCCGTCCGCGTGGATTTCGATTTCCAATATCCTATGTGTTATTCTGATGTATAAGCTATATTGTGGTAAAGTTTCATTCAAATCCATTCAGTAGTTTTTACGTGAAAGAGTAACAAACATCCATACATCCATACAACAAACTTTCGCCTTTATAATAGTAGTAGGATGGTGTGCGGTATGTGTGCATAATATGTGGTTAATCAAAATACATAATAAGCATAAAAGTGATTTCTCAATTTTACACATTACCATGAATAATAATTGTATTTCAAAATATTAACATTGATAGCTGCATTGCCTAAACAGTTTTGACTTTAAAATTTATCGTCGGAAAACTTCAACAGTTTCCTGAAAGTGCCTTTAGTTGCAGTCAACAAACTAACATTTCCCCGCCATTATTTTAAACTGTTGACGTTTTAACGTCAGTAGGTTCGAGTATTATCAACGCCTGTCTGCAGCATTGTTTAACGACGTTCGATGTTGAAGCTTCGTATTGTTGCAACCTCGGATATTCTGTTAGGGCGAAAAATATCCCTCTGTTCATAAATGATGGATATATGGTTAGCGGATGCATTGTGTTAATATGAAAGACGTTAGAACAGTGAACATCATCAGATTACCACCTGTCATAGATCAACGATGGACATTGAACTATAATAATAGTTAGGGCATTAAAATTGATTGCATGCGGATTTTTGACAGATGTGCAAAAATTTTCATGTCGTCCGTACAATGAGAAAATATGAAATAAATGACTCAATTAATGTTATTTTAATTAAATTGTCCTCTGAATGAATCAATGAAGACAGCGCAAGATACCTATAGTACAATGATTTAGTTTAATCTTCTGATACGCCCTGTGGGGTTCCTAGTCAAAAAGTGTTTAGCTGACCAACATTTATCCTATGTTGGTACGTACATTGAACACTTTATCGCAAATCCCAGACTTATACATTACAAAACGAGCGAATACTCTATTCCTCGCTTCCTTAGATATCTAGGAAATCTTGTATCTGCAAGCTTGGCTTCGTAAATCTGTGAGCTGTGGCGATTCCCGCAACAGCAAGCACGCTCTACGCCACCGTTCCGTATTCTAACTACGTCGCGATCTAATACTAATACAAGCCAAATATTATATGTACTATGAATATACATACTTCATTTGTTTATTGGCTTCCAGCAGCTGCGTTAAGTTTATCATAAATTAGTGTATATAAATTAAATACACGATGATGATGATGAATGATGATGCCTTCCCAGCAAATTTCGGCTACAGCGTTATATACATACGTATGTACCTACTAACAAAAAAATATCTTTAACGAGGTTCGATTGTAGTCAATCTTTATAGTAAACTTCCTACGTTTTGTACTCATGAATGGAAACATTAGTTTTCATTTTTATTAGTTAGCACGACCGGATAGCAATTTGACACGACCAAGTACAGGTTGAATTTGTAAAAGGAGATTTTCCGAACAAAATTACAATACCATTTGGTCTGATGCTGGATTTCCAGGACTTTGTAAGTAAGGCGTCTATTTAAAGTGTTAAATCACTAAGGCATGGTCGCAGTCAAAGCTACAAAGCAGACTTGCTATTGTACCCATAATAAAGACGACTGAAAGTGTCAGCAAAAAGCGCTGTGTTATCTGATATTTACGCAACTAACACTACTACAAAAAGTCTGGCACAAACAGAAATCTGAATATATTTAAATGTACACTTTGAACATATAAAGGCTTAGAAGTTTTTCATGTTTTAATCTAAATATCTGATATTTCGAATCCTTTATAATTGAATTTAGGTGGCGGTGGAACAATAAAAACAAAGCTAATATAACAAAGAGATCAGAAGGATTATAACTTTTGCTGCGACAACGTTTTTTGTTTGGAAACACAGCTTGTTATATAACTTTCACCTCTCGAGCAAAACTAACTTGTCAGTTCTATAGAAATGCACAAAATCCCATAAAACAATGGATCGCTTTGTCGATAGCCTTGTTTTCCCAAAGTTATTCCTGAGACGGCTACACGATTTATCACGGGCAGACCTTGGAAAGTTTTAATTGGCATCGCCTCCTTGCCCTGATAGTGGAGTACCCGGTCTTGAATCAAAAATCGGGTTTAGAATCAGAAATGGCTGAAGAAATCGCTTTGATCAGAATAAAAATATTGAAAAGTCAAACAAAAAACTCGAGATTCTAAATACCCTTTATTGAAATAAATTCAATAGGCTTCATAGAAGCACTTAAGAATCGGCTAAAATTACAATAGTGACCCTACCTTCGATTCGGAAGTAGCTCCATATTTATAATCTTGCTACATATTCGATATTTGTTCGTAAAATTGTTTTAAAATTGTATTATAAACCAACTACCCATTCTCGAATAAGTTTACTTATAGGTACCTACATAATTTTATGCTTCGTCTTCACTATTATTGTGGACCCAAAATAAACTTTTATCTGCCCCCACCATTAGCAGCATTCGTATTATCCGTATAGAGAGTTCAAGAGTTCTATTGACAACGGATTTGGCGGTCGTCCCCTATTCATCATTCCTCTGATTAAAGTCACGCTTGCTATAGAATGGATAAGCGGGACAATACGGGATCAAGACAAGGATCGGGAGCATATTGTTTTCCCCTGAGTCATTGAGTGGATATTGTCCCCGTTGACTGATTTTTCTAGCAATGCCCCACAATAAGGCTGGATTTCCTGTTAGTTGTTAGCGGTTTGACGACCGTTGCACAGCCTACTAAAGTTTATAGAGAGTTTATAAAAACTAAAGATGCCAAATAGAACATACAATTAATGACGAGATCAGAAAATGAAATGTTATAAAAAAAGAAAACATTTTTCGTCTTACTCGCGCAACTGATACAATCAACCTAAAAGTATACAATACCTTACACTAGAAATCGAGACGAAACATAAGAGAAACACTCAAGCAGAAAATCCTAGGTTGGTGGAAGATTTTTCCACGACGATAGTCCGACGATAGTACTTTCCAACTTCGCATTGGCTGCCCGGACACTGGTATTTGCTCAGCAAAATATTTATTTTTACTCTTGAGCGATGGTGGCCTAGTAGTACGGAACACGCCTAACATACGTGAGGTCCGTAGTTCGAATCCGAGCCTACAGCGGATTTTTGGAAATCTATGTGTAGATTTGTGCCATAAGCTCGGCGGTGAGGAAAATCACCGTGAGGAAACATGCATATTCAGATTTAGTTCAGTTATACCTGAATGTGTTACCCTGATCCAATCTGTCTGGTTCCCCTCTAAGGGTTACAAAAGTCTGATGGCAGTATCTTTACTGTAATAACCAGACTCGCCTAATCCTGGATCATGGTCAAAGCGGACCCCGCACAGAAACGGGATAAACGCTAGAAGGATGACTCTTACAGCTGGATAGGGAACCTAAACATTTTCCAGATACGTAACTATTTATCTTCCATATAATATCCATGACCTCATGACATCATGAGGAGGCCAGCGGATCATATGACCAGGACGGTACTTGAGCTCGAGAGGATGCCGAGAAGGCGTGGAAGACCCCGAATCACATGGATTAACACCATAAATAAGGACATGCAAGACCTGAATATTGACCAACAGTTGACCCAGGATCGAAACCTGTGGAAAAAATCGATTAGGAGAGCCGACCCCAATCAAAATGGGAATAAGGCCGGGTGAAGAAGAATAATATCCATGACCTATGACAACAGGGAACACAGCAAGCGTACCCGCAACCCCTCTTATAAGTCATCCCTCTGATTAAAGTCATGTTATGATAGGATGAATAAGTGGGACAATGAGGGAAAAGGGCACAAATCGCTAATGTAAGTATTATTTTCCCCAAAGTAATTATTGGGACCGATTACTCCCGCTTTCGGATGATGTCTATACAGGGTTTTGTCGCAGTATAAAAAACGATCTATCAGACAAAATTAATTTCATTCATAAACGTATACCTATAGAGTATAGAGAGTGCCCCGATTATTTGTTCAAGCAACTCATGTGGAAAAAAGATGCAATCCGATCCAATCTGCGATCCGTTACGATGAACCTTCTCACCGTGCCCCCCTATAAGTCTACCAGATTCCGAGGGTGTTTCAAGTTTAAGGCAGCTAAAATTTGGAATGATCCTCCTCCACCTTTACGTAAGAACATGTCGAATAATTGTTTTAGATCTAAATATAAAAATGCTTTACTTAAAAGACAACTCATGACCGAGAGCTTGAAACACACCGACGCGAAAAATATAGCCCTTAGATCATTTTTCACAGTTTAGACACACACACGCACACTCACCCACACACACACAAACACAAACTTACACCCAAACACAAACACAAATGTACATTGTTCGTATTAGTTAAAATATATTGTTTTTTTTGTTATTCTTATAATTTTTTTATTAACTTATTTTATTTGTTTGTCATGCAAAAATTGAGAAACCTATGTTAAACGCAGGTCGTGTCGTCAACCACTATTTCTGTAAGCCTTTGAATGCCATCCTAGAGGGCGGGGAGGAGCTGAAAACCAGCGCTGTCCCGGGACACTCCCAGGGCAGCAGAAGCTGAGCTTCTTCCCTTTGTCTCATTTTAATTTAGTTTTTATTATTTATATACTGTTTGCTGTGTAACTTTTGTAGACAATAAATAAATTCTTATTCTTATTCTTATTCTTATTATATCTTATTGAACCTTAATTCTTCTTAACTTAACAATTGATGGATGCATCAATTAATAAAAATATATAGGTGTATACAATGTAGGCAGTAGAATGTACAATGTACCTACATACCATTTAAAAACTTTCTGTTTTTTATTAATTTGTACAAGGTAGCATTACAATTTGTAATATTATAAAAATCACGAATCTTCATCCAAAAAACCTGGTTTGATTGTCAACACTATCTTTGATTGGGAATTTGGGAGGAAACTTTGGTAGTACCTACTGGTACTTAATTGTTATAGTTGCTTGAAAAAATACTAGAAGTACTTGACCACAACTTCTATCTTCTCCAACAATCAAGTCAATACTAAAATTTTATTGTATCTACTCTGTTTTTCCATCACATCGTTGTTGTTCTATTTGCCTCGAGTTATTGTTTGACACCCAAAGAAAACTGTTAACGCATTCCGAGATTTATCCCCAGTGCTCTCTTGGCGATGTTCCAGTTCCCTTGGAAACTTTTAATTGGTCCACAATCAGCGAGAAACGAGTACACTTTTACAAACGTTGCATAAATGTTATATCCCCATTCGTAAACCGATAAAGTTAAACAATGTTATTGTTAGTAAATTGAAACTTTTAGGGTTTAGTTAGGCATTTGCGGAAAGTCTGTTTGTTTTAATTGTTAAACAAGTCCATTCTAAAATGTGTCTGACTGTTTTATTGTGTCTGATTGTAACATAGTTACAGATTGTTACAGAATGAATGAATTTACATACTAGTTAAAGTTTATTTAATAATGAATCATTAAATACTTTTCTCTTTGAAAAATCATAACCAAGATTTATGATTAAATCTTTTCTACCTAACAACCGTTTAATAACACAAGTTGAAAATAAAAGCTCGCCCACGTAATATATTTTAAAATAACCTTTGAAAACTTTCCTCAGATACGCTATTTGACGTATGTGAGACGCCGTTCGATATCTAATAGAGTTGACTGATCACAATATGCAGGACGATCACCCTCGTCGATAAAACGGTCAGACGGTTACGTTACCAGGTGACCCGATTTCTGCACACATCCCCTATTTTAAAGGTGACCCTACTAAAAGAAGCTTGCGTGGGATACATATAACATGAATACCACGCTTCTTTTTAAAAAAAAAAATGAATATGATAATTCAGCAAAGATGTTGTGCAACATACGCGCAGATAACAAAATGGTGTTGATTTAATCATAACTTGATAACTTGTACCAGTACAGTTTTTTTTTCATACCAATTTGTGAGAAACAAAAAGCATGCCATGGCACTAATTAAAAAAATGTATTTTTATTTACCTTCCGATCCCACGTTTCTGGGACAGTCCATGCTGTCATCGACTGAAAATATCAAATGTATAAGTCTCATTTCAATAAAAAATCATTTTCAAACTTTCCGCAACAAAACGTTTTAATGGACATATGAAACAGCATGAGACGTTAAGATAACGTACATAGCATACGTTACCTTGTCTCATTTTTCCTAGTTGATTTGGTAGCAGAAAGAGACATCGACTTCCTGCCATGTCATATCTAATCTTTTGCTTTTATAGCGAAATCTATTCTCTGGCAACTCAATTTGCCGTGTAGTTTTATCAGATTTTAAATAATAAATTGCAATCATATTAGGTAAGTTATGATATAAATAATCTGCAGCAAGAAGCCTTCATACTTAATTATAATCAAGCATGTAATCTTTTCAAAGTTTGGTTTCCTTCTGCATTAATAAATCACCGCGTTTATCACGTCTGGGTCGTATATAAAAATGTCTGCACTCAAAATTATCTGACACAAATTTTAACACATCTGACACAATTAGGACCCAAGATCTCATGAATCTGGAGGTTGCGTTTAATTAACAAATAATAGACTTTCAAAAACCAAGTTTAAAGCGTTCATGTCGTGTAAGGGGATAAAATATATTTAGTAGATGAGAACAATAGAAATTTGGACGTCTGAAGCACCATTTACAAATTGATTATTGGTTTGGGAGAGCTTTGAACCAGCTCTACTAATTAATTAATTAACGAACTCACCGCTATATAAATGTTCTGATTAATAAAGTAGTTGAACAGAAAAGACCTTCGTCTTAGTTTATGGAATTTATCATCATTACTATCAGCCAAATCACAATGTGTTCCAGGTCTACAAAATATACTACATTGAAACTTGAAAGTAATTTAAAATGCATGTAATTATTTAATACAATAACAGTAATTGATCTGATACAATAAAAACTACTTACATGAAATGCCTGCGTTATCAAAGCAATGTAAGAATATGCCGTCCCTAAAATTATATTTTCATACCTACCTACGAGAGCATAAGACTAGTAAGAAAGTGATTTGTAGAACTACCTACCGTGAAAGATTACAATGGACCTCTACATTATTAATTCACTTATTTCTTAGTCGTCTTACAGTGAAGGATAAGGCACCTTACTTATTCCTTAGTTTTCGTTTTTGTTTAATTGCTAGTAAAAAATCCCTTTTCGACCCACTACCTGGCTGTAAGCAGCAAACATGCAACAAATTATTTTCGTAACGCCTTATTCCAGTTTTCATGCCATATTTCTTGCCAACGGCAACCAAATAATCATTGGAGCCAGGCCCACAACACGGCGAATACATTGGAGCGATTGCCTTCAAATTCCAATAACTCGTAACTAGGAACCTGACTGTGCAGATTTCGCATAAAACCTGTAAGTACCTAAATGTGCTTGCGCTGAGATTGAATCGCGTTCTAGGGCAGTACCTAAAGTTGAAATCATTATATAGGTTAGCTATTTATAATCAATATAATCTCTCTAGTCTAGAAAAAACTAACATTTTCCGATGAGGAACTTCGAAAACAATTTTCGAGAAATAGTTCGGCCACTTATAAAACCCCTTAGTGATGGGTGTGGGTACGGAAACAGAATCGCCGGTCGAGTGCAGAGAACAGAGCTCCGGCCTTTGTTGATTAGCATCCTTTGTTTCACCACCTTTGCCCGTGCGACCCCTGGCCGTGTATTTTCAAAGCCCGTTTAGCGCAATTTAGACAAGACTTCGGTACAACTATAACGGAGCCATTGTGCGAATGTGGGTACGCCCTAAAATAACATCAGTACCTACGGTTTACACACCTGTCTAATTACGAAGACTTCAATGTAGTGCTGTTAGACAATATAAACATCCTCACGTCGACCTAACGTACCGGCATTTATGGCAAGGCGAGGCGATCCTTACGTGTTTAACCATAGAAGACGTAAAATCTGGGAGAGATGGACCATTTTTATCATTCCCACAGTGCATTGGTGGTTTAGACAAAAAGGATTGTATGTAGTTAGGCAATTTTACAAAAACATTTAGTAACTACAATTCTCAAAATCTCTTTTGATGTACGGACCTTTAAATAAACTTCATAATAATCTCAGGTAGTGGATTTTCGTCCCCGTATTAGAAGGTAGGTACACTATCACACTACACACTACTGACTTTGTAAGACCCAATCGGAAAAATAAAATATTAAGGTTCATGTCATAAATTGGCATTCTCAGCCCGTAAGAAACATACATAAAAATCCAACATTACTACTCCATCTAGTAAAATATTAAGAAAAACGGGAAAGTGGGTCCTTCAAAAGAAGCCCTACAGTCCGCTAAGACTTGATTTAGTTTCTAAGGTAAACAAAGAGATGGCGCTTAATACAACTTTGGTAATTTCATAAGGAAAAACATGAAAATAGTGTCCATCAACTAGTATACTGGTAAAAATTTAAAACAAGCTATACTATAATAAATTTGACTCTATTTAACAAGCAATTCATTTACTTAGGATTTCGAAAGATAAATTCGTGACGTGGCGCGCCATCTGTTATTTTTCATTGTAACTACATAAGCACACGTAGTATGGGCCACGAAAACAGCTTGTTGTGGATAAACATGTAACATGTTTTTGTTATGGCTGAATTCAGTTAGATTAGCTTAGCAGTTTTGAGAATTTATTGATGTCATGCTTTAGACAAAACTTTAACTGAACTAATTAATCTTAGTATGTTTTATAAAGAAAAAATATCTTTTGCATCTACAGTAAGCTCTACACCTGTTGGTATACAACAACGTTGCATTTTCCTAGCCACACCGCCCCGGCGGGACGCGCGCAAAGCCTGTCTGGACGTTATGTAATGGCAGTTTAGGTAACACTCATCATTACACAAACAAGCCCTTGGTTACATAACAACATTGATTATATTGCATAATGCTCTAGGCCATATCTATCAAAACAGCAATGCAGCTGTTCACATAAGGGAACATACCCAAACTACGTGACCGATTTAGGGGGGGGGGAGGGGGGTCTTCAAAGTACCACTCATGGTCACCGGGGGGAGGGGGGGGGGTTTGGTTTCTTGTCACGTAGTCAATAATTTTTTTTTAAGAACGCCACGTTTTTACTAAACACAATTACAACCGTATGCAATTATAGGTACGCATTCTCAAAGTACGCACTTTTAGGGGCCGTATAAGAAAATACAAACAAAAGCCATTATTTTGTAACTTTACGCAAAAAATATTGATAAAATATACTACGTGAAAACTAGGGGGGGGGAGGGGGTCTGGGCATATACTACGCTTGGTCACCGAGGGGGGGGAGGGGGTCAAAAAACACGAAAAAAAGGGTCACGTAGTTTGGGTATGTTCCCTAACTAGGTTACATAAATGATTTACAAAAACAACTGTTTTATCACATCAATAAGTATATTTTAAAGTGTATTGAAAATGCTTAGATATAGACAAAAATTTTGGTGAAAATTGGTTTGGGGCCCTAAGTCACTTAGTAACCTAGAAGTAACTACATAGTAGATTAGAGTGAATATAAAAAAGTTCTTCACTGAGCAACACTTTGATCCTCCGTTTGCGAATTACCCTTAAACTTCTTGGCTTGTGTTTCTTCACAGTCATTAGACGCCTCCTCTTTAGTCAGCTCATGTAAATTATACTTCTTATAAGTAAAGTAATTATCCACAATACTCAGTAGGCAAATTCCTTTTATGACTTCAACTATTATACAAAGAGATGGGTTTTTCAAGTCCGCCTTATTTCCAGCATTCTTTATGACAACCAATTCTGCTAGCTCTTTGATTATCATGTCTCGGGAAACACTGCTATTTAAGCGTTTGTTAAAGATCACAGCAAACGATGAGGACTCTTTCAAGAAGAATTTGTCAAATAGCTTCCCGGCGCACTCCATGATGTCTGGCAAATTGGCTTTGCAGGTCGCCATGATCGGCAGGAGGCGCATGACATGCCGCGTCTTCTGGATCCGCGTAGAGTGCAAGTCTTTGATAATAGCTGACGCCACTTCCTCAGGACTAGGTAGGTTTGTCTTAATAAAAATACAATTCGACGCTCCCGTCTCGACCACTTGGAACCGCTTGTGCCTGAGCGACTTCTGCGAGTCCTTCTTCATGGAATCCACTTCTCGCCTGAGCAAGTCTCCGATATCTGCTTCATCTTCGGATTCGCTGTCAGAGCGGTCTTCCGGGGTGACCGACGACACGGCCGGCACCTGGTCAGCCCCCAAGTCCGGGTACAACTTCCCCGCGTACTCGTTCAGCAGATTGTACACCTCTTTAACGCACTCTTTTTCCCTAAAGTTACACGTGCAAAAGAAGCCACGAAAGCCGGGTTCCAAGAAGTATTTGTTTCTACGTTTTCTGAAGTAAAACTTCTTCTTTTTACGCGTGTCGCCCATTATAGCTGCTGGATTTAATATGCTTTTGATAACTGGGTGTGATATAACAGATATTATGTATTACGTCTTGAATTGAATTAGAATTCACATAACAACACAGGCAACAACACCCGTAACAATGTCAACGAAATGTCAACTTCACTGGAATTGTTGACAGTTTTGTCTCGTTCATGTATCGGTATTTTTATTATGCCGATATTTTTTCCAAACTATTAATTTAAATGGATAAACACGCTTTATGGTAAATAGCAAATCACATTGTTACTAATAAAACCTTTTAATTAAATAACAAGAATCGAAAATAATTTTTAATTGATATTAAAACTATCTTGTTTTTTTTATTATGACAACACTAGGTATTGTGCGTTCATAAAATTCTCTTAATTTAGCCTATTTTACCATTTTTTGAAAATTATTTTAATTGAACTCTTGAGTGGTAATAAACCACCAGAATTTTTATTTCAATCTTATAACACCGGGAAGGACCTTAAAAACAACCTTTAATTTATCATTTTCAATTTACGCGCGAAAACGCTAGCCTCCATTCTGTTTCGGCTCGTGACGTCACTCGGTTAGGCAGGGATGTCGAAAGTGAAAAAAATTATATCGATATATCGATATACCAGCAGAATTTAAGAAAAATATTGTGGTTTTAAAATAACAGTGTAATTAGCTAGCCTAGCGCAATAATATCAATTGTAATTTTTATACAAAATGTAAATTATTTTTAAGAACGGCTTTGGATTCTAGCCAAGATCCATTAATAAAATAAAAATATAGTTTTTGATACAATTTTCGATATTTTTTTTAAATTCTGCGGATATATCGATATATCGCCAATTTTTCCGAGATTGCCAATATTGACTTTTTTTAAATATCGATGTATCGATATCTCTATATTATTTTTCACTTTCGACATCCCTAACTAACAGAGTGACGTCATTTGGGAATCCAATATGGCAGATGGCGTTTAAGGCATTTCAAAAACAGATTAAAAATCTCGATATTTATAATTTAATTATATTAATTTTGCATTTTTATGAATAAATAATGACGTTTCTCGTTTACTTTTTTCGAAATCTATCATAAGCATGCATAATTATTTTTAGGGTTCCGTAGCCAAAATGGCAAAAAAACGGAACCCTTATAGATTCGTCATGTCTGTCTGTCTGTCTGTCTGTCTGTCCGCCAGTCTGTCACAGCCACTTTTTTCCGAAACTATAAGTACTATACTATTGAAACTTGGTGAGTAGATGTATTTTGTGAACCGCAACAAGGTTTTCACACGAAAATAGAAAAAATAAATAAAAAAAGGGGGGGTCCCCATAGTTAGAACTGAAACTGAAAATATTTTTTTTCATTGAACATATACGTGTAGGGTATCTATGGATAGGTCTTTAAAAATTATATTGAGGTTTCCAAGCTCATTTTTTTCTTAAGTGAATACTTTGCGTGACAGACTCTTCCAAAGTGGAAAAAAGTGTGTCCCCCCCCCCCTCTAACTTCTAAAATAAGAGGATGATAAATCTGAAATAAATATATAATGTACATTACCATAAAAACTACCAACGAAAATTGGTTCGAACGAAATCTATTTAGTAGTTTTTTTAATACGTCAAAAATAGAATTTGTACGAAACCCTCCGTGCGGGAGTCCGACTCGCACTTGGCCAATTTTTATTTTATCTTACATGGTGTAAAATACCCTATTTACAGATTGCCAGATTATGATGTGATTTATACCTGACTAGCGGCCCGTCACGCGGTTTCACCCGCGTCCCGGGGGAACTACTTCCCGTACCGGGATAAAATATAACCTATGTTACTCTGGGTGAATGTAGCTTTCCAACAGTGAAAGAATTTTTCAAATCTGCCAAGTAGTTTCGGAGCCTATTCAATTCATACAAACAAACAAACAAAAAATCTCATTGAGTAAAGTAAATATAAAAAGAGCGCTTCTGAAAGCGTTGGATGCTTTTCAAATATCAATGACTAAGATTTTGAGAGTACTAGATGAAGCAAATCAATGATGTGATGATTGGAATATAAAGTTTCCGAAGGTCATGTATGGTCATGAAAGCTTCTTTATAAATCAAAGACCACAATCATAATTTTGGAAAATATTATTTTCCTTACAGAAGAAGAAATAAAATATAAAAATACTCTTTAACTTTTAATCATTTCAAAATAATATATTACAAATCCTACATGTCGATATTATTTATCTTATGGACTAATTACAATTTATTGTAAAATAATTAGCTTTAAATACAAATTCTAAACATTATTATAACGTTACAAATAGGTATCCTAAAAATATAAATACTAGTGCAATACTTTTTGTAATTTACATGTTGCATTGTTTAAGTGCATTGTCCGAAAATATTAATTATTGATAAAAATCTATTTTTTTAATCTACAATATTTCGTCTTCATTATTGTCGGCAGATTCGCGACCACTGGTTTGTTGAGTTTGGGGCACACAGTTATGCTGAAAGAAAAAAAAAGAAATTATTATAAAACTTATATTCTTAAATATTTGGTTTGCAAATGCAAAAACAATGCAGTCATTGATGTTGCTCAACCTGAACTTAAAACGCAGGACGCAAAATCACAGCCTGGGGTACTGGGGTTTTAATGAATAATGGTAAACCAGCAAAACACTTATTGTCGCATATCCCTACTAATCACTACTTATTTTATAAATACGAAAGTAACTCTGTCTGTCTGTCCGTCTGTCTGTTACGCTTTCCCGCTTAAACCTCTCAACCAATTTTGATGCAATCTTTAGAACCTAAGAAAGAACATAGGCTACCTTTAATTGCGAAAAAAGGATCAGAAATCCAAGCGGACGAAGTCGCGGGCGGCCGCTAGTATGTCATATAGACAGTTACACAGACAGACAGGGTTACTTTCGCATTTATTATATTAGTAGGGAATTAGTAGGGATCTGATATTTTGTTTATCATCACCACTATCATCAAAAGCATTTCACTATGAAATTTATCAAGTAAAAAATTAAAACTTACTCTGTATTATACTCAATGGAGGACAGCTTCATGTACTCCACATAGATACTGGGTGACTTTAGCAGCCTCCAAGTCATGGGGTTGAACAGGCTCGTCTCGTACTTCCACTCGACAATGACGAACTGCGGCGGGTACCCCTTGTCTTTCACAGCGATCATTCGCTTCTCTAAGTCACCAGGCTTGTAGTATTTTCTGTAACAATAAAATAAGTTGTATTAATACGTTTGGTTTAATTAAAATAATTACATTACAATCGGTTGAGAGGTTTAAGCGGGAAATCGTAACAGACAGACAGACAGAGTTACTTGCGCATTTATAATATTAGTAGGGATAATGAATTATTGACTTAACGTATCTCATCTCGGTATATTTGATACTATTTATAATTTTAGATACATTAATATCTCAGTCGTATGGTTAATCAGGTATTGTTTTATTACACTTGTGTGTAAATAAAATAAACAGGTACCCGATTTCCAACTCCATATGGTATCATTGCATGATAACAAATAAAGTCACATCTCGTCTATCTGTCCCTATGCAGTTGGGTCTTCAAAACTTCGCAACGGATTTCGATACGGTTATATTTAATAGACAGTGATTCAAGTAAAATAGATAAGGAATCAGTATTTGACCCGGACAAAGACGGGGCGGGGCGCTAGTCTACAATAAATACGCCCACCAAGGTCGAACGTCACAACCAGGTGATATTGTGAAATTCTACAGCTTTCTTTACAAACACAGTCTTGTAAACAATAAATATTTGTTTGTACTTTACTCTTAGATAAGTTAAATATATCGTTGTTTACTCACGTTTTATACATTATGACGTCCAACGTAAAGAACATATCATTTTTATTAACCATTTCGTAATATAGGTAACCTATTGTTTGACCCACATATTGCGATGTTAATACATTCTTTGATAATATTTTCGATAAGCGACAATTTAATTAATAACAAACCCAAAATGTGTTTAATAAATGTATAGAATAAGACTGTGTATAATATTGTGTTGAACGCTTTGAACTTTAGCGCTTGTAAAATCCTAATTTAACGGGTTTTATATCGCCGTAAAGAATTCATTGTACTGGATTGTAATTGATAACAAGTTCCGGGAGCAATATAGTTTGTATTTATCCAATACATGAAGCATAAACAAATTATTTTAAGTGACAAAACAATAGATAAGCCGAAACGTGGTTTTACAAGCTGGCTGGTATCGTGACACGTGGTATCGTGGGATACATCACTCCTAGTGTATTATAAATTGACGTAGTTTTTTTAGTTCATTTATATTCTCTTCTCTTTAAAATGTAGCTAAAGAGCCACATTATAAACTTAAGAATTGCATTTAGCTATTGCACTATTGTATTACGCTACAACAAATTAATATTTAGCTGCTTTCTATACCAATACATAAGGCATCAAACTCCTACATCTTTGGGTCTTTATTTGATCCAAACATATTTAAGGATATAAAATTGAAAACATGGAGAGAGGTAGAGCTTTTAGTGGGGTAGAGCTTAGTAGAACTTCCAGTCGAATGAGAGAAGACCACAGTGAAATAGCACTTTGTAACTTTTGAGCTATGTTTCTGCTGGTGAGTAAGGTCGCCAGAGCTCACTTGGGGAGGATATGCATCTGCGACCGTTGTGCGGTTGTTGATGTGCATGGGCAGCGGTGATCACTTACGATCAGGTGACCCTCGTTTGCCTCTTTATAACATTTAAAAACATGGTTTACTTACTGTCCATCATCCAGGAATTTATGTTCACTCTTGTTGTTGTTCCTATCCACTAGAGTAATGGACACTTTGCCAGACTCCGGACCGCGGGTTCGACTTTCAGTTGTGTTGGCCACTTTCAGGGCAACTTCGTAGTGGACTCCTGTAATTATAACAGTAGAAAATTGAGCCTCCAAAATATGTATAAGTAGCTTAAAATTTTGGGCACCCTTAAAAAAACCACCGATAAAACTGTGATATGAAAGAATACTCTACGCGTTTTGGGATTGGAACTAACGATCTAAATCTTTATAAAGCAATATTTGTCAGTTCATAAATTGACTTGACGTTCTCAACAATTTTCCTATATTTTATTGTTAGAGCTGTAGTCATTCATACTACAGGTTTAACAAGCGTTTAAAGACTATCGTAACATATTATTGGGCAGGGCGTAGTCTCGACTACAGCTCCATTTAGATTATGTACAAAATATTTTTGAACAAAGCAAGAAGAAGTGAACAAAGTTTTAACCCTCAACTTCCTCCATTCCACAAAACTACAAATATACATTTCCTAACCAAAAAACTTACTGCAAAACGGCTTGTTGTTCCCAGTCATGGAGTAGAGCCCGATGTTGATGTTGGGGTCGACCAGCCCCTCGCTCCGCAGTCGCTTGTACATGCTGTAAGAGTAGTAGCCCATCGGGAGGCACGCGTGCTTCTGGTCGCATGTCGTGCAGTTGCCCGCCAGGAATGCCTGTGGAAAGAATACAATCATTTAGTTATAATTAAACTACAATCAGATTCCAGGGCGGGATGGAGGAAACTACGGACTTGTTCTATCGATAAAAACGGACGAAAAAGTTGTGGTCTACGTATGCATGGGAAGTGAAGGGTTACAAAGTCGGCTGTCACTTAATTGGCCGTTATTTAAAGTGAAACATAATCGTAACTAGATTATTAGGTAATATAATGTTATGCTAAAGCTTTTCTCCTATAGGCGATTTCATGAAAATAACACATATTTTAGCAGGTCCCTTTGAAACGCCGTAACTGCCAGCTTGAACTGAACTCGAATTGTAAGCCTGTAGCCACATGTGGGGCTCGCGACATCGTCCCGCTACCTACCACATCCTCCTCCTTGTATGTATGATTCGCAACATCGGCATTAGTTACACGAGTCATGGATGTTTATAAAAGTATTTAAGTATGACTATCTATTCCCTAGCTTCCATAGTACAAGCTCCAAGCTTAGTTTGGGGCTATGTAATTGGTTTGTTGGTCCAAAGAGTTAATTAATTAATTCATTCATTATTTACCTGGTAAGAGTCACACTGCACCGCTATAAACGGGCAGGTGGGCGCGATAGACTCCGTGAAGTACTCGTGCGAGCGCACGTGGTGGCAGCCGAGCATGCGCATGACGGAGGGCGAGATGTCGCGCGCGTCCACGCCGCCGCCGCCGCAGCCCGGCTGCACCGACCCGCCGTTCGGGTAGAAGTCAACAAACGAGCCGTGACACATCGAGACGCACCTCGAGCGCGTCAAAACCAAAGTCGAAGTTTTATGCAAAAATGTTTTTTTAGTTACATAAAAACCCCGATAGAGGGGGGCGGATATGCTGGCTGCTGCTCCACCCCGAGCCCAAGCCTGGCTACGCCCTCATGCAGAGTGTAAAAGCAAGGTCCAAATCTCCAACCCTACATGGTTACCTGTTGTTTTGCCATCGACACGAAAAGAAGAAGAAGAATGATTGTGCGTCATGTAATAGTTATAAATGTTAGCATATAAGTTAAATACGATGTAACAATCGTTGGTGATCTTAATAAATAAAAAACCCTACCTGATATGAGTCGCACTGCACAGCTATAAACGGGCAGGTGGGCGCAATAGACTCTGTGAAGTACTCGTGCGAGCGCACGTGGTGGCAGCCGAGCATGCGCATGACGGAGGGCGACTTTACCAGGCATTTTGCCTGAGTAATTGACACTGTTCCAAGAAATGAGCCGTGATCCAAACCAAGGGCACATCGAGCGCGTCAAAATCAAAGTCGAAGTGTAATGCAGAGTCATGGGCGTAGCTACACTGGTTGATCTATAAGGTTCCTAATGAAACAATTGTTTTTCTCCAATTACAAAAAAAAACCGGTGGTACGTTACATTAAATGGGGTAGTAAGGTCCAAATAACACAGCCTTACCTGATAAGAGTCACACTGCACCGCAATAAACGGGCAGGTGGGCGCAATAGACTCGGTGAAGTACTCGTGCGAGCGCACGTGGTGGCAGCCGAGCATGCGCATGACGGAGGGCGAGATGTCGCGCGCGTCCACGCCGCCGCCGCCGCAGCCCGGCTGCACCGACCCGCCGTTCGGGTAGAAGTCAACAAACGAGCCGTGACACATCGAGACGCACCTCGAGCGCGTCAAAACCAAAGTCGAAGTTTTATGCAAAAATGTTTTTTTAGTTACATAAAAACCCCGATAGAGGGGGGCGGATATGCTGGCTGCTGCTCCACCCTGAGCCCAAGCCTGGCTACGCCCAAATGCAGAGTGTAAAAGTAAGATCCGAATCACACAGCCTTACCTGGTAAGAATCACACTGCACCGCTATAAACGGGCAGGTGGGCGCAATAGACTCTGTGAAGTACTCGTGTGAGCGCACGTGGTGGCAGCCGAGCATGCGCATGACGGAGGGCGACTTTACGGGGCATTTTGCCTGAGTAATTGACACTGTTCCAAGAAACGAGCCGTGATCCAAACGAATGGCAGATCGAAACTCACCTCGAGCGCGTCAAAGCCAAAGACGAAGTGTAATGCAAAAAATATTTTTTTAGTTACATAAAAATACCGATAGAGGGGGGCGGATAGGTTGTCCGCTGCCCCACCCTAAGACTAAACTTGGCCACGCCCACATGCAGAGTGTAAAAGTAAGGCCCAAATCTCCAACCCTACATGGTTACCTATAAATGATTGTGCGTCATGTAATAGTTTATGTGTAAGCATATAAGTTAAATACGATGTAACAATCGTTGTTGATCTTAATAAATAAAAAATAAATAAAAAACTCTACCTGGTAAGAGTCGCACTGCACCGCTATAAACGGGCAGGTGGGCGCTATAGACTCTGTGAAGTACTCGTGCGAGCGCACGTGGTGGCAGCCGAGCATGCGCATGACGGAGGGCGAGATGTCGCGCGCGTCCACGCCGCCGCCGCCGCAGCCCGGCTGCACCGACCCGCCGTTAGGGTAGAAGTCAACAAACGAGCCGTGACACATCGAGACGCACCTCGAGCGCGTCAAAGTAGAAGTGTAATGCAGAGTCATGTGCGAAGCCACACTGATTGATCTATAGGGTGCATAATTAAACAAAACAAAGTGGGGGTATAGTTTGACTGTTGCCCCACCCTGAGCCCAAGCCTGGCTACGCCCACATGCAGAGTGTAAAAGTAAGATCCAAATAACCCAGTCTTACCTGATAAGATTCACACTGCACCGCTATAAACGGACAAGTCGGCGCAATAGACTCCGTGAAGTACTCGTGCGAGCGCACGTGGTGGCAGCCGAGCATGCGCATGACGGAGAGTGACTTTACGGGGCGTGTTGCCTAGGTAACTGACTCATTAAACTATTCCAACAACGAATGTCGTTATCCAAACGATAGGCACATCGAGATGCACTACGAGCCCGTTAAAGCCAAAGTCGAAGTGTAATGCAGAGTCATGGGCGTAGCCTTATAGTCATGGTTGATCTATAAGGGGCCTAATTAAACATTTTTTTTTCTAGTTACAAAAAATACCGGGAAAGGGGGCGGGTACGTTGACTGCAGCCCCGCCCTGAACCCAAGCCTGGCTACGCCCACATGCAGAGTGTAAAAGTAAGGTCCAAATCTCCAACCCTACCTGATAAGAGTCGCACTGCACCGCTATAAACGGGCAAGTGGGCGCAATAGACTCGGTGAAGTACTCGTGCGAGCGCACGTGGTGGCAGCCGAGCATGCGCATGACGGAGGGCGAGATGTCGCGCGCGTCCACGCCGCCGCCGCCGCAGCCCGGCTGCACCGACCCGCCGTTCGGGTAGAAGTCAACAAACGAGCCGTGACACATCGAGACGCACCTCGAGCGCGTCAAAGCCAAAGTCGAAGTGTAAAGCAAAAAAGTGTTTTTTTAGTTACATAAAAATTCCGGTAGAGGGGTGCGGATAGGTTGACGGCTGCCCCACCCTAAGACTAAACTTGGCCACGCCCACATGCAGAGTGTAAAGGTAAGATCCACATCTCCAACCCTACCTGATAAGAGTCACACTGCACCGCTATAAACGGGCAGGTGGGCGCAATAGACTCCGTGAAGTACTCGTGCGAGCGCACGTGGTGGCAGCCGAGCATGCGCATGACGGAGGGCGAGATGTCGCGCGCGTCCACGCCGCCGCCGCCGCAGCCCGGCTGCACCGACCCGCCGTTCGGGTAGAAGTCCACGTGACCGATCGCTTCGGATATACCGAGACCTGCAGAGGGAAGAAGTTATCAAGATTTCATTAAAATTTTATTTCTACATCATCATCAGCCTTTTGCTGGACACTGCTGGACTTAGGCTTCAACCAAAGGGGTTATGCCTATACTAAAATCGCCACGCTAGGCAGGCGGGTTGGTAACGATTGTACACAGGGAACGCTTTCGCTTCGACGATTCGCTTAGTGTAATGGTCAAGACTGTTGACTATTAGACCAAGAGATCGAGGGTTCGATCTACGCACATGAAAATCATTTGTGTTCATGAACATATCTGTTTGTCTTGGTCTGGGTGTTATATGTATCTAATTAAGTATATTTGTAATACCACTGTTGATTCTAATATCGATAATACAATTTGCCTACGCTGCTTAACACGGAATCTGATCAATGTATGTGATGTTATGAGATATTTAATTATTATTATTAACGCTGCTACCCATCCCTCCGGAATGCCTTTTAGTCGCTTCTTAAGATTTTCGTTGCCATAACCGTTTTCGTGGGTAACAAGTATGATAACTAACGTAAATTTTATTATACTAGCGGCCGCCCGCGACTCCGTCCGCGTGGATTTCGATTACCAATATCCTATGTGTTATTCTGATGTATAAGCTATATTGTGGTAAAGTTTCATTCAAATCCATTCAGTAGTTTTTACGTGAAAGAGTAACAAACATCCATACATCCATACATCCATACATCCATACATCCACACATACAAACTTTCGCCTTTATAATAGTAGTAGGATTACAAAGTCATCGCATAATTGAAGCGATTGGCTGCTTGTTTCATTAAAGTCTAACACAAGAATATTTACTCCACTACTACCAAAAACCAAAATTCAAGGTTCTACATTCAATATCTTGTAATCTTCAGTTCAAGGCAGCAGCAAAGATCATCCAACACATTTAAAAAATCATCTATAGTTTAAACTACATATATTTTTGAAATAAAAAAATGCAATTATTATCAATTACCTGACATATACAGAGGCATGGCATTTGTGTGGATGATATCGACGTACTTCGCATCAGACCGGTCGAGGCGCACAATGGTCACGGTTTTGCTGAAGTAAGGAGCGGCTGGGTCTAACCCGGTTATTCGTCCCAGTTTTAAGTTAAACTTCTGTAACAGAAAATAGTAATTTAAATATAATTTTGCTCTTTATTTTTAATATATACAAGGCAATTGTTGGTCTCATTGGCTGATTATGACATACAGCTTATATTAGGCATTGGAAGGTAGGGATCAAGTTTACAAACATCATAACAAACACTAGCGGCCGCCCGCTACTCCGTCTGCGTGGATTTTGGTTTCCGTACACATAGTGTCTATATCTTAAAACCTTCCTCGACAAATGCACTATCCAACTCATTTTTTTTTTAATTTGTTACAGTTGTTACTGATCAAAGCGGGTTCAAACAAACAAGCAAACTCTTACGCTCTATTATATTAGTATAGATCTAAATTTAAATTATTAGGGATTCTTACCTTCTGTAGAGCATGACCGCAATATCCCGCCAAATGTGCACCCAAAGAATGTCCAATGAAATGGAAATTGTCAACATGCGACAGTCCAAGAACTTCCTACAACAAAAAATAAAGCTGAGTTTAATTTAAGTTCATCACTTTGTAAAATGACAATATTTAAATGAATTTAAGATACCTTTTCGACAAAATTTCTTACAAATGTTGCTTTTGTTGGTTAATTTTTTTTACAAGGTATCATTAATACCGTAACATCAAGGATACTATTGACCAGTGGAGTGACAATTTGCGCAAAATTGCTAGCAGGAACTGGATGCGAATCGAAGAGGATCAGGCTAGATGGAGAGCCCTAGGAGATGCCTACTTCCAGCAGTCGACTGCGATAGACTGATGATGATGACTACTGAAAGCAATTTAAATGTTTTCTGTGTCTTTTTCGTCAAACAGTTCCACTTGTAGCAATCCTACTCAGTTTGAAACTACTTGTATTATAAATGGCTCTTTTTCCAAATATTGGACATAACATTTCTTTATGTCATTTTATAACAGCACTAGTACATTGTTCGATCGTTCTGGCAGGAGCTGGATGCGAGGCCTATGTCCAGCAGTGGACTGCGATAGACTGATGATGATGATGATGAAGCAGATCGTTCACACGACAGATAAAATAAAATCAGTAATTACTCACAACTATATTATGAATCAAATGCGCAGTCATTACTCCTATAAGGCGTATATTGGCCACGGCTTGCCCGTACGGCGGCTGCGATCCGCCCAGCCAGTCGACCACGAACACCGTAGCAGCGTCGTTTCCTTCTATGTTCAGCAATGCGTTTGTCATTTCTTGGATCTGAAATCAAAAATAAAGAAATTAAAATATAGAAGAAAGAAATTAAAACGTTTGTACAGTACAATATTGTTATTATTTACTAACTAAAATCAATGTTTCTCTACTATATTATGCAAATATTATACCTACGTATAAAGCTTTCTTAAGAATCACTAAATATTTTTAAAAAACTTCCATTGACTCTTGATAAGGAACCGACGCGTGAAGATTATTTCATAATAAGCGCTAGGATGACGATGACGATGATGATTCAATTCGAAAAAATATTATTACAACCTTCACATAATATGTATTTGAATTGCATAAAAGTATACGCCAATAGGTTCGTGCTCAAAAAGTTCTGGGTATATCCTAATTAGACAAGAATAAATAAGGAAAACGCATCAACGATGATAACCTTTGCTGCATTTGTTTACATTCTTAATGTAAAACATAAACTAAATACAACTTCAGCGAACACATTTGATAGTGCAAGTAGGTTTATGAAGGTCCCTTTTTTGTAAGAGCGATATAAGTTATCGAGAATTTTCCTTGTGTCAAACTCAGTTGATAGGCACTGATGTTTTTTTTTATCTATGCTTTAAACAAATACATAGTTTGTTTCTATTCATCCATATCTATACCTACTTAATATATAAATCTGAAGAGTTTGTTTGTTTGTTTGAACGCGCTAATCTAAGGAACTACTAGACCGATTTGAACAATTCTTTTTGTGTTAGACAGTCCACTGGCTTTAGGCTATTGGAAATCGAAATACACGCGGGCAGAGTCACGGGCGGCTGCTAGTTAAAAGGGAAATTAAAATCTCAAAAGTGGACGTCCGGTGGCTGTGGCAGCTTCTTTACTTTAATACAGTTAAAGGAATAATAAATTACTTACCCATGCTTTATGTCCGCCTTCTAAGAATCCGTGCGATATCAAATAGAAAGGACCTTTAGGATCTATGTTCGCGTTCTTGATCCTCTCGATATCATCGGCTTTTAGAAACACAGGGGTTTTTCTATTTCGTCTCGTAAATGTCGGATATCTAAAACAAATAAAAATAAAATTAATTTATTGCAAATAAGCAAATCATAAATGGATTCCATGAACAATTTGAACCGAGGATCTTTCCATAAAAACAGATTTGTACGGAGAGAGCTAGCCCCATGTATGAAAGGAAGGAGTATCGTTTCATATGCATTGGTAGATAGGAATCATCTGTCGAGACGACCTTTGTAGCAAAGTTCCTTCTTACAGTATCATCAAGGAAAATCAACACAATTATTTACTTTTTTCACAGAGCCATAACAAAGTTCAACGGACCCAAATAACTTTTGCCCACCCGATAATGCAGCATGCATCGAAAAATAAACACTTTATTTATCTAGCTACTGATAGTAACGTCACTATGCAATTACGCTACGTAAACAATTGTTTTGTCTCTCGTTATGATTTATTGATGTCACGGACGAGCCCCCGCGTCTTATCTTGCCCGCTATCGTTAAAATGTTTGTTGGCCTGAGGCGGATCTTAGAAATACCTAATTAAAGCATGCGTTACTCTAGATAACTGTTATCGGGCACAACCTTATAGTAAGATTAGGATAAACATTAAACAAGTTTAATTACTTGCATAATTACGAGAATATTACGTTCTAGTGCCTATTACTTAGGTAAGGAAATTAATGTGCATGTAACTAAAGATTTGATCGTTCAGGAGCTTGAAAACATTAAAAAGTGTTTGGTTGTGTATTCCTAGCCTTTCCTTTTCAATTTCACTTTAAACTCAAGAACGGTCACCTATCCAAACCAAATTTTCCGGGTTTGTTCGGACTATTAAGTAGAGGGTTTAGGAGAAGTTCGCACAAACTCGGTCGAGTGGTTCTTTATTTACCACACGTAGGGAAGAAAGCCCGTACCGGGCCGCTAGTTTTTTATAAAGCGCATTATGTTTAAATCACCCACAATTCTCAATTAAAACGGATCGGATTATACATACGATGTAAATGAATACTGTATAATATTTATTTTCTGCTTTTCTTGATTAGACTTCAATGACATAGTTATTAAAACAAATTGCAAGAAGGCTAATTCCATCTGGAAAGAAGATTATCTTACAGCCACTACGCAGTTGCAATTATTTGAATAGTCATTATAAGAACGATATTAAAACTGGCATCTCTATAAATAAACAATTCGCTTCTACTTAGATGGTATTTACGAAAACTGCACATTACTTTAATCGAAATTCCTAATTCATTATTTTATTTAAATATATATTACGTCGAAATAACCAGCGTTGAATAAGAATACAATACACTCTAGTTTTACTAAATAATCGCTAGACTGAACCAGATAAAACTGCATAACAAATCAGATAAAACTGGCTCCTATACATAGATAAAACATTAATTGAGAGTTCAAGAAAAACGGTCTTAATTAGGCTAATAAAATAATACTTTTTTGTAGGTGCCAAGAAAGATGGCTCGAGTCTTATGATTAACTAGCGGCCGCCCGCAATTTCGTCCGCGTGAATTCGGATTATAGATGCGACGCCGGTTATTAACGATTTTAACCGTGCGGGTAAATATGCATTTTTCGTTAGAAACGGTTAATAACCCGCATTTTATGCATTTTACGGTTAAATTCCACTAGATTCCGCTAGATGTAAATAAGTGTTTGTATAATAATAAAAGTAAAAGATTGTATATTAGACGCAATTATAAATTAAAGCGACATATAATTTTACATTTACGTTTCGTAGTATTTGCGTGAAAGAGTAACAGGCATCTATCCATCCATCTATTCTTACAAACTTTCGCATTTATAATCTTAGTAGGATTAGGTAGTAGGATAACATCTAAAATGAATTTTATTTATCTTTTGAATATCGATTTTCTCTTCACAAAGGAAAAAAACTATACCCTTTTTAGCTGTCACTGTCAGATAACTAACCGTTAACAACTGCATTTTATCGGTAGCTAACCAAAAATTTGGTTATTTAACGGTAGCTAACGGGTTTTTTACAACTATAATTCGGATCCCTTTTTTCGCAATAACAGGTAGCCTTTGTTCTTCCCCAGGTTCTAAGATTGTCTGTGCCAAATTTCATCAAAATCGGTTGAGAGGTTTAAGCGGGAAAGCGTAACTGACAGACAGACAGATACTTTTCCATTTATAAAATTAGTAGGTAAGTAGGTATGCGACGACGGTAGCTGTTTATCCCTACAAGCAGCTACCGTTGTCGCCTATGGACAACGTGCAACAAGGCGGGGCGGTTTGCTTCCGGACCCTTCATTTACTCTGAACCTCCCCAATTGAGTCTGATAACTGTTAAGTACAGTTTTAATTAACCGTGTTCTTAAATAAAATATTAAATCTATACTAATATATAAAGCTGAAGAGTTTGTTTGTTTGTTTGTTTGTTTGTTTGTTTGAACGCGCTAATCTCAGGAACTACTGGTCCGATTTGAAAAATTCTTTTTGTGTTGGATAGTGTATTTGGCGAGGAAGGTTATAGGCTATAGTATATATCTATTATTTTATCCCAAGGGGATGAAAAAGGAGATTAATGTTTGTATGAAACTTTGTCAATTTTAAACCGATCAGGCTGGGACTTTGCAAGCATTAAGCTACTATGACATAAAGATCCCCTTAGAAAGGATTTTTATATGTTCCACCCCAAGGGGATGAAAAAGGGGATTAATGTTTGTATGGAACTTTATAGGTATAGTATATACCTACGTTTGCGGAAACCGGAAACCACGCGGACGGAGTCGCGGGCGGCCGCTAGTAAACAATATTACAGGAACAACATACCATATTACCAAGCCCCAAAGGAACCTCTAAGCTTGTATTGTGGATGTTGAGGATCGAACAGACATACTTAATTAAATTAAATACTTTTATAAACATCCATTACTCGAGTACAAAAGCTGATGTTAATCACACATACATTTTACCCTAGAGGGATTCGAACCTGCGACCCTTGGTTTTGTAGCCCGGGTCTCTGATCACTAGCCCGACGGGCCCGTCGTCAGTGATGGATTAACCCTTAATCAAATTAAGCAATTGCCTAGGACATCACGTCTGGGGGGGGGGGCACCAGAAGAAGCCCAAAATTCTAGTTGACATACGGATAGGGGGGCCCAAAGGCGTGGATTGCTTAGGGCATCAAGTAGTCTTAATCCGTGACTGCCCGTCGTCTTATAAATAGTTCCTAAGTTAGAAAAACTCACCTTATCACCATAGATTCAGGTGTCATTGGAAAGTAGTTGTCCGGTCGGTTCTCCGTCCAGGGATATGCTTTCGAGAAGCATCCGTAGTTACCGTAGCAACGCTCCAGCTCCATATCATCTAAAATATTAATAAAATAAAAATTATCACAAACAAACAACGTGTAATTAATTAGAGCACGGACTAAATGACCTCAAGTAACATTAAAATTAAAACCTACTTTTGGAAGATCCGGGGTTCCGAACAAAGGTATTTGTATGTATTTACGAAGATACAAATAGATGCTTAGCCTGTTTATTTTCCGAAAATAATAATTGAGACATACTTATAATATAACTATTTCTATAAAACGTAGACAAAGTTGTATTTAAAATTGTTTAATCATAATAATCTAGGTACTCGTTTAGACCTACTTTCAGAAGTCTTATCAGCATTATGAAATTATGCAAGTTCAAGTTTCTTGAATACCTACAATGTTAGCTAATTTGTTCACTTGACTTCATCATTATACCTTGCTAAATTAAATATAACAAACTAATTTAAAACTTTTTTTAAGAATCTTGCCAGAGATGGTGAAAGGGGGCGGGGCGCGACGGGTTTTTTTTAAAAGCTATTTTTTTTTCTTATTGACTTAACATCTTTTAAGAGTAAAATTTACACCAAATGACACAGAATGAAGAAATTTAAAGAATTTAAAAACATAAATTTACTTTAATAAATCTTAAAATTACTTACCATTAAAACTACCAGGGAAATTCGTGACGTCCGTGCCATTTTGTTTCTCCATCAACACCATAATCGTCTGCAGCATCAACGTCGCACTCGTTTTATTGTACATTATTAAAATAAATCAATTAATCACTTTCTACAAAATCACAAAACGCAAACTACGCGAGAAGTGTGCTCGAAAACGTCCCTTATCTTTCAGTAATGTAATATGATCAGTGATTGACCCGAGTGTAAACAGTTGCTAATTGTCCAGTTGACAGTGTGTAAGTGAGTTGTTTAGACTGGTCCCGATAGTTATATAGGGCCATGATGCACCGAGCGGGTACAACCTCTATCGACGTACGTTACCTAACAGGTCCTCTTCGGATAGTTCGCAGACGTTCCGGGAGAGGCTGATAACAGAGGTTACGGCGTTATCGCGTGCGGCTATTTGTTAAAAACGATTGACGCACGAACCAGTCTGGACTCTGGTAGTTGTTTAGGTCCCACACGAGTGTATATATCTGCAATTAAATTGATATATACCACTTAAAGCTAATTAGCCTATCAACCTCTCGGAGGGCTTTCAATGTTTATTTAATGTGTCATAGATGAAAGATAGAAAATGTTGTACCATTCCGTTTAGTTATCTTTACTAACATTATAAAGCTGAAGAGTTTGTTTGAACAAGAACTACTGGTTTAAATTGAAAAAATATTTTTGCGTTGTATAGTCCTTTAGCTGAGGATGGCTTTAAGCTATGTTATGACACTATGTAAGTGGAAAACAAATTCCACGTGGACGAAGTCGCTGTCGGCGGCTAGTCTAAAATACCCACCCATCTGATAATTAATAGAAAAGTAGAAACTTTACATGTAATAAATATTAACAGGGAATATATGTATCTAATAGCTGATAATATAAGACATATGTTTCTTGACGCGATGAAAGAAATCCTAACACATCACTATCCAAAGATGCCTTTCCTCGGTTGATGACATCGAGTATATAAGTTGTATTACGTGACTACTCTCGTATAGATTTTTGTTCCCAAATTATATTATTGCAGGTATGCCATGCAAAAACATTATGCCCCACACTTTATCGTTTTTTTCTTTCTTTTCTTCTATGAGTTTATACCTCCAAAAAGGACCGTTTTAATACTTTGTGCAACCCTGTTATAATGTATTACTAGGATTGCACTCATATCTACTACAGGCATAATTACTACAGATCTTGCAATCAATTTACATTTCTTGACTACATATTAATAGCCTGACTTCGATTCATTCGTACCAATGACAGATCTCTAATTTTAGCATAGATACAAATAACTCTTAAATTGAAGTAAACAACGAGCGGACTTTGACTGTTCTTGATAAAGTCCTCCAATTAACGAAATACAGCAAATATCAATGACTTTAACGACAAAAACACGTTTCTAACTATCAACATACATTAAAATTCGACTAATTGGTTTATTAACTCCTACACTGATAGAAGCATCACAATCGATAAAGTTTGACTAACTACGGACTAACGTTGAAAGTTTCACTTCTATTATATAAGATAAAATATAATAGAGATTTAATGCTTTTCAATTTATTTGAATAACCCTCGAAGTTGTTCTTATAGGTATTTTACGTGAGTGTGATACCTATACCTTGTTGATATTTTCATTTCTCTGCTAGCTTAGAATTTGCTTAAAAGAATGGAATTATATGTTCCTTAGGCACAACACTACAATCAAGTCAAACATTATTTTGTCTACATGTGTGTTGGCTACACAAATGTAGAGAAAAAAAGCAAGATTAAAATACCGCTCAATGCATCTGGTAATACAAAAAAGGATGTTCATTTTATTTCAGTCAGTCAGAACTTTACTTTATTAGTAAATGCGTTCTAAAAAATCACAAAAATAATAAATTCCATGCAAAAATACTTATTACTTAGTCATAGCACAATTAACAAACATAATCAGATAAAATCATCCACAATAATGGAATGATGTCAAAACTTTAAGGCTAATAAATGCATATAAAATTTATACTAACATAATTATATATTGTGCTAGTTAAGATTGAATTTTCCGCGACTTATTCTTAGACGGGGTGGAAGAAAAGTTGCAGTTGAAGGTCATTTCGTCATTAAAAATGTCCGACATAGACATAGCTTCATTTTTACTCGAAACCTGCCCAAGGAATCTGTCAAAATCTTCAGTAGCAATATTCTCTTTATCGTCTAGATTTGCTTCGGAGAAACGCAAACCTGCAACTTTCTTCATAGAACTGTCATTGCCAGGATAAAACTGCGTCCCATCCGCGGAATTTTCGTCTTTAAACCCACTGTCTAATCGCATCCAATTCACGTTAGATATCTCTTTCAAAGCAGTCTTACTACTATTAGCCCTCGATGTATCAGTCACTGTCAGTTCGGAAGGCTTTATGGCACTCTCATAATAACTAGAAGCGTTAGCATAAAATGTATTCTCATTGAATCCACTATCAACTCTTTTAAAACTAACAGAACTATCGCTAGATTTCCCGGCGTTATTACAAGTATAGTCAAATTTTGATATGTTTTCAGTCAAAAATTTGAGATCGACAGTGTTAAAATCAATTTTCTTATCCTCCATATGGAGTGGATTCTCGATATTATCGAAACTATTATCTAAGGACATGTGAAGAGGTGTTTGAATAGTTGAAGCACGAATTTTACTAATTTCATGGGAAAGGACATTTCTGTGTGTTTTTCCCTTAATTGGCGTCTCTTCCAATATATTTATACTGTGTATTTTAGTTGAAGACTGTATTTCAATTTGTTCCTTGGTAGTCTCGGGTTTAAGAATGCCTGCTTCTTCTACTATTGACCAAGACACTTGTTTCCCTTGTGGCGAGTTTGATACAGAATCCGCTAAAAATAATATATAAGGGTTATTATTTAAATAATTTCAAAAGTAGATGATTTAAAAAGATTAAATATTATGTTGGACTTTTTGTGCCTTTTTACATGCTATAAAAAACCTTTATCTTATTTTTTTAAACAAAGACAGATTAATTTGATCTTCCCGCTCAAATCAAACCAGCGCCTCTTGCAATCTGGGCAATATTTTTTTTTATGAAGGACAATAAATTACCTGGCAAGTTGTTGTGGAAGGAACCGTCTATACTCATATCCAGGCTAAAGTCAAGTTTTTGAACAGACCGACTTCGATGCAGGCTCGACAAACTAGCGCTCCGTTCAATAGATGTGAAAGATCCTTTTCTGCATCGTTGGGGAGAAGATTCCTTTAGCGACGCGCTCCTTTTCAAAATGGATTTATTCGGCGTCTTACAATAACATGGCCCTTTCTTTTCACTCTCTGCGTCAGAAACTATGCAATCGAGACAAGTGGCCATCGCTTCTGATTCAGGGGATGTAAAGACATTTTTCTGAAAATTATTTATTTTGTTTAATTGTATGTAGAATTGACAAGTCACATTTATATTCAGACTGAAAATTAGAAATGGCTACTAGACAACTTATAATGTAGATGGCAAAGTTAATCATTTCGATAGTATATTATGGAATGTAATGTTTTAGTAAGTATTTTATTTAGTTTTTATTTATTCAAGTAACAGTTACTTTAATTTTGCTAGTGAGGCCTACATTATACAAATGAAATTAAAAAATAAGATTATTATAGATCCACTAGTACAAGCAGCCATTCTCCCCAATAAAAGGCTTTAAAGGCAGGCAACGCATCAGCAACCCTATTGGCATTGTTCATGTCCATGGGCAGTAGTGATCACTTCATCATGAGGAAACACCGAGCTATAAGGATAGTTCCCCTTATATCCGGCGCCCCGAGCTGTCGCCTAGGCACTCCCTAAAACAGCTACTGATAACATATACTTCATAAAAATATATTATATTTTTTTATGAAACACAACATACCTCTTCATCACTAGATGCAGCTTTGGTGACAGGTGAAATCGACGCGGAGGCCAAAGAGGATGAGGCGCCAGACTCCAGATCGGTGCGTTTCGGAGTCTGGAACTGTATCGGACTGAAGCACGGCTCGCCAAACTCAACAGCTTCCAAAATCTTATTGCGAAAACAAGATTTTCCATTCCCATTTGTCAATGGATCCTTCTTGATTGGCGTGCCAAAAGTTCTTTTCATTCCTTTCGCAACCAGATCACGACACTAAAATAAATTACCCATATTGAAATTGATTTAATCTACCGATCTTACAATACTCATAATGGGTTTGATAACAATAATTAAAAGCAACTTTAGCATTAGAATGGATCATAATGTATTGTGTAAAAAAATATAATTCTTAATTGCTTTTGGGTTCTAAAAAATGAGCATAGGTTGATCAATAGAAATTGGGAATTTGAAGCCTATGTAAAAAAACGTAAGGGTGAGACTCCACCAAAGCAGAGATGTGCGGTCGGAGCAGAAATGTGTTGTCGTAGGCAGCTATAGAATGTTGTTTTTTTTATTCAAGAACACAATACATTGTGTTTCAATTACATTGGTACAAGTACTACACAAACTGGCATAACAACACATTATCAAAATAATTAAATCATAGCACACAATAAAATTAAATACACCATAAAAAAACATAATAATATTGTATCTCATCTCCGAAATAAAATCCTATTGGCTACTTATGGCATGTCTCATGTAAGAAACCCCTAAAACTTACCAAATCCGGACTGAACACAACAGGCGTATGTGCTTCATAGCTTGAGGGCGGGCGAGGTGGCCCCACATGGCCTTCATCATCAGTCTGTTCAGAATCATAATGCTCTATATCACTGTGCTCTTCGAAAAATAATTTCCGCCGAAGAGATCCATTGGCTGTGATCTCGTAATCTCCTGATATGTTTTGATCCTGGAATTAGTAATTAATAATTACATGCATGTTTCCACTACCTAATTTTTGTTTCACATCTACATCATGTGACGGGCCCGTTGGTCTCGTAGTCAGAGACTCTACAAATCCAAGGGCCACAGGTTTGAATCGCACTGCGCCAAATGTTTGTGATGAACATCACCATTTGTACTTGAGGCACGGATGTTTATAAAAGTATTTAAGTATCCCTTCCTTAGCTTCCATAGTACAAGCTGCGAGCTTAGTTTGGGGCATGCATGTTATTTCAAAGAATTAATAAAAAAAAATTACAGGATGGATGTTAATAATAGTATTTAAGTATGTCTATCCGTTCCTTAGCTTCCATAGTAGCAGCTTCGAGCTTATTTGGGGCTTGTTATTTCAAAGAATTAATATTGTTGTTTTTGATTGATGGTTCTTTGATCCAAATCCAATTATCATATCACTACATTGGTTGGTTTTATTTTTTAAAATGACAATTTGATGGACTGTGTCTTAGTAGTCATGCTCTCTAAAATGTTGCTGTGGTGGTGGCGCTATGTGGCAGGAGTGTTCTCTCTGAATTGGTTGAGTGAGATGATGGCTGACACATACGTCATACCTTACCATACGTGATTGATCAGGTGTCATTAGTAGCGACTGGTCAGCTGGGACTCAGTCTATCTATACTTTTTTTTATTTTATTTTAATATTGAATGTGAGGAACTGTATGGCTTAGTTAGAGAACGTTATGAAATCAATGTATTTAAAAAAGATTGTAATTATTGGCGATTTAAAAGAGCAACTGTCGAGTTTCTTGCCGCTTCTTCTCGGCAGATGACGGCGTTCCGAAGTCGGTGGTAGATTCATTATATTGTACATGTATCTTTGACGATTTATAAGTGCCTCACTGAGGCCTACATTAATAAAGTATATTTGAATTTTGAATTTGAATTGAAATTTTTGACAAATGATGAAATACCATATTGACTATTTGAGTCACTCAGTTTATAAAGGGATATACCGACAATTCTATTACTTCATGAAACAGAAGGATTTTAATATTGTTTCTTCTTTCAAGATATTTGCCTGTATGTGTATGTAAGACCTTAACAGTATTATTAGGAAATATGGAAATTGAACTTACCTGTGTAAAGGTACAAAATGGCTGCAGTATCTTTTCTATTTCTGGCGGAAGCTCTGGAGGTAATGTGAGCACAGTTTGAGCTGAAACTAATTTATTGATGCAATAAATATATTTGTTTATTGCACAAATATACTTTAATTAAATGTGTATTAAATAACTAGTCAAATGGCAACTGGAATATTCAATTTTAAAACATAATTGTAAGTAATATAAGTTGAACATTAAATATGATGTTTATTAACAATATAATTTTTAAGAGAGAGACATTTAAATTTTAGAATTATAAATGATTTAATTTTAAATGATTTATTGATAAGCATGAATATCAAAATGTATTAAAAATTTCCCTTCTTACAACAAATATATTACAAATATTTTTTTGTAGTTTATATGCAGTTGAATAATAACTTATTCTATATACATAGTGTGTGAGAGTTAAAATTATAAAATAAATATACTTGTTTATACTTACCATCTCTTAAAATCACAGTCTTATCCTCAGCAAAACTGGTAAATTTAATACTAACATCGCTTGAAGTGTGAAACAAAGGTTTCACTATCTTGGAAGACTCAACTTGTGGACTTGGCATGACCATTTCTTGTGAGAAGAATCTGTAAAATTTATGATTCTTTATTTTTTGCAGACCTTTAAAACATAACTGTTAGCAGGCAACATAAAACTTTCATATTTAATTGCAAATTTCCTGTTAAAATAATAGATTTAATAATTTAAATGCTCACATTTATTTAGGTTTTTATTAGGTAAGTATTATTAAAATTTAAAAATATATTTCAGAAACTGACATTTTTATATACAACAAAATTTCCCTACAAATTCTATCAAAACAAAGAATGGCTTCACATCAAATATTTTAACAAGTTTAATCATAACACATTGTATTTACTATTTAGTTCACATTGGTTTAATAATCTTATTGGCTTTAATGTAATGTTTTATAACAAGGGTTGGCTTTGAATCCCACTGGGGGAAAATGATTTGGGTAATGAACATCTTCATTTGTACTTGAGTCATGGATGTTTATAAAAGTAAATTAGTTTGTACATAGAAGTCTATCCATTCCCTAGCATCCATGGTACAAACTTCAAGTTAAGTTGGCTAGTCCAAGGAATTTATTTATTATGTAATTTAAATCATCATGAGCCAATGTAAAGCTGTTCATGAAGATGTTCATTACACAATCATTTTCCCCCAGTGGGATTCAAAGCCAACCCTTGTTATAAAACATTATGTTTCATTTTAAAGTCAGAATCCTTTTACTAGCTGCAGAAGTTCCTTTCATCATACATTTCAGTTTACAGCCACCAAACATAACGAGCCATAAATACAAAGAATTTTAATACTATGCACTGACTATGTAGGTAAATAATATAGTACATAATTGATCATACTTCTCAGTAGCTTCCTCAGCAATCCTTTCCAGCGCTGGGTCTGGGGAAGGCTCAAACTGGCTGTTGCAAGCCACAATGTCTGCAGGCACCAACGCACAAGCTTGATCAATATCCCACCGAAACGAGCCATTGTTCTTCCTCTTATATATCTGGCACATGCCCGGGCTAAAATTAAAGTTAATATGTACCGTGGTAAGATTGGTAGGTTTATTCGTCGTAAATCGTAAATATAAATAACGCAATGAAACAAACTTACCTGCATATTGGTTTATGCAGCCTATCAATTAACGGTTTATCAAAAGGATTACGCACTTTCTTATTTGTGGGAGGAGTTGATTTAATATAATTTTCAGAGCTTTCATTTTTATCGCTCATTTCGAGATCGTTGGCAGGTTTTTCAAAATTTCAATGCATCTGTCAAGCTTTTCCCCCCCACAACTAAAATGTCATCACTTTTTTTTTTTTTATAATTATGTTTTTACGGCTCTGGGTGCTTGAGCTTGCCCTTTTGAGCAATGTCATCACATTGGTTTGGTGTTACCAAATCTCAGAAACAGAACACAAAATGTAGAAAAATAGGCCATAACGAAATCTCTCTTCAAATAAATAAGGTATCCACAAGGATAAACTCTATATAACTTCTAATAACTTAATAATAATAAAAATATTTTTAAATGGATGGCTCTGCCCGTCCTGAGCTACTTCATGGATAATATACGGTAACGGTAGTCCCTGCCTGGATACGGCTCTATCTTTACATTAACATTTATTTCATAAATAACACATAATTTTATAATTATTTAGGATTATTGAATTAATATTTTTATTTAAAATCCAAAAATCTTCTTTTGCAGTGTGGACAGAAGCAATAAAATCATATAACTAATTAAAAACATTTAATTTCCTCATGTGTGACTGCTGACCGAGTGGTGACTGATGACTAATAGTTTCTGACTTTAGTTCTGTTAGAGCTGAAAATGTAATCATGATCTAATCTGTCTGGTTTTCCTTTAGGTAATGTACAATTTAACCTACAGCCTCTTGGCAACATTGATCTGTTCTTCCGGCAGCTTCCGTCATTTAGGTTTGTTTTCTATGATGGCAAAGACAATAATTATGTTCGTTTTTCCCATGCATGGGTTAGGTATTCCGCTCTTTTACATTTAAAAGAAATAAAATAATCTAAAAAGGAAAAATCACGTAAGCCGTAAAAATCCATCAAACGTTTTTTTGAGTTTGACCAACGCTTGCATTAAGCTTTTTATGATTCAAAGATTTTGTCATAATTAATTTATTTTATGTGATTTTATGCAATTAAAAACAAGTGGTTTAATTCTATAACACACGTTTACAGCGTAATGTATCTTAATTTATTCGATATAATTCGAAAATACAAATTTATGAACGGCACTATTTTATTTACTGTTTAAATAACTACATCATTTTTCAGATTCAGAGGTTTATTTACGCGAATCATTGGTAAGAGGTTTATTGCATATTATCATTGTTTTCAAAGAGATTTGGGGAGTACAATATCTTTGATTAATATTTTGTGTTAAAAAAAAAGCAAAATGTCACAATGACATTAAGGACATACGTTTGTTTCGATTCAAAATTTGTAAAATTGGTTACTTTTTGAAGAAATGATGTATTAAATATAATTATATAAATTGAGTCCCGCCAAAGAATAATACTTTCATTGACACAGGCTGAGTGACCAACGCAATATACTTGAACAACCAATGAACGTTTCAAAATAAAATTGGTCAACGAGTCCCAAACACTGAACATGGAATCGTCGGATTTCAAAGACTTAAGTTATGAGCCCATGGATGTCGATTTAAGTCTTAGTATGAATTCTCCCAATAACTCACAAACCGACCAAAATTGCAAACAACCTCTCCATGAATCTACTCCTGCAAAACCTGAAAATGTGCCAGAAGTATGGAATATAAAAAAATACCATATAGTGAGGGACAAAACTAAAGCTAAAACTAGTACCAAAACTTTATTTCTTCTTGGTTTTATTGTATTGATGTTATCAGTAGTTATGTATTCCATATTTGGTTTTAAATGCAGTGATAATATCAATTTGGAAGAGCTGAGAATTAAGCTTGAAAACAGTTTATATGGACAACCAGAGGCTATAACTGAATTAATAAGAAGTTTGGAGAAGGATGTTAACAGCAGAGTTTTAGTTTTATATGGTGGAACAGGTGTAGGAAAAACATTCACTATTTCTTTGGCATTTGAAAATCTATGGAATTACACCAATGTTTACCACTATACTATGCCTAGCTTTGTGGATACTTTCTCAACTGATTCTATGCTTGGTTTGAATGTATGTGAGTCTTCAATAGTGGTTGTGGATGACCTTAAACAAACAGACTTTAATGTTAGAAAACAGATTTCAGAATTAATAACAAAGAGTGAGAATTTAAAGAAACAAATTACAGTCATTTTAGTATTCAACTGTGATGTAATAGAAACTGGCTTTGTGAACAAATGTGATGACACATTTTATACAGAATTAACACAAGTATTCAGAGATGTTGTTGCTTTTAAAGCTTTTATTAGATTCAAACCATTGACTCAAGAAGTTTTGAAAATGTGTATTGAAGAAGAATTAAGAGGCAGAAGAGTCTCTAATGTGAATTTTGATGATATTTTAAGTAATTTTAATGTTACCGTTGATGGTTGTAAAGGAGTTAATAAGAAAATCAAGTTTATGAATGTTGTGTGAGGTATGACTCTTGTGGCTTTTTTATTGATTTTACTGGTGTCTGTTTGTAGATAAGTAATTTTGTATTGTAGATATTGTGTAAATAATATGTAGTTTGTTATGTAGTTAGTTAAACCAATTATTGTTGATTCAATGACATTGAAATAAAATATTTTCATAGATCAAAAGAACTTTATTTTAGAGAATGTTACATGATAATCGGCAATGCAGAGGATCAAGAAATTATGTTGAATACAAATTTATATTTACCGACAATTCTTTAATACACCTACACTTTCACATTTGGAAATTATTCTACAACAAACTTAGCCTTTATTGTAATAAAGAGCAAATAGGTACTAAATGAAATTTGTGGTGCATCAAAGTATTAATACTTTTGAATCTATAAAACATATAAAATAATCTCAACCACATACTAAAGCAAGGGTGCAGTATTTATTGATTACAATTTTGACTAAAGACATTGTATTCTCTCAATAAAAATAGCCTAGTATGAATTTAACGCTGTTGATAGACTTATAAACAATACCCTTGCAAAATATTACAATCATGATCTTTAATGTAAAATATTTTAAACAATGTTTCTAGCTGAATGGTCAAAATTTTACACTATAAAGAATTTACCAGCAAGATACTACATGAGAAATATTAAAAATAACAACAAAATTTTATTGTATCTAATAGGTATATTTATACATGTAAATAGTTTATGAATTATTCTTTGCCATATTGCACTGCACTCACATTTAAAATTTACTTAACCATGAAACCATTTGCGTTACATTAGGGTTTCGTCTTGAGCAGCATTGTGGTACGGGTAAATTGCACAAATATCTAAGTACATACCCATATGTATTCAAATGGTAACTCGGAATATAATTGTAAGTACAATAATTTTTAGTTTAAAATAAAATACTTAATTTTTATAGCATAGTATAATACTTGTAAAGTTAGTAATAAAAAAGCGGCCAATAGAAAAAGTTGGAATATTATTTATAAAGCTCCCCTATATGTAAAAGCCAGTGAGATAAATGCATGCAAACAGGTAAAGTGCACTATTAACAATTTGCGGAGAGCTATTAGAATTTCAAAGTAGTTAATGAAGCTGGTAGGTAAATAGGTATCCTTTCCACAAATGGATGTTGACTGGAACACTTGAGGGAAGACAATACACAATTTACTAAAACACTTTTTGAGAACTTTCTGGTTCTGGAAGTTACTTGATACCTTTGTGCATCTCGGGAGTACTCTTTGTAGTTATTTGGTGATATTTAACAGTGTTGTATTTGGTTTGTTATAGAAATAGGCGTTTGTTATAAATTAGTACATAAATATTTTCAACAAGATTTATTTTCTAGGGATAAAATTTTATATTTAACTAGTAATTTAATAAAAACTGTTTTAAAATTTTAATATATTTCAAAGAGTGTTGAAGTATTGTGGATTACCATTTGTTTATAATTTAACCAAAATATGAATTTCGCCATTCAGTTAGGCTCAGACAATTTGAGGCTAGTGAAATTATGGTACAAGACTGAGATTCAAAGAGTAAGTACCTGGTTAAGGTGTGGTTTACTCATTAATTTGTCATGGCAACAGATTCAAATCTAGGAACTAATTATTATTTTAATTTCTCCATTTATACATTCAGAGATTGTAACAGGTATTATGCAAGTGCTCTGTATTGCCAATCTAGAAACAGTGAGTTAGGTAGGTACATTGTAGGCAATGAAAGCGCCTATAATAGTGAAGGTAAGCTTAGGTACACAGTACATACAGTGGGCATTCGGTTATGGTGCGTCAGGATTAATCCAAACGTATTCCTAGCGAAACCTTGCTAATGAGCACTATTGTAACTATAGGCGACATTTAATAGAACATTTAGTTATTTATTTCAAATATCTTTTTTTTTCTCTATTTTGAAAACCCATATTTCTAGATCGGTTTTTACAGCATTTATTGGTACCTAGGTAATACTTTCTTCTAAAACAATGACAATAATATTTTCTGAGATAAGTCTTATAATTGGCGAGTGGCAATTTTATTCACAGCGCTTTCGCCTATTTCAAATGTATGGCAAATAACTTATTACGGATCTATTATGTATTATGTTTTACATTTACTATATTCGGCCGCATTCAGTATCTAAATAATATTGAATTAATTCCGATCGCGCCCTGTCGTCTATAAAGACTTTCTGTTCCTTGATCATCGTACATGTACCTGGGTACCTTAATACGTTATCTGGATAAGCAAAACTTGCCTGCCTTGATATAATCCACACATTATTATTTTTTACTTGAACGCGGCCTTATTATACATAACAATATTGAAAATCCAGTGACAAAACTTCGTTATAAATAAATTAACTAGATAACGCATGTTAATGAATATATACTTTAAAAAACAAATAATAATTTCATGATAGCTTAAGTTGAAGACGACATTATTAAACATGTAATGTGCAAATAAATATCTATATACACAGTCACTATTTAATTCATGTATATGTTCAAAATTAATTTGAAAAACATTGATTAAATACTAAATATGCGTAACAATAAAGACTAGAATACATTTTTATTTTACAGTTATTGGCACTAAATTCAATGATAATGGCACAACTATGTACTCTGGATACAGTGAAACTATCACTTTTAACATTTTACTAATTATGCAATGCATTTATTAATTACAATTCCAACTCCCTGGATATAACGTAAGTTTTGCTAACTATACTAAAATATGTTACAAAATTGTAAAAAACATGGATAAATGTTATTTATATCTAATTATATTTCTAGGAAATACTGAATTCACTGCAGACTTACAGTTATAGATCCAATAGTTCAATAGAGCACATTTCATAAGTGAAACTGTGCAAAAAACACATCACATTACACATTAATATCACGGTTGACAAAGCTCCTCTTAATGAATACATTTTATTATGTATAAGTACCATCAAGCAGACCATTCTCTTGCACAGTTATCACTTAAACTTTATTAGCTATCTCAACTTCATTTTTTTCATCATGATAATCAGGTACAAAATAAATGAGGCAACGTAAAAATATTCGAAACTTATTCAAAAGGTTGCAGCTAAAACTAAGACTTTATTTTCTTTTTTTTTTCAATTATAAATATTTTAGATTACCTAATAAAACTTTGCTTAATGCACTTTATTAGTTAGTGACTGAAATATACCTTTAATGTCTCTCCTGTGAAAGCGAAAAGCACAATAATAGTAACAACATTAAAATCTAAAATTGACAAAATTGATATAATCCACTTAAAATGTATAAAGTTATGATTCAGCACTAGCTAGGTATCATTGATTCTAGTTGAAAAACAAATCTAAATCAATGATAATCTAAAGGTAGATAAAATGTTTAAATTTAAACTACTAGAAAGTTAACTCACCGTTAGATTCGTAGTGCCAATAACTGTATTTTTCATTAGTTACTTAATTCTTACTAACTAGGTATTTGATAACAAATAGAACACCATTTTTAAGCACGACAAAACATTCATAGTTAAAAATGTAGAGAGACTTACTGAGAAAGGTGCTAATAATTCTAAACCTTGAAAATTTTTGCTGATTTTACTTACAAAGTAGATTCTTTAGTATCAGATCTGATATTGTTTGAGATTTCTCTTGTGTTGATCAGCAACAACTTGGCTCGTTATTCGTTGACATCTTCGATCGTGGCCGAGATCAGGTTGTAGGTACACTACTATAACTAGCACAAAGCATTGGATATTTTAATTGTATCACATTTAGCCACATTTTTGTATTTCATTTAATATTCAATCAAGGCTCTTTTTTTATTCAATCTGTGATTTTATTCAATTTGAAGTTAATTGTTTTTATTGGGTAACATTTGATTCTATACATTTAGTTAACTTAATTTCTTGGGATTACAAAGATTTTTCTAATAAAATTCGTGATTTATAATAGCTGAATTTGATAAGTTAGACCATTGCCTTAGGATACATTTGAAGTAATCTCCAATTTATTCAATGCTTTGAATCGTTAAGTTTTTTTGCGTTTACGTCACCGTTACATAAACTTTTCTTTGGGAGACCTTTATCCTTTGGCGTCAGGGACTGATTTGAGAGAGGGGCTAGTTAGGAGCGATGGAAATGTATCGCCGTCCACTTGTTGAGGCGTTTGTGCCAAATACGTGTCTCTTGCGACTGGTGTGTAGCTCGTCGTCCTTCGGCATCCACACTTTGTGTCACGCAGACGTATGCTATTACAGCTACATCATCTCCAAGCAGATGCACTCTAGGATTTAAGATGGTTGTATTAGTTTTAACATGTGTCGGGGTGTTATCAATGAAGAATTTGTGGAATTCGACACCCTCCACAAGATTTCCTAGTGCATCAGGATCAAACGCAGTCACATTAGGATCACATAGTTTGGAATATGTTTCATAGTCACCATTGTTAATGGAATCTATTAGCAACTCAGTGAACTTGATAACTTCCGCTCGACGCAAGGAAGCATTGCTGTCACCACGAGCCTTCCCGAAAGAATCTGCTTTTGTTAATGCCTCTTCATCGTGCTCCTTCGAAATAACGGTGCATGCTCGGTCTACGCCCTTCTTATCCTTGTCCAAATCATCATCCTCCAGGGTAGTACTACTATCAGTAGATTCCTTAACCTGCGATCCATCGCCTTTTTTGTTTACCATTGATTTTCCCGAAAAGTTTCGGGTTGCCAGCATAGTGGTTAAAATTGCACCCTTTAGTTTGCGACGAGCATTGAATTTCTTCAAGCAGTCCACAGTTTCCTGTCTGTGCATAACAGAAGCAACACGCTCCCTGTGGCAAATCCATGGGTGTTTCAACGCTTCAGAAGCGGTAATCCTCTTGCTGGGATTCACTGTCAGCATTTGGTTAATGAGACTTTTTGCTTCAGGCGTTACCGTATCCCATTCAGGGGATGGATAGTCATAGGCACCAGCCTTGATCTGCCCGTACAATCGGTGTTGGTCTTCATCCCAAAATGGGGGATAGCCAACCAACAATATGTATAAAATTACACCACACGCCCAAATATCTACTGGCTTACCGTAAGGCTCCTTTTTCAGTACCTCGGGTGAAAGATATCCAGGAGTTCCAGCGAAGCCGAACCAGGCTTGTTGATCGCCTTGGACTTCAATAGCTAAACCAAAATCAGCCAATTTCACCGCTGCTCCTTTAGCTTTACTGGCAAGTAATAGATTTTCGGGCTTTAAATCTCTATGAACAACTCCGTTGTGATGGCAATGATGAACGGATTCCAGAATTTGTTGTATACAATGAGATGCATCCGCTTCCGAGTAAAATTCTCTTGCTACTATATCTTCGAATAGTTCACCACCGGTTACCAGATCGAACACAAGGTAATGGAAATGTTCTTCCTGAATGGAGTCATGTAGTCGTACAATGTTGGGGTGCTGCAGTTTTCGACAAATTCTTGCTTCCCTTTCCAATTTTTGAAAATCTCTTGCAGAGAGTTTTTTGGTATTGATTATTTTGGCAGCAAATTCATATCCAGTCGATTTTTGTACAGCTCGCCGTACAATTGAAAAGGCTCCCTTTCCTAATTCTTCTTTCAAATCGTAGTTGTCGGAAAAACGAGTACTAACACTTTCACGGTTTGGGTTGTTCGCCATTTTCACAACGAAATACTAACTTGATCAGTTCAAATAAGAAACTTACTGCGTGTAAATTTGAGCACAATGTTCTTTTTCTGCTGGTAACTGAAACAATAAGAAAAATACTATTAGACGTCTTAAAATACATTTTGAAAAAAGCGGGCTTCATTTCTGGCTTGTCAACAAAAATTAAGATAGGTACTTATTTTTTTACTTATTCGAATAATATTATTTGAATCCTAACTAATTATTGCAACGGCATTATTCATTTTATTATTGAATGATATTCACTACATTATCCAGTATGTGGGTAATAATTGCGGTTATAAAATTAATAAGTATGTAACCTAGATGAAACCTTTTATGAATTAATAAGAAGTGTCTTACATTTACAAAAAAACAGCATGACATGGCAACATAAATTTCAGGTCAGTTTTAACATTGTTTATAGAAATAAAATAATCTAAGATTGTTCACAATTTTTTAATTTTTCTCTAAAATTATCTGTATCTATTCAACTAACACGAAATTTTCCATTTTGTTGTTGAGTAATTTATGTTTTCTCTCGAAATAAGGTGTTCCCTCATAAATATTAAATGATTAATAAAAAGTTTGATTTATTAAATTAGCTTTAGTTATTTTGCGTTGCAAGTGAAGCTTTTTCTTTTGGTACGTTGCATTAGATGGGGAATGGATTTAGTAGGGAATTCATTAAATAGGTCATGCTCTTTCATCCAAGCTATCTACATCTATTCCCCTCCGAAATGATCAGAAAATAGATATTGTCAAGGAGCGGACGAAATTTATCCGAATGGGAATCGTCTGCACTATTTTGGTCACTCACTCTAAATTCAAGTTCTGCATGCTCAATATAAAACGCGTAGATGCCTAGACAATAGTAATCGTGGTCACAAACATAGACTTCTAATATTAACACTACGGTACCGGGATGACATTTCGTTAGCGCAAAATAATCGATACACCATTGTCTCAACACATTCACCGAAATCCCGAGGACGTTATAATTCACTCAATACTTCCTCGCTTTGTAAAACACGGCGCGCTTCATTATGTCTTAAAAAATAACCACATACATAAGTTCAAAAATATCACTCCTATTAAATTGAATAGATTCGAAATGAACAGTGCGCGACATTTGACGATATTCTTAGCTGTAGTAACTCGCACGAACTGCTAGCGATGTATTTATATAGGACGCTTATAACTGCATATCACCGGCTGTGAAGCGTAGGCGTTATCAAGATTATAAAAAATACTTATTTACCTATTAGGTGCCCATTTTACACAATTTTCAACGAGATGAAAATTAAAAACGAAGGGCCTGGCCCTACACCACACTCTCCTTCTGCTCGGGACACGAGCTTCGGGGTCAAATTCATAGACATCTGTGTGTTGCCATGACCGCGCATACGATGTACGATATTTGTGTTTGTTTTAAATGGGTCTTATCATTGCGTTTATGCTATAATCGCACGTAACAGACGTTCTAGAAATAGTTTCACGTCATAATTAATCCAATAAGCCTTTTCCTGTAAAGATATTAGCATAAACCTTTTAAACTTTTTTTCGTACTGTAAATACTGAGCAGTCTGAGTAAAATCGATACGCTAGCGCAGCGCTAAACCAAAGAGAATGTGTGGCAGTAGCGCCATCTATCCATGCTCGGAGGAGACGTAGCTTGTATGTAAATAAAGTTATTTGTTAGTAGGACAATTTTCATGTTCAAATAAATGCTTATCATAATTAGATTTTGTATGAGACTAATTTATTTTCCTATTAACATATTTTTATTTTCACCATCCAAGTGATAATGTTTTTTCCTGTTTCGTTTTTAATATTAGGTCAAATAAAATTCTACGAGTCATTTTTTTAAGGAGAAATGAATTAGTAGGTTAGGTATGTATTGAGTCGGTCTGGAATTCTGGATATACGTATAATATAATATTCTACGTATATCCAGAATTTCAGACCGACTCAATACATGATTAAATGTGAGTAGGCAGGTAGCTCATAAAAGTGTTGCTGTGAAATGGGCAGATAACACTTAAGGAAGAAGGTCTGTGCTTTTTACTTTGCATTTCGTAAAGTGTTTTTGTTTATTAGTTAGTAAAAAATACATCTAACTGTGTCTTTCATAGTCCGTTTTCTTCCAAGGGCGGATCCAGGGGGGAGGTCACAGGGGTCATGACCCCCCCCTGGGCTGATTGTAGGACTTAGGAGGACCACTAACTGTACACAATGATTTTCTATCAATTTTGTCTCCATACAGATATACAGATTTTATGAAACTGCATACATACATACCTTCCATATTTAATATTTTTAATTTGATACAGAGTGTTCCCACCTGCCCTTTAACAGAGATTCTGTAGAGATCAGTAATTTTAGGCATTATAACCCAATCTGGGGAACACGTGAAAAATCGTTTTTGATAGTGTGCGAACAAAAAAAAGCGTCAAAGGGTCACAAAAATCACTTATTAGAGGTAATAAGCTTCAAATTGATATAAGATTGAAAAGCATCGCATTTTTTTCGCGACACTCTGAAGTTCCAAATTTTATACATGGTGTAAAATTGAAGTGGGTTTTGAAGGGCAGGTACTTTAACCGGTTGGCACGAAAAAACATTTTAGGAATTTTCTGTACAAAATGTATGTTAGTCATATTATGTAGTATCATCGTTCCTAAATCTCTGAATGCCGATCAAAATATCTCAAAAGGTTATGGATGGTTGTATAACAATATTTTCTTGTAAATGTACCGGTTAGTGTACCTGCCCTTCAAAACCCATTTCAAAATTCCACCTTACGCCATTACAGTCAAAAAAACTGATATTTTCAAGATATTATAGTCCAATGCTAGACATAGCTACGCTTAGGACTCTCCATCCAGCCAGATCCTTGGTGACTCACATCCAGTTCCTGCAAGCCATCTTCATCATGCTCAGCCTCTGTGAGTCCTACACAACGTATTTTTGGACACCTGCTGAAACGCGGTATCGATTCCAGAATTAGTTTACCCCAACGGTTGTCGGTTATATGACCAACCCACTGCCACTTCAGCTTGCTAATCCGGTGAGCTATATCAATGACCTTATCGCCAATCTACCTGACATGGCTTCAGGAACTCTAGAACCATGAGTCAAAGGCCTTCTCAAATTCCACAAATGCTAGACACAGGGGCTGATTATACTCCTCGGTCTTTCGCAAAATATGCCCGTTTTTTTGGATCTAGTTATTGGTGCAGCATCCGCTCACATGCTCATTCCGGTGATGGAAATTCGTTGAGTCTTCACGCAAGACGGTTCGTGATCACTCTTGAGAACACCTTGTAGACGTGGCTTAAAAGCGAAATGCGACGTCGATAGGTCTCCAACAGGTTTTGTCACCCCTTTTTGAAGCAAAAAACGACTACACTTCTACTCCACGCCTCCGGAGTTCTCCCTTCAAAGAGGACAGCAGCGTTAAAAAGCTTTTGGAGCTTCCTCAGTACGGGTTTCCTTCCAGCCTTTAACAGCTCTGTTGTAACGCCATCCTCTTCAGGGGCTTTTCTTTGAGCTGTCTAAGAGTGATCTCGATTTCGTTTTATTTATAGTCATCCAGAGAGCCTTCGACCGATATGTGATCGCTGCTTCATCTCATCTCATTGAGAGACATCTCTGAATATGTGTTTCCTATCCGCCAGGATGAAGTCTATGTCTTTTTTCGTCATAGCGTCTGGGCTTTGCCATTTCCTATGGGACTGGTTCTTGCCGAACGAGTTCGTAAAATAGAGCCCTTCCTTTTCTAGATTTACCTGGCCTCTATGATTTCTGACTAAAAATCTATTAGATCCTTAATGTTAAAATTCCCCATAACAACGTCTTTGTTGTGACGTGGAGGGTCCTCAATATTTCATCGTAGACTTCTTCCACCTCAGCGTCCGAATGTGTCGAAGTCGGAGCGTACACTTGCACCACCTTGAGAGTGAGACTATATCTCTCTCTGAGTGTTTGACACACTTGAGATTTCCACAACGTTGTCAGAGATCGATTTATTCATTTTTGGTGACCCGACGCCACCTTGGAACTTTTGGTCTCCCTCGCGGCAGTACATCAGGTGGCCTAAATCTAAAGCTTTTCTCTGAATATACATCGAAGTCCAATCTATGAGTTCTGGTCTTCCCTGGCCACGAATTTCATTGGTACAGGTTAGGTGGAAATATGTAGGTACGTGTATTTGTTGAGTTTTCAAGTGCAATAAAAACAATATTTTAAGTACAGTACTTACGTGCCTACATTAATAAATACCTACTGTTTCTTTTACCTATCTATTTTAATCAAAATTAAATTATTAATTCTTGACTTGGCCACGACAATGTGACCCCCCCTGGCGCTAAAGCTGGATCCGCCCTTGTTTTCTTCACTTATAGAAAAAACCTTATACCGGCATAAAAGTCATAAGTTCAAAAATTATTATATTCATCAAATTATTTTTAATAAAGTTGTGGATTACGTTAGGTGCAGAGGTGGTGAAACCAAACCTAAGAATTTAGACCCTAATCAACGGAGGCACATGGCAGACCTAACCCAATTAACAAATTGTTTCTGTTCCGGATTAAATCTGGCAGGTTAGGTATTTAAATAATATATTTAAAGGTTTAGGTAAGACAGCAATCGAGGGACATTGACAATTTACGTATTTTATAATGTCCCAATCTTAAATTGTACTTTAAACTTCTAAACCAAAAACAAAAATATACATATTTTCATTTCGATGTGCATCGCTGCCGCTTGCTAGCAGTAAATACCTAATTTGTAGTGTTGTGTCAGTTCTATATACGAAGAATAGTTACGTCGTATACGACACACGTGAATCGGGTAATAATTTAAGATTAAAATGTTAATAGTCTCAAAAAGAATGTAAATGTACCTAACTACATTTAATTTTAGTATTTTCCATTGTTGCAGTTTTAGAAATGGCTTAGCTTAAGAATTTAGTACTCTCGAATAAAAATTCCACTGACTTGAAGTCGCAAATTGAATTTGAATTTTGTTAGCACTCCTGACATGCCTAAATTCGCAATGGGTTGTGGGTTTAAATCCCACTCATGTGATGGTTTTTGTTTTGTTCATGTTTATTTGTACCTATCTAAATATGTGTTTGTGATATTATCATTATTTATGATACCCTTTACGTTGGGATAGAATGTAATAATTTTGGCCCTGTAAATAAAACATACATATTTTATTTATTTTCATCTATACCGACTTTCGACTATAGTCCATTTTACCTAAGAAGATCCCGGTTACAGTTGATGTTTCAAAGGAAAATCGACACTTTTCTATAGCAGACTGAATTAAGAACCCTATGGAATGTTGGATGAAACCATATATACCTAAAGCTCATGTAGCTTATTGCCTTGAAATAAAGCATTATTTCGTACAAGAACTATAGTGGCACGCTGGTCTAATCACAAGTTGTGGGACAACAAGAAATCTGCGTTATAGCATAGAACGGAATTAAGACCTAACGAAGTTTCATCTTCTTTACATTGTATAATAACGATAAAAAAGTCTGTAAAAAATCTGCGTCTATTAATTGAACACTTTCAAAGTAGGTAACTTTATGAAACCACTTAATTTAATTAAATAGCCTTGGTATAAGAAATCGTTGGAACGTTGGTATTTAATTAGAATTTGTGAGCATTTTATTAAAACATGATAGGTATTTTTAGAGAATCGCATGGGAAGGAGTGAATGTATAAAGGTTTTTATTATATGAGAAGTTGTACAACTGTAACTTAACTAAAAAACTTATTTGGCAATCTCAGGAACTACTGGTTCGATTTGAAAAAAAAAAAAAATTGTGTTGAATAGTCTATGCGACGAGGAAGGCTTTAAGCTATTACACTATTTGTGTGGAAACCGAAATCCACGCAGACGGGTCGGACAGTCGCGGGCGGCCACTATACATTATATGTATTATTACTACAAAATCTCGATTATACACATGAATAGTCAACTTTACAAAGTTACCAGAGAAATATTAAGCTTGTTAATACAAATTCCGAAAACTATTTATTTTTAATTCTAGTTGGGAAAAGGTGGAAGGTAGAAGAAGCAAAAGTCAAAACTTTTGTCTGAATCACAGGGGAACTGCGACGGGACGCTCAAAACTTTGTATCGCTGAGACGACAACGCGCATTCAGAAAATCTGCATTTGCTACTGGGTAAGTGCTAGCCTTAAAAATCTGTCTAAGTTACGATAAAATATTTCCATAAATGCATGTTACGAAAGCTACATAGTTGTTTTGGATTCTTGCAAAATCTTTACGCGGACCTACTGTTTTGTTCGACAGTAGGTCCGTAGGACAGTAGGTAAAGATGACATTGTTTATGGTTTAAGTGTGCTACTTTAAATAAAAATTATAACGATTTTTAATTATAATTGGGTCATTTCTCCCTCATTATGGACATTAAGAAAGTTAAATTGCAAATTTTCAACGACACAATTTTAAAGCTTCTTATCGGTGATTAAAATCTTAATTAATTTTCAAGTTCTCGGCTTATTATTTTTTTTGTTCGTCTGCAGAGCGCTGACAATAGCCCCCGGTATGTCTAACGGGCAAAGGCCCGGTGAGATGAAAGACCCCTTGTGAACGGACTAACTCCACGGTTGATTCACAAAAATCAAAACTGGTTCGCATCTTGCGCAAGTGCAGGGGGGAGCAAACAAGGGCTTCGGTCCGGGCCCTTCCGAAATTCGCCGGTGCACAATGCACCCTCCGTACCATCCCCACGCGTGTACTCTTATTATTACGCGACTCCGGTTCCTGTCCCCATATTGTTCGTATTATTTTGGTATTCGCTTGACGCGTTGTAAAGTTCGTTCCTCCGTTCGGTCACTTTAAAAAAGTTCGCGGTCCGGTATACGTAAAGTTATAGACTCAGCGAGTTGGCTGTAATAATTGTAAGTTGCAAAATTGTGCAAATTATCCGTTGAAAGGTATTCGGTTGACTCCATCGCTGGTTCTGTCACCTAATATCGTCAGCGAAGGGAAGTATTAAGGTTTCGAACGCTGCGGTCGTCTCAAGTTGCTTTTCTCATGAGTGGACGTGCGTGTAAAATTATAACTTGAGAATAATATGTGCGGTAGAAGCGTTGGATGCACAGCGTACCACGCGTAGCGCCCGCTCGGCTTTGCAGAGAGCGTGTATATCGATCGCAGACCACCACGTTATCCCTGAAATGCGTTCTGTGTATTCGGTGATCGTTTCAATTTGGCGGGAGTTGGATTTGGGCGACGCTACTCTGTAAGTCTGTATTTGGTAAGTCAATGAACTTTGCTAAGTTTTCAGTTTTGTTCTTTATGGTTTTACGTCATCTCTTTTATGTTGGTGCATGCTTTGTTTTTAAAGTTAAATCTTTTGGTTGTTCTCATTGTGTTTCAAGATTAATTGCGATTCTTCTGTTTCTTTAATCATTCGGTTTCATCTTCTTACTAAGCTTATGCGGTTTCCGTGGATGAATTTTCGAGAATTCGCGTGATCCTTGTTGTGATATGTAAACGTTTAATATGCATACTCAAACGTAGTCGACGTGAAAGATCTTGTAGGTAGATACGAGGCGTCTGACGGTCTAAGTATTTGCGGCTGCGTAAACGCGAAAAACATAACGTAAAGTGTAGACTACCTATATGTATTCTGCATAGTAATAACTGTTTAGGCAACCACTTTATTTTATGAACAAACGTTGGTTAGCAGCTGCTGAGATGAGATAATAAGTCAGTTTGTCCTCTTAACATTGAACATTAGTATGTACATTAATTAAAACTATTGAGGCATCTATAATGGGTTGTATAAATACGTGAGAATAATGTAGGCATGTAGTGAATGGTATGTACATAAGTACTCGTATTAATCTTAATGAATGGGAGATAAAAGAAATCAATTTTAAAAGTGCTTTGCTATGGCGATCGCAATGAATAAAAAAACAACAATAACAAAATGTAGGTACTTTAAAACAACTTATCCGATTTCAGACGGGAATTTTGCCGTCAATTTAGATCCCATTCTAGAAATTATATTATTTTCCCTTTTCCCCTTTCCACGGTGATCCTTACTATTATAAGTGTAGATATAGGCTAGTACCTAATACGTCACGGTAAATTAAGACAATGTTCAAATTGGGTTAATAGTATTCAAAATCTCAGACATAGAAAACGAACCTATATTAGAATGTTTATGTTTATAAATGCATAAATTTTTTTGTGTCGACTTGCGTGATGATGAGTGTTTATTTGAATATATCACTTACAATGTGAATAACCCAGAGGTCGAGACATTCAAATGTATTTTATACCGTATATTTATCAACACCGATAATTCATATAAGCAATATCCTCGTAAAATATTCTCATGGCTGTTTACGAAAGTGTTTCTGGTGACGCCAGTGAATGTATCTTACATTTTATTATTACTATCACTACTTACTTAGCCGAAACACTTTGTGTAATCAACTAAGTACTTATTATGTGTTATGATAATATTATACTAAGTTAAAATAATCCTATTATGACTTAAAAACTTCTTAACCGCACTGTATTTAATACTCAATTACTACTACTATTGTATACTAGCGGCCGCCCGCGACTCCGTCCGCGTGGATTTTGATTTCCAATATCCTATGTGTTATTCTGATGAAAAAGCTATATTGTGGTAAAGTTTCATTCAAATCCATGCAGTAGTTTTTACGTGAAAGAGTAACAAACATCCATACATCCATACATCCACACATACAAACTTTCGCCTTTATAATAGTAGTAGGATTATAGTTATGTACATACCTACCATTTCGGTTATAATTTTATATGAATAATCAAGACAATAACAATTGCTCCACATCGTCAAAAATGTATAGGAGTAATATTTTTGATTTGTAGGTAGATATCAAACTCTTGAAGATGTCGTAAAGAAAATTATTACTTAGGTTACGCAAAAACCGAAATACTCTTACATATCGATCACATCGTTATCAAAAGCTGCGGTTACATAGGTATAGTCAGCTTCGATATTTATTTTTATAGCTGGTGCACCAATAAAAATAATAGTAAAATAGTAGCATGATATTCTGACTCTTTGGCTATTGGCCACATGCGCCACGGGACGTGAGTTCGATTCCTACCTAGAACAAACAATGTTGAAAACGTTTTGTTTTGATATTTTGTCAGAATTGATAATTGGTGATAAATTTTGCGTTAGGAGCATGGCATCATTGTTTTGTGGTAAACCATTACCGGCTATTAGGGCTTGCAAATATTCGACGAAATCAGGTATTCGAATATTCGAATATTTTTCGAAAAATATTCGAATATTCGAATATTATTCGAAATTTTTTTTCAAGAGTTCACCAACCAAACATGAAATATATAGTCTTGAGGCCATCACAAACGATATTGGCTATGGCAGTATAGCTGTACACTCAGTCCGAACTGAGTGAGACAGGTTTAAACTTTTACACTTTAAGCCTACGCTTCATACATTTTCTATGGGAAAGTGCATACTTTTTTTTTCTTGCGTCTTTCGACCTATCATGTTCATCATAAAAATTTAAATTAATATTTTTGTGGTCATTTAAAAAGAATTGATTTGGGAGTATATCTGCAAACTCAGCCCAAACTGAGTAAGACAGGCTAGAAACTTGAACACTATGTACCCTCGCTTCAATATTTTTTAATAGGAGGTTGTGTCCTTTATTTTCCTGCGGCCATCAACCAAACATGGAAATATAATATATTATAAGAGCCCAGTGAATGATATTTGTACAGGCAGTATGAATGTAAACGCAGTCCTAACTGAGAAGGACAGGTTAGAACTTTTACACAAAAACTGGGCTTTCGCTACTTACATTTTTCTAGAGAAGGTGTCGTCTTTATTATTTCGCGTCCATCGACTAAACGGGGAAAAATATATTCTACAGATCATCACGAACAATTTTTGCAAAGACAGTTTAGCTATAAACTCAGTCCGAACTGTGTAAGACAGGCTCGAACTTTTTTACTGTGGACCTTGGCTTCAAAATTTGCTATGGGAGGTGGTGTCCTTCCTTTTTCCACCGGCCATCAACCAAACATGGAAATATATATTCTTAAGTACATTACAAACGATCTTTGTAAAAGGCGTATTGCTGCAAACTCAGTCCGAAATCATAAACACAGGATAGAACTTTTGCACTCTGACTGAACTTTCGCTTCATACCCTTTTATTAAGTTCTAAAATGTCTCATTCAATTCAGACAGAGTTTGCAGCTATACTGTCTATGCAAATATTGTTTGTAATACATTGTCTCAAAAATATATTTTTAAATAAATGATCGTTGGGCGCGAGAAAGTAAAGACGCCAGGCCACCTTACTGCACGCCACAGGCGCAGGACCAACGGCTTAACGTGCCTTCCGAAGCTGGGAGGAGCTCGAGATGAAATTTTTCGGTCACCTGCGACTGGCATCTGCGAACGTTGCTTAAGTTTAGCAACCGCAGGCCGAGTGCGCTAACGACTGCGCCATCGATCTTCCCATAAAAAAATATTGAAGCGAGGATACTTTGTGGTCAAGTTTCAACCCTGTCTCACTCTGTCCCCCTCTCAGTTCAGACTGAGTTTGCAGATATACGTAAAATTAAATAGCGTTTGTAATGACCTCCAAAATATATATTTCCATAGTTGGCCGTTAGACGCGAGAAAAAAAAAGGATGCCATTTCATATAGAAAAATGTATGAAGCGTAGGCCTAAAGTGTAAAAGTCTCAACCTGTCACACTCAGTTTGGACTGAGTTTACAGCTATACTGCCAAAGCAAGTATCGTTTGTGATGCCCTCAAGCATATTTCCATGCTTGGTTGAAAGACGCTAGAAAATAAAAAAACACCTCCTCCACAAAAATCGGCCTTGTCTTTTTACCAGGAAGGGTTGTAAGGGGTGAAATAACATTAAACGAGGACATTATTATTAACGAGATCAATCAAACATTCATTTTTGATGAAACTTAAGAAGTTAAAGTCGCTAAAGTTTTTTGCTTAGGGTCGTTTAATATCGGTCTAAAATCTCGATAATCTCGATCAAAACTGTCGAGATCTCGATCAATATCACATATAGCGAGATAATAGACCGTCGAGATAGAATATCGAAAAACACCTACCTATTTTTTGAGATTTGAGACTATCGAGATTGCATTTCCTAATTGATCCCAATAGGACATAAAATATTCGAATATTCGAATAACGCCTCAGTTAATATTCGAATACTAAAATGAGTCGAATATTCGAATTATTCGAATATTCGAATATTCGAATTGCAAGCCCTACCGGCTATGTTAAGTTACTAATTTCTTATCCATTTCCAAATTTTGTATGTTTTTTAGAGTACTAAACGTGAAATGAAAACGCTTAGATTATACTCACTCATAAGTTAAGGATTATCACAATTCGCATGAACGCTACTTTTCGCAATTTCCACGTGAATTTATAGCTGTTCCTTTTTGCATTTAGTAACATGCAACACCTTTCACTAAAAAAGCAGAAAATATTCCCCTTTTCCGCAAATCAAATGATATGCACAATTACATAGAAGGGTCATTCATTAGCAAAAGTTCATTAATTCAACTTATCAAATAAAACACGAACTGCCTTTTAACATTATAAGAATTTATTTAAACATTGGCAAAATAAAAAGTAAGAAAAAAAAAGGCAAACCCTTTTACAGGATAAATATTCAAGCAAACAAAAGCAATTTCTTTAAAAGCGTTTTGTGTAGTCTAGGAATACGACAACATTTATTCGGGGTGAGGTAACATAATCCATCATTCCATATTTGCTGGAATGTTACCTGAACCTCGACCGTCCAAATTGAAGGAACGATAGTAAAGAGTTTTCCATTGCATATTTTCACTTGTTTTTATGTTTGTAAATTATTTTGGGCTTTTCGTACCGCGATGATGCTAAAGAACCCATTCGCACCGTAGTTAGAATCGCTTGTGGTGCGAAACGCCTTAAGACCCAGTTTTAGAGGTAAATACTTTAAAATCTATTGAGGTCATCTGCTAACAATAAAAACTTCGTTTGCTATTCGACCACTCTCGTATAATGCTTCTCTTTCATAGATGAAAAAAGATACCTTACTACTTGCAGATATGTTTGGAAAAATTGACAGAAGGATAAGAGAGAGAAATTGAGTTGGAAATAACAAAGAAGTGGCTCATGTTAGTTATCTGAATGCCAATCCGGAGCCACATTACTTTTGGAACATACATACATTAGTAAGGAAATATTCAACATTTTCCCTTGAACCTTAGTCCAATCATTTTTAAGGGATGCTGTTCACAAGACAATTTAACAGAATACTACATAAAAGGCATTTCGAGATAAAGTAAAAAATTGATTTAAGTAGAAAACTTAGAAACATAGGGTAGTAGAACGATGGAATGGTGGTCGCATAAGCCGACCACTAACACCACAATCGGGACGGTAGTAATACGTAAGTCTCGGCGAAGCCACGTGATCGTACGTCACGTAGATACGCTGACGTCATTTGAGCCGACATTTTTATTTTCTTATTTTGAATTTTAAGTGTTTTTTTTTAAACATTCCATTACTTACGTTCTAATACGAAATGAAGGACAAGTAATTTGAAAATAGGTATTTTCTTTAATGATATTATGGATGATGTTCACAAGATTAAATTCTATAAAAGGCATTTTTTTTTAATTAGGAATAAATGTGATTGAAGCAAAGTAGAAACATTGGGTAACGGAATAGTGGAATAGTGGTCGTATAAGCCGACCACTAACACCACAATCGGGACGGAAGTAATACGGCTCCATACGTAAGTCGTGGGGAACGGTGAAGCCACGTGATCGTACGTCACGTAGATACGCTGACGTCATTTGAGCCGCCATTTTCGATTTTCTTATTTTGAATTTTAAGCGCTTTATTTAAAATGTTTTTTTTTAAACACACACCATAAGAAATGAAACAAAATTAATGAGAAATATTTAAAATAAGTTTTCTTTACATGACGTTCAGCACAGATGCATGTTTTTATCTGCATGTGAAGAAATGCGTACCTACCGGCAAATTTATTTGGAATGACAGTTTCAAACCTTTTACAGGTATTAAGTCAATATACATGATATAGTTAGGTAAATATATCCAGTAATACGGAGGAACTGTATAATCTTGAATTGGGAAAAAGGGACCAACGTTTGTTAATTTATTTTATGATATCTTATGTCATAGTTAGGAATACAGTCTCGGCAACAAGATGGCCTAAGGCCAATATAAATGCTAATGCCGCATAGTATTGTTTAGTATGAGGGATCCCAGTTAGCCACAATAATGTCCCGCAAGTTTATTACATCTTCTCGCTACGAATCTAATGCTTTTGGGTTTTCAAATGAAGTTCGTTTTATGAAAAGTTTGAGTGTAAAATAATAATTTGTATAGGATATTAGGAATAGGAACAGGATATAGTAATTAGGTCGGAACAGTTAACTAAAATCACTTCATCAAACTTCTTAAAAGACGAAGAAGTCTTATTATTTCATCGCACAATATATTTTGTATTAATGTCGAGACGCTTCGCACTGAACTACATAATATAGTCACGAAGGAAAATATGTGTGGTATAAATACCTACATGTTTTATTGGATTTACCGTTACTTATTGAATTGCAACAATACCTTTTTATACTTCAGTTGAAAATAATTTTAAATAAGTGTCGCCTTAAACACTGTCATTATGCTCGATGCACAAAATTGATAGTTAGTTGTCCGATTAATTGCCAATTGGCGAAAATCGACTTTTTGCCTAGTCAATGCAAAATAATACAGTACAGTTTTTAAACTGTTTAACTCAGTATCTCTGTAAGATGATTTATATGGAAAGCATGAAATATGTAGATTTAACATCGTTAGTTACTGGCAAATCAAATTTTCCAAGTCTACATAAATGTAAGTCGTCGTGCCTACGAAAATTGATATTGTTAGGTCGCATTAGATTATCATAATGTATGTACGTTGTTACTTGTTTATACTCCCGAAAAGTGCGTAACCAATTTTAGATAATGCGCAGTGATATATGAAACTCAAGAATTACAAATGAGAGCGTCTTATTTGATTTAAATGTACATACATGTACACGTTTTATAAAAATTGAGAAAACAGATTTAATCAAAACCGCTTACGTTTGCACATTACCTATTTACATTTCAAATAGTATACTAGGTAAACATTTGAAACATTTGTGTAGTCGTTATTTTTGTAAATCCATAGTTAATATATCAGTAATATAAACTACGCACATCTTAGTCCAAAAGAAAATCCATAGGAATAGGGATTTAAAAGGAAAAGTTGTTTTCTTGTTGTTTTATTCCCTAAAGGGTCGGAATATTACTTTTGGAAACTTTTAGACCACTATGTAGATTATGTTTACGATGAAATAAAAGTTTGTGGATTCGAACAAAATACCCAAAATTGTTGATTAAACTCAGTCAAATTACAGTATTGACTTTTTTTTATCATTAAATGAAGAAGTATTGACAGCATTTTACGCTGTATCTATATTTAATTGTTTTTGCAAATTTGAAGATCGCTTTTATCTGACAAATAATGATTTTGGAACCGAGAGTTTCATGTCGTGGCCTAGTATTAGTGTTTGATTAAATGTATTAAGGATATGTTGTAATTTTATTGTGAAATTAAATACTGTGCTATTTGTGTTATATTGAACGTTGAATCGACACTGAATTTCTCAATAACGAGAAACTGATATGAGCAGTGCATGTTTCAGTATTTCTTACTTCGTGGTACTTGACACTATTTGTTCATAGTTTAGAACCTATTCACCTAGGTATAGGTATTTGAAATACAGTTGCGAGCGGCCAGGAGGCAGAATCGAAATCGGACACGGGTTCTCCGGTTACACGCAATCCCTATTGAAGACAATCTGCAACAACTGATTAAAAGTTGTTCGTATTTAATTAGCTGGTATTGGATATAATTAATCATTGTGAAAACCATCTTTTGAATTATTATGACATAATTCTCTTGCCCTTTCTCACTAAGTGAGGTCGGCACAACACGTTTTTCCCTTGCACTCATTTCTATCAGCCGTTTTATGATGTTATATCTATAGCAATGATAATAGCAATAGGTATCTACCTACTTTTCAATGATAACACAAAATCGTATCATTTACTCTTCATGTCAATTATCATGTTAGGTTTAACTAAGTTGCGTTTTGAATAATTCTTAATAATTTTAAAAAATACCGCATGAAATACTTTTGTTGTAAAATGTACAGTATTCTGCGAATCAAAAAGTAGAACCGATAACTACGGTGGAAACGGAATACGGAAAGAGACAGCACTCAACACTAGAGAATTAGATTACAATAGCTCGTTTAAAGAAATAGCATCGATGGGAATGGAAATAGAACGCAGACGTAAAATTGAAACTTTGCTTATACGTGATCAAAATCCGAACATTTTCGCCGAATGAATACGTGCCGAAAAAATGTGTTCGCGTATCGCACGATTCAACGGCGCTGTGGCAGACCGTACCAACAGATTTGTGTTTGAATTATTCATCTCTTGTTTCTGGTTGGTGCTTTAGTGGCGTACTTGTTACCTTTTTTCGGAAGCTCCAATAAAATTCTGGACTATATTTCACGTCAATATTCATCTTTGATGTGCTAATTGATCGCTTTACATATGCATAAGTGCGGGGTTCCGCCCGGAGACGTGCCGCGATAGGTATTCTGTTGAACGACGTCACTTCGAGATCAAAGCACCCGTCCTTGAGTTTAAGTGAACACGCAACACCACTAAGCTAACTGATTCTTGTTGGTTTACTTGAGGAATAATGAATATGCAGATGATTAATATTGTCTTGTCTTCATTCTCATGTAGCGTTAATTTTGTAACTACTTCATGCGGTATTTCAATCTCATACTTTATGTCCTGCTAGTTGTTGCGTTTTTAGTATTCGATAAAGAACACAATTTTTTTCATCTGGTAGACTGCAACTAAGTAAATTCGATGAAGGTGTCTGGGAGTCGTAGATGTTCGTAGTCTGGAAGGGTACTGATTTTTAAAATAGCATACATTCCTATATGTAATTTAGGGATAAGTTAATCGGTTTAATGTTGGTAACAATTAACAATGTGTCCAATTTGAATAATAGCGGTTTGCCTACTACACTATCATGATGCGAAGATTATAATTTAGAGACCTGATTTACCTACAGTACCTGACTAATCTGACTATGATATCGTTCGGGATTTAATGTCTGATAGATGAAAACGTACGTGACAGGAAATATTCATATTACGAACCCTGTTCAATCTGTGTTTAGGCTTTTTATGACAATTTAAAGTCTGTAACTTGAATTTCGCGGAAGCTTTTTATGCTTAAAAGTGGTGAGGTTGTTGATGTTTTACGAGTGGCGAGATTTATCTTGAATAGATTCACGTAAGAAACAGAGGTAAAAGTCGATCCTTCAAAGGCTCTCTCAAGGCCATAATAAATTAATGTCAATCCAGTCTCAATGAGATTAGATTTCGGCGCGAGAATTAGAGGGGTGGACAAGCCATTCGAAGGAACATTAAGGTATAATTATTCTACATTGTGACCTTTATATACCAACTTCATGTGTGTGTAAGTGAACACAATTATAGTATTATATTCCGTTGAAACAAAGTTATAGTTTTATTCAAAGTTTTTATTACCATTCAAATAAATCCTCAAGCTTTCGCTCGTGTACTCCGAGATGACTAAATATGAATATGTGAAGAACTAACGGCGCTTTTATTTTTTCCAACAAAGTAAATAAAGACGCAAAACAGGGGAGGGTCGTGATGAAATTCGCAGTGCCGGCGTGCGTGCCTTATCTTCCAATATGGAGGCTTACCTCTTATACTATGTATAATATACCCTTTGCGCGTCGTGTATATTTTATTTTTTGCTTATAATTTTCAGTCGTTAAGCCAGAAATGTGGAATTTTAAAACAAGTCCAAATACGCGAAAAAGGGTTTGTCAACAATTTGCTTCTGTTTCTGTATGTACAGTAGACTTTGTTAAAATAATTTTCCTTGTTGGTCTTTTATTTGTTATTTTAAATTTGAATGTGGATTTTATAATTTTAACGTTTCAGATATAATGGGAAAGAATAAACCTAAAGAACCACTCGTGGGTAAATCGTCTTAAAATATGTGATATGGATTATGTTGATATTTCATTTCTACATAGTTTTGCAATTCAAACAGTACGGCGACAACCATAGATTTAATATACTATCATGTCTACAACAGATTATAATATGACTGAAGCTAATATCGTATAGCCGCAAATAACGGTACGTTGAATTTGAATAAATAGTAAATCCTACCCAGCGAGATTATGGCTCTGAAGCAAAATATAGAACGACTTATAACGAAACAGGATCCCAAGAACTTGGTCATATTTAAAATCTGGTTCTTTGCTTGTATCATTCTTTGCAGCCATCTGCAGATTGTCCGCTTTGATTGAAATCGTGATGTTGTGGCTTTTGATAGGGATTAAGAATTCTTATTGGTATTTATTTTCTCGTTATGGTATGATTGTAAGATTCGTTATGTTTATATTAATTTGTGTTATCTACTTTTATTAAGATGTAAATGTCTCTTATTGCGTCTCACGTAATATTGATATGGTAACAAAGATATACAACACTGCCTGAGGAAACAGTGTTTTGGGCTTAAGTTGCAGAAAAGAGAATTTGACGTTTGTTTTGACACTGTTTATAAATAGAAATAGTTTATGTAATAAAAATGTTCGATTGAATAATAATACTTACTGCTTCTAAAGAATTAGTTATAAATCAGTTTTTAAAGGTCCGCTCTTATTCTTCGTAATGATTACGAGATAACGGCTTAAGTCGTTCCCTAAATCAAAATGTAAAACGTCCATAATACGCATTGTTTATGCCCGATTGTCACTGGCTTTAAGTTCGTTATTAGAGAATAAGTCATAAATTATTTAATATAAGCCCCGAGATGGATGGAAGTGGGCCAGACCGCGTGACGCCAGCACCCCCTCGCGTCGTCCGCCGCATATTGATGACTACTAAAATATAAGTTACGGCCGACCGTGAACGATTCAGCTAAATTGCTCTTTGCATAATCAGAATCACCTTTGATAACAGTTATATTTTTAGCAATAGTCACACAGAAAGGTTGGTTTAATCTAGTACTAACACTAAATACTCGTTATTGTGTGTATCTACACTTTTTTAGGGTTCCGTAGCCAAATGACAAAAAACGTCTGTCTGTCTGTCCGCCAGTCTGTCACAGCCATTTTTTCCGAAAATATATGTACTATACTATGCGCGCGTCCGACTCGCACTTGGCCAATTTTTTGTAGTTGTAGTTTCAGTTGTCCTCCCTTTTGAGTTTCACATTAAATTGATTATTTTAGCTTCTATGTATCGTTAATATCTTGCATTTTAAAATAATGTTATTGGTAATAGATGATACATACATACCCTAGGTATGAAGAATACCCAGCTACTGCCTTTATAAGTTGTCAATTGACTTGGTACACTGAGTCGCTCCACACAATAAACGTCAGCGAAACAAATGATTGTCGATAACGCTGTCGGGGTTATAAATAATAATTTAAAGGGCTTTCAATGTTATCGCTGTAGCGCTGAAGTTAGGCTTTGTATTTACGTTGTACACGTCGTTGCCAGAAATGACATTACTGAAATGAAATAAAGATCTTTTAATAAAGTGATTTCATCCAATTCACCATTTATTAAGGCTGATTTTTTTAGTGTTGTAACTTTCGAAGGTTTAAAGGATATACATGAATTGAAATTAGCAAAGGCCTTAGCTTCGCCTGATAATTTTCGTGATTCGAAATGTTCACGAGTTGTTTCCATTTACCTAACTTCCTGCTTAGTGAAGTGCCATGATGGCATTAAATTGTTTTTGGAATCGCGCCAATTAGAAATATAGTAGTGCATCGATGCGGAACTCTGGTTTGAGGAAATAAAATTCACGTTTTCCTGATTTTTGCACTGAAGATACCACTATAAAACAAGCGCCGATATATCTGTCAGTAACGCGGGGCTTAAATTGCCGGAATATATTTTCCTCGTCGGAGTTATATGAGTAATAAATTCATAAGACAGCCACTAGGAGCTAAGCACCATCCAGCAGAACCGATCTACCACGGCAGCACCCACTACCTCCCGGTAATAAAAGCGAGGCAATAATGTCTGACTGCTGGCATATATTTTATACTTATCCACTCACGCCATGTACCTACGTCTACTAAAGGAATACTATATATGGCTTTAGAAAAAATAAACATTGTGAAATAACATACAAATAAAACTCCCTTAATTAAAGCTTCGAGTTCATCGGACCGTGGTAATACGTTCGCACTGTTATTACTTACTTTATTCAGTTGTATTTTCTTTTAGAACTCGTTGACTTGTGAAAATTAACGCAAGTTCTTAGTGGTACTGAAGAATTGTTTGTATAATCAAACTGAATTAGTTAATACTAGTTAAATCAATTTCAATTTGTTAACATGAACATGTCTGATTGTAGGTACCTGTTGATCTTGCTGATTACTATGTACATAAGTAATACGAGTATGTTTATCAATAATGGTGTTTTGGTTTTCTTTTAATACCTACGTATTTTCTGTAAGGATACCATTATATGGAATTGGCTTTAGCTGGATGCTACTATTGGTTAAGTATTTTTATAATATCGCAACATTATTTTCTCAACAGTCGTTAAACGATAAAATGTTCTCGAAAATTCACAACATGCCATGCAAAATCATCAAATATCTTAACGAATATTTTTATGCCAAGTCGTTTCGTTCTGTACAAAATACAGTAGTCATAAAAACAATACTGATATTTTTATACAGACGTTCTCATTTAATACGTAAGTAGGGCATTAAATGTAATGAAAGATATTTTCGGGTGCAAGAAAGCATAAGTTTTTGTTATTTGTTAGGAAAACTTTCAAGAAAACGTGGTTTGCTAAGATCTAAGCAGAATCTTGAAAGGGTTATTTAAATTTTCTTGCTTATTTCTTTGGCTTATTCATACCATTGTCTGATGTCAACGACTCTTGAAGTATCTAATTCACTGGAGTGTATGTACAAGTACGAGAGTATGTACGTATAGTATTAACTAGTTTTCCCTTGTAAAAGATCCTATTTTCGCCAGCCGTACAGAATAGTCGAACGAAATTCTAATGAATTCTTCCAAAATATCTTGTGGGCGTTTTGTATTTTACGCAAGTTTCAACAACAATGTCATTATTATTAGTTATTAGTAAGATACCACTACATTTTCATAGAATTTAATAATATGATTTCGTATTCACGCATCAAACTAGTGGGTTGCTTGCCTTTTTAAAAATAGCTTGCGCACCCTTTTAATAACTTAGACGTGTTGACCGTTTGATGCAGCAGTGATTTCATACTTGAATTGCTTCAGTCAGAAGATCCGACCTTCAATAAATCACTACTAAATTGTAGGTACGTATGTCATTTGATGAGAAATGAGGACACATATTTTATAATAACGAGCTTAGGACACCTTTCATAGATAAGATAAGCCAGTCGTACCCCAGAAGATAAAAGCTATTGAAAGCAAACTCCAATAAGATATTGGTTCCCTTACCATAATAGGAATCCACACTTCTACCATTGTAGGTGATTTGTGAATCCTCCGTAATAATTGTGGCGTTCAAAACGTAACTATTTGTTAGTAGTTAGTTGAATTCATTCTCAGAAATAAATGAACACACAACAGACAAAATATTTATCAGGCAGAATCTTATCCTTCTTTAAACCTGATCAAATTGAAGACGAGAATATCAGACATTTAGTAACTATGACATCAACGGTTCTAATTAGGTGAGCTGAAACGAATATTTCAGTTGTATAGGTCACACCATAGGTAGTAGTGGAGTAAGCTTGTAACTAGTTTGAGTGTAGCACTCTTGTAAGAAGTTAAAGGCGCCCGGCGGGTGTTGGTCGATAAAAGTTATTTAATAATAAGAAACAATGCGCCTTCGGCTATGTACTGCCGTTGTTGCGTGAGCAGACTTGACATTACATTCGTAGGGGGATATACAATTACATGTTTGATATGTACAGAAGCGTCTAATCTTACTTGTATTTTTATGTCGCTGATGAACTTGAGAGTAGTCTTCTCTAATCTCTGATTTCGTTGTTGCTTCATTGGAGGTTTATGCTAATCTTGTAACATTAGCAACGAAAGTACTGTGTTTTAACCAGAAATACACCACTTTTAACAGAAACTTCATGGTTGTATCGCTACGATAATATATTCTGAGGTAGAACCTAATGAAAAATATAACTCTACTAGCGGGCGCCCGCGACTTCGTCCACGTGGATTTTGGTTTCTTTATCCCGTATTTTTCCCGTTAGGGGTGGAGTTTTCAAATAATCTTTAAAAGGGGATGCCTACGTCATACTATCTTTATGAATGCAAAGTCTCAGCCCGATCTGTAAAAAAATTACAAAATTTCATACTAAAGTTTATCCCCTACTTTACCCCTTGGGGGTTAAAATTTATCAATATTATTGCTTAGGCAATGCCTACGTCATAGTAGCTTTATGTATGCAAAATATCAGCCCGATAGGTTTAAAATTGACAAAGTTTCATACTTCCGTTCATTCCCTGTTTTTCCCCCTTGGGGGTTGGAATTTATCAATCTCATTAATTAGGCGATGCCTACGTCATAGTAGCTTTATGAATGCAAAATCTCAAGCCGATCGGTTAAAAAATGACAAAGTTTCATACTAACGTTCATCCCCTATTTTACCCCCTTGGGGGTTGGAATTTATCAATATGATTGCTTTAACGGTGTCTACGTCATAGTAGCTTTATGTATGCAAAATATCAGCCCGATAGGTTTTAAATTGACAAAGTTTCATACTACCGTTCATCCCCTATTTTACCCCCTTGGGGGTTGAATTAATCAAAATCCTTTCTTAGCGGATGCCTACGTCATAACATCTACCTGCATACCAAATTTCAGCCCGATCCGTCCAGTGGTTTGGGCTGTGCGTTGATAGATCACTATGTCAGTCAGTCAGTCACCTTTGAGTTTTATAGATATAGATAGATTAACACACCAGCTTGATATTACCATTAATTTGTTCTCATCACGTGTGCTCTTTCTAGCTACTCCTCTGCATTAATGAATATTTTCAACGTTTCTTACTCCTACACGTGTTAAATTTTCTGAACATAAGATTTAATTACTTATAATTCAAACATAGGTTAATTAGCGTAAGAATTGCTTGTCGGTTGTCACATTCACGTCACGTTTCGCGAGTTCGGCGGGTTAGGCTTCTCGTTAGAAGACGCACCCTTTTCATAGCGATGACAGATCCATATTCCACAGCACCAATTGTGTCGCTTTGTCTCTGTTAAAAACTTATCCCTTACTTTGACGTGATTGTTGAGGTGATTTGAGGTTTGTCTAACCATGGAGAACGGTAGCAATCAGACTCCTAATCCCATTATTCTTTGCTTGAAGGAGGAAATTAAGGATTACAAAACCTTGCATAACGATAAGATCTTTACTCCTTAGTTTCGTATAATGAGAGGAAAAGGAGAAATAGTTTGCCCTACTTAAAGGTGAAAAAGCCGCTTTATCAGAGTTACGGAGTCGCCTTACCTCAGGCAGATTTCCGTAGCCATTAGTTTACTCGGCTACTAAGGCAACTTATAAGAATTTGTGCGGTCGTTTAGTAACATAACTGAAGAATGGCAGCAACGTTTTACGTATGCCATTCCCTATTAAGCATAAGGTTGGTTAACCGTTCCGTACAGAAAAATAGGGCATTTTGGTATATAATTGAAACACATTTATGCTCAGCAGTGCGGTAACCGGCATATAATAATGGCAAATACACGAACCCTTTCGCCGATAATAATTCTCATACTCTCATACCCTACTCAGAAAACCTTTCAATGGGATGTTTTCGAATACGAAATCACTGAATGTTTGCTTACGTTTATGATTATGTAATCTTACAACTCGTAGAGATTTTCGAACGAGATTATTAGCTTTTCTTCTTAATATACTTTTTAAACGAATGTGAATTTATGAATGAGTAATTTTTCCTTTGTGAATGTGTTTGTTATTTCCCAGACATGTTTCATGTATATTCAATTATAATGAAGGGCTTAGTTGTTACTTATATTTTGACTAATCTACTGAATTCATGTCAATAAAACCTAATGCTGGTAATACATATCATTAAATTGTCCTCCACGTACGAGTTTTAATAACTTTACATTACTTTACATTATTAAACCCATTTCATGACATTTCAGTGCCCTTTCAATCATCATTATACAATCGAATGTTTCCTTGCGAACAGAACTCCATTATGTCGAATAGTAGTTGACCGGAATTGGAAATTATTGATTTTTGTCGATCCCTCCGAAAAACCCTGGGGCTGTCAATCTGTAAACAGTAGGTGGACACTGACAGGGAGACGTGCGGCGAATTGAATCTGACGTGATATTGGATCGGATAATTCGACATCACTTGGCTTGCGCCGATTGGCGGGTTTCTGGGTTTCAGATAGGGGATGATGAATTTTACTTGGGAGCTTTTGTTGCTGACGGATTAGAAATGTTATTAGACGGATGTGGTTTGTGAATTTGTGGTTGATACTGTGTGATTTGGCATGTTGTCTAATTCAACAAATTAGTTATTGCTAAGAAAAATATAATTTTCAATTCAAACATGCAGCGGGTAAATAGATATTCTCAAATGAGGTCTGTCAATCAGTAAACAGTAGGTGGACACTGACAGGGAGACGTGCGGCGAATTGAATCTGACGTGATATATGATCGGATAATTCGACATCACTTGGCTTGCGCCGATTGGCGGGTTTCTGGGTTTCAGATAGGGGATGATGAATTTTACTTGGGAGCTTTTGTTGCTGACGGATTAGGAATGTTATTAGGCGCATGTGGTTTGAGAATTTGTGGTTGATTATGTGCATATCACTGTGTTTTGGCAAGTTGTAACTCAACTTTTTTTTTATTGCGTAGAAAAATATCGTATTCAAATAACACATGAATCGGGTAATTAAAAGATTAATCTCAATATAATATTTTTGTAGTTTGCAATATAAAATTTAATTTAGCAATACGTAAATATACCAACAATGGTCTGAGTAAGTAGTTTAAGTTAAATACATATATCTGTACTAGAACAAAGAAACTACTGTGAGAACAAATCTTACAGTGAAATAATGAGCAATCGCAATAGGTCGATGATCAGCAATATCCATGTAGTAACCTTACCTCTAAAATCTGACAGTAAACTTATAAATCATTCATGACATACGCTTAGGCTGAGGTGGATCCAGTTGTTCAGCCCCATGTCCCATTTGAATTTCTATTCTTGTGATTTGTTCCTTTTGTGTCTATCTTGTAGGCAAATAAAAAAACGTTGCGAGTATTTGTACGTTTTTGTTTGTTCTTTCGCTGCTCTTATTTTAGAAAAGTCAATATTTTATTTAGTCAATGTAAATACGAGTAGGTATAATGTCGAATTGTTTTTCGTCATGTTAGCGTTTATTTGTATAACTTCGTTGTTATCTCGGAAATATCGACTAAGGGGGAAATATCACACAAATAATTTATTTCAATGTTATTTCGGCAAAAATGTTAGCGGCTCCCGTTCTATTGACCTATCAAAAGCATAGCATCCTTATGGAAAGGGGAGAAAGCTATGAGAAGGATCCATACCTTCTGTTTGTTATTGACTTTGGGATCGTGGTTAATGACATTAATATAACTAACCTGATTTGGTCCGCAATCATGTTTTCTTAGAAAAGGGAGAAAAATCACTGATTCGTTAAAGATCTTTTTCACAGTAGTAGGCAGTTCATTTGAGGAGCTCGAGGGCGCAGTGGTTAACGCTTCTTAACTTTCGCCAGTCATCCAATAGGTCACCGAATGCTTCAGAAGGCACGTAGATACGGCCGTTGATCTTGCGGCTGATCTCTATACGGTCGTGTCAGATGCTGTCCCACAGAATTATCAGAGTGGAATAGGGAGTGCACCTGTGCTTGCGCACTCACTTGTGCACTATAATATATATATCCTGCGTTTCTGGGTGCCTGATCGTAAGATCGGCCGTCATGGCCAAAAACGGCCGGAAGAAGTAAGGGGTAGGCAGTGGCAGTTCCAGTGGATACTTACTCGATGCTCACAATGAACATTATTATCCGTCTACTAATAAGCATCTCATTTCGCGGAGCACAAAATGTCTCGTCTGCCATATTAAATAATTCCGCAACTTGATTAAAACTGAACGTGGATACAGGCTTTGTGAGATGGAAGCAAGTTTAGTCATAATTTAATCATAAACGGCCTCTGTTGAACAAAATGTTAAATGTTTTACTCATAAATGTGTATATTGTTTGGTGCACTAAAATAATGTTGATTGCAACGTCTGGTTTACCTGCTAATTGATTTGGTTACGGTGGTGGTTTGAGTAGTAATAAATTATATAATTAAATCTCTCATCATTTTCGGGACAAATTATATACTAGTGAATGATTGTGAACGTTTGTCAAGTTTTCCCTTGATCGTGTAAGATATGCCTGAATTCTTATTCGTCTTTGAACTGATTAAGTCGTTTTAGTTCAAAAGAAAAGTCTGTTTAAATTACTGAAACAAGCACAAACCTTAAGAAAGGGACTAACAAACAAAGTTAACAGGAAAGGACGAGAAATGATTGATTATACTCATTTAGTTGTGCCAGTAGAAGTTATAATTACGAGAAGTAATTATGTGAGCAAGTTGTTCAGGCGGCAGAGCATCGTTTTTTCCCATAATCGATAGGTATCGGTTGAGCAAACTACAGGCGGAGTGAAACCAACAGAGAGCAAATAATGTTGCGTTTATTTTTTAATAGAAATGTAATTTTCTTCCGCTTGCTAGGAGCTCGGCTGCAATTTTACTTTTTTACTGGAACAAATTTATTCAGACGAAGAAATGGTTTTTGTCGCAAATGATCGCACGAGCAGGGATTTGAAGTAAAGCTCTGGCGCTTGTTGGCTCTTTTTGGTATTCCATCGACCTAGACTTATTAGTCCTACAACGATTTTCTTTAAATTGTCTAAAGACGGACAGTATTTTTGCAAAGTTATGAGTGTGAACCAAAACGCAAGTATCAATGTTTTACATGCGTTGAAATTACACAGAGGTTATACACGGCTCAAAGAAATAACTTATTAGGATCGTACTTATAATAATAAGCAAAAGTTACACAACGTTAAGTACCAGAGATAATAAAATAAGGCATTTACAGTTTTATTGTAAGAACCGAAACAGGGTCCAGCGTAAAGTAAAATAGGGTCTTTTATTAAATAGTTCACTCGCACGATCGCACAAGGACCAAAACGATCCGAATACGTGGGAGTACGATGATTGAACCCTAAAAGTTTTGTATCTTCTCGGGTCGGAATATCCTTGGTGAAAAATAAAAGGAATTCCGAAAAGCCTGTGCCCTCATAATATACGTTAAGCTGTGGAAATCGTAGACATGGGACCAATCCGATTTCATTTGATACAAAATCCCTGCCTTACTCAGAAAGTTAGAAGGCATACTGATAAGAAAAGAAAAACCGATAATGATGCAAATCACACAGTTACTTAGGTACATGTAGGCTCATATAAAAGGATAAAATATTATGAGTTTGTAGGTATTTAGGAAACAATTCTCTTTTAAAATACACACAGTCCAACACGTGTGTAAAAAGGCTGTACGTTTTCAATTAATTTCCACGAGTAAATATTTGGGTTTTATGTGAGTTTAAACGATAATATTTCACCCGCCAAAATAAATCTAAAAATAAACCTTTTTTAACCAACGATTTTGTTTTAGGTGTATTTCTGTTCCATTTAAAATGTTATACATACCTATAAATTTAAAAAAAAAATTCGCACGCTTCAAGTCCAGCAATATAACACCGTCATACATCTTCACATTTTCCACATTCTAGATTAATTATGAAATAGAAACCGTTTTAATAAAAATAAAAAGAAATGTACGTAAATAAAAGCAAACTAATAGAAACACCAGCATTTATTTCCGTTGTGCTAGCGCATTAAACAGCAACAGCGTAGGTGCAATGGCGATGCGTCGCGCCGGCTGGTACGATTGTATTAAGCCCATTTACCTTTATTAGTATTAATTTAGACCAGTGCCGAGGTGCAGCCCGGGAACTGGGTCAATGGCAGACCGCCACCGACGAGAATAGAAGCATCGCTTTGGGGTGGATGAGCGCCATTGTTGTCCATCCTCGTTGGAAACTCGAGATTGGGAATTATTATTTCTAGAAATTGCAGACGCTTCTAGTGGAAGTGACAGATGAATAGATCTTACATTTCGAGCTTTAAGTAAATGTTCGTGGATCAAGCTTATTTTGCCAAAATTGGTCTTGTCTCTTTTATAAAGTGGCGGACTAATGAATTCTCGTTATCAATTACCGTTAAAAGGTTCTTCTGTTTAGATAGGCCAGATTAGATTTGTTACTTATTCAGTAAGATCTGCGTTCCAACACTTTCGGATAACCCCTAACATATTATGAGTAAGATAATTTGAAGGATTAAGTATAAAAGTTGTTTTAACATACACTTAAGTTTGCTTTTAAGTTATACATTATATCTTATCATAGAGTCTTTTATTATCAAGAAATCATAATAATTTTGCAACTTTCTCTGGGGTAATGATAAACGTCGTCAACCTTACTTTAGAAAAGGCTTTGTCGCAGTAATACTAGAGCTTACTCGCTCTTTTCGTTGACATTCTGTATTCTGATGAATATGGTTCATAGAGAGTGATGTGATTTGCGAAATCCACCTTTAATCTCCACTTTATAGGACAATATTTGCTTCTAGAACAATGCATTGGTTGGTAGAGAATATACACGTTTTAATGGTCACTTCACTGCCAAAGTTAAGCAATAGCAGAAGGCTTGTTCAAACTGTGTCTTATGTCAAGAAAACTTTAACAACTCAACTATGCCGAAAGTCCAGAAAGATTTGATTGTAGACTCCGAAACTAATGTTACAACGACTTAGTTAAACAATCTTTACTGAACAGAACTTGCAGACTCGTTGGCTGGGTGTGCCTAAATGACGTACTCCCGCAATTGAATAAATAACAGTAAGGTTCTAAGAGCTAAAGTTGTAGCACTAGTTCTTTGCTTTGGGACATTCCATTTGTAGAATGGTTTCTTAACTTTACCTTCTTGTTTAGGTTAAGTAACACGTGAATATGACATTTGTTGCTGAATATGTCTAACTATAACGAAGCAAGACCACGTAGATTTTTTTTCTAATACATGTATAACCTGAAAGCGTGTCACGTATTGAGTGACAGGTGGTACGTTTGAATTCGATTCGATATTCACAGTTATGACAGCATAACTGCTATCGAGACAGCTAGTAATAATAAATGGATGTTTATTCGCCGCTCAGTCATATCTTATTCAATGAACATAATATTTAATTGAAGGTCGTTCGTGGATGGAATTTCACTGTCATTATTTTCACACTGTGGTGTACTTTCCTTTTGGGTTTACCGCGTGTTGTCTAGGCAACTTTAAGAGCTCCCGAAACAGTGTAATTAAAAATAAATTGTTATGTAAATGAAGAGCAAGACCGTTATTAGGTTCAGGGCTCTCCGTAACGAAATGAGAAAATTGGAGCCTCGTTTGCTGGTCGGCTTGTTTAACTCTATCTTGGCAAACATCTCACGCTTTGTTTCATCCCGTCGCCCGTGCTCTTTTGTTAAATTACTTAAATTATTTTGTACAGTCTGTAAAAAGTCGAGCAGTAAAATAAATTTTGGACTAAAAGATATTATACTACATGGTCCATCGTAGCTTATCATGCGCTACGATGGACCATAAATGTCTACTACGACGTGCATATTACGACTTCGCGTAGTAGTTATTTTCAGCGTTTTGCTTGTAGTTGGTACGGCGTTTTCTTTATTGATGCATTTAAATGAAACAACATTTTTTTTTAATTTTTGCCATTATCCTTAGTATATTATTGAATGTTGAAACTATTTTGGACTATTTTCATACTATTTCTGTTTAGCCGGTGACCTCGTCCGCGTGGATTTCAGACCCCTTTTTTCGCAATAAAACGTTGTAGGTTCTTTCTCAGAGTCTAAAGATTGTCTGTGCAATCAGTTATTTTATCAAAATCCGCTGATAGGTTTAAGCGGGAAAGACTAACAGACATACAGATTTACATTCGCATGTGCAATATTAGTAGGGATTGTGCCAAAAAACAAAAAACACACTTTCATCCCTGACACTGGCCAGAAAGTCAAGAAAAGTTTCTTCCAAGAAACGTTTTTTGTTTGCGATAGCAGAGTGAAAAGAGAAAATAAACCCTTTCATTGAAATAAAGGCTTAGCTTAACTCGAGCTATCTACACGTGACGCGAAACCCGGCGGAACATTAGTCCCTCCCTTGCTTGGTTGCATTGTTGATTCAATTGTGATCTGTAATATCCGTAGATTAAGGCTTAATCATGATATACAGCATCATTAGGATGAAACTGGTGTCTAATGTAGTAATTCCATATTGTCAGAGACCATTAATCTCGCAAATTGATATGTCATATCAGTAATTAAAATCTCTATTATTATATCTACACAGATACATAATATTATATTTGTGTCATGTTATCAAAATCAACCACTAAAATAGTTTATTTTAACAATTATTGTCTAAACTAAAACAATGTTTCTGCTATATTGTAGTTGTTCTACATTCAACTTTAACGTGGGGGTTGTACTGCCCTCGTATCAAACGTTTGTACCTGGTACAAACAAGTGAATTAGCATTGTACTAGAGGTGATAAGCCTATAAATAACTACTACTAACTACGATTTGTAGTAGCGTAAACTTTATGGGTAAAGCGTATTTAACGTGCCTCGTTTGTATTGTTTTTAAACCTCATTGTAAGTCGCACCAACTTTTTTAATGGTATCTTTCTGTAACAAGTGCAAGATATAGCAAGAATTTATAACTCTTTTACGAACTGTAAATACAGGAAATTTAACAGTTCAATATGTTTCAACATTCCAATTATTGATAGACTGGTTTCCAAAAAAAAACATGCGATTTTCTTCACTTAAAAAAGTTAGTCCTTAGTCGAAGTCATCCTGAAGTTAAAAAGTTATTTCTTTAAAAAAATGAAAATATGATAAAATCGTCCTCAATTTCACAAACAAAGCCAAGAATTGTACGGTTCCCCGCGCATCAAGCTAAACACTTGAACTTCAATAGTAGCACTTATGTCCCTGACATAAGGGTGGTACGTAGTTCAAAGTGTGTTGTCTGTACGAACACGCCCGGCAACGCAGACGGCCCGCCGCCCAAGGACGCGCCAAGGATTTCAGTTAACTGCCGGCCTAACTATTAAACCATAGTTGGATTAATCACAGTAAGTGGTAGTGGTAACTTAACTTTTGATTTAGAGTAATTGTTCTTTTATCTGCAGAGCTAGAGCTCTGTGCTAAATACGGCACGACTGCTTTGTAATTATACTAAAGTAGCTTTTTAGCGGGATAGTAGTTAGGTACCTACTATCTTTTAATGAAAAAGCTCATCATCTCTCTTTTGTTATGCTTTGAAATGTCTAAAATAAGCTTGCCAATATAAGGACTACATGCAATTAATTAAGGAACTGAAAAGGTACCTACTATCTTTTAATAAAAAAGCTCATCATCTCTCTTTTGTTATGCTTTGAAATGTCTAAAATAAGCTTGCCAATATAAGGACTACATGCAATTAATTAAGGAACTGAAAATACATATAAAATGGGTATCTTAAGTATTGATATGAAACATTTATTTGTTCAATGAAAACGACGTATTCAAATGTGAGATCAAAGTAATTAATCCTTTGATTTGTAGATCATTAAATAACATTCAAAAATTTCTACGTTTATCCATGTTTAAATTTTAAATTCTACTATCCATTCCAAAACAAAATAAATGTGAATATACACCAATTTATTTAATAAAGTGTTACTCAGGCTCCGGTTGTTTAAGCACTTAATTACTTAGTATATTATATGGAGAGGTTTCCAATTACATGTTGTTTGCTCGATTAAACACGTAATTACACCACTGTTTATGAGAACATAATGTATAAATATGTAAACCTTACAGAGTCTTGGTAATACATAGACATGGAACCATCCTTGTGGTGCCTCTTCCGCCGCGCCGGGTGCATCCACTGGCATTTCCTCGGAACCCAGGGTGCGCTACGACTGACGACTATAATCCTGAATTGACAAGCCTGGTCATAACATTGGTTAAACAAATGTGTTGCCTGAAATATACGTATGTTACTATTTTATGCCGACATCTGGTTGATGTTACTCTTCTGTGATTTCTGCACTGTGATTAAACTGTGACTAGACGTTTTCATGCTACATAAATTAAACCATTTCTTTAAAGTTACGCTAAGTAATTAGAATGAGGGGAATTCTGATGTAACTCGTTTGCATGTGTTTACATATAAATGTTATACAATTTACAATCATAATACTGAACGTTTACAAGCACGTTTTATTTATTCCAACTAATTTGGTTAAGAAATTGAAAACAATTTGTTTCTTTTGTTTTTACAAGGACTAACACAAAATATACTTCGAGGAGGTTTTCTAATAAACAAACAATTTATTAATATAAAATTTATATATTAAAAAATAATTATTTAATTATCATTCATTCTTTAATGTGTAGTTATAAATGGATATCGGATAACATCCCATACGTTGGATACATGAATAGAAAACATCACTTTTTATGTACGGCTTATGTTATCTATAACCAAGATTTTAAATTACAAAGGTAACTTATCCCCACTTCTAAAAATAAATGCAATGGTCAATGCGTATATGAACGGTAGATATAACTAAATGCCCTGTGGCTTGGTCAAATTGAAATGAACAACTGCAATTATAAAACTTTAACAAGCAAAGTTGAGGATAACGGTGCAAACAATGGATACTTAGCTGGGACAGCTATCCAATTAGTTCCTATTGTATAAGCAATTAAAAGTTCTTTTGCAATATTTATGGAACTAATAGCTAGTTGTGATCAGTTTTCTAAAAGTCATAGGTATTGCTGGCAATTTTACCTCCTAAGATGTCATTTTCTATACGCCAATGGCAAACAGTTGAAATTATTAACATCACAGTTAACATCCCGAAGATTTATTGTAGACTAATACGGATAATACGGAAACAAAAATATAGTATATTCATTAAAAGCATCTCTGCAGATAAAATAACTCATCTCAAACTCCAAATATTCTTTATTAAAATAGGATTCATACAAGAACTTATTAATCGTCAGAAAATTGTATAATGATGACTGTACCACCGATTTGGAAGACATACACTGGCGAGAAGAACCGACAAGAAACTCGACAGTTGCGCTTTTCAAATGATATATTTTTAACAATTTTTTTTTATGGTTTTTGTCACACATTTATACAGTTTTTCTATGACGTTTGTGTAATTATTCGAGTATCAAATATTTATTAAGTATATCAATTATTCTTTCTTCTGACTGAAGAAGTTTACGAAGGCCACATTATCGCTTTCCGTCACAGTTATTAGTACTTAGTTACTTACGCGCTGCATACTTAGTTAATCCCTCAGTTCACTAACACTGAAAAGCAACGTAGTACTACCGTCTAGCAAGACAAAGGTCAAACAAAACTACAATATAAAGTTATTCACCTTTCCTCTATAAAACGAAAGGTAACCTAAAAACGGCTATATTTTATACGCATTAATAGCCAGAGATACGTCCATTGAAATACGTGACCGTGACTATCAATAACAATTGAGTGAGAACCTTTATTGGTGGAACAAATGAGCACAAACAACAGGCAATTCAATATGAAATCAAAACAACATGCGCAACAGTAGTAATCGATACGTGATTTGTTTGGAATACGCAGAGGTCAGCTTTGACTAAACCCCTTCGACTTAATGTGACTACAAATCAGGGTAGCCAGATACGAGTAGTTTTTGTCCCAAGTCGGATTATGAAACCTTTGACAAAAAAGAGGGATTCTTTTATTCAATGTTTCTTTTGGCTGTGGGTATTTTTTCGATATTATTTACGCAGCGCTATCCCATCGTTATAACTAATGTGCTTACTGTGCCAAAAAATATTACATCAACGTCGTTGCAATAAAATACAATGTTATTTACAGATACATACACAAGAAACAGGGTTGATTAATTGTAATAAACTATCAACAAGGCATATGAAATGTTTATGGTTACCCGCAAATATACTTCTCTACGGTTCTTAAATTACGAGACCGCACATAACCCTATTTTTCGTAAATTAAAATAAGTACCTATCTCCGGCAATATTTTCAAGTACATTTATGTGATATTTTTCGTGCGGAAAGTTTCAAATAGTCGTAAAGTGCGAACGCGGTCGAGGTGTGAAAGTTTAACGACATTAAATATTTACAAATTTCCGTCCGGGACTTCAGACGCTCCCATCCCATTCCCCAGTTTGATTTATGCTTCCATTTAAAATACACGAATACCTTCTAATGTCGTCAAGAGAAAATACGATATTGGCAATCGTAAACCTTCGTCTAGATAGGATACTCGTACTTACATGTTTGGGAAAGCAGACTTCTCGTCTATGTACATTTAAATTCTTTGAAATTATTGTTCACACTTTAGCGAAGTAGAAACTAATATAAACAATATTAATCAATTTATACGCTTTTGTAACTATAAAACATGGCATGAAAATTCTTGTGACATTTCTTCGCAATGAATGTAACTCATATACGGCGTTTGTTATACGGAACTGGAAAACCGAGTAACTGAATTCGAAATAATTTATAGCAACACAAACTATAAATCCTATGTGAGCAGGAATTTGGTGGAATTTCTGATATTCCTCGGAGCCGAAGCAGTTTAAGTTACGACAAGGAACGCGATTCTCTTCGTTCCCTTTGTGTGAATCGAGCTGCTCTTGTCCATTGACTCCCAAATTGAGTCTTATAAAGTCGTGTGCTTCCCACTCGGGCTCTCGAATCCCACTTTACTACGGTTTTATTCATCCACTACGAATGTTCGTTAACGCTGGTACGATCTAGTTTTCAATAGTGCCGACGCTCTTTTGTCTGATTTCTTTATTTCAACTTTGACACAGTTCTTGCAACGGAGTATGGAAAGGGGCGAAGGATCTTTAGCAATGCGATATACTTTTGTAACGTTCATTTTTTTATCACACGTTAGTCCAGCCTAAGCGGTTCATACATAACTTCGAGTGTTTTTGCACTAGAACCACCACTGAGTAGTTACACTGTGCCGTAGGGATAAAATAGCTCAGCAATGTAAATACACATTTAGAAATTCACAATATGAAAATAAAAACTGTTTTAATATGAGCGTAAAATTTGTTAGGTATGTATTTCTATGGTTTCCAATCAGATCGCAATTACATACCTCATTGGGTGTTGAAAAACTTGTTGATGTAATTACTTTTAAAAACTTGAAAATTGTTCCGAGTTCAGGCTGTTTTCAATAACAAACGCAAACACGGTCTACTAACTCCATTCATAACAATCCAGCGCTACCTCCGTACAGGTATCGATTCGTTACGCTACGCTATTCCAGATGTTAACATATTTGGTGGTTATGTAACAGAAATTTAAATTTCACTTTGAAATTTTCCGTCGATGTTCGAAATTTAAGTGGAATTAACCGGCACGTTTGAGTTTCGCCAATTTCCGTCACAGAATTTTTTATTTTGATCCCGTCACGCGAGTTAGAGGGTAACGCAAAGTCACTGCGTAGACACGGTTGTTAGCTTAGATTAGAGAACAAGCAGGCTTGTTACGCGTGTATTCAATGCCTAACTAATGCGTGTCGGGGCAACATTCGGGTGTTTGGCGGTGATTGAAAGTGAAGTATTTTTACGAAGAGTACCAACCTCTGAAGTTTCAAGTTTGGTTGTGAATACGCGGTCGTGATGAAATATAGCAACGATAACTTTTATTCGAAAACGAACGAAGGAAGGCGACTGGGATGTTGATACTTTAAAACCGTTTGTGCTCGAAGATAAGTCGGAAATGGTTACGCGATACGCGACAAAGCCTTGTACTTTAGCTTATCTATGTACTTACTCGGTCATGCTTCCCAAGCACAATAAAATCTCATAAATCTTATACATCATAATCTATATTTAGATACATAGGTAGTAGGTACTAAAAATTGTAGGCATACAGTTGAGACTATTGTGAATTGCCCTTTATCGAATCGTGCACTCATAAAAGTAGACCTTTGTAAAATTAGCCATTTCGCAAACTGTTCCCTTTCAGACTGGATATCCATTGCGCATTCGGCTTTTGTCGACTAAACGAAAAACGCGTCATGACTCGAAAACTGCCTTACATTTGACGTTCTTGGAATTCTTTTCGAATCTTCGTGACGTAATTTACTACCGGAAGATTCATTCATTGCTTGGACAAATTTGTATAAGCATTTCAAATTTTATTAATTATGTTTTTTCATATAATTAATGAACGAAAGTAAACTAGGATGTTAGGGAAACTTGAGAGCACTAAAACAAAAAAAATAATTAAGGGGGAACAAGACCAACGAAAACTAAAGAGTAACACTTAATCGAAACTAAAAAAGAGATCAACAATCACCGTTGAAGTAACATTCAAACGGTGTTTTTCGCTATAAAACTTTTAGTAAAAAATTATTTGATCCGTGCGAATACAGTGCAATTCAGGAATTAAGGTGCCCAAAGGACGAATTACGACGGAATGGTATGAGCGGCCCGAGCTATTACCTAATTCCCTAGGTAAAAAAAAAAGAAAAATGAGACATGGCTTCGGGCTTGACTTACTCTCCCATTAAGCCTGAATTGAGCTATCCCGTTCAAGTATGGATGTAAAAGTTAAGATCGCTTATTTCTTGTATAAGTCCTACGCTTAGAAACTTCTACGTGGCATCTTACAGCTGCTGTAGATGGCAATTTTTAGGGTTCCGTAGCCAAATGGCAAAAACGGAACCCTTATAGTTTCGTCATGTCTGTCTGTCTGTCTGTCTGTCTGTCTGTCTGTCCTGGTTCGTTCTCCGCCGTTTCTGAACCGATTGCCACGAAAATTGGTGGAGAGATGTATAGTGATAATTCAAGAATTGGTTTTTAAAATTATCGAAAAATAATCATTTTTTACCCCCCCCCCTCCCATACAGCGAAACTTTAATTCTAAAAATAAAATTCGACTTAACCCATCGTGTAGGGTATCGTTAAACAGGTATTTTTAAATACAATAAAACTCGCCTTGAAACCATGTGGATCAAACACCCCAGTCTCGAGATATATTAATACAAAGTTAAAATTAGAGCGTCCCCCCCCCCTTAACTTTTGAAATACTATTACAAAAATTCTGAAAAAAATGTCCTGTATACCTCCAAGTAAGTACTTTCAACGAAAACTATAGCGAACTCTTTATCATACATAGTTATTTTTAATCTTATTTGGCGATGTTATCCTCTTCCAAAGTTTATTAAAGTTTAACTCTTTAAGAGAAAGAACAATTTACTTTTGGTAAAGTCTTGCAAGCTGGTTCAGTTTTTTTTTTATGTTCATACTGATCATTTCATGTTTCATTCATGCTGTCGGTTTAAAGACTAAAAATAATTAAAAAAAAACAGATTTATTTATTATTCTAGTGGCCATCTAATATATCCTTAATTTTACGGTTCATCATAAAGTAGGCTTCGAAATTTTTTGCTAACAGAATTAACATACAAACAATATACAAATAAATCAAACCTACAGAACTCATTCGGTTAATTAAAACACACATGTTTAAAACACGATCAGACGTTTCGATTACCTACTTTGCAATCATGATCGCGAGTTTCCCGTCGAGTTCGTTTTATTTGATGAGTAGTAATCGCGTAAACATCAGAACACGTACAATGTATACTTGTGCACTTCAAATAGCCAGTACATCATTTATGAACGAAACTGAAACATCATACTTTTGTTTTAAATCTCCTCTTAATAAAGGATTTCTATATAAAAAGGAATGAAGGCAATTACAAAAGCCATTTTCCTCAAAATTAATATTACATGAACGTGGGTGGGTGGATCCTTTCAAACTTAAACATTGTTGAATCTGTTGAATTATGTGCGATAGGTGGCTTACACGGTTTTGACAGAATCTGATTTTTTCCGAGAGGTAGAAGTACGTTTAAAGCTCAATGTGTTGAAATAACAAGTTTGTTAGAAGGCGGCGGACCGTGGGCCGGCTTGCCTACATTTGTGGTCTGTCAAAGGCAAAGTTTCTGAAGCCCTTTGCATAACTCGTCCAGTTGACTCGCTAAGTGCTTCAGACGTAATGGGCCTTGTAAACGTGGTCCACAGGAAAAAGGTTAAACGGAATGACAAAACACTCGTTACATAATCTAATGACGCCAAAAGTATTTTTACATTACCGTGTTAAAGAGTACCCTCCGAAAACATTTTAGATTTAGGGTTTAATGAGAGGACGATTAATGGATACAAAATTCTGGGAGCATACCTTTTTAAGCATATTTCGCGGAAGATAGGTATTTTCCTTTTACATCATGAAAATATTCACTGAGAAGAGTTGTTAAATAATTTAAGTCTTCATTGTAAATGAAGAGAGGTAGCAAAGCTAATTTGCTTTAAGCCGAATTCGGCATTCGTTTTTCTTTCCTCTAGATATTCGTGCAAAGACAACAGTTGCATTACTTCTGACATTGAAAGATACGTATCCTAATGAACGCGAGTGATTTAATAGTCATCAGTTCCTAGTGGAAGTCACAGAAGCAGGGAACAGAGGGCTTAGGCAACGTAATTCCACTAGGGACTTGCGCCTTGCCCGCTCTGTCTAGTCAGCCGGTACCTTCCCTCCTGTTTTATCTACCGAATGCCCTAATTTGCTTTTGTTAGCGTATCTCCTTTCGAGAAACTTGGCTGCGTAATTGAGAGCTGAATTACTTTCTTCCTTTGAGAAAAAAAAACGCAATTCTTTTTACCGCGCGGGGCGAACGCGACGATTCAATTTATTATTTGTCCAACCCTATTTTGTACTTTTTCCCTTTGAATCCAAAAATAATTTGCGCTCTTAATGGCACTCTCGTGCATCAAGGGCCTACTTATTGCGTTAACGACGAACTTGATCATAAATTGACCTAAGTACGATATCGCTCGTATTTTCCCATTGGTGGATTTGTACATACCTTTAATATAAGAAAATTTCAATTGAAATTATAAATTTATACTTACCTACTATTCACCGGCCTGTCTTGAGTAAAGAAGTCAAGAGAGTTTTAAGGATTATAGATTGATTGGCAATTATTTTACAGGAGCTCTTGGTTTGTACACAATGACCCTAGAAAATGTTAAAACCGTTAAAGCATACGATCATTTTGATGAAATTCAGTGCCTGACCTTGAGAAAGGATATGGGCTTTGACACGAAAGAAGGACAAAAAGGGTAGGTATACCGCGCCAACGAAGTCACGAATAAAATCTTTTTTTTTAAATTATCAGCCAGTTTATTCAACAAAACCCCCATTGAAGTTAAGTTGTTGCTGCTTAAAAAGGTTTTTCTTTTGAATTTACTTAATAGCTTACAATAGCTTGTTAAATAGTAGGTAACTAGCAGTAGAGTAATTTCCATTTACATTTAAATCATGAGCTATTCGTATTAATTTGACGTTACACTATACTTACGAGTAGATTGCGAGACGGCACAGGTTCGTAGAATGAAAATAATTAAAGAGCTCCGTTGAACTGTTTAATTACTGGTTGTAGTTATATTGTCAGTTGCACGGTGGAAGACTGACGATAAAATGGAGTGTTAAATGCTCAAATGTTTACTAATTGAGTTCTGTACTGTCAGTCCAGCCTTGCAGTTCAGAGTAATTAACTGTGGAGACCAAATACTGGCATTGAGTGAAAAGGTAGTTTTATGAAAATCTGTGATCGTACAATATAACTCAGGTCTGTAAAGGGAAAGTACTAGCCTATTTTTATGACATAAAAACGAAGGACGCATATCATTGAAATGATGTGTTATCTATTATAATCGAACATATAGGAGGTATTTTTCATATCTAAATGATAAATAAAATATATCACAATAACTTAGGTAAGAAGACTCATACCAATCAATCAAACTAAAATACTTCTAACGTTTTAAATGTATGCAAGAATTTACTTGTAAAATGTTCAATTGAGTTTATTACCAGCATTTCTTTGTTTTGTAATCAGTATAAAAAACAATGAACCGCAATGGTATGAACTCATTTCGCAACACAGCAATTACTCCACAAAAATATCCAATTACCATCCACCAGACGCTGTACAGAAACAAAACCGAAATGAGTTGCGGGTAATACGTATGAGTACGTACAATGTACAATTTCTACATATTTACTATACTTCATACTCTTACATTCCGTTGTGTTTGAGTAAAAACGTTCTGCGACCTGTTGTAGCAACGAAAGCGAACGATCCTAAATAAATAAGGTTTGCAGCGTTCAGTACAGAGAAATGGACCGAACAAAATTTAGCCTACGGGTGCCGCTTGATTTGCTATCTTGGTTCGACGAACGTGTAGGCACGAAAAAAGATTTTTGGTATTACACAAATATTTATGATTAAATAAATATTGAATTTATCCAGCCGAGTGTATCCAATCAGGGCTGCTCCACAATCTGAGGAGACAGCGTGTTCTTTTTATGTAGAAAACTAGGTACATAATGTTAACAAGTCAACAAAAATGTATGTTTAACAAATGTTCCGTAAAAATAAACGTTGTAAGAGTTACAGTGTAGAAGGGAAATATTCAACTTACAGGAACGTTGACACGAAAAGGTATAATTTGTCTTCGGTCTTCGCATATTATGCTAAAGTTATTTATCCTGTCTGAATTGGAATTGCGCACTGGGTATATTGTGTTCTACATAAATACTTGTTGTCTTTGTGACATGATTTTACTATTTCTAACTTCAAATTGTTTAATTCCCTCACATGTCACGCGGGTAACCCACAACAATACGAATGTTGAGGGAATAGCTTAGTCAAGCGAAGAAAGCCGTTTTGTGGACAATAAGTTTACAATCAGTTTGGATGATTGTGCGAAGGGCAAACCCTTCGCTCCCAAACGTGACGCATCGTCAATACATACGTCTCCACAATATACTTTAGAAAACCCTATAGGAGAAAGGGTCGCCTATTTTATCACCAACAATCTAACCAGAACAACCTATGAAATCAGAATTTCTTTGTTATATTAGCGGTACAAAGGAGAATTTACTGTTGCGTTAGCTTAGATTTTTCTGCTGCGAGCAACGGTTGTATTATGAAGACTAGGATCGGAAAAATCACAGATCGTAAATTGAAAAGTTTTATTCGCTACATGCATAATATGTACGTTTATCTATAGCATGGTTCTAGTAGTTTCTTGTTAGAAAGTAAACATTTTTGTATGTATGGACGCGTGAACGTATTCAGTGCATACATAATTTGCTCGTATAAGCAGACAGGCCTGAGTTCCTTTCTTTATATGTTTCAGTGGAAAATTTACTGGGTCACATGGTGACCGGCGCCGCGTGTGCGAGTCGATAAGGGTGGGCGTGCTTCACACGTTTGTACCGGCCATTATACCTCTTGTGTTGTGTTTATTTTGTTTACACTGTCCCATTATTCGAGCTTATGTTCCGCTCTTTTGTTTTGAGACTTCCGTGTCGAAAATAGCCATTATTATTCAATGTGCGCCACTTTAAAATTCTCGCCGTTCAGATTAAAGGCGACGACGCGGCTTTCGGCGACCTATTATGATCAAGTCTGCAAAAATGCCGAAGCCAGACTAGCGCTTAGTACATGTATGTCTGTCCAGGCAGATAATCCCCGAACAAGAGGTCGTCGTTCGAATTAGGCGGTATCTACCGTATTTTATCCGTATTATAACGATAGAGAAGGTGATTTCCATTTTTATGTTCAAGAGTTCAAGGGCTTAACGCTTCGCTGGTCCTCGCGTCTGTCATTGAAGTCTGACCCCGACCTATCTGTAGAGCCATCACATCAGCGTAAAAACTTGGGAATGTTACGAAGAAGTAATAGACTCGAGCCGCAGGAAAAATGTGAAAATGTCAACTAAGATTTCGATCTTGTCGAAGTGAATGTCCCGAAATAATATTATTATGATAATGTCTTTACCCAAGTCATATCGTTTGTAACATTCGATGCTGAGGTTAGCTCACGTATTTGATAGGATGAGTCTTTGTGATTGACGTATTATCATTATCAATGTAATGGCATTGTGTTGTTATTGGTTATTTTTTATTTACACACTCGTACTTATCTTTATCTTTTTGTTGATGAACACAATATACCTATGCATGAGCGTTGTTGTACTGCTAACAATCGTCAACAATTGTAGAATTATGCTGCAATAAAAGGAAACTTATACTTAATAATACATAATAGAATCTAAACGACATTGATAATAATTAGACTTTCTCGTAATAGCGTCCGTGCCTTGAATCAATATTCAATCAGCTCCGGACCAGTGACGCGTATTAATTGCGCAGATAAAAGTCAATGAAACTTTTAATAAAATATGCAAAACCAGTTCCAGCTTGCCACAAGAGATTCTCATCAAAACCGCCAGCGGCATCCGTTGTGCGATTAAAAGCAAAAAATGGAATGGGATGTGTTTGCGTAGAGGCGTTTGCACGGGTTCAGGTGTCGCGGTCCCGTGTCAACAAGGTAACATTTAGAGCGACACTAAAACTGTGATAGCAAACAGCCCGCATCAGCTATCGGGGACTGCGACCGACCGGCCGACCCTCGGTAACACGGTAAATAAATTGCTCTCTACGATCACTGAAATCTCAGCCGAAACTCCGGAATATAAACATGAGGCAGATTCAGCGTTTGGGTTTTTTTCATCGAAAAATCGTCTACACAGAAGTCGCCGCGTTGCATGCTCGCACAGAACAAACATTTTGTGTGCCTCAGCATGTCTGTTTGTGTTAGTCCGAGTGTTTTTATACTTACCATATGTTTGACGGTCTGGCATCGATGGTAGATACTTATAATTTGCTGCTATAATATGGCAATGTGAGAAAACATCTAAGAAGGTTTGGTTATTTTAGTAGACTTAAGATCATTGGCTCAATTAGATTTTGCTTTATGATTTAGCAAAATACTTTACCACCTGGTAAAATTGTCTGTTGGTTGGAAATTGGACCGAAGATTTTCAATACACATAGTGAGTACTCACGTGAAATTCAGATTCGAGTAGGTAATGGGCAGTTATTAATTAAGTTATTGCCATTTGATGTTCCAAGCTATGCGCTTGCCAAATGAGCGGGAAATCCTAGGTTTATCTGGCCTCTAGCCCACTAATATCTACCAATTATCAAATGGGGGAGGGATTCGCATAGAATATAGTTTATTGAGTTAGTATACCAGATCTATGCTCCTGTGTGTGAGGGGAAGTTTGCTCCCAGTTATGTAAAATATTTTCTTCCTTCCAGAGTTCTGGGAACAACGGTCTCTAGGAGAAAAAGCTCAATACCTATCATTCTGAAGTCCTACGACGGACTTGAACCCAGAACCATTGTAATGACTTCTTTAAATTGCGACCTAACTGTAGCTGGCCATGGTGATAGTTTTATGAAACAAAACACCCTTAAATTGGGGTCGATGTTTGCATCAGCATAAAGTCTGAAGCCATATTTGCTCAATTATGACTGTTTCACACCCCGCAATAGATGCTGATGCTACATTTTAGCGGCTTACGGCTAATTAGGTTTAGTCGTCATTGGATGATTTTGGTTAATGGCTTTCCATGAATAATGTCTTATTTATAAGAATACTCTGCTCGACGTAACCTTTACTATATGCAACATTATTACCAGCATTTAATCGGTGACCTTGTTTCTTCCTACCTACTTTCTTGTTTTTGATTCGAATCGAAGACCCTCAGGGTATGTTTGAGTGTATTAAGTTGAGCGTAAGTAGAGCGTATTCATTCTCCTCTATTTGGTTTCACAATTCAAAGAATATACCTACACACAGAGAGGGAAATATTATCCCGAGTGCTTTTTACTTTGCATTTCAGTAAAATTTCAGTTGTCATAACTAACGCAAATGAATTGTGGTTAATTCAAAGAATCACGAAGCTCGCTTAAAAAATCAAGCAAGTTTACGATGTAAACCGGCTGTGTTTTTGCCAAACAAAAGCCAATTTGCGGCAGTGCAACTGCGCTGGGCTAAATTATATTTCGCTTGTTGGCTCGCGACTGAAGCTATATCTTTATTATTCTTATTGAGTCGACCTCGGTTTATTGTCTCAATAATGCGGAGGCTCAGACCAGCTTCAGCGTCACAAAATAATAACGCGCTAGATGTCATGAACTTTTTTGTGTCATGAGAACATGACACGCCTTATGAAAATAAGCGTTTGCTTTGCTATTACTTGTTGTTATCGGAAGAACTGTAGATTCGTTAAAATTTAATAATAGATACTGTTGTTCCTTGATAGGGTCACGCACGAGAGTCTCTGATAAATTCTTTGGGTTCTTTCCATACGTCATACAAGCAAGTCTCACCACATGGGTTGTTGGTGAAATAAATATATTTAATCCCAGTTTTTACCCGCGGCTTTGCCCGCATTTTCAAGATTTCTGTTTTAACATTTTCTGTCACCTAAGACAGACTGCTCCCTGCCAGTAAACCAAATTTCATCAAATCCGTTCAGTACTTTCACCGGGATTTACGGACGAGCATTCAAACAATTAACTAATTAATCTTTTACATTTACAAGATTAGTATGATTCATAACTATGTATTTAGTATAATTTAACATGTGGTCATGTGATAATATATCGACATCTCATCACACTACGATTTTTGCAGTCATTGCTTAAACTCATATCCTATAAAATTTGTGTAGGTACTGAGTTTAACCCTACACTAGTAATTCTCAGGTCAGTGTGGAATTGGTCAAGTTCTTAATGGTCAATGCAAACTTTCCTTTGTCCTTCCATTAAGAAGTTGTCTGATTCTCAAGTTTAGGGTAGCATAAGTGAAGTTGCTCGCACTTAATTGCAATCTTGATGGGTGAATATGTCTTAAGTACCTCGTTGGTATGTACATCGAACGAACTTGAATCGGAGTCCGCAGAGATTGCTTTGTGTTTTTACTTTACTATCAAAGTTCGAGTGGTTGTGATTTTACAGTTGTATTCTGTACTCTATAAATCAATCTTACATTTTGTAGACGGACTCTTTAAGAGGGCGCATCAATTATGACACCAATCGGATTGCACCCGCGCGCTTCCTCGGCCCCCTCTCGTCCTATGACTCCAACGCAATGAGACAGAGGTCGCCACTTCATTTTGTTTCGGGCGATTCCGCACAGTATGCAAAGTAAATCAGATAAAAATAGTCTAAGTGAGGGTATAATTAAAGCAAAAATTATAATAAATTATTTTATGAATGCTTTAAATGAGTTGTAACGCAAAAGTACCATTACATAAGGGAAGTAATATAATTATTAATTCTATAAAATGTTTCTTATCAAGTATTCTCTGGCTGTTAAGGAGTTTTCTCATAATTATAGGATATTTAGTGTCCTTACTTACGGCAAGAAGCTTATTGCACATATTGCGAAGAATATGATTTCGACACTCTATTTTTTCGACAGTAAGACCTTTATATGGTCTTGCTTCTAAGATTTTCGAGTATGTACTGGAATCTCCATCTGCGATAACTCGCCCGTATATGAGATTGTACATCTCTACAGATTTTTTGAATCCCTCTGTCAATATTTCAGCCTCCATGCCAGAAGAAGGACCCGTATAATTTTTATAGCACGTGTGTTCTTTGGGTGTCTCGGCTTTGTTTTGTGCACGATCACAAATGCAGCAGTATTTGTTTTTCACACCTAAGAACAAAACTTCTCCAAACTTTCTTCCCACTATGGCTGCTGCTCCTGAAAGCGCTGCATAATTACTTTTGTATGAGCGTTTAGACCAGCAAGCATCAGCAATAACATCAATTACCGCTATGCCATCTTTTACCCTTCCTTCTTTTAGGGCAGCGTCTCTCTCACGGTCAGCTGCAGCTGCCATAGTCTGATAAGCAGTTGTTTCCCATTCCTTGCAAATGTTTACGTGTATTTTGGAAAACCTATGCTGTGGCAATGTTGGAAGATTCATTGCCGCACACAATCCCTGAAATTGCTCCAAACCAATACCAGCATTTGTGATACCAGAGACTGCTGCTATATTTAAATCTAAGTTTTCGGTTGGGTTTGGATCTGAGGTATTTACACTAAATTTACGATTGCACATATTACATAAAAGATTTAGCCTGGAATAAAGGCCAAATTTTGTTTCACCAGTAATATTAAGGTTAGAAAAGTTACAACCAAATTGAGGGGCATGATTTGAGATTGCTTTAAGTTTTTCAAAGAAATACATTTTGTCTACTATCAGGCGTTCGCTTGCATCAAAATCGTTTTCTTCATATTTTTTGTCTTCATTATTCATTTTTTTTGACGCCTTTTTAGCCCGTTTATAGACCCTTGGCTTCATGTTTCTGAAATCGAAACTAATGGCGTTAAAATTGTGTATTATTTATACAATATCACAAACATTGATCAGACTACGTGTTAAGTAGCTTAAGCGCTTGTATTACGTATATATCAGAATCAAAAATGTTATTACAAATACACTTTAAAAGATACACTTAACACCCAGACCAGGACTAACAGACATGTTCATGGTTCAAGCCTGTCAACTCACGTCAGGTATCAACAGGCGTGAGTTTTCTTAGTGAAAAAGGTTTCATTTATAGAAAGGACTTGCTTGACTTTGAAGTATGCATTTAGATTGAAAAATGAAAGAAAACTTCTAAACCATACATTTTCCATCTACTTATTTATGCAAAAGATATTTTAAATAGTCTATTGCCGCAACACCTAATTTATTTCTCCATTTATGGTACTCAGTAAAAGAATTCAAGGACAATAGAATATAAGTTCAGGTTGGACTTGTAATTATGTACATATATTGTATTTTCATTAAATTTATAAACTGCTACCAAGTCTACTAACAAGCAAAAGCATAATTATTTCTTGCATATACTACCCACGGCCGCTGCGTCATTCACGTCAGCCCTTGTAATAATTTAACGAAATATTTTTTCGAGCCGGGAGAGCACTGAATCATAGTCTTCTCGTCTCAACGGAGAGGTTGCGACTAACCGATGAAACAAAACATGCCTGTGAGCACGCGCCAGGTGCGACAGACGATAGCTTACTGCGCGGAATATGAACGTAGTAAGCGCCAAACTAGTTTTCTTTGAATTACTCGTAAAATATGATATTTTTTCAAAATGTTCTGTAATAAAAATTTAGATAATATAATTTGATATTATATGCCAAAATATTGGTTCACCAAAATGCTTCGTCTCGGAAATAAATGTAACCAAAAATCAAGTCAGACGCAACTTCAAGATTTTTTTTATCAATGAAAATTGCAATTTTTTCAATATTTTCTGTGATAACTATTTAGGAACGATGCTTGAATATCTACGATTTTTTTTCGGGTCATTTGAAGTTCATTTTCAAGGTTTAAAATGTGTTTGAAAATACGCGATATTTTTTACACCCCCTCTTAAGTGGATTCTGTAAAACATAAAACAAACAATTTTCCTTTGTTGCAAAAATGGGTTTAAGCCTTTAAAAGGAAATTGTTATTTCGAAATACCCTTTGTGTTAATAAAATGTTACTTTTTAAATGTTGTTTCAATGATATAACTAAAATTAGACTACATACAGAGTTAATAGAAAAAAAACCAGTTCAAAAAGTCTCAAGCTAAGAGCTTCTCGCTTAGTCTGTATAAATGTAGAATCCAAAGCGACAGAAATAGAGGTTTTGCTTGAAACAGAAACGTTTACATAGTAATATTGCGGGATTGAAAAGCTAAGCACTTTATTTCATTCTACTTTTAGTTGCGAAAGCCACGACATTTCGTTTCATTAAACTATGTTCGTGCTCAATTTTGCAAATAAGCTTTGAAATATCTCAAACTTTTTTGCTAAATAGTGAAGAGATGAAACGTTATTATTATTTACTGTGATCAAAAAATGTTATTCATGGATCTTCTTTCAGCTCTTGTCAATAAATCATATTGTTCGTGAATTGATAATATTTAATGTAAACCAGAGAATACCTGATTGCGAACGTATCTTAAACTCAGTGTCGCAATTTATAATTTAATTCTGCCTGCTAATTCTTTATTCAGGATAAAATGTCTAAACTTATTAAAATTCAGTGACAAGAATTGTTTAGTTCTTCGAATTTAGGTCCGAAAAGGAAAGCCCATGTCTTCAAACATGAACTTATATAAGTTAATTTTAGAATATATTCAATATAAAAGCAATCGTCCAAAGGAAATTGGAGACTGTACAAAGAAGCATCGAATCGGAAAGCATTGTACTGTCCAGCTTGCGCGCGACATTGAGCAGTAAACACGACACATCCAGACCCACCTAGTTAGGAGAATGTGACGTGTTTATATTCTAGGAGGAGAAAATTCCACGTGCTGCCGATAGAAACGCTCGACATTATTATTATGTGAAGTGCCGTCATAAAACGTTCGCCATGTAATCTATGGGCATATGGGTGCGTGAGCCGGGTTGCGTGTTAGCACTTTGTCACCTCCTGAGCTTCTTCACGTAGAGATTTAGGATATAGAATCTTTTTAGTACGCGAACGTAATGAGGTTTCCTAAACTTGGGGCACGCCATATAGCACTTTCAATCGTAAAGGATAGAAAAGTTCAGCTTTCCACAAGGAGAACACAGAAGTTCCGCTAGATTCTTATTTATTTACAGGATTGTTAATCGATGCCGGTGCTTAAATATCCGGCCCAGTGACGCAATACCGAAGTCGTTTTAAGAAGCGGTAAACATTGTCAGAGGGGTAGCCGAATAGGGTTACCATCATTGAAAAATGATTAAAACACTTGACAAAAGAATGTTTTATGGCAACTTTGGGTCTAGATATTAAAAAGCAGAAAAAAAGAAAGTAGCGTTGTTGGGTTCCTGCCTACCTAGTTTCAGAAGCTTAATGGATTTTTAATGTTTATTTATTGAAAATGGTCATTGCCTATTTATGTTTAGTAATGAAATAAGTGTTTAATGTACCTTCATAATTCTAAAATCTGTCCATATTATCTATTAAGGTTCACCTATACTTAATCGCCGTAATGGTGGAATCGTAACCAGTTATCCCGTAATTGGAGTTGCTAATTAATCGTACCGAGGTGTGACGGAAATAATCACTTCACAGCGGATTATCTGCCATCCGCATGTCGTGCGGTCGCAGCGGCCTGCCCGGAACATTTGGCAACTACACGTCGTTCACAAAACGCCACTCCAAAATCTGGAACGTGGAACGCCAGTGCCTGTTCTAAAATGAATCGATCGGCCTGCGCGGAACTAAGTGAGTTCATTAGTTTCGTTACTGCCTAAAAACGTGACCATGTTGCACACAAGATTTTCCACAGTCCAGTTTTCAGAGGGATTTTATTTCAAAGTTCGGTATCGTTACGTGATGTCTCCCTCAAAGTGAAAGAGTAATGATTGTTTCGCCTTTGACACTTTGAAATAAAAACAACGAAAGTGTAGCGAAAGTAATTTTCTCCACACGTGGCAGTATACGTGTGTAGAAAATTTCGTTTACGCACCACTTTTTTCTTTTCGACGTCACTTAAAAATCCGCCTACATCAAGGGGTCTTGGAAAATAAGACAGTCCGAGAAAAAACAAAGAGATGGCGAACTCATCGACGGCGGAGACGCTAGAGTGCCCACCCGAGCCAGATAATAAAGGATATTTACGGAAGGCCTCATTGTTCCCGTCTTTGTCCCTTCCCACATCTATTTACCAATCGAGATTTCGCGAAGTACGCCTCAAAACTTGTGTGAACGTTGAATTGTTCGGTTGTAAGTTAAGTTAAATCTATTCTCGGGGATTAGACTGGGCCAAGTCGCATTGACAGTATTTTCATCGAGGTTCGGGAGGGTTTCTTTATTGTGTTTATTGTCTGCGATATTTGTGCAAATTACTTTAAAGCATTCAGTAAGTTGGCAGTTAATTAGCCAGGGACTATTGCGGTATATGTACAACGATGAATGGGATATTAAAAAAACATATGTTGAATAATAAGAGTAGTATGACATTTCCAGCAAACATTTTATGAATTTGCATGGAATGGATTCGTACATTAATATTTCCCTTTGTTACTTGGTAGGTCGCTTTCAGTATTTGCGGGCTAATTTAAAATGACCCGTCTATATTTTGCAGGAGCAAATTAATCAAAGTTTCAGATGAACCATCGCATCCTAATCAAACTCGGATCAGAATTAGTTGGCAGCCGAATAAAATACGGACGAGAGAATTTCTCCGTTTCATATTAACGAGAATGCCGGCATGTGCCCCCCTCCCTCGAAATTTCCGCCCCCAGAAGGCTCGCAGTTATAAATAAAACGGTGACTTTCATGTATGTATGTATGAGTTTGCGTAAATAACTACCTACAGGGAACAGATCACATTTTCACACGAGTGATAAGGCCGATAAAAGTTAACAACAGGTCCAGTTTACCACTCTTAGATAAGTTCATCATAAGTAATGATTCATAACCATGTGTCTAATAATCCAAAAAATTGTATAAGCCAACCCGTTGTGATGTGGTGAAATTATGAGATGCCAATAGCGCGCTGCTGGACTTTATCTATACAAAGGTGTAGACTGTGTAGATATACCTACTTAACAAAAAGAAAAGACTTAAATTCTCTCATATCATAACGTCCCAACAAAAGTATCTCTTTTGTCTAGCCTGGCTAATTTTGTACAGCCCTGTTCGAAAGTATAAATTAAAGGGTGCCTCTTAGATAGGTCCTCTTACGCTCTTTAGTTGTTCTGTGCCCGTGCCAATAGCTTCTATTCCTCATGTACTTTATTAAACAGCTCACTCGCGATAGGAGCCTCGTCCAATATTACAGCGGTTTATCGTATGAAGCCTTATCGGGTCTAATTCTGCTTCCGATCACAGGCGGTTTTTAGGTATTAGCTAAATCCTGTCATTGTGTTCATATGTGAACTCTTTATAATTAAGTGTAACGTTTTAGTTGACTGGGTTATATATTGTTTTTTATTGATTTTATGGTCTGGTGGTGTTCCAGAAATAATTAATAGGAGCTATAAACTTGAAATAAATCATCGGAGATTAGAAGAGAGTACCGAATGTCAGCACTAAATGATCCTTTGCTTTTGTAAAAGCAAATATCCCAAGGCGTAGTACTCCCAAAAGTAATAATATAATACTTATTTTCACTACAAATTAAATAAGCCCTTCTGAGTTCTAAAGCCTACTAACGTAACGAGGAAATCCTCCCAACATAAAATGATCTGGGTAATATTTCAAGATACATTTTCAAAGCTATGGCATCACGACCCTAAAGTGAGGCGATACGATACTACATCAAGAGGGTTCAGGCCCGAAGCGCGTAACATCATCTCGAGCACTCGACACCTATTCTAAAATACGCTTTATTGTTGCGAATTCCTCTGTTGCTTCCTTCCTTCTAGGCTTCGACCATTGATGTGAAATTTAAAATTTACAAAAGCGCGCTTAAGGGTAAGGCTCCACGGAAGAAAAAATGCGCGAGAGGAGCGGAGATTTGTCGTAATCAGCTATGTAGGATGTTGGTCTCAACTCAACCCGTGACCAATCTCAGCATTGAAATCCCATTGGCTACTCCCGGCACATCTCCGCTCCGCTCGCTCATCCCCGCTTTTCTGGACTTTCACCCTTATTGTTGTGAATTCCTCTGCACCTCCCTTTCTTTGAACCTTGACGTGAAATTTAAAATTTACAAAAGAATACTGTTATTTATCCAAGTCACGTCCTTTCAATGAAAGTAAACAACAAGAGATAATAAATAAATACTGAAAATAATAGCACTTTTCCTTGTCCAACAACAATTGAGGAAAGATTATTGCTTAAAATACATTTGTTAGGTAGTAACTAAGTCACTATAATTGCTGCGTGTACGAGTAATTATAGAGTAAAAGAATCAACTTTTTCATCAAGTATTGATGTGATGTACAATTACGGAAACAATGGAGAATTATGTGTAGTTATGTAGGTACACTTATTGCTTCAAAGAAGTGTTTCTAATTTCATTCATGCCAATAGAATATTTTCCTGGATTGAGCAAGTCAAAGGAAGTGTATCTTTACAATTACTAGCTTCTTTTTCTGTTTGAGGATTACTTATGTATGGCACATAGTTTAAAAAATGTCGTTACGTTTAATCATAAATATATGATGTATATAAAAAAGATAAAAAAATACATATATTTTAATAACAAAACAAATTATATTAGGTACACTTATATTCATTTTACCTGGGGCTATGCCCGCGTGGATTTAGGACATCGAAAACCGTTCAGTTTTTTAAGGCTTGGTTGACGATAGTCAAGATAGCTGTTTTATCCCAATGTAGCATTTAATTGGGATAAAATGCCTGTATACCAAATTACATCAAAACCAGTTTAGCACTTTCAGCATGATTGACGGACAAACATGCAAATATCCAATCATAATGAGTCTTTAAGTCTAGTCGTATCAAATAGCGACAGTCACATTCTCTAAATTAATTTATTTCTTATCTAAAAACATATTTCCTATAAGAGTCAATATGGAAAAACTCACCAGAAACAAAATTATATACTTTCACATTTTCAGTATTAGTGTGGTATTCGGCGCGCAGTATGTAATGTAGTCGTACTGGTACTGTTGACAATATAAAAGATACGTGGCTGCTTTTGACCGGTCCGTATTTCGGTGGTGTTAGCTATCCGCTCCCACATTGTCCACCTAAGTGAAGGCTATTTGCGGCCACGGCGAGGTCAGCCCGAGAAATATAAATACAGAGAACTCGGCCTGCTCCAGATAGGTCATGTCACAATGGCACGGAATACTCAAATAAGTCAAATAATAGCTCTCCCAGTTTCTAACAACCTGATATATGCAGGAGCTTAGATAAATATAAAAGGCCATGCACGGGAAATACGTAAAGTAAACACGCCTTTAAGTATAATGGATTTGAAATGTGACATAAAGGAAGCGCATATTCAACTCCCTCGGTGTTGCAAATGTCTATGTGCGGCGGTAGCTACTTTTCTTTCCTCATAAAAGCAATATCCTTTTCTCTTAGCACGGAAAGTTAAATAACAAGTTTATGCAATAAAAATATTACTTACGCTCGTGAATAATAAATACGATAAGGAAAGAAGATTAGCGCAAGTTAACTCGTAACGTAGAATTAGTTTTACTGCTTGTATCATGGAATTCAATTTAATGCTACTCTGGTGCACAAATCGACGGCAGACTCACATAAAACTTAGTTAATGTATTTTATTGCTCATGTGGAGACTGGAGGCCAGGAAGATTTATATGAACTCTGAATGTATATCTGTTGTGTTAATGTGTGTAGGTGAAGACAGGTCATTGGCCATTGAGAAAGATTAAGTTTTGAGAAAGTTTTTTTTCCGAATACACGTAAAAGAATAAAAACCTGAATAATATGATTACTTACGCGCCTCTCACAAAAAAAAAATCTAACAAATCTGTTTCCCAATAATCGCCACGTTTACCCAAGAAAGCAGAAACACCAAAGAAATCATTCCTTAAAATGCCGTTCACCCTCCATTATTATTTGTTGAAAAAGACACTAAAATACTAGACACTGGGAATTGGTTGGCTGTTAGAAAGGTCTCGTATATACGGTAATTACACTTGCTCCCTTACCTTTTCCTTGAAACTGGAGTGTATGTAACATAATTCTATTTCACGCCGAGTCTACCTTCAACAGCAGTAACAACAAAGAAATCAATTCATGCAACATGCCCGCTGCCTAAAGAAATTGTTTTTTTGGAACAGGCACATAATAGGCACTGGGAATTTGTTGGTTGTAAGAAAATTCTCGTATACACGGTAATTACACTTGCTCCCGTACCCTTTCCTTGAAACATAGAGATTGCAACATGATTATATTTCTCGCCGAGTCTATCTGAGACAGTAGTGACACGAAGAAATCAATTTCTCTAAATACAGTTCACCCGCCATTTTAACAATTGGTTTTTGGAAAATACACTCTCACACACTGAGGATTGGTTGGTTGTTAGAAAGGTTATACGCCACGATGGTTTGGTGGTTTTAGTACCGGGCCGTGATCTCGAGGTCCTGAACTCGATTCTCACAGGTCGGGCAAATTTGTGTCGGTTTTTACGATTACATCCCGGGTTCGTGATCACCAGCCAGCGTTTGGCAAGCGTGGTGATTAAGTCGACCCCATATTTCTAACGAAAACATGATTTCTCAATAATGGAGGCCTTTGCCCTGCAGTGGGACATTAATAGGCTGATACTAGAATGGTCTCGTATACACGCTAATTACACTAGCTCCCGTTCCCTTTCCTTGAACACAGGAACGTAACATAATTCTATTTCTCTGCAAAATGTCCTGGCCTCGGTGCGATACCTGCCTAGATATGTTTTGTTTATGAAACTACCACCTCGAGATACGCGGAGTTGCCACTTATATAATCTAATGCTAATGATCTTTGGAGGATTCACACGTGGATGAAACTAGAACTGATAAATCAAATGTTTTTATTAATAATATGGTTCACTTCTATAGTACTCATTTATAATGTTTATGGGTTCACGCTACTAACTTCTTCTCATTAAATAAATTTACTGAAACGGATAAAAAACGTAGTTTAATTTAGATCGTAATTAAAATAATACATCTTATGGGAATCAATGGACATTGCAATGTGCTTGAAGACACCATTAGCTTATTTTATGTGAATCGGAACGTAACATAGACAAATTGGCACACTGCTTAGATTTTTGAGGGTAGTGAATGATAATAATTTAAGTGTCACAATGACACATACTTTGTTAGTCATATCGTGATCAAGGTTGTTAAAAAGTAAGGTCTTTCACCTCTGTTCTATACTCAATTAGTAGTTAGTTTCATTAGTGTATAGAAAGTGTGATGCTTTCCGTCTTCTATTCATAACGGTGGAGTTGCCTGCAACGAGATCTGTAGCATCGGATGACAAAGCCTGGCGCCTCGGCGGCCCGCCACAGTGAACGCAGTTTTATTTAGTGAGGGAAATTAATATATATTTTATTACCACATAGGTAACGTACAATGTATAAACTCGATGATTGTAACATCAACATTTTGATATTTTAATGTATATATCAATAACTAGCGGCCGCCCGCGATCTCGTCTGTGAGGATTTTGTACCCTTAGGGCTGGACTTTACCAGAATCGTTTCTTAGGGGATGCCTTCATCATAATAGCTTCATGCATGCCAAATCTCAGCCCGATCGGTTTAAAATTAACTTATTATAGAAAAGCACTGAACAGAATAGTCCCCATTGAATGTACCTAATAAATTCAACATTAAACTCATGTAAAATTTATTGTTCATTAAAACATCGCCGAGTTAGACGATAGATTTAACGAATGTTCACTAAACGGTAGATAATAAAATAAGTCTTTAAAGTATTATCTTCAACTTAACTATCCTGGGAGAGTGTAATATTTCAAGTGCTATTGCCGATAGAACACTTATTATTCAGATCAAGTTTTCATAGCCTTCAGGCGGCATTATCTGATTCTATGTAGAATATTATCGTATACTCGTTTACGTGTTTACAGTATAGGTACTGTTTCATTTATAAGGTATTTTAAGTCCGATGATACGAAGGTAGGTAATTAATTTAAAGGTAATAATTCCCCGTGCTCACACAGTGATCCTTTGATCCTATTACCGTAGAACAAAGATAACGTCAATACGATGACTGAACCCTTTTCATATTTGATATATCTTTTGAAAAGTAACACCGTGTACTCCTGTATGTAACGGCTTAAGGATGTAAATACATCAGTTATCCTGTCAGTCCTTTGTCTAATACCTTGATACATTTACGGCCTTAAGGTAAGCAAATGTGCAAGGGTCACGTACTGGGTCATCTTATTACTGGCGTTATATTCAGTATATTCCGTCTAAGCCAGATATGAATGAAAGACGACAAAGAAGATAAGGTGTTTTCCCATTAAGAGATCCTCCTGAAACCTTATCCAATGAGAAATGCTGCCGTACTAGATCTTTGTGATTTATATTCCGAATTTATTGGCTCTGATAAATTGGATTAAGTGGCCGAGTTTGATCTAATATTCACGATCAATGCGCGAGCCGTTTGGTTAAACCATTTATAAATAGTTCCTGCTTTGCAAGGTTGTCTGAAAAATGTGATTATAAGTATTTGCGTACATAATATAAGTAAGATTCGGTAAAATCTGGACCACAAATGGACTTGGAACATTTAAGGATGTCAAATTATTTTCATAATTTTCTTACGAATATTAATCTTCGCATAAAATTAATGCGACCTCTGTGGAGTAGTCATCTCGACTGTAGCCGTGGACTAGAACATCCCTAGTACGGTTCTCCTTTGTTAGAGGAAGTATCCCCTTACGCGCTTTGTCGCATCTCGCGCCAGGATGCGCCCGCGATTGTGCCGGAGCCTTGGCGCGGAACCGGCATTCCTTTAAATACCTACCCAAGGGTGGTCAGCGTCAGTCAACTACCTGGACCGTGGTGGCATCTAGTGCTAAGTGCATTTGTGCAAGAGTTGAAGAGTTGTGAGCTGTTTGAAAATTATCATCCTCATCATCGTAGTCATCATCAGTTTGAAGTTAATCTCAGTGTATTTTATAGGGCTCCGCTTGGAAGTTTTAGCTTCAATCAAGTTATTATAAGTCCTATCAGTGTTGTCAAGTAATCTTGGCATGATTGTAACGATTAAGTGATTTATTTTAAGAACTTTATTCGAGAAAGTTTTCTTCGAGTGTTGAACTTAACATTGGTTAATGATATAGTTTAACGCTCAGAAATATACTTCTTATTTTTCAAGTCATGTACATTCTTTACAATGTCATTCTTAATGTGAAAAGTATTTATTACATGTGAATACATTATTTTTGGTATCATCTCTGGCGTAGTCAATGAAAAAAATAACTGTTGTAAATCGTTGACGTTATCGAGTCTTATTTACTTTGCAAAACTAAATGTCGTCATCAATATCTCTTACGCAATAATTTGCGTCAATCGGAAGACTTGGCATAACAATTACAGTGTTATCAAGGGAAATTACAACTGAATGGATACAGTTCGTGCAATCTCTGGCTGGCTGGTTCATAGCATGTATCTTGCGTTTAGTTCATTGTGAGCCGCGGTTGTAGATGACGAAGGTTGGGTAACAAACGTCCGCACGATAACTTCATAATCGAACCCATTACGGCCCACCTGCCATGATTAATTGACTTTGTACACTGCGAAAAGGTTTCTTAGAGGAAGATTTATAGACTTCCCCTTTGGTACAAGATCTTACGAAAGGCTATTTTTAGATCACGAAGCCAATGTGATTGAAATAAAACGTTCGTTGAGAGTCCTTCGTAGAATAAAATTGTCTTGTCGTAAGAAATCAGATACCCGTTTTGCCTGTGCTTGACAATGGACTCGTACAAAAGCATAATATTGGCATACCCCTGAAGAACAGTGGTTAAGTCTTACTTATGTGTAGTTAAGGGTAGATACTGTTTGAGTCCAAATAAATATGTTCCATCCTCTCATATTATATCTACATACAAAATAGAACTAGTATAAGTTGGGGTAAATACATAATGTATGTGAACAAAAGCATACCTTAACAATTTCTCTTTACACTTTTTTTAAGACATTCAATGTTATTGGAGCCAAGAATCCAATATCTTACTTATAAGTACTTCTTTTCTAGATCGTCTCAGTTCTACATTCGGTCCGTACCCAATCAGCTCGAACATTGTGTTGTACTTGGGTGGAAATAAATATTTTCTCATGTAATATGTATGTAATTCTTTCTTAAAACACCCAGCCTCAATCTTGGCGAAAGATAGGGTCTTATTTACTCTCAACGCTGTTATTAAATTCCACGGTGTAGCCTAGCGTTATCGACCAGGCCCAAAATCAGTTTACGAAATGGTAAACTGAGAATTCCAAGGTTTCGCTTTGCATGTTATCTAGATTTCAGCAATCCGCACTGATAGCAGTAGTGACTAATGATCTTAACCAATTAACAGACAAACCGAAGCTATTTGATGGCACGGCAAAAGAATTGCTTGCTTTCAAATTAAATTGTTCTTTTAGAGAAGTGGTTAATGGCTGGAAAATCTTGTATTATACAACACTTTTTACAAGATTGGCTTAGTAAATATCGGAAAAGTTTATGCCACCTCATCCGAACTACCACGATGGTAATAGATTCACATAAAAAGAAAGACCCAATATACATATGTATAAGTGTTTAATAATGTTCATTGAGAAATGTAATCGAATCAACCTTTGGGTAATGAGTCAAGGCCACAATCAATATCTAATTAATATATCGGGCAATAATATAATAATGTAGGTTCAGCATACGAGTGGTGGAATACAAAATTGCAACAATTCCCGGAAGGATCATTTTAGCATAATAATGTTTTACCTATTCCGAGAATTCCGAGATAGGGAGATACTTTGTTTGTCGGATCCGAAGCGAATAACGGGAGTTCAAGCGGTGACCTTTTCTGTTATTTTCTAATCTAGCGTAGGTATTCGCGGAAACTAAAACAAGCGTTGGGTCCGTTTTAATACAAATCGGGCCAATACCTAGAGGGTCCGGGCCTATCCTCTGAATACACAAAAAGGGGCTTTAAGTTAGTACTCAAGATATTATCTGCCACCTCACGTTTGCCATTCAGGTATTTCTCAGTTAATAAATCAATATTCCGCTCAATGTTCAGCGAAAAGTAATTGAATTAGTCCCCCCAGTTCATTCTGCAATCTCTATAATAATTTCGCGAGAAAGGTATTTTCTGTAATCGTTTACGCTGAGTTTTATTGCAGTTGGAAATTGCTCGGTTGGGCGAAAATAGCGTTTAATAAAAACTCGAGCATCTTCATTGTAATTAGCACGAAGGTTTAGAGCTGCAAGCGCGAAGCAGCGGCAATAACGTCGGTGAAGTATCGCAGTATAGAATTAAAGGTCTTTCATAATCATATTAGGTTACATGATGTAATTATTTTCGTATTTAGTTGTGTCGGGTGGGTGTGGGGCGGCGGCGCGCGGCCGGGTGGCGATCGATACGCCGGACAGGTAACTTAGACGTAAATAATGAAAGCGTTCAGCGCTCGGGCCCGATCGTGTCAAATGTCAATACCATCAGATAAAAGCCGGCAGTCGGCACGCGGCAGACGTAACCGTAATTACAAAAGTAATACTGATTCGCTATCGGCAGCAATTACTCCTGACATGTGCCCTACAGATATGTATCATTACGAGTGCGCCGAACTTATTTGATACGACTGATGTGGGTAATGGTTGAGATCTTGTCTGCTAAACGATAACGTCTTTGCGTTCGCGGGGTCGCACAAACATCATACCCATAAATCACAATATGTATAAAATCAGAGAGTACTATTTAACTGTAGCATAACACCAGGGCCTAGATGGTGCTAATGTCTGAAATAATTATATTTAGGTATACATTAACATTCAAACAACTATTCAGGAACAACGGCATATCTCATTGAAAGTCACTTTACCCGGAAAGTTTCGTTCTATAAACGGAAATAATGCAAGTAAAAGTTCTATGGCAGCAGAGTTCATCTAAAGGGCAGGACTTTCCAAATTGAATTGTTAAAAAACCCTACTTCTAAGGCGGGATCGCCCCCATATTAATTCACGACCTCTGGGGCGACTATCGAGTGGCTCAACCAGGGTAAAAATGTAAAACATTATTTAAAAAAGGCTATATAAAAATAGATTGAAAGAAACTCGGCCCGATTCAAGATTTAAAAACATTCCAGTCAGTTTTTATCACCTAAGTAAGTACTAGATATTGCTTTAATAGACTCAAATAGCAGATTGAACCTCTCGAATGTACGAAGGCATCGAATGGTTCTTCTCTTCATGTTCACAACTAACTCTGAGCCGACAAAAAACATTGTAGTACATTATAAATTATACTGGATGTAGCAATTGTTTCTTTAACTAAACCCGTTCGAATGATAGCAAGCGTGAGCGTGGCATATTATTAACAATTTTCTAATAGATCTTGCTTTGCAATGATTTTTACTCAAAACTTTACGTCTGTAATTTTTTTACATTTGTTCTCGACAGCTAATTATTGTAAATATCAGTACTGTATCAGTACTGTTCCCATACATTGAGGCTCACTTTTGCCTGCTTAGCCGATCTTGTGGAAACTTTGGATATGAAGATTAATGGGTCGGGTTTTTCGTCTGTGCTGAAGGGTCGGGATTAAATGATCTGCCCAATTGAGAATCATGAGGTTATATTTAGTAAGGGCGTTAACAGTACGTTTAGGCTGGTCTTGATTTTTATGAGTTAAGTCTGACTTCGGAGGATTAATATTCTGTTTAATAAGCTCACTTCTATAAAACGGCATATAAAAATGTGTTTTTCGCATGAAGGCAACGCCTGAAACTTTTCATGCATGAAAGCATGAATCATTGAGTATTTTATGTCATCATAAACAATATTGTTGGTACTAACTTATCTTCGCTTATTAGGTATTCGAAAATACATTTGTACACCATTTTACGTCCAATTAAAGATCACCTTCAATTACGTTGCTCATGAAAGTTCGCAATTTTGAAGTCGTACGTACTGTAATTGCTTGTAGATTTTAAATTGTCACTGATACGTTCACAACTGTTTATTTTGTACCTCAAAACTGTAGGTATATAAAAAACCTTTTAAAAGTGTAGGTACATGAAGACACCTATTACATGAGTCCCGTAACCTACATTTGCCGGGATCCTCCGATGGTTGGGGCCCTTTGATGTCACTCTACTGACTCTTTAACAAACTTTTTCCCTAAAACTCGCTCGATATTCGCTACTTTTCTGTATTTTTACGCCGCCTGTGTCGTTCAAAGACGACGGTCTGTAAATATTTCCGAGTAAGGATATAATTTCAACGGTAAGATTTTTATGTAACGAACGTCGACTCTGAAAGAGGATTATTTTCATATTTTATATGTACCTCTATTATAGAGAAAGGCAGTCTTTGAATATGAATGTATTAAGCCAGTACTTGTTAAATTAAATCTGTTTATCATTTTTCCGCTTCTCTTCGATATTAGGAACGAGGGTAGGCGGGTTCTAATTTTTAATAAGAATATTAAGGTTACCGATTGATCAAAGCACTTACCATTTTGTACTTGCGAATGGTATGTTGTAATTAAACTCATTTAATATTTTGACATCATTGTTTTATCTACGCAAAGGTAGTCAGTCAGGCGTCAGCCAGCCAGCGTGCTATTACAATCACAAATCCGTTATTGCCTTACGAATACATATTGTACCTTTCCCGTGATAAAAGTATATTGCGCTTCACAAAATGCGTGGCATCTGACAATGCGAGCGGTGATATCGAACGTAATTGCCTGCGAGTGCTTCCAGCATTGGACTCATTGTCGTTTTGTAATGTTTCTATCGAAATTGTCTTAATTAAATCCATTATACTGCTGAACACAAGTCTCTATTTGACAACATTATTAGATCATTTTCGATCAACTCCCTCGTACGTAGGTAATAACTACGCGTGATGACCATTTCACCAGAAATAATGATATGGATACTTTATAAAACGACCAATATGTCTGTTTCCTTATCTTTAGGTCATACGGGTAAATATTAAGCTATGTAGGGCACAGTTTACCCATGAAAAGTCAGAATTTCCATCTATAAATACTCGTAGGTCTGAAATTGCGATCTGACGGCAGCAGTTTATTCAGAAATGGCGCTCGTTTATTCATAGATACAAGGGGCGACTATTAAAAAATGCATCAATCTCTCAGGTTTGAGGTCATGTTGCAGATATGGATCGTTATATTTTTAAAATGCCAATGTGTCTATCGTACACTACCAATTCTTATAAACTAAAAATCGCGCGCTATTCGCTACCAAAATTTTGGAAGTGCCATCATTTTTTTTGGAATAAATTGTAGTACTTATATAAAAAGCATCAAGATTAATAGGTAGTTAATGATATATGCGGCAGTTATCTATCTTTAATTAATGTTTCTGTGTACTACGAGTATTCCGTAATAACTATTCTGCACTGCTACGGCTCACCAACTGAAACAGTTTGTACAGGTTTTCATGGGCGTTGATTTGCACCTTACTTAAAAAAACGTGATTAAAGAATGATATCACAAATGTGATGTTACGAAAAAAAATGACAATTAAGAATCGTTAAAATAAATTGCTAAACAAATAGGCGATTCTAAACTACTCGCGTATTAGGAATGTACAGTGAAACTGCTATTTCTAGATACTTAGGTTTTATAATATTGGCTTGGAAACTAAGCTTATGTTCCTGCTAGAAAGGGATTTCACTGGGTCCTCCCGGGAAGCGCACAGACGGGTAATACGACCGTGCATAAGAGCTCGTCGCATAGAAATAGAAAAATGAATGCTCTCTAAAAGCGTTTAGAAATGTACACGTGTATTCCGGGCGTGTTGTAGAGGAAAGATTCGAATAACTAGGGCGTTCAATATCCTTTTAGGTTAAGATGATGTTTTATTAGAAACCTACATACTTGGTGATTCTATATTTACGTGTTGTCATGTCGCCTTGTAAATTCCAATAATATTTTTATTGTGTGTGGGACACCACACAATATTGAACTAGTTAAGTTAAAGTTGAGCATTAATCAATCGTCAAGAAAATTTACTATCCCTCATATCTCTTTCCCAGGGATGTTTCCACGAACAAAATAATTAAAAACATAATTTCCTGGTTTTAATTTAATGTCTTAAATTAATGCTCAACTTTAACTTAACTAGTTCAATATTGATTGTCCGTTATGTAAGCAACGGTTATTAGAAATAAGTATTTTAACATAGCAAAATGGTAATTAAAGTAAACGGGATATAAAACTCACTAAGAACCAGGAAATTATGTTTTTAATTATTTTGTTCGTGGAAACACCCCTGGGAAATAGATATGAGGGATGGTAAATTTCCTTGACGCAACGGGCAGTGCTGGCCAAAAGCCGAGACCCCTGACCGCAGTAGTTAATTTAAAAATATTTCACAGCTAAGTACTAAAACTAGAAGTTCTTAGCCAGTTTTAAAATTTTGTTGCTAGTAAAATTTTCTCCTTTCCTCTGATAATACTGCAATATAATTTGCATTTCGCAGTTGGGGCAGCTAAAATGTTAAACGATTCATATTTATTTTTACAAAAATTTAAGTAAGGAAAAATGTTCAGCGCTGCTGTTTTAAGATGTGCATTGCTGTTTCATTCAAAAATTCAGCGAAACAGTCACTTGTAAATGCTTCTAATGTTGACGTTATTCAGTATTATAATACTGTTGGAGCATATCAATATAATATTTGTGGTTTTTAGCTCAATTATAATTTACACATTCACATATCGTCGGCAAGTGTCAGACCTCGCAACTCATTTTTTTAGCCGACGACATGCGCACACCTGCTAACTTTTACGGTCAATAATTTTTAAAACAAATTAATATTTCTTTGTTCCTTATACTTATGTTCATACTAACGATGTTGTAAACTTCCAGTATCGGGGTATAAACGGTCTACTGCAGCGGTTAATCATAACGCATGCCAAATGCGGGTTGGCATTCAAAGCGCGAGCTGTGTTCGTAAAAGCCTACTTTAAAGCGAGATAGAAGCCTGAAGCTCCGTCGTAACCGAACTTCAACATCTATTACCAAACTACATATAAGTATGAAGTTATCAAAAGTTTGTATGCGGGTTCGTCCCGTCTTCGTCTTATTGAGTCGAGAAAAACGACGAACTGACGAAAGCAATTCATTCAACATATTTCCCGTTTGATTCGTTATTCGAAAGAAAAGTCGTAATTTTCCTTTTAACAGCATTCGATACTAAAGCAATGTTCCAACAGTATCCGGTTTTTAAAATTCCATTTTTGGCGTAGTTTGTATGTTAAACACACCCTTATATTATACAAAAACACAAACCTAATAAAGAGAAAAAACGTGTACCTAAACTGCCCCTTTCATTTTTCAGTGACTCCAAGCGGTCAAACTTCGTACGGCGCATAATCGTTAAAGAAGTTTTGAAGATTATGAAGACCCCATTCATTTAAGAAGAAAATGTCAAGATTCAGATGCCTGCGAGGATCCATAATTTGACAACTGTATTCGAGTGTGTGGATAGAGTGATATTATTCTCTAGCACCATTCGAATTCAGTGCTCGAATTTGGAAGTTCAACGGTCTACGAAGTTATAGTTTATGGCTTAATTTATTCTTATAGGCAAAACTTAGATGACAAAAATGTGATTTCTCTCTTTGCTGTATGTAAATAACGGGGGAATGTTCAGATAAAACTTAGTCTGGTGGACAGCCTGAATGACGTAGATGCGTAAAAATTATTCTGCTCTTTGCGCAAATATCGGTTTCAACATCTCAATGTCACCTTCGTTATTTTGACTAGTTCATACACTTATTTTTAAGAGGTCACCAATCTAAAATGATGTGTTTTGATCATATTTTAAATATATTCTACTTATATGAATTACGCCATTCAAATCAAAGCACATAAATTTGTAATAATTTATGAACTTTGACGTCATTTTATTTACCAACGTGTTTATTGAGCATAAGTTTGTAGCCACATAAGTAATACATATTATTAGTACATATATACTCGTATAAAATTTACTTACAGGGTTATGAATAAATAAATAAAAATTAAATTGATGTTAATAAAAACCATTTCCGCTTTTCATTGTATGACAACCTTTTTTTGTTTGCGTGAGGTACCAGAACTCGTCCATTAATTACTAATGTGCGCTATCGTTGTTTGAAATTACCTGCCCAATCGTGAGAGGCGGACTTTTTAATTAAACCAAACGGTACTTATATTACTGTAAAACGTTTCAATGGTGATTTTATAACTTTTAGTTTTCAGATAACGCACACAATACGTACGTACTTCATGCACTGGGTGTGGGTATGACCTACAACAAGGTTATGTACTGTAAAAATTAATAAATAATACATATCTTAAATTACTATTTAAACAACGCAAAAGTAACGACGCGATGTTCAAGATGTTAATAAAAGCAATACTCAATCAAATATAACAAATTCGTGTTGGTATTGGGAGCCTACTAGTAGTTTCTTTGGTAGGTAGTTCTAAAATTAATCAGCTAGGTATAATATGTTTGAGCGATGGTGGCCTAGTGGTACGGACGGCGCCTCACATATGTGAGGTCCGCGGTTCGAATCCGGGCCCACACCTCTGGATTTTTCGAAATCTATGTGTGCATTTGTGCCATTAGCTCGGCGGTGAGGGAAAACACCGTGAGGAAACCTGCACATTCAGTGATTTCTGAATTTAGTTCAGTTAGATCTGAATGTGTAACCATGATCCAATAATCTGTCTGGTTCCCCTCTATGGGTTACGAAGGTCTAATGGCAGTCGCTTCACTGTAAAAACCAGATTTGCCAAATCCTAGATCATGGTCAAAGCGGACCCCGTATAGAAACGGGATAAACGCTAGGAAGAAGAAGGAATATAATATGTTTGTGCTAACAATCAATTGCAACATTACCTAGGTGTATCTTCCCTGCCTCAAGTGATTGAACAATCTTCACTGAATCGGTTGTTACGATTAGATAGAATAATAATATGCTAGCGCTTGAGAGGTGTTCTAACTACAATATACGGAGGATCGGCAAATGTCATAGGGATTTCACAGTTGAAGTCAGATTTCATCGAAATTTCACAGTCGAAGAGTCACGGGGCGCAAAGTTCTCAACTCGAAGCTATCGTAGATGCTTTGCTTGAGGGCCAATAAGCATGAACTACTGCTTTATTGGACGATCTTATAAAAGTTTCGAACGAAAAGTACCAACGTTTTATTTATCCCTGTATTATGACGCGCGCAGCGTATTGATCGTTATATTATGTAATTTTAGTAACCTTTAATAAGGCTCGTGAAAGAAAGCATAGTATGTACAGTAGGTACCTATCTATAAGATACATATACATATGGAAATATGATATCATTCGGATCCAGTTGGAAACAGTCAGTATTTTACTTGTAAAGTTAAATTTTATTCTACTAGCCGCCACCCGCGACTTCGTCCGCGTGTATTTCGGTTTCCGCACACACTGCATAGAGCCTTCCTCGACACATGCGACTATCCAGCACAAGAATGTTTTTTCAATTCGAAGCAGAAGTTCCTGAGATAAGCGCGTTCAAAAACAACCTACAAACTCTTCAGCTTTATTATATTAGTCTAAAACATAGTATAGATTTGATATTGCCAGACATGCCAAATCCTGGATCATCGTCAAAGCGAACCCCGCATAGAAACGGGATAAACACTAGAAAGAAGAAGAAGTATAGATTTAAATAAGTATATAGTTGTTACGGAATAGACGACAAAGCTGCAGTAAGCAATCGGAACCAACGTCATCATCAAAACAGATTAAAAAAAAATCGAATTCGTCCTTGACCATTTGGGGTGAGGTCACAGGATAGGTCTAAAATATCTTTTTCCTAAAAGGGGATCAAAAATGTCATCAGATTTTACGGACGACGCATTGTTTTCGAGATATTTGCAGTTTTATAAAATTTTATTTGATATAATTATTCCCAAACGCAATAGGTACCAATTTTTTTAATTCCGTTCCTCTTTGTGAAACTGGTGTTATTTTAGCTTTTTCTGTTAGGCACTCATGATCAGCCTATCGAAGGCCACTGCTAGATATAGGCCTCCCCTTACTATCGCCATGTCGTCCTAACCTTGAGTTTTTAAGCACCCATAAAGTATCTAGCTTTATTTTTTATTTTCTAGAGGCCGCACGCGACTCCGTCCGCGTGGATTTCGGTTATACTATAGCCTAAAGCCTTCCTCGTCATATGGACTATCCAACACAAAAGTATTTTTTCATATCGGACCAATAGTTACTGAGATAGGCGCGTTCAAACAAACAAACAAACAAACAAACAAATTCTTCAGCTTTATTGTGGTAAAGTTTCATTCAAATCCATTCAGTAGTTTTTACGTGAAAGAGTAACAAATATCCATACATCCATACATCCACACATACAAACTTTCGCCTTTATAATAGTAGTAAGATGCAGATAAGAAATCAACCTCGTCCTTGACCTTTTTGGGTGAGGTTATCGGGTAGGTCTAAAATATCTAATGGGTTTTCCTAAAAGGGGATCAAAAATGTCATCAGATTATACGTACGACGCATAGTTTCCGAGATATTTGCAGTTTTATAAAATTTTATTTTATAAAATATTCCCAAACAAAATTGGTACCAATTTTTTAAAGTCTCTTTGCGAAACGATTTTTAATGCAGAAAAAAAGTCAACCTCGACCTTGACCCTTTTGGGTGAGGTCATCGGGTAGGTCTAAAATATCTAATGGGTTTTCCTAAAAGGGGATCAAAAATGTCATCAGATTTTACGTACGACGCATAGTTTCCGAGATATTTGCAGTTTTATAAAATTTTATTTGATAAAATATTCCCAAACAAAATTGGTACGAATTTGTTAAAGTCTCTTTGCGAAACGATTTTTAATGCAGAAAAAAAGTCAACCTCGACCTTGACCTTTTTGGGTGAGGTCATCGGGTAGGTCTAAAATATCTAATGGGTTTTCCTAAAAGGGGATCAAAAATGTCATCAGATTATACGTACGACGCATAGTTTCCGAGATATTTGCAGTTTTATAAAATTTTATTTGATGAAATATTCCCAAACAAAATTGGTACCAATTTGTTAAAGTCTCTTTGCGAAACGATTTTTAATGCAGAAAAAAAGTCAACCTCGACCTTGACCTTTTTGGGTGAGGTCATCGGGTAGGTCTAAAATATCTTAAGGGTTTTCCTAAAAGGGGATCAAAAATGTCATCAGATTTTACGTACGACGCATAGTTTCCGAGATATTTGCAGTTTTATAAAATTTTGTTTGATAAAATATTCCCAAACAAAATTGGTACGAATTTGTTAAAGTCTCTTTGCGAAACGATTTTTAATGCAGAAAAAAAGTCAACCTCGACCTTGACCTTTTTGGGTGAGGTCATCGGGTAGGTCTAAAATATCTAATGGGTTTTCCTAAAAGGGGATCAAAAATGTCATCAGATTATACGTACGACGCATAGTTTCCGAGATATTTGCAGTTTTATAAAATTTTATTTGATGAAATATTCCCAAACAAAATTGGTACGAATTTGTTAAAGTCTCTTTGCGAAACGATTTTTAATGCAGAAAAAAAGTCAACCTCGACCTTGACCTTTTTGGGTGAGGTCATCGGGTAGGTCTTAAATATCTAATGGATTTTCCTAAAAGGGGATCAAAAATGTCATCAGATTTTACGTACGACGCATAGTTTCCGAGATATTTGCAGTTTTATAAAATTTTATTTGATAAAATATTCCCGAACAAAATTGGTACCAATTTGTTAAAGTCTCTTTGCGAAACGATTTTTAATGCAGAAAAAAAGTCAACCTCGACCTTGACCTTTTTGGGTGAAGTCATCGGGTAGGTCTAAAATATCTAATGGGTTTTCCTAAAAGGGGAAAAAAATGTCATCAGATTTTACGTACGACGCATAGTTTCCGAGATATTTGCAGTTTTATAAAATTTTATTTGATAAAATATTCCCAAACAAAATTGGTACGAATTTGTTAAAGTCTCTTTGCGAAACGATTTTTAATGCAGAAAAAAAGTCAACCTCGACCTTGACCTTTTTGGGTGAGGTCATCGGGTAGGTCTTAAATATCTAATGGGTTTTCCTAAAAGGGGATCAAAAATGTCATCAGATTATACGTACGACGCATAGTTTCCGAGATATTTGCAGTTTTATAAAATTTTATTTGATAAAATATTCCCGAACAAAATTGGTACCAATTTGTTAAAGTCTCTTTGCGAAACGATTTTTAATGCAGAAAAAAAGTCAACCTCGACCTTGACCTTTTTGGGTGAGGTCATCGGGTAGGTCTAAAATATCTAATGGGTTTTCCTAAAAGGGGATCAAAAATGTCATCAGATTATACGTACGACGCATAGTTTCCGAGATATTTGCAGTTTTATAAAATTTTATTTGATAAAATATTTCCAAACAAAATTGGTACCAATTTTTTAAAGTCTCTTTGCGAAACGATTTTTAATGCAGAAAAAAATCAACCTCGACCTTGACCCTTTTGGGTGAGGTCATTGGGTAGGTCTAAAATATCTAATGGGTTTTCCTAAAAGGGGATCAAAAATGTCATCAGATTTTACGTACGACGCATAGTTTCCGAGATATTTGCAGTTTTATAAAATTTTATTTGATAAAATATTCCCAAACAAAATTGGTACCAATTTGTTAAAGTCTCTTTGCGAAACGATTTTTAATGCAGAAAAAAAGTCAACCTCGACCTTGACCCTTTTGGGTGAGGTCATCGGGTAGGTCTAAAATATCTTAAGGGTTTTCCTAAAAGGGGATCAAAAATGTCATCAGATTTTACGTACGACGCATAGTTTCCGAGATATTTGCAGTTTTATAAAATTTAATTTGATAAAATATTCCCAAACAAAATTGGTACCAATTTTTTAAAGTCTCTTTGCGAAACGATTTTTAATGCAGAAAAAAAGTCAACCTCGACCTTGACCCTTTTGGGTGAGGTCATCGGGTAGGTCTAAAATATCTAATGGGTTTTCCTAAATGGGGATCAAAAATGTCATCAGATTATACGTACGACGCATAGTTTCCGAGATATTTGCAGTTTTATAAAATTTTATTTTATAAAATATTCCCAAACAAAATTGGTACCAATTTTTTAAAGTCTCTTTGCGAAACGATTTTTAATGCAGAAAAAAAGTCAACCTCGACCTTGACCTTTTTGGGTGAGGTCATCGGGTAGGTCTAAAATATCTAATGGGTTTTCCTAAAAGGGGATCAAAAATGTCATCAGATTTTACGTACGACGCATAGTTTCCGAGATATTTGCAGTTTTATAAAATTTTATTTAATAAAATATTCCCAAACAAAATTGGTACCAATTTTTAAAGTCTCTTTGCGAAACGATTTTTAATGCAGATAAAAAGTCAACCTCGACCTTGACCCTTTTGGGTGAGGTCATCGGGTAGGTCTAAAATATCTAATGGGTTTTCCTAAAAGGGGATCAAAAATGTCATCAGATTTTACGTACGACGCATAGTTTCCGAGATATTTGCAGTTTTATAAAATTTTATTTGATAAAATATTCCCAAACAAAATTGGTACGAATTTGTTAAAGTCTCTTTGCGAAACGATTTTTAATGCAGAAAAAAAGTCAACCTCGACCTTGACCTTTTTGGGTGAGGTCATCGGGTAGGTCTAAAATATCTAATGGGTTTTCCTAAAAGGGGATCAAAAATGTCATCAGATTATACGTACGACGCATAGTTTCCGAGATATTTGCAGTTTTATAAAATTTTATTTGATGAAATATTCCCAAACAAAATTGGTACCAATTTGTTAAAGTCTCTTTGCGAAACGATTTTTAATGCAGAAAAAAAGTCAACCTCGACCTTGACCTTTTTGGGTGAGGTCATCGGGTAGGTCTAAAATATCTAATGGGTTTTCCTAAAAGGGGATCAAAAATGTCATCAGATTTTACGTACGACGCATAGTTTCCGAGATATTTGCAGTTTTATAAAATTTTATTTGATGAAATATTGCCAAACAAAATTGGTACCATTTTTTTAAAGTTTCGTTCCTCTTTGCGAAACTGGTGTTATTTTGGGTTTTCCTGTTAGGCACTCATGATCAGCCTATCGTAGGCCACTTCTGGATATAGGCTCCCCTTACTATCGCCATGTCGTCCTAAGCTTGAGTTTTTTAGCACCCACCCATAAAGTATCTAGCTTTATTTTGATTTATTTATTTTCTAGAGGCCGCGCGCGACTCCGTCCGCGTGGATTTCGGTTATACTATAGCCTAAAGCCTTCCTCGTCATATGGACTATCCAACACAAAAATATTTTTTTAATCGGACCAATAATTCCTGAGATTAGCGCGTACAAACAAATAAACAAACAAACAAAGACACAAACAATCAAAAAATCAAAAAAACAAACAAACCAACGTACAAACAAACAAATTCTTCACCTTTATATATATTCGTTTAGATTTTGAATTGATTTTTAATGCTGAAAAAAGTCAACCTCGTCCTTGACCTTTTTGGGTGAGGTCATCGGGTAGGTCTAAAATATCTAATGGGTTTTCCTAAAAGGGGATCAAAAATGTCATCAGATTTTACGTACGACGCATAGTTTTCGAGATATTTGCAGTTTTATAAAATTTTATTTGATAAAATATTCCCAAACAAAATTGGTACCAATTTGTTAAAGTCTCTTTGCGAAACGATTTTTAATGCAGAAAAAAAGTCAACCTCGACCTTGACCTTTTTGGAAGAGGTCATCGGGTAGGTCTAAAATATCTAATGGGTTTTCCTAAAAGGGGATCAAAAATGTCATCAGATTATACGTACGACGCATAGTTTCCGAGATATTTGCAGTTTTATAAAATTTTATTTGATAAAATATTCCCAAACAAAATTGGTACCAATTTGTTAAAGTCTCTTTGCGAAACGATTTTTAATGCAGAAAAAAAGTCAACCTCGACCTTGACCCTTTTGGGTGAGGTCATCGGGTAGGTCTAAAATATCTAATGGGTTTTCCTAAAAGGGGATCAAAAATGTTATCAGATTTTACGTACGACGAATAGTTTCCGAGATATTTGCAGTTTTATAAAATTTTATTTGATAAAATATTCCCAAACAAAATTGGTACCAATTTTTTAAAGTCTCTTTGCGAAACGATTTTTAATGCAGAAAAAAAGTCAACCTCGACCTTGACCCTTTTGGGTGAGGTCATCGGGTAGGTCTAAAATATCTAATGGGTTTTCTTAAAAGGGGATCAAAAATGTCATCAGATTTTACGTACGACGCATAGTTTCCGAGATATTTGCAGTTTTATAAAAATTTATTTGATGAAATATTCCCAAACAAAATTGGTACCATTTTTTTAAAGTTTCGTTCCTCTTTGCGAAACTGGTGTTATTTTGGGCTTTCCTGTTAGGCAACTCATGATCAGCCTATCGTAGACCACTTCTGGATATAGGCTCCCCTTACTATCGCCATGTCGTCCTAAGCTTGAGTTTTTAAGCAACCACCCATAAAGTATCTAGCTTTATTTTGATTTATTTATTTTCTAGAGGCCGCGCGCGACTCCGTCCGCGTGGATTTCGGTTATACTATAGCCTAAAGCCTTCCTCGTCATATGGACTATCCAACACAAAAATATTTTTTCAAATCGGACCAATAGTTCCTGAGATTAGCGCGATCAAACAAACGAACAATTTCTTCAGTTTTATATATATTATAAATTAAATAAAATATTTATTTAATTTATAATCTAAACTATGTACATAACGGTGAAGTTTGTGAAGTTGAAGTGAAATCTGATGAAGTTTTTGGGCGCCCGTTAAGGAAAACCCCAGTTGACTCGATTTGATAAATCAGATGTACCAGTAAATACCAAAAATGGTTATAATTATGCGAAGCTAATTTGACTTTTTATGACTGATTTTTGGGGAGAACAGTAAATTTCAAAAAAACCATCAAAATGAGAATATCGAGAACGGTGCGACTCGTCGTACGTTAAATGATGAGTTTTTTGGGTCCCCTTTTAGAAAAATCAAATAGTATATTAGGACTTTTCCGATAATCATTGGGTGATCTGATCATGTGATGATCTTCATAACCAAAATACTTTTCCTTTTTTCTTTTTTTGTAGGAACAGTCAAAAGTGGGAATATAAATTGTAAACGCAATTTTTTTTTTTTATAAAACAGAATACCTACATATCTCGAAAAAGGTACGTCTTTGTTCGGAGTTTGGACCTTTGCCTAAAAGTTAAACCCAGTAGACATTTAAAAGGCCCATACTCTTTTACCTAGGTAGCTAGATTTTATAAAAATGGGAATGTTTCGGTTAGGGTGCGTAAATTCTGGTGAAATTTCTCTTTTGATAGTAAAAGTTTGGGTTAAAGAAATGAAACAAAATATTTCTGAGATTTATGTGTATTTTTCTTAGGTTCAGATATTTTAACTTTTAAAACTAGGGTGCATAAATAGGAAAACATCTATGTACAAACATACAGACAATATTCAATTTTAAGACGACATGTTCCTGCCCTAACTTAAAGATAAACCGCCGACTTAAATAAGAAATAATATTAGATAAATGAGTGAAACCTTTTTTGGAAAAAATATTTTTATTCATCATTCGAAAACTATCTACAAAAATGCACGTCAATTTAATCTGGTCCCAAATTTTGGAACGGCTGCTTTGGAAAATGTGGATCTCAAAACGTATTGTTTTGAGATTGACCTGACTTGGATTCGAACATCATTATTTATTTAGCCCGGGAGCCGATAGCGATTAAGAGTGGGATATTACAAACAGATCAGATGCTACTCTTACTTTGCCAGACAAAGAGCCAATGCAGATATCAAAGTAACTACTCGTGTACTACTGCAAAACGATATTGTACAAACAACCAACGAATTTGCATCGATTTTCTCTAACTACCTACTAACTAAGTTCCTCCGCATTATGAACTGCATGTAATATTTCTCTTATATTATTTCACGTATACATACTATGTATTTTATTATATAGTTCAGTCGGCGTAAATCTTCATTATCATAGTTAAATGGAATATGCTAGACAGAACATTTCAGTGCATCACGAATTCATAATAGGTTAACTCAATTTATAAGTTCTAGGAATTGAACAGACGTCGTCGAATTCATTTTATAATATTCGATATAACTATATTAAATAACTTAAAAATATCTAAAGTGAGAGCACAGATCCATCTTTGCGGAATCATTTATTATGAATAATAGGGATAATGAGGAACCATACATTTAATTGTTTTAAGTACTACTATGTTATGAGATGACAATGGTTGCCTTTTAAGAGGAAATATAATTTATTATTATAGAGTCCCTCAAGTGAGAGGTAAGACTTAAATGGTTACATATTTCGAATGGAATAAATAACTTTGTCGTAGATACTACGTTTTGTATTGAGGTTTGTCATGATTTTCTAATGTAACTAGTTAAATTGGAACTTACCAGTTAAATAATCATATCACAGCAATTTTATAAACATTTCTGCATAAAATGGGTTTAAATAATTTTACATTTTCATTATAATTTGAAATGAAAAAAATATAAAAGTAGTACTTACGACAATGCCAGTTATTACAGGCGATTTCCTGACTAGTTGACATAATTATGTTTATTCTGGTTTCTATAATTTAAAAACTTGTGATAAGAACCTCAGGTTCAAGAAATGCACGTGTAAACACTTATATTTCACAACAATTTAAAGATAAACTTAAAAAAGTTATCAATTTCGTTGCTCTTTCATAAAATATATTCGAAGAATCCCTTCTACCCACATATACATACAAACATAGTTATCATAAGGAACATTACAAATTAGTCGATAATATGTGACCATACATACAATCTCGCTCAATCTCCTAAACAATGACTATTATTTACAATACTTAAACGAAATGTTACTTTTAACCTATAGTGAATTGTGCAAAAGCGCTTACATTGAGGTAATAACTTACAACGTGTAACTGGTGACTACTAATTGACTATTCATACATCCAAAATATAGTTATAACATCTCAAATACATTACACATTGCTGACAAAAGTAGATCATCGACGCAAATACCATTTCCAAAGCCATACTTCGGAATAAGACTGGCACATATATTTTAACCTGTCACTGATTTAACGGCAGCAATAAACAGACATATACAATATACAATAGAAAAAATGCCTTTACTTAACTAATTAAAACCGGTTTCGCGTTGATTGATGAGTGATGACTTAAGTTATAAAATACCAATGTAAACCAAAGTCATCACATTGAGTATGATATATTGAAAAATACTTAACATCGACAAACTCTACTCTCGTCAGCCGTGTCCCAAAACCTAAGGTAACAGGATTTGTCATGGATTCGGATAAACTCAGCCGCGACCGACAACAATTGACACTTAATTCGTGTCGACAATAAAACATCTAATAGCTTCCTTTACGTTAAATAAGTGGGAATTTATCGATACTCGAGCTAGTATCGCGAAGACGCCTCGTAAACTTTACAAGGCAATAAACCTGACCAGGGGAATTAACTGAGGTCATTATATTACGACGCCGCTCCTCGAGATTATTTTCGTCGCTTCCTTCTTGTCCGTTTCCTGGTCCAGTTTGAGTTTGGACGATTGTATCTTCTTCCAGGTGTCGCCCAGGGCTTTGCTGAAGTGGTCGTCGACGACTTTGCCCGATGGTTGGGTTTTGTCGGTGTCTTTTAGTCTGGACGTTTGGATCTGCCGCCAGGTATCGCCGAGAGCCTTGAGAGAAAGAAAGACATATGAGTTCCTTATACATATGATACCTATGACTTAAAAATCAGTATTCTATCGAGAGGAAGCGGCAAGATGCGTGTTATTTATGTAGAGGGAGGCAACGAGCGCTAAGGACATCAACCAAATCACAAGGGTCGCTGATGCGTTGCTTGCCTTTGAAACCCCATACCCTCCCCAACTGTACCTACTCTTGAGAAGCATAGCTCAATAGTTGTAAAGTGCTTCTTCGCTGTGGTCTTTTGTAAGGTAGAGGTACTTCTCCAGATGAGCGGTTAATTTGAGGACAAGTTCCACTTAGTTTTACCGATCTTTTTAATCGCCAAATTTTTAAAAGGTTTACCCCTTGGTGACGTGGTCAAATATTAGTCCAGTTTTTATGGCTCGTATTAATAAATCGCACTCAACTCTGAGATCGATCTTGAGTGCGAAATTAATATTTCATTCTCATATAAAACAGCACCTCAAATTCGCGCTCAAGTTTGATAAACATTAGGCTCGTATTAATAAATCGCATTCAACTCTGAGGTGGATCTTGAGCACGAACTTGAGGTGCTGTTTTGTATGAGAATGACATATCTAGTTCGCACTCAAGATCGAGCTCGGTTTTAAGTGCGATTTATTAATACGAGCCTAAGTACAGTTTCTAAGTACCTTGGCGAAGTGATCGTCGACGGAGAGGCTGGCGTCGTCGACGTCCATGGCGATGATCTTGGCGGGCAGCGGCGGCTCGTCGCCGCGGAACTGTATGGGGCTGCTCGCGCGGTCCTTGGTGTTGGGCTTGGGCCCGGGCTGCGCGTCTTCGGAACCGTTCTTCTTGAACAGGTTCATGTAGTCGTCGCCGAGGGAGCGGCGGAAATGCTCGTCTATAACCGGGTCGCACATTGACATTGAACCTGGAAGTAAAGGGGGTTGGAATGAGTTATAGTTTGACGGCTGGCTTGGTGTCACGGACTAAAAAAATTACAAAAATATTAACAATTACATTACAAACCAAGTAAAATTATTTGTACTTTGTATTTGAAGGTAGGTATTAGTTCTGGCTCCCGTAAACAAACTTAATTATCAAGCACATAAAATACTTACTTTTTTTGTAGCATATTAATATGACCAACAATAATTAAGTACTACTTCAATAACATTCGTAGAGGTTTATTTATTTATCACTATTAGGTATTCTGTATCGCCTATTTTATACCCTATAAATTGAGCATTAGGAATTATGATAAAGAAATTAAAATTAACTTATATAGTAAATTATGAATCATCTATAGAAGTCTATAAAATTCCTAAGTAGCTTACCAGGAGGAGCGTCATTGCTCTTGATGACGGAGGGCCTGTTGTAGGGCGGCGGCGCAGGCCGCGAGCGCAGGCGCATGTCTATGGGCGCCTCGTGCCGGCCGGAGTACTCGGGCGGGGCTCCTGGAAATAAGACATACGTTAGTATATCCAAACATTCATGTTAAGGGATTTCATCATCATCATCATCATCAGCCCTTTGAGTGATCCCACTGCAGGGTATAGGGGATTAAGGGATTTACATAACTTATTATTTAATTGAGGAGCTCAATGGCGCAGAGGCCAGTCATCGGATGGGTGAACGAAAAATTTCATCTCGAGCTCCTCCGTGCTTCGGAAGGCAAATTAAGTCGTTGGTCCTGCACCTGATCTCTCTAAATCTACAGACTGATCTACAGTCGAGTCAGATTGCTGTCCCACCGAACTATGAGAGTGAGGGAAAGGGGTGCACCTGGTCTTGCGCACTAACTTGTACTTACACTGTAATATTGTGTACCTGGCTGATCGTAAGATCTACAGCTACAGTACACTACGTACTTTAGAGCAATTCTACAGAACTTCTGTTTACAATATTAATTTCATTTACGAATTCTACTAACTTCCACATCAATTATTACAAAAGACAGTCGCAGCTGTTATGCCAAAGTTAATATTTCCAATAGTCCTACTTTAAAATTAGAATAGAAGTTGTTTGCCTAACTCTAGACAAACTGAGAGTTTTGAACATGAAATCAAAAAGTTTTAAGCGATATAACCGAAACGGGAAAGTTTCAGTGAGGTCAGGCCACTGCCTGAGTGACCCATTTGAATCAGCTATCTGCGAGTCGCTCCCGACTATCCTAACACACTTTTCGCAACATCCAGAGCGGCAGTTATGTAACTCAATTAAAAGTTAACTACGGTTAAAGTTGAAACTTGCCGATTCACCTAGCGGAGGAATAGTGTAATAATGACTAGAGAGCTATAGAAAACGTTGGATATTAGAAAAGGGACAACGAGAAGTATTATATCGATAGTTAAGTAAAATGCCTACTCAATGTATTATTGCATCTTTAATTTAACTCTTTTTAGAAAAGTCGACCAGTGTTTCTGAGAGGGCTTCAATTGGATTTATTTCATATGAAAACCAATACTGATACCTAATTCACTTTTGATCTTATAGGTAATGTTTCTGTCACCGTTTCATCGATTTTGCTTGACAGTAAAGTTATTCCACTCGTAAGTATAGAAAAACACAAGGCAGATCAAACGCAACCTGACAACGCCTGCAATGCATCTTGAAAGGAAGATGGCACCCTATGCCAAAATCACGCCGCGTAATTTTGTATAGAAAATGCATTGCCGCCGTACTTCGGTCACGTTATTTTAGCCTAATGTGTTTCTACACTATTAGCAACAGTTAAATGATATGAATTCCTAGGTCTTTAGTAGATACTAAGTTTTTTAGTCTGATTCATGTTTTCGTGGCTTGACAACATCAACCCGCGGAAGAGGAATTAATGTACTAGCTCCTTAAAACCCCTCGTCCAGAGCAAATCCAATTACAACGTTAAACTCGTTTGTTAGCGTTCACCGTCTGCTGCCCTTAGTATCGCTTAAACTTAAATGGAAAATGTTCTAATAGTTTTAAAATTCTGCCCGAGCTCCCAGACTTGCTACAAAATATTTTTAGTCTTATGAGGGATAACTTTTTTAAAGTGGGGATCCTTGTTACCAACGAGAATCAATACACAGACATATAAAGGCGACATTAAGTTCCCTTAATTTTCAAAGATTTTTATTAGGAAACATTAGTATTGAATTTATTGAAAAGAATTTGCTTTGCAGCAGTTGGCAAAAGAATGACAAGTTTGTTTTAAATCATGACAGCTGATATAACGGTAGGCTAATGGGAACGCAAAAGGTTGAGGATGATGATGATGACATTGAAACGCACCGGCCGCTGGAGGTTACTGGATTCCCTTCAAAATAAATGCAGCCAAAATTATGTCTCCCATCATCAGCCTAGCGCTTGTTCCGGTCGCATCCTCGGCTATTGCCTTGGAGTCCAGGGTCTGCCAAATTGTGTCTTATAGTTGATATTGTGAATCTACCTTTGCCATTGATGATGAGGTTGGCGGGCGCATCCTCGGTCTCGTCTGACAACTCGCCGTCGCTGTGGGGCTGCGCTCGCTCCACGGTAGGCGCACACCGCCTCTCGTTAAATGACTGCGACCTGAGCGCCATCTTTCCGTTCTCTCTGGAAAGAGATAACATAACTATGAGCTAATTATGAAGAGCTGACCATGCTTAAAAATGAAGTCTGCTCGGCACGTCACAGTGTAAATTTGTTTATTTTCCTGGTGGGAAGAGCCACTTCTTGGTGTACAGTACAAAACAAATCACTATCATCGAAGAAAAACGTTATTAGCCATGATACTGAACTGTGCCTTTTCTAATCTTCAATTTAACTTCGAGTGTACCTAACTACCACATTAATTGAAGAATTCATCCTCACCACAGGAGCAGTATAATGGCAGCAGATTTGCCTGAGCATATACTAGGAATATCCTCTAACCTCGGCCTGTATTCAGGAACCCGTGGTGACCGCCGCTCCCGCCGCCATTTGCCGGTCAGTTCCTTGGGCTGCGGCGTGCGAGGCGCCTCGGGCGACAACGTGCGGTCACCCTCCGACTCGCCGCTGGACGCCGTGCTCGGGGTCTCTGGAAGAAAGAGGATGCTGTGGTGAGAATGCTGACGGGAGACGGGTGTAAGTCAGGACGCAAAAATTGAGAAAATAAATAAAGCTTAAGAAATCATTATATAGGATACCACTTTGATACCGCACCCGTTGGCATGACAATTAGGGCTCCACTTTTGCATACCATCAGGAGGATTGGAGCCACTGACTGAGCTTCTATGTTCTATCAAAATCAAAATGGCTCCATTTTTGAAGCCGGGAAAAGTAATATCAAAGATTAATTAACAAAAGACGATGTTTGAGAAATAAAACATCGAATGGACACAGACGTATCAGCTACATTTTTGGATTACAGGATAGGTTTCCAATTAGTACGGAGTAACTCAAATGAATAAATGGGCGCGTTTAGAATTTTTTAATTTCAAAAGGAGCTTAGGTACCTATAAACCCTTATTATTGCAAAAATATTTTTTTTAACTATTTAAGTAGGTATTTACTTGTTCTGAGGGTGAGAATATGCTTTCAAATTCTACCAAGTTTAAAGGCAAAAACATTCTTGTGATAATTATGATGGATGACTTTTTCCGTACTTCGGAAGGAACATTAAGCCTAATGTTCATAATACTGCGCCACGACATTTGTCAAAATGAATCAACGTTGGAGGCTCGCATAATTTCACTTATCTATCTATCACAATATGCCATCAATCATATTTTAATAAAACTCCATAAAAAAGGCATGACACAATGTAAAATTACCATATCAAGATATTTCACATACGAAAAATGCAAATATCTTTATTAACATATAATACAAAACATAACTTTATATCATAATGGTACTTTTGTAGCCCATAAATTTATTTTTATTAAACCCACAACTAAAACAGAGAAACGGAATAAATTCCTGGAGGATGCGTAATATATTCTGCAAAACAAGTTTCACGGTCGCGTAACTTCCAAATAAAATAATAGAATATTACGATAATAGCATGAACACCGACAACGTGAAAGCACATTCACAGATTGAATTTCTCACAAACAAAACAGACTTTAGGGAAATCCTATCAGTTGAAATACGAGTGTGTTGGTAAAACTTCCGGAATTTTTTTGACGGTTGTAATGTTTTCTTTAGTTTTAGTTTGGATATTTTTTGATTTTACTAAAGTACTTTTCTTGTTTTCAATAGATTTAACGTAACAGGCACCTACATTATTTCATCTTCGAACAATTGAGTACCTACGCGTTCGTACCCAATTGTTCGAAGAAAAAATGCGTGCTCATGGCGTTTTTCCATTCTGGAAACTTATACCTCGTTGTTACGCCAAAACGAAAACATATGGTAGGTAATACAATATTGCCCAGACCCTATTAAGACAGCTCAACGCCTTCGTCACTGAATCCCCTCGAATGTTTATGATTCGATAACAAACGCCCAATATCCGTCGAATTTTAATTAAATTTCTGCCCGCTCTCATTTTCGTTAGACTCCGTTCAATTTCAATTTTCTAAACCAATAAATGCTTTGAAATGTAGTTAATTGAATTGGTATACCTTTTTTATTTGGAGTCGATAACAAATAAAACGATCTACATAAAGCTTCTGCCTGTGCCGCAACTTTTCGGTTTTCAAAGTTAATTTATTTGTCGTATCGAAATTTTTTTGCGAGTTGCTGAAAGAAGTTTTAGAATTTCTAAAACAGTCGTTTTCGCTTGACAACGCGGTATAAACAGCTTCAATGTATATAGTTATTACTTTTATATTTGAGTAAACACATAGATTCTAAGATTATGTAAAATAATCTACGTATTAATGATACCTTTTCCAGGAGAAGATATCCACGGTTGCCACAGAGGCAGGTTAAACTTCGGCGACTGAGGCGGTTCCATTGATTGGAGATGCAAACTGGTCAGCGATGTCCGGGCCAGAAGACACAAGTAGTGCGGTAGTTCCATCATCACTTCACGTAAACAACACTTCACAACGTGAGCTAATGTCACATTTTAAAACAGCACAGCCGAAGGTCGAACGTTTGCCATAAATTTTAATGAGGGATTAGTTCAAAAGTCTCAAGCGCCAGGCCAACGTATAGACAAGGCATTGGCGTCCCGGCACAGGTAACACTGAAGGCCGACTGAATAAAAAATGAACTGGAAGAGATTACATTGGAATAAATAAATGAGATGAACAAAAAACAAACCAAAAAGGAAAAAGAGCATCACGCTACATCCACGCGGCCGGACGTTGCGGCGCTTCCTTCGAACCTTCTCGCTACAGGGTGTTACCGATTCGAAAGCCTTGGTTTCATTTTCAAGAAAACCACGTCAATTGATAAACAAAAGGAATGCCTTACGATAATCATGCTTTCACCTTATGTACCCATATCGACCAAAACTTAAACCAGATTTTAGCAAATCGCGAGTTCAATTGTTATGTTCACAATGATAGCGCGGACATTTTCAACCAGTTTTTTTTATTAATAAGGGAGATTATTTGTATTGCAAAGACACCGTTTAAAGAATCAAATAAACAGAATAGCAAAGGGACCGCCTTAAAATTCGTCCGTTGCTTTAGAGGCGTATTGTGACCAAATAACTCGATTGACAAAGATGTGACAAACAGCTACTCTCTGGCCCCGATTTGTATGACACAAAGGAAATGATGACACTACTCAAAAAAGGGAAGTAACGAAATGCGAACTCACGAAAACAAAGCACGATTTTTTATTCCGAAGAGATGTTCACACTGATAAAGGAATTTTTCGTGATGTAAGATGAAAAAAGAAATACAGAATACTTTTTTTTGTACATACTTGATGGTGATTTATTCAGTATTTCATTATGATGCCGTCAATTTGTGCAATAATCTGCAATTCGACTGTTAAAGTAGAAACATTATGCAGAGAAACAAGCATTGATACAACAACTTTTAACTTCATTGCCAATGAAATTTAATGTGAACTAGGCAAATTAAGGTACTAGTAGAATATTTGTTCATGTTAAGCTTAATAAGAGCCAAAGATATAAGCTTTCACAGCACCCTGTATCCCGAATACATCAACCTGTTCGGTCCATTCATGAAAGTGCGTGAGCGCAGGGCGCGGGGATTAATGAACCCCCTCTCCAGCCCTCTATCGCCTTTACTACCTCCAACGCTGGTTTATTAACCACAAAACTGAACCGTATGACAATAGCCATTAAGACATGTTTGCTCTGAGAATTATCTTGAGTGCAGCGCGTTGAAAAGTGTGACTTCTTTTCTGCAGTTTAGGGTTGAGATTTGCCTGCGAAATCGTGCATAAGTTTAAAATTACGGTGGTTGTATCCTTGGAAGGTTTGTGTTTTATTTTGATGCGCCGCGCGGCGAGGGGGCCGGTGCAACTGTGAGAAGTTGCCGCGTCTCAGAAAGCCCGTATAGGCATTAGCTTTTTTATTGTCTAATAGAGCGGAGGAAAGGCTCACCGACAGGTAGAGTTTGGCGCCGCTGCGTTAATTATGTCTGCCAGTTTCGCCTCGGTAATTAATAAATCAATTACTGACTGAGATATTCAAAGATAGCCGCCAAAGATAAGATGGCAAAAATTCGAATAGTGCGCAGCAAGACAGAATGCAATAGTTTATGTAATAAAATACAGCTCCACACATTAGCTTTTTATCTATCCGTGAATCTAAATAATCATAAATTCTTTATGCGAGTGCATCGGATAGAACGGAAAGTTAAATTGAACTGATAAACTTTATTAGATTCGTGATTCGTGCATAACGAAAGGAAACCACTGATTTATAATATTAACAAAATACAAATTACGATATTTTTGTTATAATTAATAAAGCATATGGCAGCTTTTCGTCAAACGTTTGATCGATACACATTATTATAACTTGTTATAACATTAAATTACATCAAATGAACAGTTAATATGATAACTACTTACTTAAGATCAAAATATAAGCCTTAAATTGCACTTTACCCAAGAAAACCTTCAACAAAGAGGTAGGTAGGTACAAGAAGTCTAAAATATTGTTAACCACAAATTGTGTACTACCAGCTACCATTACACGAAACCAGAACTCCAGAGACATTTCAAAGGCAACGTTTCCTGACCACTCGGAGGAGTATAATTAAACTGCCGTTTGTTGCTTTATTTTGTAAGTTTCTTTTATTTTCCGCCGGGCCCATTGATGCGAAGCGCTATAGGCCCTATTACCTTGCTGCATTGTCGAGGATATCGACTATGGTGCAGGTATTGAAAAGCCACTACATTTTAATTTACAATTACAAAATTTTATAAAAGACCTGTATAAATTATTTGCCGATCCGGGCTGTATATCGTAACTTAAGAAAGTTTAAATACATGATTTGATCTGTACTTCCGAAGATTACCCTGCATTTTCAAACAAGTCAAAATATTTTTTTTCCGTTACCAAAGAAACCTAGCTAATTTGCTTAACATAATATGATAAACTTAGAAAACTTGTAAATTAGACATTTAAATAAAGTGGGTGCAGTTCGAAAATGATTATCCACGACTGATATTTAACTCAAATTCTCCGACGCGGTTCACTTTCAGTCAAACGCTAGCTATAATTATTGCGGGCTAGACATGTTTCTTCAAATTATTATTTTGTAAGCAATCTGTAGTGGGTAATCTCCTAGACCAGACCGGTCAGAGCATAAACAAAAAACGAATCACAAATGCTTACACATAAATTGTTACTTTAGTACACGGTAGCTACGGTAAAAAACGAAAGGCATTTTTTATGTTTTTTATCGATGATAAAATTGAACGATACGCATACTAGCTTCTGGGTTACGGGAACAATTTCAATAAATTAAAGTTAAATATGGATTATTTATTAAAATTGGTCCAGAGACACGCGTCTTAAAAGAAATTGGAAGGATGTGTGTAATTCGGTGTGGAGGAACGAAATGCCCAAACGCACCCTTGGGGCCCGCATCCGACGGAGCTATATTCATAAAGCGAGATTTAAGTAAGTATGTATTAAGGCACGGATCTTTTAAATTAAGCAGTTTTTACTTGAATGTTGAGGCATTATTTTTTTAATACAAAAAAAAATATGTATTGTCTTACCTAACCTAGTGAATGAACCTTCTTTACTAATTTTAGAACAAAATCACGACAGTAGCGCCAGATCTGGATCACAAAAAAATTGCAAAGATCGTTAAGTTTATGATTATTTGTTTGAAGTAGGTATGTGTACAAAAAAAAAAAGAATTAACGCAAATGGCACTCTAAAACTAATACTAGAATCACTCAAATATCCTGCCCTTAAAGACATCGAGCCGGTATGGGTGCCTTAGGGAGCCGCTTATCTGCACGCATACATTTTTGTTTTTGTTGAACTTGTAACATAAAATATTGTTTTGTTAATGGGAAATGGATGCTGAGTTAACAGGAAGCGAGATAATGGTAAGGATATTGAAAGGCATGGAACAATACGATAGTTTTATTCGTTAAAAAGCTTTGAACATTGAGCTTGATTTAATATTTTTAGATATCCTTTAAAGTTCAGAAACGATAAGTTAGTATGTGCATATATGGTTTTAGAATCAATATGAGATTTATGTTTGACATCTTAACTCTTTAAGACAGTTTGATACCAATTTTTAAGCAATCCCAAGGCAAGAAAACTTGCCCCAAAGCATCCCTACAAAATTCTCCAAGGCTTGACATTGTAATTAGAAAACTTTTAAGCTACCTGAATTATATATTATGGAGCACGGTGTGTAGGGAATGAAGTTACAAATTCATAAAAGGTTAAGTTGATGCATTTCCTGATTCTGAGGGAGTGCCCATTTTAACGTCAATTATGTTTTGGTAGTAGTTCGGAATAGATCGTAGATTTATTTATTGATATATTTTTGAAGGGTGGTATCTATTCGAAATAGAAAAAAGCATGACTTAAAACTAATACCATTGGTTTAAGATTATGGTATTGGATCGGAGTAGGTAGCTTCAGATGCATGAGATGGATGGCGCTCACTTTTTGCCTTATTAATTAACACTAGCTTTTCAATGACTGAAAATATCGTGACGATACCTGCTTCCCATACAGATTAAAAGGCTCATAGTAACAATTCATTCTATAAGAATGTCTCATGGCTAGTGAAGGATTAACCCTTAATCAAATTAAGCAATTGCCTAGGGCATCACGCCCGGGGAGGCACCAGAAGAAGCACAAAAGTCTAGTTGACATAAGGATTGGGGGGCCCAATAGGCGTGGATTGCTTAGGGCATCAAGTAGTCTTAATCCTTCTCTGCTCATGGCAAAACTTGGATCATAGTGCAAGCGTACCCTGTCTAAATCGGAACAAACCACTCAAAGGAAGAAAGGAGCGGATGCATTTTACCTAAGTATTTGAGTTGAACCGAGATGAGTGTAATTCAGGCAGTTAAAATGCGCAACACAGCCCCGAGGCACGCAGCCGATGCAAAGAAACGACCGCGAAGATGCACAGCCTTTGGCGCACGCATTCCAATAGTTGCGAATTTGCATTCACATTGCGCAGGACACACTGGGAGCGAAGCGAGGCTAAGAAACTTTGTTTTATAGCCATTAGGGCAACGAAATAGGAGAAATCGGCTGACATAGTATTTTTAACCTGTAACTGCCAATGGTAGATCACGAGAGCAATAGCAAAACGTATCTTTTGCCTATTTGATGTGAAGGTTTAACAAATAATGTTTATATTTGTATGCTTTTATAAAAGTTAAGCTAATAGTCTTAAGCATTGTACCCTCACTGTTAACATCATTAACTACTCTGTTTACGACGATAAATGATTTTGTACTGTATGTGTTTGACGAACAGTGTAAAGCAGAGTACAGTAGGTAGGTAAACGAAATAAATATATACAAACTATTCAATCAATGACAAAATTGACAAAGCATCGCTTCGCTTTGAGTGAGTGAGTGCCCCATGTACGTAATAAAAGTACATTCAAGCATGTTCAAGCAGATTGGGATCCTACACCAATCAATAAATACCTACTTTGTTGCTTGGTATTTTTACTACAACGTTCGAACGAAGCCAGATCGTTCTGGTTGATAATGAGATATTCAAAAAGCAAATGTGACGCCGAAGTTGTATAGAAATAGTGTATGTAACACATCTTCACAAATGTATTAAACGAGTATGTTTTCATTTGCATAGGTATTTAGTTAATGCTGAGGCTTGTGCCTGATGCCTTATTGCAGAAGAATTTTAATCGGCAGATGCGGAATAGTTGCAACGTATGCAAGGCATAAATTGTTGATCTATAACTCAATATTTACTGGCGATAACCGATATTTTTAACGGTCGTCAAATTATTAAACAGTAGAACAAACGCTATCCTGGCACAACAGGATAACTCAATAACAAAAATGTTAATGAACCGTTTCAATTCTAAAAGGTTAATTTCAATTGTTTCTAAACAAGCTTTTAGTGACGCTGGCGATAAGTAAATATTTATCTGTCTGTCTGTCCGTTACGCTTTCTCTCTTAACCCATCAACCAATTTTGATAAAATTGGCAGAGACAATCATGAACCCTGAGAAAGAATATAGGCCTTTAATTGAGAGAAAAAGGGATGTGAAATCCACGCGGACGAAGTTGAAGCCTCTAGTGTATTCATAATCCCGGAAAATCTGGATTCTTTTAAAGAGCCATGTCATCGGAGGTAACTTTTACAGTTGGTCCAGTAGTAAGAGATTGCCAAGTTTATATTTTGTATCAATCAATTACTTATTACGCCTCTACAGACCATCCGTTTATGTATGGACTCATAATCGTCTACAAAACGGGGGAAGTTCTCAATTCAAACATGGACCAGTAGCTGCATCTCCCGAAGGTGAGTCGATATAGCTGCGCGGGCGCACCCCGCAGGCGCATTTAACAACACGCAGCCCAGTAGCCGGCGAGCATTTGCATAACCGATTTGTTTTTTATCACAGTCATATACATAAATTATACACCGAATCATAAAAAGATCAGCACGCTATAAAAGTCGTTATTATCTTTTTAGATATTTTTTGAGGTTTAGTTTAACAGATTATAAGGGTTTAAGACAAGTGGCTGGAAAGAGCTAAGTGTATCGAATTTAGTCTGGCCGAATCCTGCTCTTTAAAGCTGGCTTATGAAACAGCAACGTTCATAACTTCCGAAACAAATTGGATTTATAAGTTTGGGACAGCTTTTTACGCAAGTTAAGAACTTTTAACAAATATCTGAACCCTTGAAGCGTTTGTCACGTTTCCCTTAACAATAAAATTGAACAGGCGGAAATATCTGAAATCTTGAAACGTTTGTCACGTTGGTGCAAAAAGATAAATCTTAATTTGTTACGTGTAGCTATATCGTTATCGATATAATGTTATAAAATTTAAGGAAAAAACTAATTAAAATAAATACACATTAAAGAAATTGGTTCATAGTCTTGCTTGTAGGAAACCACTTCCTTCGTAAATCGTACCGACACAAGCAAAACAGATTTACCTATAATAGGTACACCTAGTGTTGGTGTCACCACAAAAGATATGTTATAGACGTACGTAGTAAGTTTTATATTTTGTAAACTATGCGTTACTATTCACCCTATTTTTCAGTTTACGCTGAGGAAAACGATTAACGCGCTGTCACACCTGACGGAGGTCAGGGTGGTGTGTGAGACTCCCGGCATAATTTAACCACGTCAGCATTCATAATCCCATGTCACTGCGACACTCAAAGAGCAAATGAGAGTGCTAATCAACCGGGCAGTTGCAAACGGTGCAGTTTACATAACAACCGCTGCTGCCGGCAATGCACCACAAGGCGGATGTTTGCAGCGAAAGTGAGGGAAGCAGCACCTAAACATTCCGCATTCCACCTCACATCGTTGGGTAAACCCGACACGACGTTCTTACGGTAATGAGCTATTTATACCGTACATAACGTTTTGTGCATAATACGTTCATATGCACATAGATTATTGAATGCGATTGGACTGATTATGAGGGTGTTAAGGAATTTAAGTATCCGGTTGCAATCATCAGTCTAAATAGACCAATCAAATTGTAGTTGGTAAAAAATTTGGTGATTCCGACTCTTTTTTATCTTTAACTAGCTGCCCGCCCCGGCTTCGCCCGTGGTACTTACTTACATGTAATTTACATACAAACAAACCTTCCTTAAGAAACACTCTATCTATTAAAAAAACTGCGTCAAAATCCGTTGCGTAGTTTTAAAGATCTAAGCATACATACGGACATACAGCGAAAGCGACTTTGTTTTATATAGGTACTAGGATGTATTGATTGATACTAAGTCATTTAGGGAAAATGATTTTGAACACGCTCATTGTTTAGTGATATTAAGTATACCTTTAGGTACTACCTATCCTATTTATACGAGGTACGCTAATATTAAATAACATTATATGCGATATATATGTATATTTTCGTAGTTTATTTGTATGTAAGTAAGCACTGCTTAATCATAGTGTTAAGTTCAAAATTATTAGGTAGTTGATTCCAGAATTGGTAACTTTGTAATTTGTAAGAATTTATTTACACTTTCCATTTCATAATTATTTTAAATACCTAAATACCTACGTTGCCTTATGTTAATTAATGCGTTCTTCACAAGTAGGTATAAGTGAATAGGTTTTCAATTTAAATTCATTCCGAGGGCACCAGAGGGATTCAACATCAAAGGGGTTTAATTAAATGTTAATTTCTCAATTTGTTGGCAATGCTTGTTTTTGCCGGGAGTAGGCTAATGTTAAATGTTAATTAAGTATCTAAGGGATATAGTTATTCAATTAATGATTCCATTTATGCGGATTCTGAGATAGTTTTTGCAATAATAAATGTAACGACTTTACTTTGCGGTTGTAGGTAGATACCTAGGTACCTAATTATTCCTTCTAAAAATAAATAATACCTAGGGACTACTAAGTATTAAGTCTATCAATGTGGCACTTAGTGTTAAAGCTAATGAATTACATTAATAATTACATTAGGTATTGTGTAGGTGCTAGGTGCGTGCAAAAATACATACCTACCTACCTTCTTCGAAAGTATAAAACAATTAGTTTTCTCTAATAGGTATTTGTTAAACATGCCTGATTGAAAAATCATACTGGATGGTATACAATTAATGAAATGACTTATCCTTGGATTTATAATTTTTTATTTATTTCTTTAAGTAGGTAGGCAATCCACATAACATTATTTTGTGACGAATCTCCAAGACCTAGACTACTTTGCTGCAAGCCTCAATATCATAGAAGTAACGACCTCTAGTTATATTTTTTACAAACAAAATTAGTAGCGCCCTCTGGATGAGAACAGGATGCCTTAATGTCAAAAACACTCAACAGATGGAGGCACAAACCCTGTTTACAATTTAGAGATGAATTGTTCCGTGTAGATGTCGCTATTGTACAGGATAAATAAATGCTAAATGCTTTACATTCAAGGTAACCTATGTCTGATAATGTGATATTTAATGTTATAAATGAAAATTATATAATTATATTTTTATGAATTAAATTTGTTTGCAAACGATACAATATTAGAATTATTTTCAACTTGCCACATCGGTGCCTCCTACCTTTATCCTTGAATGAGACCTCAATTTGAATTCAATTTCTAATCTTCCTTGTTAGGTATGCCTAGGCAGGAATATCAACGATTATTATTTTTTCTGAGATAATTAAGTTATAATAACTCCTAGATAAAAGGCATATTTTTAAGGTTAAGATTGAAAAGGTAAGATTTCGAGCATGTGCCTTTTTACTACAATTTCTAAACTTGAATTTATTTTAAAATTGTACCTTATCAAAGAGTTAAAACTTTGGTTCAAAAGTAGGTAGGTGGGTAGTCTAGGTAGGTAGGGTACTTCAACAGCTTTAAATAATACTAAAAAAACACGGTTTAGAAGATTCTTTACCATTGGTTAAAATTGAGCTACTCATAAACTTAGGTAATGCGAATGAAACTGAAGACGGAACGATACAATTACTTAATTCCAAAACCACTTGGACCAGCTGGACCAAGACTCGCAGAGTCATCGCTCTGTCATGCTCCTAGCACACCGTGTTCACTGAACACATCTTGGTAAATTATGAATCAGGTATGCTAGTTAAAATTAATAACACAACCGAGCATCAAACCCCCATCTCCGGACCGTGACGGACGCATACCGCCGCGCTCAGTTGCGTCACAAGTGCGCCCGCGCAGCATTTCGCCCGTGACCTTCCGATGCTTGATAACATGATACATTAATGGATCTATTATTTATAATTACTCTGGAATAGGTTAAGGACGTCGCCTTAACGAGCGCAATCTCATCTTTGTCTGTTGCGCCAATTTTTGCGCTAGAGTCATATTCCAGAAGTTGGCACGACTTATTCATTAAAGACTGACATCTTCATGCAATGTTTACGAAAACTTCACTAATTTGATCCCAAATCAAACAGTTTTCTTCAAATTATTATTATTTCATAATTTTATTCCGCGAAGGTAGTCGTAGATAAGGACGATATCCCAAATCTCTATATATTTTTAGGTTTAAATGGAAGGCCCTGAATCCCTGATATTACCTACGCTCGACAGTATTAAAAATAATTATTGAGAGGTGAGAACTAAGAATCACGCGACATACCTACCTAGTTCTCTTTTTTGCCCTAGTGGGTTGGTATCGCAGGGGCTAGAAGCCTCACCAAGGCCATGCCGAGAGGCCTTGAATACCAGGGCCATTCGGTGTCACATTATATAATGTATAGAAGCATACCGGTAGGTGACTTTACGTTTTAAATGAATTTATGAAAATTAACTTTTATTCCATTTTTATTCTTATAAATAGAGTAAAGAGTGTGGTCCTTAAAATGTTCCGAAAATGCGATGAAACCTGAAGAAGATACATATGCTCCTAGTATGAAGTGATTTCAGACTTTAATTGAAATATTGCATAATTTATAATTGATGCCGAGTCACCTTGTTTAGGTATTGAAACAAGTAAAAAGACTCAGAAAAATAGGTGTGAAAATAAGTGAAACTTTAAGAAATCGCTTCGTAACTCTAGCCAAAGCTTAGATTCGTCATTCTAAAAATGTTAAGCAAGAACTATCCAGCGACAACAAACAAAAAATGGTTTTAATTCCGAGTAAATCAACGTATTGTGTTGTCTACGCCTCGTTGAGTATTAGATATGCGGCGACCTTTTTGTTACATAACTTAACATAGCCCCACGTACTGAGACTCCGCGTTTGTACGTGGTAGCCCTGACATGCTTCGCTGAATCGCAACTCAACTATGGAGATCCCTTATGAGGCAGTCGAATCAATCGATAGCCCAATGTCTCAAACGCTGGACAGGCCGACGCATGCATATGGAATTCGATCGGACAAAAAACAATATTAAACACACACCTTAATGAACTGAAGACAAACATATCGCATGACGCAATTATACAGTCAACCGAAATCAATCGCTTAATCACAACTAACACATTTCGACTTTTCATTGTTTGGAGTGGATTAGAGATGAGTAAGTAGGTGTTAAACTACACCGTTATACCCGGTGTTGCATCATCGGCCAACGCCTGGATTCCTTGGGAATTTTGTAACCAAACGACAGGTAGACACGGAACATTCTATTATAGCGTAAATATTTGTAGCCGAAGATCCGATGACTTAACGTGAGGTCAAGTGAAAAATCAAACGTGTTCAGAGCTATTAACATTCTTTACTTATTAATAAGTACCGGCATTGAGTGTTCAAAGTCATGTCGTAGGAATTACGGAACGAATTGTTAATAGATGCCACATGATGCAGCTTTTTAACAGTATACTCGACGGGTTTACACGGTTGACAGAAATAGTAACACATACAACCCAAAAAGAACAAATTCCTAAGATTTTATAGGCAGTTTTTACGCCGCTTTATGTTAATTTGCAGAAATAGTACCTACTAGCAATAGCATTGGGATACGAAAATATTTGCATACAATTATAAGTAAACCATCACACCACCCCGTCTAAGACGCAATAAAAAAAATGCCAAGTAAAGCTATACTATAAAAATCACATCTTAACAATCTGTCTAAAGATAGACCAAGCAAATACAATGATATTGTTTATTCTACATTTTATGTGTAGTGTAAATAATACACTTTAGAATTCTGTAAAACAGCAACGAAATATGTAGGCCTCCTTATCTTCTCTGTTGTAATAAACATTGTATATTATTGCCGGATGTTTTCCCCTTTGGTATAGGTTATGTCAAGCGAAGCGTGAAGAAGCATCTTCCGTACCATTACGACGGTATCAACAGTCCTTTGTCTTTTGCTACGTGTAATTTAGCCACTATTTTTCTCAACATCCTATTATACTATTTCAACACAAATCGACGCTTTTCTCAGTCGCTTGTTCAAGATAGTGAATAAAGGGTCTGGTTGACTTCTGACTGCTTCTGGTTGTTGATTAGGAAAATAATCAATACTATGAAATTTGTTTGGAGGCGTCATTGGGATAATCAGAAAGAAAATAATAAGGCCCAAAAGCATGTAACGCATGTTCTTCCATTGATAAGGTACATAAATGAGTATGTACTCATTGAATTTGGACGAAACGACCAATGGATTTTATCCTGTTATTGTTAGATTTAAAATTATTCAATCATCCTTGCGTTTTTCTCCGTTGAATCCATTGTGGACTGTGACTTAGATTCTGCGTATTATCCATCCGTCAATCATGCTGAAACTACTGAACGGATTTGGATGTTTGGTCTACAGGCATGGTATTGGCTGATAAAGGTGTAGGATACTTCCTCTCTCGATTAAATGCTCCCATGGGATAAAACAGAAATCTTAATAACGCTGGCAGAGCCTCGGGTAAAAACTTGTTAATTATAATACTATGTGATTAAGTACATATGTGTGAATCGCGTGATTATTTGTTGTAGAACAGTGCGCGTTCCGGAGATGCCTATCTCTGCTCACCGTCTGCGGATCGCGGAATGCGACCGCATGTTTGAGCCATTAACATTTCCGCGCTTATTATGTTGACCGCCAAATTGCGTGAAATAGCGGCGATGTTCTTTTGTCTCGATGATCACTCCATCCCAGATGTTTTCGGCATCTCGCGGCTCGTTAACCCGAATGAAAAAAGTCCTAATAACATAATGAGACTTAAACATTTTTAGTTTTCTTTGGCGTCTCTTTAAAAAATATTTTTTTTAACCTTAGTAAGCATTTGGTATTTTTGTTTCGGTAGTTTTAAGGTACCTATCACTAGTATAAGCCCTTAGCATTGAGAGAGTATAGATCTACCGATTCATTAATTTACCAATTACCTAGCTTGAGATGCAAAGATAAATCTAATATCCTAACAGGAAAATAAAGCAAACCACAAAAACAATTTGAAAATCTTATTGTAAATTAACTTACGATTCCAGATAACAATCTGCATTCATATGAAAATTACGTTTCAAAACAGGATCTGTCTTTACTTGTCTTATTCTTTTTATTTGCATGCCATGACTTGTGGTTGATATGCACTTAGATAATTTATTGAAACTTTTTCAGACATTCTTTTCATACTCGTATTCTTCATAATATAATGCATGATATACTCGTATCCGTTCCCCTTTTTGTAATTTTTATAACATCATTAATCAAAGATTTTACAACAGATCTGATCAGAACGGTAGACCGTTAGGAAGTAGATTTCATTGTTATTACTTAAAAATCCTATCTACCATACGGTGGACCGTATGGTTTATGGTTTTTAAGGATATTGTAATGGATTACAATATAGTCTATTTTATCTTATAACTTCTTAGTGCTCCACTTTCATTTTATTTTATTATATTCTATTTGGATTAGATAGATTCTCTACTAGTAGATAGATAGGTACCTTGCCTGTCCATTTCATGCTGTGGATTGTCTCTTATCCTTAAAAATCCTTATCTACAAAGCACTTCGAGGATACTACCCAAGGCTTCTCAACCAGCAGTACTAAAACTGCATTTCTCATCTCCACTTTGTAAGAGCTCGCAACAATACCTCGACCGAATAGCTCGAATAGCTACACTCTCGCTTCGCTGCCAACGAAATGGAATCCGCGGTCATTAGAAATTCTACTCTACGTGATGACTTCATTGCTATCGGATTCCTTCAGCGCGTGCACAAGTGTCACTTGGACACGCACAATGAGCATATTTGATATCACCTGACCGATCGCGAGCGATGGAATTCGTTAATGGAGGAGCAACATTGTATATACGAGTATGTGCAGCTGTATTGTAAGATCCCGCCCGTTTACAAAGGGTTTAGACGCAGGATTAAATTTTCTAGTCGGATTTTATAACGCTTAGATAAAAGAAAACCCTAACCTATGACAACCTTCGGAATGGAAGAAGTCACTTGGATGTTGGGTTTCTTCTTTTGAAATAATAGGTCTTCTGTGGTGCAAGATTAATGGATATTATTAATTCATTTGTCCAGTTTGGACTTGAATCTAAATGTTGGACTAATTTACAAAGTAGTGCAGGTACGGAAACCTAAGAATAGGTTATTGTGGTGTCAGATAATGCCCATGGCTTCCTACCGCATCCTGTTATTTTAATGCATCTTCTGATTGCCTAGTGACATTAACTTTTACACACTAACTTACCTACTGAAACAAATGATCGCGTTCGCGTTCTATTAATTTGTTAAATAAAATGGTACAATAACTTTTCAAGAATTAATAAGTCTCAAATACGTTTTGTTGTAAGTAGGTAGGTGTTAGGGAAATCTGGTACAAACTGTTTACTTTTCCTGTTCAACAGGATAGATTAAGAAGAATAACTTGAGATCGCCTTGAGAATTCCACCTACTTACTTCATAAAGGTTGTCATAAGAAGACACGACTTCAACGAAGCGAACCGACCAATGCGTCGGACCGACCGTTTTAGTGTCGAGAATAATTTAGTGTTTGTTTATTACGAGCCTTGCTGTGCCGAATTGACTCGTACGTCCGATTTATGGTGCTGAAAATAATATTCTGAAAACAATACTGATCAGCCGGTGCATACCTCGCCGCTCGCAACCCGAGTCAGCACACCAACCTACATTCTGGCATTCTTTTAGAAACCGTAACACACCGCCTCTACGTTCCGGATACACGCGCTCAAGCCATAATCGCTCTAAAACATATCGCAATAAAACCGATTTCGATTCGCCACGGCCATTAGAATTTCAAGCATTGCATTGGTAGAGAGCTGTAAATCGGCGTACTCTGATTGATACGATGAAATTGATAACTGATATGAGCAAATATTTCAGCTCCTAGTTGAGCTTTGTTGAACGTCTACCTCGTTTCCGAGATTTTATGTTTATTGAAGATCTACGACATAGATTATTATTATATAGTCAAGCAATTTGGAACATTTTGATGCTCCAAATAGCTTCACTAAACAGTCCTGATTTAATAATGAATATACAGACAAAGTTGGCAAATGAACAGAATGTTTAGTAATTTCTGACAAAGTTGATTTTTTTGTTAATTTTGAATTTGTATTTGCCCTTCGTGGTATACAACGTTGCCTATTCATTGAATTTTATTATAAACATTTTTTTATTTAGTTCTAAGTTGTTAGAGGCGGTTGCCTCTTTGTGGATAATATCATTTTTAGATCTTTTCCTTCACTTGAATATTTTAAAATTCAACAAGTCGGTTATGATATTTGCTTGTAGACAAACAATGTTAAGAATATTTTGATGTATTTATCGAGGTCGCATAAAAGCAAATGTTTACTCTTACTGTTTTTAAATTAGTACTCGAATTTTCCTCAAACTTACGAACAGTTGATGAGAAGCTTTCGACAGTACAGTAACTGGAAAAATCGCCAAATCCATTTATCTAAAACTTGGATAATACGAAATGTATAAATGTTCAAGAAAATTCGAACCAAGTGCAACTTTGAATACTTATAGTACTTATGGCATACGGACAAACTTTATAAAGAGTTATGAGGTCCTGGACCGAGAGGCTTTAGTAGAGGAACAAATTAATTCTTTATCTACAGGTTTGTACAGTCTGGAAGTGCAGTTACTCACGATCGTTTCATTGAGTTCCGTGATCTATGACCACTGGGCCGTGAAACGGGGCCAGCCCTACGAAATTGGTAAAATGAGAATAGTGGCATCGGTTAGAGAGCAGTGCTAGTGGTCCGACCAAATTCCTGAACGCTTTCTCTGTGTCAGTGGCGAAGCACGCATGCCGCGGCGCCCGCGCAACGAAAGTGAGCGTCGACGTCGCGCCCGCTGTCATCGAGTTGCATAATTACCCGCGCTCCGACCATTGTTTGTAAACACTCAGAACATCACTGAACAAATTGCGTGATCGTATTTTGATTAGATACGCATACCTGAATCAATAATGATCGCCATCGCGAAATGGAATTTAATTTTCGACTTTTTCAAGGCGAAATTCTTACATAAAACGTTGCGTTTGCGACGTTGCAATTGACATTTTTATTGCATACGTGTATGTAAATTTGCGAATGGCGCGTTTCTATAGCCTAATGCAGACAGACTTTCAGATGGCATATTCAGTTTTTGTACGGGCTAATCCTAATTGCTTTATCAATTTGTTTTTCTTTCTAGAAGAAGCTGCCCGTCCCTTCTTTGCACGGGTTTGCATTACTTAATTAAGTACAATTTTAAAATGTTGTTACTCAGGAATAATCTGAATAATGGTGCTTTCTGCAGAAAAATATTTCTTGCATTTATTTTTGCAACGAAAGGGCTATTTATAGCTTGTAGAGCCGATAAAAATCCTTGACAAAAATAAATACAAACGCATCTGCACACCATTTGTACTGAGCATCGATCAGACTATGACGCAGCAGTGCTCAACCGATACCCCAAATCGGTCACCAAAAGAAAATCGGACTGAATGTTTTCGCGACCGATCATCGGCATGCGGATATTCGCCGGGGGATGCAAGCCGGATAAACTGTTGGATTGTGGGTCGGCGAAATTCAAGCGGGACGTGTTTCACTCCGTCCGCGATATGCCGTCGCCTCGGAAAGCTCTGCTTTCCCATCGCTTCTAAATTCCATTGTCGTCGACTTCAGACGTCTAATGAGGGTTTAGAAATGAAGTGATGGCAAGATTGCTAGAGCGACATAAGTTAATCCAGCGTTGGATAAAATAATTCAAGTGACATCGAATCGATTGTAGTTTGCTGATGATAGAGCCCTTTTGCTGAATCATTCAATATATAAATACATAGCTTCAATTTATAAATCGGGGTTCAGGTATGATGGCGACTGAAGAAGTTCAAAAAGCAAATTCAATTTGAGAAAATAACAAAGATATTGTCGTTCCAGTTGCTGGTTTATCCCGTTCCTATTTAACACAACAAAGGCCCGGAACATTTAAAAACTAATTTAAAAGAAGTACATCAGTGGAGCGTAGAGAAAAAAAAACAAAACAATCATTTTGGCAGTCACAGGCCAGTCGCAAGGAAACGCGCTCGAATCGCCAATGATGCTTTTATCGCGAAACCAGTCCGACGCAACAATGGTACCCTTTGTGGCTCGAATTTAGAGAGGGTCACTCCGGTTCGCTAAGTCCGTTGCTACACAAGGTTGGTTACAACATTATTATTATTATTAAGTACCGAATAAACGTCTGGATGGGTTAGTGATTGTAGGGTCTCGTGCAAAAATCTGAATAAAGTTTAAAATTGATCAAGATTTGTGTCATTTATGTAAAATCTAAAATAATAAGAGAAAAGACATCATTATATCCTCGGTGCCAAACGAAAAACATTGGGAGACAGTATTGAATACACTAATAATGTTGGATAACACTACGTTTTCGTTTATCATTTTGACATTTATCATTTATGATCACGCGTTTAAAACAAATAAGTATTATGACCTAACCAACGAAATGACTAAAAATGGTTATATAGCACGGTTGTATGCTGTGGAAGTGGGTGCGAGAGGTATACCAGCGAAATCTCTCTACAACCTACTGAAGGACTTAGGATTACCAAGATCTAATATTAGCTCGTTACTGGAAAGAGCAACTAAAGCTGCTTTACTCGGCTCATACCAAATATGGTTGGGAAGGGAGAGGAATGTCATCGGTGGAGGTGATCGTTAGTATACTATAAAGGGGCCCCTTAAACCTACACGCTGGGTCGCAAGTCCCAGGCGCCGACTGACATTCCTCTCTGTTCCACGCGATGGACCCGGCACCCGCACGGAGAATCCATGGATAGCTAAGAAGTTCGTCTCTTCATCATTCATATATCATATCCGAAAAATTTCATGAATGAAATGTAATTTTGCGGATTTAGCAACTCTTGAGTTTTTGAATGTAAAACAACAAAGTTAATTACATTTAAACTTTTTTGATGATGTCTTATATCGTATGATCATCCCTATTTGCTAATCCCTTAGAACATAGGCTACCTTTTACTGCGATAACAAGGGGTCTGAAATGCACGCGGACGGCCGTTAGTAATTAATAAAACTCTAAACAGACACTTTCTAGTCCTTCGTTAGCTTCAAGTAGAGTCACTTGTGCAGTAAGTACTCTTTCAACTGCAGTAGTAATGATAACAAAGGCATTCCAGGACGTCACTTCAATAATCGAGCAAGGGCAATTAATCAGCATCGATAAACGGATCGTCGGAACTTCCGAGTGTTTACAGCGGGAACGCGGCCTTGGAGGCGAGTCGCATTCCAGACTCCAGCTGCTGACATTGTTTGTCGATCCAACGCAGTATCGGTAAGTAGATATTACATATATGCTAGTGTACTTTGCAAATTTCAGGCAGGCAAAAGTCCTTTTTACGAATCTATCCAAAGATAGATGGGAGAAAAAGTTAGAAGACACATCAATATCATAGATGTCAATAAATTAATGTTATAGACAAATTAGAAGCTTTCGTACTTTGCAAAATTTAAGGCAGAGTTGAATAGATTTGAAAATAAAACGAGTGCAAATACATCATCCCATCATCATCGTGCCGAGGCACGAGTCACGACCCTTTCCAATAGACGCAGATATCTTCCTAAAATACCCATTCTAACACTATCTAAATAGAGATGTAGTACATTTCATTGAAAAAGACTTAATTTATGAGAGTCGTTGTTATGATGGTCGTTTAAAACCTTCTTACCCGACATTTTACAGCACAGATTCAATCATCGTTACAAAAGTTTTTAATCTCAGAAGAGACAAAAAATCAATGTAAAAGAACATTGTAATGAAGTCAAAACAGTTGTGAAACTAAAAATAGAGTTAGGTACTTCCGATATTTTCACTCTTTCTTACTATCAAGATGAATATGTGATAAGAACCTATCTTGTCTTAAATTCGCGCAAGCATACAGTCCTTCTAAGTACTCTGCTCTGACACGTGTAACACGCGGCAATCTATTTATAGGCAAGGCAGAGCAAAGATATACCTACCTAACTTACGATTTTTTCAACTAATTTAAGTTGTGATATACTAAAGTCTAGTACCTAGTTGAATTGGAACACAGGCGAAAATTTGAAATATTGTGTGTTTCAAAACATTCCCATACATATCAATTCCTAAGTAACGTTATCTTTTATTAAAAAGCTACAATAATATATATATATATATATATATATAAATATATCGATGCCTAACGACCAAAAAGGCCTAACCGCCACTTACCAAACTCTACTTCTCTTCAAAATGTATTTTTTAAAGTATTACAAATCATTCATCTAAGGGTGTTTTTAGTCGCTTATGCTCAAATGGATTTACTTTTTTACAGCAAAAATGTCGTAACTGCATTTACCAAAAAAATTAATGTTAGCTTAAGCGACTTAATTGCATCTGTATTTTTATTAAAATTGCTTAACCGACATTAAGCCAACATAAGAAGTGATTGACGAAAAAGTCTTAGTGTTAGCGAAATACTAAATATACAGGGTGTCGCAGATAACCTGTACCAGCGAAAGTCTGCGATCAGGGACACCAATACCCATAGATTGAATCATTTATTTTGAGAAAAAAATGGGATAAGCGCCACAATGCATAGTAATATGTGATAGGGCAAATAATCCTAAGCGCCATATCTTATATTTGAAAATTGCAGCCCGAAAGTATTAAGCGACATTTTTGTTATTCATTGTTTTCAAGCAAAATTGTCTCAGTAACTTTTTCAAAATATTATATTTCCTAACCACCAGAATGAAAAAAAAACACTAAATATTGGGCGCTTAGGACGTAAAATTACGGCTTCGAGTCTTAATTTACCAACCGCTTAAGCGACAAAAATAACGCCCCAGAGAGACGAAACCTAGATAGAACGACGCAGAAAAAAAAGGCGATTCCAATGATGTATATAAGTCGATTTCGCAAAAAATTTCGCTTAGGCCATTTTGGCCGTTAGGCATCGATATATATATATGAATATGCATGTCCAAACGCCTATGTAACTCGTATGGAATGCTTTATCACTGTTATATAAATAACCTATCAGCATTTTAATTATACACTGTTTATAAATGAGCTTGCATATATGTATTTCCTTTCGTACCATTTTGATAAGTAGCAAAAAGGTGCTGATCAATACAAAATAAAAAGAAGTAAACTGAGAACAGACTAACACCAAGCGAAAGTTTAAGCCTGGGACTGAAAGATTCACTACGATACAATAAAGCCAGATACTATGGTATCTGGCTTTAGCTGCCTACTTAGTGCAGAAAATATGTAGATTTTCACCAATAGATAAAAATCAAGACAATTAACGAAGATGTTCGTAAGTATCGGTACTATCGTCACGATATTAGTTTTATCGTCCATTCGACAATTTTATAGCGTCAAAGCGAAAGAATTTGAAACATTTAGTGACATTGATAACGTTACAAATCTAACAATAAGTAAAATCATGACGGCAATAAACTGATAAGTAGCCGCATTCTTCACTGAGTTTATTCCGTTATAAATAAGGTGAATCGCTCTGGTAATTTGGAGTAACGAGAACTTATGACGGTTAATTCAATACGGGAAATGCTTACGCTTACATCTCTCTCTTCCAAATTGCTATGTCCCGCTTTACAAACCTTTGAACGGTTTAATTAAAAACGCGCAAACAATCACAAGGCTATCGCAAATTGATGTCTGGTTATTATTGATCATGCATCTACGAATGCATTATAATAAATTACCTACTGTTAGTACTTTAACAATAACAATACAGTCGTTAAACAATAAGTAGGTAGGTTCTTTGAGTACGTACGATTTAATAAAACGAACACTCAAGCCAAGTTTCATATCAATTTCGAAAAAATAGAGCAACATATTAAAATTAATAAAATTAATAGACAACGCTCAGCCAAAATCATGAAATTTCAAGCAAGATTTGAACACGAAGGCGGATTGTTATCTTCATAAGTCAATAAATGGCAACATGTTGGAGGACCTTCGCTATTTGAGGTTATTTATGATCTTCACGAAACCTTGTCCTTATTAATATCAATAACAAATATTGTTTGTTGTCACGAGTATTAGAATAGAAATGGTAATTATGTATGTACCTTATGAAACAAAACCTATTAATGATCATAATAAAAGCAAAAATCATCATCATCATAAGATAATGAATATTATTAAATAAAACTTACCAAAACTGTCTGAATCGCTGGCAGGGTACGCCGGGCACGGCTGCACCATCGTAGCAGCTCTCGAGAGAACATCCAAAGCTGATTCTACCTTCTCCATATCTGCAACAACATTATATTTACCGAATTAGGTTCTTCTTTAAAAAATTAGGGGTCCACCAATCTAAAACCAACTTTTCTTTAACAGACATACGTTTAGGTAATGCAGCTGTACCTACTCGGTATCTAAATCTATTTATTACTACGAGTATATACATATTCTTCGATTTTTAAGACTAGTTACGCCTGTAGCTAGACTTAAAGTACTATTTACTCCTATCTAATTAGACGCAACATAGAGAAAGGCTTCCAACGTAGTGGTGCTACGATCGCTGCTAATGCCATCGTGCAAAGCTTCCACAATGGCAGGATATGCATCATGGTATATGCCCACTATGTAAAAACGGAGTCAAGAGTGTCTTCAAATCAGATTTTACGAGATTGCTTTACTTTTGAACGTAGTGAACGGATGATGATTATTGTTTTTCTTCCAAGCTCATTAATATTAGAGTACTATGTGTGCTTGCTCAATTTAATTTCATTGGCTGGTAAGCAAACAATTTCTGGCACACAATATTTTTCAATATTTTCTTTCACACCACGAAATGTGTAATAAAACACACCAGACGAGATCCTAATTGCGACGGCAGTAGAATCTCGTGAATCCACGTCTGGATTTGAAAAATATTTGGCTCGTCGTCTCAGACTGAAGTAATATGGCATGCAAATACCGATTCGGCGGAAATTCCTCATTTCGCGTAAACGGCTAGACGGAGGACAGACGTGCGCCAAGTCGTACGGCAGCGCGTAAATAACGCGGGAGTCAGATGATCAAACAAAGAGTTGTGAAACTTGTGTCGCGCGCATACCGCGATGCGGGAACGAAGCCAATGGACCACGTTATAGCAGATGGGACTAACCACGAAAGTAAAACTAGATATGTTGTACTTTCGTGGTTAGTCCCATCCAATCCCATCCCATCCACTTCATAGGTAATGCTCGACTTAGTACGGAGTAGTAGAACAGTTTACTTTAAGTTCGGGTCTTCTCATAAGACACAAACTTAAAGTAAACTGTTCCTATCATTCATCGGTATGATCAAAGAGTAAGCGACAATTCATCTTCCAAGAAATCGTCAAATTATCCGCATTATTAATTTTGTAGCCATAGGGGATGGACAAACAAAGTTTCCCTGTTTCCTAATATGGCATTTTTTTTTATGTTAAAGCCAAAAGGGTACTGTTTCACCAAGAAAAACTGCGCTCCTATACATGTGTTTGAATTTATACTAGCGTAAAACATAAGAAAGTTAACACGTGGTTACAGAATTAACTTCGTTACATTAATTCGATCGAAACTGTGAAACTAAACAACGAGCAGGTAATTTTCTATTATGTTTATTTCATTTAGGTATGAGAAACAAAAAAAATAGGTTAGATATTCACCAAAGAAAAATTGGTTAAAATTCTTGTCTTTTTTTATGCAGAGGCGGGAAACGATCTAGCGGGTCGCCTGATGGTAAGCAATCACCGTCGCCCATGGACATCCGCGACACCAGAGGTATCGTTGATGTGTTGCCGGCCTTTTAAAAGAGGTGTAGATCTTTAAATAATAGCAATAATAAAACAGAATGGGAATAAATAAATAAATAAATAAATAAATAAATAAAAAAAAAGAATAAACCTGAAAAAGTCTACTAGCATGATAACGTGCTTTTGTAGATAGATGTAATTAAGCAATGTCATTGGACTATGGGTCGGCTAATTACAAAAAGTAATTAAATAATTGTCTAAATGGTTCCTTTGCTAGATTAGATTTATGTCCATAAATATAAAGTAACTAAGAAGTGTGTCATAAGTAAAGTACTGGCTATCCAAAATAATTGAGATGGTATCTTTATCATTACCAAAACACTATCTGCTAGACCGTTTTCTTTTAATAACCGCACGCTTTCCTGAGCACACTTTGTGAATCAGCTTTTGTTGAATAACGCAGACCAAATATTGTGATAATAATAAACGAGATTCGCATACCTAGTTAAACCGGCATACCAGGCGAAATATTTGTGTGACGGTCACGCCAATACAAACAGATAGGTATTGTTTGTTGCTTAATTAACAGAATACGCCGCGATCGCCACAGTGGTATTCGAAAAGATAAAAGGCATACATTAACTAATGATAGTAAAATATAAGGTGCGATTACGTGCATTCCAAGCATAACGGACGAATTCATAAACAGACGCTGATGAATCTAAATGAGAATAATGGACGTGAAATTCTTGGAGTGCTGTGAGGGAGTATAATGACATTACTTTCAAAAGTCGAGATGCAAGATTGTTGTAATGTTCTCACACTCTTCACGTGAGGCGTAGAAAAAGGGATGGGTAAACAAAACGCGGGAATGACGACTGATGCGGTGACTGGTCGAGTTAATGATGAGGAATGTGGTGGGTACGTCAACCACAATAGAATTTTTCTGGCCGGAGGCGGAGTCACGAGTGGTCGTCTAACGGCCTCTAGGTACGGAATAGATCATTCGACACATAGGTGGTCACGAAGCAACTCGATCGAACGTTATTGTTAAATTTGACGGTCCAACGAAACCAGAAATTCCTTGGTAATAACTCTCGCAGTCTCACTCAGTATTAGGTTCAACTTACTTAGTATCTGTTCGCTTCTGTTAATACTCTTTCTGTATGATACACCAGGTGCTATTTTTTGCGGTTTGTACCTGTTTTGCGAACATCCACCTATAATTTGAATTCCTCAGTTACTTCATGTCATCTACTTCTTACAGTTCATGTAGTGTTAACTGAGCAATTTGCATATCATTTGAATACTGATTGTGTTAAATCAACACGTCACCCACATGATAACGATTACCGTTAAAAGTTCTTCGACCGAACGGTTCATCAGTAGGTAGCATATGACTTTCTCAGTTTAAAGGAGATAAGGAGGTGCAACAATGTCAATGAAAATATTAAATCTAGTAAATCTAAGTACTTTGTGTAAAAACAAAAACTCTTATCACCTGCTAGTTTCAAAACGAAAACCACATGGTGGTGGAACCTTGACATTCCGTGTGTTAAAAATAATTATCTATTTTAGTTAATTTCTTTGGGTGTTTTAATTTAAGCCTTGCGTTGCGGCAATAAGGTTTATTTGGGTGGGTTGGTTGGTGAAGTCGATGGGATGCCCGCATTTAGGGTGCGATGTATTCTTTTACGACGGCCGCTACCCCTGCTGTGCGCAGGCGCACGTGGCCGGGACCGAGGGAATGGCAGATGTTACGTCCCAACTTTTAGGGTTGCTCGAATTGTAAGGGGAACGCGATCCTCTTCGCTGTGACCGCTTTGAACTGCGTAATTGAACGGTGAATTTGTATTTCGGCTTTGTAGGATGGATTGGAAGGTTTTTGTACGTTTTTAGACGGATAAAAATATTTTTTTTAAATAAATAAAGCAACAAGGACAATCAGGATTTTAATTGAAGTTGTGTATATCAAGACTTTAATTTTTGTTGTAAATCAACAAAAAAATAGGTTTAATCATTCATTAATGTTTTGATCATTACATTGCATACCTATTTAGAACAAAATATTGTCTGCCTGTACCTATTGGGAAATAACTATTCTACCTTGGTTATTAATTGATAAACGATAATGTTTATGTGCAGTTCGTTATAGTAAACATACCTATTTTAAATATTCTGTGTACACATTTTCAACATTACGTCGTACCTGATACACAATTTTGCAAATATTATTTAACAATTCCATTTCATACGATTGAGGTTGGAGGACTCTTTAATGTTTTCTGCAAAGTCTAGGTACCTAGGTACCTACCTAGTTTTGTTTTTATTACGATAATCATCGATCTTATTCCAAAATAAGTGGGTACAACCTAAGTACAGGAGCTGATGTCCACGGTAGTGTAAACGGGCGCATAGAATTAGTTCGGGGTCACATTGGGTAATCGTACGCTGTTTATCGCGCTGTTATCACTGCGCACGCGGGTTTGTCCGAGTTCGCATTCCAAACTATTTCGTGCGATCTTCCACGGTGTTGCCAGTGTTATGAAGTTTAAATTGCACATTGAGAGATAGAAGTTTAATTTTTGACGGGAATTTGAACATTATTGACACACTTAATTGGTAATTTACCTTTTCAAAATGCGACTTTAGGTCTCTTGCAATTAATTAATGATACCGCAGGATTGAGAAGATACTAAACATGATTAGGTATAAAAAGGCAGTTTTGACTCAAGTATCAACGTAAAATTGTCGTCACTCGAATCAAGTAGTGTAACATAACAAGGGTAAAAAGAAACTTAAGTACCTACCAAAAATGTGATTAAAGTAATATTCTGGCAACGCTGATATTCCATTCCATCCATGCTCGCGCGCTCGGTGTAGCGGCGAAATTTTTTGCCAAGCGCAAATGGAACCGGTAGGTACCCGTACCTACTTATTACATAGTAATGTTATGTACCTACTCGGATGATGGAGTCATTGGCAGTGCCGATCTCGGCATGAATACAATAGGCAACTAAAACCATTCGAACAAGTATGCAATAGTGATGAAGGATGGCTGTGGTTAGTAGGTATGCACCTATTAGATAATGTAGACACATAACATTGTTTACTTAACTAAAGATCACGTGATTAATAAGAATTGTTAACACATGAATGCAACAAATAATGTAGAAAACAATGAAGAAATAAGTTATATTATTAGATAAATAAAAAACTCACTTATCTGTAGGGTTTCCCACGATGTTTCACAATATTCAAGCGAATAAATACTTATTTCACAGCAATAAAGTCTTCAAAAACTCAAAATATTGTTCAGATCGGATCCAAAGCAATTGTCCAACTTACTGAAACTTCATAACAATCTTAAAACCGGCGAAGAACAAAAATCAATAGGTCTCAGAGTAGCAATAACACCGTTTACGTTCGCACGAACAACACGACTGACAGCAACGTACTGCGATGCGAAAAAACGTACCGACTCCTACCGTTTATTATCCATTGTCCGCCAAATACACTGTTTTATTTGTTGTTATTTCATAAAAACCAACTATCGCGCCACGACTCTGTTGACGAAATAGTGGCGTTTGACATTTGAGCCGAGCCCACAGCGATTGGAATCCGCGGAATGTCAAATATTTTCAGTGCCGCCATCTATGTGGTGGAATGCGCAACGAGCGAGAGGCGGCACACTGGAGTGCTACGCGTAGCCTTTTTAAGTCACAAAGGTGGGTATTGTTTTTGTAGATTATGGAAACTGATTAGAGACGTATTTTTTTTCGGATACAAGATTATATTTTAGCGTTTTTAGTTGATGATGCGGTTAAAAGGTGTATTAAGAAAGCGCGGTTTGTTCGCGAATTCAAAGGAATGCGTCCAGTTATGGCCGCCTCTGAGACGTCAGAGCGAGCACGCAGGCGTGATGGTCGGCCGTCTGGTAGGGTTATCGACACACTGGTAGGGTCAGCACAACCTGCGCATGTAGCGTGACAGAATCTGCTCCGCTCTGGTACTTTCATTATTTAGAATTTAGATTATTATGGGCCTTAATTGTACGTAATAATGTAATGGAATGAGCGAAATGTTCGTTCATTACAAAAAGTTCTGTGGGGCAAAAACTCATAACTTTCTATTTATTTCAACTGTATAATTCATTAAAATTGCAGCAATACCTGAAAAATTGGTGCTTAACTTGCTTAACAATAAAAACATTGAATAGGTAAATGAAAACATTATACACTACGAAGAAACTACTCGCTTTGTAAGTCATTAGGTAAATTACCTTTTTTAAAACCTACTTATTGCAATTTTAATTTGACTTTTTAAAATATTTATATTAATAAAAAAAATCAAAGTGGATCTAAATTCAATATCTTTTTCAAATAACAAATCATAAACATAAACACTCACTTTTAAAATCAGTACCGCCATCTTGCGAACTAACGGTGAACTCAAATGTGCATGTACTTGCAAGAAGATGTTGTCACGTCTGCTTTTTACAGTTCTGCTTGATACGGTTTGTGCGACTGCAAGCAAAGTGGGCCGGGGTTACTAGGTTCGAATCCCGCGTTGCATCAAAAATTATGATTTGCTTTGGCATTTGCGAAAAACTTGGAAAAGCTATGTGAGCATAGAAATGCTGATGGATATCTTTAACGTTGCTTGTTGTTATTATAAAAGCTAACTTCTTATTGGATCTTGGCTTGGAGTCTTGAACAATAGAATAAGAAATCAGTCGTATTATTGCCCTCACTCAAATGTAAGAATATAAGGAATCGCATGTTCATCACGTGTTTGAAATAAATTGACACAACTTATATTGACACATTGTTTATTTTATTCTAACACAACATTCTTAAACCTCAGAAATAAACCAACGCATCGTCAACACAACGTAAGCGGAATACAAGTCTAACGATCAATCCTCTTCACTAATACTAGGCGGCTTTAGCCGCATTGCAATCTCTTACAATATAATTGAGGAGTTATATGTGAATCTTCCTAGCGGGACCCCCCGAGCTAGAATTATAAAACTAATGGCAACGCTTCAGTAGTTCAATGTACCTTTCGAGTTTAATAATAATTTTCAATGTACCTCAATAGTTTTGGCAGAAATCACGATTTAGTGACTGATCTTCCTAGCGGGGCCCTCCGCCGTTTTACGTTCAAAATACATAAATGATATACCGATCGAATGCATTTTCAATGTACCTCGCGAATTATGTATAAAATTCAAAAAATATATAATAGAACCAAAGAAATTCCGCTTCAAAGGTATTGTCTTCCTAGCGGGGCCCTCTGTAATTAAAGTGAATAAGAATAAAAAAAGTATACAGTTTTAGTGTATTTCCAATGTACCTCCTAGTTCTCCATCCATTTACCCAATTTAGATGCAAAATTATGAGATATTTACAAAAATGGTTAAAAGTATGGTCAGCAAAATAGTTAGCGTTAACTAAACGTAACCTCCTTCATAGTAGGTAAATGTTGGCATTCAGTGAGAGATATTTGAAGGACTTTTTTATTTATATCAAATGATAAACACGTGATAAACAGCAATAAAATCTGATTATGTTTGTGTAACAATCTACAAACTCCATTGTAGTTATGTTTTTGATATATATGTATGTGTCATCGAAGCATTAATAGTTTTCAATATTAATATATTTGAGAAATGTCAAATCTTTGGCGCGAAGCGAAATGCGCGTTTGAAAAAAAAATTTCAAAATTATTTTTTTATAATGCTCAATCACTGGTGTTGGCATATCATTTATTAGCGCGAAGCCAAAAAAAAAACAATATCAATAGTGGATTTCCAAATATAAACAATAAAATTATTTATTTCATTTTGCAAACACATACATCTAATTATTATTCATAGAAACAGTTTTTAAAAGTATCTTTCAAAAATCTTAGCGCGGCGGGAAAAACGCGCGCTAAAAAAAAATAATTAATAAAAATTATCTATTGAAACCAATTATGAGCGCGAAGCCAAGTAAAAAAAAAATAACAACAGTGGAATTACAAATATAAATAATTATTAGTTTCCTTTTGTAAATACATACCGGTAATTCATAGTAATATTTTTTATTTTTTAATTTTCCTAGTTAATTAAAACATTGAGGTTAAAATCAACAGATATTTTTAATTCATTGTTTTTTTAGTTCTCGCGCGCTTTGCCGCCGCGCCAAGGAGGTATATGAAAGATATTAAAATTAAAAAATATTACTATGAATTACCGGTATGTATTTACAAATGGAAACTAATAATTATGTATATTTGTAATTCCACTGTTGATATTTTTTTTTACTTGGCTTCGCGCTCATAATTAGTTTCAATAGATAATTTTTATTAATTATTTTTTATAGCGCGCGTTTTTCCCGCCGCGCTAAGATTTTTGAAAGATAATTTTAAAAACTGTTTCTATGAATAATAATTAGATGTATGTGTTTGCAAAATGAAATAAATAATTTTATTGTTTATATTTGGAAATCCACTATTGATATTGTTTTTTTTTTTTGGCTTCGCGCTAATAAATGATATGCCAACACCAGTGATTGAGCATTATAAAAAAATAATTTTGAAATTTTTTTTTCAAACGCGCATTTCGCTTCGCGCCAAAGATTTGACATTTCTCAAATATATTAATATTGAAAACTATTAATGCTTCGATGACACATACATATATCAAATCATAACTACAATGGAGTTTGTAGATTGTTACACAAACATAATCAGATTTTATTGCTGTTTATCACGTGTTTATCATTTGATATAAATAAAAAAGTCCTTCAAATATCTCTCACTGAATGCCAACATTTACCTACTATGAAGGAGGTTACGTTTAGTTAACGCTAACTATTTTGCTGACCATACTTTTAACCATTTTTGTAAATATCTCATAATTTTGCATCTAAATTGGGTAAATGGATGAAGAACTAGGAGGTACATTGGAAATACACTAAAACTGTATACTTTTTTTATTCTTATTCACTTTAATTACAGAGGGCCCCGCTAGGAAGACAATACCTTTGAAGCGGAATTTCTTTGGTTCTATTATATATTTTTTGAATTTTATACATAATTCGCGAGGTACATTGAAAATGCATTCGATCGGTATATCATTTATGTATTTTGAACGTAAAACGACGGAGGGCCCCGCTAGGAAGATCAGTCACTAAATCGTGATTTCTGCCAAAACTATTGAGGTACATTGAAAATTATTATTAAACTCGAAAGGTACATTGAACTACTGAAGCGTTGCCATTAGTTTTATAATTCTAGCTCGGGGGGTCCCGCTAGGAAGATTCACATAGGAGTTATCTGTAAGACTGGATTTCATTAGGCACGAACTCTTAAACAATTAAACTGCCCAATTATGAGACAGCTGCCTTCTTGGGGTAGTGTTTAGAGCGCTGTGCTCAAAACTTCGGAGTTCGTGGGTTCAAATCACGCGAGCACCTTTTGTGTTAGTTTTCAGAGTTTAGTAACGACATTGCAGGCTGGAATCACCTAATTTTTCGATAATAATGATGATTCCTTGTTTCGAAACATGTTAAGCCGGTCGTCCCGACTATTAGCCAAATAGTCTGGATCCCCTTGTAAGGGCTATTGAGGTCAGACGACAGTAGCTTCATTGTAATAACCAGGCATATCAATTCAGGATTACAGTCGCAGCGTACCCTGGGCTCCAAGGCAATGGCCGAGGTTGCAACCGAGATAAGCGCTAGGATGATGATGATCCTATTGAGAGGTCACGACTTGGTACATAAATAGGGTTTATTTCATTATCAAGTTTTTCACTGGAGTGGAGGCTGACCTGCGTGAGCTCGGGGTTGAGAACTGGTTGGAGGTGGCGCAAAGTCGAGACCGGTGGAAGTGTCTCGTTTCGGAGGCCAAGACACACATTGGGTTGCTGAGCCATCAAAGATAGTTAGTTAGTTAGTCATTATCATGAGCCTGTTGCTGTCCACCACTGGATGTAGGCATTGCCCAGATGAGGGATCACCACTCTTTGCAGGCGGATTGATGGCTGCACGACGAGTAAATCGCATTCCCCCGGGTACTTAATTGATTACGCAGATGTGTGTACTTCTGATTTAAATTCTGATCTCCTCAACAAATTGGATCGTCTAGTCAACTCTGGCATACGTTTCATCTTCAATCTTCGTAAATACGATCACGTCTCCTCCTTCCGCACTCAACTTAAGTGGTTGCCTGTCCCACTTCGCCGCAATGCCAGAATCCTTTCCACACTTTATTCTCTCCTCAATGATCCAAACGCCCCTGCTTATCTTAAAGCTAACTTCCAACTTCTGAGTTCGACTCATGACCGTCAGTTGCGATCTTCCAATAAGTTAACGCTTGCCACTCCCTCCCACCGATCCGGTTTTGTAGCGAACTCCTTCACTGTAAAGGCTGTTAGACTATGGAACACTCTTCCTGATAATATTAGGCAGGCTCCGAGTAGAAGAGCTTTTAAGTTTTTAGTTCATAAGTTTCTCACTAATTCTTGCGCATCATCGTCCACCAGTTACAGTACTTAAACTAGCAAATCTAGCATCATTTATCATTTATATTTTATATCTTTGTTATTTGGTTTATATATATTGTTGAATTTTTATTGTATATTATATGTATATATATGTATATAGTTATATGTATATAGGTATTTGTTTAGTTTATGTAGTATATTATGTGTTAGGTATAAGTAATAAACTTATATTTACTTAGTTTTTATAGCACTACCTACCTTACTAGTCACTTTCTGTTTGACCCTAAGGTTGACTGGTAGAGAATGCCATGAGGCATTAAGTCCGCCTTTTGTACAATTTTTATATGGTGCAATAAAGTTTAAATAAATAAATAAATAAATACCTAATATTAAAAATGGATGACCATGGAAACTTTTCTTACATAAGGCAAGAGATTAAAATAACACCCGTTTAATTAAGGAAGGACGCTTTCTGGTAAATGTTTATGTATGATGTGTTCTGGAGGGAAGTTTGCGTGTATTTTATGAGTAGCCAATCCACTAACTCCTCAATCATATTGTCTTGCTAAGTCTAAGTTGGTGTAGTTTACTCGTACAGTAATTAGCTCATAGGATAATTCGTGGGCATGTTCAACAATTACGTATTCTTTTTTCCAGATTATGGTAAAGTTGTAACACTGTGTTGTTGCTTAAAATTATAAACCTGTAGCCGTGTGTCAAAAATATTTAAGTGTCTTTAATAGTTTGTTTTAAGTCATAGTACCTATTAGTTTAAATTCCACTTTTATAAGAAATAAATGGATCATATACCTACGCCTTTTATCTGTTTTTTGGCGCAAATTTTGGAAAAAATATGACCTCGTTTCCACAAAAGTGCACAGTGGTTCACAATACCAGAACCAGAGAAACAACATTCAAAACATTAATAAGTAATATTCTTTTAGATCCATTAATTTATTTAATTTAATCGCATCATGTCGTATATTTTACCATTAAGTACTTACTAAAATATCCATTTAGATATAAACATCTCACTTGGGAATCGATTAGCAGGTAAATCTAATGACTATCACAATAATATTTAGGTAATAATTTGGTTCCATGTTTCGTAAGTGATTTTTATGATACACATTTACACAGTACCTCTTACTTAAATAAATAAAATATAAGGGTGGAATATTGTCTGCTAAGAAAATTACTGTGACTCTTAGTTTTCTATTATGTCAACAAGCAGAGTGTTAGGTATAGGCGAATTGCAATATACCTGTCTATGCATATTATTAGCATTCTATTGCGTATATCCTAACTAATTAATGTCTATGTGAGCGGTGCATCAATCTATTTAACCGATTTTTGTAACGTTGAAATAAACTTAAATGCAACATTGGTTAACAACCTTTGATAGGTCTATTTCTGCAGCATTTTTCACCACTAAATCGCAAAATTCCTTGATTTGATTGTTTTCTTGATTACTTTTACAAGTCCCAAGATTCATAGTGCTTCATTTGCCTTGCGTAATGAAATATAACTAAATATATTCCACCCATCAAAATGATTTATTGACAAATTTAAAAAAAAATCAGGCTGGTACAAAGTACTCTGCATAAGCACCTACAAAACATAGATAAGTAGGTACTTACTAACTAATGTCAGTTAGTAGCTATCACAATTACAATAAATCTGTGCTTTTATCTTAGGAAAAATATAATAGGTAGGTATCCCGCTTAATTTTTATGGAGCTAATATAAACATCTGATAAATAGAATTTCCTTTCAAATAATTTCTTTGAAGTTCATTTTTGATGCCTAACAACCTTATAGGTACGTCTTAGTAGAAGAAAGAAGAATAGGTAATATTTAGATATAAGATATTATTATACTTAAAACGATTTTGGTTCTTGAGAATAAATAGATATATACGTATATAAAAATGAATATTTACATAGTAATTTCTTATTGTGGTAAGTATAACACGTAGGTATAAAGTTACCATGCCATAATGAATGATTTATGATGTTTTTGACTTAAAAAACATGCGGCACTGTAGTCTGGCGGGATTATTTAAGACGTATTCGATTGAATAAGTAATGTCACAAGGCATTTTAGTATAGATATAACAATTTCTTCAAATAGCAATAGCTGATACTTTTGTAAAATTTGACATCATACTTAGTATTGTGAAAAATTACGAGTCTCTATTTTAGATTTCAAAGTTTTACATTTCTGTAATGTTTCATTAATATAATAGCATCAATATGAGAAAGCACTCAAGGCGTAATGTACACATAAGGTTGTAGGCATCATATAGTTTTATAGGATCATAGGTGACATCCAATATTCATATTTTACTAAAACTCCTATCTACATTTTACTTAAATTAATACCTTACATCTACATGCCGTGTATTCTTACATTTAAATCTGTGTATAATAATATTTTATAAATATTATGCAATAATACTTTCATAACCATACTTAAAACTTCAAGGGGACGGTATAATGCGTTAACTCAAATACGGTAATCGCAATCAATTTATGAAGACAGATTTTAAGAGATAGATAAAAATTACATTGGGTTTTTATAAGCTTCATGCGAAAATACATAGAGTTGATCGTCTAATAGGCGAACCAAAATTTACTTTAGGATAAGGAGAAATTGCATAGCAAGATATAAGTACTCTATAAGGGAAGTTTATCTATATGAAGTACCTACATACAGCTACTTACTAACAGGTTGGATCTAGTTTTAAACAAAAAGTATCTACTAAAGATAAGCTAGCTACACAAAAAGTACTATATAACTTTTAATTACCATTTTGGGCATTATGATTAACATGAATTTTGTCCGTGGTCAGATTATCAAGGTCTTACGGAAAAAAATATCCACAGGACCACAGGTAAGGCTTTCCATGATCTAAATAAAAGACACATTGACAATTGAAACAAAATAATAGTTAAAAGCGTTTCATTGGCGGCATTGACTTGACTATTAGTTAACTAATTCTATTATCTTCTAACGAATCCTCTTCAGATGAAAAACCCTTTTTTGTAAAATAACTGACGTGACTCTATGGATACATTTAATAAAAGATACTGTTTTTAACACATGTAAATAACCATGATAGACAACCATGCAAGCAACCATGATAGAACACCACATGGTGTTCTATCATGGTTGCTTACGGTCATCTCAAATTATAATTAGGTACTAATTATTAATTTATCTAATCGAAGTTTATGTGAATCTTGGGGGTGTCTGAATCTGGGTAGCGATAACTCTAATAACGCCCAAACTTTTTAGAGAATAGGTATCTCGTTGTCACGAATGTAAAAAAAATACACAGATGGTAGGCCCGTCTTATAACTTTCTTGTAGCTATTGTTGGCTTTTAGGCCGTAAAGAGATGACTCATTAACGCTTGTTTTGAATGTAGATCACAATTTTATGTAGATGGAATGAAATTACCACAAAAGTATATTTTTAATTTATACTTTCAGTAAGGCAGTAGAAATATAGCAAGAAACCGAATGTCTGTTAAAGTCTAAAAGCACCTAATTAAAAGAGAACTGAAATGCATTCTACCTACTCACGTTAAAACACTCATTCAATAATTTCAATCATGCATTCACAACTGACTAAGTAAGTTGGTTATTAACGCCTACAACTGAGGTCTAAAGTACTTAATGCTATGCTAAGTTATAAGTAGAGGCTACCAGATACGAATAAGTAGTACTTAAGCTTTTCAAGCTGCTGCGACAGATCCAGTTGCTTGGTTAATAAGTGAATAAAAAGCGTACTTATTAACCAATAGAAATATAGAAACGTATAAAATAATTTTGTATAATGTATATAATATAATATTGAGTAGAATATATATCAAAATATTCAATGCAACCCAAGTATAAATATATATCTTTCCGAAAACTCTTCAAAATTCGTTCAGTAACGCTTAACTAATTACACTTTATTCTTATATCACAATAAATCAATAACACAATGATATGTCGCAAATTTCATACATATAGTAAATTATGGGTCTAACAAAGATTGGAATAATGTATGTTAACAAATGCAGTGCAAACTTTTATACGTATGGAATGTAAGTTATTAATAATACCTAGGCCTCCTCAATAATGGTAAATTAATTGTTTCATATCGATACTCTACTGACCGTGGGCGGATCCTACCAAGTTTATTACACGGTTCCATACTGTTAATTTTCTAGCCTCTCCTTAAGGCATTTAAACGACCCAATTACTCCTCTACTAAAAGTCCTAAAATGAAAGATCCGCCCGTGCAACTAAACGGTGGTACCGAAGCTACTGAATCTACAAAAAGAATTGCCTGACGAAAAGCAGCGGGCGGTCACGTGACATCAGCGGCCGACGTGCGGTGAAGTCGTCCTCCTGGGCCACTCCGGCGCAGGGCATCATTCGGAGCGGACGCGTGGAAGAGGAAGCTCCGCACCGCCGGCATTGCGTCCTCCGCACGTCTAGAGGCCTCCGCCACCACCAGACGCCTTCCGAACTGGAATCACGTCGGGAGTCAGATGAGCGCTTCCACCACCAGCTCTCCGAGTCGTACCCTGAGGTGGAGGGCTCGTAGCTCTGCTTGCTCGTCCACGTCTTGTCCGACCAGGAGGTGTCGCTGTCGCACGGGGTCACCGGGGCGCTTTGGAACGATTTCGGTTCGTATAACGTTTGCCTGTTGTCGTCAGTTAGTGACCCGCGTTTCTGGAATGCACAATTTGTAAGTAATTAGTTAAGTTTAGTCTGTTTGTTTTATCCGAGTTAAATTCTGACATTTCTAATACTCTAACCCCAAATGGTCCCACCGAGTCTTTGACATTTACATGAAACGGGATCGATTTCATGAAAAAAAGATTTTGCCTACTACAGCATTTTTTTGCTGGCTGTAACTTTCTTCCTAAAACAAAATATCCCAAAATGTTATGGATGGTCGCCTAACAACGATTTCTTGTAGCTGTAACGGTTAATGTACCTGCCTTTGCCAGCCAAAACCCATTTCAAAGTTCCATCCTGTAGGTATTGTTCCGAAGACTGAATCTACTAAAAAGCACAGTAATTTCTTCATTTATTCCCTTGTGTAACAAACAATGTTATTTGCTACACGGTAAGCTAGACTCGACTTAGATTTACGACGAAATTATAGGTCTTGTAAATCTAAGCCATACCAACCTACTTTTTTTCACAGGAAAACACATGGTATAACTGCAGGCTAAAAACAGAAGATGTAATAAAACTCACCTTCATAATATCGAAATAAGGCAGCTTGAAGCGTCACACCTCCTGCAGGAACTTGACCGGACACACGCCCTGCCGGTTGTCGCCGGAGCGGATCATCACCATGCCGTCCACCTCGTCCCCGACTTGGATCACTCTTGTACGTCTAAGCCATACAAAGTAAAAGATAGAAGATTCAAATCTCACCTTCATAATATCGAAATAAGGCAGCTTGAAGCGTCACACCCCCTGCAGGAACTTGACCGGACACACGCCCTGCCGGTTGTCGCCGGAGCGGATCACCACCCTGCCGTCCACCTCGTCCCCGACTTGGATCACTCTTGTACGTCTAAGCCATACAAAGTAAAAGATAGAAGATTGAATAAAACTCACCTTCATAATATCGAAATAAGGCAGCTTGAAGCGTCACACCTTCTGCAGGAACTTGACCGGACACACGCCCTGCCGGTTGTTGCCGGACCGGATCATCACCATGCCGTCCATCTCGTCCCCGACTTGAATCACTCTTGTATGTCTAAGCCAAACGAATGAAAAGATAGAAGATTCAAAATCTCACCTTCATAATATCGAAATAAGGCAGCTTGAAGCGTCACACCTCCTACGGAACTTGACCGGACACACGCCCTGCCGGTTGTCGCCGGAGCGGATCATCACCATGCCGTCCACCTCGTCCCCGACTTGGATCACTCCTACAGTTCTAAGTTATACCAAGAAACAGATAGAAGATTCAAAATCTCACCTTCATAATATCGAAATAAGGCAGCTTGAAGCGTCACACCTCCTGCAGGAACTTGACCGGACACACGCCCTGCCGGTTGTCGCCGGAGCGGATCATCACCATGCCGTCCACTTCGTCCCCGACTTGGATCACTCTTGTCCGTGTAAGCCATACCAAGAAACAGATAGAAGATTCAAAATCTCACCTTCATAATATCGAAATAAGGCAGCTTGAAGCGTCACACCTCCTGCAGGAACTTGACCGGACACACGCCCTGCCGGTTGTCGCCGGAGCGGATCATCACCATGCCGTCCACCTCGTCCCCGACTTGGATCACTCTTGTACGTCTAAGCCATACCAAGTAAAAGATGGAAGATTCAAAATCTCACCTTCATAATATCGAAATAAGGCAGCTTGAAGCGTCACACCTCCTGCAGGAACTTGACCGGACACACGCCCTGCCGGTTGTCGCCGGAGCGGATCATCACCATGCCGTCCACCTCGTCCCCGACTTGGATCACGATCTGGTCGCGGAGGAGCATCAGCCCGTTGTCGCCGTCTGACACCTGGAATATTTCGGTTGTTTTTGTGAGAGCTATAAAAATACGTAGGTATGTAGGAATCAAGAATCTTGGAATAAAATTCGGAGTAAATATTTTTTATGCTTATTGATGTTTAATGAGTTATGCAAGTTTTATGAAACAAAAGATCAAATTGTTTAAAATTATAAACAAAGAAAATCTCTTGCAATCCGGGCAAGGGGTTCGATTCCCGCCTGAGCTAAATGAGATCAGATGAATTTTTCTTTGTTTCTAATTTTAAATATTATAGTTCAAAGGTATAATAATACCTAGCATTTAAAACTAACCTTCAATTCGGTTACAATCTAGCCGTGACCAACACCTTTTTTAAACACCATAAGCGCCGACTATACACGTGGATCTCACCTGGCGATCGCTATCGCAATCAAATTGATTACATCACTATAGCAACTCGATGGAGGTCATCCGTAACGAACACAAGAACTTTCCCGGGTGCAGATTGTGGCAGTGATCACCAACTTCTCGTTGCAGACCTGCGGGTACGTCTCAAATCACCACGGAAAAGATCAGAAAAGATCACTAGATTGTCGGAGCCTGAATACGAATATTTCCAGACTAAAACCGAATCAGAATTAGCTGGTACCAATCCTACAAATATGACCACGGGAGAACATTGGCAACAATTCAAGTCTGAGATACTGAAAGTGCTAAAGTCAATGAACAAAAAACCAGACACTAGGAAAGATTGGATATCTGATGCGACATGGTCGAAAATAAAGCGTAGGAAGGAACTAAAAAGTGATCCAAGATCCGGCTACGTGAATGGGTATGCGCAACTGTCGAAAGAGATACGAAATATGTGCAGAAGAGACAAGAACCAATACCTTGACAGCATATGCAAGGATATTGAATGCCACGCGGACAGACACCAGACTGCCGATCTCTTCAAGAAAGTACGACAAATTACCAACAAGTTCAAGCCATCTTCTTGGATTATTGACGACAAAGCCGGTAACCAGCTTAATGACATCACCCAAGTAACGGAAAGATGGAGAGAATACTGTGAAGAACTCTATAAGGACCAGCGGAGTGCAAACTCACCCTTCCACGCCCAGGTCTCAGCACTAGAAACCGAACCCAACATACTCCGCTCGGAAATAGAAGACTCGATTAGGAAACTAAAGCGAAATAAGGCTCCGGGTCCAGATAGAATCACAGCGGAAGTGCTTAAAGCATTAGGACCCAATGGGGTAACCAAGCTGCATGATATCTGTAACGCAATATGGGAAACTGGACACTGGCCATCAGATTGGATACACTCTTCCATACTTCCACTACACAAAAAAGGATCAGTGCGGAATTGCAGCAACTACAGAACAATAGCCCTTATCTCACATGCAAGCAAAATTTTACTTCACGTGATCAATAAAAGGCTGAGATCTTATCTTGACTGGCAGATCCCACAAGAACAAGCAGGGTTTGTCAAGGGAAAAGGAACACGTGAGCAAATACTGAATCTTCGGCTTATAATAGAGAAATGCTACGAATTCAACACCCCTCTGATAATATGTTTTGTTGATTATCAGAAAGCCTTCGATTGCGTGAAGTGGAAGAAACTGTGGGAAGTTTTAATGGCAACCGGTGTTCCACCTCACCTAGTAGCACTGATCCGAAATCTGTATGAGTCTGGCTACGGCACCGTAACGATGGGAGAAGTCACATCACAACGATTCCATTTCGAGAAAGGAGTCCGACAGGGTTGCGTGATTTCTCCCATCCTATTCAACATATATGGCGAGTACATAATGCGTCAAGCACTGGACGGTTGGAGGGGCGGCTTTAAGATAGGAGGAGAAACAGTCTCAAATCTTCGTTACGCAGATGATACCACCCTCTTCGCTTCAACAGAAGAAGAAATGGCAGAGCTTTTGGATCGTCTAAGAATAACCAGCCTCCAAATGGGTCTCACCATAAATAAAAGTAAGACCAAGTTAATGATAATCGACCGTTTTGGAGTTATACAGCGTACCAACCTGCTGCAAGAGTACGAAACCGTTGAGCAGTTCCAATATCTTGGATCGGTAATAACCAATAAAGGTACATGTGAACCCGAAATACGAAGACGAATTGGAATGGCTAAAGCGGCGATGACTCAGCTCAGCAAGATATGGAGAGACAGGAATATCACAAATAGGACTAAAATTCATCTCGTCCGCACACTTGTTTTCTCCATTGCTCTTTACGGAGCAGAGACATGGACTATCAAAGCAGCCGACAGACAACGAATCGACGCTTTTGAAATGTGGTGCTGGCGCCGCCTACTAAGGATTCCTTGGACAGCCCACCGTACAAATGTCTCGATCTTAAAAGAGCTGAAAATCCAGAAGGCTCAACGTCTCTCTTCGACCTGTATGCTACGCATAATCAGATACTTCGGTCACATCGCCAGAAGAGGCGCTGATAACTTGGAGCGATTGATGGTGACCGGGAAGGTAGAGGGAAAGAGGCCAAGAGGAAGAAGCCCAAAACGATGGGCTGGTCAAATCTCGGAGCAGCTAGAGATACCAGTCTGCGACGCCTTGCATCAGGCGATCGACCGGGAGGGATGGAGGCAGACCATTGGCAAAATCAATAGGAGTCACGATCCTCAGCACTGGGGTACCGATTAAGAAGAGAATTAAGAAGAAGAGCATTTAAAAATAATTAAATAAAATATACAAAAAGATCAAATTGTGTTATTATGATAATCTGCCTTATTAAACTTAAACTCAAAACTGTTAATTAGAATAATTTTTATATGATACTTCATTCTTTAAGAAATATTCTTCATGAATATTGTACTTCAATTATACAATAGGCTTCATGGAAACACTTATTATTCGTCAAAAAATTACAAAATGATGACTCTACCACCGATTCGGAAATCGGAAGGCAGTTACTGGCGAGAAGAATCGGCAAAAACTCGATAGTTTCTCTTTTAAAATGCCATATTTTTAAAGATTTTTTACATTGGTTTTATGCATAGAGTATATAATTGAATAAATAGACTAAAAAGACCTTCATAAAATTATGCGTACCTGTAAATTATGCGTGACTTGCAACGGCCGTTCCCCCGCTTGCAGTTTAGTGCAGTACTTGGACGGGAAGTAGCCGATCTTGCCCAGGCACTTGCCCTTCCACCAGTCCGGGTCGGACGTGTCGATCACTGTCACCTTGTACCCCGCCTTGAGGTCCAGCTCGTCGGCGTGCCGGGATTTAAAGTTGTACAGAATCACGTACAGGTTGGTAGGGAGGAGACGCTGGTGCTTCTGAAATTGATAGGATATATCTTACAGATCTGATAACATCACATATTATTATAATCATAACCTGACTCCATTGTGTATTTCATTTCATGATCACGACCCTCAGTAATGAGGAATACAACTCAAGGAGGAGAAGCTCGATGAATCTGACTCTATGGCCATAAACTTTAACGCTGAATTTGCTGAATAAATTAAAACGGACACTTATTAGATATTTTTGAAATAGGATGATCCACAATACTGTTAAAGATCATTCTTAACGCAGAGCTGACGAACCATAACAATGAAATTCAGGGTTGTTGGATCAAGGTTATTCATTTCAACAACGAAGCAGTCGCATGTTCTTTATGTGCCTAAATTGAATAAATGATGCACGCTTGATACGGAAAGCTTGGCCTAATGGACAATATCGTTAGTGAAGTAAAGTAGAGTTAGGTACTAGTCACTGACGTACCTAATGTTTATATAATTATATTTGTTTGTTTAGCCATTAAACTATTTAAAAAATATTAACATGTAAAATATTTATAGAAAAGGAATCACGCTTATGCCAAAATATTACTTGAGGCAGGTTTCAAACATGATCGCTGAGTTATCACCATACATTTCGGTAAACTAAGACTGCCATCGATGTGGTAAGGGAAAAAATCTTACCAAAAAGCGGGGCAACAGAAAGTTTATTGGGCAGGTAAAAAGATCGTTACGTTACGTAGTTCATGGCTTTATCAGCAACAATAAACTGAGTTTTTTATGTAACATCCGTGCAATTTGTGCCTTTGAAACTGATTTCGTCACTGTTCAAGACAAACTGTTGTCACATCACAGAGCTCAGAAAATAATGCTCATTGGATAATCCTATAACAGATGAACATATATCTGCCTTAGAAATGGTTGTACAATAGAGAAGAAACCTGGCATGAAAACACCTCTTGATAATTCATACATACATATTGCAAAAGTTAATCCAGACCTTTTATCCATGCCACAAGTAATTCAATCAAAAATCATATTAAGGTATACGTTAGGTACAAGCCCAAATTACGTTATATTGATTGGAATCCAATGTTCGGTCTTTGTCGTCTAGACTCGTGTCAAATCCATGTCCATTTTGTCTTTATGGTTAGACGCGGTCAAACAAACGGTAAATTTTAACGTTAAATTGTTTTGTATTTGTATAGTAATCCGTTTGCACTCACATTAAATGTGATTATGTCGGTAAAATCGGTCTAAACTACGTTACATAAAGTGTACAGACGACTTCTATAAATGGCCACATCATTAGTACAGTACACAAAAATTACAACACGATGCAATTTAGTTATAGCCTTAGTCAAATTGTTAGATGGAGTCGATAATTTTCCATAGCAAACCCCGATTTCAAAGTAACGAACGCTCATTAGTATCAAGATTTATTAAGGTATCGTTTGTCCGAGTGGCATTCACGACGTTGATTGTTCACCAATTTCTTAAGCCAATATCGATGATTGGTAATCGAACGTATTACCATGATTGTACCTATAAGTAGGTAATTACTATCGTCCTGCACTTGAGTTCACCTTTAGATTGAAGCGGGGTAGAAATGGACGGAGACCGTTTTGCTGTCACGTGGACAAGCCGATAGTCAGCACGCGTATTGGAAACTATTCCTGTGTTATGAACTGAACTTGAAAGTGCAGGCGCCTGTCATTACATCAGATCGCGTGTTGAAGCTTGCTTATACACGTGCTAGTAAATGTGACGTTGAAACAAGGAAGGGTAGAGCTAAGAACTTCCACTTGCTTGACTGAACCGCTCGTTAAGGAAAGTTCCTCCACTTTATCGAAGTTGACAGTATAGAAAATCATGGCTGTTGTTGCGATTCTGCTGGTGAGTAAGGTCCTTAAGAAGGAAGGTTTGGAATTTTTGAAGGTAGGCGACGCATTTGCGACCTTTCTGGTTTTTTTGAAGTCTATGTGCATAATTTGCTACCCAGGTTAACTTCCGTAAACTCGCAGCTGGTGAAGTTTTTATGTAAGCGGTTTTACACCGAATATACCCTCTGTTCGATAGCCATACACCTTAGAAAAACTAAAAAAAGAATCTGATCTTAAAAAATCCAACTTACGCTCGGTTGCTTGACAGGCGACGGGCATGGACTCGCGCTGTTTGACGACAAGCTCTTGTCCGGTTCATCAGGGAGCTCGACGCTGCTCATCCGTCCGCCCCGAGCGCTCAGCAGCCGCCTGCTATGCACCGGCGATGACGGTGCTGCGCATATCAAACTACCTTCTAACACGCTGCACACAATGCAGAGACTAGCAAAAGAATCATGCCGATCACATGATGCATTCACATTCATTCCACACGTGAATTCTGCTCCGGTAAGTGGAGGTTTTAAGACTGCTCTATACAAACCACTGCTGTACAGAAATAGTGACAAAAATTATAGGAATATTCTCCCAGAATAAACAAAAGGGGTTTTGCGGAATTCTCAGAATTTACCAATAGAATCCAGATTATCACTGGCTGGAATAACATAATTATTATGATTCGAGATTTCACTCAAAGTTCACATTATCATTAGGAAATTCCATCGGTTACGAAATATTGTTTAACTTGAACTTTACCTACAACAGCAAGAAATTGTTACCTATTACGTGGCTCTCACTCTGAATATTTTGTTACCTTACCTCATTATAGCTCTCATTACTTCTAGTTCGATGATATTCAACACTTCAAGGCTGCATGTAGCCTGTCTACTACTCCGTATTAAATTGGGTAAATTGATCGTTGTATAACAAAACTACAATTATTTATTAACTGTAAAAGTTTTGGTGTTCACAGACTGTTACACTATGTTTACTTTAGTTACTAGTAAATTCTCTTCAAGGGCGTAATAATAGACTCATAGCTTCTTCCGTATTCTAAGTTCAGAATGGGGTTTAAAAAAGTTATGATATTACTAGCGGCCGCCCGCGACTCCGTCCGCGTGGATTTCCATTTTCAATAGCCTAAAGCCTTCCTTGTCAAATGGACTATCCAACACAAAAAAAAAAATCAAATCGGACCAGTAGTTTCTGAGATTAGCGCGTTCAAACAAACAAACATACAAACAAACAAACATACAAACAAACTCCTCAGCTTTATATATTAGTATAGATTTTACGTTTGACTTCCCCTTCTGTTAGATTTACACAATTCGCGGTTTCGCGGAGCAAGCCGAGGTATTGGTGAGGCCACACTATTGTACATAGAGAGAGAGAATATATGTCGACATAAAAGTATTCATTATTTTTTAATCAGATATATTGTTTGTATAGAGCAGACTTATTTCGTCGATAGCTTTCAAATCAAACACTCGATGTTTAACACATATGTAAGTTAATTGTGCTCAATAGAAATGTTGTGAACATCAAATAACATTTTCAGACAATCATAAAGATGCTTGATCATAAACTGGCAGCATCAGATACCTCAAAGAACTTGGAAGTAAGTTTTAAGTAGTTATTGCTCATTCAAGGAAACAGCATTATATCGAACTAGAGTTTTGTTTTCAACTTACAGATTTGATGCTGCCAATTTTCAAAGTAAACGCAATTTTCGATATCTTCGTTTACATTTTGAACAAACAATGAAACAGAAAGCATTTAGGTTTCACACTTTCATCACAATTCACAAGGCAAGTAAGATTAAGATATAACTGATTTATTTCTATATTCATAACCGACATATACTTTTTCATGATGCTCACAAAATATTATTTTCTATTAAACTGCTTATCTCGGAAAAACAAGGCCATAAAACTTTATTAGTTTTAGTATTGGCTTAATGGCGGTCTAGTAAATATTGCTGACAACGATGCTGTATCTAGTAATCGATAAGCTTTGTGTGCTTGATCCTTGTCTAGGGTATTATATGACTAGCCAAACAATGCCAGCGACTTGTTATTGACGCATTAAGTCTGATATTCAGGAAGGTAATGCGATAGCCAGAAAAAATAATATTTTGTAGAAGGCATCATTATCAAAGCTATCGTTAGTGATTAATTTCATATCAACGTACATGATCGTGTGTATTTATGAACCGTGTAGTTATTTATTCTATAAGAGACATGCTTCATGCTAAGTGCTCTGCTTCTACCTAGAAAGACAAGAAAACAAACAAAACATAAATGCATGCCACAAAAAGTACAAACAACACAAAACAATTCAATTGTCTAACAACTTGGTTGGCTGATATGAATTTGATATTGAGATGATTTAATAGCCAATGTGAAATTTGTGATTGTTTCGAAGAACTCCTGGGTCCTAATTTCGACGATTGAACCGAATCTTGAAGGACATCGCTCCCAATTAACCAAGTCACGACATAAATCCAAAAGCACCAAGCCATAGAAAGTTAATCAGGTTGATAAACCTAAAAAGTTCAAAGCAGACGGCAAAAGGAGAGATACTTATGTAAAAGGTATAAAACACAACGAGTTAAACCTATATTCTATACACACAAGCTAAGCCAAGGGAAACATCTTTAGGTGAACATCGCTTGTGCTCACAACATTGCTCGACATAAAGTCGCCGGAGTCCAAAAAACCAGACGTGAGGGATGAGGCACTACTCGATGTGCAAGTGTAAGAGTGAGTGAATTGAAAACTACTGCCGAAATGCTACTGCAAAAAGAAATCACGTAGAAGTAAAGGTCTTTCGCTTCGTTTCTTCCTTAAAATCTGTCTAGAAACCGGATTGCTACGAAAGAAAGCTGCTACCTTTCTTTCGTTTCACATTTTTATCGTTCTTCGGACAAAAAACATGTTATTTCTACAATAGCATTTCAACCTTGCTTAACAGCGTGAAGCGGGAGAGGCTAGGCTAAGCCGTGTTCGGTGAAGGGTGGTTGTTTGGACCCGGCGATAGTTACTGTGGCGTACAGAGCACTCTGCTGCCCTGCGAGGGCGTCGGGTCGCGCCCGGGCCGGCGGCGAAGCTCCCCGCACTCCGGCGAGTCCAGGGAGAGGCTCTTCATCCTAAGGTTCAACTTTTGACGTCTCGGCGAGTGCGGCGCTACAACATTTCATTATCATCACTTACCCGGCTTACGTTTGAACGTCGTGTGGTAATGGAGATGGCACATGTCAATGCTTGTGTATGATTCAATATACTTTTTACTTTGGGAATAAAACTCCTACCACGTTGCAGTGGAATGGTCTGATGATGCATCTAATATTATGGTAGATAATTTTATTTCCCATAATCAAGGTTAAATATTAATATTAGTCTGTTTATTATTTAAATATTAAAGTTTAGTAGAAATGTTCTTGTTATCATCATTAAAAAAGGTATGTGTTTCACAAATGAGAACCTTAGTCACAAATATACAAGTTGGCCCAAAATTTGTCAAAATCTTACCGTTATGTACCAATATGTATGAAATAATTACAAACAGATAAATGAAACACAACTATAAAACGTGTACGACCAATTTCTGTGCCAACAAAGAAATTGTGAAAAAGTTCATCATTTAAATTTGTAACACTCTACGTACAGGCAAACAATTAATAATAAGTGAAAAAAATGTACTACAGTAAAAAATGTGCTTAAGCATTGCAAATAAAATGTACATACTAAAAGAAAATTAGATAAAGAGTAGAAATATTTAAAGATGCCTATGAAGAAATTGTTTGAGGCAGATTGAATTGTAAGAACTACAAAGTCTACAGCCTATGGCTACAAAAGTGAAGGCTTATTTATGTCATTTTCAGTGACTACGGATTAACAAGTTCTATTTAACATCAGATTCAGCCCGTCATCAGCAGCGTTCGTTGGGTACACTAAAAGGTGGCATTTATGAATGAGGTTTCGTAACAAAACTGTCCTTGATGCAATGAATATTTCAATAAACAGAAGTTCTACAGGGATTCGATTAGATACGTTGTCTTTGGTACCAGGTAAGGGACTGGTGCGGTCTGCCTGCCTCAACATTTGGGCACTCTTCGAGTTCTTCATCGACCCTGTGTGGACAAGTAAACAGGTTCGAGTCTATTATTACTATTACTTCTCTACTGAAGCCAGTCGCGGGTCAACCCTGTGGTAGGAAAAAAAAGAAAACAGTCAGGCGTTTGAAGAAAGCGAAATCAAAATAACGCTAGTCTCTGAAAAAGTATGTTGAAACACGATTTAAGTGTTGTCTGAGGCGAATAACTCGCATGAGTAAGGCTTTATGAAATCGGTAAAAACGTGAGACAAGCTAAGTATTAAAACTCGAGTTAATTATAAGTGATTTGATTAGGAATAACGGCTGCAAGTGAAAAAGGCGTTTATTTTTTCATGTTAAAATTGTGTTTAGTTGGTCATATAAAAACGCATGCAGTCATGAAAAACCGCGCCAAGCCATGCACCACTTACACCCAAACGTCGGACTGCATAAACGCTTCGATCGGAATAAATTTGAGGAAACTGTGCATATTGAGGGTAAACGAGAAAAAAAGAAAGCTTGTTTCTGACTTTTATTGTAACAGTAACAATATACATATCACAGTACGCGGGGCGCTTCGGGGTGATTCTAAATAACAGCCGAGAGGCGGCCGCTGGGACTGGCCGAAATGCCGCGCTGAGTCAGTGCTCCTGCCTACGAGGCGATATGATTTATGCTTTCAATCCCGTGAGGTGCATAGTTGCTAATCATTTTTTCTTGCGAACGCTGGCCGTGGACTTGAGAATGGATGGCGGGGGATCACCGTTCTCATTGACAAAACATAAGGGCTGCCCAAAAGGTCGAGTCGTCGTCATCTCCGATTCTGCAAAGACAACGAGTTAACAAAACAAAATAAATAAAAATAAGAAAAAAAATTCAAATAATAAAAATGAAAACATAAAATAAATGGGCAAACATCTGGAAAGGGAATGACATATCGCAATGTTCGTCGACGCCTATCCCATGAGGTGACAAACCCTGTGAAAGGATTGGATCAAAGCATCTAAGGTGTAGGTATATGCCGAGCTTTGTCTAGTTTTAGTCCTATTTTGTCTAATCTAACACTGCAATCGCGAAATAATAAAAAAATAACTAAAAAGATACTGAACACACAAAGAAAACGAGGCACCGAAACCGAGGAAGAAGACGGGACAAACAAAGCTTTTTTAGTTCACAGCTGTGAAATTGAGAGGGCCTTGCGCTACGGCAGCCGTGGGCGCGTACTTTCCGGCAGAGAAATGGACCGGTGCTGCGGCGAGCCACGGCGTGACCGGGACCCCCACATGGACAAACTCTTGACGCCGGCGAAGAGTCGCCTCCGCACGCCGCCGTCGGGCCGCGTCGCCCCGCCTATCGACAAGCACCGCTCAGTACCGACCGCACCCCGCCCCCGCCCTGCGCCCGCGACTTTACCAAAGGCGTGCAAAACAACTCGACTACTGAAAACGAGTGATCTGAGTGAAGCTGCCGCGCGGCCGCCGCCGGCTCGCGGCTGCGTCGCTCCCACGCTCGTCTCCCCGCCTCATGTCACACACAGTTTACGTGTACCAAAGCACGACAGATCTTTCCTTTTTAAGCTAAAAACTAACTACCGATCTAATTGTTTTCTTCTGCTAATAATTTAGTAAATTCGTTTTATATCAGCGCTGGCTACCTCTACAAGTGGAAGATCTGCCGTAGATGGCGTGTGGTGGTAAAGCGTGCGACATGCGTCCGGGGCGAGGAGCACGGGCACGGGCACGGCGCGGCAGGCGGCGACCGGCGGCCTACGGCGCGACTCGAGCGGACAAGCGAGCGAGCTCGGGTGCGGCGCCACACCTGAGCTAGAGGCGACGGGCTGAGGCGCGACGGCCAGCCCGCCGGACGGGCGCGCCGGCGAGCGGGCGGGCGGCGCCTCCTCCGGCGCCGACACGCGCACTACCGGACCCCCGCGCGAATCCCCGCCGCCCGGCTTCGCTATTTCGTTGGCCCGCTTCAGAACTTGGTAGGTCTGATCCACTTCCTCCTCTGAGCATCAAATGCGGTTAGGTCAAACGCGACGATACGCGGGTCACATGGTACACGACTGTTGTTATTATGTGCGCGAGTCTGGCTACGGATGTGTTTGTTAGTCAGTGCCCCATTCCCGTGAGACGATCTCGCGTGGTAGGTATGTGAAGAGTTAATGTTATCGAATATCGGACTGAGGGTATGAAGGGTTCACTCCTGACTGACTAATACTGTACCCTCGTCATAGTTGCTATCGAAATCATCATCGAACTCGACCGATTTGAAAGAAATCTTGGTGAGTCTCTGTCCCGGCAGCCAGCCGTCTTCCACCCCTGGACACGTGAATATAGCTTTTGATTGTGTGTTTAGCTGTTTGATGTCTATCTATGTGAGTTTGTGTCTTGTAAAATATCCTTTGCAAACTAGATGATAGAGCTGTGTAAATGTCTGAACAGGTAGTAAACATTTGACGGCGTGTCAATAATATAAATAAAATTTAGATAGTTGCAAAAAGTTAACATTATCTTAAGATTTATAATATTTTCATGAAACCATGTCAACGTCTTGTGAAACGTAAAATAATATTCGACCGAGTAGAGACTTACCACAACTTCAGATGGCTAGGTCTATACATAAGCATTAATAAAATTTTGAATGGTTAATTATGACAGGTAGGCTAAATTATATATTATTTTACATTAATATTGCATCATCAAGGCGACTTTAATTGAGTTTAAGTTACGTCTTCTGTGCGAAGACTAGTAAAAATAGAACAAATGTATGCATCAAGGGCTTACTTTCATCTTCGAAGGCGGTCTCTTGGACCCGATGCGATTCAATCTCGGAGGTGCTCTTCTGCCTGCGCAGGAGTCGCGACTTGGTCTGGCACTTGCCCACCTGCGGCATGCAGTCTGTGTGCACGTTCATCTTGCACAAGCGACACCGCAGCCCTTGCCTAGTGTGTCCTGCAAAAACATCGAGATTTCAAATCGCTATGTCATAAATTCATAATTTTGTGTTTATAGGTGAGCTGGCGGAATTTCTGACACAAAAAAGCAAATGAAATAGTTTCAATTATAGAAAAAATGCTTTGCAATTATATTTTCTACCACATCAACAAATGCAACGAAGCATCAAAGTTACCGCATCTCTCAAGTGTAAATTTAGTGTTTTGAAGAGAGGCATTTTCCTGTGTAACAATTAATCAAATGGTTAAGTTTTCGGTCCCGTGTTTTGTGAGCCAAGCCGCCCACTGACCCGAAACATTTGGATCGTGGATTATCGGACTCGGGGTTCAACGGCACGGGACAAAAGGTTTGTCGTGCGAGTATGCCGTGATTCACGCTTTGCTTTTTGTTTGGAAACCTTTATTTAATTCCTTATCAATAGTATAAACTGGCTCGCTTCCATCGACGAATTCAGTGGTTTGAAAACAGTTAAAACTATGCGAATGGTGTGAACTTATTGGTCGACCATTCTTCTACCCTGTTTATTACCTACAATCTACATTACAGGCTTTTCTACTTCGAAAAATCATAAACTAGCACCTAAGCTTAGGATGCTTAGGATACCTAAATATAAAAATCTACCCTGAAAATCTACCCTAATCTATCCCTGAAACTATATCTATTCGCTTGTAATTTAAAATATTGTAAAATTAAAACATCTCTCTTCATCTCATTTTCGAATAATGAAAGAAAAGGTGTATAACGTTGAAGACGAGTTCTGAAATGATCTAAGAACCACAAAGGCAACAACATCCTTAATGGATCTCTTCAATACATTTGGCAACATTTTTATTACATAATAAAATAAATCATAAAAATATCCCGTTATTATATGTATGTATGTGTTTATACCACAATCAATCTATCTATATCAATATTACTGTGGTTGCCGGAATGGTCTTTGCTCTGTGCCAAATTTCATACAAATTCATGCTGCCGTTGTCGCTATTGAGCTATAAAATTATATGAATATTCCACATAATATCTAAATGTCTGACTGAAATTCTAGACTTCTATTATTTATTATTGAGATCTACGTCGCCGCGGCGTGGTATTACTTTAGGTCAAGGTCGTCCAATACTCAGTTTACTTACAGTTGATTTTGAAAATATGAATATGGTGAACTGTAAGGTCGAGCGAAAATATTGAACTGTAAGCCTAAGATAACAGAATTTAAGAGTTCTCTGTTTGTTTCCTGTAACTTACTTAAAGTAGAATGTAAGCACGGAATTGTCCTCTCAAATGGCGTGGCGTATTTTCCCTGGTGTAAACTTAGGTGTTTCCAACATTCCAATATTTAAGTATCTACAAGGTTACTAAGGTATCTATACTAATATATAAAGCTGAAGAGTTTGTTTGTTTGTTTGTTTGTTTGTTTGAACGCGCTAATCACAGGAACTACTGGACCGATTTGAAAAATTATTTTTGTGTTGGATAGTCCATTTGACGAGGAAGGTTTTAGGCTATTGGAAATCGAAATCCACACGGACGAAGTCGCGGGCGGCCGCTAGTTTGTAATAAAACGAAGTTCGAAAGTTTACTCGTAACAAAGCCATTTGTCAACAAACTGAAAATATGTTACCTATACCTTTCACTTTCTTGATACATTCTTGAATATCTGTTGTGAAGGGGCAGAAATATGCATCAACAAAAAACGAAAAATTTATTTACCTACTTATTGAAAATTAAAACAATAAATTTTATAGTATTTAAATGAAATCGCCTGGTTGCAAGTGTTATTATAATAAAAAAGGAATACATTTATTTATTAACAAAGGTTCGATTATTTTCGAATATGCATCAAATACCAAATATGAATCATGGATAAATTATAAAATGCTTGCGACTACTATAGACAGAAATTGGTTCGATAGTTGAGTCATTCGTGAAAGACGTCTAACCATTAGCGATAGGTAGGTGGCAGCCCATTGTCTTTTCAATTTCTGACACGACGTACCAGGCACTGGGGGGTGCAAATCAGTAGGGCTAACAAACTTTCCATTATTCGCTTTATATAAAACGCTTACCATATTTTTACTGACTAGACAGAGTCTGCTAATTCCTAACAATAACCCTACCACGCAACTAAAATCCACTGTTTCCACCTACGCATTTAATGAACGAATACCTTGATATGGCGACAGTGTTTTTACTAAATATTTAACGTGAATAAACCCTTTCAATGATAACAAAAGTTTAACTAACCTCTCATAGACCGGAATAAAATCAGAATCAAGCCAAGTTTGGAGTATCATTCACTGACAGCAGTCAAAGTTTTACGAGTGGCTTGTTCATTACCGAGTCCCGCTGCCGTAATAATTCCGAAGGGATTTTAATTTTGACAATGCAATTTTATCTATGTGATGAACTTACCTCTCAGTACTTGCGAACACACGTCGCATGGAGTAATTTTTTTGTATGTATACTCCTGGAAATTGTGAGCCTCCGAATCGCCGCCGCGCATCGCTTCTCGTGCCGCTCCGTTCCTCCTAAAACATGTTATATGCATTAGTAATAATTCTTCCCTCTATATCTAGTCCACTCAATATTGACATCATGTATATTTGCAATACAATTTGCAAACAAAGTCATTAAAACACAGACTCGCTTATGGTAAAACCATTAGCAAACGGGATGAACAATCGATGAACTCCACGATGTATACTAGAGGGTCATTTATCACCAGTAGGTACTCTCTACAAACTGTCACCACTAGCAAGGTTATACATATGAAAGATATCAATCTATGACGTTCAAGGTCAAAGGGAGGATCTATCTGCGATGTTGTGGGAAATCATCCCTCCCGACACTGATATCCGTATTCGACCCGAAAATTGATACAGGTACATAACTGCTCGAGCTTCAACTGTTGTGAACACAAATATTTAACTCCGACTAGCTTTGACACTAGGATAATACTGTAACAATTGACTGTTAAAAGCAAAACAACACTGATTCTGGTGTGTGGGTAGGTAGTATTACTAACACATGCGAAGTATAATGGAAGCTGAAAGCAATAGATCACTTAAGTTATAAGCAGGTAGTTTCTCTGAAAAGTGTGCTCGTGTAAGGAACAGGGGTACACTAATAAAGCTGGTGAAATACATGTAGGAACAGTAAGGTTACAGTATATTTCTCACACTTGCTTATTCTAAACATGCCAATTATTTATATTGTGCTACATGGAAAAGTATGAGCGGAAGGCCGATTATATCGTCAAGTACAGGATCACATTTACCAACATAGGCGCATACCTACAGGGACCAATTACCTCATCGCCATTACCGTCGACACCGCGTGGTACATTTGATTTTTTCTTTATCGATGCAAGAAGAGAGAAACATCAAAATGAACATGACATGTGTGATCATTTTTAATTCAATGACGGAGCGGGAATCTGTGCTGAGGTTACTGATAAATGAATGGTGGTTTTAATATTCCATTCAGCAGGATTAACATTAACCTCATCACAGATTACGATTGAATGGGTGTAACTGATTCAATTACGTACTTCACTTTTCCGATGATTCAAAAGATTCCATGACTCATTTACACCCAAAGCTGAAACTATTTCCTATACATAAAATGTTTTCCATAAACATGTTAAAAAGCACAACACATGTAATGAAGAAATAGGAGTCATCATTAGTTACAAATAGTATCAGTAATTTAGTTCTAGATATTTTAATGTATGTGTCAATCTGATGTAAAATAAACAAAATGTGTTTATATTGAATCTTGAAGAAACATTGAAATTGTTCGCTTCTGCAACTTCTGTATGCATCTTGTTATCTCGTAGTCTGTTATTTACGAAGAGCTCTTGAGCTCCAGATCTGAATACAGTTATTGTATAGATACTATATAATGAAAGGAAATTTTCTCTGACTGTTTTAGGTCAAGATTTTGGCACGAACTATGAGGATGTAATGCAGTAAATTCAGCTGTAACATTTGAGCTGTATTCTCTGTCCGTTTATTCCTTTGTTTTAGCTTTCACTAACTAGCAATCTCAGAAAATTGAGTTGACCCAATTCGTATTATACCACTATTCTTTAAAATAAATCTTGTTGATTCTAAAATAAAGATTACGGAGGTGATCGAGAATGATTTGATTAGGTCTCGTATAGTACGAGAAAATGTTTCTTGTTATAACAACTTGGTCACGTATTAAGAACCATGATTATTATACGAGGTACATTTGAGGAAACCTAACAAATGCAGATATTTGCTCGGGTAATCCTGTTTGTCACCGGGGCTTTGGATACGCATAATGGTCTTATATAATTAATTTAAGTAGCTCTGTCTGTAAAATGTAGTTGATATTGCGAGTAAATCCATTTGTTGCAATTTAACACTTTACGATTTACGAAGCACGGGCACGGGCTTTGGATACGCATAATGGTCTTATATAATTAATTTAAGTAGCTCTGTCTGTAAAATGTAGTTGATATTGCGAGTAAAGCCATTTGTTGCAATTTAACACTTTACGATTTACGAAGCACGGGCTTGGGCTTTGGATACGCATAATGGTCTTATATAATTAATTTAAGTAGCTCTGTCTGTAAAATGTAGTTGATATTGCGAGTAAAGCCATTTGTTGCAATTTAACACTTTACGATTTACGAAGCACGGGCTTGGGCTTTGGATACGCATAATGGTCTTATATAATTAATTTAAGTAGCTCTGTCTGTAAAATGTAGTTGATATTGCGAGTAAATCCATTTGTTGCAATTTAACACTTTACGATTTACGAAGCACGGGCTTGGGCTTTGGATACGCATAATGGTCTTATATAATTAATTTAAGTAGCTCTGTCTGTAAAATGTAGTTGATATTGCGAGTAAATCCATTTGTTGCAATTTAACACTTTACGATTTACGAAGCACGGGCACGGGCTTTGGATACGCATAATGGTCTTATATAATTAATTTAAGTAGCTCTGTCTGTAAAATGTAGTTGATATTGCGAGTAAATCCATTTGTTGCAATTTAACACTTTACGATTTACGAAGCAATAAATGACGAATTACGAATAAATGTTAATCTAATAAGTCCAGGTCTTGACTCCATAGTGTTTATTTCTTTTTATATTTACAGAACTAAGATTGCGGAAGTTTGCTTTATGTCAAGTTTGCAAGATGTAGTGAGGGATAAAATCCCTATAATCCCTATATGTGACAGCTGCTAAGCAGAGCGACACTTTGCTCTAGCATTCCTGAAAAACGTTAAAGGGATACGAAATCCCCGTGCCGTTTCTCCCTGAGAGTAGTTAGTAGGTACTCCTTTCTCGGAAAAGGTTTCAGGACTGTTATTCGATAACTGAAGATAGACGGTCCAGTGATTGTTGAAGTTGAAAACCTTCTCAATGAAGTGCTTATTAAAATCTTGGGTAGGCCAAGTAAGCTTTATCAAGAGACTACCGCCAAAAAAAGCCAACCTACATACCACGGCCCGTCCGACCAAGCTTTTGAGTACAATATGAATATGAACAAGGGGGTAGGTGGAACTCACCCGAGTTTCACCTACAAACACTAGTAAACACAACCAAGAACGCTCTGTATACGTGTTAAATCAATCTTGTCCAATCAAGGGCTACACGCATTGTTGACATGTAGATTATGCGCCCATTCTGTTAGCAAAATTGGTTTCATAACACTTCTCGACATCAATCAAGACAAATTACTGCTACTGTCTCACAGTGACTTGATAGCTCTCGCGTGTTCTCATGTTTTTATTGGGTTTCATGGTCCAGGCAAAAATAGTTTCAATTTATAGTGAGAAAGTTAGAGTAAACAATCTTCGTGTTTCATGAATCATGAAGGACGAGAAGAAACAGTTTGCCTTACTGTTGTCCGGAGCAATGAAGCAATTCCAAATGTCATCATAATGCAAACAAAGGTCATTTCTTCGACTACGGTAGGCGAAAAAGAGGTTCTGCTACGACAGCCAATATATTCGATCAGATACCCATGCAGCATATTATTACAGTATTCAAGTGCACCGTGTACTTCCTCACTCTCATAGTAAGGTTAGGCAGCTACCTGAACTAAAGAGTTCAGGCCCAGGACCGACGAACCAAGGGCATGTATGTATTTAATTAATCATCCGTCATTGAACATACGCAGGTATGCTTGATAGCTTGGTTAATCGCAGGCATTAGCCAAAACTTCTCAGGTAAACATTACTACAAAAAGATTGATAGTCTTAAACTCTTAGAACGAATTCAATCAAACTGAAAGCTTTTAAATTAGTAAGACATTAGAATAAATCGATTTTATTTTCAACATCCTAATTAATGAAAAGGTTTTCTGTGTACGGCTCGTGTTCATGGTATTCAATGGCAGTCAAATGAAATTATCGGGGCTTATGTGCAAAGTCGTATTTGGATTAATCTTATTGCAAATGGAAATAAAATAAGCAAAAATCGAATTCTGTATTGACCAGAAAGACTCTTTATTAGACTTATAACACTTTAAGATACTTTTAGATGTTGCTGTGAATATTATATCCTTGCTAGTATGCCCTTCACCGCTCCAACACTAGAGCGAGTCGGATATTATAATTCCAACGCGTGTTCCGATAAGAAATGATAATAAAACAAGCAGTGGAGTAAATACCCTACAATGTAGTGTAGATTCCTCCCCTTCATTAGTTTTTCCGCTCAACGGCGCATGTCAAGGCCCACGCAAACACCGTAGATGTTCGCTACCGGGATGTAATCAAGTTCCAAGTAGTGCTGCTGCACTTCAACTTATCGATGCGATAAAGCTATTATAGATTGCTAGTTTTATGTAAAATAGCAATGTTTTAATATACGAAGATAATACGAGCAAACATGTAACCTCGACAGTGCACACAATAGCAAAGTTTTTACTAATGTGCCTACTTTTTATTTTAAGTCAGTCATACCAACTTGTAAAAAAAGATGTTGAAATAATTAAGTTATTTTTTTTTATTTTAAGAATATAATGAATATTTTTTTGTGGAAGGTCATTAATGAATTTAATAAAAGCTTGAATACGAAACTCAGTTATTAGTAAGTTTTTGAATAAGCTCGGTCTAGCCGTTTCGGTAGTATTTGCAGTAAGCCACCTATAGTTTACAATAACAGTAATCAGGCCGATAAGCTAACGTGCTTCTCGAGGTACTGGGGGGTTTAATATCATTGCTGACCCAATTATTTACGATTTTTGCACTGAAAACTTCAGTCACAAACGTTGAAACATTTTAACATTTCTGGTTGAAATCAGAGATTCGAAAAAGGGTCCTTGGCGCGACTACCGTTTTTTAATATGTAGGTACTTTTCTGTATGTACGTACATGGCGACAGATTACTAGCCCAGCCAACACTATTCGTACCTTCCTGTCAACCGCGGGAAATTCCATGTTATTTACATTTGCAAAAATGCCGCCGCAAAATAACGTTAACTTATAAAACGTGCCGGGTAACTGCATAGCCGGCTTTAAACTTAGTTTCTGAGAGTGCAGACGTCTTACCTTAAATATCTAGACAACTTCGAGTCTTTAAGTTTTAAACTTAACTTCGACGACGCTTAAACTTTGGGACTAACTGATGTTCGATTAATTAATTACCTAATTCTGACGTTCCGCATTTACATTCCGATCGTTTTTATGAATACGAAGAAGGCTCTTACTATTTCTTAAGCTTTTTCATTACCTATAGACAGAGGCAACACATGTGTCACTGTAAACTGAATATATACCAAGATCAAGATGGTGTTGTATGTTTGTTACATTATTATTTTCGCTAGATTTTATAATTTTAAATTAATTATAAGATTAAATAAAATTCTACTGCTTTTAATAAATGCATTGTGTTATCAAATCATAACTTCATAAGGAAATTATTGTTTGCTTGATTGGGGAGCCATCCCTGCGGATAACAAGTGCAATACCAAAGCCATTTAAATCTGGCACTGCCCCTAAGCCGTTTTCATAACGACGTCATTAGATCACATAAATACGTAATAATTACATACATTTGCATTTCATACATCAGATCTGTACATCAATCTGGTTCAAATCCTTCATTCTTGCATGTCATCGTTGGATGAAGTTAAGAGATAAGACTCCTTTGCTTGACACGGATAGAAGGTTAAGAGTAGGTTTAGTTACACAGAGCTTCGAATAATTTTAATACGCCCAATAGTGCATTGATGGTTTTTAACTTATTAGAAGGGAAGCCTGAATGACTCTATTTCTTCATTGTGTTAAAGGCTAATAACTAAAGGTGTACGTACTTGTCTGGTGGGGCAGCGTGAGGTGGGGGAGCGCTGGGGGGCTTTAGGCTTCGGAAGGCTTTCAGCCACTTGTTCTTCATGCTGCCTGCTGATGATGTAGATAACTTTCGGTCTACGGCAGCACTACCACTATCTGCTTTCGCGGCGAATAGCTCCCGCTGTGGACAAAGAATGTTTTCGTTTTAATACGATAGAAAAAAATATTGTACACATTCGTGAAATCAAAATGAAATATAGGTTTTACATTAATAAGTTCGTAATGTTCATGGTAAAATCGTAGAATCTGACAATACTTTATGTATAAATATCTTATAGTATTATAGGTTCTACTGTTGTGGTTTCCTGGGGGAACCGAAATTTATTCAGCTAGTATAATTTTATTAGCTATCCGAAAATTTTACTTTGTAGCAATAGCTATTACGGCTGTCGTCTTAATGCCTAGATGATTTATTAGGTCTTGAAATCTTTTATTGCTACTAAAACTTTGTCTTAGTTTCAAGATTACGTAGGAATATCTGAGTAACACACTTCCATCCTGATTTATCGTTGCTCTTTGTCAATAAATCATTTAATGAATGTCAACTACAGCAGAATGTTTATTCAATAAAATTGATTTAAGTGTGTCTTACAAGAATAATCTCGTTAAACATTAAGTACCTATCTACACGTGCTCTTACTCGTTTCATAACTGAAGAAAACGACGTTATTTCAAGGAAAATAGCCTGTAGAGCTGATTAGTTTCTCTGTAAATCATTTCCATTTAGTTAAATTTTTAGTATTAAAAGTCTGAATAAAGTAGACCAATTAATAAAAAGACAAACATACATATTTGTTCCCACAAATATAATGAAATGTTAAATAAAAAGTAAAAAAGTATTTAATCGGACTAACATTTCACAATATTACATAATAATTTAGATTCGCATAAGTATAAGTCTTGCGAAGTTTGTCCACAATCAGTGAAGAACAAATATTATCAAGCACAAAAGGGGATTCGAACAAACAAAAACAACAAAGGTGGAATAATTTAGGTACCTCCAACCAAAATACTTATTTGTTTACGACGATTTGCCCTGAACAAATTATCGTCGGAAAAACAAAAGATCCTGACGACAGGTAACAATATGACAGTCTGTATTACCAAAGAAATGAGTGGGTGATAGATTTGTGACAAATTCCTTAATGAAGCGTAAAATCTGAAGAGCGCACCCTTGTCCCCTTCAATATACCTACTCGCAGTCTTTGTATATTACAGGTAGTTCTAAAATTGTAAATTAACATAAATATAAACGACAATTTGCATGATGTTATTAAAATTAAGTAAAGTTTCGCCTAACTAAGTACGTTCTAAGGTATTTAGTTAATAGACAATATTTATGATTGAGAGTACTCGTACGTTTTATAAGTCAAATCTATAGTTATAGTTATAGAAAACTATGGTATTCTATAACTATAGACAGTAAGTTTTGTTAAAACTTTTGTGCCCCACACTGGCAGCAAACTTTCATATCCAATACACAGTCTTTGCCCTTGGTTTGACTCGACTACCCCTGATGGAAGGCAGGGTCACTGCCGAATACGCGATCGAGTCATAGCAGATTATAAATGCATTGAAACTTGTGGTCGCATTCAAGGAATTACCGTTTAGCATGCCGCTATGAACTTTAATGTAAAATATGAATAATGGGTTTAGCAAGATTGCGCAACAAACAAATGACTGAGCGAGAAGAATTTTCTTTTACGTGAACACACCCAAACTGTAATCATTTTGCAATAACTTTCACCATGGCAATGGAAACTAACTGTGGCTAATTTTTAAAAGGTACAGGTGCGTATGGAATTGTAGGATCTAAAATTAATGACTTACTAAATAAAGTTAGATGTTCCTGGAGGACCATCTTCATGTTAAAGCGTATTAGCAAATATATTTAACCACATATTTCGCAAGTCAATAAAAATATGATTCTTGAAAACATTTTTATTTATGTACAAATTATTTTCAAATGGTTTCTGCACTTAATTACTTTTTACATGATTCATCAATGTCGTATTCCTATATATACGGATAGGTACGTTTTAAAAATCAATTATTCTTAAAAGTTTACGTAGAGGTATACTCCTACATATACGATTACTTGTAGAACCGTAATTACTGATGATCAGTGATCGATGATAGATGACGACAACCGTAGGAAAGGAACGTTAAAGGTCACGGTAACTTGTCACATAAAATCAAGATTACATCAAAGCTTTATTTCTTTTCACAGTATAAAACATTATTATAACGTTGCGTTTACATACAAATTAATGACACTTAAATAGTCTTGTCAATTAATGGCTCGGCTAATTACAACATTCATTTTAACGATCTGTAGATTTTTATTCCTTAATTCACAAGGACATTAAACCTATGTAGGTATTAGGTAGAAGTTTAAAATGACCTTAAGTTGCTCAAGCGTTCATAAATTAAAGAAAGCCAGGGACTAGTCTCTCCAATCCGATAAATTGTGAGAATTCTTCAGAAAAACACATGTTACTATGAATTCTTAATCAACTTAAAGTAGTATTAAATATTTGGGCTGTTTTAGTGGAATTACTACATAAACTTGATAATTCAGATGATTTTCAACTTGGAATAGGTATTTGAAAACCTACAGCAAAGAAGCTGTGATTTATGAGATTTGTGAAATATTTATTTATTTATTTATTTATTAATAATTCCATCCATCTTAACACTATAGACTTTATTGATGTACCTACGTTTCACTCTCTTTCGCGGAAGCAGCAAAATTGGAATTTCAGAAGCTATCGTCACAGCGTTACTGGAGTATAGATACAAGAATTTCTTTCCGCTGAGCCAGGGTACTGTGTGATGCAAATTAAGTAATTTACATGCCTTTCGTTCGACAAACCTTTCATAACTTTAGGGAACTTTCGACTTTTTATTTTCGATGTTATACCCTCGTACTTATGCGAGAACTTTTCGTCAATTTAGACTTAAATGGAATTCATTAGATTTAAAGGTTATTTGTCTTTACTCATTAACAAGATTTATTGTGAGTAAAAAATGCCACGTCGCTACGTAAGTATTTGCTGTTAATTGAATTTCTTACTGCTCTTTAACGAGTGTGAGTAAGATGTTGGAAATTATCACTTTAGTCCAATTGTAAAATTGGTAGTTCACATAGTCATTCTTCTCAGCCCAAAAAATTAAAAAGGAAATTGGCCGACTAGTATGTTTATCGTACGATCATTATTAATATCGAACGCCCAATATTTATGAATAGGTATATACGTAATGCTCATTTCTCGCACGCTCGAAGCAAAATCAAACGGTGTAGTCACGTGTGATGTAAATCGAAGTATACGCTTAATGCCCAGCCAACCGCTCGCGTGAGCTTCCACTACAATTTTTCACGTAAGAATTTTTGGATAAGGTTCGTACTTGCAGAGATTATAGCAAGATTTATATCCTTTCGACCACAAACGGGTATTTTAACTGCGCCAAGATACAACTCGAGATTCGTGTCAAGCCCAAATAAAAGGAGGGACTATTAAGCCGCTTATCATAGCGGATGGACGCAGCAAGTTATCTGCCATATTATATCTCTAGATAGACTCGCCGCTTAAACTATTCTAGATAGACCCTTTAAGATACGTCAGGTACTTACTGTTAACAGATTTCGCGGAGTAATTGCTTTTGTTTTTAAATTGAGGGAATTCATTAATATTTTTAGTTTATAAACCTGGTTTCTGGATTATCATGTACGTATATGATCGTGAAGCTATCGAGTATCTACTTAAGAAGTAGGTATATGGCAGCATGTGAAGACTCAAGATCGCGGAGAGCTAGATTGAAGGGCATGGAAGCGGGAGCCTGATGGTAAGATAAGATAAGATAAGATGTTGCCTGTCGTTATTATAGATACCTACGTAGCTTGTTGTGATACAAGTTTGATATAATTATCCGGGCATCAAATAAAGTGTGTTTATTAAATAGTAACAGAATGGGTTCAATTAAATGACAATACGTTTAACGTTAGAAATCTTCATCCGAACATAAATTTTATTTTAACTAAATTCCTAATCTTGCCACAATTAATGTAGGTTACCAAAATAAATAATTTCAGATCTCGTCGTGGATAAATTCCTCGAGTAAGAAGTGTAACGAAGTAAGATAAAAACTTAAGTATCTCGTCTCGGTTTTTAGGGTTCCGTAGCCAAATGGCAAAAAAACGGAACCCTTATAGATTCGTCATGTCTGTCTGTCTGTCTGTCTGTCTGTCTGTCTGTCTGTCTGTCCGCCAGTCTGTCACAGCCACTTTTTTCCGAAACTATAAGTACTATATTGTTGAAACTTGGTGAGTAGATGTATTCTGTGAACCGCAACAAGGTTTTCACACGAAAATAGAAAAAAAATAGAAAAAATGGGGGGTCCCCATAGTTAGAACTGAAACTGAAAATTTTTTTTTTCATTGAACATATACGTGTGGGGTATTTATGAATAGGTCTTTAAAAATTATATTGAAGTTTCTAAGATCATTTTTTTCTAAAGTGAATACTTTGCGTGACAGACCCTTCCAAAGTGGAAAAATGTGTGTCCCCCCCCTCTAACTTCTAAAATAAGAGGATGATAAAAATGAAATAAATATATAATGTACATTACCATAAAAACTACCAACGAAAATTGGTTTGAACGAAATCCAGTCAGTAGTTTTTTTAATACGTCAAAAATAAAATTTGTACGGAACCCTCAGTGCGTGAGTCCGATCCGACTCGCACTTGGCCAATTTTTTATTTAAACTAAGTAACAGTGACCCACGCATTTAAATGAAGTTTCAAGCTTTAGAAGTTTTCTTAGCCAAGAAAAGTGCTCGAGTATTCGAAGGAGATGCCTAAAGTAAAAAGTTTACTGCACATTGATGTCGCCACGCAACGAACACAATAAAAGTTTTACAACCATGTCTTCTAGCTTGTAAATCTTTATACTATCGCTAGTTAATTGGGGAATAAAAGCAAGTAAATAAACGTTGTTATGTGGGTTTTAGCAGGAAGACCCAATCTTTGTTTTTATCATTTCATTCGCCAATCTCGTTTAAAACTGAGATCGGTCGAAAATGACGAAAAATGAGGCAGATCTTCGCCTGAGGCGATGGGATCTAATAGATCTTACCACGGCTACCGTAAATTGAATCACGAAGAGAAAAATATAAACAGTGGTCACTAAGTATGTGACGCTATCTAGAGTAGAAACCCGTGTGAAATTATATCTTATGCAGAAATGTTATGAGCGTTATCCTTCACGAGTAGCCAACAACTATGCCACTGCTTACATTAGAGTAACTGAACTGGGGCACATAAGAATAAAGAAGTTCTATTTATCATTATGATAAGAAAAGAAGGGTTTTACAGAACACAGAAATATTCTCTGTATCAGGGCATATAAAAATATGCCCTGATACTTATTTAATTGAATATATTTTATTAATTATGTATACTATTTTGCCATATTATTAGGATCAACATTTACACAAGCGTTCTGCAAATCAGTTGTAGGCACTTTTTTTCCACATTCGCTATCTTTAAGTAGACAATATTATGCTACTTAACAGTGGATATAAACGAGAATGTCCGTGTAATAGCAGAACGCCTTAAATGAGATTTGTGAGATTGTGAGAGAGACGCATCCAAAAGCATTTTATGTTTATCAATACAAAATACCTACAAGCCTTTGAAACTGTTATGGTGTTGAAATTATTAGACTGTGATTTATGTTGTTTGTTTATTTCATACCATCTACACCATTTGTTTTTTTATGTTATAAGGAGGCAAACGAACAAGAGAGTCACCTGATGGTAAGTGAGCACCGCTGCCCATTGACATCCACAACCGCACAAGGGACACAGATGCGTTGCCTGCCTTGAAGACCCCATAGTATGGTGTCTTAAAGGCAGGGCAGGCAAAGGAAGGGTATGGGGCCCATACCCTTCCCAACTGAGACCGGCGACCTTACTCACCATCAGAAAACATAGCAAAACATACCGCGCAATAGGATAAAAGAAGGTAATAAGTGTATGAGCTATTAAAATAGAATCAAAATTAAAAACTCACGTCATTAAAATAAGCCTGTTCCAGCTTCTGCCTTGTTTTGTTAGCTTTGCTGTATTCTGGAAGGCTAGACTGGCGTCGTACGCGCAATCTTTGCTCCCGTTCCATAGTCATCAAGTCAGATTTTTGTGACAACACTAAGTAGTGTAACCGGTGAACTATATCCATCTTGATTGACTTCGTTTGCTGACCACCGAATCACTTAATAATTGAAGGTCAAGTTCACTTTTTTGACAGTGAACTATTTTGTGGATTTTTAAAATGGTATAAAAAGGAATAGTTTTAAAGCGGTTGTTTTTGGAAGGGTATGTTACGTAAGGTTATATTTTTATTTACGCGTGCGGCGCGGAGTTCAGAGTTCGACACCCGCCCCGTTCCTCTGGGCGGGCGAGGCGTGACTGCCGGAGGGCGCCGGATGTGGCGTAGCGGCGCCTCTCGCCGCGTCGCCCAGCAACCGCTTGCAAACAACACGCAACACTCAACATTGTATCGCACTGTGATTAACATCACTTTTAGTTTCTTGGCTGAAATTGTTAGACTTATTGTTCACGATGCCTGTTTCACGCACCCTTCGCCCTAATTTAGATAGCCCAACGATTAAGATAAGAAAGTAGGCATAGGAATTCTACCGAAATGTTAACGTGGAGTGTCTGTTAAAAAAAGAAGTTTGATAATCATCGTGCCTAAAAGCACAACAAAAAGATTTTGTTACTGAATTCAAAACATATCACCTTAACTGTTAATTCAATGACGGCTTCTCTGCGTAATCGATGGATCAGCAGATCTTATATAAAAAAAAATATCATGTCATAAACATTAACGGGCGAGACGTCCACTTGACAAAGGGTCCCCTTAAAACTTACACAAATCCCGGATAATTACCTGCAATAATTGCCCGTATCTACCTACCTACTACCTTTTGGTGAAAAGACATTACTACATATCTACCCACCTACAGATGAATGAAACCGCCAACGCAATGACAAAACAAACCGAAACAAAATTGATTTCAGCAATGTCACAGCACAGGTTATACCTAACTAGGACTCGTAAGTTCAAGATTGTATCTTCATACCTAGATAGGTACCTATTTCTATTTCTGCTTTTCGAAATTCACAAACCGGTAGAAACAGTTGCTTTCGCGGATTTGATGTTGAGACCTTCTATGAATATAAATACAAACGAGATATTTGCTGTTCGGTCTCGTGGTCGAACTTGTAAGACAATTGAGATAAAAAAGAAGAAATATTTTGGACGAAACAAGAGAAGGTGTTACTTCGATTGTAGCCAAGACCAGTCGAGAAAACATAACATCTCTATTTGTAGTAGGGTACTATCGTCATTTGTATCAAACAGATAAACATGTAGGTAATGAGATCTGCCTTCCAATGCATTAGTTCAATTCAAACTGGGGCAACTCTACTGGGACTTCGTCACTGTTCTTATCTATCTACATTTCGATGCATTAGGTTTCTAATTATTATTTCCATTATCCATGTTCTAAGTAAACTACTAGAACAAGATCCGAGATAAATTAATTGCCGCATTAGGAAAACAATTATCTTATTAATACCTATTTCGAATACCTATCAAAAAGAAAAATCGGTAAGTAGGTACCATTTTATCATCATTAACATCTTATTCTTCTCCGGAAGGCACGTTGGTTTAATTAATATTTTTTTAAAATTAAACTTTGTACCTACGGAAGATGCCAAATTCTTTGTAAGCAGTTTTAGATATATTGTTTTATTTCTACAGAATAACTATAGGTAGGTATATCTCTATGTGAGTCACTTACGCGTTTCTTGGCATAAAAACTGACAGTAGGCGCCAGTCCGGCAGGCAGATTTCACTCGACCTTGTTGTCACTAACTCCCTAGCCAGTAAGGTCTAACTCATTTGACGCAATGCTGTAATGCGTACTTCGGCCTTTGTAATGGATTATGTTAGAGCGTACATTATCAGTTAGGTACATGGCATATTTTTATCAAAGTACATTGTACATAGAAGAAATGGTCCATTATAAAGAGACGGGCACTTAGCATTGGCTAGTTTGAATCATTTAGCACGATTGGCAAAAATGGCAGGTGCCTTCAAATTGGAATTTATGTCGTAAGTATATGAACAAGAAGTGAACTACCTATAAGAAAAACATAATAAAAAGCGTAATGATATTCTGTCTAATATAGAAGATAAGTGCCTCGAGTTATTAAAACGATGAAAACCATTGTCTACCTATGCACTAGGGATGTAACGGAGTTGTCATATCGGAATCGAAGTCGGAGTCGGAGTTTTTTGATTTTATTTTTCGGAGTCGGAGTCGGAATCGGAGCCGGAACCGGAGTCGGAGTCGGAACCGGAGGCGGAGGCAGGATCAGAAGTAGTGGCAGTAGAGAGATATTTTATATTATTTAAGGACAAAATATAACATAACCGTTTTCATTTATTTTATTAATTAAACGCAAGGAAATGAAATATGATAAAAAAAGTGAAATTATAAAATTAAACAAACGAAACACAAAATTACTTGCATGTTTCCAAATAATTAATAAATTAAATCGAATTAATCGACTCCAAAAGAAGTGTATTACGAGTATTCTTCAACAAAAGTTTTGAAGCTTTGTCTCCGTCCAATCTATTTCTTAACGAGTTGTAGATAAGACCAGCTCCACTAAAAAGTTTTTCACTAGCCATGGAGCCTGGTGGACACGATAAATAGCCTTGAGAACGTGTCGCGTGCGTAACAAACTCATCATCATCATCCTAGCGCCTCTCTCGGATGCATCCTCGGCTATTGCCTCGGAGCCCAGGGTACGCTGCGACTATGATCCTGAATTGACAAGCCTGGTTATTACAATGAAGCGACTGTTGTCTGACCTCCATAACCACAAGGGAAACCACACCAGTTGGATCATAGTCGGGACCGACGGCTTAACGTGCCTTCCGAAGCACGGAATAATCATTCTTATCGGACAATCAGGTGATTCAAGCCTGCAATGTCCTAACCAAACTGGGAAAACCAACAACACAAAGTGAAAGTGTTCCCCACGGGATTCGAACCCACGACCTCGGAGTTCGTAGTTTTTGAGCACAGCGCTCTAACCACTACACCACGGAGGCAGTTAACAAACTAATAAGTGAAAAAATAATAGACGACAGAACGCACGAGCAGGAGTCCCCGGCTCCTGGAGGTCCGCGCGACATGGATAAACCTGTTCAGAACGGTCGACCCAGGCCGTCGCCGATATTTATTATGCTTCGACCTCCGATTCAACCTCCGACTGAAAAGTATCGGAACCGAAGTCGGAACCGAAGATGTAATATTAATCGGAAGTTCCGACTTATCGGAGTCGGAGTCGAAGCTCCGTAACATCCCTGCTATGCACACAACACTTATTACTATTAGGTTTTAGAAACTGGCCCACGTATCTTGGTAAATTCACAACTTCTGTGAAGCCTTACGGACGTTACGGATATGTTTTTATGAGAACAGACAAATAAATTTATAGAACCATGTTTTTAATTCGTTTCGTTAACTTTGCTTTGGCAGTTAGTTAAATCATGATAATATTGCGGTTTAAGCAACCTACTAACCAGTCCGAAAATACGCGACCGAAGTTCGGCGGCAATGCGACCAGGCTTGACCATTTCTTTTCAAGATCTTATCATATTATAGTGAACATGCAATGATACATGAACATTATTAAACATGCATGATCATTATCTTATTGCTTATCCCAGTTGCATCCTCGGCCATTGGCCCAGACCGGCTTGGACATTACAAAACATGAACATGCGTTATCGATTTGATAGCGTGCATGCATGCCTCACAAAAAAAAAAACAGATTAACCCTTATCTTGGCAAGAATATGAATTTGTTAAAACTGTTTTAATTGTGATATTTCCTGCTTAGATATGACTCAAATAAGCCAATAAAAATACAAAAAAAATGTTTTCAGTTTTAGTTTTTGAGAAACAATATGTATCATATATGTTACACTGCCAAGTATAGGGTACAGGATGATATTAAACAAATGATCAAAGAACGAGGTTAATTTAAATGAAATGAAGTTAAATAAGTAATTAGTTTATGTAAACATAAGCAAACTTGTAATTGAATAAGCCAAATTGATGAAAGTCGCAAAAACAGTTTCTTTTCCCTAGTACGTCTTATGAGTAACAGCTATTTTTCTTAGACTGAATCTTGTACTTTTCGGTATGTTAATTGGTGTTGAATAAGACGGACGAACAGGACAAACAAGGCAAAGAAGATTTTTATATTATAACCTTTTTGATCAACGGTATTTGGTAATTTCATGCAGGAAGAAGCGAGGCAGCAGGGGTTAGAATTGGGATAACTTTGTTCAAAAACCAGCGAACAAAAACAAACAAAACCAAAAAAAAATGTTAGTACATGAAATTCATTGCATCCAGAAATGTAAAAATGTTTCAAATATTTGTAAATTAAACGGTATTATGAAATTTTGTATAATTACTAAATCACTCAGGACTTGGCAAATGTATCATATATGATACAAACTAGAACACGGGGAGCTTGGCAGTGTAACATATATGATACATAGTTAGTTCAATAGTTATAAAATTGCCAAATAGCTACAAACACCAAAGAAATAAATGGAAAATCAAAAAGTAGTATTTTTTCTATAAAATACTAATGAAAAAACACACAAATATTCATAAATACAGTCAATACACAAATAAACTTATCACGCCCTCAAAGCCAACGTGCCTCCGTGACGTAATTTTGTCCACCAATGAAAGCAGTACACTTTTCGACAGATAAAGCATTTAATTTTCAATTTTATGATAGGTCACTTATGAAATAAGCGTAAAATAAATATCTTAAATCGCTTGGTCAGGGCTCAGGAATTTTTTTATTTAAATGTATCACCCGTGTTACACTGCCAAGAAAAGGGTTAAATAATACAAAAAATAGGCGTAGCTCTTAGCTAGACAAAATGCTGAGACAAGCCTTCTATATTTTCTTCTTTTGAAAGGAAAATGTTTCTAATGTGCCTCCACAATTAAAACATTGATCAATCTAGTCCATACTGAATGTGCTAATTAGTATTAAGGAAATTTAAAAGAAACTGAACATTAATTGTTTTATAATTTATTAGTAAGGCAGGAAACTCGACCTCACACTATCTCAAAATATAAATAAATCTGTGTCAAAGATAGATCAGAGACATATAAAGTCAGAAAACCACGAAGTTTGAGCTTATAACAAGTGTGTAAATATGTAAACATTTGATTAGAATACAACCAACAACAGTAATAAATTGTTTAAGGACATAGTAATTAATTACATATTTACATACATAGTATACATACTAACATAATAATATTGTGCACCGTTATCAAAATAAAACCAAACTAAAATTATGCAGTTAGTTAAATTGTAAAAATAAACCGGATCAAAAAGAAAATGATTGGTACTGATTTTATATCCCAGTCCCAAACAATCTGTTTTCAAAGACCATATTTTACTATATCAGTTATTTTGTTGTGGACAAAATTATACTAACATCTTAACAATTAATACAAACAAACCAAATCATAATAGACACTTCCAAGTTCCAAGATCTATACTAACCTTTAAATAAAAAGGCGCTTCTTTCCACAAGATAAATTAATTTTCATTCAAAAAAAATCCTATCATGTTTAATGCATTTAGTTTCAACCCATAAAAGACCCAAACACACTTAAATTAGTGTCATAATAATTATTAAACAAATCTCTCCTAACATGATTATTATAAATAGCATCACTCTTAGCATTGTGCTTGGAACACAGCTTGGTTTATACAGATCATGATAATGATCTTAATAATTATTTATTTATTTATTTTATTTATACGCATAGTGTAGAAAAAACATTTTTCTTCTAGCATAACTATTAAAACATAATTTTAACAAGACATTTTAAAATGGTTATATTTGAAAACATTGTTTCTGTTAGACATCATTAACAAGTTAGTTAAAATCTTAAATCAACTCAACTATGATTTTCATTAATACTTTGAAAGCTCAACCAAACTACTTAATTTTGCAATTATTTATCAAGCCATTTTTAAATATGGTAATTCCATTAAACCTCTCCAAACAAAACTAACATCATTTTAATTACTTAGGCATCTATGTTCAATTACAATTAGATATGATTCTATTGAAGATAATACATAACAGTGTGTGTGATAGTTGAAATTATTTTTAAATTTAGTATGTTAAGAAATATTTTCCAAAGATTAATCCAAAAGACAATATATAACTTTGATATGTTTCACATGTACATAGAAAATTTAACTTTAATTCATTAAAAATCATTTTGTTTACAGTAATAAATATGGAGTGATTTTCAGTAAAATAAGGCAATAACACTTAAAGGCACGAATCATGCAAATTAAGAACAAATTTAGATTTTTTCAATAATCTTAAAAACTTCATGGGTCTGAAAGGGGTGAACGAAGAGTTGATGGCTTATAGGAGTGAGTGGAAGGAGAAAACATGCTGTGCAGACCCTGCCTTGTGTGGGATAAGGGCAGGAGAGTGATAAAGGTCAAAAGGACCATCATCACTCTACACATCAACTTGGTTACAACAGACTTTGACAACAAAATCAAACTAGCTACAACTTTTTACAAAAGTATGTTGTTTCCAACTTTGTTATTTAATTAAAGCTTATTGCTAAGTGTGATGATACTTAATAACTTTGTTTATTAAAATACCATAAGTTATTCAGTTACAAAGACCCAACTATTAATAACTACTATCTAATTCATTATTATCTTTGAGTTTTATTGCTTTATTTTATTACAGTTTACTAGAGTAAAATTCCAAGGAAAAAAACTTATAACTCATAGTGGTAACAAGGATTCATAAACTATTCAAAAGTATATCATAGAAATTATTGTGCAATATTCAAAATAATTTTAGGCATATTTCTACTTGGGGCCAGTACAAAAACAACACCAAATTTAAGATATTAAATTAGTAGTACTTTAAGTTATTTACAAATAAGCAGTACCATGTGTACTTTCCAGTTCCTTATGTACTACATCAGTTTATCTTCTAAAAAATATTATGCTTCCGCTATCTTTGATTTACCATTCAACTTCCCAAGTTGACCTAACATGAGAACCGTATTTATTAGATTTTCTGAATAAATACGCTGGTTTGTTTCCATCCTTCTAAGTTTTTGAACTACATACTTGGAAAAAAATTCAAGTTCATTCTCATTTCCCTGGTTTCTCTGTTCTGGTTCTTCAAAGCTGCGTTTGCGTTTTGATGATTTTGGACTTGTTTGCGTGGTTGAAGTTCTGGCTTTGCGTTTTGGTCCACTAGTTTCACTAGTATTGCTGTTCACGAATGCCAAGTTGAGGTCTTCTCCTAAATCATTAGCCTCCTCTTCATTTAAATGTATCGTCAAATCATCTGGGACAGTAACCATTGGTATATGATTGTCAGAGAACAGCGGTGACGGTAAAAAAGATACAGTTTTTTTCACTTTCACTCCTGTATTTTTAGGCTTAGCTATAACTGCACCTTCAGATACTGCAGCAACTGTGTGTCTTCGGTTTACTTTCTCCCTTTGAAAGTCATTATTGTGCAAACGACTGCCAGTTAGTTTGTTACTCCAGAAATTAACTTTAATTTTTTGTTTTGGTTTGGGTTTCTGTTCAATTTTGGGTTTGTTAAGAACTGTTGGAAATTTGTAGCGAATGTTCTCATCGTCAATGTTCACCTTTTCTGTTTTTTTGGCGGCACTTGGTGATTTATTTAGTTTGTTGAAATAATCTGCATTTATCTTATAACGGATATTGTCATCATCAGATTGATATCCATTTTTTTTAGATGATTTTTCTCCCACAGGCTTCATTATTAAAAAGACTTCAATAAGTCTTCTTTGTCTTTACTATGGAGCGTAATAAATTATATAGTAGCACCTGGAATAAAAGATAGACATGGGTAAATAATTATTTCCAAAACAAAAGGTGCTATGCGGGTTTCTACTTGAGCGCATTAAGAAGCTTGTTTATAATAAGTAAAGTTAAGAACAGGAGGAAATGTTTTGGATGTTGATACTAAATTCAGATCAAAAATACGTAAGTTTGTGTCATTTCCCGCCCAAACAACGATTACGAAATTTGCAATTTTCAAAATGAGAATGACATAAAAGAACGACAGACATGCAATTAACAGTAGTGTAATTAAGAGCAAGGGGAAATCAAGAAGTTATTTTTAAAGATGCTCATCGTCATCACGTTAAAATCAAGATAATAACAATTTGAGGTTATGTTTTTTACATCGAAAACATCTTTAATTTACGATTATTTGCTTAGCACTGACCTTTAATATAATATAAATGTATGTTCTGAGCGTTTTATTTGTTAATAGAGTCCTTTTAATGTAAGTAGAGACAGAAAATACGATTCATTAAAAATCCTTCGTCCGAACAAATTAGTGTTACATAACAACATAATTCACAAAAAAAACTTACCTTTATATAATTTCATTACTAGATAATCCGTATTTATTCATATACCACTTCACAGAAACACAAAATAAATAAATCCACGACTACAAACACGACACGCACCACTCAGTTTTCATGACGCAAAATAGTTACCTGTTTATCCGCAAGTGGCGCTGCACACACGCACGCAAGACGCGGGAAAGCGCCATGGCAGCGTTCATATTTACCACTTTTATTTTTAATGCAATATAGGTTGCCGTAAAATAAAAAACACTGTTTCATTTCCCGTATTAATGTGTTTAAGTGAAATACAAAATTATGATGATAAGTATGTGAACGGTATGGCACAGATTGGTACAGAGTTTTTAGAAAATAATACCTATCTTCGCGCGGCCTTCAGCTTAAGTGCATTTTTGTTTCCTCTTAAATCTTTTCCGTAACCATTCCCACAGCCATTCCTTTCTATGCTATTGAACTAATCACCGCATTAGACATGAATCGTAACATAACATTACGCTGTATTTGGGTGTTAATAAAAATAAATTTAATAAGCTAGCACACCAGCTGGCGCCTAGCTCCAAAATAAGCTTCAAGATACAGAACCTACCGATAATAGGACCTATGGATAATAAGTTAAGAGAACTGATTTGTATTCGGTACCAAGATATTTTCTACATCCATGCATTGAAGTATTACTACTACGTATAATATAAGCAGAGTGGACATCACGAACAAAAGTTACATACCTACCTACCTAATACGTCAATTTGAAGGAAAGGGGGCGGATAATTTAGTGATATTTTTGTCTTTTTATATATGAAATAATAACATGCCACCATCTTTATTTTTCGTCTTATAATGATTGTACGTACATGTTCTTAAAACAAAAATGGTCAAAATTATAAAAATAGACGGCAACTTTGTTGTCCATGGACCTCAATGCGGGTAAGAAAATATTTGTTCGAGATGTCACCTCTATACGTATGATACCTTCATTATGAATGCGTATTTTATCACACAAACAAACACTCCAATCACTAGCGGAATTCGAATGCGACCATGTCTTATTCCTCTGATTAGCCAGTCTATAAAAATAGTAAACTTTGAATTCTATATCTAGGTATAGGTTTTTAATTAGATTTAAAAAAAAACATGTTGGTTGGTGTCACGAAATAAATGTTTGCTGTTGAGTGTGCAAACATTTATAAATCATTGACTGGACAATATTAGTTCCAACTAGCGGTTTTGCCTGCGTGCCAGGCGACGGTATCCCCGGGACTTTAATATTTTTCAGGGATTTATAGTAGTTCATCATGAATAAATACGAGTCCGCCTAGTACCTACCAAGTTTTTTTGCTTATTCAAGTCAAACAAACGAACAAAAGATCACAATCCTTCTTTGTGATTTAATCCAAAATTCGAGAAAAAAACATTAAATCACAGATAACAACAACAAACATTATGTTTATGTAAGTACATAGATGGCTGTATACAAGCTGGTAGATGTTGCGGACCTAGTTCACGGCTATCATTTTCCGCAACTGTGCCTTTCATCATTCCTTTTATGTTTCCATCTCAACGAGGGGCGGTGGGAAAGTCAACAATCCATGTTTAATGAATGTCTTTTGCTTTTTTTAGTTTTCACAACACCCAAGAAAATACTTTACTGAATGATTTTTATGATTTTTTTATTTGTTTTTTTTTTATTTATTAACATAACTTTATAGTAACCATACAGTTAAATACCTAGGTTTGGTAGGAAAGTAAATAGTTTTTTACGGTTACCCAGTTATGTAACGCGCTACTATGACCTCAGTACCCTTGATGTTTTTTTGTTTTCTTTGGCGAATGCTTTTGTTTGAACAAAACATTTATATGATTGGCATTTTTATTATTTTATTGATTAATACAACATCATTAACAAGAGCGATTCCTGGTGATTAAGAAAAAGTTCGAAAGAACCAATAGAAAATATCCTTTGTACTACCTTTACCTCACCTCGTATTACAATAAAAGGCACAGTAGGTAGGTACGTAATAAATAATAAAATAATATAAATTTTGCTAGAGCTTATTTCTACACTTCATTGATTCAATTTTCACTTACCATGTGATTCTTCATAGAAATCCATCCCATCTTGACACGAAACCTAATTTTTCTTTTATTATCCGTGTTTAAAGTTTTTGATTACTTATTATGGTTTAAAACGGACGGAGTTCGGGTGATAACGCGGTAATTGGTAATATTTTTGTTTTTAAACCGGGAATTACGGACAAGATAAGTCCGTAGGTTATGTCGGCCCACGAGATCTTCTCTCAGACTGAGTGGGAAGCTGTGCGCAATGCGACACTGCTCACTCGAAAACATTAATATTATTGTTCTTCAGCTGGGTGAATTTCGACTTTTTTTTTATTACAGGCTACATATATTACCAATTTAAATGAATTTCTAATTGAATAAATTAATTGCACAAAACATATTCGCTTATTTTTCAAAATTGGAACGAATAGTTTTGATCAAATGGAGCAGCCTCGATGATAAAATAAATAAAGTAAAACACGTTTGTTCACGGAAAACAGAACAAAAGAGGAAATACACATAAATACTCAAATTTCGAATAGTACTTGCCTTGTTTGTTCTGAGCGCCGACTGTGTGGCGGGAAAATTGTAACTATTGATTGATACAGCAGAGGCTAGATTCGCATGTGCGGAATCTGTCCGGACTAGGCGGAGGCGTGCGCAGTGCGTGCCATTCATACAGGTGCCCTTCGTCGTGACAACCATTGTTTACAAGATAACGAGGCACTAACTTGTCAATGGGACCAACTTGAAAGTAGGGCCCTTACTTCTTGTAAAAATATTTGAGGGGCAACATCGTTAGGTAGGTCAACAATTAGAAATTTGCTTAGGTATATCAGAAAATAAGACAAACCTACCTACTTCTTGGTTGCCGGTTCAAATAATAAATAGGTAGGTAACATAGTGGAAGAATAGTTACAATACAACAATGGCAAAAAGTACAAATCTGAATTTTGTGATGTCGGTACCTATATAACTTGTTAATACTTAGGTCCTAGGTACTTACTTGAGCTCTTACTGAAGCGAGATGTAGCTGGGTCGCCCGGTAGTCGTACTTCTTCATAGATATGTCTTCCTGTTGGAAAAAGTATGAAAAGTTAGGTAGCTGCATATCCACCAGAAAAAAGAATAAAACAATCTTGGATAAACTTTTATGTCTGCATAAAATGTAACAGTGCCGCTTGGGTTTTTTTTGCTTGTGGCTTTATCAAAACAATAGGTACCCACATCAAATCTGTTTTTTGGGCTCAATATACCTTCCTACTGCTTAGACGGAAGTATTTGTTAAATTATCTTTTTATAAGGTACTCTAAAATTTTTTTCCAATACCACGAAGTAACGCTCTAAAGTTGACAACTGGAATAGTTCTAAAACTGTTATTTTTTACCAAACTAATGCAAATTGTGTCACTTTTTCTGTTGAATAGAAAATTAATAATTTTTGTGTATAATATTATGTGAATAATAAAGTAAACTTTTTGAATGAAATCAAAATCATGTGATCAGCGACATCAAGCTATCATTGTTAGCAACCTGTTACAAAATTTCATCCCTTATTTTACTGTGCTTTAGAGGGCCCATCTGTAAAGCTTAGTTCTTGAAAAACGCCATAGATGGCACTGTTTTTGCACCATGTATGAGAAGGGGTGTTATTTTGAACGTTCAACTTTAAATCTTCGTTTTAGAATATTGTAATAGGATTATTATTCTATCACTCTTCTTAAGATTTTGTACTTACAATTCTTACCTACCAACTTGGTTTTCCGTAAACCAGTTTTATCTAAATGAATACAAAGGTAGGTATATATTTTTATAAATAATATTAGAAAACCTAATTTTCGTATATTTTCACTAAGATAAATGAAGTTAAGCAGTAGGTAATTAGTTTATTAATCTTTAAACTTAATGAACTTTGGGTTTGTAGGTAATTAAAAAATACATAATTTATAATTTTTTGTTGTTAAAAATGCAAAGGAAGAGGCATCAGGCATGGGTTTATTTTGATTACGCTCCAATATCAAGCGGAGCGTGAATTTTTAATGAGTTTGAATCAGCAGCCTCCGACTTGGAAGGTTTGTTTGTGCTGTGTTGCTCAAAATTGGTTTTATATTAAATTTACTGTTAATGTTATTTATAGGTGACATTTTGGGCTTTTAAGAAAACCCTTGTGCCGTTAATCAGACAGTAATTTTGTTGTTATTTATTTACGCCTGGAAGATTTAAGCTTTCTTCGAATTTAATTTATTCGTAAATAAATCTTGCGATGAACCGTCTTCAAATGAAAAAGGTTTAGAAGTGCGAAAGTATCGTAAAACGTATTCGCAACGCATCGAGTAAAAAAGAATCATCAAACCGGGTAACTACATTCTGCATAAAGTTGATGTAGGTTACAACAAAAAGTTACAGTCGAATTGCGAACCTTCTTCTTTTTATAGTCGGTTGAAAGGCGTTGCTTTGTCCATAAGTATGATGATAATGCAAGCTTGTTACATATAATTCTGATAGGAGCAATCCCTTCGTGAATCATGTTAAGAGTAGGGCCCGTGGTGTCAGGATCAGCATACTGAAGCACATTATTTTCATATTTTCAATGTTAGAAGGAAATTGAACGTTCCCTCCCGACTGAACATGAATAGGGTAACGTAATAAGTGAATTATATGTGTACTGATGCAGAGATTTGATGTTTGCGGATATCTTTTTAATTTAGGACGGTCAAACGACATATACTTGTATGAAACCTTTATAAGACGTAATAGGTACTTGGTAAACGAAATGTTACGATTTTATTTATAAAGCACCTTTATTACAAAAACAAAAAAAATTAAATGGATTGTTTTGATACTATTTTTCTGCCTAGATTTTCATTGTCGACTTTATTTTTATCTATCAAATAGAAAATATTTATTTCTGGTATGTAAGAGATCATGTTTGCCAATTCAATAACACAAAATAGTACGACACAATTTGATCTCTCTCCAGTTGCATCAGATTACCTTCGTATTGGGATAAGTTATAGGGAATATGGAGTAGGTATCATATTTACGTGTCTTTCTAAAACATCACCTCTCAAAATAGGAATAAATATGTTTGTCTGGCACATTGAAACTATTACTTTTTATTATTTGAGTTAAGTATATTAAAGTTTATACAACATACTTGAATCTCGTTAACTTTTCCGTAGATGCTGCTCTCGAGGCTCCGGTTCTGATGGCGAAGCAAAGCATCAAGACTCTCCTGTAATCAAATAAACCAGTTAGTTTCCTTGCTTTGTTAAAACGGCAAATATTAAAAAAGTTGGTGTAAAAAACACTTTATATAGATTACTTAAGTTGAGAAATTATAAGGAATAAATAATTAATGGATAATTTTATTTAGATCATGTCGTTCAGAGATCAAATAATCTGAAGTTCGCCTGGCTTTGAAACGATGAAGCAGAAGTACAATATGCTTTTGGGTCTTTTCTCCCGCAAGGCAGAAATTTAAAAGTGTCCTTTTAAATAAAACCTGTGCGAACGTATTTGAGAATGCCAGTAGGAATTCAAATAGGACGATGTCCAATATGGGGAATTTCGATGGACGAGTCACGAACGTAACTGCCATTTTCAATGGTGGAAAATCCGTAGCGAGACAATGTCACGATTCACAAGTTTCGACCCTTTACCGCGATAGAAGAATCTCTTTTATCTAGTTTTAGGGGAAGTTTCGAAATTATATTTTACCTCTCTGTTTCATCTGTTTGAGTAATTTTAATATATGTATCATATTATTATTATTGTACTAAAGAATTGACTTAACGAAAAAAAATTACGAAATTAATAAGTTTGCCTCCAAAGGTCCCTAAGTTTTATGAAGAACCACAATAATACACGTCCAATTTATAGTCACTTATGAGAAAGAAAAATAAATAAATAGGCACGTTCATTCGGTGCAAACTTATAGACAAACTATTAGACCTACAAAGCTTGGTTAATTGGTAAAGACGATGATTCGAACATTGGTAATGATAAGTTCCATCATACCTGAAGTTGTTTTATTTGAATTTCCAAGTCTTGAGCATCCTTCTTCAGCTGTTCGTAGTTCAGTCGCGCCTGCCCACCCATCCGGTCAAGCAGCATCTCTCCTCTAAGCACTGGTGGCATGCTTTCCTAAATTACAATAAAATTACGTTACCAGCTGATGTAACAGAGCACTTATTTTAATAAAAAATAATAACACACAAACCAGCTATGATAATATCACACATTACAAAATGATTGTAGGTAGTTTAGCCTTCAGTATGTTGTACTCATAAAAATTATTCCCCAAAAAAATTTCGTATTGTTTACAGTTTAGTTTAAAAATAAAATAAAACTATGTACGACGTACGTGTGTACATACATACCTACAAGAGCAGATTGGAAAAGGAATTTGCAAAGATATTTGGTACTTCCATATTTGTGTTAATTGGTTATTTTTTACTTTTTACGCAAGGCGGGAAAATGCGTACAGATTAATAAAAATAAAAGTAACTATGGCAATGGCACGTAAAGAAAATGGCCGTGGTCCGCAACCATAGAGGTTTTATCTAAGTTGCAAAATTGTTTCATTAAATTTAAAAAAATGTTAATATCCGCTAGTTAATAGAGGTAGTCAGTCTTTTTTTTTTGTATATTTGACCTTATCAGGACAGGCAAAGGGGGCTGAGCCCAAATCGCCACGTAAAGATTTTTTTTATTTTTTTTTTAAATATTCTTTTGCTAATAACCTTTTTTTACCTTATTCCTTAGCAGCACTTTGTCGTGAGTGGCTTGCTATGAAGTGCCACAAGTTTTTTTTTGTCATTAAAGTTTTCACTAGAAACAAACTTTACGGAACACTTACCGCTGGAACGTCAAGCGGCGGGTCCTCCGGCTCGGGCGGGTATGGCGGAAGGAAGGCCCTCTTTGGAGGCCTCATGGGCGGTTGGCCAGTCAGCAAGGTCCTCGCTAGGTGCGCCAAGTCAGCTGTGCTGGACACGGCGCGCGCTTGCGCACATAGGGACTCGTACCGACGAAGCTGGTGGTTTGTCTGATAGGGAAATATGTTTGTATTAGTGGCAATACATATGTTTTAGGTAATTGCACATAGAATGGATTTATTAAGGACAAGCAAATCGTTGACGGTGGGTGCCTGAATAAATAACCTCTGGCACTGCAACCGTCAATTCAGATAAGGTCGTTAAATCGATTTAAGTCCCACACACAACACTACTTCAGAGTAGTGTTCTTTTTCTGGCAAATTTTTAACCATTATATTTATTACAACAATTATTGAATGAAAATGGAAATTATCAATAAAGTAGGTACTATTATTATAACCAACAAGTCTAATTACAATCACAATACAACAATCATGTTTATACTTTAAATTAGTTCACACTAGCTGCCCGCCCCGGCTTCGCCCGTGGTACTTACTTACATGTATTATACATACAAACCTTCCTTAAGAATCACTCTATCTATTAAAAAAAACCGCGTCAAAATCCGTTGCGTAGTTTTAAAGATCTAAGCATACATACGGACATACAGCGAAAGCGACTTTGTTTTATACTATGTATGTATTGATGATGTGCCGGATGTTTTCGTTCTAAAATCTAAGCTCATCTATCGTAATAACTTAGAGCATTTGCATTTATTAAGTCCCTATCCCAACGGATCCTACCCACGTGTATTGAAACTGTCAAAGCGATCATTTAACTACTCTGATGTCACCTGGGAACATTCATTTTAATATTATGGAATGACGTTGTCATTTCCACTTCGACCCTCCTACAGAATATTACCTCCTACGATAAATATCTATCACTTCAGTGGTGCATGACGTCAGTCATCTCATGTAATGCAGAGAGTTAATTTTAGATTTTCACTATAATCCACGAGGGTGGAATATCAAAAGTTTGTGTAGGAAGTTAATATCTTAATAGGAGTCGAAGGTTTCTTGTTATAAAGTCCTCATCGATATGTAAAAATACATTTTATAACTAAATATGTAATAAAAAATGTTGCTTTGTTAATCCTTATAAATTAATGCGTATCATTAATTTAGTATATTAAAAGCAAGAATTTTGGACTAATAAACAAACATTAACATAAACAGCGAACTATGAGTAAATACGAGTATTCTATGTGTATAACAGATTCACCCGCAGTATGACAGTTTATTACAAAACTTCCACTGGTTTTAGTTTACCTGTACCTGTCTAAACTTTCATAGGAGAGATATTGAGTGGACGGATTCAGACAGTCGTAACAGGAAACCGAACTTTTGATTCGCTTTTAGATACAAGTGGATCAAAATATAGCACCCGTAGTTTGTAGTTTTCCGTTACGGGCGGTAATATTGAAATAGAATAACTTTTGCAAGCATTGAAGGGAAATGGAGCATTGTTAAGCTATTTCTGTGTGTTTACTAAACTTTAAGACCTTTAAGACTTTTTTAATTTAATGAGCAAATGTTGTCTATCATATCAAACACCGAGAGCGCAGATCAGGATTCCAGGCTGGGTGGTAATGTTCATGTCATAGACTTGAAACCATAGGTTAACCTACTTGGTTCTATTGGTTCCTTTATTAAAATAAAGCACATATTGTGTAATAATTTAAACGGAATGGTAACTCATATGTATGAATGCCCACTAAAACTTCGTTAAAATTTAAGGCTAAAGTTCAGAGAATAATTTCGCATAGTCATACGTAATTATTTCACGTTTATTCTAATTTTCGGGTGGCCTCATTTAATCTAAAGCACCCGGGCGCGGGCGGTCACGCGTGTGATAATATAATATAGCGACGTAGATATAAAATGCTTACGCTTACCTTTTCCGTGATAATTTCTCCCTCCTGACAAATGGCTTCGCTGACGGCGGTAGTGACATCCGTTAGGATCTCTTCTAGTTCCTGAAAATGTGACAATACAAATGTAAATCTCTCCATTACATAAAACTACAATTGAATGGAAACCTTTGCATTGAAGGATGGGAATCGCAGATGAAGGAAGAATAATAAAATACCATCACTATACATTGAGGTATAAATCAGTACGAAATGCTCTCTGACTTCAGTATACACGGAAAATTACACGTATGTATGTAATTCCCGCGCTTTTGTTTTCTGTCAATTTTTTTGATAACTTTTTTTTCTTAATTGATTCGCATGGCTTGCATCAATTGCTTTTAGAGCCACGGCATAAAAATATGTATAAACTTCTTTTGGTTTTCTGATCTGTGGCACGGATTTTTTACAAACAGTAGGTAACATATTCGAACGAAAATACTATAATTAAATTACTGAATAAAATGAGTGGCAAAAATTCAGGTTACGATCGGTTTCGTATTTTACGTTTTGCCTAGGTACATCTATACTTATTTACGTATCCTTATCCAATTTTATCTTGGGGTAAGCGCCCCAGTTACAAAGTGCGACATAATTTTCCCTTGAGTACCGAATTTAATCGAAAAAGGTACAAAACATTAACGTAATTAGGTTAAGTATTGGGTGAACGGCAATATTCATTCCCGAATAGAATCATTTGCGACAAGAAACAAGCGAACTTATTACGTTAATTAATAATAACAAGTCTTATGCTCATTGTCAGATTAACATTATGATAACGCACCCCCAGTGCAAAAAAGACGTAAGTGAGGTTACGTCGAATCATCGATTTTATCATATTTAAAAAGTACGTTCAAAGACACATATGCTCAATTTTTTTCATATTTTTCTTGTTAAAATTGACGAATTAATACAAGAAAATGAGTTTTGAGACTTTTTATTCCATCACTTTTTTTCTTAAGGAAAAATAGCTTATGTGATATAACGCAAAGAACACATTGAAAAATATGACGTATTACTTAATATTACCTTTTTCCCTAAAATTTTATGTAGAAAATAAAAAGTAACCAATATTATGACTTTATTGCGTTTTTTTTTAAATAAACTTAAAAAATAAGAACAGCAATATGACTGTTTACTTCTTATGAAGTTAAAATAAATCACAATAAGAACAATTACTTCTTTCTTCCACTAGAATATTTTCATTGCACCGAGACGTAAGATTTGATACAGCGGCGCGGGGGTAGCCATCAGGTACATAAGTGTGAATACGTCGATGCAGGGGGCGCGCTGGATGTGGGGAGTGGGTCACTCCACACATCCAGCGCAGCATCTTCATCTCCGTGACTCGCAGCATCCACTTGTTTTGCTCAAGTACAGGGCACGTTTCACTGCCGTACAAAAAGACAGGCCTAACATTGGTCTTATAGACTTACCCCTTCAGCTTAACCGGCATTTTGGGGTCGCAAATGACACCAGTCACCTCACGCCATTTTGCCGATGCTGCTGCAATGCGGGCCATGACGTCGTCATCGATATCACCAGACGCGTGAAGTAAAGATCCCAAGTACTTAAACAAGTCCGTACGCTCGACCACATCACCGTCTATGCGTATGCATAATCCCCCATCCATACGGATGGGGGATCTGTTTTGCAGGCCAGGTTCTCGAGTGCCACGTTCCACCTATTTGCACGTCTCACCAATCGTCCCTTGTCCGAATCCGCCAGCGCGATATCATCAGCACTGTATGCTGCCAGCAGTCCTAACTAGAGAATCGGAATCGTGGTACATGTCTCGAATTACGTCAATATAACTTTCAGGCACCCTCTTGGACTTCAGTGCTCACCTGATCATCATGCCAGGAACACAGTCGAAGGCCTTCTGCATGTCCATGAACACGAAATGCAGAGGCGTGTTCTACGTTCTGTATTTCTCCATAAACATCTTTAAGGCAAAAACAGGGTCCATTGGACCAAGACCAGGTCAAAACCCGTGCTGACACTCCGAGACAGTACACTCCTGTCGTAGCCGAGAGACAACTGTCCGCTCAAATAGCTTCATAGTGTGGACATTACTTTATACCGCGATAGCTTCCGCACTCTTGCAGCGATCCCTTTTCTTTGAAGACTGGAGTTACGATACTCCGCCTCCACTATTAAGGGACCTGCCCGGTGTAGAGTGTGCGGTTATAAAGGTCGTTTAAGATACCCACACCACGAGAACCAATCGTCTTCCAGGGTTCGATAGGGACTCCATCGGCACCGACTGCCGATGGCGAAGAGCTCTAAGTACGGGTTTTGACCTGGTCTTGGTATCATGGACCCTGTTTTTGCCTTCATTAAGGATGATTATGGAGAAATACAGAACGAAGAACACGCTTCTGCATTTCCTGTTCCTGGACATGCAGAAGGCCTTCGACTGTGTTCCTGGCATGATAATCAGGTGGGCACTGAGGTCCAAGAGGGTGCATGCAAATTATATTGACGTAATTCGAGACATGTACCACGATTCCGATTCTCTAGTTAGGACTGCTGTTGGTGACACCAACCCCTTTCCCATCTCCGTCAGAGTCCTCCAAGGATCCGTCCTTAGTCCCTTCCGGTTAAGCGTGATATTGGATGAATTGTCAACTAGCATCATAGACGCACATGAGCAACCCCCGTGGCTGCTCCTGTATGCTGATGAGATCGCGCTGGCGGATTCGGACAGGGAACGATTGGTGAGACGTGCAAATAGGTGGAACGTGGCACTCGAGAACCTGGCCTGCAACACAGATCCCCCATCCGTATGCATAGACGGTGACGTGGTTGAGCGTACGGACTAGTTTAAGTACTTCACGCGTCTGGTGATTTCGATTACGACGTCAAGGGCCGCATTGCAGCAGCCTCGGCAAAATGGCGTGAAGTGACTGGTGTCATTTGCGGCCCCAAAATGCTGGTTAAGCTGAAGGGACCATTATTAGGCCTGTCTTTTTTTTACGGCAGTGAAACGGGTCTGTACTTGAGCAAAACAAGCGGATGCTGCGAGTCACGGAGATGAAGATGCTGCGCTGGATGTGTGGAGTGACGCGGAAGGACCGCGTTAAGAACTCGCGCATTCAGGGTAGCCTTCATTTCCGTGATATTGCTGATAAACTGCGCCATGTTTTACGGAAACCGGCCAGTTGCATGGGAAACAAACGTCTCGACATGCCAGGAAATGCTGGGTTGACGTCGAGAAAGACGACATGCGTGTCAATGGCCTGACCACACAGTATGCCGAAGACCGTGTGAAGTGGAGTAGAAGGAGCAGGAAGGTGGTCCCTGGACTTGGAGGCAATGGCCGAGGATAATCGCTAGGATGATGATCTGAAAATGTATAATCGGACGCAGCACAGTAGGGCGAGAATGATTTTTAAGTTAAGAGGAGAGTAAATTTAGTTTAAAAGTTAAAAAGAGATTGAGACACAATGTGTTTACTGTCTAATCCACCTAGTATTTTCTCGTCTGCTCTTGGGGAGCCCAGGGTCCGCATAAACAATGATTTATCTGGGTTTATCTAGTCTGATCATTACATTGAAGCGACTGTCTTCCGATCTTTGCAATCGGAAAGGCGAACTATAACAATAAGATCATAGTTACACATTCTGAAATAATCAATGTGCAGTTTCCTCGCGATGTTTTCCTTTAATGTCGGGCTAGTAGTGGTACAAGTAGTTAGTAAGTAAGTGCGCTAGACAGTCACAACAATGGTCTGGTTTCAAACTAGGGGAACCCCTGTTATATAAGTACTAGAGACTAGAGTTATTAAACTAATGTCTGTTACTAACGATGGTGTTATTTGTAAGGACCGTGCCTCACATACATGAGGTCCTTGGTTCGATTCCGGGCCAACTTCCTCCTCCTTTTGGATTTTTTGAAAAATATATGAGTGGATTTGTGCCATTAGCTCGGCATAGGCTTGAGAAAACACCACGAGGACACCTGAACATTCCGATAGTTTCTGACTTTAGTTCAGATAGATCTGAATGTGTAACCATCATCCAACCTGTCTAGTTTACTTAAGTACTGTCTACTTAAGTAATAACCAAAAATGTGTATTTGGAGAAAGTTATTAACTCACCTACAAATATTAATTTTACATGCTACTTTCAAAGGCGTCTATTAGGTATCATTGTCTAATATATTAATATACTTACATCTAAAAACCCCAGCCATATCACATTATACACCTGATGTTATGCTAGGAGTTCTGTGAAGGATTCGGCAAGAGGTATGTACGTACACTCAGACAAAGTTGATGTGTGTAAAGTACCTCAATTTGTAAATAACTTTTGCTTGTTATTTTAATTTTATTATTGATAGAACATAATATTTTGCTGTACGAAGCCGTGTAAAACTTATTTCATTAATTGTTACAATAATTCGTATCAATTTATCTTTTATTTTTTTAAGAATTGAAAAAAAAATCATGTGGTAGTGATCTTCACCGAAACTCCACATATTTGAAGTATTACTGTGCAATTTTATTGTTGATAGTACGAACTTTAATAATAACCAAAACTATAATAATATTTTGCCAGTATTAATAAATAGGGAACACAAAAACAAAAAACAACTTTTTTCCTTACAGTCATAAATAATAACTCAAAGTAATATGTTTTAATATGCGGCTAGCTTTACATAAACATATAATGGAATAAGTAATTATTACTGTTTACTTCAGTTACCTTAACTAGTCCCCAAATTGAAAAATGGAGTAAGTGATACTTATGCACTTCAAACATAATTTTAATAAAGGGAATAAGGCAGTAATCTTACTTATACTAGCACAATTGTGTGTATTTACGAGTTCATAACTGCTTTAATATCACATACTTTTTGAAGTACATTTGACTTTTTTGGCAAAGACTGGCCTAAGTTTTGATACTCAGAATCCGCTATTTATTTCCGTAATGAAAAATAGCGTAATAATTTATTTTTACAATTCCAAATGAACTATAAACATTAGAACTAACTTGAATATAACACGCATTGCAACAATTTTTTCTTCTTTTTTTGATATAAGAATTATTGTTCTACGTTTGAAAATAAAGTAAATATACCTAAAAGTTCAGTTTTTTCGCCGTACTGAAAAGTCGTCATTTTCGACTTACGTCTTTTTTGCACTGAGGGTGCGATAAAATAATAATATTCTGTATAGCCTGTGGCTCAAACGTAAGGATTATTGTGATACAGTGATAATAAAAAAATGTGTACTCATTTGCCTTAATTACAGCTATTGAGATAAAATTATTATTTGAGGTATTTTTGTCAGGCCAACTATATCAATATCATCTGAACTATTTTAAATACAGCTGAATAAATTATTATTAAATGGATTAAAGGGTATTTTTGACGTATTTGCAAATATTGGCAAGAAAACCAACAATAATTTATGTGAAAACATACTGACAAAATAGATTTAAAAATAAACCAGGAATCATACATAATACGGACTTCGTAAAAAACTCAAACTCATTAAAATCTTATTTACTTACACTAATACAACAATGATTTATGGTGCAATTAAATATAGCTTTCTTGATTAACTTCATACAAAAAATATTTCACCGGGGTGGTAGAAGTCGAACAGTGGTGGTTACTGTAACCTCCTTACTGAAGGTGATATTGAAATAATCGGAACAAGGTCGTCCTGTCGGCTGCATTTCCACACGAGTCGGTTTAATTAAAGAGTTGCTTCAGATACAAGATCAGTTACCGCGAGAGATATCATTTTAGAGAGTGTAAGAAGATATGTACAATTGTACCTACACAGTAGGTATGTTTAATGTATTAAGATAAAAGACAAAGACATCATAATATTATACCAATTTAATGTAACTTGTAATTAAATTGATGGATCATGCATTCAAACCTGTTTATTTTTTAGATTAACCAAGTTAAATGTTAGCATTTTTACACATACCGGTGATTTTTTCACCTATTTTATCTTTACTATGTTTACAATGTAGGCATGTTTAGTTGAAATTATAAAATTTCATAAACGGAGCTTGCGATGCGTGATGGAGGCAACAACAAAAATAATTTAAATTTCTTCGACTTTTTTGAAAACAAAAGAATGCTTTTTTTTCCAGACCAGAACCACGAGCTGGATTTATTGGCCCGACTGAGGTTACGTAATGTGTCAAGCGCAATCCCAGAGGAGCCATTCAATTTCGATCTCAAGATTTTTATTTACATATTTATTTGCGGTCGGCCGCACTTTAGAATTCTGCCGAGTATTGTTACTTCCGAGCTTAGGAAACGATCTGTGTGGTTAAATTGTCTCTTGTTTACTGCTGGGATATAAATATATTTTTGTTTGTCTTTGTTTTAAGTGAACGACATTTTGTAATAAATTTTAAGTTTAAAATTTTGTGCCCAATTGTTACCTATTTATGTTATTCCTAGACTTCTTTACTAGAATACTACATGATATTTTTATGGTCACACGATGAGAGGAGGTCAATTTTACTTTAAGTAAAATGCTTTCTTCTTCAGAAAGAAGAGTTTTTTTTGTGTTCTATTTAGGGGCAGTGAAGTTTTTTTCAACCCTATTTCCTATTTAGTTTTTGTTATCAAGCATATAAACTCCTGAACTCACGTGAGATAAATTAGTTCCTGATACAGTCTTAGAGCGATTTCAATACACAACTGTTTCTGTAAGTTCCACCTGTCAAGCGAGTATTTGAGCTCATTCAGTCAGACTGTACGGCAGTACTATTTAATAGGATTAGCGAGGAATTTGCAACTATAAACTGCGTAGTCATGCAAACTTTGTAGCTGCATTAACGGAACTCGCACTCACTGAACAAGAAGAGTTCAATTAGTGTAGTGTTGAATGTTTTACGGTTAAATATTAATATAAATGGTAGGAATTGACTGGTTAACTCAAACTGAAAAACGGTTCGTTTATAAACGATATTGCAAAATATTATAGGCGAACATGATAACATACCATTTATAAAAGTAGGGACTTTAATTTAAAATGACATATTTTTTAAAAGCGCAATGCTTTTTGCGTCAGTTTCAAATGACGATATTGTAAATATGGGTTTTTAGAATTTGTAAAAGTGGTAGGTGCAGTTTACACACGGCGTGTAGATAGAGGCTTCAATCTCTAGATTCCACAGAAAAAACTTTGTTTGGTATTGACTATGGAATCCACTCTAGAATAAACATGCAACAGGGATTGGGCAATATAAAAACGAATCCGGGATTTTTTGGTGTTCGGAATTTGGAAGATAATTGTTTTACTTCATCATATTAAGCCGTTTGAACAGCCTTTATTCAAATTTGATTCCCAACAAGATAACATTTCTCTCTGATTAATTTTCAGTATTTTAACCATCTTTTGTTAATTATTATTTTATTACAGCCTTTGGAACTGTCTAACAAACTTTTTGAGAAGTTGGTTTAAGATAGAGTTGATGTGAAACGCAAGATATCACATTGTGATTTTAAGACAACGGCAAGATTTTCATTAGATTTAAAAGGCAAAATGATTGATTAAGTTTTGAGCAAACCGTTACTTTTGTAAATCACATTATGATTAATTTTCGAGGATAATATTTATTTATTTTAAAGTTAATTAAGTATTCTTGTACTTAATCAACCATCAAGCTTTCTTAACCAAAAAATGTTCTTTAATTATTCAAAAGAATCAACGATATAAAAATAATTTATCAATTGTCCCTTGAATATGAAAGGATATATTATTATAAGGATATATTAGGATTATTACTGGTCCAAATTAATAAGAATATTGAAAATAATATCATATTGTTACATGGATAATACCTTTTATTACAGAATATAATATACTAGTGTGCCAGAATATCCTTATACTCGTAACTCTATCGCATAATTTCACTATTACGATGTTCACGTCACGAACAGATATGCACTATTACACAGATGTAATTCCACCTTTGATATACCTACGAGTAACGTGTCATGGTATCGACATTGTGTTATGTTCCCATTCCCTTGATACTCGAAATTCCGACCTCGCAAATATAATATGGGGTTAAAGCCGGTGATGGCTGTCGGTTTGGAAAATGTTTGCTTATTGCAATGTTTACTTCCTACTAATAAATGTATTAACTTCATAATGTAGAGATATTGAAGATCAAAATTATAGTTGCATCGACATAGTATAGGCCGCTTATTTAGTCGACTATTAGTCGTATAACAGTTAAAAAATTTTTTACTGGTTCAGCAACGCGCTAGTTGTGGCTTCCATGTCACAAGCGTCCATAGGCGACGGTTCGAGGATCACATGGAAACCACACGGATCTTTTTGACACAAGTGTTTTTATCGTACGGAGCTGTCAGCTTGTATAACTGTGCCTGAGGTACTGGTCCAGCATAGCTGTTGTGCACGGCCGGGCTAGGGTTGTTGCAGTAGTTTAGGAACAAATGACGGCTGTCAGATTGTGTCAATACCTGCAGTATAGTCGGCAGCGTGTGCCTGTGGTACTGGTCCAGCATGGCGTTGGTCGCTGTCAGCTGCTGCACGTAGCTGTTGTGCGAGTCGTAGTACGTCGCCAGCGCGGCCGGGCTCGGGTTGTTGCAGTAGTTTAGGAACGCCGACCGGTATTCTTGCCGACTCTGGAACACGCAAATAAGATCGTCAGAGATTTTACCTACGTAGGTATTTGAGTTAGTGAATTATATAGGAGACGTTTAGGTTTCGGATTCATTTCGTAGGCTTCTTATAATGAAGGAAGCAACGCGACGTAAAGATCTGATAAAAATATTGCAGTGTTATTTTAGTACCTTGAGATATTAGGTAAGTTATCATATACCAGAGCATAATAAAATACCCCTAATAATCCCTTTACAAGGAAGAAGAAGACATATGGCTTAAAATTTCTAATGTAGATATTACAAAGCTAAACCTACAAAAGATTCTCAATATGACGGGCAGGACCTAATGCGGACCAATCTCGTCATAATAATAAATTCACATCATCTCGCACTAAAGGCCTTCCCAGGTAGATTAAATCAAATTGTGCTAGCAAGCATAGATAATACCCGGATATTTTGTTCAATATGGCTTAGACTTAATATATTTTAAAAAGCCTTGTTCGTCTACGGGTAGGTAAATAAGCGTCCTTTTTATGTTACGTCAGTTTTGTAGACACGCATCCCATCTGTTGGGAAATGGCCAGAGGCATATTCAATAAGGGACGTCGGTCAATGTTCTGCCAAACTTGAGGGTCCGCTAAAGCATTGATTTCAAACCGTTTTATGTTTTTACTGGATAGATTATGAAAAACATAATATTGCTAGGGGTAAAAATATCAGAAAGTTCATGTAAAAATTGTTTGTAAAATTATCTATACAAGAATGTTTCTGCGTTCCTTATACTTTATTGTAGGAATGTCAAAATGAGAAAACAACACAACAAAAATTGAAAATCTAAATTGTTTTTGAATTATAAGAATTTCGTACTCTATCTCAAATAATAATAGACAACACGTGGAAAGATAGGTAGGTATCACACACAGTTCCGAAAATGTATTACACGGATAAAATATGCCAACAATCATTTACAGGGTAGGTAAGGTAAGTCGACCCACATTGTTAGAGTCATTTTTCAGTGGAATAGCGTGTTAGGTATTTATACTACACTGTCCGAGCACGGTCATAAATCAAAATAATGACGTAATTATAATTGTTAAGTTTTTGCCTGAGGTTGTGCCAATTAGTTTTTTCAGATTTAATTTGCATACAATATTTTGCACATGAACGGCAAAGTTTTGAAACTTAAAAAGACACTGATCATTATGACGGCCCGCTTGGTGTGATGGTCAAGAACTTGACTATCAGACCAAGAGGACGCGGGTTCAATCCCCGCACAGTACCAATATTTGTGTGCATGAAAATGTCTGTTTGTTGTAGGTACCTATTTTAGTATAGGTAGTTTTCAAACCACTGTTAATTCTGATATCTGTAACACAAGTGCCTTTGCTACTTAACACGGAGACAGACCAATGTGTATGTGTTGCTTTAAAATGTTTATTATTAATTTATTCATACAGGACTTTTCCGATAACGTCCTTCTTTCTTAAAAAAAAACACTGAATAAGATAATGCTATTTACAAAACATCTACAAGTATACATAGCTACAATCTCTCGGTCAATAACACCATCACAGTAGACAAAACAGTATGTAATCCACTTAGATCAGACTGTGAACATAAAGTTCTTTCTAGGAATAATGGCTTTCTAGACGTACCTAGCTTTAGAAAAATAAGAGGGGGATCAACTCCAACGCTATTTTTAGAGCTCGTTTGACTTTCAAAAAGACGTGCTTTTTATTGAAATCTTTGGTGAGTTATTACATGTTAAGATACGAAAACATTATAAGCAGTCTCTTAAATGTTAAAACGGTATTTATATAACTATACTATTTCAAGCTTTTAAAGTTTTCTTGAGTGAACATTGATGAAAGGATAAAAAAAACTGTTGTTTATTTATCTTATACTAGCGGCCGCCCGCGACTCTGTCTGTCCGCGTGGTTTTCGATTTCCAATAGCCTTAAGCCTTCCTCGTCAAATGGACTTTCCTACGTAAAAATATTTTTTCAAAACGAACCAGTAGTTCCTGTGATTAGCGCGTTCAAACAAACAAACAAACATACAAACAAAACCTTCAGCTTTATATATTAGTATAGATGTACAATGTACATACTATAACATGAAAGTGTTTCTTAATATAACTTTGTTGAATCTATTTCGAGATTGCTTTCTGGTATTCCTACGACAAAAATCTATATCTATAAAACTCAAAGGTGACTGACTGACATAGTGATCTATCAACGCACAGCCCAAACCACTGGACGGATCGGGCTGAAATTTGGTATGCAGGTACATGTTATGACGTAGGCATCCGCTAAGAAAGGATTTTGATTAATTCAACCCCCAAGGGGGTAAAATAGGGGATGAACGGTAGTATGAAACTTTGTCAATTTTAAACCTATCGGGCTGATATTTTGCATTCATAAAGCTGCTATGACGTAGGCATCGCCTAAGCAATCACATTTATAAATTCTAACCCCTAAGGGGGTAAAATAGGGGATGAACGTTAGTATGAAACTTTGTCATTGTTTCACCGATCGGCTTGAGATTTTGCATTCATAAAACTACTATAACGTAAGTATCGCCGAATTAATGACATTGATAAATTCCAACCCCCAAGGGGGTAAAATAGGGGATGAACGTTAGTATGAAACTTTGTAATTTTTTAACCGATCGGGCTAAAACTTTGCAGTCATAAAGATAATATGACGTAGGCATTCCCTTTTAAAGATTATTTGAAAAATCCACCTCTAACGGGAAAAATAGGTGATAAAGAAACCGTAATCCACGCGGACGAAGTAGCGGGCGCCCGCTAGTATAGATATAAAGTATGAAGCAACTTATTCATCATTCTGTCGATTTAAAAATGTGTGGGCTGTAATTCTACACAGACCCAATACTTTTCTTAGCTGATTAAAATTTATTTATAGATAGGATTCCAACCAAATTTTCATCCGAATTCCATCCCTTCACAGCGTAGTATCTAACGCAAAATATTTTATATTTAAAATATTACTATTCGCATTTTTTGCGTCCCTATACATTTTTATAAAATACCGGCCGCCGTTGACGAGGATTTTGGTTTCCTCACTCATAGTGTTATTCTACATTAGCATAAAGGCTTCCTTGACAAATGGACTATCCAACACAAAAATATTTTTTCAATTCGGACTATTAATTAGTTCCTGAGATTAGCGCGTCCAAGCAAACAAACTCTGCAGATTTATTATTTTTCCCGGTTATGAAGCCTGTTGTCTAACAAACTGACACCATAACCTAAATTGATGATTAATTCTCGCATCTATTTATATAACGAAAAGTTCTATTTTGATTTTGGCAATGCCTTCTCTTCCATTGTTAAATTTTCATGTATTGTGTATGGAGATGTGACTTCGTTCCGATGTTGCACAAATTCGTCGCGTTCGGAGTTTCCAATGTTGAATTATTTACACTCGTCGGCATGCCTGAACATAGCTGAAGTAAATAAGAAGGACGAGTATGTGCAATCCTTCGCCATAAAAGAGTTCCGTTTAGTATATTTCAAATTGTAATGGCATTTCGCTGTGAGACTGGGCCATAGTTTGTTTAGTTCAGGCTAAAGAAAACATTATGAAGTATTGAAATGAAGTAATTAGATTTAAAAAATATAAAGTAAATCATAACCTTCACTATTAATCATTAATTTTGTTGTATAGAAACTAAATGTAAAAATAAACATTAAAAAAAATATAAATATGGACGCGTCCGGCGACCCCATCCTCAAAAATACAAACAAATTCAGATGGGTCAGGTACATTACGCAGATTATTTTCCTCGTATATTTTTAATGTCCATAAGGTTTACAGTAAAAATATACAGACAAAAGTAAATAAATGTACCTGTAATTGCATTCTTTGTAGCTGTATGCGCGGGAATGGAAAAATAATGCGATTACTTTACCACGTTTGTGAAATTCATTTTCCCTGTTGGGGACTTTGTATACAGAGACGCACTAAGGTCATCACGGGCCCGAGGGTAAGGACCGATATATGAAACATAAGTACAATAAGGTAGGTACCTACTCTCAATACCTTGCTTAATCGGACAATCCATTTTCTAGCGATAGGTAATCCTAAATCTAGTTTGTTTGCTTTTTTGAACGCACTAATTAGTCAAAGAAGGCTTTTTTGCTATGTGTGACAAAGTCGCTGGCGGCCGCTAGTATAAAATAAACGTAGAAAATAAAATAAAGAGCATGCTTAGATTTTGTTCAGTAGCTACCAATCAACGTTAAAAGATACATCATATTTTTTCTAACATTACATACGGCAGTTTACATGTAACTATTTTCCACGACCCAATGTAGGTATTTGAATTATTATGTTATCCAACGAAGACAGATTTATTAATGGGCAGCGCTCCTTCGGGAAATGCCCTTATTTTTCCCTGGGTAACAACACCGGTGTAACAAACAAGAGAGTTCTTTCGGAGATTGGGCGAATGCTTTTAAATCCAATTTCCTTTTTTCTGGATCTCACTTCACTATAACATAGTTTTAGTATCAGGATAGAAAGGATCCGAGAACTTTTATACGATAAGATTAACATCGCACTTTGTAGACAAGGAACAAAATGAGCAAGATTACGAGAATGAGCGTGCAAGTAGTGCTTAAGTATTAATCGGAGATTGTCTTTACGATTCATTGCTATCCTGTTGGCAAGTATGAATACCCGTACTTTCTTGTGTGCATATAAAACATAGAGTGTTGCTAATATAATCCTGAAGTCAATATCTGACAGGCCGGTTGGTCGAGTGGCTAGAGACGACTCGTTCAGACCCTGGCGACAAAACCAAAGGTCGCGGGTTGGAATCCCGTTAGGAGCAAATGTTTGTGTCACAAACATCGGCATTTTTACTCGGGTAAAGATTGTTTATAAAAGTATTTCAGTATGTCTATCTGTTCCCTAGCATTCATAGTACAAGCTTCGAGCTAAGTTTGGGTCTAGGCTATTGATGTGTTAGTCCAATCAATTGACTTATCTAGTGTGCAATAAAGCAGATAACGCAAATATGTCCAATACAGGCCGTTTTATCGCTGTAAGCGATCTCTTTTAGGCCAACCTCAGATAGGACAGTTGATGGATGGGGTAAGATTACTTACATAATAATATAGAGAGCATTCCTCTTTACACGAATGACCTGATTTCGTCTTAACATCAAGGATAACAACGCTGTACAAAAAGTGTAATAAACTGACCCATACTTCTAATCAAATGAGATTAGGTAAAAGTAAGCAGAATATTGTGAATTGTGGATTAAATATTTTAAGTGATAATCTTCTATTACTGTTTTACGTACCACAAAATTGTTAAGATTTCAACGTTTCCATATCTGGCTTCTGATACAACCGGTTGTTGGGATGCTTTTCAGGGTGGCATCTAGAGTCCATTGCTAATTGTGCCACTCTAGGGTATTTTTTTTGTCGTCATAATCCCAAGATTGAAGACTTATCGAGTCATACTAATAAATATTCAAGTATTCAAGTAACTTTAGATAAGTTATTCCCATCTCTTTAGTTCTTTCCTTTCCATCTTAAGTACTTAGGTGAAATTGAACAGGGACTTAAATGTAATTTTCATCGGAAGTCGCGTTTTAACCCAAGTATAAACTTAAGACGTCGAAGAATAATACCGCATTATAATTGATCATTTTCGTGCTCCGAAGCATTAATTGACTATTCACGTGACTTGCTATTCCGTAGTTATGCGAGTAATACAAACTACATCAAACAAAGTGGGTGAAAACGTTACCCGCGAACTGGAATTATGATATTAAAGTCAAATGAGTTGCGTGAATGATTTATTTAACCCAAATGGATGTAACTGGTATTGTGTCAAAATTAAACATTTATCGCATGCTGGTTTATGATTGTTGACAGGCATTACTTTATTTAATAGCTTATAGATTGTGTACAGGCTCGGAGGGGAGAGACTTCCATTACCGCTGCCGTTTTGGTTGGTAGACCGTTGCTTTTTAATGGAAGTGCTTGGATGTTGGCGGATAAGTACGTTATATTTCTCGTTTTCGAGCATTCGTGTTCGTGCCATTTATGGTATATTTTATTTTGAATTGCTGTAATGATGTTAACAAACGGAAAGGCTTCTCAGGTAAAAGTTTTACGATCCGATTCCTCCTTAATTCCTCATTACGTAGAAGATCGTAAACTTCTATCAAATTAAGTTTGGTTGCACAATTATCGGCACTTACAAACCATTTAAGCGTCTTTTGTCGTTCAACTAACCTATAATTGTTTGAGAGTTCTAATTTGAGTTTTGTTCTGTTATAAAGTTGTACGATTAAAGGAAAAATGTATGCCTTACAAGTCATACAACCATTAAAAAGCATTTACTTATCGGTAAAAAACATATATTACATTACAAAATTATAAATATAGTTTACCTTATTCAACTGATCGTCAGCTTTCGCCAAGATGACTTCGCAGCCTTCCCTGTGAGCGAAGATCTTCCTCGCCTGCACCTTCATGTGGAAGGTCTTCTCCACCAGAGGCGTGGCTACCAGCCGCTCCAGCGATGCAGCAGCGTTGCCGTAGCCCATCACGTCCGCCTCTACTTCTTGGAGTAGGGTCTCCCATGTGTGGAAGAGGGATGATGGACAGGACGCTCTGTGGACAATTTATTGAACAATTAATTATTGCAGACAGATTTTTTTTCTGTCAGAGGTGGCAAACGAGCTAGCGTGTCGCCTGATGGTAAGCAATCACGGCCGCCCATGGACATCCGCGACACCAGAGGTATCATTGATGTGTTGCCGGCCTTAACCCCATACCCTCCAACCTTACTCACCAGCAGAAATATAGCACAACAGTTACGAAGTGCTACTTTAAAATGGTTGAGTGAGATGATGGCTGACACATACGTCATACTTGTGAACAGGTGCCACCTTTGGGGACTGGTCGACTGGGACTCAATCTGTTCTTATGTATTTAATAATTTTTGTTCTATACCTGAAAGAGGTAACTGTATGGCCTAGTACTAGAACAAGTACAAGTATATAATCTTATTGGACAAATATTGTAACAAAACTTGGCGATTGAAAAGAGCAACTATCGAGTTTCTTGCCGCTTCTTCTCGGTAGATGACTGCATTCCGAAGTCGGTGGTAGATTCAATGTGTTGTTTTTTATTATTATTGACGATTCATAAGTGCTTTTATGAGGCCTATTTGAATAAAGTATATTTGAGTTTGAGTTTGAGTGAGTTTACTGCGGTCTTCTGATGAGCAGTAAACCTTGCCGCCCCTTGTTCAAGAAATAGTTCAGAGCATTTTCAAAAGTCAATTTAAAAAGGTCATTGTGTCGTATAATAACGGTAATAATTTACAGTTTTGTTTAAATTGAGTTTATTACAGACAGCCATTTGTTTTATAGTTAAATTATGGTTTTTAAAAATAATTATTGTTATTATTGAATGTGCAGTTACGCGGTAACAATTGCTGGGAAATAATGTAAATGTCAAATAACAATAAGTTTTTATCATATTATTAAATGCGTATTTATTTTTTACATTAACAAATGATCCGAAAGAAGTATGTGTACCTAGCTTATAAATCTGATGATTTTCATAAAATATTTCTCTACATAACGTTCCAAAGACAAAAACAGTAATGAAGAAGACAATAATTAAGAGAGTCTGAAAAACTTTGATTAAGCTTGATTAAGCTTGACGCTTAAATGAAGACTTCAGCCGACCATGTAATTAGGTATAAGATTTAAATGAAATAAACGTTATTATTATTATTATTATTATTATGTAGGTACATTGGAAATTCACGGGTCCATAGGGACCCGGTCCTTTGAAGCATGCGTGGGGCCAAAGCCAACAGCGCAGAGGCTTTTTGGTACCATTTGATCTAAATTGGAATGTGTACATCTGCCAGGTACTATCTCTGAATAAATACAGATCTATTCAAAGACAGCACCTGGCAAATGCAAGAACTATTGCAAACAACAAAAAATGGAATAAAAAAAGTTTAGTTCTATTGGGTGTAATTTTGTGTTCCGGTTATCTGGGCTATTGGTTGAGACAACAGACGTCTGCCATGCAAAATGTCTCAATGTTTTACTCCTGGCAGATGGTGACTCGCCTCCCACTAGATGGGCCCCCCAAAAACAGCTACCACTCCAAGCGGCCACTAGGGTCGCGGGCAGCAAGGGAGCAACACCGGCGTGGTTGGCTAAGGGTGCCGAGAGGTGTGCACCGGTTTCTGGATCGCGTTTGGTCGGTCAGCCGTTCCCCGCTATTACGCAGATTGAGCACTTCCACCCATCAAGCATATAGCTCTTGCGCTCCACTCTGGACGGCCAATTAAGGCAAGCCAGAGGTGGGGGAGAAGATGGTAAAGTTCCCCCGGGAGGTCTCGGGTCCGTGGTGTCGCCACACACCAACAGCTCGCCACAAGCTGCCCTGCGGTGACTGATTGCATTAATGGAAGTTGTAACTCCTCAAGGAGGAGCTCCAACTTCCATCAACGGGCGATGGGGTCGTCACATCCCTACGCTCAGCTCCAACTTCCATCAACGGGCGATGGGGTCGTCACATCCCTTATTATTATAATTCCGTATCTAATATGAAAGTCTAATGGTCAGTTCATTTCAAGAGCCTAAGTCTTATAAAGACTTATATTAATTAGGTATTCGTATTTATATCACCGAGAAAGTATGTAAAAACTTTATTATATTAAAGTTAATCATGGAAAAGTGTAGTTAGTTTTGCAAAATAAAAAAAAGTTTTCATTCGTTCATTCATCGCTATAATCCTTGGTGATGTCGTTTCCAGAACCATATTTGTGAACATGTTTTACAAACAACATGTTTTTGTTGTTGTAAAAACAATTCAATAAACATTTCACAACATCACACACGTTGATCTGACTTCGTGTTATGTAGCTTAAGCACTTGTGGTACAAAAATTAGAATCAACAGTGGTATTACTTGAATATATACGTATATACAACACCCAGACCAAAACAGACATAATATAAATGTGAATGCTTAGTTTACATTTTATATATGCTATAACTGCAAATGTCCCTTTAGTTGCATCTTTCTTTTAAATTGCACATCGAATCCTAGTTCCTACGAACTCGCTGCGCGAAATAATCTATTTCAAATCGTTGTAAAATGCTTTTCCGAGCACAATAGTCTGCTCTAGAATAGTAAAGTGTTCTAGGAATTCTGTTTCATAACCTCAGATTGTCTGTGATGTATTAGATTAAACTATAATAAATTCAAAGGTACATAAGTACCTATACTACTGCTTTATAGTGCCAGGCTGAACATTTACAATTTTGTTTTTAAAAAGGATGTAAGATTTATGTTATTATTCTTGATTTGTTATCTCTTATTATAATAAAGCTGAAGAGTTGTTTTTTAGTTTGTTTGTTTGAACGCGCTCATATAAGGAACTACCGCTCGAATTGCCGCTAAAAAATCCATAAGTCGGGGAAGGCTTTAAGCTATATGTAGTATGACACTATGTGTGCGGAAACTGAACTCCACGCAGACGGAGTCGCGGGCGGTCGTTAGTATTGAATAAGACAGACTAGTTTTGGAATTTCTTGCGACGAACTCAAGTTGTGCAATGATATCCTACTCGTATTTACTAGGCTAGGTAACTTTTGCTATGACCCACTGGTGGGTACGATAGTTTATTGGATGGATTCTTGTTCACTATTTTTTTATGTCAGACTCAAGCAATACTATTATTATTCATAATATGCTTTTTATAGTTTTATTCAGTCATAAATACATAACACATTATTGGGCTATTCCAAGACCAATGTATTGTTTTTCTTTATGTTTTTTATAAGAGAGTGTGGGTTAATATTTATATCTCCGCAATAAATGTTTTTGGTCAAAAAAAAAAAAAACTGATGTTAGGATAACGCCAGTAATTGGAGACAATGAAGTATGAAAACGCAATTTGCGTTATCAAAACAAAATCTGCCGCGCGCGCTTACAGATGGAACAAATTCTATTCCATATCAAGTGACTTGTTACTTCCACTTCGATTATAAAACTTGTTATTTCCATTCCGATAAACGCTGTAATTGAAAGCATAAACCAGGTGTAGGTAGCAGTAATGAGTTGAAAAGATATTTATTTGGTTTGTAAAGAAAACTGACACCCGCTGAAAGTAATTGACAGAAAATTGATAAAGCACGCTGAGGAAGATAAAGAGTCCATTAAATATTTATCTAGAAAGAAAATAGAGTATGGAAGACTGTCATCTTATATTTTGTTGAAAAGTATCGGTGGATCTGCTTTGCTTTAAAAGATGAGAACAAAGGTAATGGAAAGTATACTAGAAATTAAATGAATTAACATTTTCGTTCAATGTTTCGAGGATTAGCTGAAACAAGTAAACAAAGTTTTTTGTACATTTATATTAATGTTCTCGTAATACGTTACCTTTGTGATAAAGGTGTGTTTCGTGTATTCACTCTAAAATTAAATGGAGCTAGTATTTCATTTGAGTAGTATTACTCATGTATGTTTTCACTACGTTAGATCTGCCGACCATGTTCGTGCGGTCAGTCCAGAGCGAAAGCTTTCAACTTTATTGATATTTCATTTTATGACGTGGCGCGTGAAGTGCTGTTTAATTTATTTACTGACCCAAACCGGGCCTTTGTGAATCGAGCAATGGCACTTTACATAGTTTTGGAGGCGTGTGGAAATTAGAGAACCCTGACCTGTAGAGCACTTCACCCTCAAATTCGAATTGAAGTTGGTTATGGTCGGCGGAGTACCTACTCTGATTCAATGGGGTAAATATTCGAAATAAATGTTACTAAATAAAATAACAAATGTCTTTTTAAAAAAGTGTACCTATTCAAACGCATTTTAAAAATACACATTAAGCGAAATATTTGGTTTTAAACTTTTACATAACTTTATGTCTAAACGCTCATACTTTTTAACAATAACTTTTTAAAGTCGAAACATATCGATACCTTAAATCTCAAATGGCGTAAGCGCCAAATTGGTCAAAATGACTTTTGAATGCAGTTTTGTTCAGTTTTTTTTCTCTATCGATCTGTATATTTAAAATCCTGAAATTCGCCAAAAAACGGTCATTACGACCCGATGTTTTTTATCGATTTGAACACTTTTTATAAGGTAAAGAGGTCGTAAGCAGCTATAAATTTAATGCATGAATAACGTCAGGGCGTAACGAGATATTTTAATACATTAATATGGCGTATCACACATAGCCAACTTTATTTGGTGGTTACGCCCTTAGAAATTATTGTAAAGTGAAAAAAAAAGTAAAAACACACAGGGGTAAGGGACATCATTTTTGGGTTTCGGCGTTTACACCACACACAACTTTTATTATTGAAAGGCGTTTACACCCTATAAAAAACAAGATTTTTTTGAGATTAAGGTCGTATCTCCCATAAATTCATAAAAAAAATACAAAATAAGGGGTATTTTCTACATCTTTTATTGAATTTGGTACATTAAACGGGTAAGAGGATTTTAGGAAACAAAATAAAATCTAAAAAAAGCCAAGGCCGAGAGAATAAGAAGGCCTAATTCGATTAAGCAGTGTAGTGGTAGAAAAACGACCCTTATTCTTAGCAATAATGATTTCTACTTATATTAATATAATATTTACGTAATAATCAACTTTAAAATTCAATCAAAGTCCTAATGGAGTTAAAAAAGATTTCAAAAATTGTATTAATTTAAGAATCAATGAATCAAGTAGCTACGCTCAAAAAGTAAGAGATTTTAGAAAGCCTTAATTTAAAATAATCAGTCAAATAAATTAAATTGAAACTATCAAAAACAATCAAACATAAAAAAACAGTATTTTTCTGTGTCTGTAACTCCGTCCTCTATATCAGTGCCTGGTAATACATCTGACACATCTTCTGCCGTTGGTAATCGCGGGTGATATTCTTCATGATATGTTTTTGGGATAATGCCGTCTGTGCACAATTTTAATAATAATTTAGGAAATCAGAGTGAGCTGATACGATGACATTATAAGGTCGTGGTGTCTTTCTTGCTGATTAAAAGTATGTCGGCCATTGCGATGGGCGGTAAGAGCCCATCGCAATGGTCGTGGCGTAGCTACTTGATTCATTGATTCTTAAATTAATACAATTTTTGTAATCTTTTCTAACTCCATTAGGACTTTAATTGAAATTTAAAGTTGATTATTACGTAAATATTATATTAATATAAGTAGAGTTGCTAAGAATAAGGGTCGTTTTTCTACAACTACACTGCTTAATCGAATTAGGCCTTCCTATTATCTCGGCCTTGGCTTTTTTTAGATTTTATTTTGTTTCCTAAAATCCTTTTACCCGTTTAATGTACCTAATTCAATAAAAGAAGTAGAAAATACCCCTTATTTTGTATTTTTTTATGAATTTAATGGGAGATACGACCTTAAGCTCAAAAAAATCGTGTTTTTTATAGGGTGTAAACGCCTTTTTGTCATATTTTCAGAAGTCGTAACCGACTTCTATTTTTTAAAATATAAGATTTAGGTGCAAATAGTTCTAACTGAAGCCTTCATCTCAAAATTCTAAGAAATTTGATGTATAAAACATTTTTATAGTATTAAAATATATAAAGTTATGATTTAAACAAATATTTTTTTTTTGTTTTTTTGCTCTCCTGAAAAGTTGTGTTTTGGTGGTAACGCCATTTGAGATTTAAGGTAATGTTTAATCTTTAGAATACTAAGTAGGAAAATAGGTTTTGTTCCAATAACGTTTGTTAATTCTTATATATTTTAACATTTCAGTAAGCAAACCACGATTGGATTACTTTTGCCTTACGTAAATGATCACAGAAGCCCATGGCCGTTTGCTACCCCAAAGGCTAAAATAACACATGTGTCTAACCAACACTAGTCCTGTCTGAAAACAGATAACCGTCGAGAATAGAACCGTAGAATACAGGCTGTGGTACAGGTATGAATTGCAGTAACTCGACCAAGGAGGTTTCGTATACAAAGGCGTCCCAAAATTGGGAATTGGACTCCCGCAGGCGACGAATATGGGAAAATGTTTGTAGGTACACAAGAAAGTTACTTTTGTTAACTTAGCGGCGGGCGTTTAGTTGTTGAGTTAGAACTAAGAGAAAGATCGGCTCATTTACCTTGGGGACGAAGGTCTGATTCGCGTGTTGTTCCCGTGTATTATCAACTTTTTCCTTAATGTTATTTGTTAACAGGACTAAACGCGATTTTAATTATGTAGTATATATATACTGCTTACTGCTTGACGCTTCGGCTGCGTTCCAACAGCCGTGGTCGCAAGCGACTAAAGACTAAAATCTCAAATTACAAACTTTTTTCTTCCCCCTAATATTCATGCGTTGAATAAGCAAATATTCTTAAAATTCTCTCATAAGTAGAGGTTTATAAAATAAAGGGTACATTTGTTTCTCAGAGCCATGAGAAAACTTTTGTAATAACCTAAAACAAGTGAAATTAAATTACCCAACCAACTAAAAAAGTTTCGTTGGATAAACCACTACATTTTATCATAATATTTTTTACCGGATAACTTTTGCTACTATCCTTTTTCTTGTTATTCTCGGGGCATAAGTCCCACTAAACAGGTCTGGTCACGTAACCCTAGGCGGCAAAAAATAAATATTAAATAAGCCCGGAAAAAGTTCTAACGGTCTCTTTACACATTAATATAAATAATATTTCCCATAGTTTTTTGCATTGTACTGATATTCCACTGAGAATTGTCATGGTTTGTCATGTTTATTACAAATATTCTTATTTAGCGTAATTATTAAATAAATCAAACGGTCGTTATTTCTATAGAATGTTAGATGAAAATTTAAGTACATTTTACAAATGTAAATTCATATGAGCTTCAAAAATGTAGGTACAAATCAATCATCAACATCAGCAATGGCCACAGCATTTTTTAGTTGAAAATTACTCATATCGTCGTCGGTCTGAATCAAACAACTATAAAATAAAGTCTCTGTTTGTTCATAGCATTGTGGTTGAACTACGAAAAAGCTTTTCAATTAATTGATATTTCCATTTCGGTCTCACGTGATACGCCATTTAATTTATTCATTGGTCCCTATTGATGACTTTGTACGGTCATTTTGATATTAACTGCTTCATAAGAACTCCGATTGATAAGTCGATCTGAACTACCTAAATGAGTATAAATTGTAAGACAAACTGGTCCAGGGTTTGAATTTGGAACATTTTGATGCAGAGATTCTAAGTTCTAAGCTTAGCAATATTTAATTAATAGCAGTACTTTAACTTTGCTCCGATCATTAAAACATTTAATAAAATATATTCATAGAAGCAGCAGTGCAAAACATATTATTTTTGACAAACCTAATGTAATAGCTTGTTTCTGTTAAAAAGAGAAATGTTAGACGTTCTGTATAAATTGGTTCAGAAGGGCAAATAATTGTCTTAGATCGTTAGTACTGTAAAGAGAATTGTTTGGTCTTTATTCCGGCTGGCTGGGCCGTTGTAGGTACAAGTAAATGATGATAATTATAAAGTTTTGAGACGTTTAACAAAGAGAGACTTGTTTCTTTTATCGTTTTGTTTTCGTATTCGATCTGGTGTAATATTTAAGAAGTTGTCTGGTACAGATTTGGTTTTATATTCTCAGTGAAAAATATATCACTTGCTTGTTTTGTAATTTGTGCAGCCAGGCTAACGAACAAGAGGGTCACCTGATGGTAAGTGATCATTGCTGCCCAAGGACATCAACAATCGCACAAGGGTCGCAAATGCCTTGCCTGCCTTGAAGAACCCATCCATACCCTCCATAGCTGAGCTGTGGCGACCTTACTCACCAGCAAGAACATCAACAGTACGGAAGTGCTACTTCACTGTGGATTTCTGTAAAGGAGGTATTTACGCAGACGAGCTGCTCATTCGAGTGGTGGAAGTTCCGATAAGCTCTAACTCTCTTAAATTAAGTTAAAGTACATTTATTTTGTAACGAAAACATGATTTCAAATGATGGAGGCCTTTGCCCTGCAGTGGAACATACAATAGGCTAATACTACTACTACTACTACTACATTTATTTTGCTAACAAAATCTGCCGTTTTGGCTATGTATAAAATTTTCTGTGCATGACTCATGTTTGTATGTGTTTGTTACCCGAAGTACGCACATCTTGCCGTACTCAGCGGGAAGTACCATTGAGTTACATACATATCAATGGTGAGTACCCTTAAGATTTTGATTGCCTCGCGAGCGTCAAAATATGTGGCTTAAGGAGCATAGGCGGCCGTATCTTTTGATTGCGTTGACTTAGACGTTTGATTATTTTTCTGCTCCAAGATATTGCATACTTGAAAATTTCATATTAATTTCAGCTTAATAAATCCCACGCGTTTCTAAAAACAATGTGTTTTCATGATCATTATTTGTAAATAGCCCTCCAAATTTTTTTGTATAAAATTTAGTTTTTATTAACCAGCTATTGTTATCCGTTTTCAGCAGTTTCATTGAATGAGTAGAAGTTAGTGAAATATGATCAGGCTAACAGAGCCAAAAACTGGCAACAGTGTAGAGAAAACTTTCGAGGTACGGAACCCAAAAATCCGGACGATGAATAGTTTCTTCACAAAGTGTCAATTTACCTTAACCACCACAAAGTTTCAATTCATACGATGTTTCGAACATCGTTTCGAAGCGGCTAAATAAAATATTGTCATATGGGAAAGTTTTATCAATATCCTATAGCCAATAAGTACAGCACTTCTGCCTTTTGACATGAACGCTGTCAGGAACTAAATGGGTTGATAGCGGAGACTGGGGAAAATGGGGTCAGACATGATATAACCGATTTAGGCCACGTGCGATACAGCTTGATAAAATAACATATTAGCCTCTAAGTACGCTACTTAGTATGCATTTTTGTTCTAAACTTATTTATTAAAATTTGTTTAGTTCTTAGTCTATAGATTTTATGAATTCGACTGCGTTCAACTTCTATGTCGGGTGAAACTTACTTGTGTTTTTCAAAAGATTGTTAAAAAGATTGGATTCGGTGATTATTATCTTTCTGTTTTTAGGGAACGGAACAAATGTACTAGCCATATACCGAACTGGTCATATGTTGCTGTTTTTATTGTTTAAATCATTGCTTACCTTGAGATTTACTACAAAATATTATTTAAAATATATTTGATTTCAAAAAGTGCTACATTGGGATTTATGACAAAAGATTATTTAAAAAAAAAACTGGTTTCGAGGTGTGCAATTCCTAATGTACTCCAATCGGATCGCTAGACATATTAATTCTGCATATACATAAATGCAACTCATATAGATTAACATGTTGTACCCACACGTACTTTATAACCTAGCGTCTGTCCCGCATGATACCCTGCAGTCAGATACTGCTTATTTTCCAAATAAGTTTCTGCGATAGCGTCGACGACTAGGGATTGACGTGCCTTTGATAATATTGAATATTCAACAGAGATACAACTTCAAAGGGAGATGCAAAGAATGCACGAATATAGAGCTCTTAGTAAACATTATTACCGATTGGATTTATGGAGAAAATATACCTAATTTGAAACACCAAATTACTCATGTCGTAGTGAAAATAACAATGTTTTCATTTGGTAGGAGCCCAATTACCAAATAACTGTGTAATAATCCATAAAATTTGTCGTATGCATGTGTTGCTATTATAATAAAATTGATTTGTTACAACAATACACAAAAAACGTAGAAAAGGTCGTCAAAATACGAACCCAATCTCGAGTGTACTTTTGATAGGTACGCCCTATTTTTATTTCGGATATTATTTATAAATTATTGAGATGAAACGTGGCAGTGATATTTTTAAATCCACCTCTTTGAAACATTGTGAAAAGCATCGGACATTTCTGTGGATAAAATCAATCCGTCGGAAAAAAGTAGCGTTGTCCATTATTTTATACGGATATGTTGTTTGTAATGGAAACGGGAGAAAAGGCAGTTGGACGTACCGCTGTCCGATATTTTAACTTTTTCATTTCAAAAGTTGGTTAATATTTATGGAACACAGTACACAGAACTACTGTGCGGAATATTTGTTTATGTTTCGGCGAAAGTCTGAAACTATTAACAGGGAAGTACACAGTATACTAGTACAGTTCAGTACCCTAATATCTTTAAGAAGTTACCGGCTGTTCTTCACCAACCGGTTGGATTCATATGCTGGGTTCCTTTTTCAGATATACTTATTTCTCATGATATTTCATGTACAAGTCTTATTACCCCCACCTCCCCAAGATGGTCGGCCATATCTATCAGGATATCTGGGTAGATATCCTGATAGAGATGAGTATCTCAGAGGAACATACGACACCCATAATAAGAGATGGGTAGCTCTAAGTACTCGTTATTAATAATATAACTCGAGTCGTACAATTTAAGGCCGGTACTACACTTCCAACAAAACACTTAGTATTTCCTAACCAGTCAGCACTCTATCAAAGTGGTGATGACGTAGCAGATAAAGACCGATAGCTGTAGTGGGTTCCGTGTCAGCCGTGCTCGAGAGCCTAACCCGGCCCTGTGTAATGGAAATGGGGCGGGCTAATTATGTCAATTTTTACTTGTTAAGGATCCGAGTGGAACAACGTTGGCAATTTGTTCTGTACGGCCTCTATTCTTTCTCACAATGCTGAGAGGGTAAAAACGTAGGTACTCTTTGTAAGTCGAAAAGAAGTCTTGAAAAATGTAAACACATTTGTTTAAAAACAGCTTTTGGACTCACTTATGTCAATAGATCTTAAACCCCTTGGTTTAAGATTAAGAAAGAAAGAAAGAAAATACATTTATTGGCTAAAAAACTCATCACACACACAGTTCAACTATGTACAGCAGACAGCAGAAGTTCAAAAAATATAATAATAATAAACATCAAGAACAAAAACTAATATGACAAACAAAAGAGATACTACAAAACAGGTGTGTGTCTGTCAGATTAAGAACCTTTTCTACAAATATTAAAGATTAAATAAATCATAGTACTAGTATTTTATAAGTACTGGAAACTGAACTTATGTTTTCAAATTGATTGACTCAGTAAGTAAAAGATGTGCTATTCATAACCTACTTAAATTGAGTAACTCTTGCTCATTAAATATTATTAAAAATGCACAGATATTTTCGGAGCACTTTTCCAACGTCACTAAAAGTGGACCAGGGAAATCATAATTAAACTAAATATAGCGCGACTGATTGCAAGTAACGGGACCAACACCGTAAAATTATGATGCCACTAGGTAAGTACATACCTATATTAAAATATCAATGCCTTGCCAACATTCTTGCAACATTACATACTTGCGCTTCAATTCAAGCCCGAACGTGGCCTCTAACGAAGTGTGAAATGTTGAACTTTGCTGTTGAATTTGTGTTTGATTTTGTTGGATTTTCCAATTGATAAGAAAATGTTGTTTGTTTATGTTCCGAAACATTAATGTTCCACTTTTTCCATGTTGGAATACTCGATGATGTTCGTTATTTGCATATTTTGTTGGTTTCTGTTTGTAAGCTAGATGCTCAAGAATCACATCAATATCATAACCTGTGTCTATACTAATTGTATAAAGCTAAAGCGCGCTATTCTCAGCAATTACTGGACCGATTTCAAAAATTATTTGTGTGTTGGATAGCCCACGTGACGAGAAAGGCTTTAGGCTATTGGAAATCGAAATCCAAGCGGACGGAGTCGCGGGCGGCCGCTAGTAAAATATATTTCCACGGTGAAAAGGATTGGCACTGATTTGAAACGGATCCTTTAGTACAGGTTTCAATTAACCAATCGTGTGAGTTCAGTATTAAACGAATATACTATTACGCTCAATATAATTGTGCAGTAAATTAGTGAGCAAGGATTAGCGATAGCCTTAATTAATAATATCAAATGTCAAGTTAATACGTGCCTGCGATTATGTGCTTGAATTAAACACCAGAATATCGAAACACTTGATTACCCGTAATTAAATCTACAAGTATGTACGCATACGAGTATATATGACGATTATATATTGTGTTATTTACTTCCTTGATAGCGCATCTGGTATTGATCTTGCCCTATAAGCCAGAGGTCGTGGTTCGAATCTTAATTAGGACAAACATTCATGTGATGAGCATTTGTGTTACCTTCATTGTTTGGATGACCATAATACGAGTATCTTCGCATCAACTAAATTTTTTCACATGCGCAAAGTACCAACATATTGACGGTCCCGTTGGGCAAGTGGTCAGAGACATTGGCTACAAAACCAAGGGGCGCTGGTTCGAATCCCGCTGGAAGCGATTGTTTGATGAACATCGTCATTTGTACTCGAGTCATGGATGTTTATAATAGTATTTGAGTGGGTCTATCCAAACAGATACTAACTAGAAGCTTGGTCTGTGGATGCTAAGGAAACCCTTAGCATCCACAGACGAAGCTTCTAGTTCAGTTTAGGCTAGGCAACTGGTGTGTTAGTCCAAAGAATTTATTTCATATTTTTTTATAATTTTTAAGTTATTAAAGGTTAAGCTGGCCGCTAATTACAGCATTTTATGTTTTCAAGGGTTCCTTCCTCCTTGAGTCGTACTCCTCATTATTAAGGGTCGTGATCATTGTACAACAACTGTTTTGGCAAATTTAATGGAGTGGTTTGCCATTGCCTTCTTTATTCCACACACTACGAGTGTGTGGAATGGACCTTCACCGTACAGTTGGTATGAAATTACGTTGTTTGATAATCCAGAGGTGTGAGGCGTGCCTGATCAGATTTGAACCGCCGACCGCACCCATGTAAAGCGGCTCTCTTACCACTAGGCTATCGAGCTTTTTTTCAAGATGTCAAGGGTTCCACACATTAGGGGAATGCTAAAGTTTTTCGTTATCGTCCGAGTCCGTTTAAATAGCCATTTGTCTTCTCAAGTGTCCGTCATTTAGACGAAGGACCACTTTTTGCGCCGTGACTTTAGAAGTGAAGTAATAGATCTAGAGACTTGTCCCATTTGATACGGATAACAGTTTCATTTGCCGTAAGATTTCCGCTGATGAGTAAAGGGATTGGATGAATGTTGAATTAAATTAACATATTTTTTTGTTGATCGGTGTTAATTTTAAGTTGACTGTATATCTAGCACTTTGGTACATGAAGTATGTACACTTAAAATTAATACTGTAAATGGCCAAGGAATTTCCTCTTTCTGATCAATTTCTTTATAATATGAGAAGTAAATATCTGTAGTTGTAAATAGTGAATTTCAACGTTTCGCAAAACATTTAATCAACTTGGTGTTAATACAAAAAAACAATTTTTTTTTTCAACTCGTAAAGAAGTTTTTCATAAATTACGTATCTCAGAAATAACTTTCTCGTATATACCAGAATCCTTAGATACTTAAAAAATGGGTAAATCTGTTTTATAAAATTACATATACATAATTTCGTCTTCCCTTCAAAAGTCTGACCGCCTACGCCGGCAATGATAAATATAGTATGAATGAAAAAGTAGATTTGACTTTTGTAAGTTATACATAGTTGACGGGTGCTATTTTTGGGAATATCTATGTAATTGTGTCTAAGTTTGGGAGAAGTCTATTAAAATCGTTCATTCAAATCATTCCAAACTCCATTTACTCTTAAGTACTATCAAGTATTAGTGTGTTTTTACATATATTTTTTTTTGTTTGACGAGTATTTTTCCTCCCTGCCGTTTCAATATGGTAAAGATCAAGATTATATAGCTAAACCTAGCCAAACGTCTTTATAATTTTCAATGCTTACAAAAGGTTTCAACAAGCATTTACACTGAAATTTTAATAAGACATTAAAAATTTAACTAGAGGCATATCGGAAGAAGTTTAACATCAATACATAGTATAAAACAAAGTCGCTTTCGCTGTATGTCCGTATGTATGCTTAGATCTTTAAAACTACGCAACGGATTTTGACGCGGTTTTTTTTAATAGATAGAGTGATTCTTAAGGGAGGTTTGTATGTATAATACATGTAAGTAAGTACCACGGGCGAAGCCGGGGCGGGCAGCTTGTTTTATATAATATAATCTTGATATATATTAAAAAACCTACTTATGGAAGTCATTTTTTTTCAGCTAATAAATAAGTAATTGCTTGTGTTTAATAGATTAATGAAGTACACCACACACCCTCATATCAGCTGATTACTTTTAAAGCAAAAATAATTTTATAGCTCTCAAGATAGCAGCTGCATCATCAATCAACGTTTGACAGGTACCTATAGTCCGGTCAATTTAGACATTCGAAGTTACATAAATTCCCACCTAGCTGAAAATCGGTAAGATTGTTTAAAATTTCATTAAAAACAAAATTTGAAAGTTCCCCATCTTTCCCCTTTGAGGAAAAAAAAATATTCAAGGTCAAAGGTCCACAAAAAGAGTTTTTCGCGATTTTCAGCAAAACGGTAAGTTTTATCATAAAAATACCTAAGACAAAATTGTAGATCATAAAATTATCTACAAAAAATGTATTAATACTTTTTTTTCTACGAGCCACCGTTTTTGAGATATAAAGATTCTAAAAGTTGCAAAAGTTGTAATCGTCTTAATATGCACACGTTTCCTCGCCACCTATGAGGTAGTGTACTCAGCGCAAACAAAAACAAAATTTAATTGAATGTGCTGAAGTTTTTAAAAATAGTAAATCTACTCGACAAGAAATTATTACTAACGGCATTCGCTTTCTTCTTTCTATGTACGGAGCTCCTAAAAAAACTACCTGCTTAGATAAATATAGATATGCATGTTTCGTTAAAAACACCAAAAGTAAAAAATTGGCCAAGTGCGAGTCGGACTCCCGCACTGAGGGTTCCGTACAATTTTTTGACGTATTAAAAAAACTACTGAATAGATTTCGTTCGAACCAATTTTCGTTGGTAGTTTTTATGGTAATGTACATTATATATTCATTTCAGATTTATCATCCTCTTACTTTAGAAGTTAGAGGGGGGGGGACACACTTTTTTCCACTTTGGAAGAGTCTGTCACGCAAAGTATTCACTTAAGAAAAAAATGAGCTTAGAAACCTCAATATAATTTTTGAAGACCTATCCATAGATACCCCACACGTATATGTTCAATGAAAAAAAATATTTTCAGTTTCAGTTCTAACTATGGGGACCCCCCGTTTTTTTATTTTTTTTTTCTATTTTCGCGTGAAAACCTTGTTGCGGTTCACAGAATACATCTACTCACCAAGTTTCAATAGTATAGTACTTATAGTTTTAGAAAAAAGTGGCTGTGACAGACTGGCGGACAGACAGACAGACAGACAGACAGACAGACAGACAGACAGACAGACAGACATGACGAATCTATAAGGGTTCCGTTTTTTTGCCATTTTGGCTACGGAACCCTAAAAACAAGTACAATTAGCTTGTCTTCCTCCAACCTCAGTTGCTGCTCATCAACATCTTTTTAGGGTATATTACCAAGTTCAAGTGTGGCTTGGTTATCAGCTAGACCCTACAGAGTGGGGTTGGAAGTTGGTCAACAAATTATTAGAACCAGTGCACACTTTACTTCCACCTGCGCCGGAAAAACTGCTGAACTCGATTTTTTGCAAATGCAAAAAGGGATGCAGTGCTAAATGTGGTTGCAAGAAAGTCGGACTGTTCTGTTCTCCGGCATGCACACATTGTCAAGGCCAGTTGTGCTCTAATATTGAATCACCAACAGTAGAGGATCCGTTTGATTCCAACGAGGCAACATGCGATACATCGCTATTAACGCAGTTTTCATGCACTCAGGATGAAGATGAAGAAGAAGAACAAGAACAAGAAGAACAAGAACGAGAAGAACAAGAACAAGACGAACAAGAACAAGAAGATCAAGAAGAAGAATTTGAAAGTTACGACTCGGACGATTAAATTTCTCTACTTTATTTTTTAACTTAAATTGCTTTTATCTTTTCAATCTCTGCGAATATCCATTATTTTTCAATAGTTTCAAATTAAACAGGATAAAAACTAACCGGTGGAATAGGCCTACTGGGGAAAACACGTTAAAAAAACGCGCTGAGTACACTACCTCATAGGTGGCGAGGAAACGTGTGCATATTAAGACGATTACAACTTTTGCAACTTTTAGAATCGTTATATCTCAAAAACGGTGGCTCGTAGAAAAAAAAGTATTAATACATTTTTTGTAGATAATTTTATGATCTACAATTTTGTCTTAGGTATTTTTATGATAAAACTTACCGTTTTGCTGAAAATCGCGAAAAACTCTTTTTTTGGACCTTTGACCTTGAATATTTTTTTTTCCTTACAGGGGAAAGATGGGGAACTTTCAAATTTTGTTTTTAATGAAATTTTAAACAATCTTACCGATTTTCAGCTAGGTGGGAATTTATGTAACTTTACTCTTATTTTTTGGTCTAATTTGACCGGATTACTAATGGAAAAGCAGACGAGTCGATGGGAAGCCTTGCGAAACTCATCACATTCATTCCGCGCCCGAAGGAGCAACTCGAGCCGACTTAAATGGTAATACGATCTGAATACGCGGAGATCAAGACAAGACCCGCAGACAACCGAAAACTCTTGTTAATTTACTCATTAACTCCGCTGTTTAACCGGCGAAATTTTGTCTGTAATTTACAAGGATTTCTTGTTTAAATTGGGCCTCAGACTTACTTTGTCACTTGACCTTTTTAGTACCGCGATCACGGCACAGCCTATTCCTTGCACAAAAGAGCTTTTACGAGTATAATTTATACTTATTCATAAGAGAGGACTCATGCCCTCGAGTGCCTTCTTACGATTCTGAGCAAACTTAATTGAAATTGATTACGCAATTTTTGATTAAAAATTCAAGTAGTTGAAGTTCAAAGAAATACCAACCTCATTTTTAATGGAATTCGGATCCGCTCTTATTCTTGGTCTAAATAACTTTTCGATCTAACGCCTATTTACAAATATAGGCATATAAATATTTTTCATGAATCAAACCAATTATTTATGTATGATGAAGGAAAAGAGGTTCTTCTTCATGATAATTTATTTTACCGTAACTCACTTTTGTTTGTTATAGAATAAAAAGGTAGTAGGTATTATTCCCAAATTAATTTAGAGATTTACATAGACATATTTTACTAAAGTTACGAATGTGGTGGGAAGTGCACGTCAAGTAAAACAATGTTGCCAGGATGATGGATAAAACGATAACACTCTGTTTGTAGTGTTAGCAATGTACGTAAACTTAGCGTTATTTTCCAAGCGTTATAAAACGCTAGACTCCAGTAGCACAATTGGCATTAAGCCAGACAGTTGAGTGCGGCTAGGATGCGGATACAGTGGGTTCAATAAAATGAATTGCCCTTGTTCTCATACAAGTGTTTATTTAGGATCCAGTATGGCTCGAGAATTACTCTGATCCATTTGGTATTGTTTACTAAGATTGAATGCGAGTGGTTTTACGTGTTCAATTGATATTCCAGAATTTTGCCATTAGTATACCGTTATTACCTTTCTAGTGCTCGAAAACAAAGAACTCTTTGTGCTCAAAAATATTAATGTAGACTGTGTTATTAATAGCTGAGACTAAACACAAATAAAATAACTAAGTTACTTAATAACAAGCAAGAGTAAAGTACACATTATTTTATGTAAACAGTACAGACATAACGTGAATATAATTGTAACAAAATAGCTTCGCCTTATTTTGGCGAATGAAAAGGAGTGAATATTGGGTTTCTTGTCTGTATCTTCTTGACAGAAACAACTTTCCGAACCGGCACAAGAGTCTTATTAATTTTAATTAGCTTCTTACTGGTGTAAGCTACATTATTTTGTTTTACTATATTTTGAATATTCGGAAATGTTTCTACAATTCCTTTTTAATTACATATATGTATACTACTTGCTAATTGCTTCTTTTTCTCTTTACAGATGCTCACAAATAATTGATCGCCTTCGTCTGTAAGAATCAATTTTACATTTAAAATATCCAATTGAAGGATTTGTAGTTGAAACTACACTTATACTTGAAATTCGGTGTGTCCAAAGCCGTATGTTCATGATAAAATACGAATGCAGTGATGTGATGGCCCCGTGTCAGCATTTATTATCATCAAAGGGAGAAACCACTGTTCGTAACCACATCACGCGATTAGCAAAGCTGTTTTCCCAGCCCTATTATTATTGATGGAATTACAATACGGCCTGTACAATATTTTTTTGCAGGGTTTAAATCGTACAATTCCTGGGCTGTTATCTTGAGGACAAGGATCAAGAATATTTGCAAATCATAATCTTGCATTAACTTGGACTCCATTTCAAAACATCATTTTAAACCATTATCTTGAATTAACTTGGACTCCATTTCAAAACATCATTTTAGTGCTCAATATAAAAGAAACGTCTTCCGCGAAACCTCACGTTTATTTAAATATCTTATCGTCGTAACAAACATATTTACTTTTCATTGTTGCCGTTCACCCTTTACGGCCATTCCATTTGTGCAAATTAAAACAAAATGTGGTTTCGGATATGTAAATAAATACCCACCCAGATAAAAAACACCTCTTTATTTTAATTGGAAACTTCCATGAATTTATTAACCATTTATGCATGATAATATTAATAGACTTACTGTTATGGACACATAATTCGTAACATCCATTAATTTTACGGATTTATTTGTAACTTTTATCCACAATGTTCACTAACACTGTTTCTATGTCTTCTGGGTTTACCCCAACAGATGACCTTTGAATTAATATAACATAAAATTGTATTTCAATTGTATTGTAAGACATTAAATCTGGTTTGGCGTATAGACCACAAAAGGCAAAGCGGTCCCAAAGCACCACGCCCTTGCGGTGCAACTCCATTAGCCACTAACTCATATCCTCATCTCTTTGAATATTTCAGCTGACATTTTACGTTCCGGCTCGAAGGACCAAATATGTGAATTCTTGACATTGTTAACAGACGTACATTTATTAAACTGTGATTTAGGCTAATAGATAAAAAATAGTTTAACGTCAGGAACAAAACACTCATATTTTTATAATATAAATTTGATGAAATACGTATAAACATGAAGTTTATTCCTTTCTTTTTGTGTTGCCATTCAGATTTGTCAACATTTCACTAACTACTGTCCTTTGAGATTAAACTTGGCAATCTAAGGGTGAAAAGAGAATTATATGAAATCTGAGAACTTGTAATGCTTTCCATTAGACTTAAACTTTCAATGGAAAAAATCTTATCATACTCTTGAACTACAACTTCTTATTCAAGTGTCATATAGGAGAAAACTTTCATCCATGTTTATTAAAAATAATTGATCTAAGAACTATACTCGTACTCGTATATAATACTGCTCGAAGTCTTACCATGATTTTTTTGTTTGTACTCGGATTACCTTCAATCAACATTGTGATTCATTGTTTATAGGGAGGTCGCAAAATTGAGTTAGAGTATTTTTATTTCTGTCAAATATTTTTTTACATCTTTTTCAATAGTGGATATAAATACGTTAGTTGCTCCAAATGAGCAAGCTTGCGTTTTTCGCGAAGATCTCATCAGTTATTCAGACTAAACGCGATTTTTCCTGATTGATGAATCTTCAGATCGTACGAGCATTGATAATGCGGGCTCCAGAGCTGACGGAGCTAAGATAGAAAAGTTGGATTCAGTTTTACGATTTAAAGAACAGTCTAAAATTCAGTTTATTAGAAGAGAATATAATTAGTCATTAAGTGCATACATTGTTTGTATCATCCTTGGGCTTATCCCGGTCGCATCCTCGAGCATTGCCTCGAAGCTCAGGGCGCGCTACGACTAAATTGACCAGCCTGGTTATTACAATAGAGCGACTTCGCCCGACCTCCATGAATGAAAACAAGACCATTTCTGTAAGACATCATTTCATTTAAACATCGCTCGTCAAATATTGTAACAGCTTTCTGGAAGACATCGTTTGCATTTAAAAATTGCTCTTCAAACATTGTAACAGCTTTCATGTTTAACGTTTATCAATTAGACATCGTAATCTCCCAAACACCCAATTAATTTATAATCCAATTAGCAGCGAAAGATGATAAATCGGAACCAGCACATCTGTAACGCGGGATCATTATTTGCTTTCATTTGTTTATGGCGGGTCGTCAGTTATTCAGGGAAGCAATTTTTTAGCTGATTGATGATTCCTCCAGCGCTTGGCGATTCGACAAAGCGCCGGGCGGCAGAACTGGCAAATTGTGTTAGGGCTGAGTAAACGCCGTGATTCATTGTGACGAGGGGGTCAAATTACCGAGATGGCGGCCCTGCTTCTTTCGGTTGGTTTGTTTTGGTTTAAGCTAACAGAAATAGTTGCCGGGAATCTTCAGTTCAGACAATTTAGTTCTTGTATTTATAAACCACGAGTATGGTCGAGAGCTTTTAGAGACATGGTGACCTGTAGTTTTATGTTTTGATCTACTACAGGCATAAAATATATAATTGTATACAGGCATTGGATTGAAAAATATATTCATTACATTATAATTATAGGTTCAATGAGTGATTATTTTAGGTCAGAGCATATAATGTGTATGGGCTATATAAATGCAGGGATCATTAATGTCTTCGATTGTACGCTCGCTTACAGTAGGAACTGCGGTGTAACAGTATTGCCACATAATCTCCACAATTTTGAAACCGACCCCTTCTCGCCTGACACAAGCCATTCCGCGCTAATTTTAGAAGACCATGTTGAAATTACACACATAATTACGTGTTGCTTGCGATTTCAACCCAATTCGCAGCATGTGTTAAGTACCCTGGGGTTGTTAACAACATATATGTAACTGTCGGGTCGGTATGTGAACGTAATAGGATTAAGACTGTATTAAGGCTGATAGTCCATTGGAGGGAAGCGGGTCGGTCCACAGACATGATAATGGGTACTTTTGACAGCTGTCGCGTGCTGATTGTGTCTGGGGTAGTAATCAAATTCAGGGCCAATTTTAAATTGGGAACTGTTTTATTGTAGGTACAGTTAAGTTCCGTTTTTATGTACTTTTTGGGAAAACACACACTTTATCAAGACCTATTGATTGAGTATCGAGTTAATTGAGTATTTAAACTTCATTCATAGTTTAGCGCGTTATAAAGATTTAGTATACAAAAGTTAGTGAACAAATCAGACACTGTTTTAATGTGTATTCGCAAAACAATACAAATTAGTTGAAAAGACGGAGATCACCATTCAAAAGTGAAACAATGCTATTACACATAAGATAAAGCAACATGTTCAATTCGAGAGACGTGTCAAATTAATATTTGCTACTCCCAAACTCGAGTAGATTCCAATCTATTCCAAATTTTGATCACGGATTACACAGCACTAATTCCAATGTTTCCAGTTAGTGTAGTTTCAGCCTTAACTGTGCAGTGGAATAAGGTATCGGGCTTGTTAATGGTATACTTCGATCGGATTACAGACTGCGATTGCCGAGTTTCGATACCTGTGCTCCTTATTATATTTGCAGTGTTGGAACCATTTGATTGAACAGATTATTGCGCGGAAGATGAGGTTGCTATCGAGGGATTAAGCCGACGGATAAAGCTTTAATGAAAGATTTACTTTAAGTTTTCAGCTTATGAATATTGAAAAGTTTGTATGGCTTTAGTTAGAACATGTAATGTAAGTATGTATATGGCGTTTTCAAGGGCGGATCCAACTTTGGCACCACTAGGGGGGGTTACATATGTAGTCGTGGTCAAGTCAGTTCAAATAAAATAATTAAGTTCAATTAGTGGACCCCCTATATCCCGGAACCAGCTCACGTGGTGGACTCCGTTACCACTTCCCTGGATCCGCATTTGGTCGTTTCTTTGACGGTGTGTGAGTTATCTTAAAAGCTTTCATTGTGTCGTCTGTTGTCAGGTGGTTCTGTTAATTCCAATAAGTCTTATCTAAGTTTTACGAGACATAAAGCAGCTTTATTGCTCACTATGTAAACAACACATAACAAAGTATTTATGGAATTGCAGCATACTTCCGCTAGACTAGCTAAAATGATACAAAAATGTAATAAGGCGAGGCAGCGTGTTTCGTAAAATCCGTAATGGTTCCAATTTTCCAGTGCCTAAGAATATTTTGCCATTGGGGATAATCTTAAACTTGTGCATATGTATTTGCTTCTGGTATTCTGTTGTATGGATTTGCTATCAATTAGTTACTGTATCTTACTGGCTTCTATTATTCATTGCGTTCTAAACTTAAGATTTTTAAAATTGTGTAAATATTTGAAACGGTTAGTTTTTAGTATGACAACAGCAAATGTTAATTCTAAGTTGCACGCACACATTGAAATAAAAACTTATATTATACTTCGTTGTAGCATCCTAGGAGATTTAATAATAACGTATAGTATGTTTCCAACGTACTGCATCATCACACGAATTTTAGACATAATAAATAAAAATTAAATCGTTCTATTGACTACCGCGCCTAGCACCTCAACCTGCCGACAGGGGGCGGGGGCGATCATTTAGTTTTCTGTGTGTTGCATCATCCGCGTGCGCGCCGATTTAAAAACGTAATTTTATTTAAATTTAAGCAAATTTTGTGTATTTGTGCTAGTGAAAATGGGGAAAAAGACGAAAACCAAAACAGAGGATAACATCAGTGCAAAAATAAGCTTCTGGAGAAGAAGTTTTCTCGACAAACGTTCACGGATACCCAGCGTTTTTTGTTCAAATGAAGGTTTGGACTAATTTGTGTAGAAATACATAAAGTTAAGGTCAGTAAAGTGTTTTTCTAAGTATTTACGTAATAACTTAGGAATCTAGGGATTTTGTTGATGATAGATAATACCACAGCTATCTTCTATATAAACAGGATGGGAGAAATTCCCATATTATTTAAAGGTTATTTCCATTGAGAAATGGCAGTGGTGTACATGATGAACCGACTGGGATTATTGTGCTCAATATCGGCCAAACCAGCCTTGTTACCCAATTTTATTGTCATTAACTATTCCGGAAAGTTTGTATTTTGAACCACATGAAAAAGTGTTACTTACACCGTCGCATTACATTTGTTGTCTCAAAGTGCCTTGGCACAATATAAATACGGCGTATAAAAATTGGTATAATTTAGACAAGTCAAATAATTTAAATATGTTCTAGGTGCTATTCTGACTAACATATGTTTTATGTGATCATTTAAAAAAAGTATGGCGCAATAACTATATTTATTTTCTTAATATCTGTTATTATATATGAATTTACCTACTATGGTCAGCACATTATTTTTTTACAAAATTAATGAGACCTGTACTATGAAGTCAACTCAAATAGAGAAATAGATAGACAGTTGTGGTGCACATCTAAATACCAGGTTTCATGTTCAAATACTGTGACAGTGGTTGTAAACACTTTCAATAAGTTAAGTTTAATTATAAATAATGAAATATTATTTTCTGCCAAGTCAAATTTGAATTATTATTTTTTTTAGCTTTTAAGCTTTATTCATTGTACATGACTTTAGAATTGCCAACAGATAAACGTCATAAAACTTATGAAATGGTGGCTGATATGTCTTCTAGAAACTCGGTTAAGGGAATTTGTTTCTTTTTACCTTAACCGCAGCTTGTATTGAGGTGTCTTAAGGCTGGATGTAGGCACACTAAACTCCTTGAGAGAGAAATATTAATGCTTGCTACCCAAGAAAAGCTACATAGCTAATATGAAAATTAAGCCTTAACAACAGGATAACATTATATGACGGAGTAATAAATTGAATTTATTGATAAAGCTATAAGTCCTCAGGCTGCATTTGGAAATATTTTCCTATGCCTCTTTATCAGGGTAGAAAGCTGTTTGTTAAGGAGCAACTATCCATGGAAATTAGTCTTTGTAAGAGGAAAAGAGACATATTAATTTTGTATAATTAAGCAGCCTTTATGGGAATAAAATTCTATTGCAAGTATTTAAAGAAATACAAGTTTGCTTTTCTAAGTGGTGGCACGAGATGTCATCCGAAAAGTATTCAATCTGTACTTCACTTGAGTTCGACGATGGAACAACATACGTACGACCAGTAGTATTTCCTCAGTGGTAGCACGAGATGTTATCCGGAAATACAAGTTTGCTTTTCTAAGTGGTGGCACGAGATGTCATCCGAAAAGTATTCAATCTGTACTTCACTTGAGTTCGACGATGGAACAACATACGTACGACCAGTAGTATTTCCTCAGTGGTAGCACGAGATGTTATCCGGAAATACAAGTTTGCTTTTCTAAGTGGTGGCACAAGATGTCATCCGGTAAGTATTCGAAAGTACTTCACTCGAGTTCGACGATGGAACTACATACTACCAGTAGTAATTGATTTCCTCAATGGTAGCACGAGATGTTATCCGGAAATAAAGTATCTAAAAATGGGGATCAAATGATATAATTGTAACCTTTATTTCATAAGTGATGGCACGAGATGTCATCCGGAAATAAAATAAAATCAAATCAAATCAAATATTTTCATTGCGATTGTAGGTACATTATGGTCTTAAAACTAGCTCTCACTTCAGCTACAATTTGCCAATTTGATGGCATGCAATATTATAAGGTCCATCATAAAAAACTTAAAATGTTATACATTTATTAATCAAATACAAATACAAATATTTATTCATAAAACAGGTGGGTTTTACATTTCTATGTTGCGATCGAGGATTTATTTGAGTAAATAAATACTTGTGGTAGAATATCCTCCCTTTCCATATTTATTTAACAATATTTGACATGCTTATCGTTATTGAAAAAAAAAATAATAATAATAATTATTTAATTTACTAACAGTAAACAATCAGATTCTTTAACAAAAATAACAAATGAAAGTTTTATTATAACTACAATGGATTAAGTTTTATAATTTTACATATAAGATAAAATTAAGTTAGAAATTTTAATTTTGTTAAACATTATTGTTATAAATATGAATATTATAATCATGAATCATTTTCAAAATCATATAAATTAAAATCATTGTAATTAATAAACGAAAACAAATGTACATAATTTTAAAAATTTTGCTTTTTTAAGTGGTGGCACGAGATGTCATCCGAAAAGTATTCAAAAGGAGGTAGTTGTACCTACTGATACCTAACATTGATCAATTTTAAAACAGATATGGGCATTATTGGGAAGGAATTTATTGGGAGCAGGTATGCAGGCATAGCCAATCTCACTGTAGACTTAAACCAGAATGATTTTTTGAAGTTGACATTGTATTAGGTAGTATTAAAAAGTATTAAAATAGGTGATTTGAGTATTATCAAACAAGAGAATATTGGATCCACACCATGAAGAGACCATGAATTGTCGCCATCTCATTTTCCCATCACTGGATAAAAGCTTCATAAATATTGATTGGTGATCAAAGTGTGAAACGGGACAAAAATTTATTTGGAGAAAATTTAGAAGACAATGTCAGATCGATCAAGTTTATTAATACATCTAGCCTGAAAATAAAGAAATTGGCTCCTCAACATCCTTCTGCATATCGCAGATCAACGTCTACAACCTCGCATGGGAACTTGTCAATGCCTCCATATCGAGTGAACTGACCATGCACAAGCACGCGTGTGGCGTGGCCCACTCGTACGCTCGCCACTACCCGCACCAGCTGCGTCGCCGCCGCCAGCTGCATGCTGGGGCCCGCGCAGCCGCCGCTCCTCCCTGCCTCTGCGCCGCCGCCGCCATGTCCGAAGGCCGACAGAGACGCCCTGGAGGTACTTCATGCTGGTCGTATTCAGTATCTTTTGCTAAACTGGCTTAATATTGCCTGTGTCCCACGGGTCTTAGTTAAAGTTATGTAAGTTGGAGGTTACTCGAACACGGTTCAAGAACAGACTTACCTACCGGCTTTAAAAATTATAGGTTTGATGGTATGGAAAACCTTATGAAATTAACAGCAATTGTGTCATGTAGTACAGGGGCAAGTTTTGTTACCTATTTTTTTAAATCTGATTCCAAAGAGTATCATTGATTTATTCTAAATTCGAAGCACTATATATTTACTTTACAAAGACATTTTAAACATGAACATTCAAACAGCCAATAAGTTATGTCTCAAGACTCTTAAATGGCAACAATTGCTCTGACTTAGGATTATTAATGAGTGTGTTAGTCGATTTTTAAATAGTGCGTTTAGGGCTATACCGAATCTACCCAAATATGTAACGCAGATTTTGTACTATCTCATATTTGTAAGCTATTTCCTAGGGAATCATTAGACCTAGATGTAATAAACTTATTAAACTGGTTGAGACGTTAAGACTTATTAACAGTAACAACATAGTATTTAACAAACCTAGTACTATTATTATTATAGATGACCTCGTTAAAACATCGACGTCCTATAAGGCGAATCAAAAACTGTCCTTTCATATTACACTAATAATAATTCTATTTTTCCAGCGAATGCCTTAAAAAGCAGGTGAGAGGTGCTAGTGCGCAGAAGGTAAGCCGCTGGATAAAGCAAGAGCTGGGAGATAGCGGCACCAAAGTGCGCGGGTCCTGGGGCACAGCCCGCGGCGCGCGGCCACGTCGCCGGCGCCGCGCGCGGGCTTCTCCGCCGGCGTCATCCGGCTGGAGGACCTCCCCTAGTTGTTTGTTGTTGTTGTAACCTTTGGCGGGTCCACGCCAAGCAGGGCTTTATCTGACGCAATACTTAAATTACCTTATAATAAGTTCCTATGTGCCTACCTCTAGTATTATGCTGATTAAGAGACTGATATGTATTAGGAAAATGGTTTAAAAGCGATAAACATTGTTAAATTCAGTCGCTTTTATTATTTATTCTGCAATTATTTGATCTGAACATCTACGTTATTATTAAATCTCCTAGGATGCTACAACGAAGTATAATTTATGGTTAATTGAACTTACCTTAAGTGAAGTTCAACCAAAATTATACGAGTTGTAGCATCCGTAGAGATTTAAGATCCCTACCCTCCCAAGTAACCCCTGTTTTAATAGTGTTGCAGAATAAAATGTCAAGGAATACTCTAAAATAAATGATCGCCCCCGCCCCCTGTCGGCAGGTTGAGGTGCTAGGCGCGGTAGTCAATAGAACGATTTAATTTTTATTTATTATGTCTAAAATTCGTGTGATGATGCAGTACGTTGGAAACATACTATACGTTATTATTAAATCTCTACGGATGCTACAACTCGTATAATTTTGGTTGAACTTCACTTAAGGTAAGTTCAATTAACCATAAATAATACATTCATAAATATACGACAAAACCGCACATCAGCTGAAAGGAAATACACTTTTATAAATCGCATCTCATATGACAATGCTTTTATTAAAATGTTTTACGCTCACTATTGCATGTTCGGTCGGCTATTGTCGGATTTAATTGAGAGCGCAAATCCGGCGAATTCCGAAAGTTTCGGGAAATTGCCCAACTCTACGTAGGATTATACCGCTAACCCAAATCTACAGAACAATGGTGCTAATTATTCTTTAGGCAAACTTTATAGATTTAAATCGTTAAATCTGCCCCGACGACGGAAAACTGTGGCATCATTTTGTTGAATATGTAATATGCTGTCAATGCGATAAGAAGCGACAGTAGCTTCAAACTTAGTGCCAGTTCTAAATGAGTCGAAGTTTAGCGAGGGCATTTTCAACGGTATAAATCTATGGCAAACTTGATTTTCTCGTTAAGTAGCACTTTACCCATTGAGCCAATCACAGAACAGAAATGGCGTCGTCACTCAGAGTCCAGTTTGTTGACAGGAGCAATATTTCGCTGCTGGTATCTAGATCTCTTTTAACGTTGGGGCCTTGAGGCGACAACAAGCAAGATTGATGGATGGACGAGAAAAAGAGCGTCTTCTGTATCAGTTTTTCTTTGACGAATAAGTAGTTTAATCGATTAATTTTTTTTGTTGAAGTAAAGAGCTTGGTACAAATTAATACGTATGGGATAGTTAGTTTTTAACCGACTTCAAAAAAGGAGGAGGTTCTCAATTCGTCTGTATGTATAATTTTTTTTTTTCTTTTTTTTTTATGTATGTTCACCGATAATTTCGTCAATTATGGACGGATTTCAAATATTTTTTTTTTGTTGGATAGAGTTCAGTTCTGAGGTGGTCCCATTTTCACCAGTCCAGGATCTGATGATGGAATCCAGGAGAAATCGAGGGCAACCACCGAAAATTGTATGCTCGGATGGTGTTTTTGATACGTAATCATGTCTTACTCAGGTATATGCTTACATGTTGCTTGTGAGGTATACTTGAATCAACATCTGATGCTACTGTGCTGATGATGAAGCTACAGTACTCCTTAACGGTTAGGAGTTGGAAGGCAGAACTGCAATTGGTCGATCGAATGTATGTAGGGCTAACGTGATACTTGTGTATATTACATCCAGACTCACGGCGAGAAATCTCGCCGAGAAGTCTCGCTGGGCCTTCACGCGAGAACAAGAAATTTATCCACACTCTCATTCATTCTTAACAACAACTAAGTTCTTACTAAAAATTAAGTTCACAACGCTTTGACACAACTAAAAATCATGAAATAAACTGACTTTTTAAAAAAAAATTAAACCGACTTCAAAAAAACCGTGAACACAAAAATGAACTAAAAATTAAAAAATAATTCCTAATATCTATTACCTCATACTGTAATTTTCCTAAACTATGTTAAAGTAATCTTAAACATACTAACTGAAGTCGGTGCCTGCCCAAAAACTGAAGAGAAGAAGCACCGACTTCAGTTAGTATGTTTAAGATTACTTTAACATAGTTTAGGAAAATTACAGTATGAGGTAATAGATATTAGGAATTATTTTTTAATTTTTAGTTCATTTTTGTGTTCACGGTTTTTTTGAAGTCGGTTTAATTTTTTTTTTTAATCAATAATAATCTACCGGAATAATAAAGATCAACTACTGTTTAATATTAAACTTTGATTTGTTAGAAATCAAAGATTTTACTTTTATAGACAAGAAAAATAAGCGTCTTCTCTATCGGATTTTCTTTTACAAATAAGTACTCGTAGTTTATACGCTTTTTTGTGGATGTACGAGCTTGGTATAGTAGGCGATTGGTTTTAATAACATTTATGACGTTTTGGGATAATTCGTTTTAATCAATAATCAATAATAACCGACCCGAATAATACAGATCGACTACCTCTAAATACTAAAAAAATAAATTGGTAAGAAATCCCAGATTTAACTTTTTTATTCTATTCATATATTAAAAAACTAGGTTGGAGAGATTAAAATACAGACAATTCTGATCCGGTACAAAATTTAACGGCTGAGCGGGAATGTAATTATTCCCGGTACAGGCAGTAATTAAGCAGCTTTCAATTTATTCCGTTTGTGTAAATGTCGGGTACCAAATCCTGAGTGGATTGTCATTGGAATATAGTAATAATACAGCATACGACTCTGGTGTTATGAAGCGCTAATAGTAGCGTTTATTAAAAACTTCTTGCTTTTCCGGTGACAGTAAAAAAGTACGGGGTGAGACTCCACAAAAGCGGAGATGTGAGAAGCGGACCGGAAATAAGTAGTAGTGTAAAAACGCACTATGCGGAAAAAACGCGGCCTCATTTACGCGGCTGAATTTGCGTTCCGTCGAGTTCATGATATCACATAGTTTTAAATGGGAAATGACACAATACGCCGCAATTAAGTCGCGTAATTAAATATACAAAATGCATTGCCGCCGAACTTGGCTCGCGTTATTTCAGACTAGTGTGTTCCTACACTAAGCAGCCAATAGGATTTAATTTCTGAGATGGTTACGTTTTGAGCCAAAACCTTATTAGCTGCTGACGACGATTCTATGCACATCTCCGCTCGGCTGACACATCTCCGTTTAAGTCTCACTCTTACTCTAAAACTTAGGTCCAGATAAGATTACATTTTTGATTTTTTTTTGCGTCTCACAGCCGGAATTTTTTCTGCTCTTAATGTTGCATTGTGAATATGAAGCTAGTTAGCAGTGTAGCAATGATACAATTTTAATGATGGTTTTATCTAGTAGTGAAATGAGTGAGCCGTTAGCAACCTAGATCCAAATACATAACTTGATCGAAACCACTCCAACATTTGTTCGTATATCAGTATATCAGTTCGTATTTCAGTATTCAGTACGCCTCATTCACGCTTTGATTTGCGTGAGGTTGAAAGAATACAAAGGGAACGGCCCTACGTATTCATAAAAGGGTAAGAAGTTAATACGTCCGTACGTGGGTTAAGTGAATCTCGGCCTAGTCAGCAAGCACCGCGGGTAATTGGATGACTGGAGTGAGTATTCCTCGAAGCGCAACTATTTTGAAGAGCACCTAATCAGGCACACTATGTGGTGGTAATGGTGATTCTCTTATTGAGCAATCCTAGCACCTTATAGATTTTGCTATCCTGGTACATTAATTATTCTGTGCATCGGAAGATCCCAACAACTGTGTTGGAATATGTGTCAATCCTCATTTTTACCAATCTGGTATATATTGGTCAAGCAGCTTTGATGTTGATTATCAGCACCATACACATGAGTTTCAAATCTTGATCGATATGATTCTTTAAGTTGACTTCATAACTTCCCGATTTTTTTACATGGGTACGCCCCGAAGAATATTTAAGGTGCGCTTCATTGGGTGCGCCTCGAAATGGTTGCTCTTCGAGCAATACACCTCGAGCATACGCCGGCAAGGGTCCTTCGTCGCCTGTCGAGTCTTAACACCCTGTAGTAATTAGATACGCGCTTTATCGTCTTACCTGCGTGCACGATTTTCAAGTGGTTCAAGTATTTAAATTAATTTTGGAGATATTTAATTTGTTGCATATCAGAACTGCATCCTCGGTAACTGGTCTGTACTTGCACAAAAAAAATCTACGGTTTTCTTATATAAAATATTTTTATCCAGAAATTGATACGTACAGAATATGGCCGATACATTACGCCGATATGCTTTGATCTTAATCGTTGGTTACTATTGTATCTATTTATATTAAAACTTATTTGACTGACATAATATTAGACCGTTGGAGTTATCTTTGGCAGTATTCAAATGTAATAAATTTAGGAGACGTTCTGAATATTTTATCCTTTAAACACTTACTTTTATGGGAAGGTCGGCCTCTACGTCAAGTTAACATTATTTATTGCCAAACACTTTTAAGATATCGGCAAAGTCAAAACGTATTTTGAAATATGGTTGATCTAAAATATTACTCAGAGTCTACTTTCAATATGAATCGTTAAAGTAAGAACGTTATCGTTCTTACTTTAACGATAACGATATCACTTAACGAAACGACGATAACACAAATACGACAAAATATAACGATGCGAGATGAACCCACAGCTTAATTTAACGTTAAGAAAATGAGAGATTATTTCTTGTTCACCTAACGATCTTAAAGTTAAGATTCTGCGGTCATATACATCTATAGGTAATTTACCCAAAACCCAAAAACCATCACTGCGAATAATTGTACTTATAACCCATCAAAAAGGAAACAAATTAAGCGAGTGTTAAAAATTGATTCAAGGAATCCATCTTTCAAGTCGTTTTCAGCGCGGGCAATTTGTAAAAGGAAAAAAGTTGTCAGTTTAGTAGAACGCGGCAGTCGCCCCATTTCCGAAGGAGCTCCAGGCGACACAGTGAGGCTACGCCTTAATGCCTCTCGGTGATGGAAATGACCCGGTGTCGTATGAAGAACGAACTCGCCACATTAGTTTGTGGACCATTGTGTTTTTCAAAGTGTATTGAGGTTAAGAAGGTCCTGGACTGTGTCAAGCATGCCATTTGTGGAAGCTATGCTTCTTTAAATATATTTTATGCTACGATACATTGTCTACACAGCGCCATCTAGAAATACACTAAGCCAACTTTGTATTACGATCGTAATACAAAGCGTTATACGAAGCGTAATACGAAGCTTCACAAAGCTTCTCCATAATTCCCTCTCGGTGATGGAAATGACTCAATGTCGTATGAAGAACGAGCTCGCCACATTAGTTTGTAGACCATTAATAAATATAAATATCTCTGGACATATCATTTAAGTTACGTACGAGCACCAAACTCTTTGTTGACAACTTTCGGCAAAATGACACCAAAACAATTCGTCAAAAAAATAAAGGATATATCATTTCTGGATGTTACTTTCTACAATCACCGCTTGAATCGATACAACTGTAGAGTTATTTTAAAATACTTTACGGCTCTTTCACTTACGACTGTTATTTACATAATTATACGAGAAGTTGTATAATTTTCCTGTATGGTATGAACCCCCAACTGTTTACCGTTTGTCTTTCTTCTGTCTGGCTGCCATTTACACATTTATTATGCAAAGACAAACATTACACGGTATTCCCTACTGAATTATTTCTGCTACCGCAATGCAGGGGCTATTCCTATAGACTTAATATTATAGAGTGCGTGATAAGGCACTCGTTACTTTATTGGCATACAAACTAGAATCAACTTTTACCTTTTTATTTCTTCGTAGCCACGTGCTATGAACAAATATTTTGTAAAAATGGTTCATTTAAGTTTCCGAATACTCAACTAGACATCATGTTCCTCAAAAATAAAGACTTTTGTAAGCTATTCAGCTTAGTTAATTTATTAATTACAATATCTTACATTATAAAAAAACATGAATATTTTAATTTGAGAAACATTATTTTCTGGAAACAATTGTAGATGCAAATGTGTCTCATTAATTATTTTTTACCTATCGTCCCATGTCACAATTCTAAATCCAAAACAACATTGTCAGCCATATTTATACATTATAAACGTTGAAGTACTATGAACCCCAAACCAGTTAGTTTTCAACCATATTTTTCGTGTAGGTGCTCGTAGTATAAAATGAAATGATTCGGCAAAACTTTCCTCAACACGATATGAGTTGTTTGTCCCTAATGGCCAGACCTAATTCTTTGAGAAGAGCTCTAACAAGATGTAACAGCAGCTGAGGGATTTCTCCCAACAAACTTTCTTCTTAATAAGATTAGATAAAGGGAATGGAACAACTGATGTGACCACGTTGGTGTCAAACATTGCGGAGGCGTGCTTAAATAAACTTAAATAGAGAAATATCGCTATTCACCAAAAGGATTCATCACCCCGCAACCCCATACTAATAGTTTTATTTTAAACTAGCGGCCGCCCATGACTTCGTCCGCGTGGATTTCAGATACTTTTTTTTTCGTAATCAAAGGTATAAAGACTGCATGTGCCAAATTTCATCAAAATCGGTTGAGTGGTTTAAGCGTAGGAGCCCTCTCAAATCACCTTAATAAACACAAAAGTATTAAGAGTAATATCTACTTATAATAAAAATATGCTTTATACTTAACTTTGCCTTCCCACATCAATGACTTGATATCAATTAAGTGCCCTTAGAAGCCGTTTAAAGTCAGGCGTACTTGTAAGTATGCCACTGAATCTAAATTTTGGCAAAGGCGGTGTTAAACTTGCAATGGCTTGTTTTTGATATTTTTTAAATGCTAACTCTATATGGTAGTACGAATAATAATAAAGCAAGATTTAAACTCACTAAGTTTGAAAATGTTAAGTTATATATACAAAATTACAATTAAAAAATACTATTGTTGCCTTCAAGAGGCAATAAGATACGCTGTGTTTATTAAATGACTAGTTTTTCTGTGGAACTTTTTAAAAACATGGTGAAAGAGGCAATTAGAAATATATATGTTAGCTAAGTTTATTGATCTAATCTGCGTGATTGTAAGCTAAAGTACAATATCGTACCAATCAATATCAACGCCACACATCAAGTTTTTTTTATGTTATAGGGAGACAAACGAACAGGAGGGTCACCTGATGGTAAGTGAGCACCGCTGCCCATAGATATCAACAACCGCACTAGAGCCGCAGATGCGTTGCCTGTCTTAAAGACCCCATACCTTCCTCAACTGAGCTCTGGTGACCTTACTCACAGCAGAAAAATAGCACCATAGTTTAGAAGTGCTTTTACATTGTGGTATATAAAACATGAAACTTAGCATCATGTATCACTCCCAGTCATTCCAACAGTTCAATGCTAGCCTAAGTTCATACGTGAACTTTACGGCTTTGCCATGGTCGCTTACATGGATAATAAACTGTAATTGATCGATCGATTCTCTTCCACGCATGCCGAGTCGAAACATCGGTCGTCCGTTGAACCTTACTATTTAATTGTCCATTTTGCTTACAAATGGCAGTTGAAAGCATGAAGTAACACTGTTAGTCATTATGTAAAGAAATAAAAATTATACAGTATCAGCCTATTAATGTCCCATTGCAGAGTAATGGACTCCATCATCTATACTAATATAATAAAGCTAAAGAGTTTGTTAGTTAGTTTGTTTGAAAGCGCTAATCTCAGGAACTACTGGTAAGATTTGAAAAAACTTTTTGTGTTGGATAGTCAATTTGACTAGTAAGGCTTTATGCTATTGGAAACCGAAATCCACGTGGACATCACAAACCGGAGCTGTGTTCAGAAAAACCGAAACTCTTTTTGAACCGAAGACTAGTCAATTGAAGCGTTTAAAATATATTCATATATTCTTTAGACAGGAGAATTCAGTTTTACTATCGATCGTGCCTTCGCTGTCTTCCCATTGTTAGCTTTTAATTAACTTTTGATTGGCATCATTTATCTCGTCCTATTCGGAGTTCTGGTGGTAATTGGAATAATTCCTGAAAATACAAATGCATCTCTATTTTCTTAGGTAGGAGGGTGGCCCGTATCTTCGTCTTTTACGGATAGATAATTGAAAAAACCACAATGTTTGTGCTCTTTATTAACTTTGAATCTTTAGCAAAAATTATGTATAGTTTCATTGTAGTGAGAGTCCTATGATAAATGCAGTCAGCAGTCTCATGACATCATGGTTGAAAAAAAATATTGGAGTTTAAATATGAATATAAATATTTCACAACATCACATACATTGATCTGACTCCGTTTTAAGTACCTTAAGCACTTGTGTTACAGGCCTCAGAATCCAAAGTGGTATTACAAATAGACTGAAATAGATACATATAACACCCAGACCAGGACAAACATACATGTTCATGCACACAAAATGTTTGTCCTGTGCGTGAATCGAACCCGCGACCTCTTGTATACTAGCCAACATCTCGACCATTACACCAAACGGGTCGTTAAAAGTTACTCTTTTACAGATTTAATTGAAAGTTTATAATTTCAAATTCTGTACTATAATTTAATCCAGCCATATTTTGGTTACCTGTTACAAATATTTTGTTACGAATCAATATCATATCTACTGTTACCTGATACGCTCTATTAACATAACTGTATAACAAGCTCATATCCAATATTACGTTGGGGGCGCACACATTTTATTAACTTTTTAGTCATTTGATATTTGCCGTATTAGGTTCTGAAGGGTTCTCTGTGTTACTAACTAGCGATCCGCCCCGGCTTTACACTGGTGCACATCAGAAACATTTAAAATGTGTTTTTTTACAGTATTATGCATATTTTGTACACATAAAAGTGCCTCTTGAATGAGTTTAGTTCTAGATGGCGCTATTTGGACAATAATGCTCCACAGCTTAGCATATTTAAATTAGAACTGCATCTACAAACGATACTCTTAACCTGAAGTCCTGAATACACTTTGATACACTTAGTTTTAAAACTTTTAAATGTATAACTTGAGCTTACATGTTCTATTTCTGATAGTATTTTGTTGTACAGTTGCGCTCCAAAGAACATTTTAGCAAAATTAGAATTAAGGACAGACAGAAGGGAGCGACTTTTTTATAGGTACTATGTAGTGATATTAATATTCGATATCTAGTTCAGTCATCAATACACGTCTGATAGTATCATTGGTATCGTTCAGCCTACACTTACGCTGATCGATAGCGGTCGAGCGAGCATTCACACTAACAATGTTTTACGTTTCGTTTGCTGTAACAAGTGGCTATTGTTCGCTGCGATTGAATTCAGCTAGCGGCATTTGAACAAATTGTTTTACTGTTTGAAATGCATTACTTCACAGTAGTGAAGTAATGCATTTTATTTGATTTTTCATATTTTTAACATGATTTATTTTATCATTTTTATTTTTTAGTCTTCACTTTAGTGAGAAGTGGGCTTTTTTATTTTCTTCGCTTTTTACGTGAAGGGCTTATCATATTGATAGAAAAAATAACTGATGTTATTTCTGTTCAGTTCAATTTTAGTAATGAATAATTGACGTAACATTATTTCACAAGGTTCTGCGACAAGCATAAAAATGTAACTGTATGAGAATTTCAGGTCTAAAGTTTTTCCTAGAAGTATAGTCGATCTGTTTTTTCAGTTCGTTTACAATAATTATTTCGTAAATCGTGTCCGGTATCAATAACAAAATTTTAATAATCTTCATTAATGTACAGCTCTCAAATTATGACCGCTTATATTGTCAACACAGCTGCTATCAAATATTTTAATTGCGTTATAAAATGTATTCACATAACAAAATTGAATTAAGTCTGAATGACAGCGTGAGAAATTGAGCGTGTTGGTCGCACTCGATTTATTAAATTTCGTCGGCCTTTGAAATCATAAAAGAACATTCGAGGCATTTCTTAAATGATTACTTATTACAATCGTAGATATAAATTGTATACTAGGAAATAAGCCATAGTAATAACCAGCCTTGTAAATTCAGGATCATAGTCGTAGCGTACCATGGGCGCCGAGGAAATGGCAAAGAATGCAACCGGGATAAGCGCTAGGATGATGATGAAACAAATAAGCATGTTATCGTAATTATTACTTAATATTTTTATTTATTTAGTTTAATGGCACTATAATGACATCAATAATACATGCAATGTGTATTTAAATGCAGATGCTAAATTGTTTTAATATTTGTCTACACCTATTAACTATTACGTTTCATCATCATCATCATCCCTAATTCTATAATTGTCTGATTACAAAATTATTTATTATTATGTTATGATATTTCTCCAAACATGATTTCCGAGCAAACAACAAAGGCTGGTATGAACGAAATAGTTCCTTTTGAAGTGCTTAATAATCTGTCAAATCCAGAAGGTATTATGATAAAGATCTCTGTATCACTTTGTGGTGACTTAAAGGTAAGCTGCCGTCACAGGTTTGATTCGTTTGATAAATCTGTCATGAAAACAATATTTATATTTATTAACGGGAAGCCTTTGCCCTGCAGTGGGACGATATGGGCTCATAAAAAAAAATATCGGAGTTAGGTACCGGTCAAGGATTCAAAATAATTATAGTAGGCAACCACCATAACTATGAAAAGGTTTGAACGAACATTAACAATTTGTTAACATGGGTTCCAATATAGAGCCCTGTCGAACCCCTTTAGTGTATTAATTAATCTGTCAAATCCAGAAGTCATAGTTCACCGTATCACTTTGTGGCTACACAAAGGTATGTAACGGGCTGTTTGAGGTTTGATTGGTATAAAGGGGTACTATTAATCAGCAAGAGTTACTGGTAAGGTGTCTAATGAAGAGTCCGCGAGGGTTGACGCAGCTCGATAAATTACGTTCGGCTCTCGTCCACTCAAATTAAGCCGCTAATGGCCCGCTGTGGCCCTGATGATGAACTTTGCACTGAGAGGGTTGCTATAAATCGTTTAAATGCCAATGGGTCGCGTTAAACTGAGATACACTACTACATCACAGAGCAGAGTGCAAAATGTGACCCAAATATCTATGCCATCGCTCCTGCAATGAAATAATGTGAGTACACATTATCAGTTAGTATTTAGATTACAAAATGTGAAGTTTAAATTTAACAAAACAGTTCATAAAGTTAAGAAAGTATCTACGTTGACGAATATGCCGTTGATATTAAATTATACGAGTAACGCGTGTTAGGAGGATCTTTTAGTAGTATTGGGAAATTCTTGTAATGTTTCAAGAAATGTCTTTGCTGAGCTTCGCTGCCTGATTTAATATTATTATGTTTTACGGATGATTATATTTCAATATGATCAAATTAATTCTCATAGAATTGACAAAATATCCGGTATAATAACAGTCCAATTAACGTAACAAGCTTGCAAATATTTTGATTAAATCAATTAAGGCTTGGTATTTGCAAATTAAATCGCGTTCATATTTTAAGTAAAATAATGACAGTATACTTTATAATTAGTACTTATAATACGATACACCTAACAAGTGATAATATTAAATAACAAACGGTTTTCATATGCATAACAGAAGGTTTAATTTTTTGCATGTATTATGGACTCGTATTATATGAGAAGCCAAACAAAAAAACATCATAATATAAACAAAGAAATATGAGTCAAGCAAAACGCGACGAACCGTTTCATCCTTAAGCTGAACAGTTCACATTTAAATCCACTTAGATACATACGCTTTAAATTCCCTTTGCTTCCTACTGTGTTCCTTGGGGAAAATGTTTGTGCATATTTTCTTTGAATCCGGACGACTCAGCCGCGCGAGCCTTTAAGGCAACGGCTTGGAAGATGCTATTTTCTCACTAGAGGCTTCTCAAAGCGATCTCACTTAATAAATACAGAAAATGGTTTTAAATTACTATAAAGCAGGTATTTTTTCTCTCGGTTGTTATGAACGGTATAAAAATATATATTTTTTTTACAAATAATATATTTTTCAGTGCTCTTTGAACCGAAACTTTACGAATACCTACTTTTGCTTTTGTTGATTAATATATACGTGATTAAGCAAAGCAAATATATGAATATTTTGGTTTTCTCACAGTCAAAGGGGACCAATATAATATCTTGAGTTTTACTTTATTTGCAATGTAGAAGATTTTGGAATTCGAAATTTCTTTGATGTTGTAAATCTGAACTCATGTAGAGAAGTCCTTTGAACAAACTACCGCTCAAAGTTACTCAGTTAGTCTCAACTTCTTTGAACAGCCAATAGATATTATGTATTTATATTATATTTTTTGCTGTTATTTTGTTACAAAACTCAGTAACCTACGTATCAAACGCTGTATTGTTGGACAAAGGCAATCCATGGATGTTATCTATAAATCCGTTGGTCTACAGGGACCATCTTATAGGATATACTATTGAATGAGATGTCCTACTATTCTCTGCTGATTCCGTCCCTAAATGGAAACATAACATTACTTGATCCCTCAGATATAATGGACATGCAAATCATAGCGAGAGGCATAGTAGCTTGGCAGATTCATCTCTATAAATAGCAGCTTGTAACATGATGCAATTGATGTTTCACACTTGGGATCACAGATTTAACGAGACACATGTCGCTAGTCCATAGAAGTACCATTTCTATCTATGTTAGGAAAGTCCCCAAAAATCAAAAGAGCCTAACGAAGGCAAGGATGCTATCATGGTACATTGAGATATATTTTCCTGTCAAAATGTTACAGTCTGAAAGAAAATTCCCCCTACTGTATTTCTTGTTTAAACCTGTAAAACATGTAGTCGTGGTTTGAGGTTACCCACTAAGTCCCGGAAGCCGGAACATTTTTCTATAGTAGTTTGCAGGAAATCAGACAACATCTGTAGTCAGTCACATCAATATGAATCTTTTAAATCCTATCGCTATTAAAAAAAATATGTTGTTGACTTTAATGATCGAAGAAATATTTCACAAACTCTACCAAATGTTTTAAAACAACTATTGAAATTTTATAAATTTTCAGAAATATTCTATGTTTTCTGTAATTTTCATATGATATGGAAGTAACTTTAGTTAAGTACAGTCAACACATTCAGTTTCACATTTCCACAAAAACCTGCCAGCGAAACACTTGAGACGGTCGAAATACGCGTTAATTATTCCAACAGTGGTCGGAAATTCATTAGTAGGTTGTACGATTTCACTAATTATGCCGGCAGTCCGGACGTTCAGTATAATAGGCCGAGAAGGAGAGGTATCAAGAGGTGTTCCACTTTGACCACCCAATTTTTGATTATCTGCAACTTTATTACTATCTAGTCCACTTTTAGCATCGATTGATTGATAAGAAGTCTGGATGAATTGTGTGAAGGATGATATGAGTGAAAGAGGTGTGAATGACGCAATGACGAATAATAGGCTACGTATTGCGCCGACCACAGATAAACTTGGTTAACGGGAGTGTAAGCGAAATTTTATTATGTAGTTCATGTAATCGTATAATGCTTGACACTTGACGCCGCCCATAGCCAGTTGGCTTGCGACCAACACATCAGAGACGTACTACTACATCTATATGTACCTACTTATATAATAACAATAAAGGGTTGTCGTTTGTTTGTTTGAATGCGCTAATTTCAAGAACTACTGACACGAGTTGAAAAATATTTTTTTGCGTTGGGTTGCCAATAGTCGAGGAAGGCTAGTAATTAAGTATCGCGTTTAGTCCCGTTCGCCATATAAGGCCTTTTTCTTTTTTTAAGAAAGTCAATATTTTACATCGGTGGACTAGGTCAGGTGCTCAAATTGAGGGGTTTCCAAAAATTGGGTGCTCAAAGTGGACTAGCTCGTTATCAGGCGTCGGATTGAGACAGCTTACCAAGTCATCCCTCCAAATTGGCCGCCCGAAATGTCATTAGCCGATAACTGTCAGGGATCACGCCGGGTCAACAGTTGGCATTCCTGTTTTGCGTAAGGGGTTAGTGATGACAATTTGAATCATAATTCATAACATGAGATGTGGATGGTTATGTTACGTTCTCGTCAGACTTAATTTTATAACGAGTAAAATAGAATGTTGGTGATAAGAACATGACAATTTTGTTTTGCACAAATACATGTTAGAAAAGTTTGCTAAGTTGATTACTTGTAAAATACTAATTAATGAGACCAAAATGCATACAAACCCGCATGCATATATGCGTTGACCAAATATCTAAAGTCGAAATTTTAACATGCCATATTTGTTTTTAATTAATCATATTTATGACCGCGTTTCGCAATAAACCTAATGAAGTGAAAAAAATAAATTAATATAAAGCAATTTAATAAATAAAACTTAATAGGTACTAACCAGGTACTTAATTTACGTTCTATAAAGCAAAATGAATGGATTTACCAAGTCATTTTCTGATCGCTTAATCTTATCTTAATTAAAACCTACCAAGACGATATTAAAAGGCAAACTCTTTTTCCAAGATTCTTTGAATCGGACTTTATTAATCGTTAAATACCAACACCGAGAAGTAGTACGAAACCCCCGAATAAGAATTACAACAATCCTACTACTATTATACAGGCAAAAGTTTGTATGTATGGATGTATGGATGTTTGTTACTCTTTCACGTAAAAACTACTGAATGGATTTGAATGAAACTTTACCACAATATAGCTTATACATCAGAATAACACATAGGATATTGGAAATCGAAATCGCGGAGAAAAGGAGTCGCGGGCGGCCGCTAGTACAAAATAAATAGTCTACAATTAAAAATAACATCTCGATTTGCTGCACGTGTAGGCAGAAACAATTTAAGAATATTCTCGTGAACACAGTTTTAAGTGTCGAATGGCCGAGTATAAATTATCGGGGAACAAACGTGGAGCAAGGAAATGCTAAAATACCGGTTGTCGCCACCGATTTATAACTCGAGGAGATGCGTTCGTCAGCTATCTGCTTCCCATCTGGGCTGGTGCCAGATGAGACGGTTTGGTCGCCATTAAGTGTCATATCTGAAAGTCGACTATCCACTAGAAGTGACTTTGAATACTTTCAATATTGGAATTAATTATTTTCAGATTGGCTGTATAAATAGGCACATGGATCGCAGAAAAAGTTTTGGTTTTAAAACCCATACAATAAAATAAATTCTAATGATTTTTTTACTTTATCCAGATCTAATTAGAATTTGAAATATTAAAGATGACAAGAGCCTACACCAATCTCTGAAATTATCTACAAAAGAGAAAGAACGCTGAGAACTGCGCAAATAACGTGGATACTTCACAAATAATTTATTGGTGTTCTGAAAGATAAAACTGATCAAATGCAGTATGTATTTTTGTCTGCGAACCGATATTTATAACGTATTGGAAATTCCCACTAACAAAGATAAGCCTTGAATAAACAGCTGTTGTGCCACCAGTAGTTATCGGAAGAGATTTGGCAATGCGAATAATTAACTATACATAAAAAACGAACACATCTAGTAGGCGGAGAATATACGAGCGCGTTCCGTTGTCAAGATCACGATCAAGTGTTAGGACAAGGTTAATCTGACGGGAGCGTCCCGGCGGGAACACGCGACAAATATTTTTAGTTTTCACCTCCACTCCATGAAGCTCAGGGTCAAGATGAAATCTGTCATGTCACATCAAAGGGAAACCGTAATGGATGATAAATATGACATGTAGTCCGTGGATACTACGCTTTGATAGTCCACGTTAATAGTGCAACGTCTCATGAATATTAATGTTTTATTAATTAAACGGTTATAAAGTTGTAATGCTCTAATTGATATGGCTATAACGGCTGATAAAATGTAATGGGTTGAAAGTAAAATGTACGTTCGCAGCATTTTAATATTTTTTTATTCATACGGATTAGTATTGGTATAATGATTTAAGAAACAAAATGATTATCCATCTTTGATAGACATCGAGTAAATTATCGTGAGCACAAATTACCGTCAAGTGGCATAGAAACTTAAGTTATGGTTATAAGCAGAATAGTACGAGTATATTCCGATAAGTAAATACTAGATAAACACAAAGCGCTAGTTCAGGCGCAAAAGGAAGTTAGTTATTCTGGGCAAAATTTCGATAGCAATTGCGACATATTATGATAGTCGATTTGATGAAGCGGTAACATTTGTATAGTGCAGTTATCGATTGGTGAACAGGTTGAATTGAATCGTTCTAATAATAAATCATGCATAAATGATTCTATTTATCCCCATTGTATGGATAGCCAATGCCAATCTTGTCGAAACATCATGTCTTGATTGTACTTGGCAAACGTTCAAAACGCACAGTTAAATTTCTCTATTGCTCAAGAACATTGCAAAATGCTTGTTGCTAAACTGTTCGATAAGAGTCACTGCACTACTTTCAATGCCGTATTCCGATGGTCTTATTCATTGTACGTCTCTGGTAAAGTTTTCTTTGAGATTTTTTTTTTTGGATTAGGTCTATGCTACATAGATACTTATTGAACACTTCATGGGATCACGATTTTGCATTTAACGATTTATTGGTGCGCTTTTATTCTCAGAAAAACCACTGTTGAGATATGATAGTATCTTTAATGTGGTAATTCTACCGAATATTTGTGATGCTAGTAGGTATCATAATAGTACTTATCACTTAATGTAGCTCCCGCTAGCATCCTGTCAATTACAGAAGGCGATACAAATATAATATTTACCGGGAAATACGGCGGTAGTTGAATCGGATGCCGGTAAATCAACCGTCAACCACAATGAAAGGCTATCATGAAAATGTGCTGGTATATCTTCGTTTACGATCATATTTGCCGTTTCCACCGCAATTGTCAATAGTGTTCGTGCTACGATTGCATGTGGGCCCGTCATTTCATAAATATCTTATCATTGTGTGACAACAATCGAGGCTCGTGTCTCTAGTAACCGGTTCACCCAGTTTATTTCGAGTTACGAGAGGATGTGCTTTTAGATGTTGCTGAAAACTAGTTTTACCCACCATTTCGCAGTGCAAGAATCAAATTAGAAATTGCTATTGTTAAAAATGTGTCGGGGAATAAAAATAATAAGGAAATGTGTTTCAAAATATTTTAGACCAAATAACGAGTACCTAAATAAATTTACCTAAAAATTAACCTAAAAGTTTATTATAATTTAGTTCAACTGCGATAATGTGACGCATTAGACGGCCTTTAACAGAGAAACCCTTTGGATTGAGCCACTACTTGTGAGCAATACACGTAATTATCTCATCTAAAGCCGTTGAGTCAATCATTTGAGTGATTGAATTACGAACATTATAATTGACATTGACATCAAGTATGAAACTATAACTTCATTAACAAGCTAATTTAATGTCAAGTCAGTGTGCACAGAGTCTCAAAATTATGACTAATCTGGTCTAAAAAAATACCAAACTAATTAAATGTAATGCAATTGAACCAGAATTTGAATGATTAATCGAGCATCAATGTATTAAAGAAAACTTACTCTTAAGACACGAAATCCACTCGGATAAAATGAAATCTCTAACAAAATAAAACAGTGATGGTCCCATAGGTACCACTTCTGCTCGTTGGTACTTATCTCTAGGGGCTTACTGAAATGTTTTCTGTGTTTTTGACCACCTGTCGGACCGAGCTTCGCTTTCTCACATCAACACAAGAGCATTATAACAGAACTAATATTTGAGTGTACCTACACAAAAGTCACATTTATGAAATTTTTAATCCCCTCCGACGGAATGCTAAGGTTATAACAGCGTTTGTTAAATTCCATTCTTTAAATCCCGGATTTTTGTTTGAGTATATTTTTAAAGCAATGAAAACAGTGGAACTAATCTTTAACAGAGTGAAAAACTTCTCTTGCAGCCATTTTTTTAGCAAAAACATTGTGATGCCTAGAAGTGGCTCTAAATCTACTTTTGACTAGCCTTATCGAGTTTTTCAACTTATATAAACCATGTTACGACAAGGGTTTATCGCCATACATTCAATCGAAACGACATTACATTGTCTGGACATAAATATTCCGTCGTAAAGAATACCGAAGAAAGAAAATCGAGTTGTCCCTAGATTTCGAAACAACCGGCGATATCACCGCTTGTCATGATAATAAGGGCTGAATTGAGTCTACGGATAGTTTTTACTATGGAAACTTAACTAAAGCTTTGAACTTGGCGGTGAATAAGTAAATTACACAGACATTATTTAAGGTGGGCCTAGAATAAGATCCAATTAGAGGAAGAGGTCAGGGTTTTAAAAATGTATTACTCCTTAGGTCTTCTTAAGTACAGATAGGAACTTTAGTGTCCTTATGTATATATTTAAGTTTAGTTGTACGTAAAAAAAGTATTTTAGTATGTCTATCCGTTCCCTAGCATCTTTAGTACGAGTTTTGAGCTTAGTTTTGAGCTGGGCAATTGGTGTGTATTTTTGTAAATATAATAATTTTTGTTATTATGCTTGCTCAAATTATTAGAACTCCGCTTGATTTTAAGTATTTTTATAAGATCACTTTTGATTGACTGTCTGTATGGATATGTTTTGTTTTGCCATATTTAAATGAATTGTGTAGTCATTCATCAAAATCCTATCTCTCTTTTCTCAATTTAGGTGTCCAATATCTTACTTTTGGGCTCGTATCGTTTTGAAGGAAACACTTCTTCAAATTTGATAGCCTGTAAATTTAATAGTCTCCCGAATCACAACACTGCGCCTCAGCAAATTCACAACAATAACAGCTGTTCCCGATACCGTCTCGTAAACCGAGCCGATTGTCTCGAGACCGTTTGTCCTGCGGTTCAAAGGCAACCCATACCTTAGGCCGCAGTGCGACTGTTCCCGAATTTGGGTCTTGACCTCATCCATAATGCACGGCCGAGTCGTTGAACAGACGTTACCGAACTCCTTTGAAGTACTGAAGAACAATACGCCTTGCCAGATGTATTGAAAGGGATAAAGAAAATATCGGCATGGATCTGCTTCGATAGCGGAATTTGTCTTTGTTATCTTTTACTATTTTTTATTTGCATACATACGTGTTTTGTTGGCCAGTGTCATACTTTACAAGAAATAAGAAGCTACTTTTATCAGACTATTAGTAACGTATGGATTCAGTTATTTTAAAATACATACGCACTATATATTCAGGTACGCACTTGTAGGTACGTTAATTTGCGAATTATCAGACACTTATCTAGTCAAACAAAGAGATATTAGACGATTACCTACTGTTTATACATTATTGACTGGTTCGTCGGTCTAGTTCAGTGGTTCTAAACCTATTGTCTGGACCACTGGTGGTGGTGGAGCCAATTCATTAAATATTTCAACGCCGCGAAACGATCATAGATAAGAGACGTCTAACTACTCGTGATTTCATTTACCCGCCGCATATTACAAATAAACCAATTCGGTGATCCCCGTCAATTCAGAAATGCAAAATAGTCCTTCATGCTTAAAGGTCAAGAACAACTGGTCTAGTTGTTCGAGATCCTGGCCACAAAACCACGGGTCGTAGAATCTTAGCCTTCTAGAATCTATATCATCCATAGTACAAGGTTTGTGCTTTGTTTGGGCTAGGAAATTGGTATGTTAGTCTAAGGGATTTGTTAGGGTTTGCTTGTTAATCACTAGTCCAGTGTTATAATAGTAACTATAATTCCATTAGTTTGATCCTAGGCTAGGATATATAACGTCCTTGTTTGTGGCAAAACTAGACACTACAATGTACGAGCTGAATTTAGTGGCAGCACCGCACCTGCTTTCCGGCTTGATGAATCATAGATAGCGTTCATCCAAATAATGAGTAGTTCCTAGTTCACTAGATAATATACGAGTATAACAAATTCGCTTCCAATGGGAAGGCGTCGAATGCAATGCACTGGGTTTCTGATTTCTATAGATAGAAAGATTTATAAAAAAGGTTCATGTATAGTAAATGTACATATAATGCACTCGTAGTAGAAGATCACTGATGACGAAAAGCCGGGCGGGTTATAAGGTCTTCATTAAAAACGGTGCATTACGCAAAAGGAAAGCTAGGTATCTTCAATTTCGTATGATGTTTTTCCCGTACATTACTTTCAGAAATGAAAAAAAAAATCCAAAATTCATAGGCAACACAGGTGTTCATAGGTCGTCCACACGTATGGTGAAATTTTAACAAGTTCCATATACAGAATGTGATTAAGACCCGTTGGACTCGACTATAAGCGACCCTTGAGAGATCCTTTACAGACACTAACAGTAAAAGCAGCCAGAATTTCGTACTATCTTGCAGCCAAATGACTTTTTTAGTAGCCAGAGACATCCCGTAGCGTCGCATTCCGTATTTTTATTATGAATTCCAGGACCTTTATAAGTGGGGAAATTGGATATTTTCAATTTCATGTAAAAATGAATAGCCCAAACTTTCGGTCGAGATCTCTAGTGGCTTAAAAAGGTACGAATGGTCTGCTAACATCTCTGAGGGTTAATGTGAGTGGATATGAATGAGCAAATTTTATTAAAAGTTTGACAAACCGCAAACACTGAACTTTTTTAATTATTTTAGTCTTAGGGCTCCATCTGTGCTGATCACGTAGAAGGCTTCGTGCTTCTCGTACTTAAGGTTATAATATCTCCCCATTATGGACGATAAGGGAGCGCCGCAGTACCTATGCCTAATTGATGCCACATAATTCGCTTTTATGGATGTCCAAGATTTTTCAATTAAAATCTGTAAAGTCAGTTAATTCTTATTTATTTATTTTATAACTTAATAAAGCTAAAGAGTCTGTTTGATTGTTAGTTGTAAGGCTTTAAGCTATAGTATAACACTGTGTATTTGTGTGCGGAAACCAAATCACTTGCAGACGGAGTCGCGAGACCGCTAGTATCAATATAATTTCGTTACGCTAAAAATATATTATAATATATAGTAATAATCTGTGACATATAATCATCAATAGATAACAATATACAAAGTGATCCCAAAGTTTAAAAAATAAGCTCTCGCCTTTTTCAAACGAATAAATTATACCTACACAATTTACAGGTTTATTTTCGGGGTGGACGTTACTGTGTTTTTCAGCAGAAGGCTACCTAAACAGCTTAACTAAGCTATTATTACAATTTACAGTAAAATATCTAAAGACACAAATGACTGAACGAAAGACCGACTATTCTTTAATCGTTTTAAAACGACTTCTAAATCGGACTACATCTTAAAAATTCTCACGTAGTAACTTCAAATTACTACAGAGACGTGACATCTTAACTTAAAAGTGTCTTAAGTTAAAAAGGTTAAATATTCTCGTCGTGTTTCAGGAAAATCAAGATGTATTCTTTCCCCGAAACTTAATTAACTGCTTAATGATTGTTTTTAATGAACGTTACTTTTATCCGAACTCATTTTGATACGTTTAAAATGAGGTGGAACATATTTAATTTTTTTGAATTAAATTTAATTAAAAATTATTCATATAATTTAAATTCTTGTGTATCCAAAAAAAAGTAAGATTGACCGTAATAAACAGACTTTGTACCATCTGTTGATATGCGATCTCCCTGGTTGTAACCTGGGGGGCGATTCACTAAGCGCAGATGTCATAATCCCACGGTTGTATCATCGTTGACAGTAGAAATTTAGTACTAATTTTGTACTGTTGCCGTTGATACAACCGTGAGTTTGTGACATTTGCGCTTAGTGAATTCCACCTCTGGACACCGACAGTGTCATCACGGATGACACTGTCTGTCGTAAAAATATACTGTATTCGATGACATCTCTACTTGGAGTTTTATTCTAATATCTACTGCTGATATAAATCTCAAAAGGTTATGGGCCCAGGTTAAGGGTGGGTGTTGATATGCGATCTCCCTGGTTGTGACCTGGACACCGACAGTGTCATCACGGATGACACTGTCTGTCGTAAAAATATACTGTATTCGATGACATCTCTACTTGGAGTTTTATTCTAATATCTACTGCTGATATAAATCTCAAAAGGTTATGGGCCCAGGTTAAGGGTGGGTGTTGATATGCGATCTCCCTGGTTGTGACCTGGACACCGACAGTGTCATCACGGATGACACTGTCTGTTGTAAAAATATACTGTATTCGATGACATCTCTACTTGGAGTTTTATTCTAATATCTACTGCTGATATAAATCTCAAAACCATCCTTTGTAACCCTACTTACTGTGAATAAATGATTTATGATTTGTTATGATTATGATTAACGTCCTACTGACAAATAATAATTTGCCCTTCAAGGTATATTAATGTCTTTATATACCTTGGAAACTATTGTAGAATTCATACAGAATATGCCTAGCCTAGTCATTATACGTTCTAACAAATAATGCGCATTTACTATAATGAGATTTGTTTTTCAAGGTGACATTTCGTATAGTTTCCAAAGTACATTTACTTTAGTCTGGTATTTGTTGAAATTGTACAAAATGTGCCCTGCCATTCTCCTGTCTCAATGACTTTGTTTACTATTGAGAACACATTAAGTAGAGATTAGATACTCGTGCACAAACATACATACAATTTTCATCGCGTCGGATTCCTATTAGAATTGATAAGATTATTTCACGCATCAGACGAATACAAATTGGGGTTAATTTTTCGATGAGATCTGAAGTTGCGATGTGTTTGCAGTTATTTGGATTTCTTGGAATTCTTGATTACGGTTGGCGGCATTTTTCTGTGATTTTCTACGGTTGTTAACAAAATTACTCAATACTGAAACGAAAGTAGACTTAAACTTGAATTCGGGTATAGTTTGAGCCAAGGTATTTATTTATGTTCTAATACAGAGCAAAAACCTCCATCAATGGAAATCATGTTTTCGTTACGAGTGGGTTTTGGCTTAATCACCACGCTTGCCAAATGTGGGTTGGTGTTCACAAACCCGGGCTGTATTCGTAAAAACCACCACTCATTTTGCACGAGGTGGGAATCGCACCCAGGCCCGGGGCTACGGCCCGGTACTTTAACTACTTGACCATCGAGGCGTAAAAATTTGGGTAAGCTATCCCAAATAATTGTAGGGTTTTATTCTGCACAGTATTTTCTGTATATTTTTAACTATTAGCACTCCTATTTATTGGCACATTCAAAAAGTTAACAAGCATAAAGACTCTTTTGTTAGTAACATTACAATTTATTAAATATCCACACTATATTAAACACAACTTACAATACAAATCATAATTGAATAGATTCTTTAAAAACTTCAATGAGTAGACAGAAAAACCCGAAAATCCATCACATTTCATGTAAAAAATTTGACTTTCTCTAAATACCAAGGGCTTACGGTGTCAATGATCGAACTGCTTTGTCTTCTCCTGAATAAAAGATTCAGTGTCTGAAGACACGGCTTTACGGAGATTCGGTTTGTAAATTGTGAAGGATCAAGTGCTTTATCAGATCGGTGATTTTTATCCTGTATGCTTTTATGAGCTTCGTGAAAGGTGACAATAGGTCCAAAATACTCGGAGTTAGCAATAATATTTTATATAGCTTTCTTAAGAAGTTTAGTCTTTAATCTATAGGTACTAATATAATAAAGCTGAAGAGTTTGTTTGTTTGTTTAAACGCGCCTATCTCGTAAACTACTGGTCCGATATGAAAAAATATTTTTGTGTCGTCCATTTGACGAGGAAGGCTTTAGGCTATATATAGTATATACCTATATGTGCGGAAACCGTAATCCACACGGAAACCGAAATCCACAACATAAATGCAGATTTGTTTCTTAATTTTCACATAAGCTTATTATTAGGTATAAGGGGAATATTAGGTTAGGTAGTAGCCGAATCCCTGGTTCAATTTCCGAGCTCGGGTTGTAATTTAAAATATTCTTTCGCAAACGTGGCGATTAACACACCTGTTTATCATTAAGAAGATTTTCTTTAGATATTATCATTTTTGCTCATTTCCTCAATACTGATTTATACTTCGAAGAATGTCTGTGGTATCTTTAAAAAGAAATGCGAAACACGCAGAAAAATGAGGCATTATGGTTCCATTTTCAGACTTAGGTGTTGCAAAAACCGACTGTGAGTGCAAACTGAAACCATCTTGAGGTACAACAAAGGAAACCCCACAATGACTGAGTTCTTAAAGGGGACTGGAGCGAAGCGCGCTCAAAGTTAAAGGCAAAAAAATTTGTTTGAAAAAAGATAAATGCCACCTGGTTCTGCAAATCAGCGATCGTACTATAATCAATATAAACAGAAAACAAATACACAATCTTACAGAATAAAAATATATTATATTAGTTGTTACTATATGTACAAATGCCCCTTTTACTCATGTCAGCGACATTTAACGTGTGTGGTCTCTAGTGGTCATAAATTTACATAGTGGTCATCCAAAGAAAAATATTTTACCTTCACAATGTATTGAGAATAAAAGGTTTAACCAAAATAATCCAATGCAAACATTAAGTCTTCCATAAAACGAAATCGCAGTCTTTAACGACTATTTAACATTTTCAATCAAAGTTACTCGTCCATGTCCATGAACTTAGTAGACTATAAATAATTCTGCAGTCGGTATTAAACTTGTGAAGTTCGAAAACTTACATTTTAGACTGACTTCGGCTTAAATTGCATTTGTTGACATTGAAACTATTAAAACTAAACGTTCATTCGCTATGAATCGTGTTTGCGAATGGATAGCTTGATAAACGTCGACGGTTTGTCGGCAAAGGGTTACTTCAATACTGAGTTATTTGTTATCTTATTGTAAATTGAAATCAAAGCCTCTCCCAACTACTGCATTAAAATAGACTTTTCTATCGCCTGTAAACCTTTGAGCTTCGTTCAATCAATTAAAAACATTTAAAAGGTTGAGTCACTAAACCCATCCTACGCGTCGAAACTTAAAAAAAACAAATCGTATTTTGAAGTTACAAAAAATATTAAAATTGAATTTGTAAGTACATCAATATCGCTGTATAATATTAATACCTGCAGATTAAGGATTCAATTACTATTGACTAATTCGAGTTCTATCTAGAACCTTAAATCTTCTTATCTTTAATGCTATCTTTTCTAAAGTTAAGCCTTTAATCAGTTATTAAGCTATATTACAGACAAAGTTACATTCCTGATTTCTTTTTCGTATTTAAAACTTACATCGCCTCAATGATCTAGTGGTTTAGGTGGCCGGCCGTGGAATCGATGTCCTTGGTTCTATTCCCAGGGTCAAAAATTGTCTCGATTTTTCTAAACACAGCCCCCGCATTTAGCAGGCGTGGTGGTTAATCCAAAACCAATCTTTGTAACAAAAAAAAACGATTTCAAATGGTGGCCTTTGCGCCGCAGTGGGACTCCTAATAGGCTAATACTTTCTTTACTGATTCTCTATTTTTAGACTTTGGATTTCGGTGAATTATTTTCCTATCAGATTCGATTACATATCTTTGAAATGCAAACATCGAAACCCGAATAACATTGCAGTCGTATAACGTGGGCTTCACAATCTGTCGAAGGATTAGGCGAGACAAAACACGAACCTAAATAAACAGATATTTTATATCTGTCTACATACTAACATTAATCTGATACTGATACTTACCCCTACCGTTTAGGATCTTGTTATGGGTATCCAAAACAAAGAATAGTGTTTATTTGCAATATCCAGACAGACTGCAAATATTTGAAAACTGTACATAGTATGAATGTTTGAATTTGAGTGGAAAGCTTTGTTACATATAATACGAGTAGGTAAAGATACATGTTTGAGCTCTAGCATAAAGTGTAGCCTTAGGTGTTTGTCCCGAAAGGTCTGTTTGTCCCGTTGCAGATATATTCCGAGATATTTCTGTACGATTTCGGCACGAGATATCGAGCTGCATGAAGTGGAAAGTTTTGTTGGCACTTTTAGAAGTTTGTTTAAATTTTCGTTTTTAGGCTTCTATTATTTTATTTAATTTTATTTGACTCTCGTTATCTATTTTATTTAAATCTGGCTTTACATCAAAATTTTGAAATATTTTTTTTAATTGAAGGTGAACTTGTGATGAGAGCATCAACTGATACATTTGTTACCTAAGGTTTTAATCAACATTTCTCATTCTAAAATCAAAAATTTATAAATCAATTCAAAAATCTGAATAATATTAAATGTTTATATAAAATATTCATCATTTTTATTGCCATACAATAAAAAACGTAATGAGAGATATATTATCAGGCAATGTCAATTCAATAATGTGAAAATAACAATAGCTGTTAATATGTCGATAATATTTAAGATATTGATAGATAGGCGGTTGTTAACATAACTGATCTATTATGATGGATTTCTCGTTACGGGCGGATATAATAGCTTGACAAGCAACGTGCTTGCTTAGTCCATTTAATAGGAACACTGATGAAATAGTGTTGCCCGAATATGTGGAAAATGGTTTGTCAACATTTTCACCCTTGACTTAACTTGTTAAATATTCTGTTTTGTTGTTTATGTTTGTTAATCGTTTTTTATTGAATGTGTTTTAGCCTTATTTTAACTGTAATGAAGTATCTTGCGAGGCAGTATGGAAGTGTCAACGAACAAATAGTGCACCATTGTACCACGTCCGTTGCCATGGGCGTTGGGGATCGGCTATTGCTTAATCTAGGGCTTGGCAAAGCCATTGTAATTTTTTTAAGATTCTGAATAAAGTACAACTTTTTACGGAAGATAATGTTATTGTATACTCTGTCTCTCTGTGTTCTTAAGCATAAGTGCACTCCCAATTCGCTCACTGTCATCGATCAATTGAGCCGTAATCTGACACGACCGATGAGAGATTAGGCGTTGGATCAATGGCTTTACATGCTTTCGAGGCACAGGGGGGTTATTATACCGCCAATTGGTATGTTTAAAAAAAACCTCGATTACATCAGTTCGACTCGATAACCGAAACACGATTTGAGGTAGAAGATTTAGCTGCCCTTGGGTGGTCCCAAGTACACCTTTTCTTCTTACCGCGACTCGGTAAAACCCATCACGGGTTTTATTGGGTGAATCTGACTTTTTTGTCTTATAACCTTTGGCCTACGACAGACGGTATGAGTGAAAGCATTTCCGATCGAAATAAAAGGAGCCATGTCGTGGCGGTCGTTTTTCGCAATCTACTAATAGCTGCACTCAAAAAGCTGCCCATTACATTGAATATGCATTTTCCTATGACATCACAGGAGTTAACACGAGTACGAAGGCACAGCAATTACCTTTAATTTACCCTTTCCTTCGTAAGTTTCCTCACAAGTCCGGACTTTTGGGAGAAATAAAGATATCGGTATAATTTTCAACTTTCAGGGTTGAGTAAAGGTGCGCGATCCCTTTTGGGGAATAAATTAGAACAAGTACTACACCTTTTATACATAATAACTATATAAGAGTTTATAAGTTTGTTGTACTTTTTGATACTATTACGTTTTAAGTGTAATAAATAGTTATAAAATTTAGTGTTTTATTCGCTGACATATCTATCCTTTAAATAGTAAGGATCTCTTTTATGTTCTTTAAATAAAACAAAACGCAGATAACTAATAATTTACAATAAAACTCTGCAGTAAGAGTCGCTTTCTAAAGGCAACTTCAACCTTTGTGGGCAAACGAGAGAAATTAGTCACTCGAAGTTAAACATCACAATTGGTTTATGCCGTTCCTTATTTCAAATCAAATTTCCTTTCGTTTCAACCTCTTACAGAGCTTTAGCCTCAAGGGTAACGAGTTGATGTCTGTCCCACTCAGGGACTTTTAATGTAACAATAAAAAGCATTGAGGATGTTTCAATCATACCTAGAAGGTAGGAATCAAATGGTAAAGATCAATGATGCCCACAGCAGTCTACTGCCAGTTACATGTGGCGTCCCACAAGGCTCCATATTAGGTCCATTATTGTTTTTATTGTACGTAAATAGCATTGACGATATAGGATTGCATGGTCAACTCACTTTATATGCTGATGACACATGTCTTTTTTACTTTGGCTCTGACATTGATAAAATTATGAAAACTGCACAAGAAGACTTAGATAACTTATTTGAATGGTTCTAATCCAACCTGCTTACCGTTAATATATCGAAAACTTGCTACTAAATTTTTAAACCGAAAAACAAAAAAATACTACCTTATTCTCCCCTCACTATTAACAAAATACCTCTTGAAGAAAAGCAGTCTGAAAAATATTTAGGACTAAGAATTGACACAAATTTAACTTGGTATAACCAAATAGATTTTATAAAATCTAAGATCTCACCCATGATAAGCTCATTACGTAAAATAGCAAAATGTCTTCCAGTGAAAGTTCGCAACACTATTTATGATTCGTTAGTAAAATCTCACCTTCTATATCTCATAGAAATATGGGGGTGCGCTTCAAAATTTAAAATTAGCGAACTTCAAATCCTACAAAATAAAGTAATAAAGGCTCTTTTTCACTACCCATACTTAACACCCACTGTCAAACTTTACAAAGAGACATCTCTTATGAATATTAAACAACTATACAGCTACACCACATGCATATTAATAAGAAAAATACTAAATAAAAATATCCATTCGCAAATAACATTCACAAAAAAAAACCAAACACATAACTACATACGTCGAAGAGGAGATCACATAGTACTTCCCACAATAAGAACCAATTATGGAAGAAAGTCAATAACTTTTGAAGGAGTCCAAATCTACAATAAACTACCTCCAGACATAAAAAATGCAGAATCATTCGGAATGTTCAAGTCGAAATTAATTAAATACATTAAAGATAAATTATCCTAAGTTGGAAACTGTACCTAATATTTTATGTTTAGTATAATTAGCTATAAGTTCTCATGTAAGTGACTTTGTCTTAATGAGAATAAATAAATGTCTTTGAACTGAAAAGGAAAATTATATTTTGTAACCTGAATCTGATAAATAAAGAATGTTTTAGTATGATAAAGCGTACATATATCGGGATTTAAAAAAGGGATAAACAATATGTTTTATCTATACTAATATATAAAGCTGAAGAGTTTGTTTGTTTGTTTGAACGCGCTAATATCAGGAACTACTGGACCGATATGAAAAAATATTTTTGTGTTGGATAGTCCATTTGACGAGGAAGGCTTTAGGCTATTGGAAATCGAAATAATCGCGGATAGAGTCGCGGGCGGCCGCAAGTAAAGAACTTTTGCATGATTTTTTCACACAGATAAAAGGCCAAGTTTTTTTCATGACTAAATGCATTTTTATCAGCACAAATGTAAAATAAACTCGGAAACTGAAATAAAGCTAAAAAAGCAGCTTTGCCATTTTTCAGTTTTACCTACATTTTCACTGAAATATTTGAGTACACAGTTCAAATAAGTTATTAATAACATGTCCAAAATAGAACGAAACCTTTTATGAACATGAAAAGCGCAAGCTTTGTTTTTATTCGGCATAACCAAACTCATTTCATAATAATGCAGGATTCAACATCCTTTATGTGGAAATGTATTAAATTCCGAAAACACAAAATGTTTTTCTTATTAAATAGAGAATAAGTTTAGAGTATTAAAATATTGAGTAAAAAAATGGGTACTTATAAAATATAAGATATTTCATCATTTAATTTTAATATGAACCTAGATTTTTTATATTATACTCGTAGTATCAATCTTAAGAAGTTTCCGATACATCCATGTCACTTCAAAGAACATGTGATATGCTAATTTTACCTTTTCAAGACTCTCAAACAATGTTGAAATCGTGTAAATCAAACTTATCTAATACTGATTCAAGACATTAAGTTAATTGCGATCATTTTCCCAGGTCCATTAACATCCAAGCTGGCTGAGATAGCGGCGGCTGAGTGAGATAGCTGGCAGTAATTGGCGTAACCGACTAGAATTGCACTATCAAGTCCACAGCCAGCGCTCCTCAGGGAGTTCGCTAATATTTTATTCCCCGCAATTGTTTACTTTGCCCCGGCCATTACAGTTTGCTCTGATTTTTAAATGGACCGTCTTGTGAATTGTTAAATGGTTTTATCGGATCGGATTTTTATGTCTTTTTATTATAATTGACGGCTTTGAGTCCGATGCAAGTTTTAATATCGATATGATTCGATAATCTAATAATAATAGTGAATATGTAAAAAAAATACTTTAATTTTTTTTTTATTCTAAAAAAATGTAAATATATTTAATTATTTTGATTAAATTACCATAGTCAATAGTCAAAAGATTGTAATTTTATATCAATTTAGGCAATTAATCGATTAACACAAAAAAATATTCACCTATTTCGTCGTTCCTACATTAAGACTTTATATATTCCATGAAAGATTACGATTATTTTTTTGGATTATCCCGACTCTCGATCGATCGATCTGTATTAGGTCCACAATTTTCGGTCACTTTTTCGATATTTTTTCAGATATCGCTTTTGCTGTTATTATGGCAAAGTAGGATTAATAGGCTGATAACTTTTACTTTAAAATAATAGAATGGAAAGCGCTTCGTCTGTGAACGACAGTTGCTATGCTTAGCGACAACAAAGAAGTTTAATTAACCTATTGAAATTAATCGCATAGACGTCGTCCTCTCTCCTCGTGTCTGGGATAGTTATTAAGTCCCATATTCACATTAATTATACTGGCTACTTAGTTCAATATTATGATAAATAAATGTATGTAGGTGTAAAATGAAATGTGTGCTTAGAATGGTGTAAAATAATGGAGGTTATGTTGTAAAATGAGATCAGCGATGAACAAATAGCGAGGCGTAATTATTTGTTACAGAAATAAAAGAAATGTGTGGGAAGATTATAAGTAAAAGGGAGCGTAAAGTGTGTAAGAAGTTTAAGTTTTACTGATTCCTCTTGTTTTTCCATGAAGGTGTTTTAATTAGATGATTATGTTTTTTAAATGAAATATAATAATTCAAAATCAGTCACTCGAACCAAAGCAAATCATAATAATGAGAATGAATCAGAGATTACTAAAACTGGATAAAAATGGACATGAAAATATAATTGGAATTTAAATTACATGTATGTAACAGAAGTATTTTTTATTATTTTAAATATAAAAAACAGACGAATTAAGAATCTCCTCTTTTTTTGAATTTGGTTAAAAAAAATAGGGAATTACACTAAGGTTTATATTACTAATTAGGGAGTCATGTCAAACAATAAACCATTTAATTTTCGTCATTGTTGATATGCCACAAAGTTAAGTCTTCTTCCTTTAGAGCGCTTTATACATAGGAAGTTCATTCATCCCTAGTATTGAAATGTATAACACTCTATGGGTAGCAATAGTGTCACAGATACAATATAAGTATGTTCGATAAGCGATTGCACACGAAATCGGGACACATACGCGTTGACACGAACATTGAAGGATAAGCTTATTACCTCTACTTATTGGAGCGAGACATAGGTTTGAATATGGATTATGGAATAATAAAGGTGTCATAGTTTCGACATAAAATTATAAGAAAATGTTCATATTTGATAAATGTTTCTCACTTCAATTGTTTTCAAGTATGGAACGCTAATCTTGAGAAAAAAATATTTTTTCAAATATAGAAGGAGTTCATATTCTCTTCTTTCATTTTATTAGGGTTCCGTAGCCAAAATGGCAAAAAAACGGAACCCTTATAGATTCGTCATGTCTGTCTGTCTGTCTGTCTGTCTGTCTGTCTGTCTGTCTGTCTGTCCGCCAGTCTGTCACAGCCACTTTATTCCGAAACTATAAGTACTATACTGTTGAAACTTAGTGAGTGAATGTATTCTGTGAACCGCAACAAGGTTTACACATGAAAATAGAAAAAAAAATAAAAAAGTGGGGGGTCCCCATAGTCAGAACTGAAACTCGAAATATTTTTTTTCATTGAACATATACGTGTGGGATATGTGTATCTATAGATAGGTCTTTAAAAATTATATTAAGGTTTCTAATATCACTTTTTTCTAAAGTGAATACTTTGCGTGACAGACCCTTCCAAAGTGGAAAAAAGTGTGTCCCCCCCCCTCGAACTTCCAAAATAAGAGGATGATAAAATTGAAATAATTATATAATGTACATTACCATAAAAACTACCAACGAAAATTGGTTCGAACGAAATCTATTCAGTAGTTTTTTTTAATACGTCAAAAATAGAATTTGTACGGAACCCTCGGTGCGGGAGTCCGACTCGCACTTGGCCAATTTTTCATTTTAATTCCATCTGTGATTTGGCAGCGAACCACCAAATCACCTAGTATTTCTGAATTAACCAAGCTATTAATTCTATCATGTAAGGTTTTTAAAAACTGTCATGCTAGAAAATACATAATGTTTTAATTGAAAATATTTCAAAGTAAAGCTAATTTTATTATATTAATTTCCCGCACGTCTAAAACATAGATAGTTAATACAAAGATACCTGTACTTGGCATGAGCTTAGTTCGGAGAACAACGAAGTTTAATATCAAGCTGTACAGGTAAGTAGGAAGTGTTTTGACGTTCTACGTATTACGTATAATTACGTTGAGTGGAGGAGGTACGTACCTACGAGTATTCTCCTAAACTTTGCGTATCGAGTAACCTTCTTTGTACTATCAAACATAAGCCGTGATAAGAGTAGCTTGAGAATGTTTGTTCCAATTGATTTTAATTTTAATACAGTTTCACCTAGAAGCTCATATAAAATCAGTTGCAAAAATTTCATAAAAAAGACCATAATTATTAAATACCTACAATAAAAATCCTATTGATTTGAAGTTGACTTGACTTAAGAAATCACAAATCGGCGGATAATGTAAAAAAATCGTCATTGGCAGATTTCACATTATTACAATCATACTCGTATGTTATCGTTGTAAGAATGGATTTTAGCTTCATCACCACGCTTTCTCAGTAGATTTATTCATCTCACAGTATGAACTAGATATGAGAATATGAAACTATAATCATAATTAAGAAAACATCGAGTCTCTCTAACAAGGCAAATAAACGGATTTGACACAGCCAACTAGTAGGTTCTTTAACAACGGTACGCGGTTTGAATACGGTGGTTGGTAAATACGAACGTCGGCAAATTCTATTCTCAAATTTCATACGCACACAATTTTAGGATAACCGGATTAATACCATGTGAATATGCATGAATTAGCAAGCTCGGTATAAATGTACCAGTGTAATCCAAAGTTAGGTTTACATTTATATACACTCTTTTGTTTTAATATATGCTACGACCATTTTTTGTGAAAATAATTTGAAGTAGCTGTACCTAATTTTGTACAAATCTAATGTTACTCATTGGTCTTGTTAATAATCTAAAAAAACGTGGCAACTTTCATTAGTTTCCAGACAAACATACTATAGAAATTAAAAAAAAATATTTTTTAGTAACGCATCATAAATTATTTACGGTGAATATCTGGACTTTGAACCTATATGTAGGTGAGCTAGGATAATTATAATTATTCATCGTAATGTTTAGGTATAAACGCTGTCAATCGATAATCGATTTAAAGTGTTAATTTACGGACTCCTCATTGGTTAATGTAAGACATTGCTTGGGTAATGGCGATGGCCAAAGTTCGATTAGGCAAAACTAATTGATAAAATTAATAAAACTGTCTATCTCACTTAAAATATCATCACAATGTTATTAAGACCCGAACCAAAAATTGAAAAAATAAGTGACATTGAGATAGTGTCACTTTCAACTTTGAATGGAACGACGCCCAAGAGGGGCTATGAACTCGAGTTAGTTTTAGCTTTACCACTGGAACCAACATAGAAGTGTTATTATGTCTGACGGTAAAAAAACTTTTCTTCTTATGTGAAAAAAAATATTAAAATTTATCATGCCAATTAATTTCAAAATATTCACTTTTCAAATGTAATAAGAATTTACCATATTCACTTAATATGAAATCAAAAATCAAACCTTAATCAAAAAGCTCGTTTCGTACGTCGCGGGCGGCTGCTTGTAAAACTATAATTTAAAGTGGACAATCTTATTAAAAAGTTAAACTTTGTGTGTTGGCTTTCTGCACAAAGATTATGCACTTTTTTATTCGTAGGTAGGGACTTTATATAAGATTTCATTTGATTTGGCCAATAATTTACACGACACGAACTCATTCTCAGTTCATTCTAATTCGTTAGTTTACGTATTGAAATCATATTCAGTTCACGTATTCAGTGCTGAGCGTCCAATCAACTCGATAGGGTCACAAGCATCCAGGTGCGCGTAGTGGGCTCAAATTGAGTTAGGATTTGGTTGTGACGGTAAAACGCTTTCAATTGGTGCCTAAAATGGCACCAATTGAAAATGGCACCAAAAATGTAAAAAAAAATATCACGCCAATTAATTTCAAAATATTCACTTTTCAAATGTAATAAGAGTTTACCATATCCACTTAATGTAAAATCTAAAATCAAACCTAAATCAAAAAGTTCTTTATGTACAAATGCTCCAAAGATGCACTGCCATGCCCATTATTGCCCATGGGATAAGCCAAAATCCACGCGAACAAAGTCGCGGGCGGCCGCTTGTAAAACTATAATTTAAAGTGGACAATCTTCTTAAAAAGTTAAACTTTTTGTGTTGGCTTTCTGCACAAAGATTATGCACTTTTTTATTCGTAGGTAGGGACTTTATATAAGATTTCATTTGTTTTGGCCAATAATTTATACGACACGAACTCATTCTCAGTTTATTCTAATTCGTTAGTTTACGTATTGAAATCATATTCAGTTCACGTATTCAGTGCTGAGCGTCCAATCAACTCGATAGGGTCACAAGCATCCAGGTGCGCGTAGTGAGCTCAAATTGAGTTAGGATTTGGTTGTGACGGTAAAACGCTTTCAATTGGCGCCTAAAATGGCACCAATTAAAATGCCACCAAAAATTATAAGAAATTATCACGCCAATTAATTACAAAATATTCACTTTTCAAATGTAATAAGTTTACCATATTCACTTAATATAAAATCCAAAATCAAACCTAAATCAAAAAGTTCCTGATGTACAAATGCTCCAAAGATGCACTGCCATGCCCAATAAGCCAAAATCCACGCGAACGAAATCGCGGGCGGCCGCTTGTAAAACTATAATTTAAAGTGGACAATCTTATTAAAAAATTAAACTTTGTGTGTTGGCTTTCTGTACAAAGATTATGCACTTTTTTATTCGTAGGTAGGGACTTTATACGAGATGTCATTTGTTTCAACCAATAATCTACACAACACGAACTCATTCTCAGTTCATTCTAATTCGTTAGTTTACGTATTGAAATCATATTCAGTTCACGTATTCAGTGCTGAGCGTCCAATCAACTCGATAGGGTCACAAGCATCCAGGTGCGCGTAGTGGGCTCAAATTGAGTTAGGATTTGGTTGTGACGGTAAAACGCTTTCAATTGGTGCCTAAAATGGCACCAATTGAAAATGGCACCAAAAATTTTAAAAAAATATCACGCCTTTAATATCAAAATATTCACTTTTCAAATGTAATAAGAGTTTACCATATCCACTTAATGTAAAATCCAAAATCAAACCTAAATCAAAAAGTTTTTTATGTACAAATGCTCCAATGCCCATTATGCCCACGGGATAAGCCAAAATCCACGCGAACGAAGTCGCGGGCGGCCGCTTGTAAAATTATAATTTAAAGTAGACAATCTTATTAAAAAGTTAAACTTTGTGTGTTGGCTTTCTGCACAAAGATTATGCACTTTTTATTTGTAGGGACTTTATATAAGAATGTCCTTTGTTTTGGCCACTAATTTACACGAAATCATTCTCAGTTTATTCTAATTCGTTAGTTTAGTATTGAAATCATATTCAGTTCACGTATTCAGTGCTGAGCGTCCAATCAACTCGATAGGGCCACAACCATCCAGGTGCGCGTAGTGGGCTCAAATTGAGTTACGATTTGGTTGTGACGGTAAAACGCTTTCAATTGGTGCCTAAAATGGCACCAATTAAAATGCAACCAAAAATTATAAGAAATTATCACGCCAATTAATTACAAAATATTCACTTTTCAAATGTAATAAGATTTTACCATATTCACTTAATATAAAATCCAAAATCAAACCTAAATCAAAAAGTTCTTAATGTACAAATGCACTGCCATGCCCATTATTGCCCACGGGATAAGCCAAAATCCACGCGAACGAAGTCGCGGGCGGCCGCTTGTAAAATTATTATTTAATGTGGACAATCTTATTAAAAAGTTAAACTTTGTGTGTTGGCTTTCTGCACAAATATTATGCGCTTTTTATTTGTAGGGACTTTATATAAGATGTCATTTGTTTTCGCCAATAATTTACACGACACGAACTCATTCTCAGTTCATTCTAATTCGTTAGTTTACGTATTGTAATCATATTCAGTCCACGTATTCAGTGCTGAGCGTCCAATCAACTCGATAGGGCCACAAGCATCCAGGTGCGCGTAGTGGGCTCAAATTGAGTTAGGATTTGGTTGTGACGGTAAAACGCTTTCAATTGGCGCCATTTTAGTTTGAATATCGAATATTTTTAAATATTAAAACAATGGCGGTATGCCTCGTAATGATGATATTGATTCGTTTCGATATTTATTGAAGTAGATTAGAGCAGTTGCGTTAAGTTATTCTTAACTGAACTTAAAACGATGAGGTTTAACAGTAATTGTACAACGTTTTGCTTCTTAATATGAGTTTATTGGAAAATTGTAAGATGTAAATTGTATATGATAATTGAATTAATGAAATGTTGCTCTTCAGTAGTCTTGCTGATTATTATGTAATCTGAACGTTATCTTGTTGTTGTGAGAAGTGCTTGGCTTCCTAGCTTGGTATATTGGATTGATGGGGAGAGGAAGTACTGGAAGTTTTTAGTGGGTAGTCTATCGTCATGGGAAGAAGGTAGTCCCACAGACCCCCGCTTAATTTACTTAAGGCAGGACATGGGTAACGCATTTTCTTCCACTATAAAAAGGTATATTAGATGTGTACTTGTAGGAAACAAGCGAGCAAGCGCCTACAGCACTTAAGACACTTTTTCTTAGTTATCACATTGGCGTTGAAACAAGATCAGATTTCCGTAATAGCAAGTGACATGCTTTTAACACGACGACGCGACCTTATTAGGTCCATGATCCATTTTGCTTTTGGACGTCAAAGGATGCTCCGAAGTCCCCTTATAAAGTTCCCCTCTCAAGCCTTTACTGGCCTAGTTCACTCAATCCATCATGGGAAATTACTTGCCTATTTGTAAAATGCATTTTCGTACAATATATTTTCGAACTTTACTTTCTTTTAGTGAGAAATTCATATTAAACGTTCAAGAAAACAACATTTTATTATCAAGTCTTAAAATCTCTAAACATGGTTTTTAGTAACCTAAAATAGGTAGTATTCTACGTACATGGTCCGTAAATACATTAAATTTTTAATTTGTAACGTTCAAATACTTATAGACCCGTTTAGTGCGCAAAATGTACCCTTTTCTGAATATTAAAAACAGTACCTACAACTTATAAAATCTCAGATGAAGGATCCTAAAATGTGTATTCTTACATAGTTTGAAAATACACCTAAACCCCAACGTGAAAGACGAGAATTAATGTAATTTCAGAATACTTATAAAGAAGGTTGGCAAACAATTAAACGTACCTATAAATCAGATTGCTCCTTTAAATTACACATTTTTAAAAGTTCAGTAATAGTTATAAAAGTGCACATTTATGATACGACGCGTTAATCGGTTTTTCTTTCCGATTCAACTATCTTTTACAAGTCACTATCAACTACTACTTACCTTTCTCTTTTCAATTCGCTGCTGCGTTTCCTGAAGTTGGCGACGAGAACTTGGAGCTCCGACGAATGCCGTTCGTAGATTTGTGACATCTGCGTTGTGAAGTCAGCCACTGCAACAAAAATACAGAATTTTAAGTTATTTTAATATATTACACTGTTTATTTGTGACATTCGATTAGCCACTAGCCCGATGTTATGTCTAATCTGACGTATTATGTAGGTAATGGATGTATGTCCGACGGTAAGTGCCTTATTAAATCAAAATATCATCGTCAAAATTAACGAAAATTGGTAACGATACAATTTATTTTAGTTAAGTATCCTACTGACGACCCGCTTGGTGTAATGGTCAAGATGTTGCCTATTACGCAAGAGGTCGCGGGTTCGATACCCGCACAGGACAAACATTTGTGTGCATGAACATGTCTGTTTGTCCTGGTCTGGGTGTTATATGTATCTATTTAAGTATATTTGTAATACCACTGTTGATTCTGATGCCTGTAACACAAATGCTTAAGCTACTTAACACGGGGTCAGATCAATGTATGTGATGTTGTGAAATATTTATTTATTTATTTTATTTATTATTTTATTTAAGTATCAAAAATCTATCAATATGAGTTATTTAAAATAAAACATTTTAGTATAAATTTTACCTATTTATTTCAAAGACCTTAAAATTGATCTTAAGACATTTGGAATACCAGATAATGTTAAACAGGTATGGGCAATTTTTAGATTATTAACACACCCGATGTAGATTCAGTTAAATTGCATTCCCCGATAACTAATATTAGTAGTTGAATCCTTAGTAAAATACCGTTTAAAAGCGTTTCACCGTTATTAAAACTTTGTGCAAAAAGTCGGCTTCTCCCTAATAGCGATACATCGGAAGTTCATTAGCCGCGGAGACTAATTAAACACTCCTACACCGCTGTTAGCCATTCGCGGCATTTGTTAAGGGTCTAACTGCTACTTCAAACTTATCACAAACTTGCCACAGGCTACCAAGCAGCAGAGTTTAAGTTGAAGTATTACAAGTTTAATGAGTATGTTGTTCTCGGCAACAGAACAGACTTAGTAAAAGCATGTATGGTGAAAGTAATTTTAAACATAAAGATGTTCATAAAGTTCCTAATTATATTATGTATTATGTTTCATTAATAAAAGATACATAATTTCAAAATGATTATAAAGGTATATTTTAAGTTTTTGATTATCGCTACACACATTAAATGAAATAAAAAAGGCTGTCTATTGATCTAAAATTAAAATAAAAATACCGTTAACAGAATAAAGTAGGACAATCTTTTTTTAAAGAACTCATTTATCTCGTTAGGGAATAAAAATATTACTTTCTTGCAAAACGTTTGGTTGTTGGTGTAGTGAAAAACAATTTGTCTATTTGTCTTTATAAATTAGTTACCTATGTCAATTAACGAACGAATTTACTTATTAATACATAATTTACGCCTTACTACAAGTAACATAGGAAAAATAATATTGAGTAGGCACATTTTCTTGGTGTCAAACTGGAATACCATTTCGTTGCCTTGTATTTTGTTCGGTGAACTATACTCCAGTTCGTTTCATTGCGTTCCCAAGGGCCCTTATCGTGAATTGTGGACGAAGCCCACACTTGCTCATCTGAGTTATCGCTATACAGATAGATAACATTATGGAGTTTGGCTTATGAAGGGAACTATCAATTTAATAAATGGGAACTATCAATGTGCTATCTTTACATTAATATCTAGTCGTAAAACATACATTGTCAAATATACCTAGGTACTTACCTACCTACCTACCTAAATGATGTATATGACCGTTTACTACCTAGTAAGGTATCATCAGAAATAATATTATAACAGAGTATTCTGTGACTTTTTGTTTAGTTAAAGGCTCGGTAGGCTAAGTTTGGAAACCTACGAGTAAGTGTGTGAACTGGTGAAAGCAAAGACAATACCAAGAAAAGCCAAAGAAATTCGTGTTTCATTCTCAGTGATCACGCATGTGACTCTAGGAGGATTAACAACTAATTTCTACAAACCACCTTGCCTTTTAGATTGAGAGAGCTTACGACGACCGTCTTAAACGATTTTTAGCGTTTTCTTTCTTAGCTTTAGTACATTAAGATTTCTTTGAACCGCTGCAGGGTTAAACAGCAATTTAAATGCTAATAATTCTCACGATTTTGCGCTTCGACAAACTCAATTCCCTCAAAATTTTGATAAATATTGTGATCCTAGTTTTAAATGCAATATTTTAAGCACGAGTCTGGCAAGTTATCTCTTTATGGAACATTCAATTCTGGACGTAGTTTGTAAGTATTTATATGTCATTTATATCTTGCTTATAATAAAATAAGAATAAAATATTGTATATGTACTGCATAAAACATGAGGAGCTCGATGGACAGTGGTTAGCGAGCTCAGCCTGCGAATGCCAAGTTAAGCAGCTTTGAAAAAGTCAGTCATCGGATGGGTGGCCGAAAAAAATCATCTCGAGCTCCTCCTTGCTTTGGAAAGGCACGTTAAGCCGTTGGTCACACGCCTGATCTCTACGGTCGTGTCAGATTAATTTGCCACTGAACCATGAGAGTGAGAGAATAAGGAGTGCAACTGTGCTTGCGCACTAAATATCCTGCGTACCTGGCTGATCGTAAGATCGGCCCCATGGTCGAAAAACGGCCGAAAGGGTATAATATAAATGAATGTCATAAGTTTCTTAGAAAGAAAAATAATAGATTGAGATCCACACTTTCTTGCAGAATGGGGGTTTATTGTTAAGGGAGATCCCAAAGTAAGTCTTTAGGGAACTTTGAGATGAGTACCTGGACTTCTGTAAACGAAAACTTTTATTTCAACAGTCCGTTTACTTTATGGTTGTTTGACTTCTCAACCAAGATTCTTTGCTGTATGTGATTTTTAGAATGTAAGACAATGTACCTACATAGTATTACAAAAATTCGAACAACAGCAGTTTGTTCTTCGAAAACTTTACTGATTTTATTGTTTCTTTAAAACTAATAGCATCACTTCATAGTATAAGACATAATCGCTATTATCCTTCTGCCCCTATGTATTCATAAATCTTTAAAACTACGCTACTGTATTTCATGTCATAAGGAATCATCAGGAAGGGGATTAAAGAGAAAGGTTTTACATAAAACTTTCTCTTAAACCACTCTTTCTGATATAATAATACATATATTACTAAATGTACCTAGTAGAGAAACAGTGCCAGCGAAGCCGGGGCGGGTCGCTAGTTACACAATAATACTATGTGACCATGGATAACAGACGTCATATATCGAGATAAGTGAATAGCCTTCATTTATGCCGAATGTCAAATTAAATAAATGTCGCAAAAAATGGATAAATCGCGTATAAGCAAACGAGAATAAAATGGTCAGTTAAATCTACAGCTCAAGGGATCCCTGCATAATTATAAAGAAATTATACAAAAAGGGATCCTAGTCGCCAAGTGGAACATCGGGGACATGGCTCTGCTTTGTTTCAGCGTCATTTTATTTGTTCCTAATTTAATAAACTGGAGTAATTTAATCGTTTTTGAATAATTAAAATTAGGAGCTTAATCGTTAAATCGTTAATTTGAGAAATAAAAAGCCTAATTCCTTAGGGAAAATGGAAAATCTGTGTAGATTAAATCATTTTCAAAATGTACCCACGGAGTTTCGAGTTCATCTGTGTTTCTCTGTAAGACCGATAACTTCATTCAAAAGCTAGCGGAGCTGTTTGCCAACAAAAATATTTAAAAAAAAGTGATGAAATATCTGTTAACGATTGCCGAAATTAGTCACCTTAGTTTTATTTGAGTATTCAACACATTATACAATATTATCTTGCTTTATGACACGTTTTTATATACTTTGATACATCCCATTAGTTAATGTGTCTATCTTAAGGAAAGGTCGAGGCATTATATTTGAGCGATAAGGGTCCGCGACGATCTAATTGACATTTATTGCGTTAAAATATCTGGCACAATAACTTGCTCCTTAAGGGTAAGGTGCCTTAATAGTAAGAGCAATAAAATCATAGTATAAAAAAATTCTAAGATGGTCACGGAGGAGTTTCAGATGAAACATTTTGGGTCATCCATCCGATGACTGGCCTCGAAAGTTGCTAAAATTTGCAATTACAGGCCGAACGAGCTAACCACGGCACCATCGAGTTCCTCAGATCCTAAACAACATTAAAAAATATGTATCCAAATGTTCCCCTATACCAAACAAATATTTTTACCTTTTTCATTACAATATTTGGTATGTAATTGGTTTAGTAGGTATCAAACTTGTATTGATTACGAAACAGCCGCTCTTTCCCATAGATATAAATAGAGATCCTCACTGTAGTTGGAATATTTTCGGCAGCGCTGAACACGCCAGAAAAAGCTAAATGGATTGGGCCTCAATTATCAACGGGTAGAGTAGGAAATGTAGGCGCGGTCTTTGCACTGGGATCAAAATAGTAGGTATAATAACAAAATTGCACTGTACTCTTATATTGTTAAACTTTAATATATGAATGAATTGTGCATTCAAGAACAAGCAGAGCAAACTTATTTGAAAAATACAAGGATTTGAAATTTCACTGAAAGCTGTAATGTCAACAAATAGTGGTTGTAGGTACAATACATTTTTTCTTTCCAACTTTGTAAAATTTGCTTTGAGCAATTGACCATATTTTTACAGTTAAAAAATAAAAATAGGTATGTTATCGATGTTCGAATATACGTGTTTCTTTATATTTTTTCCGCGGCTTAGCGCACTCGAATCGAATGAAATTGGTTGATTCAATAGAAACAAAAATGATACGCTTTTTCACCCTGAACGTCACACAGCCAATTACACCCGAATGAAATGTTGAATTGCGTTTCTATAGATTTATGCGATGATTGTCGACAAGGAATAATGTGTTTTATTAAGTAAGTAACGGGTACGAAATGTTCGAAATGTAAGCTTTACTCCAAAATATTTTTAAGCGTCCACATTTTTAGGATTGCGTAGTCTACTAGGAACCCTTATAGATTTTTATGAATAATGCAGTCGTTGTTTGCTCAGGGGTCAATCACACGAGACAGACGGTAGACAAGCTCCTTAAGACACCTACAAAGTTGAAGCTAAAATTAAACATTATTGTATTATCATCAACTGGTGGGTGGCCATTCGCTAATTGTATTCAGCAATAAAAAAATAAATTTTACTTATTGACATTCGTTTTATTGACAGTTATTAATTGCTTTTGCTACACAAGGAGATTTTGTAACTTTTTTTTTCTTTTCACACCCAAAGTGCTCGCACAACTACTAGAAAGACGATGTAAAATTTCAAATAAGAATTATCATAAAAGTATGATGTATGCTATGAATTTATATCAAATATAAATAATCCTGTTTATTAACACAAAAATAATTCAACACTTACTATTATAACAAAATCTACATTCCAGTCGCCAAAACTCTTATAAACTCGTAATAATTAACATTTGTCCACTGCTAGGTCTCCCCATAATAGGGCCCATAACCATCATAAGCTAGGCAGGCGATTTTGTGACCGTAGAATAACGAACGATGAAATCCAGCTCTGAATTTGAACGCGAAACATGCAATTTTAATTTAATACCGAAATGAATAGATCGAGGTGGGAACTAGGTTTCGCTGGACAATTGCGACTGCATTTGGCGCCGAATTAGGCTACGTCAATCATTGGAGAGCACAATTGCGTTGGATTAGTAGCAAGATTAGCAATTTTCTGTATGAAATTTTGGCAACTTGTATGCAGGTAAAAGTTTTTTGTAGATAAAATATGCTCTATATTCGTGGGAACATGATTAACTGTCTACTTGTATAACGAAAAATGAAAAAGGTATTTTAATTTACGTGAGCTTTAAGTATAAATTAATAAAACATCCGAGAAGTAATGAGAATACAAAGCGAGTTTCTTTGTAATAAGCTGGGTTGAGCACAAACAAAACGTGTACCATTTTACAAGAAAGTTTATTACAAAATAAATGGAGCATAATTTGTGGTAGCCTTTCCAGTGAAATGAAAGGGTGAGCCAGAAAATTTAATCCATGATCCCAGGATCACGCACCGGGAAACTAAGTAGGTAACTAAAAATTCATCTTACATTCCTAGAAATGTTAGTATAGCCTAGACTAGCTTACCGAGGGAGAAATAAATGAACCGGAAAGTTTAATCCTCAGAACAAATATTGTTCACATACTCATTTGCATTTGCGAAGTTTTATGCATGTAAATGAGTTAATTTATCGAGCCTGATAAAAGGAACAACAGTAAATTTTGTTTGCTATAATGCAGTAACAACTTTGGTGAACAAAATTTCAATGAATAACTACATAAATAGTGGGATATGTTCTACTTACAACTTAGTTGTTTTAGTATAAGAGCTCTTTTTGGTATTGAAGACTTTCAAAAATGATATTTTGTGAAACGTAAAACATTGTTCAATGTTGTCAAAACGGCAAGAAAAAATCTCTAAAGCAATGTTTTATTTAAAAAATAGGAATCATACAAAATCATCAGTCTACAAAAAACGTATAGGTACACATTTGAGCTGTTTGTCAAAAATGTTGCCACACCTAAATTATTTGACAGAGGGTTCTAAATAGGTAAGTTTTTAAAATCACTAGACCAAAAACTAATAAAACTGCCGCAAAATAAATTAAATCTGCCACTTACCTGTGTGAATAATTAAATTAAAATCATATTGTAGGTGAATTAATAATTAATCGTGTACAACGCTACATTGTAACAAGCTCAAAAATACAATAGCGCTTTTTCATGACGACCTTTAGTATTTTTTTTATTGAATGAAACTTTTGAACATTTATTCGAATTTAGCCTTTTAACTTTTAACATTAGTAGAATATCTAATATCTAATATTATTTATTAGTAGAATCTATTTATCTTTTTATTATGCATACTCAATTTTAATTTCAATGATCTTTTAAATAATATATTTTGTACGACACTTTATTTCGGGCAGTTATTTTAATTATAAATCAAGATCGGCGTATCGAAATTCCTACTGAAAAGATATTGGTAGACCAATGGTAAAAAGATGTGTGCTATGGCTTAATCAATCATCTCTGGATGCGGATTGGCGATTGCAGCCCTTTACATTTTATTCATTCTTCAACGATACATAACTAGCAATCGTTAGACTCGTTCAGTGTTTCGTCCCACTTTGCGTTCGTCCCAATGGGACGAAACACTGAATTCAAAAATTTATTATTTTTCGTTCTGGATTCGTCCCATTTTGTTTGTTTTACTCATTTCTACCCTTTACGAACGGCGGAAGAACTAAAAGAAAGGGTATAATGTTAAAACGTTACACCTGATGCCGAACGAGGTGGAATATCGATTACATTATGTCACGTATCCACTATATTTTAGTAACCGACGCCATCTTGAACCATATCTAAGCCCTGCCATAGAATGTGCTGTAAACTGCTGTAAACAGTCAGAAATAAATTAAAAATAACATTGATCGGTGATTATCCTTACTTGTCAATATCTAATTGTGAGTTTCTAAGTTTTCAAATATTTAAACGGTCCTGTCAAGGTCGTCACGATGTGATAAATAATAATCACTACATAGTATAAAACAAAGTCGCTTTTTCTGTCATGTTGTCTCTATGAACGCTTAAATCTTTAAAACTACGCAACGGATTTTGATGCAGTTTTTTTTAATAGATAGAGTAACTCATGAGGAAGGTTTTTATGTATAATATCATCCATGTACCACGGGCGAAGCCGGGGCGGGCCGCTAGTAAAATATAAAACACAATCACGGTCGCCACAATGTGTTAAATAATAATATTAAAATAGAAAAAAATTAAAATGTAATTGCTTGACGATCTTTAAAAATCTTTAAAAATTAAAAAGAAAATAAGTCTATGACATATAAAAATATCTTAAAAAAGGTCTTCGTAATCCGTAACAACAATCAAAACGCATTACAAAGTCCAAGACTAAATCCGCCCTGACGTTTACAAACCGTAGTGAGCATCAAGTTTGTACAAACTTTGGTAAGTATTTGTCAAAGAACGTGCTGGGTGCACAAGCTCCGGCTTAGTCTATAGGCACGTCCTGTTTTGACTTAGCTCCATACAAATGAAGACAGTTTATAATGTAGGGAATGGAGTTAACTTAGACAGAATCAAACTAAAGACGTTGTACGTTAATTTAGGTGTCACTTAGACATTGTTAAAGCATGCTTTTAAAAAGTAAAATGCAAATGAAAAAGGGTTTAAAGACGACGGCATCACAATTTTGTTTTACATTGACAAGTTATAAAATATTAAATACAAGAACTATACGTAACTCAAGCAGGCTTCGGATGAATGAACTCAAACTGCTAGTGGAATTAAGCAAAAAATTTATTATGAGGTGACCATCAGGAAAGAAAAATACAATTTGCCTAATTTGAAAGATCTATTTATTAAAATTCAGATTTCAGAATGAACAATCTTGTTCGCTCGAAGGCATACAATTTTAAAACGAAGCCTTATTTGGTTCCAAATTACAAATTTAAAATTTACTGCGGTTGCAACATTTTCTAGCACAATCTCATCTGAATTTTAAGAACCTAATTTAAATAATGTCGTTCAATATGTTTTAGTTACCGCGCTTAGTCTTTGTAATTTGAAAATATGGTGTTTTGGGTGACTCCTAATTTTAATAGACAAACCTAAATTTTTAGACTATTTTAGACTTGAATATGGTGGTAATATTAAAACGCCATAAATTGGTTACTTTCATGTTGCTTTTTTTTGAGTAACAACACTACTGACATAATCAATCATGTTTTTTTTTTGTACGTGGCACCATAAATTCGTTACATTAAGAACAAAATAAACCAATATTGGATGCCGCAAAAAAAAATATTCTAGGAAAAAATAATCAAATTTTATCCGAAAACCAACTTGTTGAATATCATCTAATCATAACACCTATCACTTAATGTCTCCACCGGCCAACTGAAACATTTCTCCCAAATCCGACAAGGAACGTCGGAAACGCAAGTTGCTAAACGCGATAGTTCGCGACTTTATCCGCAGCAAGTTGGGACGAATGGACTTCACCAACTGGAAAGACGTGTTACTCCGCAGCTGTGATAAATTTCTCAGTTAATTCAATTGCAAACTTTGTTTCGTTAGAACTTCGTGATTGACTCGGCGCCTAAACTTTTATTAACGCGGGCCAAACAACGCGTGTTACTACTAGTTCTAAATAACACACCTGTGATCTACAAAAAATATGTACTTTACTTCTCATTCTACTTATCATATTTAATCTAAATTGACCTAATTCAAAAGCAAGTGAAGAACTGTGGTTTCTAGAATGACAGAAATATCCATCTCACATAGCGAGTATGTTTTTTTAAATGGTGTCATTATTTAAAATAAACTACAAAAACCACTTGCAAATCAAAGAAACTTAGCTAAGGATTTTTAAAATACTGCCTTGTTTTAGTAAATCATCACTTTCCCTTTCCCTTATTAGAATACTTCCATCTTCTAAAACACAAATAATAAACAATTTCTGCAATCGACAGAAGTGATCCACCAAAACATAGTCCAAAACAATTGCCAATTGCTACGACCAAATCCAATGGAGTACGCGAGACTTGCCTAGTAAGCCTGTGGTGTGGCCTGTCATTTAAAACAAATTTAATTGTCCCTGATTTCACTTCTTTTTGGGGCTCAATGGATTCCTTTGCAACAACATCGTAGTCTGGTTCAGTGCAAGATGGAAGGCAGTCACATTCTAAACCAGTTTCATTCGAACCAGGCACCTTAATTTTGTTAAGAGTGTTGTAATTCAACGTCAAACACTTCAATCCTTCTAAGTCACAGAACTTGTCTTTATATTCAACAGGTGAAAGGTGATGGGTGCAATTGCACAGCTTCAACTGCATCTCGATGCGGCAGTGTGTGATACAAACGGAGTAGCTGTATTTTCGATAAGCCATAAAACCCTTGGGGACTTCATCGATGAATCTACACTGGCGGTCTTCCGGAGTTGTCATTGCAACCTCTGGTTCATTTATCACGTCTAATATGGAGAATATCACAGTCGCTTGTGACCCGTACACTATCGTCATCTTACGATTGTACTCCATATTCCAAAAGGGTATGTCTTCAGGCGCATGCAAAAATGCTTCATAGTCGTGTGACAAAACAATTTCTAAAGTTTGACGCATATTTCTATTAGGCGCTACGTAGTGCGTACTCGGTTCATCGGTATTTAAATTATGTATACTGTTAACAGAAAAGCACGTACCATATTCAGTAGGTACAGGTCTAAAATTCTTGCAGCAGTCAAAGGCTTTACCATTCCTCAAGCAGTTCATGAACATGTCCTTGCAGTTAGCTCGGAAAATGTTTACTAATTCCGTGAAACTTACGTTACAAATTGGTTCCAACTCACAGGTGGATAGACAGCTGTAACAAGTACCGGTGAAAAATGATATTTCTCTGATGAAGTGATCGAGTTTTCTGTTAGTATTTTCTAATTTATCACTCTGCATCCAGATTTTCTCGACATTTGCGGCCTCGCATATCGTAATCGCTGGGAAAGACGTGTTCCAATCGATGTAATCAGTCCGAGTCGTGAATCTTATTGTATTTTCTTGATAGTGGTGGTAATATTTGAGTATGGTGGCCATCGCTGCGATCCAAATGTTGATATAGATAACGAAGTAAATTATGCGGTAAATTATATGGACGTCTTTTCTTACTAGGAAGCTCGGTCCGTGCACTGAAAGGTTTCGGCAGGCACGTATGATTCGCCGCCATAATACAATTATACGGTGCACAAATCTGTTTCTCCTTAACTTCAACATTGTATCCGATTCTCTTGGCAGTCGCAACGAGACTGGATCGGGGACTTAAATCTGGTAGTTAATAAAGGCAGAACTATTACTGTGTTTACTATTATTACGCCCTTTACAGTTAATGACGAGCCCATTAACTGTTCGTTTTTGAACGAAGATAATACATCGAAATGTTACTTGTAATTTAGCGATTAACGTAAAAGTGTCTTGAAATTTTCTGATAAAAAGGGTTGATAAAAGTTTTTGATTCGGGTAAGTTTCAAATAATACAATGTATAAATGAAAGTCACCGATATACTAGGAGCATTATTAAAGTGTATTTCATGTTATGTTGTTTATGATATGTATTCACTTTGGTGCTTTTACCTTGTTGATTCTGAATTCAGAGGCTAAAACTGTTTGCATATTTGAGGTGCACGTATAATACATACAATTATGCAGTTGTTTTTTTCTGGTGTACACTGCGCTAGTTTTCCGTGTAATATTCCATGAAAGCAGAATGAAACTTGTGTAGTAGACTTTAGCTGAATAATTCACAGCTGAGCCGACACGAACTTATAAACCTGTCACTTAAGCTAGTGCTAGTTTTGAATAGTAAATTGCTAGGCAAGAAGCTTTGTTGTGTTGTGATAAATATATAAATATCTTCGTCTGACTCAGTGGCGCACTTCATAACGTACTAAGCCCTATGCGTCGTAGATTTTAATCCTACCGAGAGCAAACATTCGTGTGATGAACATTTGTGTTTGTATATCATATATGTATAAAACCTAAGCGTGCAAAATCGAAGGATAATACTTTTGTGTCCGTTTCTCATTAAACGAGGAATTTTAAGTAAACGCAACATGGTCATTTTAAAAGCATTACATAAAAATGCATAAAAATAAATTAGGACAGGCTTTTTACATAAAAACATTTTCAACATGTATACATAAGTAACTAAGCACGAGAGACGTTTTTTTTTGCATATTATACTTCATATTTATGCAGAAATAGTCACTGTAAAAATTTAAATCTTGATTGTAAATGCGCAAGTCAAACATGAGAACAGCGCGAAGCTGTTTAAATTAAACTTTATCTCATTTATTCGTTGGTAAATTAATGAAGAACATTTACTTTCTGTGTCTAGACTGATGTAATATAAAAAGAGGACAGACAGGAATTACGGCATTAACGGTGAAAATTAATTCATCTTTTTAAGTTTATATTTCGTTCATAATTATACTCGTATAATATTTACGTTTAAATAACATTATTTTATTCTGGGCTGGATTCAAACCTGCCACCTTTGCTCTGTACAAAAAGTAAGTACAGAATACACGATCGAATCAGTCAAACGTAACAATATAAATACCCTAAAGGACCTTCCTTTTGTATAATAAAGATTGACCCAAAATTTTGTATCAAACCATTCAGAAGTGGATGAGTTGACAACAAACACAGATGACACTGTAGCTAAAGATATCTATTGAGAGCTGTTCAGATCAAAGCGAGTTGCAAACGTGGAAAGAAACGAACTGGAAAGATTTACATCTACTCGATTCAAGCACCTATTTGCATTGGTTTACAATCCATTTCAAAACAATGTAACGCACGGGAGTAGAATACGATTGCATCAACAATGTGGCGCTTGAGTAGTTTCTAAAGTATGTACAGGTACAGTCCAGTTTCCAATACTTTTAAAGCCTCATCTGAATACCTACTTATCATTAATTTTGGAAAACTACACGCTATATTAGTGTTAGTCTCAAAGTGTGTTGTTTTGAAGGTTAAACTTTTAAGCCAAAATAGTAAGACAGAGACAGTATTGTTGAGTTTAACTTACTCGAAAAACTATACTAAGAAAAAGAGTGTGTTTGCCTGTGTGTTTGTTTGTTTGTTTGAACACGCTCATCTAAGGTAATACTGGTTGGAGTTTTTGTGTTGGATAGTCCACGTGACGAGGAAGGCTTTAGGCGATGGTTTTCGCGTTGCATTATAATTATTTAACATATAACGGGACTAAACGCGATATTATTTTTATAAGTACCTGAGTACGTACTGCTTGACGTTTCGGCTGCGATGCTACAGCCAAGCAGTACCTAAGTACTCAGTAACTTATAAAAATAATGTCGCGTTTAGTCCCGTTGTAATGTTAAATAATGATGGTTTAAGCGGACGGAGTCGCGGGCGGCCGCTAGCTTATATTATTTGATATTTAATTTTTTATTTCAATAGTAAAAATGAAATGGAATATTAATCTCATCAATACTATTATTTTTTAAATGAAGCGAACAATTTGACCGTTGTTGAATGGACGCGGGCTGTCTATCAAGATCGAGATAGGCGACGGCGCTCGCTAGATTATCTTTCCTGGAGAAGAACATTGATTGATTGATTGTTACACTTTAGCTAGCATGAAGGAACTGAAGCACTTCTATTTTGACTAGTCATTCTCAATTTTAAAAGGGAAAGAAGACTAATACTGCTATACGACATAATAATAATAATAATAAATGCCTTGGACTAACACACCAATTGCCTAGCCCCAAACTAAGCACGAAGCTTGTACTATGGATGATAGGGAACGGATAGACATACTTAAATACTTTTATAAACATCCATGACTCGAATACAAATGTCGATGTTCATCACACTAACATTTGCCCCTAGCGGGACTCAAACCCAGCCAGGGTATCTGACCAACGGGCCTGTCATCATGTTTTAGAACTTTTAGAGTAGTAGCCTGGTAGTAAGAACGCCACCTCATGGTGGGTACCTTGGTTCTAATGAGCAGGCACGCACCAAATGTATAAGTGCGGAATCTATACCAGATCTATGTTGAAGAAAACCTGCGTGTTACGAATCAGTGTCTTGTGTGAAATGAAAAAGGTACACCACCCATTACAACTGTTTATTTCATACAGCGATAACGAACCTCATTATTGAGGGCCGATCGCTCCAAAGGAATTGAACCGTAGTCCTTTGGAGGAGGACATGTATATTTATGACATTTGAATACACAACAATATTGCAAGAAGATATTTAATTCGCTTGGTCGTATTATAAACCACTATGAGCGCTCTTTGCAGTGATATAATCCCAGGTGGACCTCAATATTGCGGTATGTCTCTAAATTGCATTTGTGAAACGAGATTTCAAACGTAAAATGTGAGCTAGTTCCGGATACAACTCGCGAAATGTTCTCCCTCAGGACTTTTCGCGGTTAATAAGTTTTGTTTATTCTAAAACGGAAACTCAAAACTGTGTTTTATGTACCCTTAAAACTGCAAAAAAGATATATGTATGTAAACCTGGCTAGCAAAAAGTATTAAAAATTCAACATTGCATTTTTTTGCAAGAAAATTCTCAATTTGAGAGCCTAGTAATTGGCGCCGACTCAAATTAGTATTTTTTGCTTTTCAGTTTTTTCGGAGGTTTAATTGTTTGTTAGAAATCCTGCCTCAAAGAAAGGACTTCTTATATGCTTTGTGTCAAAGAAGAACCGTGGGATAATATCAAATTGTAAAGCAATAAAAAAATAGATTTTGTGGTCTACAGCTTGTACCTGCGTGTCACATTATTTTGCAAAATAAATTACACAAAAATAGACATCGTTCTTGGTTCTATTTACTTTTTATTTTAATGGACCAGTGATCAAAAGAGCGTTTGGCTTCAGACGTCAAATAGAGCCACCCACTTCGGTTATTTGCATATTTTATCTACTCGTCCTCTCGTGGTTCCCTTAGATCTTTTGTGGATCGACAACAGTTTAACACTTAGTTTTCTTTGGCAGTTGACCTCAATTCAAATAAACTTTGTTACACTACCAAACGAAGTAAAACGTGCGTTTTAAATAATTGTGTTTTTTTTTTGTTTTTTTTGCTTTGTCGGTTGTAACAACCCTCGCCAGTGAAAAATTTATTATGTCGTTGACACCGACAAGTTTTTTTAAGTATCAACTTTTTCTAACATCCATTCTCTATAATAATGTTTTCTTCGACTGTAACTCATGAAATTCGCGATTCTTTCCGTTTATTGGTAAAACTACTTTTAAACGAAACTTATAATGGAATCACAATAAACATTTATAGGAAAACCCGACCATTCGGTTACTATTTAACATTACAACGAGACTAAACGCGATATTATTTTTGTAAGTACCTTAGTTAAAGTACCTTAGTTAGTAGTTAAATAATTATAATGCAACGCGAAAGTTTAAAGTTATATCTTACAAACCCATTTGGTTACTCTTCAGCAGCCGTGATCACAGCTTTAAAAGTAGTTTTATTTTATCCGTTCTCTATGCCGCGATAATCAATTATTCTTTCTTGCATGTAAAAGTATGTGGCATGACTTAGAAATGACCCATTTTAAAACTACATAGTCAACTACCTCATTTGCTTCACGACGTCCTCTCATATGTAGGTCGGTCGTATAACATGAGGCTTATGAAACAAATTGGAATGCAACTCAGGTACCGCGGATTTCCTCAGCTTTGGTTAATTAAAGGATTGTCTGAACTTCGTTCTGTTAAATTGAATTCAGCTCAAGTCGTAGAACTGGATCTTTTGTTATCTTAATAACTTCATTATGTGTTGTCAGCGTCGCAAGACTAATTTGTACTTTGATTTCTGAATCTTCAGCCTTTAGGTTCAATTCGTGCTGTCAGTAAACTTCTCGACTGGCTTACTTAAAGTAATATGAAATGGATAGCAATAGCAAAGGTAATACTGATATAAAATTTTAAAGTGTCGTGTATATTATTTTCTATGAGCAGCGGTGATCACCAACAGGTGGCCCTCTTGTTCGTTTGCCTCCCTATGATTTTTTTTTAATCTGCTGTCGTAATTATTTAACATGTCTTATATTTTGAGTAAACCTTTTATTGTGGGACTTTAGTGTAGATAAAGTTTTAGTTATATCCCGTAAAAGCCCCTACAGGCTAGATATATAGACTATAGAAGAGTCAAATACATTTTTTTTTACATAATAATATGACCCCATACGTCTAAACAAGAGGAGGATCTAATTAGCGAAGCTTAAAACTTCTCCGTTAACTTTACATCACACGTGAATTACTTTGCGGTGGATTCATGTAGAAACTTGCTCTTTTTCATAATTAGGTTAACATTATAAAGACTTTTGACAAGAAAATGGCTGTTGGCTGCACAAGAGGTACAAGGTGTACAGTAAAATGAAGAATATTAATATTCTCATTCATCACATTTTTAAATACATTTTGTTCTTGCGGTTGTGTCATGTTTGATTGTAAGCTAAACTATGAAATACGATATTTTAAAAATATACAAAAACCGTTTGAATTATTTTCATAACGTTCTTGGAGTCAATCATGCAGTTCACATTTTAATGACATTTAAAATAACCCATGTACTTCTGCAACTCCAAGAGGTTTCATGATAAGCGCTTTACAAGTCCGCAACAAATTCACAGCGATTGTGTGGTGTTTGCTGTGATGAAAATGTCCATCCATGTTGCAGCTAAACTCACAACATGGCATCTATGTTCAAAACATTTCGCCGTGCATGTTTGATATTGAGTGACACGCGGCTGATGGCTGGCTGGGGCGTGTACAGCGAAAGCTATTACTGACGAAATGCCAAGAGCGAGTCGTTCCAATCCCCAGTTAAGTAAATGTCTGTTCCGTAATTTCAACATAGTGGTTAGAAGGCATATCTTGGAAAACCTGTTCGTCGACGGCCGGTCCGTCGCCCTCACTACCGGTGGATTGACGCTGTAGGTGCAGACCACCAAGAGCTTGGAACTGAAGACTGGCATGAAACCGCAGGGGACTGAGATAGGTGGCGTTATCTTCTATAACAAGCCAAGACACACTTTGGGTCACTGAGCCATAAGATAAGTAAGTACTTTCATCATCTTCATTGCAGTTCTTACAGAATCCGTCATCTCTTCTTCCTCATATGGTCTGCGGCCACATGCATTCAGTTGATGCCAGCTTGCTGCTGGATATCATTCGTCCATCTCTTGGGTAGACTAGACGTCCTCTGTCGCGGCTGTTCATCGTTTAAGGTATCGCCATTCTTCTGGCCCAACGATTTAGGTCCATTCTGGCAATATGTCCTGCCCATCTCCACTTTCTGCGCTCTATTTCCTCGACCACGTCAATCACTTTCGTTCTCTGCTGAACCAACTCATTCCGTATCACTCGATCCGTAAATTACGGCACAAATTAACATTTCACGTACATTTTTACAAAGCAAACGTTGAAATGTTTTACCACGTAGCTTGATTCCGATGCTTTAGCATTGTTACGTGGTCGTAAATTTACACGTGAAAATAAATTTACGTGACGTCCAGACAATAGATTCTGGTTTTGCTAAATGTTTTAACTACAAAATAGCTACCTACGTCTAAAATTACTGGTATCCTTTTTACACGAGTTAGAAATTAGTATCAAAGGAAATGATGAATGAGAAATGGGTAATAAATATTTTATTCAAACCTTTTCCTAAACTTTATACGGTACCTAATTATTCTTAATGAATATTTAATATAAATTCTTTGTTCCTAATTTATTATAGTCAGCAATTTATCATGTTAGTTGGTAGGCATTTATTCATTTTGAAATTAAATTATTGATCAGTGTATTGAATTAAAGTTGTGAAGAAATTGGTATTAAATGCGCTCATTGGTTACAATAAAGCAAAACAGGCATAACAAAATCTAATTGATATAAAAAAAAATCGGTAGCAGTGTTCGATCAATCATAGTTATAACGGAAATTAGAGTAGTTTCAAAAGGAGAATAAACGCTGACCCTTACAGATCGGAACTGTTGAATGATTAAAACAGAAGCCATTCAGCTGAGGCACCAACGATCGCGACACATTGGTACATTCGTGACCCTTTTGTGCTCCGGACGTGCCGCCGTATGGGTGACATTGTTTTGCTTTGAAAGCCCATGGATTCTAGCCGAACAATTTCCATTCAATTATGGGCTTGATCCTGGCCTTTTGTCGCGTTTTTAGAATAAGGTTACTTCGATGACTGGCTTCTGTCCACGAGTTTCTTTGAATTTGTTTCTTATCACGTGTTTTAATTTTATCATTGATAGATTTAATATGTGCCACTGAAAAAGCTAACCAACAGTGAGTTATTTACTCGTACATAAATAAAAATTAATTGCTGTTCGTTAGTCTGCTTAAAACTTAAGAACGGCCGAAACTATTTGGTTCATTTTGATCTAAAAAAATAGTATCGAGATGATAACTAAAAACGAAAACTTTATTTTCTCACACAAACTGTCCTATCTGTCAAATGTTATGACACTGACAGTGGTGCGAACTTCACCGGGTCAGCTAGTAAGTGACTATTAATTAGTGAACATTAAGTACCAAATGCAGATTGGTGTTCACAAAATTAAGAGAGAATATGTCACAAATCAATACCAGTACTACGAGTTATATGTAAATCTTCCATCAAATATATTTGGGTTGACCGTAACATTTCACGGGACGTTATCAAAGGTTATGTGTACAAATGTATGTATGTCTATCCTTGCTGATAAATCGGTTATATTGAGAGAGGTTTATAGGACTTCGCAAAGGCAATATAATATCGTCTAGACTGATTCATCAAATCATGGAGAGTAGGAGTATTGTAACAAGTATTAAAATTATTCCATAACTTGAGTAAAAAATTGAGATTTATGAGGTTGTGCTACCAAAAAATTAAGCCTGTGAAAGTAAAACTGTTTGACGGGCTTACATTTTCTACAAAAATGACATTTTATATTATTTTGCCAACCTGTTAATATTTGCTGAATCAAACCTAGTACCTATCGGCAGTTGTGACAACTTTAGGGCCAAGTTCCAGCTTGTCCCAGAAGTAAATAAGCCGGTTCATAAATGACAGTATGGCTTGTTATATATTATTATGTATTTAATTGCTTTGGCATTTAGTGGGTGTGACAGTGCCTGCTGAGTAGGCGTATGTCTTGGAACTGTCAGTTACAAAAGAAGGGCTAATAAAATTCAATTTATGTGATAATGTCAAACCTTTATTTGTTTAATATAAATGTCAGCCAGACCATAACTATTTATAACGGGCTTCTATCGTTAAAGTCACACCTCTTATAATAGTAGTTATTTCGTTGTTATCATGTCACGGTCAAAATGATAGGTGAATGATAAGCTAAAAGCCTATAAATATTACTAATTGATTTATTTAAGTGCTTCATGTAACATGTCGAGTAAAAGACCATTTTCATGTTCTATTATGACTACTTCAGTAGAACTGCTTCTACGGGTCCTACATAAGGCAACTAAAGAAAGGCAATGTAGGTGATTGCTAAATATGTAATATCCAGTATCCGCATTGTAATAATACTGCAAAAAATAAAAAATATATACATGTATATAAACTTGGCTAATTTTTATACTCTTTCAGTTTGAAAATTTCGTTTCATAATTTCTAACTCCTTTGCTCAAGATTAGGCTTTGCTCAGTATTAGATCAGAAATGAACTATCTACCATTTAATTATAATCTAGATTCAGATCAGCAGCTATATAAAATCAAAATCAAAATTATAATATTCTTTATTTATGTAGGCCCCTGCAAGGCTCTTATAAATCAGTCAGTCAATAATGCAACTGAAATGACCGGAATCGAACATAAAATATTATTTCGCTTTTATACCGTATGGCATCCTATATTATGTTCGCATGTCAGCACTTCTGTTTCATTTCAAAAAAATATTGTTAGGTAACAATGAAAACATACGAGCTTATTCGAGTGATAAATACCACAGCCTAATAAAATCAAATCACATCTGGTCCATAGCGGGAATGTTCGAGAATATCTAACAACCGCTGGCCAGATGGCGAGATAACGTATGGAGAGTTAAGAGTTTCAACAGAAGTGCTTTATCACGACAAGACCTAAGCTAGTATATACCGTTATACTAGTCCATTTGAGAAGTTTTCTCGTAGAAGCTTAACAAAATTAATCGCTGCGAAAACTTCTAGGGGATAAATGACTTCTGTGAGAGAATACTGAGGGTATGCTATGTGTCATCATTATTTTAGTTTTGACACACGTTATGATCTTGTGATGAATATGTGACTTGCTTAAGACACAATTTATCGCTTTAGGTTTTCACATAAAAAAAAATACACCGATTTTATTTGAAACTAGCGGCCGCCAGCGACTCCGTCCGCATGGGTTTCGTTTCCGTACACAGTGTGACTATAGATTGCTAAAGATTTTGTCAATTCGAATCGAACCAGTTATTACTGTTAAAAATACTCCGAGCGCACTAATGAGTTTGAATTATAAGTAAAACAAACGAATCAGGTGGACCAACCATGCATGAATATGGGCTGTCATTAAAACCTCTTATACAATCGAGAAAAAATCTCGTCATCGCGGTTAAGGCGAACTCGCGTTCCGCAATGTCTTACCGCCATCTGTTATGCCAAATGTGCACTAATCTTAAATTGACGTTAACTGTTACTGAGATTAGCGCGTTCAAACCAATCTGGATCAGGATATTACACGTGTTATTGTGAGTCAACCATGAAAGATAGACATATGCTGTGAAGGGATATTTTTTAGGCCATTTTATGAAGAATATTTCCGTCATACATGATTTTGATGTAACTTTAACCATTAAAGCTGCACACGCGACTGAAGCTTAAGAAATGGAGTAAATTCTCCCGTTTTCCCCACATTTCCCTTCACTACTCTGCTCCTATTTATTGTAGCGTGATGAAAAGTATCCTATAATATGCCCAGGAGTATAAAGAATAATTGTACCAAGTTTCGTCAAAATCCGTCCAGTAGTTTTTGTTTCTATAAAGAACATACAGACAGACAGACAGACAGACAGACAGACAGACAGACAGACAGACAGACAGACAGACAGACAGACAAAAATTTTACTAATTGCATTTTTGGCATCAGTATCGATCACTAATCACCCCCTGATAGTTATTTTGAAAAAATATTTAATGTACAGAATTGACGTCTCTACAGATTTATTATAAGTATAGATGATACGTTGCTAATTCATCGTTATTATCATCATAAATTCAGTGCAAATGTCCAATCTTTCTAGGAGTGCTAGCTTTTTGTGTTGAATCCATTTTGTTGTTTTTAATATCTTATATTTTATTGTTTAAAAAAATCCGAAGACCTGAAAATCTAATTTATATTTATATACCTAATTTTATAAGTATTAGTTCTGTAACGAGGTGATGAAAACTCGCAGTAGTTGAAGTAATAGGGGCATATCACATTGTGCCTGTTCTGTGTTTTAATAAACATATATCACGTATACCATTCCAAGTTATGAGAATAAAGATAGGGGCGAACCTTTTTCTAGGGCAACTGCTAAAATTTTATCAACTCTCGCGTGTGTGAATATAATTTTAATGGGAATGCGGGCTACCGGGGTGCGGGAGTAATTAATTAAAGTTACAGAATTTACAACTAACCGTTTTCCATATGACTAGGCACTTAAAAAGCACATTCATTGTTTTGTTCTCTTTTAACGTTAGATTGACTTTTAAACGTGGCCAATCTAAACGAGTTTGCATAATATGGACTTTTTGTTTCGTTCATAAATGAACAATATTCCTTGTCAAAACTGTCAAATAAATGTTTTGTATATAGTAACTATACTCTGTCCACTTTATGAAGCGTCTTTTGACAGCTCACGCCCATGAAAGTTCGAATTGTTTTCGATTAATTTTCGAAAAAAGAATATTGTTCTTCATGGACGGTTACTACCAACTCAGTGATGTGCTACGAAAAACGATTGGAACGATTGTGCCCCCGATTACAAATAATCGATAGAAATAAATGCTATGAATAAATCTAAACTTCTTCATAACATGTTCATAAAGTATAATGTATATTTTACATTATAATCAACATTTGGATTTAAATTTCTTTACTAATATGACTTACTTGTTTTATATATATTTTTTTAAATTTATAAACTCATATATGGATTTATATTTGTTTACAATAAATCTAAGAAAATGTTAAATCAAAACGCATGTTTATCGAAATCGGTTATTTTTCACGTACCTAAGTCGAATAATGATAGTAGTACAATCGGATTGTTGTCACATTTGAGATACTTTATGACATCACCAATGTTGTCAATCGGCGACCTGTCAAAAGACGCTTCTTATAGTGGACAGAGTATAGTGGCGATAAATTCTATCGAACTTTGGCACATGTGATACCTGTTATAATAAAGAGAACTTACCAGTCTTAACCAGCTTGAAGGTGACTTGCTGCTGGTTCTTCAGCTGGTCGTTGTGTGTGGGGTGCGTGAGCTCGCGCAGAGCCATCTCCATCGGCGGCTGCTGCATCATGCGCAGCCGCGGCGGCGACGATTCCTTTGAGCGACTCAGCTTGCGGAAGAAACTGACTTTCTTCGATTTTGAACCTGCCAAAAATACCATTGCTTTAACCCAAAGTCATTATACAAACAAAAGAAGTTGTCACAGTTTACAAAATTCTATGTCATCGGAGCAGACAAAGTCTCTTTGACAGGTTAGTAAAAAATAAAACCAAAAACAACATCACATCGGAGGGTTAGATGAGTGAACATAGCCGTAACAAAGCCTTATTGTATTATTTTGATATCGTTTGTTTGTACCATGCGCTATGTTTGTGATGATCTTGTTAGACTCAATCTCAAATCCACGCTCATTCAAAAACCTTCGGAGGAGTGAAGTGGCGTTGGCGTCGAAGGCGAGGAGGTGCGGGCCGACGTGGCCGGGGACGCACTCGCCGGCTCGGAGTAGGGACGAGGCGGGAGGAGACTAAGCGAGGAGGTCGCGGGGGAGGGGAAGTGCACCGCCGAGACATCGGAGCGTCGGTCCGGCTCCGGGGTGGTCACGCGGATGTTCGCCCCGAACTGCGGCGTGCTCGCGACTTCGAACAGAGCGTCGAAGTCGCGATCGAAGATGTTCTTCCTCGAGAACGCCGGAGTCGGCAGCGGGGCGGGGAGCTCGAACTCATCGGGAGCGGGAGTCCGGACTATCTTGCCGAACTCGTTGTCCTCATGGCGGCCGAGCTTTTTGAAAAGTTTCGCCTTGGTCTTCTCGCGCAGCTTGGGTGGACGCTCGAGCGACGGCGTCGGCGACGCCGGCGCACGGTCCGGGGTCTCCGGGGGCGCCGTTTTGGGGACGGAAGCGGCGCGGGACGGGGCGGGGTGCGGGGGTGGAGGCTGCGCGGGCGGCGCGGACGGCAGCGGTCCTATGAGGACGTCGAGCGTAGGCCGCTGCCGGGGCCGGGGCAGCGATTGCGTACGGTATGTCAGGGAAACTACTTCATCCGCGGGATATATTACGTACATCCCTGGCGAGACCGCATCGCGCCGGCCCCTCGCGCCCTCCGAAGAGGATAACGCGCGTCTGTTGAGCTTACTACTACTTAATTAGTTGCCAAGTACACTTCTATTTTCGTTGTCACTTCAGGAAAAGGGGATTTCACAAACAGAGTGAAAGTGGAATGTTTTCAAGTAATGTCGCTTATGCGTAGAAGTGTTGAAGAATAATAAGGAATGTTTTATGAAAAGGAGTTTGAGCCGTATACGAGTGGTAGGGAAGTGGATTCTTCTTGTAGTTTCAGCCACAAGTCCGAACAATTCATCTTCATCCTATTCGAACAAAAGAAACGAACTTATTAAAAAACAATATAAATTAGTAAAGTTTTGTTGTAAATGTCTACGTTTACTGCAATGAAAACACACAGCGAACGGAAAACAAACAAACTCTCTAATCACGCAATTTGAGAGATGTTTACCGACACAAGAAACAGCTTAAGGAATACAAAACGAAGGAAAGACTTTTCAAATTTATCAGATTTACAAAACAAGGGATTACACGACACGACCTATTACGTTTAAAGTAATTTACGTTTGTACATTTGCTATAAATAGAAATGGAAATAAATATTTAGGGAAATATAAATTAGCAAGTGCTTAAAATTCACCTTGGATTAAATTCAGTTATGTTAGCACTAGCCTTCCTTAACTATATTATTAAATAATGTTACTATCCCACTTTTGTTTACAGTATACATTATTTTAAAACGCTTCTAATATATTTAGTATGTAATAATGATGAATACTTTTAACTACATATGTTATTAAAAGCAAAATAATAATACACTATAGAACACCGAAGCCATAGGTATCGGATAATAAAATAGTCACTCGAAATGGAAAACTACAAAAGATAGTCGAATTAACCTTTCCAAATATCCACTGGGCTGATTCTGATATTCAATTCACCGATCCTTTTTTAGTTCGCATTTCGCAATATGGACTGCTCTGGGAAAGTATTGATATGATTGTAAGCATTGTGAATTGTGACACACGGCAAACATATTTTATTTATCTGTTTTATTATTTTTATATATTTAATTTGTAAGGTATATATTAACATGTTTACGGTAACATTGTATACGGAGTGTATTGGCTACTGCGATACAAGCAAATTTTGCTTAGTGCAGAGTCACTAGATATAAGTATATGTAAACATATTTTTCGTGAATAAATAAATAAATAAGCAAATAAATAAATAAAATAAATATTAAAAAATGGCCTATTAAAGCCATTTTTATTTGCTACACAGAAATAATTTTAAGAATTTATTATTCTTGACGTTTTGTTTTCGATACTAAGGTATGGAGTAAGAGGTTTCAGAACAATTTAAATCGTTTTTTAATAATCGAGCATTGAATAAATAAAATAATTAGAATACATAAAATTATGTATGAGAATATGACGAGAAAAAAATATTTTGCTATCGATGGAAAATAGCACTGTATGCAATATTTAAGAGTAACAAAGTAAATGTTCAATATCGCAACGTTGTGAAATTTCAAGAGGAGCTCTCCAGTATGAGGCTTCCCCCGGCCATTGTTGGGTCTCTTGACCCTATTGTGCCCGCGTGTTCGGTTAACTTCATAAAATAACGATTTTAATAACCTATAAAGAAGGCATGGATGCCATCATAAGATGTCTCAACAATTTTTAAACAAGTTGTATGAAAGCGAAGATTTATTCACCTCAGAGACATAATCGTCGGTGATTTAAAGCCAACAAATATCCGACGGTATAGAATTATTTTAATTGCAGTCTTTTTACCTTTCAAATTATGAAAGAGTTTACTGGCACGGTGCCCTGAAAGCAATCTTATCACTTAGTGTGACGAAAACACGATTTATTACACTTTTATTACACTTTTAATATTTAACATGTTTTAAAACACATTATAATGAATGTTATCGTGAAGCGTATTGATGCGTGTGCACATAAATCATTAAGATTGTTTTAAAGACAAAATTAGATTGCTCAAATAAAATGAAACTTACACAAATCTACAATTAATATAATAAATCGGAGGAGTTCGCATATAAAAATAGTTGTTTATAAAGTTAGCGAAAGGGAAATCTGCTTACAAAGTTTATTTCTACTACTTCTTAACAGAACTGTTTGCACAACAAACAAAGGAAACGTTTCAAATGCAGAGTTTCGCAACCATGTATTTACTTGTAGAATTATTTTCTCTCAGTACATTGGTTTCCACACTTGATACTTAGTATAGGATTCTATAATATTCAATAGAGCTCATTAGACTAGAGAATGTCTCTTTTAGTATTAACATACTTAATAAGGTCTTACATCGTATGTACGTATATGTACGACCTAATTCTACCGAACCTTCCTATCTTACATTATACAAGTTATATGTTAGACCAGTTGCATTTCAGCAACGAATGCATATTGTACCTGAATATGCCGGTGATATTGTGGTACAGCATTTGACTCAATTTGGTTTTCGTGTTGTAGTAAATGCATACTCGAGTTTTGAGGGCATTGTGCCGCTATATTTGCTAAGGGGAATATTTTTGTCTGAATTTGTTTAGATGTTGAACAGAGTTTATACTCGGTTGTGTTTGATCGTTGATTCTGATCCCTGATGAAACGTAATTGGTAAAATTTAGGGTAAACAATAGCTGTAACAATCTTAAAATAGGATTAATTTAAGATTGTTACAGCTATTGTTTACTTTAAATGTCATTGATGTTATTTATCACAAAAAATATACGAAATCAATATCAAAATGAAGATAATGTTGGTTTAAAAATAAGGTGGTTTTGTAGTTTCAATGCATAGGAAAATTCAAATATTCGTTCTAGTAAATCGAATGAAATGTTATATAAATATTTCAAAATTTTAATTGACAGGCCAAATATTATTTCGTCCAGCTACTTTCAGAAACTTTAGTGGAGACAAGCCTCAGTCTCGTCAAAGCAGCTGAAGGTAACGACGCTACAATACCATTATAATATAAAGAGAGAGAGAGACTTCACGCTCTCTTAAAATTCTCCACTATAATGAGCATGGCGGTCCGGCGCCATTGTGTGCTCCACTCGACCCCGTTCATTCACTCTCACAGTTTTCACAGTTCCGTTTGCCACATATGTTATTTTTTTCATATCGCTCTTCACTCCTGTTCGGTCTGGAATATTTTATTGAAGGCTTAGACTTTTAGTTTTTATTTATTTCTTTACAAGACCGCGGTGAAAAGGGGCATATGTATTTGTGTTTGGTTGAAGACAAACTAAATAAAATTTACGTCGAGACCGACCCGAAGTAACTACGATCAAAATGTGTAGAAGTATCAGTAGTCTGTATGATTTTTTTTAAACATATAAGTGAACAATAATTAATTTTAACCATGATTAAAATGTGTAAAAGTATCAGAAGTGCGTAAAAACTTTTGATTAAATAAATGTTTTTTTTAAACTAAGGGAATACAAATGCATCGTTCATTATTATCCATCATTGTAAGCTGTTAATGCCATTTATAGTCCAGGAATTTTAGATTTTATCTGCGGAATAATTCCTAGTGAGCTGAATTTTTGTATACACCTTTATTATGATATTGTAATGATGATGTGAAAAATCGACATTGATATCGTGCCGGCTAAAAAAGTTATAGGGGTCCAAACGTCACGAAAATCAGTTTTTGTCAAATATCTCGCGATCTATTGCTCAGAGGTCAATAATGGTTTCATAAAAGTTGTTCGTCGTAAAATTGTCTACAAAAAAGGTCTCTTGCAATTTTCTGTAGAATTAACCGTTTTTGAAATAGAGACTAGAACGCACTCACATATGGTATTGTATACCGTACGCCGCATACCAAGGCATAAACCCTATTGTTTGTTTTTTCCCTTTTTCGTTTGTGTGTTTTTTGTTAGAATGATGATCTACATATAGAAATATAAAGGACTTGTAATACTAGTACAGTCAGGAAAACAGGAATATCAACTATAAAAAACTAAGTGGCATTTTTTTTGTCACTTTATAACTCAAGAACGGGCTCACCGATCCAAACCAAATTTTCAGGGTCTGTACAGACTATTTAGTAGATGTTTTATGTGAAGTTTGAACAAAATCGGTCGCTTCACTTTATACGTAGCGGAAGCACGTACCGTTCCGCTAGTGATGATATAGATATGCAATGTGAATTTTAGCAATTTTGATCCACGATCTGCGAAAAAAATCCTAGTGGGCTGAATTTTTGTATACGCCTTTATTGTGATATTGTGATGAAGATGTGAAAAATCGACATTGATATCGTGCCAGCTAAAAAAGTTATAGGGGTCCAAACGTCTCTGGACATAGCATATCTATATCATTACTAGCGGCCCGGTACGTGCTTCGCTACGTATAAAGTGAACGACCTATTTTGTTCAAACTTCACATAAAACATCTACTAAATAGTCTGTACAAACCCTGAAAATTTGGTTTGGATCGGTGAGCCCGTTCTTGAGTTATAAAGTGACAAAAAAAATTGCCACTTAGTTTTTTATAGTTGATATTCCTATTTTCCTTACTGTACTAGTATTACAAGTCCTTTATATTTCTATATGTAGAACATCATACTTACAAAAAACACACAAACAAAAAAGGGAAAAAAACAAACAATAGGGTTTATGCCTTGGTATGCGGCGTACGGTATACAATACCATATGTGAGTGCATTCTAGTCTCTATTTCAAAAACGGTTAATTGTACAGAAAATTGCAGGATACCTTTTTTATAGACAATTTTACGACGAACAACTTTTATGAAACCATTATTGACCTCTGAGCAATAGATCGCGAGATATTTGCGAAAAACTGATTTTCGTGACGTTTGGACCCCTATAACTTTTTTAGCCGGCACGATATCAATGTCGATTTTTCACAGCATCATCACAATATCATAATAAAGGTGTATACAAAAATTCAGCTCACTAGGAATTATTCCGCAGATCGTGGATAAAAATTGCTAAAATTACTGGACTATTAAAATTTACAATGCCTTGTCAACAGCGAACACCCGTATAGTGTGTGTCATCTCGCATGAAGTCATAAAATTATATGTACTGTTTACAATGATTGGATAGTGAGGACTGGACCATTTACACATTCTATCTGGCTACGTGCCGAATGAGTTGGGCATGTGGGTGATTGACACACGTCGCAATCTGCAAGCCAATAATAGATATACAGCTAGGCACAATGTAGCATAGTTAATGTATGAGTCGATGACATATTGTGCGCTGTAACTATGTGTAACTATACAAGCACAAAACTGGTTATCTGCGTGCTTCGCAGTGCATGTTTGTTTATGGGTGAGACTCCACCAAAGCGGAGATGTATAGTTAGCAGCCAATAGGATTTTGTCTTTAAGGGTCTAGCCACAGCTACGGCGACGAGCGACGCGACGTGTGGTGCGGTGAGGCCGGCGACGTGATTTGCGGCAATAGTCGCGCATCTCGTCGCCGATAGCTGTGGCATACTTCATACAATTTCCTTTATTTGTTTTTTTCGCTCGCCCCTTTCGCCGGCACAAGACGCATCGCAAGTCGCATCGCTGTGGGCTGTGGCCAGGGTGTAACACGTGACCAATCTCAGCATTCAAATCCTATTGGCTACTTGCGGCACATCTCCGGTCCGCTCGCACATCTCCGCTTTGGTGGAGTCTCGCCTTAACCGTTGGTCCTGGCTTCATAAGCAACACGCACAGTTTAAGGCCCGATCTTCCTACCCATCATCATCATTATCATCATCATCATCAGAGCGCCTCTTCCGGTTGCATACTCGGGCATTTTTACGGAGCCCAGGAATCGCAACAACTATGATCCTGAATTGACCAGCTTAATATTAATACGAAACGAAATCAGATTTTTATAAATAAGAGGTAAAGTGAAGCCATGTTTAAGAACCACGCAACCATTCTTCGTACAAATTAGGTACCATGACATTTCTAACTTCGTCACTCGACTTGAAACCAAATAAAGTTACTTAATCAAATTGTTTTATGAATACCGAATGAGAATAAGCTGACTTTTGAAATCCAAAAACATTTCTAGAGAGTCATAAATCTTAGCTTAAATGATTTGCTTTCCAAACAGAAATAAATAATAATGATTGGTTACCGAACAAAGGATTCCTCGTGAAGTTGATTCAAAGTAATTTAAGTTTTACAACAAACTACCACTAGGTATTTGTGAGTGTGGCTTACCGGATTTCAATAAAATATAAATACTTGATGGTAGTAGGTAAATATTGTAAAAAAATAACGGTTTTACAATTATAACTTAGGACTTTTACACTTATAACGGATAAAATCAGATACAAACCTAGTTGCAAAATTAAACATCCGTAAATGTACATATTATGAATGTTATCAAATCTTATTTGGTCTCCTTATTGAAAAAAAAATCTTGCTCACATATACACTTTACACTTACACTATGTCAGTCCGATAACGGATAAAGGATCCGATGATGTTACTGTACCTCATATGATATTTTAAAATTCTAATATCATGTACAAATAATAAGCAGCTCGATCAAGTTATCTTCCTATTTTATGTCAAAACACAAATATGAAAGAACTTAAAATATATTATTAAAAAATGTTTTGAAGCCTGCCTCAAGTTTTGCCGATAACATCACCGATCACGTGATAAAAATACGACGCCTTGAGGCTGCCCGATAAATTCGAAGTTAAATTATCAAAAAATAAATTGAAATTTTACTTTAGAGAATTTTGGTTTGGTTAGTGATTTTATTGCTTAATAAAGAAATGATGCATAATTTGGTTAACATTTAATAATACTTATTCGTGAACACAAAAGCCTTATACATAACTATTCCTTGCAAAATAAATATTGAGAAATTTTATTTTTGTAGAACAAGATGCCTTGTCATATTTTCATTTAATGATGGGGACTATTGTATTACGCTAGCGTTTGATGCCCGATTAAATATACCACCATTCATAAAATATGACTATTAATTGTTGTGTGCCATGGCCATTGTGTGTCCTCAATTAATTTTATATTCAAACGTCTTTCCGTAAGTTATATTTAACCACTAGCTACGTTTTACTTCCTTGAATAATCTTTATTTTTAATGTAGTTTCTAATCGAACACCGTATTGATGTTATCATTACTTTACTTGATAATCGAGAAAAAATGCACATTTCGTTTTATTTATACAATCACTAGTTTTTTCAGCCATGTTCAGAGTCCTTCCGAGGTAATATGAAAAAAAATAAATAAGATGAACTAGTATAAAGTAACCTTTTAATCTTTTCAGTTCCTTAAGCTTCAAAGTTTGAACTATGGGGAATATGTATGTACCCGATAAATGAAGGAAAAAAAGCAATTATAACCATTCCAGCCATCCAAATATCTGATTTATCCATACTAATATAGGTAATAAAGCGAGTTTTATGTTTTTTTTTTGAACGCGCTAATCTCAGGAAATGCTGGTTCGAATTGAGGAATTATTTTTGAGTTGGGTAGACCATTAGACGAAGAAAACTTGCAGCCTTAGTATAACACAGTGTGCGGAAACCGAAATTCACGCGGACGGAGTTTCGGGCGGCCGCTAGTCGTTATTCCAATGCTGGCATAGTGCATACAAATGGTGCCATTTCATTACATTAGAACTATTCGTGACATCGTGCCGCGGTACGTGGATTCAATTAAGTTTTCAACGGGGTGTGTGGAACTGCGGATGCCTACGCGGCGTAGTGACTGTCGCGGCATCTCGTTATTAAATCGGCACCTGACTCGATAGCGAATCGATATAGATATTACTGAACGATTACACGACGAAAAGATTCAATCAATCTCATGGAAGATTTAACTGCGTAGGTGAAAAATGGTGAACTTTAAAAAACACGGTGTATTTTTAGGCTCTAGTTTTAAATTCCAGAGGAAATCTTGATAAGCAGTTTCGATAAATGCTACACCTTTGTTATAAATAAATTGATTGATTTCAATTCAACCCACGAGGTGGAAATAGTAGGATACAGGCTATCATCAGTGTTGTCACTGCCTGCCTGTCAATAAATAAATAAATAAATATCAACATTTAACAATAAGTGATCCAAAAGAAGCCTTTAACAATAAAAATAAGGTAAATAAATAATACTTATTTGTGATAGCTTTGAAGATCTGAATAACTGATAAATAATATACAACCTTTGAGTAGTTCGTAAGTACCAGTTGTCAAGAGCAGGAGCTGACGACGCGACGTCAAGAGAAGTGTCACAGCATAACGTATGATGTCATCTGTTTGTGACGTGGAGTACTTGACATATAGTACTAATGAAGATGTTGTGGTACTCAAATCAGTTGAAGTTACATCTGTATTTTGTGTATTACTCTCGTCACTCGTATGTTCTTGTACTCATCTGTCAATTAGTTTCGCAGTTACAGCTTTATTCCTTTGTTTTAAGCTGCTCGCGATATCATCAAGAGAAGTGTTGTTACACTACAGCATAACATATGACGTCATCTGATTGTGACGTGGAGTACTTGACACTAGTACTAATGAAGATGTAGTGGGACTCAAATCCGTTGAAGTTACATCTGTATTACTCCCGTCACTTGTATGTTCTTGTACTACTGTCATATTAATTTCGTGACTTTATTGCTTTTGTTGAGCTTCTTGTGCCCGTGATATTTGACATGTAGATTCAAATAATATAATGAAGCAGTTGAAATGTCAAGCATAATAGGTGAATCATAGAATCAACTTCATTTATAAGGAGTACTTGACTTATAGTATGTACCTAGTAATGAAGATGTAGTGGAAGTTGGTACTCGGATCGGTTGAAGTTACATCTATGTATATTACAACCATCACTTGTATACTCTTGTATCTGTCATATGTATTTCACAGTTACGGCTTTATTGCTTTCCTTTTAAGTTTCTTGCTCCCATGATTTGTGACAGGTAGATTCAATAAATATGAAGCAGTTGAAGGGACAAGCAAAAGTCTTTAGTCATATAAACGTATTCATTTGTACAATCCCAGGCTCTTTTGTTCATATATTTTAAGTAACTTTTTAGTAGTTATGGTTTACTTATAGTAAGCATCGCGAGCTAAATTGAGTACAATTTGTAACTATAGGCACATCTGCATGTCATAGAATACACGCCACTCAATAAATTATCATTTTTAAATCTGTTTCGTAATATTCTTACAACTATGTTTATTTTTGTCCCATAGAAAACATACATTCGACAGCTGCGACTAATAAAGCATGGAAACTATTATAATATGTATTTTTTTCCACAAGATAATAGTTGACTCGGCCCACCCACATGGTTAATTAATTTATATCTCTATAAATTATAAATGTCAAACAATATTTGGCCTGACAGGCTGTAATTTATCACTTTGCCAAGCCTTTATATTTATTTACATAATAAAATAAAGTCAGATGTACAAATTATTTGCCGTTTTATTATAATAAAACTGCAAAGTGACTTCTATACAAATAATTTTTATATATTCTCAAGACTGATTTGGTAGAAATGCTGTGTAGTTATCTATGTTTAAAACTTACTCCTACTCGTAGAAATAAATTGATTCATTAAACACGACTAAAGCGTGAGTACTCAAAAAATACATATGAAAAGATAAAACAAACGAGAGGATTTAATTAGTTCTTTACGAACATAAAACAATGGAAGCATATTAACAGGAGCTTAATTATGATGTAGGCACTAACAGCGAGATCATTGGAGAACCAATTAGTAAATGTACGGTACGCGTGAATGCTACATTGAATGAAAATCATTTAAGCCGCGTACGAATTTCTTGTTGCTGTGTTACATACATTTATTAGCAAAATATTATATTCCACCTCATAATTCTATTAATAGGGTTTCGCGAGAAACTTCCGATTAACAGTGAACATAAAATGGTTTTGAAATAACAGGTGGAATTCGTTGAAAATGGAATGCTATATTCCATTTTGAATAAACCCTCTTATGGTATTTCGAATCATACTTATTAATAACATGGGGTAAACATTTCAACTATTTTACTGCTGAAAGTGTTATTATTAAGTATCATTATGCAGTATATCTTCCATCAATAACTGAACGATTCAGTAAGGTCGAATGACATTAAGTATAGGAACACATTAGGCGGAAAAAGCTTCAAATTTTGGCGTGACTACGCCTAAATGTATTTTAAATGGAAGATGAGATGAATTCGCACGCAACATAATATTGCATAAAAAATGCATTCCCGCCGAACTTTGGTCGCGTATTTTCAGCTTTGTTTTTTTCTACACTAGCACTTCAGATTTTTTTATAGTTGACGTGTTTTGTATTATGTTCTTGATTTAGAAAGACTCATTATTTTAGTGTAAACTTTTTTAATTTTTCCTAAAGATGGAATAAATAATTTTAAATTATAATTTTCTTATTTCTTTTGAGGAAAAACATCTGAATTAAAGGGATATCAAGGAAACATGTATAACGAATACGTTTATAGTAAGTATGAAAATTTATGATCTAGAATTACTACTCACTTTATCCCCCAGACATATTTCAGCAGCGCGATAAATTTTACTTTAGGTAACATTGAAAGCGCAGGCACTATTTGAATCCCTAGATAACTTGGTTACAATGAAATATTTAATGTATTGTGTAATACTAAGTAGGGGATGAATGAAAATTAAACTACTACTGACATATTCCAATTGTTGTGAAAATTTAAAAATCCACAGAATACTAAAATAGGTTTTAAATAATAATTGATGCTTATGTCGCAGGCGTTTTGTAAGAATCGTCTTTTTACATATCGACGGTGGAAAGCGGAAGTGGCGTATCTCAAAAATTGGCAAAATTTTTTTTTGATGCCATCATGTTAAGAAAAAAATCCCGCGTCGATTGGTGTATGAATCGTCTTTCTACGATGAAAAAAAATTGAGATACGTCAACGATTTTTTGCTAGTTTTTTTACAATTCACTTGACCAATTGCTGTAAATAGTCAAAAAAACGCAACTTTTGGAAATAAAACAGATACGACAATACTTAATACGGTACGGTAGTACGGTAAACAGTTACAGCACTCTTTTCCTGAGTTCAACATTGATATTGATTGAGATACATCATTTCTGCCGCTGCAAAATCTTACGTTGTCGAACATACAGCAAATTGACCGAACTGACGTGAATACTAATCAAATAGTTACTGCATTTTAAACGTCATAAGAGTAGAGTCTTGTTTCTGACCCGCTGCGTCGCGTGTCCTGCTTACGCCATTTTGATCGCTCGGTATTTGTGCGTTATAGCCGATAGTGAGAAAGCGGAATTGTTAATTCATTTTATGAACTAACCAAAGTAGGAAATACAAGCGCCATCTCTCCTTTACCACGAGGTCCTCGCATAACAGATTGCCACTAGGGTCTTTTCCACAGCGGCACTTGGAAATATCCAGTGCAGCTTTGACCCTTGTACGAGCTACTCTGAACACAAGCTTCTGCCCTTTTGTCGAGTCCAGCTTATCATAGTGCGGTTGTAAGTGGTATCGGCAACAGCTTGCTTTGCGGCTCGTTGTGCAGCCTCGTATCGTATTCAGGAGATCTGGACAATTGCCACTATGAGATGAAGGTTTGATTTGCCTTGATCTCTCTCTGATCTTCTCCGTTTCACCACTATGCCTCCTTGTCACACTTGCGTGCACCCCTTGACATCCCGAGCATCTTGATGCAGTTTGTGATTGCATCCTGAATCCCATCCCAGTGGTCTTGGACTGGTTTGCCATCAGCATCGGCACATTACGCCAATCTCTGATGCAAACTCCTGGGATCTGGATTGATTCAGCAGCTACTACCTGGCGTCAGCAACATTCAAGGGATTTCTCAGTAGATCTTACGTAGAGATCCATAAAAAGGTGTCGGTGTTGAGCAGTGAGACTCTCACTGGTTATGGCTTTGCAGTTAGCCACTTGGAGATGAGGTACCTCCTAGTGAGCAGGTGATCAATTTGGGTAGCATGCCGCCCGCTCCTGTAGGTGATTAGGTGTTCGGTTGTGTGTGTATACGTTGCGACCGCCGTATCCGAAACCACCGTGAGGTCGTCCAAACTCCTCACACCTGTCACACACATGGCCGTTCAGATCGCCTCCCAAAACGATCCTCTGTGAAATCGGGAAGCCACTCAGCAAATCTCCAAGTTGCTTCCAGCACCTCACCCTGTCAACATCGCTACAGCCGGCCTGCGGCGCATAAGCTCTCATCAATTGGGGCGTGACTTCATCAATTAGCAACTTAATCACCATCAGCCGATCACCATTAAAAGTTCATACAGCTAAAAAGCCCTATAGAGTTTATCTTTTCTTTGAGATACAGCAGATCCGCTGCATGGAAACTGAAGTCTACTTAAATAAGCCATATATTTTACCTAACAGATACGACATTTCTGCTGCTCGATATTTTAACATCAATTGCTGTAACTAGTCGAAAATCAATGAAGCAGTAACTCTAGAATATTCTAATCAACTTCATATAATAAACTTTTATCAGTAGAAAAATCATGTAAAATTGCAGCTTTCTAACTTTCTTAATTTAAGAGATATGAATTTTTGAAATAGTTTTTTTGCTCTGGTGTAAAGTTGGACTTTTTGAGATACGCTACTTCCGCTTTCCACCGTCGATATGGCGTCGGCATTTTGCAAACGGGAAGCGCTTTGTAAAATGCCTAAGGCATTTTGTTGTTGAACTGAATGATGTCAATCTACACGTTATTGGTTTGTCGCAGGCATTTTGTAAGAATGGTCTTTTTACATATGGCGTCGTCATTTTGCAAACTTACAATATATTTATTTAATAAATATTTATTTAAACAAACAAACTCGAGAAATAAAAATATTCTTTAAGGGTTAAAAAAAAAATAACCTACTTCCGTCAGAGTAGTACTTCTGCATACTCATTGACATCATTCAGTTCAATAACAATATGCCTTAGGCATTTTACAAAGCGCTTCCCGTTTGCAAAATTCCGACGCCATATGTAAAAAGACGATTCCTACAAAATGCCTGCGACACATACATGTATTAAATAGACATATTTATATTGTTCATGTATCAATGTTTGTTCCGTACGGTGATCGAAGCGGTGACCTATTTGGTCAACAACTTAATCATTACACCAAAACACTCATCAAGAAGAGTACTCAGAAGGTTAAGAGGAGATATATGTGTATATTACTACCGTGTAAGCTTTGCTTTACATTAAGGTACGTAATGCGATTTCAGATTCCTCCCTTTCAGAACCATAAAATGCTTTGCTCCGAACCGATGGAAATGGAATTTGGGTTTCGAAAAGGTTTTCGGTGCTACCGAATATCAGGTTGGTCAGTTTTAGTTAGCCTGAATAAGTCTGAATCAGTATCGAGCCTGAAGTTATTTGAGACTAGCCGTCAAATCAGACTTATTTCGCAGGAAATCCTCTAAGATGTTTGCTAATTAATTATAAGTTTCGTAACGAAATGTAAATTTGATATACCGAAATAGCATCGTATTTCATAATCCAAGAGTATGTTTGTTAAATGTGGGAAAATGTGTAATTATGATTAAATATTACTTGTTAATAATGGACTAATAACTCCATTGAACCATATTCCAAAAATAGTTCATACACCCTTCTCAAGTTAATTCGGTGCGTGTTTGACTATTTGTATCTAAGTGATAACACACTGGACGCATAAAACGCGACCGCAAGTCGGCGGCTATGCATTTTCCATTAAAAATTACGCGACGTTATTTCGGCATGGTGTGTTATCATCTTCCATTCAAAATACATTGCAGGCTTAGTCTCGCCGAACTTTGGCGGCGTATTTTCCGCCTAGTGTGTTTTTTTACTAAGACAAAATAAAACTTATTATGGATAAAATGAATTTTAAATGGACATTGTATGCTATTTAAAGGCTTAAGTTGTGCAAGTATATCTGAGGCGTGAAAGCATCCAGTCCTTATCTCCTCTTCCGTTTTAGTTGTTTAAAACTTTGCTACTTGGTTCAGAGAAAGGAGCAGTTTAGAAAATGAACTTATAATTGACTCCGCTTTGTCCTGAGTCTTTAAATAAAGCAAACACTAATATATAGGGATAAGACTGTAATTGAGTGTTGTAAGTCATACCTACTCATTATGTATGCCTTACGTTTCTTTGACAGGCCCGTAGTGGTCGAAGACCTAGGTTATAATTCAAAGGTTTTGAATCCCGCTAGGGGCAAATGTTTGTCTGTTGAGTCATGGATTAAAAAAAAATTGTACGTCTATCCGTTCCGTATATAGCATCCATAGTGAAAGCTTAGTTTGGGGCAAAGCATTTAGTGTATTAGTCCTAGGAGTTTATTTCTCTAATTTTAAATTTTCGTGCAACTTAACGACCGCACTAAACTTATGTACTTAAATACAATGAAATACACCCGAAAAAAATAAACAATCATAATAAAAGTTTGTCCTAGCTGGGATACAAACTAAAGAGTCCTGTCTCACAATATTGGGTCACAACCAAATCCGTTATCAAAACACTCATCAAAACAAACGAAAACAAAATATCCCTATTTCAACACGCTATGTAGTAATGTATTCTCTGCATAGAATTAACCCAGAAAACTGGAACGATGTCGTGTCGTAAGTGTCGCCTGTCATTAGCCGGGGAACAGGCAATTGCGGGTGCAACTCATTTCCCTGGACATATCAGTTTCCGATATAGGTCGCAATGTTTGAATCGCTAGACATAGACGCTGCGATGGTCGAGTGGTTCAAGAACCGGGCCATGGTCTCGAAGTCCTGGGTATGCCCTGTCAGAGACGAACTTCTTAGTTATCCATGGATTCTCCGTGCGGGTGCCGGGTCCATCGCGTGGAACAGAGAGGAATGTCAGTCGGCGCCTGGGACTTTCGACCCAGCGTGTAGGTTTAAGGGCCCCTTTATAGTATACTATCGAACATTCTGTCGGTTTTTCCGAACAAAGCGTGGATTTGTGATCACCAATCCTCATTTGGCAAGCGTGGGGATTAAGCCAAAGCCCATCTTTGTAACGAAAACATGATTTTAAATGAGAGACCTTTGCCCTGCATTAAATAGTTGCACTCGTAAAATTTGAAAGTAAAATCACATTAGCCCATATTGTATACAAAAAGAAAATAAATACAAACCGGCTAACAAAATTTATTCATAAATATATTTTTTTTAATTACCTTTTTCTCTACATTGCTAATTCAATTGGAATCAAGTTCGACAATAAAAAGAACAGACTTGATACCCTGGAAACTCCTACCCACGACGTATCAACTACTTATCTACTAGAACGTTGATGCACATTCCTAATGCACCGATGCAATCTATTTCGAGATGTCTTGTTTAGTCTCACATACTAATGTTTAGAACTAGTTGTCATCAGCTGTGGAAACAAAGTTGTGAATAAAATATGTCCATTACTGGCTCTCCTATTAAGATGGTTTAAGGGATTGTGGATTATGGCATTTTCTTGAAATAAGTTGGGTGGCCATAATTTCTCTTGTTTGTTCTGTTGAAGTAGTTTTGAAACAGCCACATGATTGTTACTGATTTTTAATCTACACTAACAAAATAAAGCTAAAGAATTTGTTTGTTTGAACGCGTTAATATCAGGAACTATTGGTACGAATTAAAATTATTTTTTGGGTTTGAAAGTACTTTTGTCGAGGAAGGTTTTAAGCTATAGTACATATAACACTATGTGTGCAGAAACCTAAATCCACGCGGACAAAGTGGACGGGCGCTAGTACAAAAATATTCTGTCGTTGCTTATTTTGCTTACTTTGCTTACTTCAAACTACACTGTCTTAAAATCTTTTGAACGCCTCTATCAAAGCAAAAACATTCATTGGATTTTTAAAATTCTATAATGCTATAGTTAGATTCACAATTTTAAAAATTTCCTAAAGCATGTACTCGTACAACAATGTATGTACAGTCACGAGCAATAGCATGTATACACCTCGACTCTTATGTCAAAGCAGTAAAGTACATATTTCAATGTGTTTGTTAATTCAATGTTGCTCGCTCATGACTGTAAGTGAACAACACTGTTGGTAAGTTATAAAGACACAATTTGCTTAATGGTAAAGGGATACGATGTGCATTGCACGCTAGCCGCTTTTACATGAATATTAATAGAGCAAATCAATATTCTGTAATATGAATATTGTACTCTTCTGATTGCCTCCACAGCGCAGACCGTAGCTCTAGGATTTTATAACGGAAATCTGCGATTGGTATTTTACAGATGGGAAAATACTCAGTTCTTCAACGGAGTTTGGAAGTGGATGATTTAATTTAACCTCCGTGCTTCAGATGAATCTATAAAGTCGATTAAACTGATATCTCATTTATTAAAAAAATACAAAAAGAAAAATAAATAAATAAGAATAAAAACAGAACTAAGTTACAAGTTATACAGTCTGTAAAAAAGAGTGTTGAATTAAGAGTCCTATTCTACTCCTTTTGAAACAAAAGTAAAAGAAAATTAGGTCGTCCGACGAACAGACGTTATTTATAAAATTTGGAATAAGAATAACAAAACAGCGCATCATCTAAAGATATGAAAACGGCTAAAAATAAAGAGGAATATCGAGTGGTTCATTCATAAAGTTCTGTCGGTCGCGGACGACAATTTTACGACGACTCATTTGGCCGCACAGCGTCGAATGCGCTGGAACAACTTTTAAAATACGTAAAAATTCAGTCATATGCACAGAAACATAAATATTTAGGTCATTGATGAAATAGTAACTATTATCTTTCATTAAAGTGGTAAGTAGTGGATATTGTTATTGTAAACTGGCTTAATTTATCTCTAGTCCTTGTGTTAAAATTAACCGCTTGAATTTATTCAAGTGTATTTGATTTAGTGAAACGAATAGTATTCAGGAAATTAGATGTTTATTCGACACAGATGGTAGGTATAAATACAAGGGCTGATATTTCTGATAAGAATATCTTGACGAGCAATCTCCTCTGAAATATACATAATATTTGTAATAATGGAGACTGGTATAAACATGTTATTGCGCAAGATTTATTCATAAACATCCGTTGAATATCTTGTATCTTCTTGGGCCGAATATATTGTCTAGAATATTGTAGTGAAACTACATAGGTGGTTAACGGAGTGCCCAATAAGTTAGGCAAGGACTAACAAACAATAAAGTGTCAGGGACAAAACGAAACTTTAAAAATATTTAATACAAGAAGACTATGTCCCAAAACGTTTAATGCCAAGTAGACAAATATATAAAATTTTTGTAAACTTTTTAAGGCGTTTTATTTGGTATAAATGTTGTATCTTATAAAAACAATTTAAAATAACGCTTATTGTATCCCCCAAAGGGGACATCATCCGTCTTCGCTAGTAAACAAAACCACTCGCCTTAATGTTAATGAATGAGCAATTTAACTTGAATCTCAAAGACATGTCAATGTACCATCGAAATAAATGATGGATGATAAAGTGATACTCTCTGGTCACTGGGTGTCCTTAAAACAAATTTCCATTGATTTCTTTAATTTTAATATCTTTGCACTCGCACCTATTCATTAAACTATTCAAAAAACTTTAATTCTTAAACTTCATGAATATAGATCGGAGTAATAATATTTCAGATAAATATACCTATTATACATACACATATTCTGCTCCATTCAAATAATATGCCAAACCAAAAACTAACAACAAGTTATTTATAAAGTTTCGCCATAATGGACCCAATAAAACCTTTACATTATCAAAACACGAAACCTCGTTAACACCTTACACAAACATTTGTAGTAGCTAATTCAGAAATAGAGAATAGTAAAAACAGCTTTAATCGTGCAATTCACATTAAAGCTTAAAGGTTTTAGTTAAATGTTACGGACTGCTCGTTAAGTAAGTTTAAATTATTTTAGTTGTTTTTTTAGTCACGAGCGTAAAGCATTAAAAGTCTGGAGCGACACTCAAATTTATTAGTTAAAAGTGTGAAAAATGTGAATGTACTGTTGTAAATGTCTTTGGTGTACTGAAATAAATAAATAAATAAAGAAATATATTAAATATGTAAATTATATTTGTTTCGTACATTTATTGTTACCTGCAAAAGTTAAGATGTCTTGATAATTATAAATAAACTAGCGGCCCGCTCCGGCTTCGCCCGTGGTACTTGTCCACTATTTAATGGATGATATTATATCTATTAAAAAAAACCGCATCAAAATCCGTTGCGTAGTTTTAAAGATTTAAGCGTTCATAGGGACATACAACACACATAGGGACAGAAAAAGCGACTTTGTTTTATACTATGTAGTGATATAAAACAATCAATAAATGAAAGAAAACTGTTGACTTTAGTATTCATCAATCATTAAGAGTTTACTTATGTCACTGACAACTATAATCCGGATTCGTTTCGGCGATAATCCACAGAGTTCTCTGAATATTCACTCGATGACAAATAGTCAATCAATATGACCAATTCAGGTTGAGGTTACAAAGATTATGGATTGCGTCATACTGGCTGGCAATCCGAGCGAGATGAGCGAGCAAAGCGAGCATTCCATTGCATTATGCATTGGAAATATTTTACTCAGTTCTCTCGTGATGTCAAAATTTTAGTTGTATTTCTCTATTTAGGCGCTAATTGTATAGACAAGTCTCACAAATGTAGTGTTCGAATTATCTTTATGATAATTGTTAATTATTTTACTTCATCATCTTTTGCCTGCCCTGTTCCCAGTTTATCTGGGGTCGGCGCAATACGTTGACTTCTTCTATACCGGCCTATCATTCGTCATCGCGTCATGCACACCTCTTTCATTTATATCATCCTTCACACTATCCATCCATCTTTTCTTTGGCCTACTATTATAGGTTAAGTATTAAAAAATGACCTCTTTTTATAAAGTCCACCGGACAATTAGATTGCAATAAATTAGTGAGTCAAGAAGATGGGTGAATAAAACAGGTATGCAAATCGCAAGGTATTGCAATAAAGTAAATTCTGTAACGTACTGACGTTCTTAATGAAACTCTGCCGCGCTTACAAAGTTAAGTGACTAACTTTAACTTCTTCATAATGTTCCTACGACCATTGGCAGACACATTATTCTACTTAGTGATATTAAAGTACAGTCTTTTAATTGACATGCAATAATGTCAGGAATAAAAGTGCATTGTGCTGCCGCCGTAATATTATTTTATTTTCTAACTGGTATTTTTTAATTTTCAATTGCGACCGCTTAGCTCAAAGGACAATTCACAAAGGCTTGTTTTATATTCAGAAACAACTGGATACAATTTCGTATCTAATTCATCGTACCTCTACTGGCGGAGCACTTTATGAATTCGCGGTGGGTACTCACGACAACAACGGTCAGTGGATTAAAACCGATTCGCAAACAAAACCATCAGCTGTGGCACCAATGTTTGTTGACCTATCTGCGGTCCTTTGAACTGCATTTCACCTGAACGTTGCGTGTTTCACGATGGTTAAATGTTCTGTATATTTAATACGTGTGTTTAAATACTGTACGGTACCGGTATCGGTATTACGGTACACTTCACACGGAGGCCCGTATATGTGTCCGACACGGGCGTTTCCATAACCTACGAGGAGTTTATGACGTCACTAATTTAATATTTATGAGCATTTAACGTGCTAAAACTTTCTTCTTCGAATATTATTTTTTAATAAATGAAAAGGTTTGACCTTAAAATATTATCTTGGTAATATAAATAATGTATTAGAATAACAGAGTACCTCGCTCAAGTAAATTGTGCACTCTTTACTCTGGAGACGTAAATTTTGAAGTAGTTAAATACTAAAATAATACTTTAATGATTCTTTGAAAGCTGGACTAAAGGTTTTTCAATTCACGAGAGTATTTAATACCTCCTTAATTAAATACGGTAACCGAATATTTTCTAAGCGTAAATTAATTTCACAAATTGTTCGATCCTATCGGCAATTTAGTTCAGTATCTGTAGCTTCATTGCTTCAATAGACGATAAAGCCACTACGCCTCGGAGACAGTTCATATCCAATCCCCCGACTAAGATATTCGTATACAGGCATCTGAATGCCTACGCTTGCATCGTCCTTTGTGCCGGATATCGTATTTACTAGGATCGATATCTCGAGAACAATGCGTTTTGCGTCATAACTCCATTTATTGGAAGCGTAGGAGTCTCTTCTCGTCTTAGCTTCTGCAAATATACTGTGTTTTAATTATAGAGATTTGACTTGTAATACAGAACTATAAAGTCTAGTTTTTAAAATGTTACTGCACTTCCTTTTAATATGCGTTATTAAATATTTAAATAGAAACACCAAATCAATTAATTAACTTATCATTCTCATGATAAAACTATAGAAAGAACGTAACACAATACTAGTAAGCTTTTCAAAGAACATTCAGTGAACGAAATGTGTGGAAATTTTCTGAATAATTCCAATCCGTTACTGGATTTTTTCAGTTAATCGGTCTTCGAAAATCGAGTCTCATGTTTTACAGTTCTAAACAAGATGAAAGCGCAATTATTAACAAAATAATAATTCTTATAAATAAAAACGTTAGGCACTATTATTTATTAAATAATTAAACAAGATAATACTCATACACAACAATAGTACATGTGTTCAAAATTTAAGTACCTAAATACATAATTGATAGGTGGGGCCGCGTACATCAAACTACCATTAATTTTAACTAGTGTGAAATTAATTTTGATGAACCTTATTAATTATTCCTAATGAATTTGACGTGTGTTTATTTGTTTGAATAGTATGAAATGATCATTGTAATATTTGTAACACATGAATCTCAATCGTTCGTTTGTTTTCTTGAGCTGGCAACTTGAGGTCGTCTCTACTTCAATTTAAACAATGAGATATACTCGTATGTGAAAGGTCATCAATGTTATACAGAAAATTTGAAGATTTTTTTGACTCACATTATTTCGGTTAATTCAATGTTCCAGACAACTTTTTATGGACAAATAAGTAACAATGAACATTTTAAACTTTCGTGTAATATTCATAACTAGCGGCCCGCCCCGGCTTCGCCCGTGGTACTTGTCCACTATTTAATGGATGATATTATACATAAAAACCTTCCTCATGAGTTACTCTATCTATTAAAAAAAACCGCATCAAAATCCGTTGCGTAGTTTTAAAGATTTAAGCGTTCATAGGGACATACAACATACAACATGACAGAAAAAGCGACTTTGTTTTATACTATGTAGTGATGATAAAAAAAAGTCATAATAAGCATGAACATGATGTTGTAGCGACTGTCTTCACATTATCTTACCCATAGCACAGATAACATAATGTTCCTGTACCGACGATTACGCCAGCGGTGGGATTGGACAACGTAGGCAATTAAGTAGTTTAAACTGGTGTAATTCAAAATAAAAATATACAAATAATTCAGTTTGGTTAAAAGCGAGAGCAGAAGAGACAATAAATACAAGGAGAAAAAACAATAGACGCGCGAATTTTAAATTTCGAATGCGCGCGCCGCGCTCTTCACATTTTCTTTTTTAAAGCGGCCAGTCTGCGGCCGCGGAGGTTGCGTTCCTCGACAGTTCCATAGTTTTGTCTGATTCTCACAGCTACCTATTAGCATTTTCCCTCCCTTCCACGACTTATTACCGTTAAACGTTAATTTACGACACCGTCTTACTCCATAAAAACTAGCATATCCCCTAATAGATATGTCAAACTCGATATCAGAGAAAGCAAATTGAGTCGACTAGTAGGCGGCGTTTTCTCACATTTTTCGCCACAGTCCATTATCGATGTCCGTCGACCAAGAACGGTGAAAACTTAATTATGGCTGAGCACGACCGCTGTGTAAACAATGAAGTATCAATATAAGAATTACATTTCGAGATTTCTTTCCCTTCACAAGTGCCTTTCAATCGTTGCTGGCGAGAATTTTTCATTCACGAGTAAATACATTTAGTAGTGTTTATTTTGTAAACAGCCTTATTTGAGTCGCAGCTGTTGTAGTGTAATAAGAAGTTTTATTTATTTAAAATGCTCGAACAGAGATCATATTTATTATTTAAACTACAATTTGGAATAATTAAGTTGGATAATATATTCCTACTGATAACATGACATTACAATTAAGATAGTTTAATTTTTATTAGTGACAATTTGCGAGATTGTATTTGTAAACTAGAAAGATAGCCAAAACTAAGATCAAACTTCTCAAGTTCTCAATACGGACTTAAACGACAACTGGTACATACAAGCTGTTTCACGAAACACCACAAATGAACAAACCCAATATTTAGTTAAAACATTCGCGTACGAGTGTTCAGACTAACTACATGTACGAAAGGGTATTTACATCAAAATTAACCTTCATTTGGATTCCCGAGAGGCATTCCTAAGGCCAGAAAAATATGTCCACGTAACGTGTGTTTATTCCGAATGAAGGAATTCCCAGCGCTCTTCGCTAATGAAAATTTATATGGCGGTCAGTAACTGCGGTTGTGAGTCCCGCAGTCTGGCGCGCCATCTTCGGTCCTAATGAGGAGATAGTCCACTTAAAGCACCCGATATGAGGTCAAACACTAAGTATTTTTTTCCAGAAACATGCTTACGTATACCATTTCACCACGGTGGCAGTCGATGGGTTACATATGCAGGAGTCTCAGAAAAACCTGATGCTACGATGCTTTGAGCTTATGTTGGCTGATTTTTATGTTAAAGGTAGGCAAACGAGACGAACAAAAGATCAAGAGGGTCCCCTGATGGTAAGTGATCAGTGCTGCCCATGGACATCAACAACCGCACAGGGGTCGCAGATGCGTTGCCTGCCTCTAAGACCCCATACCTCTAATAAGCTCTTCCTCCCTTAAATAGGTTTAGTGCCCACAGCATTCACCAAGGTTTCACAATGTTTGAGAAGCACAACTCGAGCAATGAGCATCTGACCAAAGCCACTTTGAGCAAGCACTTAAACCCCGATTGATATTTTTCATACTATAATTTGAGAAGCCAATAATATTAATAGGTGCTCAAACTGATCTAGGCCAAGTGCTCAAGTTGCGGGTGCACAAAAATTGGGTATTCAAAGCGGATTACACCTAAATGAGAGAGATGGGATGAAAAATTGCCGTCAAACGCTTACGTGGGAAGGGAAATAATTATAGGCTTATTTATTGCTAAGATTTGTTGTACGAAAGCAATGTTTTACGGGTTATTGCTAGGAGGACGCGAGGCGGTGATGTGTTAATGAGTCTTCGTGAAGTATTTATAGGGGTTGAGGTCAGGTAGTGTATGGTATTATACAACTTCCAAGTCTTAACTTTTATCTAAATTAAACATCGAAAAACTGTGGAGCATTTGATAGTCAATCGGAGGTAAATAGATGATCCATTGGATTCGCTGCACAATGGCTGGAAAAACATAATATTTCTTACGAGTTTTTATTTGTAATCAAAATCAAAATCAAACTATACTTACTTTATTTACGTAGGCCTCAGAGAGGCACTTATAAATCGTCAATGATATCACAATAAATAATAATAAATAAATTCACTGGACTGACACACCAATTGCCTAGCCCCAAACTAAGCTCGAAGCTTGTACTATGGATGCTAGGAAACGGATAGACATACTTAAATACTTTTATAAACATCCATGACTCAAGTACAAATGCCGATGTTCATCACACAAACATTTGACCCTAGCGGGATTCGAACCCGCGACCTTTGGTTTTGTAGCCAGGGTCTCTAGCCACTCGACCAACAGGCCTGTCAAATAGAATGAATCTACCACCGACTTCGGAACGCAGTCATCTACCGAGATATGGTTTGACGATAGAAGTCGAACTATGCCCACGAGTTTATGCTTGTGTGTTTATGTTTGATTAATAGCATATCTTAGAAGAGAAGGCTAGAAACATAGCTTTTTCTAAAAGTAACGCATTCTATTCAGGAAAATGGAATTATTTTGATATTAAGGCATTAATTTACACCATGCCATCTACACTATGACTCCTGGCAAACAAACTCGTACACTCTGCCACTAAAATAGACATGCGGATAACGTATGCATGTCCAGGTACAATCAAATCCTACATAATCAGATGTAAACCTTATTGCGTTGTATTAAGGGTGCTAAAACGGACGTTTTCGCGGCCGGCCGTACTCCGCTTTTGTTACTGGGCCAAGTTCTGCAATGTCGGTCAAGTGTGAGCGTTGAGTTTGTCTAATCGTTTCGCTGTAAACACTTGTTGATGCAGTGATTAACGTTTATTGACGTTTTACAGGTTTCCGAATGGGTAGTCGTGGCACAATTGAAACTTGTGCATCACACATGTATGTACACCTTACTACATAATACCTACGAGTATAATGTACGTAGTGCAACTCATTTGAATTCGTAGTGTAGGCGATAAACATAACGATAGTAAATCTAGATTTGAGAACAAGCGATCTTACCCGAATTCGCTCATAAATAATATCGATATTCTTCTACTAATAAATCTGCCAATAAAACAAAACGCTTTAAAATACGTTGCGTAGTTTTAGGATCTAACCAAATACATTTACACATACGGTCCTAGACTTAAAAAGCCAATTCCAAACGTATACATTAAAGTATCTGTTAAATTAATACCATGGGGTTAAACGCGTCGAACATTTAATCGAATTAGACAGAAATTCAAAACACATAGCAAGGACGTCTCATAGTGACGGGCCCTTTGCGAATTATTAATTTCTCATGGCACGCATTCGCCCTTTTAATAAATTATAATTATCGGCCACATAAGCGTTTGCCCCACCCTCGAGTCAAAGTTTCGTGTCCGCTGGCATTTATATTTCAGATGAGTCGATACCGAATGTGTGATATGAAACATTAGGTGAGTACAGGGTGGAAACTTCGATATGTGAACTTGTGATATTATATGAGAATATAGTGTTGTTGAAAGAATCATGGTTGTCTTTTAGGTTTGTTGCCACTAGTACCATCCACAGTTCCATGATGGAACTACTGACAACAATAAAATTTACAACAGTATGCACACAAAGGTTGTTTTCAGTTTAAAAGTTGTATGTGCAACATTTAATTGTGATTAAATAACATGAAAATAATAAAAACACCAGTTGTGAATTTTACAAATAATGTTTTTCGTTGTCTGCGAATTTTGATGAAAAAAAAAACAATTTTATTTCAATGTAAGTACATGGTGTATTTTGCTTATAATATTTTGTGTATAAAGAATAGAGAGTTACAAGTTTTTCATAAATTTTGCTGCCGGAAAATAAACGGTACACCACAGTAAAAGTATGGTGACAACATAACAAAATTTATGGCGGTGCCTCCTATCGATAATTCAGAGCACCTTAACCCACCTAAATCGCTCATTCGAAATGTAGATCTTCAGGTACACCTCAACTCATTTTACAACCTTACCTTCCATGCATTACGAATGAGTTACTTAAGAACAAAATTGTTTGTACGATATTCACTTTTAGGGCCAGGAATGAAAGTCACGTTTAAGAGAAAGAAAAATAAAATGAGGTCCCATGCATAAGGAAGTACAGTGAACAAAGAAAAAACAAACGAAACTAGAACAAAATGAAATGGGCTTCTGGAAACGAATAATAGGGAATATACTCGTAACGTTTTTACTAATACATTCATGTAGAAAGCTACATTACGACACAAAGAATAAAAAAACATTACGTATTGTACGAAACAAAAAAAATTGCAACATAAAATAAACTGATACAATTACTGTAAAAAGTATAATGCAGTGATAACATAATGTACTATAAGATGGGCTGCTTGTCAATTTAATTCGTTTAAAAATATTTTATACACATTAATTGCCATTCTATGCCTTCAATGGCTGTGCCAGAAAACAATTGATTTGTTTGAAAGATTACATACACATTCTGAGTACATTAGGGTAATCAACTTTTGTACTCTGGGGAAAGATTTTACTTCACTATTCCAACATTATTCCGCACTCATAAAAGTTTTATTACAAGAATAAGTAGTAATTACGAGTATTTACAATTATATAACAACGATAGCAGCCATATAAGAGTGCACCAAGTTTGTCGTAAACTTCTTACGTTGCGGCTTTACTGTTTATGAGGATGGAAATAATCTATTCCGGAGTAGGCGGTAAGAGTAAGACAAAAAGCATCGAGTCATATTCCACAGGGAAGTGAAAAAGCTTCTCCGATGTACGAGTAGTGTTGTGCATAAAAAGAGTGTTGAATTTCAAGACCACACTTTTTTGTACTTACTATATTGCCTACATAATGCCGCAGCTTATAAATCTTTTAGATGTAATATTAGACACCATATTCAGTTTGGAGTCACAGTGAACGAAGCCTGAAAACGTATTTCGTGGACCTTTATGATGATGCCTAACTGATAGTTGATGGATAACATCCTTTGCCATGACGATTAGGGCTCAACTTTCACTTATCATCAGGAAGGGCGGAGCTATATACTGCGCCATTATAAAAAAAAATCGCGTGAATTAATTGCCATCAAATTTTTCAACAATAATATTTAATTTGTCGCGTTACTATAATGCCACTACTTTAATAAATTTTCTTCGTATGTCGAAAGTTGTTTCTACTTCATTTTACATACGATCGATAAGAGAGAAGACCCACGTGCTCACAGTAATCTAGCCAAATGTTCAAATTACGTGTAGATAACATCTAAACGTATATATTTACGGCCCCTAATCAGGCTTAGCCAAGAAGCTGATTTCCTCGTTTACTCTCGAATAAGTGTGCAAATACTACTGGGATTGGAATTTGAAACGAATTAGGATTAAGTCAGTCACCAAATGATTCGATTTGATTATTGATTCAAACGTTTTCGAAAAAATAAATTTTGTTGATCTGATTTTTATTTATTTTTATTACCTTTAAAAAATATTTAGCATTTAAAGTTTATTACAAAAAAGTGTTAGGAAACCGACTAAAATAAAACCTTTTCCCCATTCACGCCATCTTATAAAAAAATAAGATGGAAAAGAAAAAAAAGAAAGGATATCGAAAATCGAAGTATGGACGAAGCGCGCATTCCCGCTAAAATATATTAATTAATTAATATAATAATTAATTTACTCAAAATAACGCGTGTAGAGTTTTGTGTGTCTGAAAATACGAGTCCAGCTCCAGAACAGTGCCCCGGGGACAGTAGATACAAGATCCAGAGACATTTCATGTGAGTCCTCCATTCCCTTCTTTAGTCGGCTTTTTTCTGGGTTCAAACTTTAAACTCAACAACCTTGTTAATGCAACAAAAAGGAATCCTTATCAGGTTCAGTTATATTTTGGTGTAAAGATAATGTCCTTGAGAATTACATCACTGTCCAATAGGTCCTCAATAAGCTACAATTTCTTCGAAACCACAATATTTTACCAATAATACTGAATGTTGTAATTAAACCTTATTTATATCAACATGGTTGCCAAATCAGAAAATCTGCCTGTCTGCCTCTGACAATAGAGAACAATTGTAACGCTCGACTCACTTGTGGTTATAAAACATTTTTAATTGGCAATAAAGCTAGACATTTAGCAAACGCGGCGACATTGCCTAGACATGACGCAGACTACGGCTAGACATACCATTCGTAGTTATGCCAAACTTACAAAACTTTTTGAATAGATTAACGGTTATCTTCAGAGCTGAGCAAATACGAGTACATGTATAATAACCGACCAAATTAAACTTGAATGAAAATTACTTAATATTTATGATGCGTGAAATAATTTTTTCTTGATCCTAATTAGAAATGCAATTTGATCATGACGATTTTTCATCTTCTTCTTAATTAAATTAATGATTTTACTTTGTACCGTCACTTAGTTTTGAAGTATAACCAGCCATTATAAAACGACTGTACCACATACATATGTACAGTACACATATGTATGTACCGCGTTAAATTTTGATTTATTAAATACCATTTGTAGGACAATGGACAACAGAGTTTGGCAAAGTTTCTAGCCAAAAATGAACAATACATGCTAAGTAAGGAAGGAAAATATTGGCAAAGCAACTCTATTATTTATGAATTGGGTCAAAAAGTATGAATGCCTGTTCTGTATACTTTATTACTGTAACAGCAGTATACTTTAGGTTTTATATTAACGCTGACACTTAGTTGCCAGTACATTAGCGAATCTATTACACAAGACGTGCTTCGGGGCTAAACCCTTACCTACATAATTTTAGACTAACTACATAGTAGTATAGGCGAGTGAAACTTGGAGCAAGGCTACCTATGATCCTCGACGCCTTAGGGTCGTGTTACTTGAGAAAAGTTAGTTTCCGATTTAACTTAGTTTGGAAATTGCATTAGAAATTCAATGTTTCTGATTCATTTACGATAAGTACCTTTACATATTAATTTCTTGTTCACTTTTTATATGTATTTACTGGCGGTATTCACTTTTGTATTAGTATCTATTGATTTACTAAGGTAATCAAATTATGTCCGTTAGGTTAAAAGAAATTGGCTAGATCACCTACCTTGACAAATGATAAATAACCTGAATGTCATTAGAATTTGTCAGCTGAAATTACAACGGAGCATTTCTGAAGGTAAGGCATATCTTTCGTTATTTTACTTATTCGGTTACTGGTTTACTGTTAAACTACAGTGGGATGAAAAATATCTATAACATGTATGTGTACCTATCAAAATTGTTGCTGCTGAAATAACAACTAATCTATACTGAAGGTAACTTTATGTTTGAACGTGAGTATGCGATGCTCTCGCATGAAAGGTGACGACAATTTCACAGTTTCCGGGTCACAATCAAAATTTATCGCATCAAAATTCCATAAACTTCGTGATTATTCTCGCAAACAATGTCACTGACCCGTATAATCAACTTGTGTTGTCCTTCCGATAGTTTGAACTCGCCTTTGCCTATTGGTCCGGTTTATTCAATATTAATAACAAAGGACCGTTTCACGAATTTTAATCGAATTACACAAAATATATTTCATCATACCATTCAAAGCCGATATTAAGTGGAACTTTCGGTTGAGTTATTGTGGGGAATACATAATATAAAAACTGATTTCAAACGTAATGTTTTACCTATCTACGTTGTTATGGAAAAATAATAATAAGAATAAAATATATCATATTAGTCATATATTCCTTAAATTATCATTATCATAAATATAATATTTCGCTCTCAATTGACATTTAAATCTCTTTTACAGATTCTAACATTATGCATGTTCTGTGAAATTTTGAGTAAGGATCTTTTTAACTGTATTTTTTTGTAATAACAATATATCGGAAAGTATAATATGATAAGAATTCAATCTCTTGAGAAAAATGGGTGTTCGGGAAAACGTTTTTTACATATGTATGCGAGAATAACATTGCCGTGTAGGGGTAGGTTATTGAATTTTGTAGCATTTCATCATTTTATCGTCTTCGTGCTATTTTTTGGCGATAATATGTTTCTTATTTGTTAGATATACGTGAAGACATACTTCTAACGATAATTTTGAAATTAAACAGTAAACATGTCTTTTAATGACTGAGTGATCAAACCGTATAAGACCGTTCTATCTACATCTACACTAATCCACACCTACACTAATATAATAAAGAGGTACGATTTGTATTTTATTAAATAACGAATAAACTCGAAAACTACTGGACCGATTTCAATTTTATTTTTCACCAATGAAAAGCTATAGGTATTCACCGTGAGTAACATAGGCGATGTTTTATCCCGGTGCGGGAAGTAGTTTCCTTGGGACGCGGGTGAAACCGCGTGACGGACCGCTAGTTATTAATATTTTCAGTTTAACTTGAATAGACTCTTATTTTTAATCACGATTTACAGATACTGATTAGTCCCACGTCAGATTACCGTTGAAATGGAAATTTTGCTTCAAACCTACTACAAATCGAAACTCCGAAAAAGTAAGTTTAATTTGTCTGTCCGATATCTAATCCATTTTAAGTTTGGAAAACTGATTTAGAAAATGAATTCAACATTACAATAACATTGAAGCTACGCATATTGTGTTTTTGAACAGTTTCGTTGACTAGGTAAGGTTGTCAGAATTGTTTTCCAACTTTATATCCAGTATTTTAACAAAACTTACTATGCAGAAACTTTCTCACAAAATGATATTACCTCCAACTACGTAACTATGTAGATAGAAACATTTCTAATGCTAATGGAAATCTACTCTTAGTTACTGTGTAGTAATTCGTATGTCTGGGAAAATAGAACAAAACAATGTTATATCTGTAATGTGCTTTTTTATAACCCTTTTAGTCGTATTTTATTTTATGTAAATGTATGTTTGTGAAGAAAAAGACTGTTGAGAGAGTGAACAGAGATTTTACACAACGTTTATCCAATAAATCTATTGGCTAACTTTATTAACGTTGATAAATAAGATTTTTCACGGACTTGCTGTTTAAAATTCTTAAAGTTTTAAAGTCAAGATTGATGATTCAATTTCAACGATGGTCAACCTATAACAATTCGATAGCAATTTTGGATAAATTAATATGTTGTATATTTTGCCACGTGACTTTTCTACGTCAAATTAAAGAGATTTGAAATTGTTGAATATCGCTATCTAAACGTCCCAAGAACGAAACAGTAGTTCGTCTGGGCCCCAAACAATGTTTAAGCGGTGACAATTTAATCCGTAGCATATAAAAATATTCGCGCTGCTAAAATTATGTAAGAGCGTCTTGTTTCGTTTGGGCCAACAATTTGTTGTTGGGCCTTGGCTCGTGCAGTGACAATGAACGGACTACGACTCGGTCTAAATATACATGTGCGTTCCACCTGCGGCCGGGACTCAGCGGCTCAGCTGTTTGTGACGCGCTCTCTGACAATTTCCTCGAGTCGATTGTGAACCATGATTAAAGGAAATGGAAAGACTGATATATACTACTTTTTTTTGGTGTGGCGATGGTCGCCTGGTACTAATACTACTGCGCTTTTTCAACTCAAAATGCATCTTGGAAACGAAAATAAAAGTTTCGTTCTTCATAAAAGATCATCAAAGTAATTGACTGTTACAGCTGAAAAATTCTTAACACTTATGCGTTAACACAAACAACAAGAGGCCTAACCATCAAGTCTTAAAACGATCTAAAAACCAGTGAGTAAGTGAAATGCTGTCTTACATGCTGTAAGGTGGCTTTAAGACTTGATGGTTAGGCCTCTGGCCCGTATAAAAAAAGATTGATTATTTAAAGAAGTAATCATGCCAGATAATTTTACTTTTTGTGAGAAACCGCGATGTAGTTCATTTTATATACGGGAATATACCTATGGCATGCATCATTTCTCAGCTGTTCGTGACGCACTTACGCTGGCAACTTCCTTGACTCGGAGCTACGAGTGGTGTGCCACGATTCAAGGTGATCCGAAGATTATCCAAGTGGTATAATGTACTATGAGCATCACATTATGATTAGGAAATGCAAAAGATCGGAAAATTAGAGAGAGTTTTACTATTAAAGTATTTACTTTAAATTCTAACTCAAAATTATTGAAACCTGACTTTCTGACATGGCCATATTCTGCGTTCAAAACTACATAATCTCCTAATATAATCAAGCTGAAGAGTTTGTTTGAGGTAATATCAGGAAGTACTCAATCGATTTGAAAAAATCTTTTTGTATTGGATAGTCCATTTGACGAGGAAGACTTTAGGCTATTGGAAACCGAAATCCACGGTGATGGAGTCGCGGGCGGGCGCTAGTCAATTGATTACAAACCCTGGTATTTAATTTTTCATGTACCGGGAGGGCTTCTGACCGACTCTGTTGAACCAAATAATGTCGAAAATTGAATACAAAGCGTCCTAAATAAATATGGGACTCCGGTGTTGTAATATCAGAGTGTAAAACATGTACCTTTAAATTTTGTGATTTCGCAGATGACGTTTTGCACCGTTTGTGAACAAAAAACGTTGGTACATTTTCTACATATTTAAACAGAAAATGTTTAACCACTCATGTTCGGTCTTAATTGATCAAAATAACACTATAGGATAAATTAGTTACCGGTATTAATAATTTTATTTTATTTGAATATTTATACTATATTTATAATAGAACTGAACCGGCTGCTAGTAGTATTATGATCACCAATTAATCTCTGAATAAACAAGAATTTATGACGATAAAATTATTCCTACTCATACCGTGAAGCGTAACACTAAAATTGTAAATGTACGAGTATACAATTCCTCCTCATTAACATTTTAAAAAGTCAAACGCAGCGCTAAGAAGTGCACTTAGTTACTTTATGAAACGTGAGAAGGATGCTGCAACGTCCTACAGAAAGCGTGATATCTGGTAACATTAGCCTCGACCTTTGTAATTTTTATCGCCAGACTCCGTGAAGCTTCCGCACCAGCGACGTCGACAACGGAATTACCCTGACGAATTTTAAAAACGTTTTAAAAGTTTGTTTGCCAAAGATTTACTTTCTTATCGGTTAGGTCGAACTCCGAGATATCTGAGATCGCCGGGCGACTTTTGAATCGGCTTCGAGAAATGAAAACTAGGTACATTTTCTACATAAAACTGAAAATGTAAAGCCACTCATGATTGGTCTTAATTGATGAAAATAACACGATAGGATACCAGAATTCAGTAACATTAGTTAATAGGTAAGTTGCCAGTATTGCTCATTTTATTTTATGCGAATATTGTATTCTGAGCGCAAATTAATTTCTAAATCTGAATAAACAAGTATTTCAGACAAAATTATACCGGGAGGTGTCACACTAAAATTGTAAATGTACGAGTATTTCAATTCCTACTCATTACCGTTTTAAAAAGTCAAACGAAGCGCTAAGAAGTGCACTTAGTAACTTTATGAAACGTGAGAAGGACGCTGCAATCGCCTACAGACCTTTGTTTTTGACGACCCGCTTGGTGTAATAGTCAAGATGTTGCCTATTACGCTAGAGGTCACGGGTTCGATTCCCGCACGGGACAAACATTAGTGTGCAAAAACATGTCTGTTTGTCCTGTTCTGGGTGTTATATGTATCTATTTAAGTATATTTGTAATACCACTGTTGATTCTGATGTCTGTAACGCAAGTGCTTAAGCTACTTAAAACGGAGTCAGATCAATGTATGTGATGTTATGAAATATTTATTTATTATTTATTTATTTGTAATTTTTATCGGCAGACTCCTTCAAGCTTCCGCACCAGAGACGTCGACGACGGAATTCGCTCATTACCCTGACGAAATTTAAACACGTTTTAAAAGTTTGCTTGCCAAAGATTTACTTTCTTATCGGTCGTGGTCGAACTTTGAGATCTCCGAGATCGCCGGACTTTTAAATCGACTTCAAGAAATGAAAATTCCTTTAAGTGATGAACTTCGGAAATTGTTGAACGTTTTAATTTTTTTAACCAAAACGGAGTTGAGATTATTCTTCCCCCTTTTGTAGTATTATACTAACAGTGTATTTCATTTGCGGTTATCATACCGTTATATCAGATTTATGCTTGTTTGAATTGCTAGCTGCCTACTACTAATGAACAATTGAATTAATTATTAGTGGACTAACTAACATGACCAAGAAGTGCTCTTAAACTTGATCAAGTTAGTTAGTTTGTGCTATTAAGTGTGTATGTATTGTTATTATCCAACCAATTTTTTAAACTTACTCAGAGACAAATGGTTGATGTTACCAGCATTAATTGCATCCCATTGCAGTTCTATGGGAATATTGACGAACAGAATTCGAATGAATAATTTTCTTCAACAAATATTAAGCAGCAAGAAAATCGATATATTTTAGTAGTACCATTGTTCACTTATTTAAATTATAAAGTAAATGCTGAAGAGAATCGAAAATCAGATTTATCGAATCGGCAGCAGTAATTAACAATGAGTCAGTCTGAATGAATGGCCGTTGTCATTTACTTTTTCGTATAGATCTAAATCAATAGATATGCCCTCGCCACACTTCGTCCCGTCCTGAAATAGGCGCTTAAATTTTAAGCGAATGTCGCTTCTTATCTTAGTAATAGCATGTTGAAACGTATGACATATCAAACAAAAATATGGCGCAGTTTTATGGTGTCGCGGCAAATCTAATGTTTTAAAATATGCCTAGTCGTATTGATCAGATCAGACGACCGACGCGTTTCAGTCAGCGTGAAATATTCTCCAGTGGACAACCCGATAAGTTAAGTGGATTACTAAGTAATCCAGCAAATAGGTATTACAATTAGTGCCACTAGAAATTGCGTCCTCGAATTCAGGTATGGCCCGTACACTTAACGACCGTAGGTCCCAGACTCAAAGGTTATTTAATACTAGCGGCCGCCCGTAAAAGTTGGATTGCATACTAATATTAATTGATATTAACCATTAGAATAATTCAATTGAACTGGTGGTGGTGGTCAAATTTCTAAAATAACTTTGAAAGTAAAATATTATTATTATACAATTGAAATAAAACTTTTTTTTAATATTAAATAAGAACTGTCCGTAAAATAAAATAAAACAGATGTATCAAAATCCTTGCAAAATGGATACGAAAATATATTAAACGTAATAAACAAAATGAATCCAGAGTTACAAAACATGTCCAGTTAATGTCAAAAGGGCACGAAACATCAGATGCTTTTAAGTAAAATATGTTTTAGTGGAAATTCATGATGGGATGGTTCAAAAGTTGCTTGAATTTATTCATTTAATTATTCTCGGTAAGAAGTCTACTACATTTTAAATATATGGGGATCCACTATCAACATAACAATTTATATTTTTAATATTGTGTGTGACACTGTTTCGGTTAGCTAAATTAGTTTTGCACAATATGATATTGAATCGATAAACATTAATAACGCTGTACTTCCCGCTTTATTATTTACAGAACAACAATCCCATATTTAACTACACTACATAATACATTTACATATTGTAGTTATTAATCTAGTTGGCGACACGAGTCAACAGCATAATTAGTCGACTGCGGTCGCTCAAACGTAACAGGATTACTATAAGTAGGTGTCTTTGGTTAGGCTCGGAAAGGCTACGAATGCGAAACAAAATAATAGTGGTTATTTCTCTTAGTTATTGACAGTTTATAAGTCGTTCTTGTAGGTTTAATGATATTGCTTTGTATTTACTTCGACTATTGTATATGGTATTGATATTACTGCTCATTAAAGTTGCCTCTCCAAAAAGTCCAAATTTATTTATACTCATACGTATTTTAACAACACAAAACAAGAATACGTATGTTTCTCAACAATAAGTTTTTGTAAATTTAACAAAGTGAATCAATTAAAAGTTTTTTAGAACATGAAACTCTCTGGATTACACATTCTTGATTATTCTACGCTCGTATGACACTTTGTCACTCTCATTTATTCCCGAGTTATTTAATTAAATAAGTAATACACAGAAAGTGACGAAATGTGAAGCACCGTTTGTATATATTTTATACGATGTTTTTTATTGATTTATCAAAATACCTTTCCTTAGTATATGTAATTTATTAATCTGTTTCAGCAGTTTGCGTGACTACTTTCCCTATATTTATTATTTGTCGAGTCAAAGGAATGATTCTTAATGCTCTTTCTTGACCTTAAACTTAAATAGAAAAATTAAATTGATATCATAAGTTACATTGCACCATGTTATGCCGCCCATGAAACTCGTAGTACCCCATTTATCCAGTTGTTCTCTTACAAAGCGACCAAGGAAGATCCCGGAGGGAAAGGCAGCATCAGAAGCATTTTTGTATTTTATCGTTCAGCAACCCGCCTTGGGCATAAATATTATTTCCCTATCTAAATTTAAGTACATTAAAATGCTGCTCTGACCTATTCGACAGAAAATTGGACCCATGTAATAACACCCTTCCCGCCGCTTTTTGACCATGGCGGCCGATCTTACGATCAGCCAGGTACGCGGAATGTATTATAATATGTAGTACACAAGGGAGTGCGCAAGCACAGGGGCACTCCCTATTCCCTCACTCTTATAGTTCGGTGGAACAGCAATCTGGCAAGAACAGAGATCAGGCACAGAACCGTGCCTTCCTAAGCACAGAGGAGCTCGAGGTGATTTTTTTCGGTCACCCATCCGATGACTGGCTTGTAACCATATCATGACCCATATATTATTCAATCAAATTAGTGTATTCAAAAAGGATAGATTAAAACTAACAAGGTTCACTGCGAATAGATCTGGGCTTGGGTTGGATAATAGTCGCTAAAATATAATAAATTACTGGGTTAGCCAAATCTCGGATTATAATAGTCCGAACGTTCAATTAGATCGGAACAAAGTACTTTGTTAATTATGATAATTAAATTAATTTGAGCTTGACTGAGCTGAATTATTAATAATGTAGTTAATCATATATCTAAGTACGTCACTTTTGCAAGCAGTCTCTACATATTTTTTTAAACTTTTAGATAGTTTCATTTCATGGACAAACCATATAAAATTAATAAAAAACCGGTATGTAATTAAAAACGTGCAAGAATATTTTTTTGTATAACTTATATTTTTTAATAATTTCCTGTCAATTGAATGATCGTTAAAGTTCCAATAAGAAAATGTTCACCTCCAGATCTCAAGATATATTTTCGAAGAATACCTTAGTTTCAGAATTATTTCTAAGTGAGGCTATTATCTTGTAAAGTTGTTAAGCACTACTACGTACTCTGAAAGTTAAGGGTGGTCTCTGGGGCGAAAATTAGATCCATTGTACGAAACTTCGCTGATGAATATTTAGTACATGATTAATGGTAGGAAATTAGCCTGTAGGTATTATGTTCAAGTGATAGAAATAATTGACAGATAATAATAATCTATGAAAAAATATTTTGGGAACAAATTAAAAAAAAAATCTGTTGCTTTTCATCCATGTTAGAAAAAGAAAATTTGTTGTTTGTAACTGAATTCATGATTTACATTAATATCGATTGTCATAAGTGAAAGCAATAAAATACACGATAACACAAAACATCTTTGTTTTTCAACGTAATATGGAACAAAATAAAACGTGTTTTTCCAAAAATATCATTTGGAGAGGTATTACAATTAGGTCACCCTACCGTAAACAATACAAAGTTTTATCTACAATTTTTATCAGAATTTATTGCTTCATTTGTTGATATAGGTACTCATTAGTTCCTATCATATCTTTGTAAGTAATCAAACCGTAACAATTTTTTAGGAAAAAAATGGAATACAGAAGTAAGGTTAGTTTGTAATAAAGACACGCACAGGACGCAGTTTTAGGTAGTCGAAAATCTTTTGCTCCTAAAATGAATGAGTTTCCATAAACCTAACCCCAATTAAAGAACAGTTAAAAATGGAAAGTAAGTGTAGTGTATTTAGCGTATCAAACGTCACAAGTATAACGAGTTATCACGTCAATCATTCAGCTCATGTCACATCCCGGGAGCATGAATCTACCAGGGATTGACGCTCGACTTTCGACTAGGGACACGTACGGAGTGCTTCCGTTTTTAGATCACACGTATCGATTCCTTTGGTGTATGCCGCTACTGCATTTTTAAGCCAGTTTATATATAGTGCTCCAATTTCAAATAAGGGTAAGCGACTCTGGAACGGCAGCTATTTCGAAATAGCCGGATGATTATAAATTTATTGTGTCTAATATTGAATATGACTAGCTGAAACTATGTGGGCGAAAGATAGATTGAATACATGCATTGGGAATGGCAGAATACAAATGGGAGTTGCTTCGAGGTTTGAAACAAGAAAAATCTATACTAATATATAAAGCTGAAGAGTTTGTTTGTTTGTTTGAACGCGCTAATCTCAGGAACTACTGGTCCGATTTGAAAAATTCTTTTTGTGTTGGATAGTGTATTTGGCGAGGAAGGTTATAGGCTATAGTATATATCTATTATTTATCCCAAGGGGATGAAAAAGGGGATTAATGTTTGTATGAAACTTTGTCAATTTTAAACCGATTGGGCTGGGACTTTGCATGCATAAAGCTACTATGTCATAAAGATCCCCTTAGAAAGGATTTATATATATTTCACCCCAAGGTGATGAAAAAGGGGATTAATGTTTATATGAAACTTTGTCAATTTTAAACCGATCGGGCTGGGACTTTGCAAGCATGAAGCTACTATGACATAAAGATCCCCTTAGAAAGGATTTTTATGTGTTCCACCCCAAGGGGATGAAAAAGGGGATTAATGTTTGTATGAAACTTTGTCAATTTTAAACCGATCGGGCTGGGACTTGGCATGTATGAAGCTACTAACATAAAGATACCCTTAGAAAGGATGTTTATGTGTTTCACCCCAAGGGGATGAAAAAGGGGATTAATATTTGTATGAAACTTTGTCAATTTTAAACCGATCGGGCTGGGACTTGGCATGCATGAAGCTACTATGACATAAAGATCCCCTTAGAAAGGATTTTTATATGTTCCACCCCAAGGGGATGAAAAAGGGGATAAATGTTTGTATGAAACTTTGTCAATTTTAAACCGATAGGGCTGGGACTTGGCATGCATGAAGCTACTATGACACAAATATCCCCTTAGAAAGGATTTTTTATATGTTCCACCCCAAGGGGATGAAAAAGGGGATTAATGTTTGTATGAAACTTTGTCAATTTTAAACCGATTGGGCTGGGACTTGGCATGCATAAAGCTACTATAATATAAAGATCCCCTTAGAAAGGATTTTTATATTTTCCACCCCAAGGGGATGAAAAAGGGGATTAATGTTTGTATGGAACTTTATAGGTATAGTATATACCTACGTTTTCGGAAACCGGAAACCACGCGGACGGAGTCGCGGGTGGCCGCTAGTATTAAAATAAAATGCAACAAATATAAGTTTTACGTTGGAACACGTTAATCCAGTTGTTTGTTCGATGGTTGACGTTGTTACTTCTGTTGCGAACAACAACTAAACTAGGTCAGAAATACACCGTATTTTTTAGAAGAAGAACTACAAACTACAACATCATTTTATTTATAACGTAGGTACACTTGCAAAACATTACGACTTCTTAGTTTTCTAATAACTGAAATACTAACTTTTTGTAGGGTTAGGTTAGTAAAGAAAGTTTAGATTTGAAAAAAAAAATATGTTGGATAGTCCATTTGACGAGGAAGACTTTTGGCTGTAGTATGTAAACCGAAAACCACGCGGTCCGAGTCGCGGGCGGAATAATCTTAAACAATACTACAAGTAAGATAAAAAACTTACTCAAAAATATACACTCGAAGGCGCTGAAATACAAATTGTGCTTTTACATAAACGTTATTTTCTTTTTATCGACCAGGATTGACACGAAAATCAGAAACACCTACAAAAATTTTCGCAATTGTAAGGTGAATAACTTAAATGGGCTCTAAAAAAAAAGGATAATATCCTTCTAGTTGAGTTAAATAAAGTGATACAGAAAAAGAGTACCAACCACAGCCAATTTCTGCAATTTAAGATCGATGATAAAATTTGATGATAATTAATATCATTTCGAATTGATGACAACTTCTAAGGCACAGGTTGCAATTTTCAGATTCCAGGCTACTAGTTTTCAAACAGAAAAATTTAATCACATTTTTACTTCGATTTGTTATTTGGATCTGTCACGAGTGCAACGCATTGCCTCTCGATACGGAGTTATTTGACGTGCCGGCCGGTCTTATCCCTTTTTGAGTGGAAATATCCTTCCCAATTTCACACGGGACTGACAATCATTGTACCTACGAATAACGTTTATGGACAATTCATGTTTTTTCCGAGCTGTCATGCCCAAACAAACATATATTTATATATTCTCCCGTTTTATCAGGACTTGAGTGTTTCCCGGAGGAAATTGTCCCTCATTAATATTAACTTCGGGTGTACTCAGAACACCTGATTTAACGTGCATAAAATAATACGTTTTATAAAATATTCCCTATATAGTCCCAGGTGACGGCTGATGGCTTACATTTTTGATATATTACTTTGAATAATGAGAAAACGTTGAAAGGGGAAGCGCATTTAAATGCCGTTACGATCCACGTATAATGGGTTCTTTTCATCCATAGAAAAAGTGGACCTTATTTTTTTAATAAACGTAAAATAAAAAGTTTTACATTAACAAGTTAATGTTTAAAAATAACGTACCTACATAAGTACATATACAGTCTCGTATGATGACTAACGTATTATGGTTTTGAAGCCATAATACGCAAGTCGTCGGGGTCTTATTTTAAGTAAGCATGGTCTGATCTTTTGTGGCAGAACTATACATATTTTACTATTGTACTAGTAGCTTAAGATTTGAAATAAATAAATATGTATTTTATTAACATCTGCTTTCACATCAAATTCTAATTGTATCGGATTTTACTGAATAAAGAATTCAAAATGTCTTTTACGAAATTAATGGTTTCATCAATAATTCCACTATTTCATGTCAACGACTTCATATAAGTTGACCCAATTTGAAAACCTCCCTTATATTAAGTAATACGGAACTACACTTAACCCGAACAGTATGTTTTTAGTTGTTTTAATTGATTTACCATAGAAGGGTTGATGGTGGTCCTCATCTGGATCCTCGCTCAACAGCTTAGACAGCTCTTGATAAGAACGAAGAAAGAAGACAAATTTTCGAACCTCGTCCTTCTAAATTTTTTTGTAAAACTTTACTACTTTTCTTTTGTCACAAAGATTAAAATGAAGAAAGTTATATAACTTGATTAAAGCATTATAGAGATTCATATTCTACACTAGTCCATAAAAAAAGTACGAATAGACCGTTTTAAAACTTTGTGTTGCTTACAAAACCAGCTTATTAGAATATCATGAATACGAAAAACTTTGTATGCCCTTCCATTTAGTTTTATTATAAAGACGCGGCTTATAAAAGTTCTAAAACTAATTTTCTCATCATGCAAGAAGAAAAAAGGAGGGATAAGTGGAATGGAAATTAAAACATTATCTTGAAGTGTGACAAGTTTTTTAGATCAAAATACAAAATCATTTAGAGTTTTTGAGATCTGTGTTATCAACCCCGTTGTAATGTCTTTACTCCTTATACAATTTTTATATCTATGTATTCTTTTGTAGGTACTATGGTAAGTAGAATTATCATAAATATCAATGGAGTACTTCGTTAAGTTTTGTTTATTAAAACGTAAATGTGGGTGAGACTGAGAAGATTAAAGTAGTAAAGAAAATTCTAGAATAACATTGGCGACAAACATCGATTCTCATTCGACCGTAGCAAAAGGTATGGAAGAAAACAAAAGAAGTAATTCCATGAACATCGAGTCGCATTTTATGGACAAGCTAACGGCACAAGTTATTTAGTAAATTACACCCGCAATATATTAAATGAAGTTAGCATTACCTTCAAGGAAGGCGGTTGGCATTGTACATACGTTTTATAAATATCGAGCGATGTCATTGGACTTGGCACGAGTCTCGTAGGTATAGTTTTATAAAACTCTTAGTTAACAGCATAACTGAATTCAATGAGCGTATGTCATATGATCTGACTACTTTCAGCAAACTCATACGAGTATGCCTACTTTGACAGCTATCATCAGGAAAGAGTGATAAATTATCCGCAACGGGAAGGTAAAACTGACAGGAGATACATATGTACGTAAGGATCCGGCAGATCCAATAATGAGAAAATAAGTATTACACATTGAATGTTTTTGAAGCTATAAAAACATCTTATGATTTGAAGGTTCTACGTTCTAAAGTAAATACAATTCAATTGATTCAGTTAAGTGAACAATAAAGATAAAACCAAACAAGTTCTTTTTCTTTTATTATTCAGTGACAGTCATGTGCAAAATTTTACTTTACTTCTTGGTACACAATTTTGAAACATATGAGCATTCTCAAATGTTTCAAAATAACTGAAAAAAGATTCTAGTTGTATTCAATTCTGCATGTGTCACATTGAAAAATAGGCTTAAAAATATTACCAGACATTCCAATGTTGTAAAACTACCGAAACATTCAAAATTTCAAGTGTCCTCATTATGAGCCAAATAAAAGTAGAGCACTGGCAGAAGATCAGTACAACTCGAACACAGTTTTATTTTGAGATATTACAATTGTACAATTTTGATTTCCGCCCAACTTTGTTTGCGAGTTATTGCAATAACTCTGGAGGGGATATTTTTTATCGTCCTTCAAACGTGATTCAATTAGAAGTTCTTTGAACTTCTCTTTATAAATATACGAGTGACTGATAAATTTAATACATTCATGATGTGTACGAATTTTAAAATATTGATAATTTACGCTCATAAACGTCACAGTATTTTCGTGGAAAGGTAAACATGATCATAACTTACCAACTCAATATTCTGATGATAACAGCAACGAGTACACAAAATACACTAAAACACCCACTAAAGTTACTAATATTAAACTGTGCCTATATTTATTTAGAATAACACACTTTACACACTTGAGCTAAAAACACACTTTAAACGTCCTAAGCTACTTTATAAACTTTAATTGTCTTGGTCACGATTGCTTAATTTTCTAGGGGTCTCCGAAGGGGTAAAATAAGTTCAAAACCATTTGTAAAACAGTGTAAATATTTCTATAAATCTTTTGTAAAGTTATTAAAGGTTGCGTTCAGAAATTTTCAGTCGTTTTTTATGTATAAACTGGTTCGGGTGTGACTTTCCTCGAAGACGCATGGTGTGAGAAAAGGAGTTTGGGTGAATTAAAATTAACCACTAGTCATTAAAACTTTCGAAAAGTGACGTGACGTCATTTTCTAGGGGTCGCACGGTTCGTTCGTTAGTCGGTTTGGGGTTGAATGTTGAGGTAAAACAAAGTGTGGTTGTCGTTTTGTCGATCGTAGCCCATCGGTTTGGCGCGTTTGGCGGAGTGGCGCGGGCGGGTGGCGGGCGCGCGGTCTCACGTAGGACTGAGTTCACGAGTCCCGCGCTCCTGCCAACCCTATGCACCGCCCGCCCGACATGCAAACCGCTCTGCAATTTTGAAAGGCCGCCGTATTTTTGTTCTGTCGCCAATGTGTTTTACTCATTAACCTAGTTGAGTCAATCAATAATTACTGAGCAGAGACTTGACACTGTCTTTACGAAATTACACTAATAGTCTTAGATTTGGGCTATTTATTTTTATTTTCAAGCAGTAAAAGTTGCCTACATTTTTTCTAGTATTTTAAATACTCGCTTGTATATTTCCACCAATTGATTATTTGCTGTTGTTTTAACTCCACATTCAGTTTGTGTATTCAACGCCAAATGTTGTTATCAAAACGTGTTCAAATAACAACATTATATTTTAATACACGGAAAGTTTTTAGAAAAGGTAAAAGCTTACAAAATGTCATACAAAATATGAACAGCTCTTTGTTAAGCTGCAATAGTTGTTAAGAAAGTTTTCTAAATAAAAACGTTCATCATTCGTATTTAATATGATCGAAAGGCAAGGAGCCTTTTTTAGGTTTTGTTTTAAAACCGTAAAGGGAACCAGGGGTATGTACATACACTACCTGGTTAAAATTACTAATAAATATCTTTAAAAAAATATCTGTAGAAATATTGCGTTTTCGGTCTTCCACAGAGTATTTCATACCTTTATACTCGAAAGGATTATTGACCTACTTATACTAAAACAGAATGAGGCTGACCGTCTCCTGTACTGTGAACTAAAGAAGGGCAGTTTACAATAAATTCAATTATAATTTGTGAACTTTTCACATTTTTGAGACGCTTCTAAACATAAAACCTATATACAAAAGGAATTATGAAGCCTTAGTAATATGAATAAAATAATTGAATTACCACAGTGGATGCCATTTTTCAATTACTTTCGTTAAGTCTGGCGTTCTTTCATCGCATTGAAAAGTTTTATGAGAGTTTCGACTACTGACGCGATTAAAGACAAAACTCTATTTTTATAGCTTCAAACACGTTTAAGATAAAAAACTTATCCAATCATTTAATAGTGTGGGGAATGTCAATCGTTGTCTTTTTACCATTCAGTTATTAAGTGCCATTTAACCCTGGTACGTTTGAGGCATGACACAAAATTAGGAAAATTCGGAAAGTCGAGTAACCAGTTTAGAGTGTGTTCGATCCGTCAATTAATCATAACAACCTAAGCGGTGGAAACCACGTACGTTTACTAAAAATGTAATTCGACGATCGTCGAGTTACCAGTATGAAAAACGAAATATCGACTAGATGAATAAGACAGTGGAGCAGGATTCGAAATGCCAAACACCAGGCTAGATTCAGGGTCCCTGAAAAGGTCTATCCAGCAGTGTACTGCGATAGGCTGATGATGATGATCATGACGGGATAAAGACGAAAATGATGCTCCAAACCACTCAACTGCAACAACCCTCAAACCTTTTAAACACCATTTCTAAAATAAACAAAACAGCATCTATCCTATCACTAAGGTCGCTAAAATAGCAGCACTTGAAATTATTGTATAATTGTTTCATAAGTGGCCCCGAGCAAAACACATGACGCGTCGTGACGTCACACGGACGACGCGACATCTATTCTCGTCGCGCGACATTTCCGCGGATGCGTAGACGCTGCCGGCGGAGTTTGGCACAGATATATTTGACGACACCCAAAGGTCAGCTGTATGTTATTAATTTTCAATGTCTTCGCGTATCGCACGATACTTGGGATATACTCGATGCATTGGAGTTGGTATACCGTTTCCGAAAAACTTAGGAATAACTCACAGCGTGGTCTTCTTACGAAATTTTAAAATGTCTGATAAGTCAGAGGTAACTGAACTGAATAACTGTTTAATAACTTCGATACTTAAAAATAGTAGATGCATTGGAGTTGGTATAGCATTTTCAAATCTCACAACATTGCAAGGTGGCAAACTTACTAATCCATTATTTTATTAAAATATGTTGGAAAAAATGTTGGTTAAAAGGGTACAAAACTTATATAATTTGTGGATTTGGAATCGGAATAACTACACTTATTATTATCACGAATAGTTAGAATTTTACGTTTCGTTATCTTTGTGTAGTTTAAGTGACCGTAAAACTTACAATAACTTTTAATGCGTTTCAAAAGAACTACTTTAAGGAAATAAATAATGCAGATTTTTCAGAGCATTTCAAAGCAAGGAGTGCACTCCAAACTTTAAAATAAACTCTGTCGCAAAAGATTGAGTCATTTGATGTAATATGAAACTTCGTTGTAATGAAATATTAGGACAAAAACTTGCCATGATACTTATTTTATTTTTCAATGGAAATTGCAAAAAAAAGGTAAATGAAAGCTTTTTCTTTTCAAAAAGCAAATATAATAAACTTCGTGGTCTTGGTTATCAACATTGCGTTTCTCAAGAAAACAATCAACGCTGAATCATGACAAAATAAATACACATTTGACTAAACGCTTTTCATAGAAACCCTTACAATAAAAAAAAGTGGAAAAGGCACGAACCCAACGTCAACTTTTATTGGATCAACTTCAGCCAGATCTAAATGTGAGGTGAACTCTTTTGAAATACTAGAAAAAATATCTCTCGACTGTAAATACAAAGTCTAGAATAGCAAAGTCAAATAACAAGCCAAGTGGTGGTGCCTTTGTTAGAGCTCTATGTTGGACAGTTAAAAATAAAACAAAGAACCTATTTTGAATAAAAGTGTTGGAATAATCCGATCCTTTTATAAATGTTGCGACGTTTTTAACAAAGATGGCTACGATGGTTTTTGATTTTATTGGGAAAACTTCATGAAACAAGAAAACATACACGTTTTGGACAAAATAAGCGTAAATATTATTTTTCGGAGACTTGAGTGGTTCATTTTGAAATGACTCTTAATGTTTTTTTTTTCTTTTCACGAAAGAAGGCTTTTCATGCACTGCAGACTTAGCTTGGTTTTCAGCCAGCCAAGTGTTGGGTACGAGAAAAAAATGTGCACTACCAAATCAATCCACAAAACATTATTATGAACCGGTATTTTAAAATCCAACCTTTAAAAATACCGGATATTTCCTGGAACGCGGAAGTAACGGGAGCAAATGTTAGGTGAAAAATCAGGATTGACGTGTATCTTATTTTTCCGGAATTCTGTCGTTGCGAGGATTAAATTAGGAATGAGCGGGAGTAAAGGTGCGAGGATTTTGTGAGTATAAATAAGTGGATATTTATGAAATGACATTTGAAAAGTTGACTGGGAAACAGGTGAAGTGAAAAACTCTTCCGGGAAATTCATGTCGGCTAAAGTTAGAAAATACGAGTAAGCTGTGCTTATTTACGCGTAACGTTTCTCTTTTAACTTTCGTCATGGAAACAAGATTATTATGGTTATCACATTTTTCCTTAAGGTATATATGTATATTTTCTAAAATCAACGCTCTTAAGTCAATAATTAATATTATAACACTACTCCGGCCATATTTCGGCCATGGCGGCTGATTTTAAGCCATGTACGCAGGATATATTATAGTGCACAAGTGAGTGCACAAGCACAGGTGCACTCCCTATTGCTTTAGTCTTCTAGTTTGTAGGTATAGCAATCTGACACGGCCGTAGAGAGATCGGCCTTCCAAAGAAAGGAGGAGAGCTCGAGATGAAATTTTTCTATCCCTCATTTGTTATTAATTATCCAGTCTACCCATTATGAAAACAAACCATTATACACAAGCAAAATATCATGTCGCCTAATCCGTATCCTTATTATCCTTACTAATATTATAAATCAGAAGTGAGTGAGTTTGTTTGTTTGTTTATTGGTTTGTTCCGCTTTCACGCCGTAACTACTGAACCGATTGTTTAGAAATTTTGCAGACGTAAAGTTTGAAGTCCAAATTAAATATTAGGGTTTTTGGTACTTTTAATCCCGGAAAAATGATATTACCGAGGGTAAACAAAAACATTGTTTGCAAAATAACTGACTTGCACGCGGGCGAAGCCGCAGGCGGAAAGCAAGTCATACATAAAGGAATCCTTTTCTATTTTAAATTGCCACAGTTTGTAAAATCGGAAATAAAAAGTAGAATTAGACAGTTGTATATTATTTGAATTACTTGCGTGTTGGCTACAGAACTATTGAAGCTTCCCAGAAGCTTGAGAATTGATTCAGTCGCGGTGGAAAATACAGTCGGAATTTCCATTCTACATTTTGACCTTATTATTTTTTGAGTGATATCTCCGATGTTGGCCCATGACCAAAGTCAAATTGACATAACATATCATTATCATCCAATTTGATAACCTTAAATTTTTCAACATACTCGATGTAGTACATGCGTATATCAACCATAGTACAAAGTCGTGATGAAATTGAGTTTACAAAAAAAATTTGTCGATTTTGTTTGGGGATAAAACTACGGTTTGTTTCATGGAGCTGATAAAATGAATATTGACTTTCGTAAAACTACGGTACAACTTATTACAATCTCACTTATATTCATATTATTAACCATAGAAGTTTCGGATAGGAATGGGCTTATGATTTGAGTTCGGTTTGCATTTAATTCTATAGAGCCAGCTTGATTAAATTATCATTACATGAAATCAGTAATACCGTTTTTAAATTCTGGCAGATAAAACTATAGTACATGCCAAAAGATAATAGTACTGCCGGATGGCAAGTACTGAATGAATTAATTGGATAGACCATTATTTTAATTGCTACAAAACTTGTAGCAATTACAATAATGGATTTCTAAACGTAATTGTAAGTGAATGTACGAGAAAATGATTATAATCGGAAATAAACATCTTAAAACTTTGGTAAAACCTAGTACAACGTAGAAAGCGATTTTCAAAATTATACGATTACAAAGAACAAAAGGGTTTGTTAGAAGAAATTAATTGATGCAAAAGTTTATGATTAAAGAAAACACAGAAAAAAGATTTTTAAATCCACTATTATAATATTATCTCGCGCGCTTATGAATGAGTAATTTTTTTTGATGATAACGCTTTGGTACTCTGATAATGCAACAATTGACCACAGTGTTTTCAGTCAAATAGCGCCATCTGTCTAGTTTCAGTGGAAGCATTCAATACGGGCTGACAAGGTTAAATGCTATTAACGGGAATCCCTTCATAGGTTTTAGTATCTAAACAAAACAAAAGCTGGCATTGCAATGTATTAAAAAATTCCAAAAGAATAATGTCCTGACATCCCAGAATTTTTATTTAGGTTTACTTTATTGGTGGGAGAAATAAAAATGTTTTTTTTTGTTAATATCGTGTTTGAACGTTCCACAATTAAATTATCAGGAATTCGTTTTTTAATTTTTTTTTATTATAAAGTACAAACTTCTTACCTGACACTTATCTGTCTGTTTTATTTGGAGTATATATGACACATACCTACTTAGCCCCGACGAGGGCAGCATTAGGGTTACATGGGACTTTCCAACTCAGAAGGACTGAAATACCCACTAAGGCCCACAATCCCACATCTTCAATGGTTGCAATATTGCTAGATCTGATTTAGACACAAAACCGCAATTAATGTTGTTGCCAAGATTTAATGGGACTATTTTAAAAGTTTAATTAAGAAATTTTCTACATTGTAAACTTAAATTCAGTATAAGTATTGTGAGTATTATAAATACCGTACTAATTTTGAGTCGAGTTATTTTCAAATAATACTCGTATGTATTTAATTTAATGTCTAAATTGAATACTAATTGAATATTCCAATGAGAATAAGCTTTACTCGTATGAAACACAATTTACAAGTAGATTTCAATTGGAGATTACAGGAGCGGTCTGATTGGACGTGGAAGCTGGTTGCATGTAATTAGGTCAAAACGAGGTCAAGGCCCCCGGCAAAGCCTGCACGAGTGTTCTTTCCCAAGATATTATTATGAAGTATAGTTTGAAAAAATAAAATGTTGGTAAATGACTTTAATTATCTGTATTAAAATGTTTGTAAAAAAATGATGGTTTTTTTTCGACTAGGTACTTGTTATAAATAAAACACACGTTTGTACGTCCAAAGATGATACAATTGTTTTCCTGTCGATTTACTTTTTTACCAAAAAAATTATGTTACCCAGGTTCTAATAAACACTTTATTTATTTTATACTCAATGTTACTATTTTGGAATGCAAAATCGATAGGGTAATGTTAAATCTTTAGTTTCAATTTTAATTATATCTCAGCGTTAGAAATCAACAAAGCATTTAGACGTCTTATTTCTTCATTCTATGATATCAAACAGATCTTTTTTAACCAACAATGCCACCAATACAATACCCCACTCCTTAGAAAGAGAAAAATTGGCCAAGTGCGAGTCGGCCTCCCGCACTGAGGGTTCCGTACAAATTCTATTTTTGACGTATTAAAAAAACTACTGAATGGATTTCGTTCAAACCAATTTTCGTTGGTAGTTTTTATGGTAATGTACATTATATATTTATTTCAGTCTTATCATCCTCTTATTTTAGAAGTTAGAGGGGGGGGACACACTTTTTTCCACTTTGGAAGGGTCTGTCACGCAAAGTATTCACTTTAGAAAAAAGTGATATGAGAAACCTTAATATAATTTTAAAAGACCTATCCATAGATACCCTACATGTATATGTTCAATGAAAAAAAATATTTCGAGTTTCAGTTCTTACTATGGGGACCCCCCACTTTTTTATTTTTTTTCTATTTTCGTGTAAAAACCTTGTTGCGGTTCACAGAATACATCCACCCACTAAGTTTCAACAGTATAGTACTTATAGTTTCGGAAAAAAGTGGCTGTGACAGACTGGCGGACAGACAGACAGACAGACATGACGAATCTATAAGGGTTCCGTTTTTTTGCCATTTTGGCTACGGAACCCTAAAAACGAACAGATAAATATTGAAGCTGTCGCCGCCGGAGATGCTTGTTTCCCAAAATAGAATCTCAATGTACATTTTACATAATGTTATGTTAAACAAATATAACAATACCCTTCCTAATATAAGATTTACGATAATAACCCAGATCAGTCGCTTAACAAGTCGATCAATGGTATTGTAACTCTGTGAAACGAATTAAATTTTACAAGCTTATAACAGTATTACAATCGTAACTAGAAAATTATTACAGAAAACATTAAAATAATTTGCCATTTATTACAAAATAGGGTCTTAACTATTTAAAATTTAAACAGATTTATCAGAACGCAAGTTTGACAGGTTGCGCGGGCAAAATGCGCGCGCAACCGACGGCCATCTTGAATTTTTCTCCCATCCCCATTTCACTGTGAGAGGGAGCTCGCAGGAGGTAACAGCTGTGAGCGCGAAACATCACTCACTCTTGCCTAGATTAGAGTTATTTTTTTAATAATTAATTATTTTCGAGAAAGGAATACGCACATAAAGTTTATTTGATACAGCAGTGTGGTGCAACTGTGTACACTGAGTTACTGGCGAGTGTTTGTGAATTACGAAATAACGAAGCAAGTTATCGATTTTCCATGTTGGGGTTACTGAAATTATTTGTGCTTTTGTACGGGCTTTGTTTTTGTGGGAACGTTGTGTAGGGCTTTTTAATATTGGAAAAATACAAGTAGGGTCTGCAAAAAAGCAATAGAAATCGATAAACGCGTAAAACTCGGGCACTCTCCCGTTGCGTGGTGTGTAAGTGAGAGAGACGGGAATAGTCCGCCTGTACTGTAACACAGCTCAAACGATTTTCAGTGATAAAAAATAAATAGTGATATTAAAAATCTGCTTGTTATTTGCTTCAAGAAGGCTACCTGAAGGTAAATAATTTATATTAACTAATTATTTCACTATTGCATTAAAATGCACGTATTTGTATGTCTCTAGATTTAAGCTACTTCATTGATTGTGGCCACAGATGGTGTATTGATGCATCGACATATTTACGGTTGTTATACGTCATTTCTTAAAGTAAATGATTCGTTAGATGGAAGTTATAACAAATCCGCAGATAAATCGAACAACGTGTTATACGACAGAATTGTAAATTAAAATTAAAATTTGCAAATGATGACTATCCTCGTCGCAGAAATATTGAAATTTCGATTGTCATCAATATTTCAATATACACATCATATTTAGGTACTTGGCGAAAGGACGATGAAAATCAGTGGCATGTGTAGTTATTTTATATTGAAACATAATCTGACGATAGTAAAGAAGATGTTTTAAAAATAAATCTATAAATTTAATTGCCTGCACCTAGTCAAAAAGTAGGGACTGCATTATATTTAGTTCACTTAATTATGAGTTCATAGATCAGTAAAATAATTTGATTGTAATACCTACTCATCATTTACGATCTCCGGTCCATATTTATAAGTAAATGACGTAACCGCAATATACTTATTCGTCCATATTATGTATAGATAGGGAGTGCCTTTCATCTTCGTTGATTTGGCACTCACTCATTGCTTTTATTATGTGCCATTTGTGAGACTCAAGGGAAGAAGTAAAAAGATACTAAGTAATAAATTTACGTTTTTCATTCAATTGCATTTAGAATTTTGGTTAATCATCCTACTGCACACACTTTTTCGATTAGCTGTAATACCAAGTAATAATGTGTAAAAACAGTGTTTTTATTCATGTTTTGAGGAAAAGTAAATATGTTATTGAGACTTAACTTCTAATGTATTTAAAGTTTAAAGAATAAAAACTTATCCTTCAATAAATATGATACAATACGTATATTATATCATAATATGATACAATACATATTATATCACAATATATCACGCAGGAATGAAATTTATAATAAGGTATACTTTAGGAATTTATCCAAATAACATTATATACGATTATTTGCAGAAATAATAAACTAGATATATTTAAGGTTTTTTTTTTTAATGTATAGGCCACACTGGTTTCTATTACCATTAATGGATGAATCGTATAGGTACCAGAAATACTGTACAATAAAACATTTTTTAGGATATGATGACATGCTGGCATTATCTAAAATTCAGTGTACGGCGCTCCTGTATCAGGATAGTAGTAATTCCCCGCCATGGATCATGGACTCTATTGCACTAAAAATAAGATCGGTTTTCTTTTTTTTTCTCTTAAATTGATAAGCCATTTTATGGAGTTCGATGCGGTTTAGGCGAAAATGTGTTTTAAAACTTGCACAGTACAGATGTAATTTAAGTAAGAACGTTGGGTGTGTTCGGTTTTCGAATATATCCAACAATATTTTCCATAGTCAAACAGAATGAATTGGCGATGGTGGTACTCGTAATAACGGTTGCTTATCGTATGCACGCATCATGAAAAACAAAGCTGTTTTAAACTACAATGAAACACCGTTAAATGAAGAGGTTAAATTAAAAATAAATTGTGTTACTCCTGTGAAGAATTGCAGTGAAATATTAACATTAAAATATTTTGTAAAGTGTGTTTTTTTACAATTATCGATCATGGCACATGTCATGTGTAAAACGAAAAGTGTGATATTTAGTAAGCTGATTAAATCGCTCTTGATAGCAGTAAATTCAAAAGGATTTTGAAAGCTTCAAAAACTTAAAAGTCAAAATAAAACATTTTAGGGACAAAATAGACACTGCAAGTTTTATCAGCGTTTAATTAATTCATAAATTGTTTACATTGCGAAAAATATAAGTATTTTTATTGATAATGTACGAAACCTGATTTGACGACCCAATTTTAATCAATCATTAATCACTAATACGTGCTGAAGAAAAGAGGCTGCATAGAACTGTAAATGTTTTTGATGTGTTATTGCATTTAAATGTTATATTTTTCAAGATGGCTGGCGGCGGAGATCCAAAATGGCAAAAGGATGCGGCAGACCAGAACTTCGACTACATGTTCAAGCTTCTCATCATAGGAAACAGTTCCGTAGGAAAAACTAGGTGAGTTAATAATATTACCGATCAATAAGGACGGGCGTTGGTGGACTTCCCTCTTGTGAGAGTAAAAATATCTTGTGGCACGGGAGAATGATTTTGCTTAGACCCTTTACCTACTTAAAACATAAGAAATTAAAACTCTTCACTTCTTCCCTCATATTATACTATAATATGACGTACACCTAAGTGACATTCTTGGATTGAAGTTAAATGAATTCAAATTCCAAATATTTTCAACAATTTTCGGCCAGTTAGTAGTTAAGCCATTTTGGTATAGTTTTGACATCTACTGAAAAAGAGATCGCAGATTCGATCCCCGCACAAGTACAGTTCGCATGCGTGGATATCTGATTGTAATCTTTTCTTTTCTGTGTAAATAATTAAAGTAAACCCACTTTAATATGTGCGTCTTATTGTGTACTGTCAGCTCATAATAAACAGAAGAAAATGCTAATATTAATCTTGGAGGTATCAAAAGGATGTCAGAAGTTTGTGAAAACATTAATGGGATATACGAGTACTTTTACAAAAGCGGAGGATATAAGCTTTTGTGAAGAAGTCCTTCATTATTCATTCATTTGTACAAAAATATTTAAATTGTTTTTTGTACGAGTTACTTTGTTATTCATGAAATAGAACCGAAACACTAACACGCCGATTGCCTAGCCCAAAAATCAGCTTAAAGCTTGCACTATGCATGCTTAACGAATACACGTTTATGTAATTATTTTATATTCATCCATTACTCGAGTTCATGCCCATGAACATCACACAAATATTTGCTTCTACGAACGTTTGCTACATTTTCAAGCAACGTCATAAAAAATAAAGTGAATACACTTATTTGTTACTACTTGTTTCAACTAAAAGTTTTAATGTTAAGATAAGTTATGTGCAGAAATAATTGCAACTGCCTCCGTGGTTAAGCGCTGGGCTTGAAAACCGTGAATGACATGGGTTCGAATCCGACAGTAACCAATTTCACTTTGAGTAGGTTTTCTCAATTATGTTAGGACATTGCACGCTCGAATCACCTGATTGTCCTATAAGAATGATGATTCTGTGCTCCAGAAGGCACGTTAAGCCGTTGTTCCCGATTATGATCCAAATTGTCTGATTTCCCTTGTGAGGGTTGCGGAGGTCAGAGGACAGTCGCTCTAATGTAATTACTAGACATGTCAACTCAGGATCATAGTCGAAGCATACCCTGGGCTCCGAGGCAATGGCCGAGGGTGCAACCCTCGGCCATTGCCATTGATTATGATGAATTTATGAAATACATAATTATGAATTTGCAGAAATACATAATTGCACTTGCTATAACCATAATGTTTGTAAAGCCTCGAGTCAACAAATACCCACAAAAAACGAGAAAACAATTCCAATAAGCGACAAAGTCTTATATTAAAAAGGGTCGCCATTCTTCACGGAGCCCTCGCATCTTATGTTCCGATTGTTACTTTCACATAATACGAGTGTTCCTGTTCCATTTTTGTTACCGTCACATAATTCCCGTTCCAGTTTCCTGTTCCGATACGCGGACGACTCGTTCACTTCGGCCTTCGTCTCGACGGTCGGCATCGACTTCAAGGTGAAGACAGTCTTCCGTCACGACAAACGCGTTAAACTTCAAATATGGGTATGTTTCCTTTTATCTGTTTCGCAAAGTTGTATTGTATTACTATGTATCTAGTGCAAGGACTCGATCGAGCTTGGAAGTATTGAAAGAGAGATGTATCTTACGTCGCGATAATGGTGTTTCTCGCGTTGTTTATTGTGTTTGATCGTTTGTAGGAGTTCTCTGAAGAAGTTTTGCTTTTGCAGTTGATAAACAAAGTTCTTCATCTCAGAAACATTTCGTATGTGTTTTATGCTAGTCTAGAATACAGATAGTTTATCATATCCAATTGTAGGTATAGATACATATACCGACTTAGTTATCTGACTAAGACTTTATAATGCGCGATTTACACTTTTCATTAATAAAATTTAAATAATTTACTTTACATTCATGTCTTGATTAATTAATATATGAGACGTTGTGAAATATTTTTTATTTATTTGTCTTACGTGTTTTTCCAGGACACAGCAGGGCAGGAACGCTACCGTACCATCACGACGGCGTACTACAGGGGAGCTATGGGTTTTATTCTAATGTACGATATCACCAACGAAGAAAGCTTCAACAGTGTCCAAGACTGGTAAGTCTTATGTTGGAACTTAACGCTTGAACTATTTATAGGCGGATCAAATTTAATTATAACGTCTCTTCGTTTCGATATTTAGATTTACTTTTTGCAAAAAGTAAAACTTACATTTTTTTTGAAAAAGACATCTCTTCATTAACCCATTAATGGTCAAAGTGATACCAGAGGGATTTGATTAAAAAATTATTTATTTTCGTATTATAGATAATACAAATAAATATGAAAATGAGAAAAAAACTGAAAAAATATGTTTTTCAGGAATTTATAGGGGTGTTCCCAAATTGGCACAGTGGCCACTAAAGGGTAGTAAGTAGTCTAGTACTAGAGTAATCTTTTCATACATAACTTGCAGTTTTATTGACTTCTTTTATGGCAAATGACACAAGATACTCGTTTCAGTAGCTTTCTGATCTGCTTTATCGTGTAGGTGGTGCAGATCAGACCATCCATGGTAGATATTGAAGGACAAACAGAGGGTTTTAGGGGCGATTTCTTTGTAAAGAGTCCGGATAATAAGCTTCGTGTAAAAAGTAGTAGATACATAGACTTATGTCATCCACCAATGATATATGCTAACACTTTCTAGAATTTTCTAGAGGTTTGTGGCATCTGCACTATATCTGTATTGTGAAGAAAACGTTTTATCGCTGCTCTAAAGCCAAATATGTCCATTATTTCGAATCACGTACAAAATGCTGAGATTGACTACCATGTCCAATATTCAATCATCAACTATTTTACTATTTGACCAATACATGTAAGATCTTTCACTGCCCCTTTCCTTCTTCTTTCCCTGCCCAGGGTCTATGTAGATTTACGTATTTTCCTATGCCAGACAGGAAAACTTGATGGTGCATTAGTTACAGTAAATCGGATTCAAGCTTTTTTGTGGCATATGACTTGTCATTGCTGTAATCAGAAAGACACCCTAAACGCGAAAAAACACGTCTATACGTGTATTTGAAAAGGTAAATAATACATTTTCAAACTTTTATCAGGTCATTATAAAACCGTATTTTTCGACGATGTCAATCATGCTATGGTGGAATAATGGCCAAGTAATACTCCAAATCATGGTCATTGTCATCATTGTTGGAATAAATAGTGTTTTCTGAGCCCTTTATATGTTAATGAATGCTAAAAATATGTTAGCGAATCATTTTCGAAAACCAAGAAATCGAGTAAATCTGATATCGCTTGTGGCCGCTGTACCCAAATTGGCACAGCAAAGTTGCGGACACAATAAAAGCTTACATAAAAACTATTTCTCATTGAAAAATGTTTTAAATCATTGGTTATTTATTGTATTCAAATAATATACGGAAAAATAAGATTTATTGTATAAAACTATTTAATTATTTTTTTAAACCTCTATGTACCTCCCAGCATGATCTGATAACAAAATTTAACTAATAATTATGAAAACACCAAGACTTATAAACAAAATTTTGTTTTGAGTATTTATTTATTAGACTTTCAACTACGCAAAACTGTATTCGGATATTAACGGGTGTCAATACTTATCATTTCTACCCTCAATAACTAAGTGTTCCCAAATTGGCACAGCAACCATTAATGGGTTAATAAAACAAAAGTTGTTAAATTACATAACATGCTTATAGATATACAAAAGGTTGACCAAGTCACTTTGACGAATCAATTAATTCCATGTAGTTTTTGTGTCATCCTTGATAAATTATAACATTGACAAAACATACTGATAACGCAACCAGAAATTGATTTTATGTGTTGTGACCATCTAATTCAAACATACGTATTATTAATATTACCCGGCAAAATCATACCAAATATGAAAAAATATTGCAATTTCCTTGATTAGGTAATATTTCACAACTGGCTGTAACTGTTGACTGCGATAGGAAACGATAAAGGGAGGGACTCAGCTGCAAGATGATTTTATTTGACATCATGAATGACGGGCTCGTTGTTCTAGTGATCAGAGACCCTGGCTATGAAACCAAGGGTCGCGGATTTGTCGCAATCGCAAAGTGGCATTTGTTCTCTAGTCATGGATGTTTATAAAAGTATGTTAAGTATTTCTATTCCTTTCATATTACAAGCCTTAAGCCAAGTTTGGGGCTAGGAAATTGGTGTGTTAGTTTTAAGAATTTATTTGATTAAAATTTATTTTGTGGGTTCTGAGGATAGGGATATTTACCACTAAACTGAGGCCCGCATTTGTTTGATGAACATTGATCTTCTTTTAACTGGAGGCATGGATGTTTAAAACATGTCGGTATCCGTTCCTAAGCATTATATGTGTTACAATTTACACCTACGCTTAGTATGGTGATAGGCAAGTAGCGCGTTAGTCTGGATTAACGGAGTTGATTTAGTTAATATTTTGTATTTATAATTTGCCAGCCAAATAAAAAATAATAATAATAACTCCTACTAAACTAAACTACTACATCATAACTGTACCTGTGAAATTCGGTTTCCGCACACATACATAGTTTTAAACTATGTCTAACTATTGCTTAAAGCCTGGCTCGACTATCGACGACCACACATTATTTTTTCGAACCAGTAGTTCCTTAGATGATCGCGTTAAAACAAACAAACAAGCAATCAAAACATTTTTTTTATTTATTTTAATAACAAATTCTTCAGCTTTATTAAACATGTTAGTATAGATGGATGGGATTGGGGAGTAGTATTGAATTCTCTGTCTTTAACGCATTCATTCTCCACCATTCCAGGGTGACACAGATCAAGACATACTCGTGGGACAACGCGCAGGTGATCCTGGTTGGCAACAAGTGCGACATGGAGGAGGAGCGTGTGGTCAGCGCCGAACGCGGCCGTCAGCTCGCCGACCAGCTCGGCGTAGAGTTCTACGAGACCAGCGCTAAGGAGAACATCAATGTTAAGGTGAGGGTTATGGCGTAGTAGTAAAACCCGAAAATCGTCTTTCTTGCTCTTTCTTGCCCTCCAATTAAGAGATAAAAGTACCTAAACCTCCTTTTATTTTTAACTAGCCTTCCTTCGCGGTCTCACCCGCGCGTAATTTCTTTTTTCAAATATACCCACACCTTCCCCCACATTTCCGGGATCAAAAGTACCCTTTGTTCACCGGGGATAGTGTAGCTAGCCAACAGTGAAAGAATTATTCAAACCGGGCCAGTAGTTTTTGAGTTTATTTGTTACATACAAAAAAAAAGAAATACAAATCTTTCCTCCTTATAATATTAGTGTAGATTAGTGTAGACGAGCCGCTTGGTGTAATGGTCAAGAAATTTAGACAAAGAAGTCGCGAGTTAGATCCCCGCACAGGGCAAACTTTTGCGGGTTTCTCTTGGTTTGGGTGTCATATTATGTATATATCTAGTTTAGTATATTTGTTTAACAATGTTGATTCTGCTATCTGTAACTCAAGTACTAAAAAGTTACTTAACACGGTGTTAGATCAATGTTTGTGATGTTACGATATATATATTTCTTAAAATTAAAATCTCGATCTCTTATTCAATTTAAACACGGTGAAATGTCAGGTGTTTGAGATAATACAAATGAAAGAAAACGTTAACGAGTTATGTGCTAGCACTAAGAACATCAATGTTTTCTTATCATAGCTAAAATTAATTTGAAGTCGGGTCACTTTTAAGATTGCGGACATTATGGTGTATTATATACAATGGCAATTTAGAAACAGTGCAAGGGGTAGACTTTAGTGGACTTGAAAGTTAGCTGTTTTTTTACAGATTAACACAGTGGTATGTAACTAACTTTTGTACTATGGTTCTGTTTGCGAATAAGGTCTCAGCGTCACACTTAGGAAGGGCAAAGTTTTAACAACTAAGTCAATCCACATTAACAACCTACGATGCGTCTTAGTGGCGCAGAGAGAAGTTATACAGCTAGAAGAAGTATTAAGTTATTAACTAGCGTAGAATCTATGTCTCAACTCTCAATGCTATAATTTTCTATTCTAGGCTGTATTCGAGCGACTGGTGGACATAATCTGCGACAAGATGTCAGAGAGCCTGGACTCGGAGCCCGCCATGCTGGCCGGCGGCGCGCGCGGGCAGCGCCTCACGGAGCAGCCGCAGGGGAACACCACCCCTAACTGTAACTGTTAATACGACCCAAAATCCCTTGGCGAGTTTTAGTTTCCAGAATTTACCTTGTTAATTAAAATCCTAGTCGACATTCGAGAGATTCGAATTTTAAAAATGTTCAGTAAAATTATCGGTTCATTTATTTAAATCCCGAGTCGACATTCGAGAGATTCGAAATTTAAAAACAGGTCAGTGAACTGCATTATGTTACGTATTGATAAGTATTACTATTGGGCGTTTATCTATTAGTAAGATTTTAGATTTTATTTAAGTAGGTCGCGACGACCGCACTATCCTATAAGTTTTTAATGTTTCTTGACGTAGACGTTTTAAAGTGCAGTTCAGGGTTGCTTATCCCGATTGTTTACGGTTTTATAATTTTCTACAAGTTATTAAAATTCAGTATAATTAGTAGTTATGTTAATCGTTACGATGTCAAGCATAAAATAATTTAAGAAAAGTAAATTGAACGTTGTTAAACTTGTGTATCAATAAATGGAAATTATGTATTAGAACTATTGATTCTATATAGGTGTTAGGTAGCTATATTTATGTATATTGCGAGCTGGAGTAGGGATCTGATACTTCTAATAGTTGTTAATATTTTTATCTATATTTACATAACGGAGAAATCATTATGTTTCATTGTTTACGCTTACTATATTTCTTAGCGCTATTGACTTTTAGTTGAAATTAGCAAAACTTTAGTCCATAAAAAGACTTACAACGATATATTTTATATTAAGATTTTAATGTTCTGGTTAACAATTTTTTATGAATTCACTTTGTTTTTAGTCAAGCTTAGTATCTTTGAGTAGCGCGATTGTCATTTGACATTAGTTCCATTGGGAATCTCGGACCAATATTAACCACTCCGAATTCAGATTTTCAATTGCTTAAAATCCCACAGGTATTTTTTGTTTTCACCAACGATACATTAACATCCGTAATAGCAACAACATAGAATGCCTGCCTTTCAGTAGTCTTGATTGTTCTATATATCATACAAGTCCAGAACGATTCAACATTTGGAAACTCTTATGAATGATGAATGGCATTGTTGGACAAAACATAACATAACATCTGGCATCATTTAAACGTATGTACGTTTAGACAAGCTTACTGATGTGTTAGCTTTTACTAGCAATTCATTGTTGGTGAAAATAAGAGATAATTAGCCAAACGTATTTTCAAAAGATTTTCTCCGCTTCTTTCATCGCTCCTGTTTTTAGATTCAATTAGTATTCAATTGTCTACAGTAACAATTTGTTGCTTCTTATAACGTAGTGATGATCAATATTTGTCGTTATACTTTGGCGTAATCTATATGTACCTTGGAGTTATATTCATGTTACCTTCAGTGTTTACTGCATAATGGTAAAAAGCTTCAAGTAAACTTGGCCTGCAAAATTTAATGTTCTTAACTGGGTAGTAAAAATGCCCGAAATGTTTGTAAATACGTTTACGTGTGTATAAATAAACAATTGTATAGTATTATATCTACCTACATATAAATCAGTTTGTATTCTTGTTACCTACTATGCTATGTTAATATCTAAATATAGGTGTTTATTTAATCACATTCGTAGGGTAAGTAAGACTAAAAATTGTAACTAATATTTTATTTCGAAATGTCATCTCAGTATCTACGTATTAATGAGTATAATTATAATATTCTTAGTGTTCCCCAGTAACGGGCGACACTAGATTTATTAATTATCTGTAGACGACATAGACAATACAATTTATATCAAATTCTGTTGAAACATGAGCACATTATTTTTTTAGAGACTAATTATTAGGTAAATTAGTTAAGATGTGTGTTGACATCTGATTGATGGGACATATTATACGTACGCTCTCATTCGATACTCACGACTTGTCTTATGTCGCTTCATATAGATATTTACAACTACCTACTTATTGAAAGGTTAACAAGTTTATGAAGAATACTTATGACGCCAAATTAAATACAGATTTATGGTTATTTATTAAGATTGTAACGAAATATTTTAAAATATTGGCAGTATAACTAATTAGCCGTGTTAATTCAGTTTTATGCTATGAAAGTTTGAACTAATTTGAAAATATTGCACGATATTACCGCGTTTGTATTGAATCAATATACGAGTCATTCGACTTTAAAATGTCAATTTGACGAAATCAATTAAATATGGAAACAACGTCACATGAAATGAAGAATCATATGATGGTCTTAATCATTAAATGTGATCGCAAAGGCAAAATAATTAAGTTACATTATTTAAAACTTAGCGTTTATAATAATGTAACGAAAATACTATAGTAGCATAGAATTAGGTTGTTAATTCTCATAACGAACTCCAAACGCAGGCCATTTTGAGACGTTTGTCTTTCACTAAATTACTGTTTAATGATCAAGACCATGGATTCGAGGGATCGGTCTAAATATACAAAATATGATGACAGGCTTATACAAAGTAATTGTAAGCGTATTGTACGAGTACCTAGCAGTGTTTGTGAGCCCTATAGAGGGCACGAAAGAAGCATATCGTAGTGACGGGCTTTACGTAGAGTGTTGTTTAGCAAAAATAGAAACCACACACGTAATTTTTTAAATTAAAGTTTGAGCATATTCAGTTTAGTTTGACTCTAAATTTTGTTCCAATATTTGCCGCATTAGGCAAACGTTTGGCAAGCTTTGGCTCACTAAAAGCGGAATTTATAATCGATTAGCAGTCCTACGTGGATATATTGTATGTTATAATATTTGTTGTGTGTTAATAAAGGAATTATTTAAAATACACCCATGTAAAAGATTCACTAATATATATTATAACATATTCACTGTTGTTTTCTTTTTAATACCTCAGTGTTACGAATAGAAGAAGGATGGTTGGAAGAAAAAATACTTACACGTGATTCTATGATACACCAGACTAGTCAATTTAGGATCATAGTCGCAATGTATCCTGGGCTTCAAGGCAATGGCCAAAGATGCAATCGGGAGAGGCGCATAAGAAAATAACAGATTTCACTTCAGATATATTTTATGAACAACAACGTTACTCGTATGTAGCTGCAGTAGCGGCGCAGCAAATTGAATGTTTTAACCTCATGAAAGAATACTTCGAAAATAATAAATTATGATGCCATGTCTACTTGAATCAGCGAAATATTCATGTCACATACAAAAGATACATTTCCAGGTCATGCTATAGTTTTCTATCCGTACAAGCCGCGAAACTAGGTCGCCTAGTAAAATCGATTCTGTCAAGGACTCACTTCATTAAGAGATACTTTGTGCAGACTGTGTGTGTTTATTGGAAAAGATTGAAGTTTTATGGAGGTTTGCGAAATTCATACTATCATAATATTATTATATCATGATACGATTTTACGTAAAATAATGATATTTGCTCCTACAAAATTTAAGGCTACTGTGGCCATAACAGTCCACTTTATTATCTCTCATTCGAAATCTTGGGGGAGCACAAGAAGGACCAAAACGGTTTTACATGGTTTCGAAGAGGTGAGGTGTATTTACATCGTCAAAATCTAAGCTCCGACTGTATTGGAGTTTTTAGACACACATTTTAGGTTTTAGCCGAGATAAAATAACAACATAAAACGAAGTTGAGATCTGAACCCAGGCAGGGGTTTGGGTTCACATCTCAGATTCACATAGTCGCAAAAACAGCGTAGAAACCTTCTACGCGGTTTTACTGCGATCTGCCCACGGGTACACCATGACAAAGCTAATTTACTGCCATCTACCTCGTTTGCTGTGAATTTCAAACTAGGGCAAAACGACTTGATATTAATGTTTGAAGCATTCATTTGCTATTTAGCACTCACTTCTCAAGCACGATAAATACCGCTAGATGGCAAAGTAATCCCATGAAAATATATATTCCCCGAACGAATGATGTAACGAAGTTTGTTTAAAAAGAGAATCCGTTCCCTCGGTAATATTACACCTATCAGTTATCCTAATGGATAGCTGATAAAATGTTTTAAGGTCACTGATCTCGGCTAAGAACCCTTATTTTTTCAAAAAACTTATAAGTTTTAAGCCATCAGTGGGGGATATCCAATTATTAAACTTTCACTCAATGACTAACTTGATCAATTTGAAGGATTCTACTAATAATTAAACCAGAACTAAATTTTGACTACGCCGTTGTCGGTTCATTTGAGCCGTAGAAAAGTTCTGAAAAGCAGTTGGAATAAGTTTCTCCGCAAAGTCAATTGCAGATTTTGAACTGGTAAAAATTAAACTGATTCTTATTCCACGTAACAAATTGTATGATTATTTGTTTATGAGGAAAAGCAATGAATATGGTTGAAAGTAAAAACAATAATTTTTGAATTTTTATTTCATGTAATGTGGCAATCTTATATTGAGATTACCATATTAAATAAATAAATAAATAACCAATATTTACCATTATTTAAAGTATTAGATGATTGGAATATGAAGAATAAAAAAAGCAGTAAGAAGGTTATCAAAAATGTAACAATCTGATCTGCCTCAAATGTTATTATTTGTGCTAGCATCGTTAATCTTCCAGTTAACAGTGGTCTAGACAGAAGATTAATTAATGCCAACACGGGATTTAGCTACCTACTCTTGAATTAGAAGGTTAAATCAAAGGACTTTTTAAGATAATTATGTGAAAGGTTAAAATATGTACTTAATTTTGAGAGTAATATGTATGTTGTTGAAATTCACTCATAATTGAGAGAGGTACATATAAAATTACGGGGCAAAAATTATTATGAAGAAATAAGCTTAACAATAAAATTATTTTACTAGTCAGCTTGGCGTAAAATACACAAAACATTTGATGAATTCAATATGTTACTCAAATATGAATAACGAACTGCTTTAGTCGACATGATTTCATGTTAAAAACTGTGCTAAAATTAACCGTGGCCTAAGTGAAACATTTTATTTATATATTTTTTTTTATTTTATTTTTTATTTTTATTTATTTATAAAATCTTAAAACTATCATTACTTATAACATAGTATATAACGTTTGGGGCTATTCAATTGGTGTGTTAGGCAAATTTGGGGCTATTCAATTGGTGTGTTAGGCAAATTAATTTTATTTTATTAATTTTAATAAAATAAAATTAATTTGCCTAACACACCAATTGAATAGCCCCAAACGTTATATACTACTTAATTTTAAGTTAAGTTAAGTTAAATTAGTTTTCATGTAGCTGTATGTTTAAAGAGGATGCATGTTTTAACACATTCGCATAGACACACAGGCTTTTATGTCCTGTCAGTCTCTGACAAAGTTGTAAAATAAGTTTGACCTATTCCACGATTCTGACCGGGACAAATATCGTTGGTTTTGCACGCTTGCATTGCATTCCAGTTAGGGCCCAAACTCAATAACAAGTAGCGGCGTCCACGTTTTCATAGCATCACTATGCATTGGGGGAATAAATTAACACGTTGCATATGCATATGTCGAACTAATGTACTGACGCACTAATGTATGCATGGTATACTCGTATTGTGTGTCCGGTGTATAATGTGCGATGATTGGTATTTTCGAAGCGTTAAAAAAAGTTTCATAGTAGAAATACTAATATCACAAATCTGAAAGTTTCTTTGTTTGGATGTTTGACCGTCATCATCATCATCATCATCATCATTCGGCATTCACACGGGGTATGGACAGTCTTATCTTAAATGATACTTTTTATACCGATTAAATGCTCCCATGGGGTAAAACAACGGTTAAAACTAATATAAAACATTTCTATTTAAGATGAAATCCGTTACTGGAATGACTTTAATTCCACATATAGTTGCTAGCGGTATACCTACTGTATCCATGAATCCAGATCTATTTAAGCGTATTTATGGTATCAGAGCTGGTAGTATAGTGGATTCAGAGAAACACAAACGAGCCCCAGGGCGGTATACGAAACTCCCGGTATAACCGATATGTAGGTATAATATTTCGACGAAAAGTCTATTGATATAAAGATTTCATTATACATTTTTAAATCACTCAAATTTATGGTTAAATGGATAAACTACCTCAAACCTACGCAAGATTTAAAAGACGATAATGTACCTACTGTTAATACAAAACAGTTGAAACTAAATTCGTATGTTAAGGGCACTAACACGAATGACCCATCAACTTAGATCTTCGTTGGTTGACGATTGAGTTAGGAATTACGTGTAAACAAATCTAAACATGCCCACTTTGTAACTAATTGGGATTACAGACGAGTCTTAACATAGGCTCGTCATATTCTACTAACATACCTCCAAGTCTTTGTTCATTTCATATAATGTTGTACCATCTTTACTATAATTATAAAGCTGAAGAGATTGTTTGTTTGAACGCGCTCCTCTCAGGAAGTACTGGATCGAATAAAAAAATATATAGATAGTCCATTTGTTGAGAGAGACTTTTATTAAGCTTTATAAACTTCGAAGTGTCCACGCGGAAGCGGTATCCACGCGGACGAAGTCGCAGGCGGCCTCTAGTACGTTATATTTTGACCTAACCTCAAACCTAACAGTTGGCACACATCAGGTGGCCCAAATAGCTGTAAGGATTACACAAATAAACCATAGGAACATCACACAACGACTGCTGTACCTACATCATTCACAAACATAGTATTAGTAAAGAAAATAAATCATTGATGTTATTTTTAAAATGTTCAACATGTTAGTTAACCTCAATATTACTTACCTGTATTTTGGAAGGCTGGAACTGGGTGTACAACGGCTCGGTCTCCCAAAACGCTTAATTATCACTTCACAGTCTAGATATTAGCAAATATCTAATCACTCTTCACTTCATTAATATTATTTAACGGGATTAAACGCGACAGTAATTATCTAGTATAAAATGCAACGCGAGAGTCTAAAATCTTACACTTTTCACTTCACTCTAACTTTGAATATTTATTGTCAATGTATCTGGTGACCCAATAGTTAAACAGTCCTGATGGGATTAGTTCAAGAAACTAATCTGGACCAGCTTCCAATGTTCGACACGGAGCGGTCAACGAGTGAACTAACGCTACTGACAGTCTGTACTAAGAATGACGAGTAAAAAGATCGGCCTACCCTCCTTTTGACATTATTTTTTTTTTCTGTCGTTACGTATATAGCTGTCATATTTTTATTATTATTTCATAAAAATTTGACACTTATTTAATGACACTATTTAAAAATTATAAAAACAAAATTAATTATAAATTAATATTTTTATGGACAAACTCTAAGTGACAATAGACTCAAATGTTTTTTTTTCCTTTTTCAAAAATTACTGTTTCATTTTTTCATGTTCTTACTGAGAATGACAATCCTGCGAAGAATCAGATACCTTTTAATTCTTCATATGAATGTTATTAAACAAAATCCCGATACATTTCCGAGAACAAAACATTTACTTGTAGCTATAGACGAGCTTGTTTGATTGGGATAAAGGCTATCGTAAACGTGTTAGCTAGAGGCTATATGGGCATGCCAAAACCCATTACGATCGGTCGGCAGGTAAATCATCGAGCAACAAACAGAGGGATATTCATTCATATGTATGTGACAGTTGCGTCTTTGTTTTGTACTAAAAAATATAAAATTAGGTAGGTATAGTAGTGCGTCAATTTTTCATGACAATACCTTTTGTTCATTCGGCGTAAATATGTATTATTTGCAGTGTATAAAACACTTCTTTCGACTGGGATACACATAATAATATATTTTGATATAAACTCATTGCCTAAATGCGTGTTTAGGTTTACTTTTAACCGACTCTTAAACAGTCTTTTTATCCTCCAAAAACAAGAGTATCAGTGAACAACTTTTATAAATCTTATTCCGACAATAACTTTTATTCCGAGGATAAAAAACAAAACCTACATTCGTAAAAAGTTTCGTTTTCAAAAGCACAATACATGAGTCGGTCTGAATCATACATTATTCACTAACTTTGTGTAGGGTTCCTTTAGTTTTTCAATTATACTTTAGATCAAATACAAAGAGAATGGAAAGTATACATTCTCCAAAGTAAAAGACCCTCCAGACTGTAATCAAATTTTTATTGGCAATTCCGCCAACCACGCTACAGTGGGAAGACAATCTTGACGTCACCGGATGAAAACTCGAAGGGGCCCGTGTGGAAAGTGAAACGGGTTTGCTGCCCGTATTATGCAACTAAATATTTTATTAAAATCTGACGGCCAGAGTTTGAATACTTAAAACCACTTTAAAATATTTTTACATTGGCAATTCCGCTAACCACGCTACACTGAGAAGACAATCTTGACATCACCGGATGAAACCTCGAAGGGGCCCGTGTGGGATGTCAAACGGTTTCTTTGCTAGCATAGGTATGCCTCATTATACATTTAAAATATTTTATTAAACAGGATGACGATGCCTGACAGCCTAAAAGTATAAGCGATTACATACGTAATCGACTTATAGTCATTGTTATCGCCTTTTTTCTTGCCTAGGCTTCGTCACTCAGGCTTGTATTTTTTATCAGTTAAACGGTTAGTACCTTCAGGCTTTATGTAGAAACAAACCAGTCCTACAATTTCAGCAGGAAAATGAAATGCAGGCGTAGTCACGCCGAACTTCGGTCGCGTATTTTTAGCAAAGTGTGTTTCAAGTTTTCAACAGAAACGTTTTCACTATCATACACCTCATAATCATAATATGTATGTTTTATTTAAGTGCATGAGTACCTACTTGTCTTTATGTGTCGGTTAGAGAAGGTTGAATATTTAAAACCACTTTAAGTTTGATGGATCGTTTGGTTTCAGCTTTAATCCCAAATGTGTTTGAGTTTTCACTTCGTAGTAGTAATAGTTTAGTTGCCAAGTTTACCTGGTTTTACAATCTGACGAACCATCATTCCTCTTAAAGTTGCAAAGTTGATGTAAAAATAAGACAGTAAACATACTGAAAAGAACATTAGATTTTATATTTGCTTTGTAAGAAAGTACCTGCGTTGTCCAACGCTCATTTCTTTGTTAGAATGAAATTCTGTACTTCTAACAATATTTGCAGTCCACGGTAGTATTTACAGAGCCGAGTAAAATCAGTGTATTTGTATAGTCCTTAGTCGTGTTCTATGTACTATTTTCCTTGTACAAGTTTAATTAGTAATGCTAGCCATAACAGTGCTTTGCTGAGTGAATTTGTCTTACCACTTGAAAACTTTGCGTTATACTTAATAATAACCGCCCTTATATATTTTTATTTACTAGAATATTACGTACAATGTGATGAACTCGTTTCAAATAGAATATTGGAACAGGAAAGAAGGTAAAGAATTGTGGGAAACGAGATATTCGTTCAATATCTTGTTTAAACATATTCACAAGAAGCTTATTTGGCCAGAGTTGATAGCGGTAAAAAAATGAAATAATATTATTAAACTCTGTGTAATTAATACTATCTATAATAAACAATACTAATATAGTAAAACTGATGTGTTAGTTTAGAATAGAATAGAATAGAATAGAAAAATGTTTATTTGGTACATAAATACAATTAAGAATACAATCACACAGGATACTTGTTTCTTTGAATCGCGCTTATCTCAGAAACCACTAGTTCGAATCGAAAAAATATTTTTTGTTGGATAGTCCATTTGTCAAGGAAATCTTTAAGATATAAGCAATAATATAACACTATGTGTGCCAAAAACGAAATCGCGGACGAAGTCGCGGGCGGCCGCTAGAAGAAGATAGACCGAAGAAAAAAAATATTCTTAATTAATATTAAGGATTATTAATTAATATCCAATGTACACTCGCGCTCTGGATAATACGTATATAATTAAATTAATGCAAAATTATACGTAGAAATATTTTAGGATAAAATGAGAAAATTAATAGAAGTTATAGTGGTTAAGGCGTTCCAGACGTGAACAGTTCAAAATAAATTAGCCCGATAAGTTTGGATTACTATACCTAAAAATTAATGGGAGATTTGCCTTTTTTATTTTTTGAATCTCTAAATAAAACAGATACAATACGAACGTGATACAAACGTGAAATACGATCCTCTTTATTTCTTCGTGCGATTCAGGACGAGTCACGAGTAGGGCAACAGCTAATCAGCGATACGTCACTCAAATGCGTACATAAACATACATAGATACTATATGAATGTATATTAAAAAACACTTCGGCCGGACGATCCGCTCTGATTAAACCAACAGTATATTTTATCCAGAGTTTTTATTGCGCTCTTTTTTGTATTATTTTTTGCATTTGTTTCTTTTTTACTCAATGTTTAGCAATAGAATATTATCGATGTTTTAAAAATTAATTAATGTTTGTGGGTAATTGGTAATCAATCTGTCTACCTGAAGCTATTTTTTTAGTATAGTTCCTTTATTTAGATGCGTCGCCAGATCAGCAAACCATTCGACCGGGAGTCCACCAGCTAATATTAAAAGAAACTCGTATAAAATGTGGAAAATACAATTCGTAGTTTGATGTAAATATAGCCATTCGATACGAAACTATAAAATCCTGTTTTAAATTAAACTAAGTTTCGATTCAGCTTACAATCCTAACGTATCAAAACTTAGAATCGACTTTCTTGACCACAGGGCATCGGAAAAGTTGACATATAAGACGAGACTATCGTTCAGACAGGCCTATTATTTGAAGTGATCGAATCTCGGCACTATTTTAGCTCAGGACGGAATCGACTCGACCGCTATAAACCAAGTGTCAGAGGGAAACTCGTTTCTTTTGAATCGATTTTTCACCAAAAGGAAACCCGTTGAGCCGCAAGGTAGTGAATTGGACTTAAAGTCAAAGATAATCTAATAACGCGACCCACTGGTGGCACAGTCTAGTTTAAAATTCTGCCTTTGTAGATTCGACTATCCTTTGAATCATGAAGGCAAAAGAGACGGGCCTGGCACTGCTGTCGGAAATATCTACGATAGATTCTTTTCATATTCGTGCTGCATTACATTAATTAATAATGAAGCCGTTGGAATTAGTAGGAATTTCTTGGTCTGGAATTTAATTTCAATTATGAGTAAGTTTGTCAAAAGCAGTTAAAACTATGTTGCTCATTTGTTTTATTTGAAACCTATCTGCTTATTTGAAGGATATGCTGTGGAAGACTCTGATCTCGAAAGCAATAAGTAATTGTACTTTTACCCGTTGTACAACGTCGGATAAGTTTCTTTTTTTCTGAAATGAGATATTATTTCTGTTAGTTAAATGATTATTTGTTTGAATTAGATATTTAACATCCACTTAAATATCGGTATAAGATTTAATTTCAAATTCTATTCAAGTATTCATTTTATTGCATGTGCAATTGTGCATAGGTACCTTTTATTGGCGCTTCGTTCCTATAAAATAATTTGTTGCTGATATGTTTTATACCGTCATTGTAGCACCTTAGACTATTTCACAAGAATTTACAACGCGGAAAGTCCATAAATAGTGGTGACCGGATAACCTCTATTGAACACTTGAACGACTCCTTCATTTTATGTTTCTGTTGGCCAAATTTGAAAATAACTGGTATTCATAATACCTATTATGAGGTCATCTTACCGATTCGGTGGTGGTGATTTTAGATCAGTTGAATTCAAGACGTGAAGAGTGATAAGGGCTTCGCTGACAAGAGTGGCAGAGCTTAATGGAACTTCCACTCGAATGGACCTTACAGAATATGGGTCTTAAAGGCAGGCAACGCATCTGCGGGCAGCGGTGAACACTTACCATCAGGCTTCTCCCCTGTTCGTTTTGCCTTTGTCTATACTAATATTATAAAGAGGAAAGGTTTGATTTTTTGTTTGTTTGTATGAATTGAATAGGCTCCGAAACTACTTGGCAGATTTGAAAAATTCTTTCACTGTTGGAAAGCTACATTCACCCAGAGTAACATAGGCTATATTTTATCCCGGTACGGGAAGTAGTTCCCCCGGGACGCGGGTGAAACCGCGTGACGGGCCGCTAGTATAAAATAAAAAAAAAACAAGAAGGACAAAGCTATTAAAGAGAGAGTTGGGTAGGTATACATCTGCTTCAAGGCGTCTTATAATATTAACGATCAACCATCCAAGGGAGTAAGTTGAGAATCAAAGTGTTAAGTGATTTATGACGTGGCCTCATTATATCGAAGTCGTGTGAACAATGCTGAATTATTTCCATAACTAACTTGCTCAGCAACGTTATTATGTTCGCCGCTGAGTTTGATAGCTTGCTATTTTCCATTTTCTTTCGATTTCTTTTAACGGTCGTCAAGGGTTTTCATCTTTGAACAGCCCAAGACGTCATTTCATGGCAACTTTGTGACTGGAATTAGCGGTATTTCTCGACTCATTACATGTTTTGCATACAATTATGCATTAAAAAGGGTACCAAATGCAACAAAATTTATGTTCAAGAGATTCATAGTTATCTCTGAAGTGATTTTTGTATTTCTCCGACCTATCCAAGATTTTCAGTCTCTTAAATAAAGAAGGAGGTTATCATTATTTCTGAGATAAAGACGGGACAAATCCCTTAATTTTACAACACATTCAACTAGCAAATTAATTAATATGTTAATGCGTTTTGCACTGTGACTGTAGCCAAATTCAATCAAACGCATATCATTAAAATATTCAGTCACATTGGCTTTACCACATGAGAGCAGCTCCTGATGAGCGATATCTTTATATTGCAGTTGTTCGCCAAAGAAGAACATAAAATCCCAACTAATATGTATTATAAATGCGAAAGTAACTCTGTCTGTCTGTCTGTCTGTCTGTTACGCTTTCCCGCTTAAACCTCGCAACCGATTTTGATGAAATTTGGTACAGACAATCTTTAGACCCTGAAACAGAACATAGGCTACTTTTTATTTCGAAAAGAAGAAATCCACGCGGACGGAGTCGCGGGCGGCCGCTAGTGATAAATATAAATCTTTGTTTTGCCTAAGACTTAACTATTACAGTCATTACTTGTTCGTATCAAAACGAGTTTATGAAATACACACACAATGAGCAATTCTGGTCCACCTTGATATCCTATATTTTTGCAATTAGTAAGGTTAAGTAAGCATGATAAATATAAACTCTATTGTATTTCTTAAAACATTAACTTTAAATTAGTAAAATGAAATAAAGTTAAAGTCGCATTATCTTCCATTGTGTAATCTAGAGTTAACTTTAAATGAGTTCTCACTGTCGCAAAAATTGCTTAATAAATCAGGGAAATTCGGTTTTCAATCTTCGTCCAGTACGCACTTAAGCTTCTTTAGATAGTTCATTAAGGCACATAAAAAGTTTAAATGGATGAATCATCTTTTAAATTCCCATCGTCTTGGGCGCTAAGTGAACAATTTCCTTTTGACTTTCATCTAAATAGTTTCGTACTACCATAGTTTAGCTTCATCTCTTTAGCGCTGTACCTATCTCGGTTGCTTTAGTCTATGAAGACCCTTAAAATACCAGTCTGCTATGGGATTGATTGTCCCTATGACGTTGATAGGGACATGAAAGACAAAAGTGATTTTTATTTTCTTATTTTGTAACCCGTAATGCGTTAGCAATAAATAATATATAGTTATGATGATAAAATTTATTAGCTTGTACGAAGAATATGAACTCTATAAAATTTCCTTTTTAATCATTCTATCTATTAAATAGCAATTGATTCAAAATTACTAGCGTATTTTTTTAAAATCTAAGTGTATTATATAAGTACTCATAAGGATACTAACGGGACCTTGTTTAATAAATTAATTATTGAAGTTTATTAACACAAATTGCCTAGCCCCAAACTAAGCTCGAAACTTTTATTATGGAAGCTAGGGGACGGATAGATATATGAACTTATAGATACTTTTATAAACATCTATGAATCGAGTACAAATGCCGATGTTTATTACCCAAACATTTGCCCTCAGCTTGATTCTTTTTTGTAGCCTGAGTCTGAGTCTCTGACCACTAGACCAACGGGCCCGTCATACAAAGTAAAGAAGATAATTAACCATACCATGAGACTAGAATTTTTCATTTCGCAAACAATAAATTACAGACCTCTACACAATATTTATTACCCCCAGTTGGCTTGATACCGCGATTGTTGTTATGCTTATCGAAACATTTGTGTGATTAACATTTGTTTGTCTTACGTTCGTATATTGATATGTCAGATGTTTATTTGTTGCCAGACATTTATGTGGTTCGCACGGAATAAGATATTTTCTCTTCTAAATTCAAACTTATTTTTTTTGTTTTCTGTGTACTCTGGCTCTAATAGTAATTTGCTACTCACACAGAAACCGGTTGGTGTAAAAGGATTTTACTAAGAAGTGCGTATAATGTTTCCTAAAATATTTTTAGAAAAAAATTAACACTTTAGAATGTGCCAGGTAAAATCTCGAATTTAATGTCTTAGAGTTATTTAATGATTATGTAATTGAGCCGACAATTTTAGGTATTCATTTTACAAAAATAGAAGAGACCTGAAAATTTCAACCAATCTTGAAACATGAGGATAATCAAAACAATAAAGGTCCATTCTTGAGAAAATTTTGCAGTCCGCTTTATGTATTGATGACTTTCATAAAAAAACTTAGAGTTTTGAGGCATCTAAGGGTGAGAGTAAAAGAGATGTCCCATCCCAGGCCTGCACCATGTACGTGCTACCAAAAAATCGGTTAAATATTGCTATTTCCATTAAAAATACAATAAAACATTTTTGGTCCGTAGTTTAGTGGCTTAAAAATAAAATCAATTTCATAATTGTTCACTTTACTTCGTAAAAATGGCATCTGTAATTTTTTTCTTTACTGGGATTTACAGCTTTGACCCCAGCCTTTTTCGGTCGTTTGTAACCTAAAAATATAAATACTTTGTGAAATAAACTGCATACTGTCAAAACAAAAATAAACTGACGGATAAATGACATAAACGTCATTCAAGTTTGAAAGATGCGTCCCAATATATATTACTTTACTCTATGATGCGTCCTTCGCCATATTGTACTGAGTTGCAATATTGTGGTTTAATTTATTGTTTCTGCCAAAAAACTAAGGTTTTCCATAAGAATTGGAGTAATTAAAACTGTAGTACACTTATTCGCCTATATTTAGGTATAGCGTACATGGTCCAGGCCGAGGCTTCATACATTTCTGGGACATCTCTTTTAAATAAAAGAAAAGCGTAAGGATTTTACATGTAAGAAATAAAACGAACAATTTTGGCACAAATATTTAATTTTGTCAACTATCATCATTGCGAATCCCAGCAATAATACAGTAAAGAATAAACATCGATTCAATTCCTTTTAAGCCAAGAATTTTACGCTTGGTAGTTACATACTATTATTAACTAAAACAATCTTATTTTTAAAATGTTCTTCTTCATAGATATTTTACTATCAAATACCTATGAAACAAAATAGTCTGTACTTCAAAAATTAACATTAATATTTACTGTATTATTAGTGCAATCATATGAGAATCATGAGTACTTTTTACTTCAATACCAATAAAATTATTTTTCATTATGTACAATAATATACAAGTACCCACATGTTAAGTTTCATTTGTTTACTTTGTCTCTAATTTTAAAATTGGCGTCTCACCTTTCATATAATTTAAATTAAAATAAAATCTAATCTTGTAACTAGAATTATAATTTCTAATGAATACATAAATATATAGGTGATACATACATTTCAATTTCACTAGTAGTTTGATGGTTTTTCGTTAGTAAATCGTTTAGTTACATGACAATGTTCGAATCATCAATAAAAGGTTAATTCGTGGTTTTGTACTTATTCTAGCTAATACTGTATTTTGAGTATTATCTTTAACCATCGGTTTATTTGTTCTCTTTCCCGGGAGATTCACACTAACACAATGCCAGTAGCTCAGGGGAAACAACCATTAGTCGATTGCTGAGAACTAAAATTATTGGGATGCCAAAATTCTCCCGTGGTTCGTGCGGGATTCAAACGAATCAAATACTACTTTATGCCAGTATTAGGTATATGATTAAACTATTTTACGTCCTGGTCAGTAAAAAATAAATTTTACAAGAAAATATGCCACGAATTTCTACTTATTAGACTGCAAATAATCTTTTTGGTTGTATCTTTGTGTTGAATAAAGTGTTTATCGCAGTAAAAGTAAAACAAAGGTAAATACTATAACAAAAAGTTATTGTGAACTTATATGAGCATTGCAAAATCCCAATATTAATTAATAACAAATTGAATTAAGACCGATTTTTGGTGAAAATTAATAATTTTAGGAAACTTAAACCATAGCAGTGATATATTTAAAACGAGATGCATCTATTATTGACCCTGTTGATCTGAACTGAACTCAATAATAATACGCACTATAATCCGGAAAGCACTAAGCCAAAATATGCGACATTTGGTTAAAGCTACATGGATTAAATAATATCGTCATCATTATTATCAAACAAATTGTAATTCTTATTTTATAATTATCATATTTTTCTACATCTATAACGTTTAATAAATTAAATTACATAGCAATTTTTTAATGTCTACCTAATATTATATCGTAGATACATTAGAGAGAGAAATGCATAAGACTTTAAATATCACTAGATGACTCACATCCAATCGAATTTATAATAAGTTAACACAAGTTTTTTTTTTGTAGTTTGGTCCGAAATTGGAATAGGGTGACATTAGGAAAATATAATTTTACTGTGACAATGAGGATTTCAATTTGGTATAATAATAAAATAGATAACAAATAATTCAAATGTTAAAGCAAAAGTAAACGAAGTGATAGATAGCACTACATAATTCTAACAATGGAGTAGGACTGTTTGACATTGTAGATAGATATGAAAATAATGTGCTTAGAAGAATAAACATCTATCTATTTATTTATCATAAATCTCTTTCTTTGTCAGAAAGGAATATTTATACATATTTGCTTTAGGGTTGTTGTTAGGCTCGAATCAATAGCAGATATAATTTAAAATGGTTCATACACAATGTTTATCAAGAGATATTCCAAATCGTGTCGACTAGGATAAAATTGCACAGGTTTGTTTGTATGCAAATATAATTAGTTGGAAGTAATTGATGCTCAGTTTAAGTATAAAAATGTGTTTGGAAAATATTGCTTTCTCTTTATTTTCACATTATAGTAGATATAGATACATACTTATTTAGGGAAATTCAAGGAATATAGGATAGGATATGATATCATAGAGAAAAAAATCTAAACTAAATTCTACAAGGGTGCAAGGTCTAAGAAGAAGTGTGTTAAATTCTATTTTAATCTATCTATTCCGATAAGTTTGGCAGTATTTAATCAATCTTTCATACTTATTTTAGTACGTTATTTAATTATTAATTTACTATGTACTTATTTACATAAAAGGTCTGTGGTATTAGCACAATATCTTATGCTATATTGTATTTCTTGTTACAATTATTTTCACTTCTATGAAATATGCTACTGAATGCCAATATAGATTATTTGATTGAGATGTTAAATTGAGCGTCCTTAAATAACAACTAAAAGTGATAAATAATTTCGTTTATACTTTACAGAAATATTTATTGACATCTTTTTTCTTAGCAAAGCAAAACAAGCGCTTTTACTCCTTTATATTTATAATATGCAAGACCCCATACTGTTTTTTTTATTCGACTGTTTTTATCAAGAAACGCCATAGGTGTAAATCTGCAAAACATTTTTAAGGTTATTTTTTTAAGTTATAAAATGGCCAAAGCAATGACAAGTAACCGCACTTCTAAATGTTTTCTGTAGTAAAATACAAGGAAGGGGAGCAAAATGGAGGCATTTGAAAACGAGGATAAACTCACCCAAACGCTTTCAATTCCGGCTAAGCACACCTTTATTCCTTGTTCTTTGCATTCCATCGCTTTCTTCCGCCTCCCATTTGTATATACGCACAAGAGTTAGCTATACACTCACCGTACTTCGACCGGCTCTAAATTGGCGCTAAAACTTGAAGCGACTGTCGCGTCTTATTGCAGTTTATGCATGTTGAAACATACCGTGCACTGGGCGGGCACGGCTGAAGACGAAGACGAGCCCCGAACCGTACTAGGAAACTCCGCTTCGCAACATGGAACATTGGCACTCTTACTGGACGCGTGAGGGAGCTGGCCGACGTACTCATCAGGCGGAGGGTGGACGTGGCGTTCCTGCAGGAGACTCGATGGAAAGGCAGCAGATCCCGGTCCATTGGGAATGGCTACAAGCTGATCTATACCGGTGCGCCTGGGGGGGAGAACGGTGTCGCTGTGGTGCTCTCCGGGGAGTTTCAGGACAGCGTTCTGGAGGTGAATCGTTGCAGTGATCGGCTTGTGGTGGTTAAGTTGCTCATTGATGGAGTAACGACCCACTTGATGAGCGCTTATGCGCCGCAAGCTGGCTGTGGCGATGCTGAAAGGATGAGGTTCTGGAACCAACTCGGAGACGTGCTGAGTGGCATCCCGTTGTCACAGGGGATCGTTTTGGGAGGCGATCTGAACGGCCATGTGGGTGACAGGTGTGAGGAGTTTGATCGTGTTCACGGTGGTTTTGGATACGGCGGTCGCAACGCGGGAGGGGAGGACGTCCTCAGAACGTGTGCGGCTGCGGATCTTGCGATCGTGAACACGTTCTTCCAAAAGAAGACCGAACACCTAATCACCTACAGGAGCGGGCGGCATGCTACCCAAATCGATTACCTGCTCACTAGGAGGCACCACATCAGCAAAGTAGCCAACTGCAAGGTCATACCCGGTGAGAGTCTCACTGCACAACACCGACTCCTTGTCATGGATCTCTGCGTAAGACCCAAGGAGAAGCCCCTTGAGCGATGCCGACGCCAGATCAGGTGGTGGCGGCTGAACGAATCTACGTCTCAAGAGTTTGCCTCGGCTACAAGCGTTACCTGTGCTGATGCTGATGGCAAACCGGTCCAAGACCACTGGGATGGGATTCAGGATGCAATCACCACTGCGGCAAAGGCGGTGCTCGGGATCTCAAAGGGTGGACGCAAATGTGACAAGGAGACTTGGTGGTGGAACGCAGAAGTCCAGAGGGAGATCAAGGAGAAGAAAGCCTCCTTCCTAAAGTGGCAAGCGACCAGATCTCCTGAAGACCGCGACGCATATGGGGCTGCAAAACGCGCTGCTAAACAAGCTGTAGCCCGAGCCAGACGAGAACACTTACAACCGCTCTACGATAAGCTGGACTCGTCTGAGGGGCAGAAGCTTGTGTACAGAGTAGCTCGTTCTAGGGTCAAAGCTGCACTTGATATTTCCAAGTGCCGCTGTGTAAAGGACCCTAGTGGCAACCTATTATGCGAGGACCTCGCGGTGAAGGAGAGATGGCGCTCGTATTTCCACGAGCTGCTCAACGAGCAGCATAAGGAGGTGCAGCCACCGGACCTCCCTCCGAATCAAGGACTAGTGCCACCCATAACGCCTGATGAAGTCCTCAGAGCTCTTCGCCACATGAAGAATCGGAAAGCAGTCGGTGCCGATGGAGTCCCCATTGAAGCCTGGAAGGCGATGGGTTCTCGTGGTGTGGGCATCTTAACCGACCTTTATAACCGCATACTCTACACCGGGCGGATCCCTTGCCAGTGGAGACGGAGTATCATAACTCCAGTCTTCAAAGGGAAGGGATCGGTGCAGGAGTGCGGAAGCTATCGCGGTATAAAGGTAATGTCCCACACTATGAAGCTATTTGAGCGGATAGTTGACTCTCGGCTACGACAGGAGTGTACTGTCTCGGACTGTCAGTACGGGTTTCGACCTGGTCTTGGTACCATGGACCCTGTTTTTGCCCTAAGGATGATCATGGAGAAATACAGAACGAAGAACACGCCTCTGCATTTCCTGTTCCTGGACATGCAGAAGGCCTTCGACTGTGTTCCTCGCATGATGATCTGGTGGGCACTGAGGTCCAAGAGGGTGCCTGAAACTTATATTGACGTCATCCGAGACATGTACCACGATTCCGATTCAATAGTTAGGACTGCTGTTGGTGACACCAACCCTTTCCCCGTTACCGTCGGAGTGCACCAGGGATCCGTCCTTAGTCCCTTCCTGTTTAGCGTGATATTAGACGAACTGTCAACCAGCATCATAGACGCACATGAGCAACCCCCGTGGCTGCTCATGTATGCTGATGATATCGCGCTGACGGATTCGGACAGGGGACGACTGGTGCGACGAGCGGGAAAGTGGAAGGTGGCACTTGAGAACGGCGGTCTAAAACTAAACGTGGCGAAGACTGAATACATGGCCTGCAACACAGATCCCCCACCCGTACGCATAGACGGTGACTTGGTCGAGCGTACGGACCAGTTTAAATACCTGGGATCTGTACTTCATGCGTCTAGCGGCATCGATTGCGACGTCAAAGCCCGCATTTCAGCAGCCTGGGCCAAGTGGCGTGAGGTGACTGGTGTCATTTGTGACCCCAAAATGCCGGTTAAGTTGAAGGGACAGGTCTATAAGACCATCATTAGGCCGGTCTTTTTGTACGGCAGTGAAACGTAGCCTGTACTTGAGCGACACAAGCAGATGCTGCGTGTCACGGAGATGAAGATGCTGCGCTGGATGTGTGGAGTGACGCGGAAAGACCGCATTAAGAACTCACGCATCCGGGGTAGCCTTCGTGTCCGTGATATTGCAGATAAACTGCAGGAGTGTCGCCTACGTTGGTACGGCCATGTTTTACGGAAACCGGCCAGCTACGTGGGAAACAAATGTCTCACCATGCCACCACCGCCGGGTCCCGGAAGAAGGGGCAGGCCCAAGAAGTGCTGGCTTGGCGTCGTTGAAGATGACATGCGTGCCAATGGTCTTTCCACCCTGGATGCCCAAGACCGTGCGAAGTGGAGTAGGTGCAGCAGGAAAGCGGACCCTGGACTCCGAGGCAACGGCCGAGGATGCGACCGGGACAAGCGCTAGGATGATGATGATGATGCATGTTGAAACATACGTCATGTCAAACAAAATAAAATCCACAATTTTCTGGTGTGGAGCATATCTCACGATTTATAACTTTGCAAATAAGTACTTGTGAATAAATTGGCAGTCACGAGGCGCATTTAACTACTTACAAACACTACCTATATGTTTTATTGTCACGTAAGATTTAGCTTCTACCCACTTCCAAGTTATAAGCCTGAATAAAAACTGTACTTCTACCCCATACTTAATATTTACTTGAATTGCAATTAATAAAGCATTTTATTTGTGAATCTGTAAGTAAATTTTTATGGAGCCAAAAAATATGACGTTAAGAATAGCAAATACACGATTTGAACTATGGTAAGAAATATTACAATTTAAAACTGATGACTGTCCAATTTAATTACAAGCTTGTTTAAGAATATTATTTGTATGAGTGTTATAATGATATAAAAATGTACTTTGTTAAGTGATCGGTGCCATACTTAATATTTAATATACGTATGTATGTACATTTTCGATAGGAACCAACACACCTTTTATGTTCATGTTATATCATATCTACTAATCTATTTTTTTCATCACTTCGTGAAGAATGCCAAGTAATGTAAGTGTTAACATAACATTAAGATCAATTGCTTGCAATTGAAATTTGATCATAATTTAGGCAATGGATCAAAATTAGAAAATACAAAGAAATGTTGATAATTTTCAAAATATTATACTTGCTAATTTAAAGTCATTTATTTTTGTTCTAAGAACTAGAGAATCCTCAATTTGTTTTAGTAGCTCATTACATAATGAAATAACTATGATCAACTACGTAGACTATAGGATAAAGCACTTTATCTCGTGGTCAGCTATCTTAAACAATTTATACATACAATATTTAACTTTATGGACTCTACATTTTATTAATTCCTAATAAAAGATTTAATTAAATTTCTGGACGTAAACATCTCCAAATTTAATATTAACCTACCACGTACCGTGATTTATATTGTTTGACGCGGACCTAGATTAAGTGAAGCAATTAAATGTTAAATAAGGCAGCCTTTCAAATACAATAATAATAACAAGACACTAAAATGAACACCGATTGTCTAACTAACGCCTGGGAGACGTCCGCATCAAACAATTTAAAAAAGGCACTAACTCAACCACTGCGTTTATTCATGTCGATACTCCTTATCGCCTTCACGACGTGCAGCGAAAAGAGATCCTAAGTGAATCTACCGACCATTTTCTTTCCAGATTTGTAACAATACGTCCGTTCATCCCGGATCTTGCTTTGGATCTAAATTAGCCCGCCTTTCCTGCAATGCTGCAAGCAAAGCTTCGCGAACTTCCCTTTCGGAACTCCGCCATAATCGTATAAGTTCTTCTTCAGATAATAGCGACAATTCCGAGCGTGCTCCAGTTGGCGATACTCTGGGATAAGGCGGGGCGGGAGGCACATCTAAATCTTCTGACACGAGTATTTCCACACTCGCGCGTGACGTCGGGACATCTGTGCTAATGTAATTGTCAGATCTGTCTGACACGTCCTGATAGCTTCTAGTGGACGACCCTTCGGCTCGACGCACCATCGGAGACGGTGTTCGAAGACGACTATTAATGTCTGGAGGTGAGCTAGTTAAGAAATTTACATCTCTGCTAAGCCTTCGGCCTATGTTGTGGCTTGTACGTTCGTATATGTTTGTAACTGAAGTAACTGAGTCTGACCCTAATACGGAGTCTGTGCTAAATCTTCTGACGTTAAGACCAGCAAGGCTGCATCTTTTCCGTCGGCCTCTGGGAGAACGGAGTTGTCTCGGAGACCGAGCAGGTCTTGGGGATCTTGAGGAAGACACTTCTGGTGATGGTGATAGGAATTTTGATTCTGTTAGATCTTCCGATACATCAGTTGTCTCGACTGGTTCTTGTTCTTTAATAGAACCCAGTGAATGATCACGTTGCTGAACCCTGGTAAAAGCAACAAGCATAAAATTAAAAAATGTTATGATACAATGAAATGTATAGTTTTTTTAAAGCTAAGCATACCTTCTTATTGCTTGTATCATCTCGTATAATTGCGCCTTACTTTTTCTCCTTCTACGCTGTTCATGTTCCTTCTGAAACAAACGTAAATTCCTATCGAAATCTGTGATATTCACTTATCAACGAACAAGTTTGAAATCATACCTAATGCTAACCATATATATAATGTTTATAAATTGAATTTAAAAAGGGAATACTAAATATAAAGGAGGAGGAGAAAATAAATAAAAATTAAAAATAGAAAGGAAACAGGTTTTTGTAAAGATTTTCATACAGTGGCCAAACGCAAGATAAAAACAAACAATTACCCTTTTAACACTCTTCTGGAACAACGAAGTGAAATGTCCTTGCCGAATGGTGTTTACCAACTCTCTGGCTGCGTGATGTGGAGATACAAGCTCGACGCAATTTATGAATCTGTACAGTTTCTGTAACAAACACATTTAGATTACGTGAGATAAATAAAGGTATGTAACAGATAGTATCACAGAAAGGAAATTTTGCTTTGATTTGTTGTATTTTGCCATGAACACAATATGGTTATGCTAACAGAATTATATTTCCATGTAATTCATTCAGGAATTTTTGTTCTATTATGTAAGATTTGTTGTTAAAATCAGATCAATAATAAAAAGTATACCTCAGTTTAAGAAAGCATGGTATCCTAAAACTTGAAAGCAAAACACCGACACTCGAGCAACTGAAAAATCTTTGCATACAAGCAATTCCTCTGAAGCAGATTCATCATAGTGAAACACGATTCCCCCAAGGCGCCTACATTACACGAGACTATAAAACGAAAATATGAAGATGACAACTGGCGGGAACAAACGCAATTCAGAAAGATTACGCTCCCCGCAGAGAGTGGGACGAGTGCGACGAGCGCTCGCTCAGCGGTTAAAGCCGGAGCGAACTGTGGGTCGGACGACGTAATCCCCAGCCGTCTTGGCTTCACGCTCGAGTAGAGCAAACAAAGTGCCTGCGCCGGTAGGCACGCAAACTAGCGGCGAGCCGATTATGCTAGGTTAATTGACGCCGTTTTTTGAAATTACATATACTAGTATTGTTGTCTTTATAGTAGTTAAAATCTACATATAAACGAACCATGACTATTGACCAATATAATAATAAATAATATTGCAGTCGCCCAGCGGTTAAAGCCGGAGTGGACTGTGGGTCGGACGATGTGATCCCCAGCCGTCTTGGCTTCACGCTCGAGTAGAGCAAACAAAGTGCCTGCGCCGGTAGGCACGTAAACTAGCGGCGGCGAGCCGATTATGCTTCGTTCTATCCCGCCGTTTTGTGTGACATTTTAAATTACATTTACTCGTTATGTTGCCTTTTTAGTAGCTAATCTATAAACGAATCATGACCACAATAATAATACTTGATATTGCAGTCGCTCAGCGGTTCAAGCCGGAGTGAACTGTAGGTCGGACGACGTAATCCCCAGCCGTCTTGGCTTCACGCTCGAGTAGAGCAAACAAAGTGCCTGCGCCGGTAGGCACGCAAACTAGCGCTGTTATGTATGCCGCCGTTTTGTGTGACATTTTAAATTACATTGAGTCGTTTTGTTGCTTTCGTAGTAGCTAACTTATAAACGAATCATGACCACAATAATAATACTTGATATTGCAGTCGCCCATCTATGGGCCGGAGTGAACTGTGGGTCGGACGACGTAATCCCCAGCCGTCTTGGCTTCACGCTCGAGTAGAGCAAACAAAGTGCCTGCGCCGGTAGGCACGTAAACTAGCGGCGAGCCGATTATGCTAGGTAACTTGGCGCCGTTTTTTTTTTAATTACATACATATACTCGTTTTGTTGTCTTTCTAGTAGTTAAAATCTAAATATAAACGAACCATGACTGTTGACCAATATAATAACATACAATATTATAGTCGCCCATCGGTGAAGGCCGGAGTGAACTGTGAGTCGGACGACGTAATCCCCAGCCGTCTTGGCTTCACGCTCGAGTAGAGCAAACAAAGTGCCTGTGCCGGTAGGCACGCAAACTAGCGGCGAGCCGATTATGCTTCGTTATATTCCGTCGTTTAGTGTGACATTTTAAATTACATTTACTCGTTATGTTGTCTTTTTAGTAGCTAATCTATAAACGAACTATGTCCACGATAAGAATAGATAATATTACAGTGGCCCCAGCGGTTAAGCCGGAGAACTGTGGGTCGAACGCCTTAATCCGTAACCGACTTGGCTTCACGCTTGAGTAGGGCAAACAAAGTGCCTGCGCCGGTAGGCACAAACTTGCGGCGAGCCGATTGCGTTTGACTTGAAATATGCTTCGTTCTGTTCCGCCGATTATGGTCTGACATGTTTTTAATTACTTTGGACGTAACTTTTTTATCTTTTAATTTCGAATAAACTCGAAATCGAGTTAGGAAAACATTTACGACTGGGTATGTTTATATTTTATATATTTTTTATAAATTAGATTAAGGCGGTTTACACACCTACATTTGGATTTTATTTATTTTTAGATGAGATAGTTACCTATAGATTTTAATTTATTTCATATGCGCATATATATTTTACTTTCATTCTCAATAATCTTCTGAAAATTATATTATTTTCAAAACCACTAGAAAGATTTCATGCAATCAATTACCGTTTTGAACACTGGTGAAAAGTTTTAGTATCGAACTACGCACAGCGTTAAAGAAATCATGTTTCACCTCTGAATCCATTCAATCAATCCAGATAAAACGTACCGCAGTTTTAAATTGAACGATAGACTTTCAAATCGTACACCAGCAATAAAATTGATTTAGTATTTTTTGTCCAATCATAGTGGCGGAACGAATAGATTCAAGTCTAAAAGTAAATGTACAACTATCCAAAAGTACCAGAACCATAAATGTCTTAATTACCTACTTTTAAATTTTTGTAAGTAGGTATGCTGAGATTTTTTATTACTTTAAAAATAAATATTTTATCGAATGTTTTGAAAATATCTAATATATTGTAAGATTTCTTGTGACACCCTTTACTTATTTTGCCTATTAAAACTACTACATAGAAGCATAATAAAGGAGAAAATCTTTACCTGGCTAAAGAACATAATGTTGCGACTCCTCCATATCGTTCCTTTAGGCTGATGACGTAACACGGGCAGAGTGTATTTATAAAACAGGTGCTCCAGAAGTAATATGAGGCAGCCGACGAACACTCCCACAACGAGAAGAATGAAAACGCCCGCGACAGCTGCGACACCTGTGGCGAAAATGAATAAAATATAGATAATATAGGTATAGTACATAAAGGCAATAGTATTGGTAATAATATTGGTGCCACTGCAGGGCACAGGCCTGCATCATTTGAAATCACTTTTCGTTACAAAGATAAGATTTGGCTTAATCACCACGCTTACCAAATGTGGATCGGTGATAACAAACCCGGGCTGTGTTAAAAACGACATAAATTCTACCGACCGGGGAATCAAACCCAGGACCGCGATACGAAGGCCCGGTATTTATACCACGAGACCTTCCAATAAAAAAAGATAATATGTATTATGTATGTATATCACTCCAAAATGTCTGTTATACATGTAAATATGAATCATTATGAGGTTGAATAAGTCCCTAATAGCTGACTTGGCAAATGGTTCGACATAACTTTACATACATTTATCTGTCAAATTATCTTCTCGTCTAGTGGGATTTTACCGGAGAAGCTTAAGCAGCAACTTACACCTTAAATTATGTTTTTTTAAGACAGTTGCAATCAGAAATCTTAATTTCTGATTATGAAAATGTAAAAGGATATAATTTACTATTCCTCAGGCCCTGCCACATTACTCGTATGGTTTTAAGTTCCAAACGGATTTTGTGTTTTTCAGTATAAGTAGGAAAATAAATACGATTAGGTACCTATCATCCATCAACATTATGACAGATGAAAACAACCGCAACAATTTTCTTACGTAGCAGACCATACCAATGTATCGACTAGTAACCATCCATATTTGTCAGTGAGCACTAAATAGAATTCCGCAACTTAACACACATATGCAGCGATATTTCATTGGATTCCAATTTAATCTATCCATCGACATCTCTCTAAGCAAAAACCACTCAAGCTTCCATTAAACAAAATTGGAGCATGTTAGTACGTAATATATTCCGTTCTCTACTCGGCATCTCTGAAATAAATGTAATATCAAGGATGCCTAGTCCATATATATCATAATAACTATGGAACAAATGTATTTAGTTACATAACATTATATTAAATTTTGCCAGTTGGTCTGATTATATTTTTGGACTGGTCGCTGGTCAAATAACAGACATTAAAAAATAGGCACAACACATCAGCCAATATCGAACAGTGCTGTAACTTTTATATTATCCTACTACTATTATAAAGGCGAAAGTTTGTATGTGTGGATGTATGGATGTATGGATGTTTGTTACTCTTTCACGTAAAAACTACTGAATGGATTTGAATGAAACTTTACCACAATATAGCTTATACATCAGAATAACACATAGGATATTGGAAATCGAAATCCACGCGGACGGAGTCGCGGGCGGCCGCTAGTTGTAAAATAATAGTGATTGGAAATACATTTTTCGCAAATTTTTGTTTTAGCTTGGTTTCTCATTCCACATTGTTGGATTTTTAAAATATTATATTAATATTAATTCGGAACACTTGATCAATCTCATTTAGTCATTATTTGGACAATATCTTTGTTTATAGTAAAATCATGTCTCAGATGTTAACATTAATAATATAATCGAGTTATCCAATCTATCATGGAGCAATTTGTTGATGTCCAAACGAGCGGCTGTTATATTGACTGATCACACTCCCCTGGCTAATGGCAGGATTGATCGACAACTTCACTTAAGTGTTCAGTCCATTATTTACTTACACGTGCCTTTATATGAGAAGGATTTGAGAAATTGAAAGTTTTAAACTTCGTGTAATGTGGAAGTTTATTCGACGCGAAACATTTTCTTGACTACATTCTGAATGATCGTCTTTTAGTTTGCTTGAAAGTACGGTAATTGTTAGGTTTTCTTCAAATAAAATCTTCCTCCGAGCAATTGTGTTTATCTGCACTTAATACGTATGTTTTCAAATACTTATCTAGTTTGGAGGTCACCACGAAAATAATTAATAATAAAATATGACTGTCATGCTCCTCATTGTTCAAGCTCTATTTAAAAAGAGACATTAATACAATCTGTCTTCCCACCGATAACGAAACTGCTTTTACGTGGAGAGTTTATATATTTCACGAGATGAATGAAATTCACATCAACTCAGTCCGGCGTGAACTTTTGCAATATCGAGAACAGATACCGAGAGTTGGGGAGAAATATTTACGAGTACGCCGCGAAAGCCAATGTAGCGACAGTGTCAGATTCGCAAACACTTCAGAGTCTCTGTGCGCCATCGCCACCTTGAAATTTGATACGACACGAACAATATTTTTTATCTATTTTACGTGAGCCGCGGGGCTCACGCTTGGTATTTCGGTTGTCGCATGAATGGGCTGACCTACACCGAAGATACATTATAGATAACAGAAAAATTAGCAGTACCTATGTGCTGTTATGAAAAGGGAAAATTTGACACAAATGTAAATTAGGTTAAACGTTTTTTAAGATTTATGCAACTACTACTCATAATCAATAATTTTTATTTAACTATTTATCGTTAGGTTAGTGATTATAATGAACCGCTACAACTATACAAATAATTTTCACTATTTCTATTTACCTGAATTTTGCTTTTAATATTGTCAGTCAGTGCTATTGCGTTATGTTCTAGGCTATAAAATATGTAAAAACGTGTGTACGATAAACGAGAATTTTATCATGTCAATAATGAGCTCCGTTTTGATATCGTTACTAAAAGCGCGAAATTAATGACATACTCCTCACCCATCCATTTTTTAGACGATAAATCCCATGTTTAATCTTTAGGTCGACTGGTGGTAATACCTCCCCTATACGCAGCCGTGCGGCTCTGGGGGTTGGATTAAAAGGGGGTGGCGATAAATTCTAATGAAATTTCCGCCAGAGACGCGCCAATTCTCCATACATACCAACTAACAAATACACTTTAAATTAATAATAGTAACGATACTACATTCCCAACATACCGACATTAACAATGCCGGCTTATCCGAGCTTCGACAAAATACAAATCAAACCAAATTACTTCAAAAACGTAATCTTCTTTGGTACAGTAATTCTGTTTTTGTTTATGAAGCCAAAGTTACAGTGACGTGTTTAACGAGAAAAGTTCTTACCAAGAGGCTTCGGTTGGATCCCATAATCAGGACTCAGTTTGAAGCACGGTAATCCGCCGTACCACTTCTCAGTCAAAATATCCATGTAGCCGTTCGACGAATATTTCGCAATAACCGATGACACGCTGTCCTGCGAAACAAAAAAAGATTTTCTAACGAATGAACACAAATGTTTTTCCCGAAAGGGAGATAAGTGGACGTATTTGTAAATGTCAGTCGTCGGAATCGCACTGAAAACAATACCGACACATCTGCGACCGTTTGGCAGTATTAAAAAAGGCGTCGAAAAAATTTCCCAACGCGCAGTCACCGGCTGAAACAAAAACTTTGTACGAGCCGTTGATTTATGTTACGCTGCGGCGAAACCTCAGGGGTATATTGAACACCGTCAAGATAAAATGACATATAATCGCCGAGTCTGAGCTACATGACACCCTACTATCGATCACAACATTAGGAGACTCGTGCGTCATCCATCAATCTTGCCTTACAAAGATCCGGAATCGTTCCCCCGCCACTCCACCCCTCGAGTCCTCCTTATGGAAATATGTTACTTTGTGTAGACGTTGCTTTTAAAACGTCTGTTTCGCTAACGTCACCTGCGCGTGGATGATGTATGCCGTAAGGCAATAGCTATGAAGCTGTTACGGATTTAGAAAACTAAACTGTGCCGTACCATGTAGAAGTGTCCGAAAAGCTTATACATTATGTAGAAGACGTAGAAACACATCATTTTTTGTTTAGAAAATTGTATGTATTTGTGCCAAATAGAGTCTGTCGAAGTAACATAATATTTTCTTCTATTTGCAAGTATGTATTGTAACGTACCGGCTGAAATGATTTGAACTTTACAAGAGTGTGTGAAATAAACGAGCAGTGGTGGGCTTAAATCCCACCAATTCAAACACTCATGTTCACACATTTACGTAACGTAAATTAGTGTTTATTCAGTTTCTGAGTTATTATCTAATCATAATGTTACACAAATGAGATAGAATTATGCAGGACTCTCATTTTTTATATCATGAAAAATGAGTTATCTTAAAAAAATCCTTCATTATTTTGAATACAACAGCACAAACATTATTTTTCGTGATTATAAAACAAAACTATCGTAAATACCTTTTTTATTAATGACAGCCCTCAGCCCTCATTAATGTCAGCCCTTTTTACCTTATCAAAAAGAAAACCTAGATAGAAAATGTACTTTAAAATAAAGCATTACCTTCAGGGGAAATCCTTTAGCCATACCAATAGCGTAAGTGTCTTCGGCGAGCGCATGATCGCCAACTCTTTGCAATTTACACCCGTGGTCCGTCGCCCGATAGTAATCCAGAACCGGCGTATCCGCTATCAAAAGATCCAACGTCCCATTCCTACAAAGGAAAAGGCAAGAATGTAATCCACTACATGAGCAAACCATCACAGGTCCCAAATATTATTATAACAGTAAAAAAGCTACGGAAATATTTACAAAGCAAACGTACGTACAGCACAGGCCCTCGTAAACTCAAAGTGTTAACCCGTGAGCGAGCGGGACCCTAAAGCCGGGAGTGGAATATAAATATATACTCCGTCACCACAATAAAAAAAAGTACAATAAAAGCTCGCTTTAGCACAAGCAAACATTAACTGAACGTTCCATAAAATAAGGCACGAATTCAACCCTCGGCACACGAACTGAAAACGATTCAATAATGATTCTTATTTTTCATTCAATTAGTCGAGTGGGTTATTGTATTTTTAACGAAGGATATGTAGTTGCAGGTATATTGCGAAATTTAAATATAACCTTTTAAGCATTTAAGTGCAGTGAAAAATATTTTAACTTTGTTTTTATATGCAAGCTCAATTAATATTAATTTGTTTTAGTCGATGCGATTATAGCCAAATAATAAACAATTGAAATTCCATTTGAGTACGTTTCAATTTATTTCTCTTAAATTTTTATTTATACAAATGGTCCGAAAAACACATGGTACTCGAATTCTGTTTAATTTTGCGCAATACCTATGTTGGCAGTTTGGCACGCAAATCAAATTGTATGGAAGTTGAATACCACTCTTAGTACAGTTATGAAAACATATACGAAACTGATATTATAAAATATAGTAATAGTAAACGTTATTAAAGTTTTGTTCTTTTTATACTGTTGTTTTATTAAAAAATATACATTTCTAAAGATTTAAAATTATATGTCATAATGCAAGCAGTTGACATAAACATTCTCATTTCTTACTTTCTCGTTGTAAGTGCAATTAGATTCACTTTACGAAACCATTAGTGAGCAAGAAAGTATAAAAGCACTTGCAAAGAGAAGCATTCTACAAACCACAATAAATCAAACCTTTTCTTTCCTACGTATTTATACAAGCTTTAAGATATTATTACTCGAGCGTTTACGAGTATACCATGTATAAAAAAGTTGTTACGTTCCATGAACTAACTCAGAGCAGATTTAAGCAAATCTTAAATGTTAGCAACGCAGCTCGTTATATATTTATGCCTACGTAAATGGTATGTATTCACAGAATTTCTGTGAATGTAAGCGTCTTGTAAAAATAAAAAGAGTATTTTCATTGCAGTCTCATTCTAGGAATCATTCATATTTAAATGGATGGATATTGGAAAGGTGAAATGATAAATTGTCTTACTTATTTCATTAACATAACAATTACCAAACCATTTTTCAAGTTTAAATTGATGTGTTTTTGTATACATCAAAAATAAAATCAATCAAAAACCACAATATTTTTTTTCGCCATCATCATTAAAACTTTTTTAATATAAAAATTCCTACCTAAGCCTCTGGATGCCTTCTTCGATGTCTTGGAGCGCATAACGACGCATTTGTTGAGCCAGCTGCGGATTATTCCGTTGGACATAATACTCCGACACCGACGACCTGGCAGTTCCCACTCGTAGAGAGAGCCACTAAAAGTATATTGGACATTTAATTACGCGGAACACATAACCCTAGCATTATTCTTTGTAAGTTATATGGACTTTGTTTGTGCTATTATTGTGTCCGGGGAAACAACGTGGTTATTAAGTTCTGGAAGTGTTACGTTGTGTGTATAGCAAATTTATCAAAAAAGAGGTTAAAATGAGACTTGGGACATGTTTTGAACTGAAAGCATGTGTTAATTTAAACCCAAAATACTTACATTACTTTTCCCTTGATAATCATCAACAGCGTTATGAAAAAACAACCCAGCTATGAGGGCCGCTATATTGGCAGTGTAACTGGCAACAAATATCACAGAAAATCCACCCCAAACGTTGATAAGGAACTTGTTAGGCCAACTTTTTGGGGCTTTGAAGGCGACTAAATGTCCGCAAAGAAGACCCCACATCACCCACAGTGCGCTGGAAATACTGAAATTTTTTGACCGTTGTCGCCCCCATGGATTTAGTCCGAACGGTGATAGCCATTCATAAATTGCTACTGCGATAGCTGTTACATTGAGCGATGTGAATATTGCAATCCATAACTCAGGAGAAAAGGGCAGGAGAAAAGCTAGTAATGGTATATCTGGTCGTTGGTTAGGTGCAGCTAATATTGAAACTCCGCTAAAAAAGAATGGTTGGCTGTAATCTATCACTTCTGCTCTCGCTGCAGATACACTTAAAGCTGCAAAAGACATATGAGCAGCGCCTGAAACTAAATCTCCAACAATGCCATTCCACTTTTCGACATCGCCATCATCATCCATATCATCAATGTAAGTGTACGCTTCTTCCAAACCCTTGTATCCATTGCGATATTGTGCACGATAGCTTTGTTGATTCATCAAAAACTCATTGACTATACTCCTGTATTCACTCAGTTTATGAAATGGTTTTACTAGTTTTCTTGACCCGTAGAGACCGTCTTCAACGATGTATAAATGAAAATCGAATTCTAACTCTTGAGCGATATTCTCTAAAAGATCCATAGCTAAACCGTAGCAACAATGAGTGGCCATTCTGGAAAATAGTGGTTTAGGGGTAGGAAAAAAGAAGTCGTCTGCCTCTTCGTCTGTGTCTCTATCTAAATCATTGAATGCGAGGGTTAGGTTATCACGATCGGATGTTCTTGGTCGATGGCACGGCAATCCTCGGAGACATTGGCCGTCTTCGTCTAGTTCGCCTTCCATTACGAAAGGTGGTGCTAGTGCTGTGACTATTCGGAATATGGTTCGTGCTCCATCTGATTGTCCATGAGCGACTAAGCGGCCTCCAGGCCACACGATTGTATGTAATTTGACGCTACGTCCTCGGATTCGTCCCACCTGCCTCCACGTATTTCCACCATTTGTGGCTGGCACTAAGTTGAGGAGTGCAAATGAAGCAGTTAACGCTTTTTCTGGTCTTTCAGTACCTCCAGCTAGAGCGGCTGCTGCTGCTATTCTTGTTTCCCTAAAAAAAAAATTGATTTAAGATTTAATTTGTTACGAATTATAAAATACATAGCTTAAAATAGTTAAAAATAAAACACATTTCGGAGTCGTAAAAGTAACTGATTTGGACAGAGAATATATATTTTGGATAGTTACACTGGTCCTTTCTATTACAATTTGACGTAACTTTTCAACTGTTGCAAAATACAACTTTCCTTTTACGGGAAAACGCGAGTGAGAGAACTGACACTAAAACCGCTAAATCTTAAAGCTTAGTTCACTTAAAGCACCTCAGGTGTACAGTGAGTGAATATTTCACGACAAAAAGGGGTACTTCGGCGGATTTTCAATTGTGAAACGTTAAAGCTGCTTTAGATTGCTACAAACGCTAAAAGTACAAAATGACATTTAAATTGCAAATGGGAGCAGTGTCACATCTGTCGATGGGCGATTGCATTGAGCCGCGGATTATTAGTTTTATTGCAACGGCAGGTTAACCGGCATCGGTGGTGTTAGCTTAAGCCTTAATAAGCGCTCCCCGCCGTCGGAAATCTATTGGAGAGATATAAAGTGACTCCATTTGATCGGTAAGTCAATATCAATTTAGCATTTGGGTGTCTATTTTTCTACTGGGTGCTTTAACAAAGGAAATCGTTTCGCTTGGAAGGAATTTATTACTTCCTATCTTTAACCGAATTTAACAAATTGCGGATTGCGTTCAATATTATACTCTTATATTGATTGTAAGTATACTGAAGGAACCTACAAAGATGCTTGATTTTATATAAAAAAGAGAAGGGTTTACATAAAAATATATTTTTTTTTTATTATTATCACTGTCTGGGTAATAGTTGAAACAACAGCTATTTGTAGCATGTTAAACGCACGAAACATGATGTCAGTTTAATTGCTACCATGTGTTTTAGACATGACTTTGGAAAATACGAGTAGTAAGTTAATGCTTAATTATTTACCTTACCCACTAAATATACAACCTTGCTAGATTTAAGGCTACATGACTTTGTGAATCGAAAGATATAACTTGCAAACGTAATTACGAGAGGAGTCATTAATCACGTCCTTAAGCTGACCATTCCACAGAATCATAAATTTAAAGCCTCTGCGCAACGCGCATTGGATTCTGACAAATAGTCGAAATGATGATTTCTGCGATTCATGACGATGATCAACGATTTTAAATTAACGGAGATTGTTCATGCTACGTTCTAGGTCGAGAGAACTAGGAATGTGTAGGTATTTATTATTATTCGACGGGCCCGTTGGTCTAGTGGTCAGAGACCCTGGATACAAAACCGAGGGTCGCGGGTTCGAATCCCGCTAGGGGCAAATGTTTGTGTGATGAACATCGGCGTTTGTACTCGAGTCATGGATGTTTATAAACTTATTTAAGTATGTCTATCCGTTCCCTAGCTTCCATAGTACAAGCTTCGAGCTTAGTTTGGGGCTAAGCAATTGGTGTGTTTGTCCAAGGCATTTATTTATTAATTATTTAATAATACTTGCATAGACTAACCAACCCAACCATAATAAAAAAAAAGATTGACTTTTTTAGGGTTCCGTAGCCAAAATGGCAAAAAAACGGAACCCTTATAGATTCGTCATGTCTGTCTGTCTGTCTGTCTGTCTGTCTGTCTGTCCGCCAGTCTGTCACAGCCACTTTTTTCCGAAACTATAAGTACTATACTATTGAAACTTGGTGAGTAGATGTATTCTGTGAACCGCAACAAGGTTTTCCCACGAAAATAGAAAAAAAATAAAAAAATGGGGGGTCCCCATAGTTAGAACAGAAACTGAAAATATTTTTTTTCATTGAACATATACGTGTGGGGTATCTATGGATAGGTCTTTAAAAATTATATTGAGGTTTCTAAGCTCATTTTTTCTTCAGTGAATACTTTGCGTGACAGACTCTTCCAAAGTGGAAAAAAGTGTGTCCCCCCCCCCCTCTAACTTCTAAAGTAAGAGGATGATAAATCTGAAATAAATATATAATGTACATTACCATTAAAACTACCAACGAAAATTGGTTCGAACGAAATCTATTCAGTAGTTTTTTTAATACGTCAAAAATAGAATTTGTACGGAACCCTCAGTGCGGGAGTCCGACTCGCACTTGGCCAATTTTTTAACGTTGCGGAGGACAGACGGCAGTATCGTACACTGGGCTCCGAGGCAATGGTCGAGGATGCAACCGGGAGTGGCGCTAGGGTGATGATATATAAAGGTTTGACGCAACTAAATTTAACGCGGCTTAATTATAATTTCAAAGATAGAATTATTCGAGATTAGGTTTTGAATTTATGTTACGGGAATAATAAAGTGATGTTAGAATGATAATTTCCGAGAAAACGGAGGTATGTCGCTAGAATAATGATAAGACTTTCTGAAAACACGACCCACAGTACCGAACTTTACATCTCTTCATTAATTCTATCATAGATCGATCTCAAGGTTTTGGTCCCTTTCAGTCCGACGTTATTCTTGCGGATTTGCGGTCCCTACTTAAGGATTCTTCTCCTCAATATTGATAGCCCTCTTACTGCCACTTCAGTTTGCTTATTGTGTTGTTTTGGGTGACTATAAAAAATTAAGAAATTTTACTTAGCTTGCTGATTTTTTTGCAGAAAACCGAACTAGAATTTTATAATTACTTCGACTTGAAATTCTTTGAGTTGTATAAAATGATGCATTAATAGATCTTGTGTGTAAATAAAGATGACAAGTGTGACTGCAAAGATGAGTTCTAAGAATTACGATTGTTGGTTTTCACATTCAAATATATTTTTAAATCCATACATTGTGAAACATAAATTACGAAAAATGGCCGGTTATTTAAATAACACACAATACTTCTATTAAAATAGGGCAAATTTTGCTGTTTTTTTAGAAATATAAACCCTACATAGTTTTAATTTACTGGTTTTTAAAATACAATAGGTATTGTTTGCTGCTAGTGTTATCCAAAACAAATTAAAACAAACTGATTCCTGCAATTTGAAATATCGGTTTTTCATAAGCTCTGATTGGCTGTTCCCTGAATACCGTTTTGACCAATAATAATTTTCCGAACAATCAAATGAGAATTGGGAGTAATATAGAATATCAGTATTTTATTTTGTTGTGTTCATGTTTTATTCTTTAATTATTACTAGTGAAAACGTCTCAAATATTTTCGATAGGAGAAAGCTAAAATTATTTGTCAAAATAAGGGGTAACATTATGCATGGAAAAAAACCGGCCAAGAGCGTGTCGGACACGCCCATGAAAGGGTTCCGTAGCTAAAAGATGGCCCGACCTCTTAAGACACCATTTAGTAAGGGCAACTGCACGTCATAAGTTGGTCGAGTTGTATTAAAATAACTATGTATGATACAGAGTTCGCTATAGTTTTCGTTGAAAGTACTGACTTGGAGGTATACAGGACATTTTTTTCAGAATTATTGTAATAGTATTTCAAAAGTTAAGGGGGGGGGGGGGGGACGCTCTAGTTTTAACTTTGTATTAATATATCTCGAGACGGGGGTGTTTGATCCACATGCTTTCAAGGCGAGTTTTGTTGTATATAAAAATACCTGTTTCACGATACCCTACACGATGGGTTCAGTCGAATTTTTTTTTAGATTTATCTTTTCGCTATATGGGAGGGGGGTTAAAAAATGATTATTTTTCGATAATTTTAAAAACCAATTCTTGAATTATCACTATACATCTCTCCACCAATTTTCGTGGCAATCGGTTCAGAAACGGCGGAGAACGAACCAGGACAGACAGACAGACAGACAGACAGACATGACGAAACTATAAGGGTTCCGTTTTTTGCCATTTGGCTACGGAACCCTAAAAATGCCAAGTTGTAAAGTGATACACTTCTCAAAGTACGTCTGAAAGTCAACCAAACGTTTATGTCAGAAATAAATATATGTACATACAAACTAAACAACATATTTATTAAACTTTTACTTACAGTTTTGTTAAGGAAACTTGTACTATGGGACAGAACTTGATGTTATTTAAATAATTTTATAGGAATCCAGTTTGATGAAACATTTTAAAATACTTCGTAGTCGCAGTCTTAGTGAGCCTTTGCGACATTTAAAGTAATGAAACAGTAAGTTTTGATATCTACCATTTTAAGGATTGAGTGGCTCGCCTGCTCAGCATTGTAGCTTTGATCGTTACCCCACATCTCATCTGGGAGAGGCCTTTGTCCAGCGGTGGACTGAAAAAGGCTGACGGTGGTCATTAAAACATTAGGTACTTCATGTTTATATTCGCACTATGCACAGGCCAACTGCAAATTAAATAAATTCTTATGTCACTAAGGGAAACACGAGTGTCGTTTCTACTTGCACCGCGTGAAGTTAGTTAGCTCAGAATCGCGAAAATTTGATTAGACGGTAGTTGAACTCGAGATAAAACAGTTTCGGCAGGTACCGACTTTGGGGCATAAAGGTCCTTATTATGCCGAAGATAAGATAAACTTTCGCAGGTTTAATTTGCCAAAATATCTTTTTGCCATTCCTGTATAAATTAAAGCCATTGAGGTAACACGAGACCATTATTTCTGATGTTGATTTTGTTCCAAACTTTGAGTTTAACGTGACACCCGGAGTGTTCAGTGCTTTTGTTGAAAATGTAATTAACAGAAGCGGAATAAAGTTATGTCATAAATCTCCGCGGTAATTCGCAAATGTGTAAATTAGTTTTCTTTAATTATTCTCATACATATCTGAGAATGTAATGGTTATAATGATTTTATTATTCGACAAAATAATTTAATAATTAAATTTTATTTTTGTGTTACGTATTACTAACTGTATCAAGTCTATTACGACGTTTTTAATTTCTGGTATACAAGCCTTCGTTATAAAGCTACTTTTGCCTTGAGTGAAATATATCTCAATTAGTAACAGGAAAAAGGTGTACAATTGTACTTTTATTATTTCAGCATTAAAATGCTTTAGGCAATAAGCCTTAATTGTCGAGCCTGCGAATTTTACCAAAAACTTTGCGTAATAGGCAAGAAGTATTTGGCTACGTCAACAAGGCCGTAAAGAAGACAAAGGTCGAGGCCAGTAAAAAAACACCCCAATGGAGTAGCGCTAAAGTTCAAAATCGTGACGAGTCACGGAGGGGTCACACTAGACAAAATAAAAATCAAGCCACGTAATAAAAGGGAGATGATTGCGAACGAGGAAGGCTTAATGGCAGCTAAACCGAGAGTGCGTAAAACTGTATTCAGTACGGGCTGACCTATTTAGCTGTCCTAATTTCTGAATGAACTAAAAAGGAACTATCTACGTCAAGTCATGTCAATAGGCGGTATCGCTTCGGCAAGTCACCATGCCGAATCTGGCGTAGTGCCAAAAACTGCCGTGCACTTGCGACCAATTTATGATAATGCTATCGACTTGGATTTTGCCCAAAAAATCATGTAGCTAATACAATTGAACTTTTTTTTAAGATTCTTTGATCTGGTTTTGTGGATATTAATGGCATTGGTAATTCGTGACTTGTTCTTGTATGTTTCACTAAATTTTACGAGTTCATTGATTTTGTAGTTAATGTAACGTCTAGAACATTTTAAACAATGTAGGTACACGGTCTTAAAAATATTATCAAATCTAAGTTTATTCGTTAATGCCAAAATATTAAAAAAAACAAGTTTCCAAAGCAGTATCAGTGTATCTGTAGTCTTTTACTTAGTTTTCTTTCTTACAATATTTATTGATTTATTAATTGTTACGAAAAGAAAATGGATCAATGCAAACATCAATCGAACTATTAATACTTAATGTATTGTTTGCTTCAAAATCTACGCTACAAAATTATGTAATAAGATTTGACGCAAATAAAATTTATGATAATTATGTCGTTGCCAAAATACCCTATGTACATAATGTATGTTCATAACGCATCGAGAGTCAAGTAAAATGATTAATTTCGTAACACAAGAAGAGCGCGCGACAAAATTAACACACATACCTTAAACCCTTTTAATTACCACACGGGAACAGGCAAAATTAAATTTAAAAGGTGAACCAATTAATTATTTTAGCCGCAAAACTTGGAATAATTTGACTGACTTTAAAAGGATTATCAGAATAAGGAAATTCTTTTGTATTCAACCGCGTACCCATTGTGGAGGCAAGGGTGAAATTCAGGTAAGCCCGTAATAGGTGGGTTGTGAATTTGATTTAGAAATTCATATTACACCTTAAGTGCTTACTGACATGAAAGCTCGTAAACCAATGTTAATCCTTTCAAACGGGTTGTGAAACACGCTCCATATTAATATTGTTCATGTTACCTACGGCTTAAATGGGTAGTTAGTAATACGTTGAATTAAAAGTAGCTGTAATTTTTTTAAATCCTATTTTTATGTATTTCTTATGTGTATCCTTATTGTATTTTTATAACTTTAATAGACCTACAATTTGCTCATCTGATTTATCAACTGCGTATAACGTCGAGTATTAAAACTAGTCTTTCCTTTTCCTGAACTATGGGTGGAACAAATTCATCCTGAATCTCCACTCTTGAAGAAAAAAGAGTAGATTAAATTTCAGATAAATTATTATTCCGAGTACAGCAATTTCGTTCTGTAACCTGGTAATTGAAGTGTCTGACTGTGTACGTACGGAGATATAAGTGGCTTGTATTTTTTTTCCACGTTTAACGATGCAACCGTCATAAATTTTGCATGGGCATAAGCCCGTTGTTAGGTAGGAAACTTTTTATCTCTTCTACACAAGTAGTTCCCGGGGGACGGACGTGGAATATTGTGTCAACAAAAAGGGATGGAACATCGTATATTTTGTTTAGTAACGCGAGACCAGATTACATACTCGCTCAGCTCCATTGAATGACTGCCAAAGGAAATTAAACTTAAGTGAAATAAGGTAATACATTATTTTCTGTCTTTTTAAGGTTTAAAAGATAAACTCTTACCTAAAAATTAATATTACAAAGAATATTACATAAGTACATTATTTTCAGTTGAAAGTAAGTTTATATATATAACTAGCGGCCGCCCGCGACTCCGTCCGCGTGGATTTCGTTGTCCAATAGCCTTTAAAGCCTTCCTCGTCAAATGGACTATCAAACACAAAAAGATTTTTTCAAATCGGTCCAGAAGTTCCTGAGATTAACGCGTTCAAACAAACAAACATACAAACAAACAAACAAACATACAAACAAACTCTTCAGCTTTATATATTAGTATAGAGTATAGATTATATGTGAGAGTAAAAGTTATTTAAATTTCACTAACAGCTTACATTTCTCAAGTCAATAACTTTATTCAAATAATTAGCAATTCAAATCCTTCTAGTAGAATCTATTATACGCTTCACATGAATAGTCTTAGGGAAATTATTGGTAACACAATCTTGATATGTATTAAATTAATTAGAGCCTTGGGCACCGATATCAGATATCTAATAACCCCATTGGGGCATACGCATGACTTAATACCATGAAATATCTTCATTCTTGATCTAGCCCTAGAAACTTAATTCAAAGAAAACATGTTATTTTGAATTGAACTTTGATCGCTTTAGCAAAGTTTATTAAAACTTTTTTTTTTAATATTTAGTTTGTTGTGTGGACTTATATCAAGTAACAAGAGCCAGAGCCTGCGCAAGCAACTCGTAGAAGGGCAAATTTCTTAGAATAATAACGGTGGAAGGTTGGGTATTTCTGCGTATAAACGATGTATGCGTGAATCTAAGTTCACCATATCTTGGGTAACGATCTAATTGTATGTTATCGTATGTATCGTTTGACGGGCCTGTTGGTCGAGTGGCTAGAGACCCTGGCTACAAAACCAAAGGTCGCGGGTTCGAATCCCGCTAGGGGCAAATGTTTGTGTGATGAACATCGGCATTTGTACTCGAGTCATGGATGTTTATAAAAGTATTTATGTATGTCTATCCGTTTCCTTGCATCCATAGTACAAGCTTCGAGCTTAGTTTGGGGCTAGGCAATTGGTGTGTTAGTCCAATGAATTTATTATTTATTATTATTATTATCGTTCCGACGGTCCGAGGTTGGCCGTAGGAATTCTTCGGATGTGCTCACGCAAAAATTATCGCAGCCTTGCAGGCCTAAATTCTGCAATGCGACCGTAATAACAGTTTCATAGTCCTAACAATCAGAATAGATTTGATAGTCGTTTCATTAATCGTCGCACAATCCCGCAGTTTACACAGTTTTATCCGGGATTCATCGCTATCTTCGGAAGGCTTGATCTCATGCCGGTCACGTATTTTATTGAATAACGTTCCGAAGAACGTGTGCGTTCCAATACCATTATTATAGGGGTCAAGTGCGGCAAGTCCTTGAATCATTCTCAAAACTGAGGCTATAATTTAGATAAGCTAGTTACGAGGGACTTTGGGTACAGAGTTTGAATTTGAAAGTTTTTAGAGGATAGATTAACTATTTAGTTACTAGTTTCTACTTAAATTAATTACTTGCGGCCAACATCAGCATGTTCAATAAATCTGTAGGGCAAGAGAAATAGTGGCCAATGGTGTTTCAACTGGAGCAATTCGTTGGTCTAGTGGACAGATACCTTGGTTACAAAACCAAGGGTCGGGGGTTCCAATCGCGCTGGGGGAAAATGTTTGTGAGATGAATACCGGCATTTGTACTCGCATCCTGGATGTTTCTAAAAGTATTTAAGTATGTCTATCCGTTCCCTAGCAACCATGGTACAAGCTTCGAGCTTAGTTTGGGGCGAGGAACTTGGTGTGTTAGTCCAAAAAAATCAAGAATATATTTATTTTTTATTTTTATTTATTAAATCCTTTCGAAGTACTCCGAACATTTGGCTTCGATAGGATCCAGAGTTTATTTTTTACTTGTTGCTCCCCATGGGATCTCTAGATAATTTGGGTCTCCTTTTTGCTTCCATGATCTGTCTCCTTTATTTTTGATAACACTAGATTTTAACGAACAACATATTTTTTTTTACTTGATTGCTGTGGGAGTGAGCAACAATTAGACTCCAACTAATAAGTTTTCTCCAACTAAATAAACCAGCTAAAAATGCAAGCATACTAAATCGCAACTGCATCGTATCAAGTCAATCTCATTCAAGATCATCCGAAGCTCCGAATGTATTATCCCGGGACTGTAGAAGTAATAATGTGTAAGATTTCGATTTGCAGAATAAGCTGGAGACATAGCGAGCTGTCTCCCTCAGCGGCGGGCTACTGAATGGTTGTTACCTACTGCACACACGACTACGTGGATCTTAGATTGGTAGATATGGCCTCGCCATACTTCAACTAGCTCTGGAATTGGCACTGAAATAAGAAGCGAAAGTTACTTCTTATCGCAGTGACAGAATGATGACATTTCACAGCCACCCATTTTTTTTTACGAAAATGTTTAATAAATGCAGTCTGTCTTGTGCATTTTCGAAGCGCACTAATATTTATAAAAATACAATTACTTAATGTGTAACGTTCCATTTGGGAGTGTTTAGATTTTACTACAAGTCCGGTCAAATAATTTTTTAAAGTAGTTTCTCACCAAGCTGAAAATTGGCATGTATGTTGGAAACCCTACTACACACAATTTGTCAATTATCTACATCAATCCGACTTGTGGGAAAACATTTTTATTTAATTTACAATTTGCAATTTATTCCTTTTTCATAAAAATAATGTACGAAATTTCTCACAAAAAATAACCTAATTTTTTGGTGTTGGGGCATATCTAACGATTTGAATCTATGTCAGACTACACTGCTGCACAATTGTATGAACATATACGAGTATGACTATACACTGGATATTCCCAAGCGCCGCGTCAAAGCGGTTTTCGTGCCCACTTTTCCAATTTAGTAAACGCCACTGTTACGAATAGTGCGAAGGACGTACACCAGACTTTGCAAAACACTTTGTCACTGTTCTTGAACGGTTTGACATGGACATTTTTGTCAAAAACTGAAGAATATTAAATCTTAAAAATACGAGTAATAAATAATTCACAAGGCTTTGACCGCTTATACCTACATTAATAAGGAGTTTAACACATCATTAATACAAACATAAATACATAATTCCTGTATGTAACACATTCTAAATATGCATTATAGCATAAAATCTTCTTCGTCCTAGCGTTTTCCCAGCCTAGTGCCGGGGTCCGCTTTCCTGCTTAACCTCCTCCACTTTGCCCGGTCTTCTGCATCCTCGGGAGTGAGATCGTTCTCTGTCATGTCGGCCCTCACGACATCCAGCCAGCGCTTCTTGGGCCTACCGCGTGATCTAGGACCTTGGACAGTCATTTCAAGGCATCTGTTTCCGACGTAGTCAGACGGTCTGCGGCTGATGTGACCATACCATCGGAGACGACTTTCCTGAAGCTTATCTGCCACGTCACGGACACCGAGACTGCCACGGATGTGCTCGTTACGGATACGATCAAATCGCGTAACGCCACACATCCACCGCAACATCTTCATCTCCGTGACGTGAAGCTGCTGGACATGTCGCCCAAGGACAGGCCAGCAGCAATAATGTAAATGTAATGCCAGGCAGGCATTATAGCATAAAATACAAAAAAATATTTGTGTCATAGGCTATCATGGACAATTTGACATACATGAGTATGCAATTTACTTTAAATCGCGAGTTTTCATATAATCGATTATCATCAATGGATATTAGACGACCAAGTTGATGGTAGCCAAATCTTTACAGTAGTTATTTTTATGTTCTTGACATATTTCAATACTTGTTTTTATAAAAGCAAAGCCATCGATTGTTTTAAAACAATATTGAGATAAGAGTGCTAAAGACATAACTGAGCCCGCCTTCACTCTTATATCCCGGTTCGAATTGAATATTATCACGTGAGGCTGTTTTTTCAACAGATAACGCCTGAGTTTCATCCTCTTTCGAGTGCCTCGGGGTGGTATCAAAAAGGCTTAAAGTTTCTTTATTCAATGCTGTCAACCTTTTGTAGGCTGTTAAAAAGACTCGCGGTTATTTGTTATAGAATGGTTCAATGGGTATGAATAACATCGTTTGTAATGGTGGTTAAAAAGTTCTTTATTTTTACTACGCGTGTTTAAAATTTAAATTTATTCTACAGTTTTATTAATTTTTCTTACGGTATTAATTAAAGTTTAGTTTTAATTTATTCATTTATTAAAATGGTTATGTATAAAAGTGGCTGCAATGGTAAACCAGAAGTTGCTTTAGCGATTTTCAGCAAAATTTTCGATAGTCAGATGCTTTCAAAAATTAATGCCAGAGCTCATAACTAAAACACACAAAGCGAAATGCCAGGAAATGAAGCTATCGTTACTATTATGCAATAAGCCAGCTGGCTTATTGCCAAATGCATTGGTGGCTTGTGTATTATCTCCTATGTGGATTTCAATTAACATAGCATCATAGCTACTGACACAAAAATTCTAAACTGTTTAGGTAAAGTACCAGATAATATTAATGTAAGAATGCGAGACAGGTCTCCATCATTTGAAACCACGTCTTCGTTAAGTTGGAGTAATGAGATCGAGTTAAACCGACACAAATTTTGCCCGATCCGGGAATGGAAATCAAAACCTCAAGGAATCACTAGACCAATCCTTTCGAAGTACTCCGAACATTTGGCTTCGATAGGATCCAGAGTTTATTTTTTACTTGTTGCTCCCCATGGGATCTCTAGATAATTTGGGTCTCCTTTTTGCTTCCATGATCTGTCTCCTTTATTTTTGATAACACTAGATTTTAACGAACAACATATTTTTTTTTACTTGATTGCTGTGGGAGTGAGCAACAATTAGACTCCAACTAATAAGTTTTCTCCAACTAAATAAACCAGCTAAAAATGCAAGCATACTAAATCGCAACTGCATCGTATCAAGTCAATCTCATTCAAGATCATCCGAAGCTCCGAATGTATTATCCCGGGACTGTAGAAGTAATAATGTGTAAGATTTCGATTTGCAGAATAAGCTGGAGACATAGCGAGCTGTCTCCCTCAGCGGCGGGCTACTGAATGGTTGTTACCTACTGCACACACGACTACGTGGATCTTAGATTGGTAGATATGGCCTCGCCATACTTCAACTAGCTCTGGAATTGGCACTGAAATAAGAAGCGAAAGTTACTTCTTATCGCAGTGACAGAATGATGACATTTCACAGCCACCCATTTTTTTTTACGAAAATGTTTAATAAATGCAGTCTGTCTTGTGCATTTTCGAAGCGCACTAATATTTATAAAAATACAATTACTTAATGTGTAACGTTCCATTTGGGAGTGTTTAGATTTTACTACAAGTCCGGTCAAATAATTTTTTAAAGTAGTTTCTCACCAAGCTGAAAATTGGCATGTATGTTGGAAACCCTACTACACACAATTTGTCAATTATCTACATCAATCCGACTTGTGGGAAAACATTTTTATTTAATTTACAATTTGCAATTTATTCCTTTTTCATAAAAATAATGTACGAAATTTCTCACAAAAAATAACCTAATTTTTTGGTGTTGGGGCATATCTAACGATTTGAATCTATGTCAGACTACACTGCTGCACAATTGTATGAACATATACGAGTATGACTATACACTGGATATTCCCAAGCGCCGCGTCAAAGCGGTTTTCGTGCCCACTTTTCCAATTTAGTAAACGCCACTGTTACGAATAGTGCGAAGGACGTACACCAGACTTTGCAAAACACTTTGTCACTGTTCTTGAACGGTTTGACATGGACATTTTTGTCAAAAACTGAAGAATATTAAATCTTAAAAATACGAGTAATAAATAATTCACAAGGCTTTGACCGCTTATACCTACATTAATAAGGAGTTTAACACATCATTAATACAAACATAAATACATAATTCCTGTATGTAACACATTCTAAATATGCATTATAGCATAAAATCTTCTTCGTCCTAGCGTTTTCCCAGCCTAGTGCCGGGGTCCGCTTTCCTGCTTAACCTCCTCCACTTTGCCCGGTCTTCTGCATCCTCGGGAGTGAGATCGTTCTCTGTCATGTCGGCCCTCACGACATCCAGCCAGCGCTTCTTGGGCCTACCGCGTGATCTAGGACCTTGGACAGTCATTTCAAGGCATCTGTTTCCGACGTAGTCAGACGGTCTGCGGCTGATGTGACCATACCATCGGAGACGACTTTCCTGAAGCTTATCTGCCACGTCACGGACACCGAGACTGCCACGGATGTGCTCGTTACGGATACGATCAAATCGCGTAACGCCACACATCCACCGCAACATCTTCATCTCCGTGACGTGAAGCTGCTGGACATGTCGCCCAAGGACAGGCCAGCAGCAATAATGTAAATGTAATGCCAGGCAGGCATTATAGCATAAAATACAAAAAAATATTTGTGTCATAGGCTATCATGGACAATTTGACATACATGAGTATGCAATTTACTTTAAATCGCGAGTTTTCATATAATCGATTATCATCAATGGATATTAGACGACCAAGTTGATGGTAGCCAAATCTTTACAGTAGTTATTTTTATGTTCTTGACATATTTCAATACTTGTTTTTATAAAAGCAAAGCCATCGATTGTTTTAAAACAATATTGAGATAAGAGTGCTAAAGACATAACTGAGCCCGCCTTCACTCTTATATCCCGGTTCGAATTGAATATTATCACGTGAGGCTGTTTTTTCAACAGATAACGCCTGAGTTTCATCCTCTTTCGAGTGCCTCGGGGTGGTATCAAAAAGGCTTAAAGTTTCTTTATTCAATGCTGTCAACCTTTTGTAGGCTGTTAAAAAGACTCGCGGTTATTTGTTATAGAATGGTTCAATGGGTATGAATAACATCGTTTGTAATGGTGGTTAAAAAGTTCTTTATTTTTACTACGCGTGTTTAAAATTTAAATTTATTCTACAGTTTTATTAATTTTTCTTACGGTATTAATTAAAGTTTAGTTTTAATTTATTCATTTATTAAAATGGTTATGTATAAAAGTGGCTGCAATGGTAAACCAGAAGTTGCTTTAGCGATTTTCAGCAAAATTTTCGATAGTCAGATGCTTTCAAAAATTAATGCCAGAGCTCATAACTAAAACACACAAAGCGAAATGCCAGGAAATGAAGCTATCGTTACTATTATGCAATAAGCCAGCTGGCTTATTGCCAAATGCATTGGTGGCTTGTGTATTATCTCCTATGTGGATTTCAATTAACATAGCATCATAGCTACTGACACAAAAATTCTAAACTGTTTAGGTAAAGTACCAGATAATATTAATGTAAGAATGCGAGACAGGTCTCCATCATTTGAAACCACGTCTTCGTTAAGTTGGAGTAATGAGATCGAGTTAAACCGACACAAATTTTGCCCGATCCGGGAATGGAAATCAAAACCTCAAGGAATCACTAGACCATTGAGGTCTAAATATCATACATAAATAGCTCCTACACTGCTATCATAGTAATTGTAATAAGTATATGTTCCGCCTTTAGTCTCTTATTCTAACTTCGGATGGACACTTCTCTTTCACAGAACTTGTTGCCGACGCAAACCTCCCTTTTTAGGGTTCCGTAGCCAAAATGGCAAAAAAACGGAATCCTTATAGATTCGTCATGTCTGTCTGTCTGTCTGTCTGTCTGTCTGTCCGCCAGTCTGTCACAGCCACTTTTTTCCGAAACTATAAGTACTATACTGTTGAAACTTAGTGAGTGGATGTATTCTGTGAACCGCAACAAGGTTTTCACACGAAAATAGAAAAAAAAAATAAAAATAGTGGGGGGTATCCCCATAGTCAGAACTGAAATTGAAATTTTTTTTTTCATTGAACCTATACGTGTGGGGTATCTATGGATAGGTCTTTAAAAATTATATTAAGATTTCTAATATCACTTTTTTCTAAAGTGAATACTTTGCGTGACAGACCCTCCCAAAGTGGAAAAAAGTGTGTCCCCCCCCCCTCTAACTTCTAAAATAAGAGGATGATAAAACTGAAATAATTATATGATGTACATTACCATAAAAACTACCAACGAAAATTGGTTCGAACGAAATCTATTCAGTAGTTTTTTTAATATGTCAAAAATAGAATTTGTACGGAACCCTCAGTGCGGGAGTCCGACTCGCACTTGGCCAATTTTTACATTATACTTTTGATTTTGATATTTTCTTTCTATGACGTTTTGTAAATGTTTTTGTTTTCTAATATTATACGTCATGTTGAGATTTTACTTGGAAGAGAGCTGGCGTTTTATTTATTTGCTGCCGCCCTCGATCCTGACCCGGCAGCAACAGAACTGAACCTTCGAAATTCAACTCAAGTTGTCTAACTATTGTTAAGGAGACTCAATTCAATCTTAAACAAAAGGAGGTTCAATTTTAAACAAAAACGCAACGTCATTAATCATAGTTCGCGAGACCCATATCAATTTGACGTGATTTCGCCCGACATGAAGGCTCGCGGGTCATGCAACTAAATCTAAGCCTATACATAACAGTGGATTACGCGGTTAGTACGCTACGCTGAGCTTCGTTTTAACATAATTAATCATTGCTAATTACATAGAATGCGACTAATATTTTATACTCGTAACTCGTATTGAACACATTTTCTTAATTTAAATTTTGTAGCTTAATGATTGTCTTTTTAAAAGAGACATAAGAATCGCGTGATAAGAATAACGTAACAATTTAATTGGACAAACTTCTTTTTGGGGAATAAATAAGCTCTTTTTATTTTCAAAAACATATAAAAAAAATTATAACTTTAATCTGTTAAAAATACTATCTCTCTGCCTCCAGGACTCATGGGGAATCACAAAATGTTTTTATCGGAATATGAATGCAAGAACTACAACCCCAGAGTGACAACTAGCTTTCTATTAATTTGTGGAGATAAAGATTATTTCGATAAAGTTACTGGAAGCTCTCAATTCAGTTCTTTGAAGAGTAGGTACCGCCAGTGACTTCCGAGTTGAGTAGAACTGTGCTTAATTAATTATTCAGATAGGACCGATTAACTCTTGTCTCGGAAAGACGCTTATCGTAAAATGTAGGGAAAAGCATCCTATTTCTGAATCGTTTGAATTATAAATAAGTTTCAATATGTAATATACTGGTATCGTCTGTGACATTGATGGTACCAACCTCAAATTAGAGTCTGTGACATTGATGCTACCAACCACAAATTAGAAAAAGTTTATTATGATGAAGATTTTCAAAAAACCAAAAAAAAATCTTCGCTTATATTATCTTTTAATTTGGGCCTTCTGTAGCCCAAAAAGGCAGCCTACTATTATATTCTTGGTCAGGTAATATTTTTTTAATTAAACTACACCATTCACGCTACAGCCCATTGGCATTTGAGCAGCATCGTAGTTTTGACAATTTCAATGACAATTATGGCTATCGGATAGAATTTAGCGTCTACGCAAAACAATAAGAATTTCCCAGAGGCTAAAGTGTAATTAAGACCAACTAATAAAGTCTATTTTAGGGAAAAAGGGGGTCGGTGAAATCCGCGTGGTCTGACAGAAATGACATTTGGTCGCCAAGCGGTAGTAGTGACCCTTATCAACGTCACTACGAGCTCTGACAAGCCGCTTGTGGGACACGACAATAAATAAACTGGAACCATTACCGCTACCGCCTCTTTGTTATTATATTCTTTGTTTTAAAGCTTTACGAAGAAGTCCTAAAACAAAGAAATTATACGCGATGGTGTCATTGAATATTCTTTCGTTTTAAAAGAGTGATCAATGTCTTTTTGCATCAAAGGACATTTAATATTTTGACCATAGTGAGGGACCCGCCTTATACACCGCATGTGGGACACGACAATAAATAATCTGGAAACATTACCGCAAACGTCTCTTCGTTTTTAGGAATTTTAGTAATAGGTACGTGTTGTTGTCTACTTCTCTAGTATATTTTACCTGAAATATTTAAAAGAAATATTTTTATTTACTTAATGCTTATATTCTCTCTCTAATTGTAGCTAATGAAGTAATAAATATACTGAAGGTGCCACTATGACTTAGTTGTGTGACAAAAAAAAAATATGAGGGACGTTCGGATAAATAATCTTTAAATATAACGGTACTCTTTTCTATGCTACTTCTGTCCCTTGTCTTTTTGGTAAAACTATGAAAAGCAGTCCCTATTAATGTTTTAATTACTTTGGGAAGTGACTAAGTTTTTACTTGGTAATTAAGTCTCCGAAAAAAGTTGGCGAATCTTCATCGTGTGACAGAAAGGGCGTTCTGCCTCGTGACCGTAGTGAGGGACCCTCATCAACGTCATGACCGCGCCTGACACGCCGCTTGTGGGACACGACAATAAATAAACTGGAACCATTACCGCAAACGCTTCTTTGTTTTATAGAATTTTGATCATAAGTACTGCAACCGTGGACTGTAGTGGGAAATGACTTGGTTTTATAGTGAGTTGATTTCATGAAAATAAATCTTAAACAATATGTTTTTTTTTCTAGTTATTTACGAGCAAGTAAAGTTAAAAAGTGCCAAGCATATAAATGTTTCAAATAAATTTTATAAACATTAAAAAAGAAAAATATGAAGAATCGTGTAATAACAATTATTTTTTATTCCTGCGAAGACAATGATACTTATTTTTGCAATGAATAGGGACTAGCTAGTATAAGAATAATATAAGAATAAAAAATAATAGTCATAATTTGATAGGAAATCTTTTTAATAGAATAGAAAAAGAAAACCAGAAAAAGAAGGATCAATTTCTTATAAGAGTTATAAGGACTTTATTACATTGGGTAGATAATTTCGTAACTCAATTGCGATCACAATTCTGTTATAACAACAACGTCCATTAACATTAATATGAGATGGGATGTGGGGTATAGAGCTATAATGTAACCCTCAAGCGATTTCGCAGTCGATTTTGGTGGATTACGATGTTTGATAAGATTTAATGTTGTGTAAAGGACGAATTTTATGTATGTACATAGTTCCAGAATTTTTAGGCCCTATTCTTATTTTATTTTGGCTATGTTTTTAAGGACGAATTTTATGTATGTAGTTCCAGAATTTTTGGGCCCTATACTTATTTTATGTTGGCTATGTTTTTTTCTCTGTAGGGAAATGGTGATAATAATGATGATTTTACTATAATTTTGAAACTTTTCAATTAAGACAGCTTTAATTTTATGTTTAATTTAATAAAATTTAGGTATGTACATCCTAACAATTTTAGTTACTTTATAAAGAAAGGGATATTTTCCTATAATATCAGGTTCAAATAACTTTTGTCCTGTGATGCAAAATAATATAACATTTCTTTAAAGAAAATTTCACAAGCCTGCTTATACAAATGTTTGTCAACCAACCCTTACAGAGTTTAAATCGCAAGCTTCGTATTTTAGATAGAAGACATAAAAGTAATCTTGCTGTTCTCGGACCCGCCAGTCAATTTGCTTTTACGATGATGCTCTCCGCTTGTTGGCGTTCTATTATCATCCCTAGTTTAAATGCGGTCACGACTTAAAAAAATGTAAATTGTTTTAATGGACGCTGTTATACTACCTATTTCCAATCAGTTTTCTGTTCCAATCAGTCTGCTAAAAACCTTTAGTAATGAAACTTGTCTTATATTGAAAATTGTTTAGTTTAATTTTTCTTGTCTATATTTTCATCTTCTACTTTTCAATCATGTAAACATATTACAAAGAAAATACGATGTATATACTAAATATACAAACTTTGACAAAATATGTGCTTTTTTTACCTTTTCTCTAAACAAATATACCACAAAAAAAGGTTTTAATAATTTTTAAGTCATCATTACTAAAAACTGTTCTCTTTTCTATCTTATAAAGTGTATCTCCATTTATTTTATCTGTACTGACTCCGAAATATGTAATTGGATAGAAAACTAAATAATATGCAAACTTACACCAAATTTCTCACAATTAATAATGTAAAGTTTATTCACCAATTAGTTTACATGATAAACTCTTTGACATGTACCTAAACATCGTTTAATCTACCAGAACACTATAGCCTGTGTTATTAAACATACCTCACAAACTCCGAGGAGAAGTCAGCAGCCGCGTCGCTCGGTTCGTCCCAGCAAGAGGCGGCGGCGTCGCTCAAGAACTGCGCTTGCGCCGACCACGCGTCGCACGCGCGTAATACTCGCCTGAGCGATCCTACCGCCATGCGGACCGCTGCTTCGACGAATGCACGGTCTAAAAGTATGAGTAAATTTATTTGAAAGCGATAAACGTTTTGTATAAGAATGACGGTACCACCAAAGAACACATAATATCACAAACAAATTGGTGTTCCAGTTTATGAAATAACTAGCGGGCGCCCGCGACTTCGTCCGCGTGGATTTCAGTTTCTTTATCACCTATTTTTCCCGTTAGGGGTGGATTTTTCAAATAATCTTTAAAATGCGGATGCTTACGTTATATTATCTTTATGAATGCAAAGTTTCAGCCCGATTGGTTTAAAATTGACAAAGCTTCATACTAAAGTTCATCCCAATTTACCCCCTTGGGGTTAGAATTTATCAATATGATTGCTCAAGCAATGCCTACGTCATAGTAGCTTTATGTATGCAAAATATCAGCCTGATAGGTTTAAAATTTACGAAGTTTCATACTACCGTTCATCCCCTATTTTACCCCCTTGGGGGTTGAATTATTCAAAATCCTTTCTTAGCGGATGCCTACGTCATAACATCTACCTGCATGCCAAATTTCAGCCCGATCCGTCCAGTGGTTTGGGCTCTGCGTTGATAGATCACTATGTCAGTCAGTCACCTTTGAGTTTTATAGATATAGAAGATTGTAATGGCTGACTTCACACTTGTGTGTTACTACTGATTTACTGGATTTAGTGCTTTAATTAAGTGTTTAATGATAACAAATTTTCGAGAAATTGTAAAAAAAGATTTACTAACAAAAAACAAAAACAAAAAATTTTTAGCACACATTTTGTAGGAAGAATCATGGTTGTAAAAATTAACTTTATGTAACACAAAATAACTCAGTACTTTTCAATATAAATAAGATGATACTTACCAATTATCATCGGCTGTGGGTGCAATGCCAATAGTCCTACAGGAAGGTTATTTATAATCACAGTTACATTATCCCTTTCACTCTCTTCGATGTTCTCAGGGTATTTGTTGTCTTTTATTTTATCCATCGTATCTCTAACATTATGCATTTTAGCCATATGCACCGCGGGATTCATTAGAAAATCACTAATATCACTTGAAAATATACTATCTTTCGAATTACTACTTTCTTCGCTATAATCAATTACTTCTTGCTTTAAATAAGAATTTTCAGCGTTAACGCCGTCTACGCTTATGCTATTTACATACTTATTAAAGGATTCATTTTTCGTCTTACTATAGCTAGTACGCCTACTACTATCTCTATATAAGAAGGACATCTTCCCCTTCTCAATTGAATTCTTTCCGATTTTAGAAGTTTCAACGCCTTTGTTATTTACATAATTGTAATTACTAACATTCTCAGAACTAATATTGCGACTACTATCAAATTCTTGACTAATATTTATATTTAATAATTTGTTATTAACACTGTGCGCTTCTGACTTATTTATATTTCTACCGTTACGACGAGAACTCAATTTTATTGAACTATTATTTATACCATTTTCAATATTTTTATTCAATTCTTCTTTCGAATTAATTTCCGATGCTTTTATAGTATTAAGACTCCCTAAGTTTTTTACAGAATTATTGTCTGCATCATCTCTTTTGCGGCGGTCCGGAAGATCATTCTTTAGTGCTTCATGTTTGTCCAAATCTTCAATGCTATCTGTATATTCTATTTTGTTGCTGATATTATGGAAGACGTCAAGATCCTTAGAGGCATCAATCCAAAGCCAGAAAAAGTGGCCGTCTAGCATATTCAGACGTTTCGCTTCATCCATTACCAGCTTGGCATAATGGATGTCACAAATCAAAACAACAACTCCTCTAGTTAGTCTTGAAACTTCTGCAAGTCGTCTGTGAACACAATTCATTTTTTTAGTATTATTTAATCAACAGATCAAACGGATTAAATATTGAAACAAAATATGAATTCGAAAATTTGACGGTATCATGCTATCATCTACAATAGTGATAAAATATAAATACCTGAAGAGAGCGTGTCGAGAGTATTTTGTGGGAAGTGAAAGCCATTTAGGATTAAGCGGTTGAGCAGTAAGAATGGAAGACAGGTCCTTTCTCAGGGAGAATGTTGAATATATATCTTCCTCGGCAAGTAAGGTAAAAGAATGCCAGTGGGTGTGTAAAAGAGTTGCCCTGTAAAAAAACAAACATGAAATTGGTCTCTAGATTAAAATTATAATAACAAACCATAATAATTACCGAAAATAATTTTACCTTAGTGCATGAAGTGTTTCTCTTGCTGTAATCTCTAGCCGGATTTCATAAGGGAGTAGGTCCTGCGAACAATAAAAATTGACTTTTAATAAATAAAAAACTTACTGGCTACTGAAATAGTAATATTCTGATCATGCTCTGCTTTTAAAGAGTGTTATTAGTTCACGTCACGCCGTAATCGGCGCTAAAGTGAGTTATAAATGACCATCATTTTCCAAGACACCAACCCCGCGCTCGTATTTCGCACAAAAAGAAATGTTCTGAATATCGCATCAAAAAAAACTTCTCGTCAAAACGAGAAATGTCCCCAAGTTCCGAGATATTATGCACATCGTAAAATCTGATTCATCTCACGCATAACAAATTCCGCTTTTCTTTCCTTATCCTTTGCGTAGGCATACTTCAGTGGTCTGAGACATCTTCACCTTTTGACTTTTTCGTGATCCAATTTCAGCCTCAATTTATTAAACCAACAACAACAAGCTGGCGGGACGGTGGAATTGTTCAACAAACTCGAACGACATAATTTAAATTTTACTGGGTCCCCAGCTTTTTATTTAATCTTAGGCTTAAATGGGAACACTTAGTCATGGGTACAGAGAAATATTGAATAAGCCAAATTTTGTGTAAATAAATGATACCTAAAATAGATGTAAAGTTAATTTACCACATGTACCTACAAGTATTGTATTGCTAGCAAGCTGGCTTAATTGTTAATAAGGCAAGCCTACATTTACAGAAATGTTTAAACTAACTTACAAGTCATATAAAATTCCTCAGAAGCCTTGGGATCAAATGTAACAAAATAAATAAGACATCCTCGGCTTTTATAAAATCCAAAGCAAAGTAGGACAAAACGTTAGGTGTAAAGGCGTAATGTTTTTTTTTGTAATAATGCTTTTGATTTGCTGCGGGTGTCATATTGTGTAATATATTACGAGGACGTGTCGACGATGTTATTACGGAGCATAACCGAGCTTGCCACCAGCTTGATGAATGGGCTCAACTATTATAATGTGTTTGTCTGTTTAGCGTTTGATTTTTCCGTTTTAAGTCATAGCAAACACACATACCTATAATAACAGAAATATGGGCATAATCTCTGAAAATCATAAGTACGAGTAGATATAGAAGTTTGTAGACGATCTCGGCCTATTTCCATCCTTATCACAACAAGTATGATTAATAGCCCTTCATGAATGGAATCGTTGGATAGTCACTATCTACGAGGATCGCGTCGGTGACAAGCGGCTTTTTGTGATTCTAAGACCCCCATTAGTTATATAAACTACATAGCTATGAACTATATTGCCTCCGTTCAGCATTCACAAATAATATGGGCTGGATTATCAATGGACTGGATTTATAATTTACAAGACACAACATCGTAAATTATTCAGTTGTCCCAAATCAGTATGAAAAAAAATATCAAATGAATTTTTTTTTCTGAAAGTCTTCACATTTTTAAAAAGAAGACATCTAAATTGTAGTGAAAATTGAGATCCGACATTTTATCCGATACATTGCAAAAGGCAACAACATCACTTATTAAATAGAAGTTAAAAATAGTAAGTAGGTACTCGTACATACTCTATCTTACTTATCTTTTTCCAATGTTTATGCTTATGGTATTTTACATTTCACTTGTTCCTATTTTTAACAATAAATAGCGATTTTTAACCTTTACTGATCCCAATAATATCTTCATTCAATTTCTGTAACCCAACCTTTTTTGCAAAAAATATAGGACGGTAATCAGGGGAGCGATTTCAGATTTATTGGCCAGCTATCTTGGAAATAGGTCGGGCAGAAACAATATGTCAGCGCAGATAATTTGCTTTACCGACCTAAATTAAATTGGAATGTGATCGGAGCAAAATGTTGAAAATGTTGTTAGTTTGTGTATATTACATAGTTGTTTTGGAATAAGGTTTGATGAACTTGATGATTTATTTATTATATTCTGCAATAAAATATAATATTGTACATTGTAACAATATTCTGAAATATATTATTCGCATACTCTTATGTTTTTCACTGTCAGCATCTTCAGATATTAAAAATGCTACTATTTCGAATCGCTATTGTTCAATTAATTTACGCTTAAATCACTTGAGATCTTACTTTAATATAAAAATCTTCATATTGTCACGCCTCCGCCCTGGTTTGGGTTCTCGCATGGGACTCATCAAGCCCTCAATTTATTTATCTTCTGCGATATAAAATTTACATCAGTATTTCGCAAGGGGAACATTTATGTAACTTTTCTTTTAAAACTTTGACGTGGAATTAGTTTAAGTCTTCAAGAAAATTAATATTCTTGAATGATTAATAAGCTCCTTCTAGTCCTCTTAATAGTAGATACTTTTATATAAAATGAAGTGACTCTTTGTTCCTTTTACTTTAATAATTTTATACTTTATTGGTTGTAATTAGTACTATCACAATCCATTATTTTTTTCCTTTAACAGTTATATCTAATTGATATGTCTTTGAATTTCATTTACCCAACCTATTTTAATTGTAAGAGATCCCATGGACTAAAAGTTCACCATTATTCGTCGGCTTTGCTTGTTAATGAATGAGAACGGAAAATACGGCTTTGTGAACTTTAACCAACTTTGGCTTTCAATTTTGGTTGACCGATGCCAATTCTCCATTTCCTATTACAATTGAACCGTTATAAATAGTTCACCAAAACATCGAGATCTAAAAGTCCCTTACAAATGAATAATGGTATGGTTTGGACATAAGGGATCGCTTAGCATAATATCAATAATATTCCCCTTGTGTCGATTTCAATAAAGGGACCGAACGGAGGTGCGTAAATAACGTTTTCCTTATTACCATTTCCGAGAATCGATTTTGGAAACACATTACGTATTTGGCTTTATGAAATCGAACCTTTATGTTTGATGAATGCAGTTTCCTGTATTCCATGTGTCGGAAGTTTGGGACTCCTAAATGCGATTTTCATTTGTCCAACATATTCCAAACTAAAATAATAAATCAGTGGAAGCGTGACATGATCTCTCATATTTCATGCTGTATTGTTTGATCAAAACATTTGTTTGGGATTTCATAAGGTAAGCACATTGTTATACTTTGACATTTTTGTCGGTGAGCGCAGAAATAATCGTAGGTACATTGAGTTATTATCAAAATTCTGAGAATTTTAAAAAAAAAGTAACTTTAAGTTTGATAAAAAATCACACACAGTAAACTTTACATTTAATACAAGCCTCCGATAGTAGCATTTTTAAAGTTTCGTTTCTGAATAAAAAAAAACTGAAACGTGTTCAGATGGATAATATTTATTTTTTTAATATTATTTTTACTACCAACAAAAGTAAGTGTTGTGTTATTAACCGTCTTAAAAGTTTATTACCATCAAAAATATTTAATATTGGAAACGCATCTCTGAATCTATTGTGTGTCGTCAAAGCAAGAAAATAATGATGTGTTCCTACGGATTTACGGATTTAGGAATCGCTCATCCGTATTGAATATGAAAGGGTAGCTGCTGACAAACAGACTTCTCGGATTCTTTTTTATTTAGATTGACGATTGGACACTGTAAGGGTAAACCTAGAGCGAGACCTCGGCATGCAAACAGAGCCGCTCAGAGAGATTCACAAGGTTGTTTTAACTTTTTTAACTCGAAAGTTTAATAGAATGTCGGGAACATACGAATATAACTTTGCACTGATCGATTTACTTGGATATTCTGGTTTGAAACAAATGGTTACTTAAGTTTCTTTGTACTATTTGTGTTTGAATTCAACAAGTGATACATAAAGTAATCCGCCATATGGTGGATTCCGTTAAAGAACAATTAAGAAAGCATCGCTTAGTTAGTGTGCCGTTATCTTGCAGCTTTCTTTTATAATGATTCGTCCATAATCTTGGAATTTATCCAGAGCTATTATGGCAGGACATTTGACCTGCGGAGACGGTAAATGGCCAAGCCGATTTTAGCGACTTTAAAATTAGGAACTCCCTAAGTTAATCTTTCTGATACTAAAAGAAACGATAATAGGGCAAAGTCACCTCACGATTATATCGAATTGGATATGCTGAAGGTAGACCAGTTAGAGCGCCAATAGATGTTGTGTATAAATGTACTGAACGGAATTAAAAGTATTATGAAGTATTCAAATTAGTTTTATAATTTGCCGTATTGCTGGCACCAACTTGCTTGCCCAGTGAAGTAACTGTCAAATGGCATAATCCTCGATCCGAGGTACAGTCTACCAGGAAAACATGGCTTCGGACGGGGTAAGTAAATCTATCCAACGCTCTTCCCTTCAAAGCGCTGCCGCCGCTGCAGATCAGCAGCGCTGCAACCCGCTATCCGCCGAGAGCCGATCTAGGTACGAGTATGTAGTATGAACAGCGCTTACATTTGCGATGGTGTAGGAGAGATGCAGGTGCGAGGGCGAGGCGCGCAGCACGGGCACGCCGGCGCGCGTGGCGGCGGACACCACAGCCGCTGCAGCGCTGCCGCCGCCGCAGACCAGCAGCGCTGCAACCCGCCGTCCGCCGAGCGCCGAGCAAGTCCGCTCGAGCACCCTCGCGCTGAACCTGGAAAGCAACGTTACGCTCAGTCAATAGATTTCAGATAAATTACTTATTATCGTTCATAGTCAACGGCCATGCCAGACATATTCAGAAAACAGAAGTCTAGAATTTCAAAAAAAGAAGACGAATTGCGACACTTTTGGTGGACAAGTTCTATATTACTTGTACACTAACAAGTAACACAGCCCGCATCAAACTTACAATGCATATAGATAGGTATTTGTTCAATTGAGCACGTAAATCATGTTTTAGTTTGGTATTTTAACGTGGTCTTGACATTATTTTTCTGCATTTTGCATTGTATTATATTATTATGTAGTATTAGAATAAAAAACAAACCAAAACAATAACGAGAATTACGTTTCAACTGCTGCCCTGTCTGCCCAAATAGGAAAAGATTAATTTATAGAGTATAACTTGACAGTAAAGCTCAGGTGGTGGTGGTATATCATTAAAATTGTAGAGAGATGAATGCAAATACATCTTTCCATGTAAAAGATCTAGGTGACCTGATTCCATAAACGGTAAGTGTATAAGTAGACATAGCCCGGGGCCCTGTGATAAAAATATTGAAGCTACGAGTGGTTGAATAAAACTTTTGATAATAATAGAAGACGTGTTGAAAGGACAGCATCAAAACTTCCATTACCATCTACCTAATTCTCTCGATTGTTTTTCACCATAAAAATACAGTAGGTACCTACACATACCACCAACTGGTAAGAACATCAAAAATGAAGAAATTTCACGAGTTTATCATACTTTCAGAACTGTCTTTTGAGGTAGGGATTAACATTTAACATCACTTGGCAAACCACGGTCGTAACGGCCCATTTGGGATGAAATTGGCAACGAATCGAAAAGGGAGACATAAAAAATGGGTCTTTTACGTAGCGGTTGCCGCCCATAGGTTGATTAGGGGATAGATGACCCACTAAATATTTTATAGGGACTGTATTTTACAGGGGTATATACGTCAAAGTATATTAAGAGCGCATGGTACCTAGGCTCTCGTATATAAATAAACTCACATATTTTTTTTAGCTTTAAACTGTACTAAGCTCATGAAGAGGATTGTTAAGAGAAGTTTTGTGAAGTATCTTAAACAACGTATCTTAAAAACTGGAATGGCCTGGTGGTCTTCGAAAAAAAAAAGTAGTTGGAGACTCTGGCCACAAAAACAAAGGGTCGCGGTTTCGAATCCCGCTCAGGGCAAATGTTTGTGTTTTGAGAATCGGCATTTGCACCCATTAATGTATAAATAAGTATTTAACTACGATAGTTATCTATCTATTCCGTTTCCTAGCGGATACTAGGGAACGTATATGGATATATTAATTAGAAGTTTCGAGCCTAGTTTGGGACTAGGCTACTGGTGTGTTCTTCTAAGGATTCTATTTATTTATTATTTAGTGTCTGTTTAAAGTTTGAAATAATTGAAATGGCTCTTATCCTTTAATCTTTAATGGCTGCGAACAAGCAAAGTACTGAAAGGAATTTTCCGCTGTACTCAGTGTCAGGGTTTTAGGATTTTCTGTGACGCAGGTGGATGTTTTATGGGATTATCGTTTCTTATCCCTCTTGTTTACCCTAACAAAGCCGCGGATGTCAGCTGGTATTGTACGAAAAGAGATAATTCACTCACGAAATAATGTATTGTGGAAAGAGAAACAAGTAACTATTTCGTTTATTATATTTTTTTGTTTTCTCAGCCGCATGTACGTACAAAAGATCGTTAAGTAAGGACCTATTCTTTGTACGATTCATTAAATCCGTCTGAATGACGTCTACATGAGTAAATTCTATGAGGAGTGAGTCGCAAGCAGTGTCTAGTTCTTTTATAATGAGGGAAATCTTTCAGCAATGGAAAATTCGCTCATGTTTTCTTTGTTTAAGCATTGTAATTGCGGCTTTAACATGCCCGACTATGTTCCGCATACAATGAGAGTCTCTAACGACTCTATAACATTAATTGAGTGTGCGTGTAAACTTGTTAATTATTTTATTAGGTTGGGTGTGTATAACGATGCTGGTGTAGCGATAAAGTTATCAAATATGTAATATGCATGTGTGTTTATAAGTCCGGCGTAGGTTACAGGTACCTACATTAAGAAGCTATCCATGGATTTTCCGTGCGCGTGCCGGGTCCATCGCGTGGAACAGAGAGGAACGCCAGTCGGCGCCTGGGACTTTCGACCCAGCGTGTAGGTTTAAGGGGCCCCTTTATAGTATACTAACGAGTACCTTCACTGATGATTAGATTTAATGACTATGCTTGCTAAATTCGGATAAGCCTATCATAAATTTGCACGGCCTTGGAATCTAATCCAGGACATGATAACTTGCCGTTCCAAACTTAGCTTGTAGTCAGTATCAGAACGACATGAACATAAATTATAATTATAATGAACTATATGTCCACACAGTAATCCAGTTCAATATTATTGAACTCACATTAAGCAAATAAGGTCTACTATGTCGATTACAATTACAACGGTCTCGGTGGATTATTTAAACGCGTCCCGTGACTGCGATCTATTGATGAATCTACACTACATTAATTGGGTTTGCTCTGTGAATGATTCGCAATTAAGCTCAGGAATGTTAGCGTGAATATTTTATTCTACGTGTCTTAATGCAAATCACGCATTAGGATTTACGACTAATCAGAAGAAAGGCAGAACAATCAAGACTTATCGGCACTAACTTAAATTAAATTTGGAAATAAATTCGATGCAAAGGACATATGTTTTACACCCAAATCGTAATATAAAAGCATATGTGTATCAATGATTACTTGCCGAAGAAGTATCAGAAAGGATTTCTTCTAGGAGTCGCAGGCTGTCTAGAACACAACTCTCTTCTAACGGAATGCCTTAAAGATGCTAGAAGGAATGAGAGACAAATAACTATTACTTGGATAGATTTCGAAAATGCCTTTGGCTCAGTTCGCCATGAACTCTTGTTCAAGGCGTTAAATTGGTACCATGTCCCACCTCTTATATGTGAAGTTATAGCTTCTTACTACAATAAGCTCTCGTTTGTACTACACCTTGGAAAGGAAACTGGGAAGACAAATGAAATTGATTTCGGCATAGGTTTGTTTCAGGGTTGCTGTCTGTCTCCAGTAGCATTCAATATTGTCATCAATATTCTCATAGAGTCGATTGTTGCAAAAGAGAATAAATGGGGGTACAGATTTAAGCAAGGAGATAAATTTGCAGCATCTGTCCTAGCATTTGCAGACGATGTGACACTCTTGACCCGGAATCCTAAACAAGCTCAATCTCTTCTTAATATAGTAGATGCATTCTGCGAGTGGACAAAAGGAATGAGGGTGAAACCAGGTAAGTGCTACTGTTTAAGACTAGGAAGGAAAGGTACCAAGTTTACACCATATGATCCAGGATTAACGGTAGCCGGCTCATCGATATCCACAGTGTCACAAGAAACTCCCTTCAAGTTTCTGGGGAAAAAGATAACGAGTAGAGGTAAAGATAATCCAACTGATGACATAGTTAAGGAGTTTGATGAGAAATTAAGATTGGTAGACACTATCTTCCTTCGTGGTACACAGAAAGCGTGGATTTATGACAATTACCTGACTTCTGCACTCAATTGGCCGTTTCTCGTTTATGACTTCACCAGGCAGAGCTTAACCAAATTGGATGCATTAGTAACTAAATACTTAAAATCGTGGATAGGCCTAGCTCATCCAGCTGACCCATCGACTTTATTCAGAACTTTTAACAGCTTTGGTTTAAACATAAAAAAGCCGTCGCTAATCTTTCAAAATGCAAGAATCACCAAGTACTGTATACTAAAGGAGTCAGAAGACAGTACCATCAACGAGTTACCGCAGTCTTGTATTTCAGTAGAAACTGAGTCGAGATTGGTCTTCTATAAATCCTTTCAGGTTGGTACCCGTACTAACAGGGCAGGCCTTGGGCAGGAAAAGAGAAAGAGCGACAAGGAGATTTTAAAGGGCTTTGCTGTAGAAGACATGAACCAGAACTTTACACTTCATGCCCTAAACCTAGAAATGCAAAATGACTGGGTAAAAATGGGTGAATTCTGTATCCCTCCAGCTTTGAAGTGGAAATCCTTAATATATAATTGGTCTCCTGAGTTACTCAAGTTTTATCTCAATGCAGTTCAGGCGACGCTTCCCGACCAGAGCAATCTTGCCAGATGGGGCAAGCAGGTAAGTAATACGTGTCTATCGTGTAGAGAAGGTGTCGGCACAGCGAAACATATTCTATGCGGTTGTAAGGTATTACTCGATGCGGGACAATACTCATTCCGGCATGATAAGGTCCTTCAAGTGATTCGGGAAGCCATAAGTTTATCCATAGCAAGAACAAAGAAGGGGTTAACTGGCGGTAATTTTCAGGTAGTCAAGTTTGTTAGAGCTGGTGCCACTAAGCTACAGAAGGGAACACCCAAGCCAATTTCAATCTTAGGTGCAGCAACTGATTGGACACTGCTGATGGATACATATGAAAAGCATTACGAAATGCCTTCGGAGATATGTACCACAGCCTTCAGACCGGACATACTTATTTACTCGAAAGAGACAAGACATGTAGTGCTTGTGGAACTTACTGTACCATGGGAAACAAATATCCCTAAAGATCACAATTATAAGTTAAACAAGTACTGCAATTTAGTCGACCAGATAGCAAGAAGGGGATTCAAGACTGATCTATTTGCAGTGGAAGTCGGTGCTAGGGGATTACCTGCGAAGTCGGTCTATAATTTCTTTAAGAATCTAGGATTGCCAAGATCTGCAATAAGCTCATTTATGGATAGAGCTTCAAAAACTGCTCTGGAGGCTTCTTATCGGATTTGGATAGGTAGGGAGAGGGAGGTTGAGCACGGGACTGGAATTGCTCCACGTCCTAACCAATCGCAGGTTAGCTGACGAGGCTTGACGCGAGCCGAAACGTCTGGCGCTTAAGTGAGCAACGGTGGCCACCGCTGGTCTCGTTCTCAATAATCCCTCTTCCTGTCTTGCAATGGGCCCGGATTTGCTCGGTGAAGCCATTGACTGCTGAGTTCTACACCTACGTTTTAGGACAGCCCGGAGAGACGGGATGACGCTGGAAAGACAGTGGACGACCGGGAAAGACCGGTTGGCGACCGGGAAAGACCGGTGACGACCGGGAAAGACTGGTGACGCTGGAGAGGCAGACGAGGCGTTTGGCCTAGCAAGCCGCGCCGGGATTTATTGCTACGTCAAATAATGGAAATAATACCCTCAGAGCGGTCCGAGAGGGGGGGAGGATGAACCGCTCACCGTTGGATATTGCTGATGACTTAGGCGAGAATTTGGACCTGATTTGCCCTTTGTGTAGGAAGCAGTATAAACGTCGTTTCTGGCTGGATAAGCACATTAGGGAGAAGCATAGTGAAGCGAGGCAGATTACGCCTGTAAGTTCTTTACGTGACACCACTGATAGAGTTGAACCTCACATGTCACAGAGTGTCCCGAACACTTCTGCCCAGAAGAAGATCGTCAGGACGAGGGAAAGATTGCGACTACCGAGCATTTCCGACGCCACTTGGAAGCGACACGACATGCACTTGGCGGTAAGACTCGACCTGCCGGGAGCTAATCAAAGCGTAGAGGATCATGTTAGTCATTTCCAAGATACAATTTATGAATACTTTGAGGAGGTGTACCCTATTCGTGACCAGAGCTGCCCGACTCGCAGAGAAAATGCCTTCAAGGCTAAGCTACGAAGGAAGAAAAGGGAGTTGATAAAGCAGCTACGTAAAGCTAAAGCAATGGCGGATGAAAGGCTATGCCAAAAATTAGCAAGAGTCCTAAGGTCTATACTTAAACTTATACAGCAAGTATCTATGAACATTATGGAGGCTGCTAATCAATTTCAAGAAGCTCAAAATGTTGCTGCTTTTGAAAAAAACCCGTTTGCTTTCTCAAAAAAGCTCTTTTCAGAAAAACAGGGCAAAATCAGCGTGAGTAACGAAGATCTACTCAACCATTTTAAGTCTACGTACGCTTCACCGGGGGGAAATGTTAGTTATACTGATCCATCATCACCAAAACCTATGGTACCATCAGTGCCTTTTAACGATCTCCCGCCTTCAATTGAGGAGCTTGAACATCATATAAGGAAGAAACCGAATGGTTCCGCCCCGGGACCTGATGGCATTCCATATATTGTGTTCAAGAAATGTCCATCAGTACGTATGCATATGTTGAGTATTTTTAAAAGGATTTGGATAAGTAGAGATGTGCCACAGTGTATGGGTAAAGCCATATTTATTCTACTACCGAAAAAGAAAGAAGTGACTGATGCGAAAGATATTAGGCCAATAGCACTTACGAACACAATTTCTAAGATATTCTTCTCAATTATACAAGCGAGACTACTTAAGCATATGTGTATCAATGATTACTTGCCGAAGAAGTATCAGAAAGGATTTCTTCCAGGAGTCGCAGGCTGTCTAGAACACAACTCTCTTCTAACGGAATGCCTTAAAGATGCTAGAAGGAATGAGAGACAAATAACTATTACTTGGATAGATTTCGAAAATGCCTTTGGCTCAGTTCGCCATGAACTCTTGTTCAAGGCGTTAAATTGGTACCATGTCCCACCTCTTATATGTGAAGTTATAGCTTCTTACTACAATAAGCTCTCGTTTGTACTACACCTTGGAAAGGAAACTGGGAAGACAAATGAAATTGATTTCGGCATAGGTTTGTTTCAGGGTTGCTGTCTGTCTCCAGTAGCATTCAATATTGTCATCAATATTCTCATAGAGTCGATTGTTGCAAAAGAGAATAAATGGGGGTACAGATTTAAGCAAGGAGATAAATTTGCAGCATCTGTCCTAGCATTTGCAGACGATGTGACACTCTTGACCCGGAATCCTAAACAAGCTCAATCTCTTCTTAATATAGTAGATGCATTCTGCGAGTGGACAAAAGGAATGAGGGTGAAACCAGGTAAGTGCTACTGTTTAAGTCTAGGAAGGAAAGGTACCAAGTTTACACCATATGATCCAGGATTAACGGTAGCCGGCTCATCGATATCCACAGTGTCACAAGAAACTCCCTTCAAGTTTCTGGGGAAAAAGATAACGAGTAGAGGTAAAGATAATCCAACTGATGACATAGTTAAGGAGTTTGATGAGAAATTAAGATTGGTAGACACTATCTTCCTTCGTGGTACACAGAAAGCGTGGATTTATGACAATTACCTGACTTCTGCACTCAATTGGCCGTTTCTCGTTTATGACTTCACCAGGCAGAGCTTAACCAAATTGGATGCATTAGTAACTAAATACTTAAAATCGTGGATAGGCCTAGCTCATCCAGCTGACCCATCGACTTTATTCAGAACTTTTAACAGCTTTGGTTTAAACATAAAAAAGCCGTCGCTAATCTTTCAAAATGCAAGAATCACCAAGTACTGTATACTAAAGGAGTCAGAAGACAGTACCATCAACGAGTTACCGCAGTCTTGTATTTCAGTAGAAACTGAGTCGAGATTGGTCTTCTATAAATCCTTTCAGGTTGGTACCCGTACTAACAGGGCAGGCCTTGGGCAGGAAAAGAGAAAGAGCGACAAGGAGATTTTAAAGGGCTTTGCTGTAGAAGACATGAACCAGAACTTTACACTTCATGCCCTAAACCTAGAAATGCAAAATGACTGGGTAAAAATGGGTGAATTCTGTATCCCTCCAGCTTTGAAGTGGAAATCCTTAATATATAATTGGTCTCCTGAGTTACTCAAGTTTTATCTCAATGCAGTTCAGGCGACGCTTCCCGACCAGAGCAATCTTGCCAGATGGGGCAAGCAGGTAAGTAATACGTGTCTATCGTGTAGAGAAGGTGTCGGCACAGCGAAACATATTCTATGCGGTTGTAAGGTATTACTCGATGCGGGACAATACTCATTCCGGCATGATAAGGTCCTTCAAGTGATTCGGGAAGCCATAAGTTTATCCATAGCAAGAACAAAGAAGGGGTTAACTGGCGGTAATTTTCAGGTAGTCAAGTTTGTTAGAGCTGGTGCCACTAAGCTACAGAAGGGAACACCCAAGCCAATTTCAATCTTAGGTGCAGCAACTGATTGGACACTGCTGATGGATACATATGAAAAGCATTACGAAATGCCTTCGGAGATATGTACCACAGCCTTCAGACCGGACATACTTATTTACTCGAAAGAGACAAGACATGTAGTGCTTGTGGAACTTACTGTACCATGGGAAACAAATATCCCTAAAGATCACAATTATAAGTTAAACAAGTACTGCAATTTAGTCGACCAGATAGCAAGAAGGGGATTCAAGACTGATCTATTTGCAGTGGAAGTCGGTGCTAGGGGATTACCTGCGAAGTCGGTCTATAATTTCTTTAAGAATCTAGGATTGCCAAGATCTGCAATAAGCTCATTTATGGATAGAGCTTCAAAAACTGCTCTGGAGGCTTCTTATCGGATTTGGATAGGTAGGGAGAGGGAGGTTGAGCACGGGACTGGAATTGCTCCACGTCCTAACCAATCGCAGGTTAGCTGACGAGGCTTGACGCGAGCCGAAACGTCTGGCGCTTAAGTGAGCAACGGTGGCCACCGCTGGTCTCGTTCTCAATAATCCCTCTTCCTGTCTTGCAATGGGCCCGGATTTGCTCGGTGAAGCCATTGACTGCTGAGTTCTACACCTACCTATTAATATTCATAAGCCAAGTCCATTTTTGATTAAGTGTTGAAGAATTGCCGCTTTAGTTTCGAAGAAAAACGGTTTGTTAAAGTAACTATGAAACTAGTTTAAAAATTATAAAAGGTTTTTATTCCGTTCAGAGATCCGAGACAGAAACTGGAAACTTATTTAGTAGAATCCACATTCCAACTGTATTAAATTTTTATGATGCTGTTAATGGTATTTACTTATTGCGGTAACTACAGCGAGGAATGGGGCTTATTATTAGAGCTAAAAGCAAATTCGTCAGCTCGGCGGTACCATTACTTATCAAAATAAACCACTATGATAAATGTAAGTGGTATAAAATTAATTTAACTGATGGATATATCAAATAACTCAGATCAGAATTTTCATACTACAATACCACTTCTACGGTAAAAGAAAATTTCGTGAGGAAAAATTTGAATTCTACAAGTTAGCGTATGAAGCGGAAAAAGCAATGTTGCCATCCATCCACCAATCCATCATAATTACCATGGGAAAAAATTGTGTGTTTATGATTGAATGATTAGACCCTAGTAATGAGGGATGCGACTAGCAACTCAAGGAGGAGCATGACTTTAAGAACTATGCAACTACAAACTTAATCGATAGTAAGCCATTAGAATAGAGAGTGGATTGAACGGTAACCAATTTGTTCCCAATTGAAACCAGACAGGGCACAAATTGGTTGGAGCGAGATCTATCTATACCCGATTGTGTCCTGCAGTTCCGGATTCAGAATACTCGTACGTTTGAAGGAGTGTTGGAGTATTCTGTTAGTATTGAACGAGTATACGCTTAATGAACAGGCTTGTGTTGTGACGATGCATTGATAGAGACTTGACAATATTCCGTGCATTGGTGCTCGTTAAGCCTTTGACACCGTTTTAGCACATAGCTTAGCATTCATTTATAATAGGTAAAGGACAGAATTACATAGTAATTATTGCTCGCTTATTTATAAACAAGCTCCATCAAAAGCATCGTTTTTTCCCGTGGTCCTACCACGAAGTCCTACTAGTTGATCTATGGCCTGCTTTAAACTTGGATTAGAATACATACTTCAACATAGAATTATAAAGGATCGCCTAAATATAATTATAACTTATGTACCACAAGTTTCATCATGACCAATGAAATCAAACTTATCCTAACTGTCAGCAATCACATAGCAACATCATATTTTAATCGTAATAATAAAAATCAGAAGTTTCCGACCGGAAGTTTGTTTATTGTTTTAAGTACTTTCCCATACATAACAGAGGGCGCCGCAGTAATATTCATATTACATATGTATGTACTATGTATGCACCAACTACATCACCAATCAATATCAAAGCTAATCTAACTTTCAGCAATCATATAAACAACATCAAAATATTTGAACAGTAATTATGATATCCCTCAGTATGTGACATCGTAAAACACAATCAGTCTATTTTATCCCAGACTATTATTGCATTCAGTCAAAGCTAATCCACGTGTGATTACAACCACGGCCGGTCTCGTTGGATCATTTACACGCGTCGGTCGCCACAATGACCTATTTGCGCAAGCGATTATATACAGCTTGTGACAATCAATTAATTAATGGAAGGATGGTGTTTAATTTAACTTTTTTAGTGGCGTATTGTCGCTTGAATGTAATTATTTATAGTAATGTGTAACATGGTCACTGATCTGTTATTTTTTTAAATAAGATTAAAGCTGGTGGTGTTTACATAACGATGCTTAGTGAAGTAAAGAAAAAGTAAATATGCATATGAAACTGTTATTGAGCAAACCATGTTAATTAAAGTAAAATAAATCATTGATGTATTTATTACCTAAGCAATAAAATTTAAATCTGCGCCATTACATAAGGCTAAACTTATCATCGAATCGTGGCTATTGAAAATCGATTATACGGAGACAGAGCAACTCATTGAGTGTCCATTTTCCCTCCCACGAATTTCCCGTTAAAACTATCTCACATATGCACACACACACACACACACACACACACACAAACACACACACACACACACAAACACACACACACACACACACACATTCAAAGTATAATAATACCTACACACGTAACAGTACATAATAATAAAACCCTTTAGTAAGTCCCCATAAACAAATTAACTTATTGCATTCTGTAAGTTAGATCTGAGTAGAAATATATTGTATTTAACTTTAGCAACTACTTCCCTTTTTATTAATTTTACCACACTTTTTTTGTTAACTTGCCCTAGTCTTGTGTTTTCTATAACTTTGGCTGTATTTGGAAACCGTGTATTGGCTGCTGCGATACAAGCAATATTGCTTAGTGCAGAGTCGCTAGATTTAAGTTAAAAATGTATACCTGTTTTGTGGAAATAAAGTTTATTCTAAAGTTATTCTAAAGTTATTATGTCTAGAACAGGTCTTTTGCGAAACACTAGATAGTCAAACAAAATTTTCTATTCGGTCAAACGATTACATTAGAAAGAAACAAACAAAACATATTCTATAATAAACAAAACGAAGAAGCGAAACCCCCCTGTGCATCTAACACAATAACATAACCACTTGTAATATCCATTCCTGAAGTGTACTGTTACGTTGAAACCACAAAAGAATCTCGCAGTCTCGATTAACCCATTCGCTACCTCAGAAGTCGTTTGAATTTTAAAGCGTTAAAAGCAACTTGGAAATGGCAACGTCTAGAGAGTACCCTAAAGTATGGAGGCGGTTCGAAAGGGTCGTGGAGGAGAGGACATTGCGTTTCGAGATAGAAGATGTGCCTGAGGCAATGTGGAGTACGGCCGTTGAGTACATGTTGGGAAACTACATCAGAGAAGACGTGTGGTGGGCCGCTGCTGGTAAGTTTGTTTTGAGTTGTTCGATGGATTACATAGATATAGACGTAGATAACCAGCGGCCGTCCGCGACTAAGTCCGTGAGGATTTCGGTTTTTGCACATATAGTGTTAGTTTTACTATAGCTTGAAGCCGTTCTCGACACAATGACTATCCAAAATATTTTTTTTTTCAATTCGAACCTAAGATTAGCGCGTTCAAAGAAACTCTTCAGCTTGTTATATAAGTATGGATTGATTAACCTAACTAAAGTACCTACATAGATGCGTGTATATATTTTTTTTAAATAGGCGTTTGTAAATATCATTCTAGTTAGCAAATATTTTATTCACCTCATGTTTTTCATCCAAATAATATGCAGTTTTATAAAATAATCGTACGTAGCACGCAATTTCAAATAAACACTAGCGGCCGCCCGCGACTCCGTCCGCGTGGATTTCGATTTCCAATATCCTATGTGTTATTCTGATGTATAAGCTATATTGTGGTAAAGTTTCATTCAAATCCATTCAGTAGTTTTTACGTGAAAGAGTAACAAACATCCATACATCCATACATCCACACATCCATACATCCATACATCCACACAAACAAACTTTCGCCTTTATAATAGTAGTAGGATTCTTAAGTCTCCATTGAAAACATGAAAAGCGAAATCAAGTAATATTTTCGTGAATAAAAAAGTTTTAAGCATAATTAAAATGGGCTATACTATTTACTGTCAGTGTCACGAATCTGTACTTACATGTTGTACGTAATATGTAGAATTAGTCTCCTCTAGTTACTTATCCGGAGGCCTGCTGACTGTGCTCCCTACGGGGGTACGATGGTTAAGTAACTCCGACCCCCTGGGGGCGGTGTAAGAGCCCCCTAAGGTATTACATGTTATAAGGATATTCAGTGTGCCACGGTTAATATGAGTTGTAAGGAAAAACATGTAATCAAGGAAGAAGTTTTAGGTGTCTGTGTGGTAGTCTACTTTTGATTATTTTATATTTTTTCTAAAATCAAGTAAAATTATAAAAAAAAATGTTGCGATAGACAACAAGAATCTATAACACAAGTTATTTCCTCGGACTTTGTACACAAAAACGCTTGATGAAATCTAATATTCAGTACGATAACTTTTGAAATGAATATAACATAACCTTTAAATGCATATCTTACTCAAAATAATGACATAAATAATTATAATTGATATAGTTTCATAAAACACAAAATATGTTCAAACACTATAAGTACATATAACAACTACAATCTGGCGTAGGGATAAAGTTCTTAACAAACATTAATCAACCCTCAGCTAATCTGTGCGGGAGCTTTTTTGCAATTACAGAAATCCCTCCTGCGGCAAACAGTTTCTTGCGCAAGATAATATCCATGTTTGTCATTAGGCATCGAAGGAAGGACCACCACCCAATTAGAGGCAAAGTGTACCGCAAATATGGTATCATTACATCGTGAACATTCTACGAGCGAGACTTCGAAATTATTACTTCATTATTCCTTCCAAACGGAAGGCGAACAAATGCAAATAGGCGCACTAAAAGTTAAACACTCGTTGTAAACAAATTCAGAAAACGGCTTATTAGAAATTGGGCCCTGGGCCTCGTGCTGACGACATTTTAACTTCCATGTAAATACTCTCCGCCGAAACCGTGATAATAGCATACTTTTTCTCCCAATTGCGTGCTACACTCCGAACATTTGCGTTAACGATGCAATAACAACCCACATCGCGGTAGGGGCGAAAAATGCTAATTAACGCAATCAACGGAAACGGACAGACGATATTTTTAATTATAATGAAAGCTTAACCAAATTACCAGGTACCCGTGAACCCGCTGGGAAAAATCATTACTTAAAGGAAATCAGATGGCAAGCATGACTAAAATAGCCGGGACGGTTTTCGATTCCGGCAGTTTTTGACTGAGTGAATTGGATTCGTAAATTGATTAATGGGGCGGGCTCAGTTCACATTTCACGGTGATGCTAATTAATTCATGTCTGCTGGCAGGTACCGCAAAGGATTTGGATGCCGTGCAGGAGTACCGAGTGTTGTTAACATCTATCGTGAGGCAGAAAATGAGTTTGGCGTGCTTCCTCACCGCAGAAGACGGCTCGGGGCAGACTCTCGTCGGGGTGAACATGTGCTTGCCGCAGGAAAAGGGACGCTTCGTTGAACACACCCCGGTATAAGTGATTGAACGACCCTCCTTTAGCATGTCTTGATGCCTCGGGCTTGAGCCGTCAATTTAGAGAACTGTGTCAGTGGTTTTATAGACGTGAACACACATTGTACATACGCATAGCTATATGGAAAAATCGAGTTTTATAGTTTAGGACTTCGCTGTATCTCTGAAATTTTCACAAAGTATTTTGTTATGCTATGCTGGCACAAAATTGAAAAGAAAGCTAGTTTCATAAAAGGCTTTTTTTAATATAAGCCACTCAGTAAAACAAAACTAACTTAGCTTTCACTTAAAATACTGTAAAAGCATTATCGTCCAAGGATTTTCAAATTATTTTTATTATTGTTACGGCTACAACCTTTTTTGGTTCCATTTCGTTGCTCCCGCCATTATTCCCTATCCCTGGATCCTTTCCATTTATTCTCTCAGTTTTGCCCATTCGAGGTCGACCTAGTTTTCACCCTTCATATAATTTTGCCACTATATCTTCCACCTAATGTTTATCGCAGTTTTAATGAATATTTAATGGTTAAAGAACATTATAGATATACGACAATAGTTTTCAAAACTTTGAACGTATTTACGCAAATTAAAAAAGAACAGTTGATTTCGATTTTTCAAAACACAAAGTTAAATTTATAAAGGCCTAGCCAAGTGAAACTCCTTTTGTAGCTCTAATTAACCAAAACATCCCCGTGAAACATTACTAAAGTGCTTCACTTTAATTTACCAAGTTTATAAATCGTGTTTGTACATTTCAGCCTAAAACAAAGGCGGGTTTGCTGTCACTGCGAATGTTTGCTGAAGCTATGAAAATGACAGCGATTTATGATAAATACCAGACGAATGAATATCTCATGGGGACCGGCCTCTCCGTCACGCCAGAGTATCGAGGGCTAGGCATAGCTGTCGAACTACTAAATGCAAGGTATGTTATAAATGTATATGAATACTTTTAATTAATAGTTACCCACATATAAATAAAGTAGCGGCCGCCTGCGACTTCGTCCGCGTGGATTTCAGATGCCTTTTTTGTCGCAATAAAAGGTACCAGCATATGTTCTTTGTCAGGGTCTAAAGATTGTCTTTGCCGCATTTCATCAAAATCGATGAGAGGTTGAAGAGGGAAAGCAGGAAAGCGTAACAAACAAACAGACGGACAGAGTTACTTTCACATTTAAAATATTTGCCTAGCTCCAAAGCTTAGAATACAGAATAAATCTCTATTCTGAGATCTGATTCTGATTGATACTTGACGAAAGTTAAGTGAAACACACTTTACAAATTTTTTAAACATCCATGATTCGAGTACAAATGCCGAAATTCATCAAACAAACATTTGCCCTTAGCGAGTTCACACGACTCTCGATGTTGATTTCAGGAGTGTCAAAGCTTTGTATTCCAACACGAATTGCTTTTGTTACTAAATCGAATAGGTCACTCGCGACTGTAAGTGTAGGAACAAACTATACGAAATTACACAACTGAAGTTCGGCGGCAATGTCAATTACGCGTAATTTCGGCAAAGTGTGTCATCTCCCATTTAAAAGTATGTCATATCATGAACACGACGGACCGTAAATTCAGCCGCGTATACTCGGTCGCCTTTTTCTAAAAACGCAGTTGTCATATAAAGTATTTTTTTTTAAGCTCTGGTTTGAGTTATTCCAAATAAAGAACTCTCTGCTCTAATCCTATTTTAAGGATGAGAGCATTAAATTATATGAGGGACATTTTGTTTTAACTGTTCGCTACTGGATACGAATATCATATAAAGTATTGGTACACTTTCAGAAAGGACCTGACAAAGGCTATGAACTACAAAGCTACTGGAGGTATATTTACGAGTGCTCCAGCTCAGAGGGCAGCAGAGAAGGCGGAGTTCGAGTGCTTACACCAGATCACATACAAGAAGTTCGGCAAACAGTGCGGCGTCTCCTTCAACACTGAGACGGAGAATTTGAAGATATTCGGATTCGCTGTGTAGTGTCAAGAAAGAACTACGAAAACATTTTGCTACTCAACATAATTTTTAAAATTATAAATCAAATAAAACTTCGTCTGATCTTAGGTGGCTCAGGTTGGAATCGAACCCAACGCCTCCCGCAATCCGGGTAATTAACCATTACTGCTACCGAGGCCGTCAGTAGACCTGATAAAATACTCCTTCTTATTTGCTTAACCCGAATGCTGCGTTACTTTTGTTAGTTGACATAGTTGAAACATGGTTGCTGGAAAAGTAGTAAATATGAAACTGGAAACAGCCAAAAGATACAATGGTTTTCATAAAGAAAAATCTGTATAGACAAATGTGGTTTAATTTATTTATTACCTATCAGTACTGATGACTGAAAGTGCGAAAAACATAATTATTATACCAACGCAATAAATACATTTGTAACGCAATAATAGACATTAATCACATTATATGTATTATTAAGCCAAAGCAAACATTAATTAAGAAGTAATTTAATATATCGACATATCCGGCGAATTAACATGATTGAATTAAATGGCAGCAAAATATTGCTGTAACACTGCAACACAATGTAAAGTAATTAATTATATTTGAGTTAATATGAATTGCATTGTTTCTGAGTGTATCATAAATCCAAAATCACATGAATAACTTAATTGTTTTATATTTTATATAATAATCTGAAGTAGCCATTTACCAAGTGTTATTTTTGTCAAAAGTTTTCATGAATGAAGTAAAATGATTACCGCAATACCACAATTACAGATGTCTGTGGGGAATAAAAAGGAGGGAAAAATAATGTTATTTCATTATGTATAACCTAAAATACGTTTCCTCCATCCCAATTTTCATCCTCTTAGTGTATCAGATTGTGCGGTAAAAAATGTTAGACAAAATGAGTGCGCGGAATTTTTCGGACTTCCTTATGGAATTTCTTGATGGGCCTCGGATATAATTTATTCACCCTTTCGTCCTTTAGGTGAAGGGTGAAGCTAAAGGTTGGATGTCTGTAGTTAATTGTTTAAAGTACATCATGTCTTTACAACTGTGGAAGCGAGCAAACGATGTTTAACTTTCGTTTAAGTACAATTATGTTTAAGACTTGGAAAAATAAAAGAAAAATCTAACAAAATAATTGTAACATTCAACCAGCCGTTTGCGTATGATGTTTAAACAAAGGGAGACACAAATTAATTTATTTCAAATTAACTCTAGCTCCAAACTATTTTGTAGAGGCTCCAAAATTTCGGCTTTTGTGATACGAGATACCTAGGTATATTCCAAACTCTGCAGCAAGAAATACGGGATAATAACGGAAAACACAGGACCACAAAGGGAAAATAATATCTAACAATGGAATTCATGCATTTGTAATGAAAATATTCAACAACAAGCGACGACGGTAGGTTTTAAGTTTCACCAGCACCCATTATCGCTAGGTTAAGTACTTTGTTGACCTAAAAAATAATAGTTAAAAAATAAATAGTTAAAGGAAGTAAAAAAATATCAGAAATAAAATGTCAGAACAAAATATCAACAAAAATACCTACATTTATAATTTTTCTTTCAGTTCATCCAAGCTAACGGTGTAGTATGAAAATTTAAATAATGATGGTACCTACTAGCGGCCGCCCGCAACTCCGTCCGCGTATATATAACTATATAAGGTGTAACAAAATATACTGCAAATATTTTAAGGGCGAATTGTTTAGTGGAAATGTAATAAATTTGTCTAGTTTTTTTTTTGTTAATTCGATAGATTCCGAGAAAATCAACAAAATAAGTTGAGTGAATAATTGGGAAAAGTACAAAATTTGTCATATGCAAGACTGCTGGTCGTGTCTTATCAGTGTAATACAATTACTACACTTGTCCTGCCCCAAACGCAAGGAGTTGGAGAGGGGGCGAAGCTTACAGGACGAAAAGAGCAAATTGGCCAATGCAGAAAATGCAAAATTTGGAAGGATTAATTTTAAATTTTTAATATCTGATATTGATAACATTGCCACTAAAGAATTCGCCCTTAAAATATTTGCAGTATATTTTGTTACACCCTATATATAACGCCTTCCCCGACACATGGACAATGCAACACAAATATATTTTTTTATTTAAACCAGTAAATTCTGAGATAAGCGCGTTCAAACTAACATACAAACAAACCATTCAGTGTTATTAGATAGGTATAGACATTAGTATATTAATTTACATGGATTGAAAGGACATGACCATGTTTTTAAATACCTACATTAAATATACTTCTAAAAATGGCAGCTTTTAAAAAACACCGTGGAACACTAATAATCTACCTAAAAATCTATCCAGGTAACCTAAATGAGTACTAAGTAAATTGGGTCGACGTTACCGGCTGCTGGAACTTCGAAATTCAATCATAACCACCGGAACGTAATGGTCGTCCGTATTAAGCTAGTGCGAATGTTAACCGAAAGCTGCTTAAATGTAACACATTAATAAAGGGTCCTCACAATAGACCCGAAGGAAAACCTTTTTAATCTTTACCCCTATTTCACCTCCCTTGTTGTGGTACGACGCAATGGAAGGGAACCATAAATAATAAAGCGAAGTGACATTCCATAGGCACATTTAAGCGATTTGTGCCAGAGAATACGTCAGCGTTTCATAATCAAATTATGCTGACATGTCGGTGCTATGTAGGTGTAGTAAGAAAACAATGTATAAAGCATATGTATGTATGTAGTACGTACTTGTTAATATCATTTATTTATTCTATGTTTCGTACTGGCTTTTTTGATAATTGATCATTGATGGGCATTGATGTTAATTAATTTCTACTTACATTAAATATTCTTCACATATTTATTATAACACGATTTTTACTGATATTAGCTACATTAAAGCAAAATTAGACTAGTCTACGAATAGCGTAGTTGAGAAATAGCCCAAGCTGAATAAGCTAGTTGAGAAATAGCCTTGACAAGTTTATGTAACCAAATATTCTCAATACACTAAAACTGCCTGTTTTCAAACCAGCGTGGGTACGAAAAATAGCCCGCCTCCGTGGAAATCAAACGGGAAAACTATCACGGTCCGTAGTCTCGACGTTTCGCCGAATGGAAACAACTTCAACAATAACCATAAAGTGTTTCAGTACGGACAGGACGTGGATTGGCCTTGTCTCAAATGCGAATGGGTCCGTCGTTTGACAGCGAATAATATTGTTTAGAGGAAGAGTTGGTGAAGGAGTGCCTTGCAATATTTGATGATTGGAGTAAACTCTCTGTGTAGTCATTGTCGAATGAGTTTTGTTTTGGTTATCCGATATGTTAGTGAGACATAACTCTGGTCAGTTTTCGAGCTGTCGCGAAGTGTGATAGCATGTAGTTAGATTTTTCTTTGCTTTACTTAAAGCGACAAAATGTCTGTGAGTGACCTACAGTATTTTTAATATTAATTATTTTACAGAGTTCTGGTTTAATTCTTCGGAATTGGGGTCATCAACTTCATAATAATCTATACTTATAATAAATCTGTAGAGACGTCAATTCTGTACATTAAATATTTTTTCAAAATAACTATCAGGGGGTGATTAGTGATCGATACTGATGCCAAAAATGCAATTAGTAAAATTTTTGTCTGTCTGTCTGTCTGTCTGTCTGTCTGTCTGTCTGTCTGTATGTTCTTTATAGAAACAAAAACTACTGGACGGATTTTGACGAAACTTGGTACAATTATTCTTTATACTCCTGGGCATATTATAGGATACTTTTCATCACGCTACAATAAAAAGGAGCAGAGTAGTGAAGGGAAATGTGGGGAAAACGGGAGAATTTACTCCATTTCTTTAGCTTCAGTCGCGTGTGCAGCTTTAATGGTTAAAGTTACATCAAAATCATGTATGACGGAAATATTGTTCATAAAATGGCCTAAAAAATATCCCTTTACAGCATATGTCTATCTTTCATGGTTGACTCACAATAACACGTGTAATATCCTGATCCAGATTGGTTTGAACGCGCTAATCTCAGTAACAGTTAACGTCAATTTAAGATTAGTGCACATTTGGCATAACAGATGGCGGTAAGACATTGCGGAACGCGAGTTCGCCTTAACCGCGATGACGAGATTTTTTCTCGATTGTATAAGAGGTTTTAATGACAGCCCATATTCATGTATGGTTCGTCCACCTGATTCGTTTGTTGTACTTATAACTCAAACTCATTAGTGCGCTCGGAGTATTTTTAACAGTAATAACCGATTCGATTCGAATTGACAAAATCTTTAGATTCTTTAGCAATCTATAGTCACACTGTGTACGGAAACGAAACCCATGCGGACGGAGTCGCTGGCGGCCGCTAGTGAGAAATATAAGTTAAAGTGTGCGAGAAAAAAAAGGGTATGACAGATTGACGTAGTTAGATTTTTCTTTGATTTACTTAAAGCGACAAAATATCTGTGTGTGACTTGATTTACTTAAAGCAACAAAATATCTGTGTGTGACCTACAGTATTTTTAATATTAATTATTTTACAGAGTTTCGGTTTAATTCTTCGGAATTGGGGTCATCAACTTCATAATATATATGAGAAATACAAGTTAAAGTGTGCGAGAAAAAAAAGGGTATGACAGATTGACGCTCCCCTTTCGGTGAAACATTATCGATTTCCGAAAAAAAATGCAACAATGTGTGATAGATAATATGAACATGTCGGGGGACAAGTCAATCCATAAAATTGAGAGAGGAAGTGTGTAAGATAACTTGTGTAGGCGCCTCGTCCATCATTCATACTGATCACATGTTGTTGAGATTTCGTGTGAGGTATTGTGATTGCCCGTTTTAAATTGTTTGTTCAAAATCTTTGCTCTTTGCTTGTTTACTTAGGATAAAAAGTAATAATAATACCCTTCCATTTTCGACCATGGCAGCTGATCTTATGATCAGCCAGGTACGCAGAATATTATAGTGTACAATTAAGTGCGCAAGGACAGGTGCACTCCCTATTCTCTCACCCTCATAGTTAGGTGGGACAGCAATCTGACACGACCATAGATATAAATGATATGAACATGATAGAAGATGCCAAAGAGTACATAAATCAGATGTTTACTCATCATCATCATCATCCTTGCGCCTCCCTAATCCCACTGGTCAGATAATTCTGACGAAAATACTGACTAATGGGAAAAACTCGCATCCTCGGCCATTCGTCGGAGCCCAGAGTATGCTGCGACTATGATCCTGAATTGACAATCCTGGTTATTGCAAACATTAGATTTAAACTACATCATAGTAATAAATCAATTGTTACAATCTAATCAATATAAATCAAAATCCAAAGTGTTGCAAAACAGTGTGATGTACGAGTAGAACCTGATTCATCTTACTCATGTTCTGAAAAGATTTCTTGAAACTTAATGTATTTCAATTTTCTTTATAGTCTGCATTCGTATTCTGTATGATTTCTATGATCAAAAAGATACTGACAATAGTATTGCGAACATGCACCGTATGAAGATTATTGTAACTAAACTGAATAGAACAATTTTTCCATCCATTTTCCAACGTTCAGGCAATATCAGGTAACGACTGATACTTGGAAAGATATTGGTTTTGGTTACAAATAGTACCGATGTACCAAACATATAGGTAGGATATATTTTGCGAAAGGAGGAAATGCTATTTTCAGACATCGTTGGAAAAGTAATGTAACATATTTCAGAAGTATTCGGAATCAGGCTGTCTGTTATTAGAGGTGAGATTATTTCATTTCTTGAATTTTAATCAAATTTAATTTAATATTCTGCCACCAAGCAATCAAAATTGTACTTTATGGTCTAAGATCCCGCCATACAAGGACCTTCATCGAGCTGGTTATTGGATGAAACATTTTTTATACACAATTTTACATGCCAATAATTATATTGCATATGGGTTGCCTAGTAAATTTCAGTCCAGGATAAAAAAAATAAAAAATAATATAAAAAATTAAAAAGTTATTGAATCAAAGTTAAATGAAAATAAAGATTATTTCATTATGAACACGGTGGTACAGGGTTCCCTCCGAAAAATCAGTCCAGAATTAGGGTTGTCGCATTTTGAAAAGTGAAATATTGCCGCTATGAAAAGGAGTGTTCGCGTGCTATTGGATAGTGCAAATGACAAGGATAACGATAGACTTGGATATTCTGTGTATCATTTTGGAGTAATTAATTACTTAACTGGAAGAATAGAGTTGTAATTAAATTTTTTATTTTTTAAATCCAAATTAATCATATCCTGGACTGAAATTTACTAGGCAACCCATATGCAATATAATAATTGACGTGTTAAATTATGTATAAAACATGTTTCATCCAATAACCAGCTCGATGAAGGTCCTTGTATGGCGGGATCTTAGACTATTATATGCAAAATCAATTATAACGAAAATTAAACGCTTTAAATTTCTATTCAACAGTTTTGTATGTGATATCTCGACTTTTCTCCCTGAAAATTGAACAGACAACAAAATCGCAATGTTTGAACTGATTTTTCTTATCCTTGTGGAAATACTTATGCCTTATTTTGGCCGCCTACCACGCCACTCGCATATTAATGCTTGATTACTTTGCATATTATTATTATCTACTTAGGTAGTGAGTATTCATTGGGCGGAAGGTCTTCCTAAACAGTTCCCGAGTTCAAAGTAACCTTGTTGTTGGAGCTTGGCGAAAAGGAAAAGGGTCTTAGTAGATGAATAAACAAACAAACTTACGTATAATAGAAAACTGATACAATGCGGGACGTTTTAGCCACATTGTTAAATGTTAAAAGCGATGAAATATTTGTTAACAATCAAGCATTTAGTTAACGTTTAAATGAATTTGAGTAAAATAATAGTTATCAGATAATTAATTTTATTCTTGGTTGAACGGTAGATGAAGATTCCACCACCACCACCACCATCAGCCTATCGCAGTCCACTGCTGGACATAGGCTTACTAGGAAACGGAGATAACTTTGCAGATGGGTGAATTTAGGGGAGGACCTTTGCGTAGCAGCGTAAAAAAGTCCTTAATTGAGCGGCATGCAAGTATGTCAGAGAACCAGTACACTTTACTTACTTTTCATCTTCTGGCAGCTCGATGTAAAGAGGTAGAAGCGTGATGTTTCTCAGATGGAGCGGGTAGTCGCCAGCGAGGTACGTGCGCGAGATCTCGGCCAGCGAGCGGTTGAACGCGAGCACGACGGCGGCGGCCGAGGGCGGCGCCGCGATGCCGACGTAGAACGCGGTGCGTGCGTCCGCCTGCAGCACGCGCAGCTCGCGCGCGGTCGCGAGCACGCACGCGCACGCGATCACCGCCACCGCGCGCAGCCAGCGCCCGCGCGCGCGCATCTCGCGTCGCGCGACCCTCACCGCCGCCCGCGCCCCGCCCGCCCCCCGCGCACCGCCGCCATCGCAAGTCGGCCCCGAACACCATCCACGCTCAACGACCCGCCCCGCGATTCCGACTCACACCAAGTGCGCACATTTATCCACTTCTCTTCTTTAAATACACTTAAATTATCTACTTTGATAGTTCCACCGACAAGATTGGAAAGATACTTCTTCTAACTATTATACTTAGTGGACGGCTGTAACTATGTTGAGAAGCTAGAACCGGTTTCCGCCTGCGCAGCTCAAGTATCTGAAACAAAAGAAAAACGTTCAAATAACGTGAAACAGTCGTGGGAAAATGTTATTGCAATTACCGAGTGTTATAAACTCCACGAAGTTCCCTGGGAAACAGTCGTAATTAAATGTTATGATCGTGTAATTAGCCGTAGTTATGCAGGACGTTGTCTGGGGGAGAAGATAGTTCTCTGCTTCCGAGGAAAGCGTCTTCAGTGCTTAGTGGGCTTTCTTGCTCGCAATATTACGAAATGTTTCTAAAGCTTAGTAATCCCTCCTTTTGGGAATATCAACCAAATCGTTAGTTATTTCACATAATTTATATTGCCTTGGGTTTAACCCTGCAGAATCGTTGTCTTATTTAACGAGATTATCGGCTTCAAAATATTCCTAATTTAATTTATCTTCATTATTATCGCACATTTTCGTAAGGTTTTCTTTTAAGTCAAAAAGTCAAAACCAATTTGGGCGCCGAGATCGGTACGCACCGCTCCATAAGCTATTATTTTCCAGAAAAAGCGTATTATGTACCGCTGCTCATTCATTATTAACTTGTTCGTGTAACTTCTCCGTGTCCAAGAAAATACAAAAGGTAGAAAATACAAAAGCTGTCAAATTCTTTACGCTAATTTTTCAATAATGTTTTTTACGAAAATGTTTCATATCACGCGTCTAATAGGATTGTAACCTCCCTGCAATATGTTACTCATACTCATACATCACTCAAAGAGTTAAGAGGTCTATAAAAATTACTTTTATAGTGCTGTTAATGTTGTAACAGATTTATTTGGAACACCTAATAATGGCCTTGCCTAAGTTATGGGCTGAGAAAAGGCATAAAATCCTTGTATTTAATGACCTCAAGTTTCCAGATACCTGAGTAAATTACTGTTATTGTAAGCGAGTTGTAGGTAATCAAAATATTGTTGAAGAAGTAAAAAACAAAATAGGAACATGATCGGTTTTGGCTACATCAACACGCTTGTTGTAAAGTAGGTACCAACCATTTGAAGAACCTAGTTTTCCGGGCAAAGTATGTTGGAATACGCGATCTATTTAGCAACTGTAGTCTCAACAGAAACTGTGAGTATTTCAGTAAGATGTCTTTTGAATTTCGCAAATAGAGTAACTTAACTAACTAATAGTAAAAGCCTTTCCATTAAGAAGCACTTCACTTCGTGGTGTCACGCAGTATTCTGTGGAAATCTTGGCCCTTTGATATTAAATTATTTAATTAAACTATTAACTGCGTATGTTAGTTCTCACCGTAAACTTGAAGGCATAAGTAGAACACATTATTTCGGTTGAAACATGCTCTTGCAATTTAATGCATGTATTTATGTAATAGTGATTATTTTGAAGTGCAGGTATTTGCCATCATGGAAATGCCATACAAACTAAGTTCCTAGCGTATATTACCTACATTCTGAGTACCCACTTTGAAGTTGGACCCTTGTCAAAATGTTCTCATATCATCACTAAGTAATTGAAAATGACACGTGAATTGCTTTCAACGAGTTATGAAACTTAGCCCTTCAACACGTTCACATAAATGGTTAGGTACTTAAGGAACAAATTTAAACAAACCGCTAGCTAGATCGAATGAATATCTTATGAAATACTAAATCTAGCTATTTTAATCCTGTTTCATTTTAATGTTATTATATCAAAACTTTTTCAATGAAACCGCGTGGATTTTGGTTTCCGCACACTAAGTGTTAGACTAAGGCTTAAAGCCTTTCTCGACAAATGGACTATCGAACACAAAAATATTTTTCAATGCGAACCAGTTGTTTCTGAGATTATTGCGTTCAAACAAGCCAAGACTTCAGCTTAATTATATTAGCATAGATTTACAACTAAACTGACCAAAGCTTTGAAAATCAATATTGATTCATACGTTCTTTGGAATTCTATCTTTTGAGAAAATATGTAATATAAAAATTCTTAATATGAACAAAGTATCCAAAATCGAAAGCCTTGCAAGTTCAACTATTTAATTTTTAAACTTTTTTTCACGGCGAAACAATGTCTCAAAAATGTAACATGAGCGAATATGAAACCGCATAACTCCGCATAAAATCTTTACTAAACTAGTTAAAACAGAGATATGAGGATACTTAGATAGTTTGCAGTGAAACTTGTAACAAATTGTCTGGAAACTTGTTCGGGTGGATGGAACGTTGGCCCTAGGTAGGGTTATTTATGAAGTCCAGGTACTAGTTATTTAATAACGTTTACCTGTTCGTTTTACTAATCGGTTTGAAACTTGAAAAGTAATTTAATACTATAAGTTGTGAAACGGTTTCTCGAAAAAAAAAACGATCATTTTTAATTTGACCTACGATTAGACTACATTAATTAATCAAGCCAAATGAAATAATTTTCAATAGAAGAGAAATGCAGAATATGCAAGGCTATAAAGTCGACTGCAAAAAAAGAACGACAAAAGACTGGAAAAGACACAATGGAATTGCAATAAAAGGTACAGGATAGTAATAAATTAACCTCGGCTAGTCTTCTCCCCTGCCTACAATCATTGTGAAAGTGACACTTAAATCGGCTTTTCAATTAATTAAAATGCCTGAGGGGTTAATGGTTTTTTTGCATTTATAAGAAACTTTTATACTTCACGACGACAATGGTTGAAGTTTATTAGGATCCTATTAAAACTTTAACAATTCAGCGGATTTTTTCATTCTTCGGCTAAATTTTGTTGAGTAAAACCGATGGTTTTTATATAATCTAGATGTCATAAAAACCTTTGATAATTTGAGATTGTAAGTTAAAGATCTAGGTAAGATACTTTAATTAATCAATTTAAAATTATTCACTTAATATTTTCTTGTTTGATTTTCCTGTTTTGCTACAAACATAATTTGGTTCAATTTCATAATTCAGTTTCAAACATAATTCATTTCAGTTGACAACAAAGATTCAGAGATGTTTGTGTTCATTCCGGCTTCATGTAACTGCTTACGTAATCTATTGATCTTACCTAGCTAGATAGCCTTACGTTTTCTGCTAGTTTGACTTATAAGAAAATATCAGATATCCTATGCACCGAAAATAAATAAGAAAACAAGACAGCCGTGACATAACTTTATGTATTGTACAATATTCAACGTAACAAAATGTATTGTCAAAAGAAATTGGTTGTGCAAAATAAATAAACACTCTGAAGCGCGATGTGTCTTTGACAGAACTTTATACTCGTAAACAAACATACATAGATGCACCGAATCGTTGGGAGAATGGGGCCGATAAACACTAGTTTGTGAGGGTCAGCAAAGATAAGGGATCCCTATCTTTCCCGTTCTGATAACAAACAATAAACAGACATTCGCAAGTTTACTCTTGTCTCAGCGAAACCAGATGGTTTTGGGGAAATCTTTTGTCCTACGAAACTGTCTTTCTTAAGTAGGCCATGCAAAATTTGTTTGTTGACTACAAACCTATAATTTATTTAAAATAAATATTCAAGTCAAATAAATTAACAATTGCAACTAAACCAATAAAGTCATCGTTCTAAGCCTGAACATTTGGAATACAAACAGCGAAATAGTCCAAATTTCCAGAAACAGCAGATATATTTTTGCCCTATCTCTTAAATGCTTGCCATCTTTGGATGTAAGTGAAGCAATTCTGTCCGCCTCTTTGGATTAATTCTGCAAAAGCAGCCCGCCTTTTCCCACTTCAGCTTGGCTATTTATCTACAGCCGGCTCGATTTCAGAAATATCTTTATCCAAGAAAGAAAATAAACAATGTTATAAATAGATCTAAAACATAAGTATATTCAAAATCTTGATCAATGAACATGAACGTGAAAATAAATTATGTTGGTAAATAAGTGATAATAAATAGATATTTTTAAAACAAAATTAAGGAATATCATGAGTACAGAATCTTATTATTTTGTAGTTACTAATTAAAGTATAGGTATGTAACAAATGATATTCGTTTTTATTACGGCCAGTCCCATAACATCGATAATAATAATAATTCATAACAAACGGCTCGGTTCTATCCTAAATTCAAATCATTAACTTTTTATTGTACTTTAGGATCATAATGAATGCTATCGCGATAATTTTCTTAAGAAAGTTTTTAAATATACCGAAGGGCTTAAACCGCGAAGTTTCTGTTGTTTCAACAAAACGAACGATTTTGAGGGAAATCTCCTTAAACCAAAAATACATGCAGTGTTATCTCGATTCATTATGCGGGTTCCGTAACCCGAGCCCACACTTAATGTGAGCCGGAAGCATGTTTTTATGCCAGCTAAATTGACTTTGGGCTTTTACTTGAGAGAAAAATGAATTGTTCTGTTATATCCGTCTCAACATTTCTTGAATTTTAATGATAAGGTTATATCTGAGTTTAATTTTTTAAATAACATGCGTTTGTTTTAATGAGATACTTGTAGAATGTGACTATAAAAACTGATCATTTCTTCTTCATATTTTATTTGGCCTTTTTTCATCAGATCTTTTTCCAAAACGATGATTTTACTACTCAAGCATTTCAACTATTTTTTTAAGAAAGAAAAATTTTCTGCCCAAATGTACCTGGATGGTTCGTCCGTACACAGTTGAAATGTTTACAACATACAGTATATTAGATGAGATACTTTGTTTAGTTCAGAATGTTGTATCCCAGTTGGTCTTACTACATAACTTTCAGAACTAGAAAACCACGAAACCAAAGTTCTAACAAAGTAAATAAGCAAACAAAGTATATCTTTTGATTAAGTAGAAAAATACTATGTTTGCTAGCTAAAATATGAAATACGCTAAAATACGTAGCGAGTTAAAGCCATTTCTTTGATCGTATTGTTTTTAGTTCTTCATAAAAAATTAAAAGGCCTGCTTTCAGCGGTTGGAGGGATGTGGGAATTTCATGTTAAAATAAGCCTGGGGCTGTGTAAGGGCTGCGAGAGACGAAGCTCGCTCCCCACTCACAGTAATTAGACCTGCGTAGCCGAGAACCGTTTATTTCAAATGGAATTAAGCGTAGACAGTCGGCGTCGACAAGTTCAGAAATAATGTAGTTGCTGGTTGTGCGTGCGAACACTGAGCTCCGTTACGATTTATGGGATAACTTAAGCCTACGACCGAAATTTTTATGTATGAGCTTAGGTATTTTTCACTCACATTTTCATCAAGTCTAGTGCTGAGGATTACCAATGTTGATACTATTATGTCTCTGAAGAATTTACCAGATACATGTCCAAAACAGTTTCATTGTTATTTATTATTTTATAATTATCCTAACAAAACAAAAGTTCGTTTAAACAATCAAAATATGATCTACGCAGATAACATTTTTACAGCAGTACCGCTTGCGTCGTCTTAGCATTACTTAGCATCAAGAACTCCTATAACGGATCGCTTTCAAGTGAAACACATTTTCACGGGTGACTCGTTCCCTCGCATATCGTTTTATAACTTCACACGGATTTTGCCTGCCCGACTTGGCTTGCACCACTTGCGGATCGATCGCGTACACTCCATCAAATATCCTTAACCTTGTCAGGCGAGGTAAGCTTTTTTATGTACGGAGCGAAAACTGCTCTTTAAAGCCTTAAACCTGGCAGACTTTTAGTGTGAAAAAATATGAGCAGGTTTAAAAAATGTTTTGTATGAAAATTTGGACGGTTTTTTAAGCGATAAAGATAACGTATGTGCGCAAAATGTGTACGTAATTATGTGTGCGTATCAGTATCTATATATTTCGAGGATAAAAATTAGTAAAATTTTGTAAAAGTTGGTGCTTAGGTATACGTTAAAATACTGAACTTATTTATAATGAAACTATCACCGTACGACATATAAACACTATTAAAACAATGTATCAACACTATGATACCGTATCTTTTTAAGTAACTCAGTAAGGACACTAAACTCACACGAGCATTCCACAAACGATGAGATTTCACAAAAGACTGTCAGAAAGCGTACAAGTGACACATTCAAAGTATAACAGGTTTCCTTCTGTGCTGAAGTTTCCTCTTTGTAGGACCTGTTATAATTTAACAAGTTGATATACATTATAGTTGAATACAAACTTTACTCGTGATGGTAAATGCTGCGTGGAATTCCGCAGTTAAATTAGCAACATAAACTTAACAGTGGAAAGTAATTTTAATACAAGTTATAAACTTCGAGGACGACAACGAAGCTTTGTCAGCTAAGTGGCACCCTTCACAATAGTTGTCTTTGTAAATACCTTTAATATCCTTTAATCAAATTAACTAGAAAGAGTAATTAAAATAAGAATTTCAACTTTGCTTTTATTTATGTTTCTGATATTTGTAACACAAGTTCTTAGGTTACTTAACATGGAGTCAGATCATTGTATGTGATGTTTTAAGATATATATTATTTATTTTAAAAACTTGCTTCAACCCACTGACTAGACTGAATCCGACATAAAATTTGTAATACCTATGTAAACTACTGACATATTGGTCGTGTTACAACAAACAACCCAACATACTCTTCAGATTTATTATATTAGTAAAGATTGGTCGTTCGTTCTATCAACTACACATTTACATCTTTTGTGTACCTTACTTTTTGTGAGTTGCACAATAATAAATCAAAATACTGTATCTTTAGCATTACAAAAAATGAATAGAAATAACTAGTAACAGTACCTTCTCGTTCAATTTAACTACAAATTAGCTGAAACAGAGCAAACAACAAATTGCCTAACAGCCTCTGTGGGACAAAGAACATAAAACACAATCAATAAGGCTCGGCCGTAATGAAACGAGTGTAGTTGTGCGAAATCCCTTTGCTCCCTCGGGGGCAACCTACAAAAGTAGTGCACATCAAATAAATCGCCGTCGTTACCGGATTTCAACAGACCATTGCCATTTTCCTCACGAGGATCATAGTAATTTGATAAATTTAGTTTTAATAGTGAACTATCTGAGTGGTAATGGAAGGTAATTTTAATAATAAGGGTAGCGTGGGTTTATTAGTTTTTCATGCTTGAATACTCGTATCTGAGATCATTATAGGTGTCGTATCCATTTTCTGTAATATTACAAAGCTAGTAGGTACTTTAGCGTAAGTAGAAGCTGTCTACTTACTGTAATAAAGTGAAATAAAATAACTTACCAAACTTATTTTTTCCTATAAATTAATAATATTGTAAATGAGAAACTTTGTTTGATTGGATGTTTGTCCGTCAATCACGCTGAAACTACTGGACAGATTTTGATGAAATTTGGTATACAGGCAGGGCATGGGCTGACTTATGTAGGTGATAGGATTTTTATCTCGGTTAAATGCTTCCATGGGATAAGCCAAAATCCTCGTGAACCAAGTCGCGGGCGGGCGCTAGTTATTAATAACTGAATATAATACTTAATATAGATTAATGTCTTTTAAGCATCAAATTAAATTAAAAGTTGTAGATGTTTCGTTTAAGTTAATTAGCACGGTACGTAATTAACAGCCTATACTCCCCTAAGAAGTTGCACCGTCATCCCTTTCAGAAGTTACCAGCGAAAATTGAATATTAAATCTTAACGTTGCGTTCTAGCTACAGCAAAGTTAGTCCTAATTAGACCGCAGGAGGTAGCTTCAATCGATCTTATTACTGGAACAAGCCGTTCGGGAGATTGATAGCACATCGTACGAAGGTTGCAGATGCTCTTATCCGATCTTATTATCTTAGGGAGCGTTACTTTTCGCCTCTTCGCGTCCTTCACTCTTATCTTACTCGGCCTCTGATAATATATGTAGTTATTTTTCATGGAGAAGTTATACAGATTCAAGGTCGAAGTCAAAAGTCAAAGCGTTTATTTTGCAACTAGATTTTGCACTGAATTTGTTTTGCACGTCAAATATTCTAAAAGAATACTGCCTACTAGCAATTCGACATGAATGGCCTGCTGAGAAGAAGTATTAACATTATTATGCATTATGGTCTTCAGTCAGACTATATTACTATTTTATTAGGTATTTTTATTACATATATCCCAGACCTCATTTACTTGCGGTATTTTAGGTTCAGTCGGAAATCAGTCGAATGTTATGATGACGTTTTATTAAATTTTATTGATGACTAAATGCCATTAATGTCAGTAGATAATAATGAAATCCTATTGCTATTCTTATTTTCTTTTTCCATTAACAAAACAAGTCCATTCAAACAAAGATTGTTGCACTAAAACCCTAGCACGTGTTACCACACACAAACGTATCGCTTAATGCTAACCATCCGCTTAATAATCAATGTCCAAACAGAACTCAATCCAATTGCACACAAATGAAATTACGAAAGCGTTGGATGGGGAGCAGCTCAAGTGTGTAATTAATTAGGAGCATACACGAGTGAACTATCGCGATATTGTTCAATAAGTGGATGTTACAATCGCATTTCAGTGACTGTGTACGTTTCTGCAATATAGCGATACTAGCTTTCAGCCCGTGGCTTCACCCGCGTGGAATTCGATTAAATTGCAAAGGATTTTTTTTTTCGGGATAAACGTACTCCATTATTTCATCCGGGCTTCTAACTTTACGTCTGCAAAATTTCAAAGCAATCGGTTCAGTTGTTACGGCCTGAAAGCGGAACAAACAAACAAACAAACAATAAACTCACTTTCTGATTTAAATATTATTAGTAAGGATTTCTTTTGATGATGGCAAAGTAAAATTGTTTGGATAAAGGATTTCGGTGCACTGAATATTTAATTACAACAAACTTCATAGGATGAAAATAAAATGTATTATGGTGAGACAAACACAATTTAGTGATGTAGCACTTCGTTACTGTTGTGCTATGTTTTTGCTGCTGAATAAAAATGAAGGTTGTGGGGTTTTAAAGTTTATGTCCATGGGCAGCGGTGATCACCTACCATGAGGTGACAGTTTTGTCCATTTGCCTCCATCTTGCATAAAAAAGGTGAAACAATATTTACTACTCTAGTCCTTATTCAAAAAAATATTACGCAAATGTTTAACATTATGAAAAAATGTCTTATGTAAATACTAAACGAATAATTTGATTCTGTATCCTTTGGTGTGTTTGGATAAACATCAATATTTACCCGTACAGATTTTTCCTCTTCCAGAAATGGAAATAATATTTTTCATTTTTTGTATCTCAACCCCGTAATATGATTTTGGGTAGGACGAGAAATTTCGAATTATCTGCATTACTGATGTTTCAGACCCTCCATTCTTAGTGATAACAATTTTTATCCGGCCTTGTTTTGCATCATCTCATTCGATTATGAAAAAATGAAAATGAGGGGAGAGAAGACAAGGAAATAAGACATTTTACCATAAAACCGTTAAAGCTATGGCAAAAAAGTTCTGAAATTTACGAAGGCAAATTTCGAAACTGACTTTGTTAGCTTGCAAAGTCTTTCTGACCAAAAGTGTTTCTAATTTTTCACGTGAAATGGTGTATATCGCTTGTAAGACACGGAAAAAAGCATGGCAATAAAACTGTCAGGTAGACAATAATGTACCCTAACGCTGACTTTTATTAGGTACATGATGACGCATTGAGGCAGTTCCAAGGAAGTTAATAGTGTGATACATCTGGATAGTTAACTTCTATGGAGACGATAAGTCAAGCATGTTTTGCTAATGGGCTTCCAGTTTGTGTTTCCAATTATAGGGAATGGAATAACATAATTATAAATTCAAATAAATAAAGTTACATTACATGAGAACGATTATATTCGATTGTTTATTCTAGTCATAAAGACTGTCAAGTAAAAGATCACGTGGTAAAAGTATCTCAAAGGCTTGTTTGTGAAGTGTTTCAGATTTAAATTAAACTCCTTTAAATTTGTTGAGAAAAGATAATATTTCGATTGATGTTATTCAAAACATTCTTGAACGTCTATTTAATAAATAAAATAAAAAAAAACATTTTGTATTATTAACATTAATTGACTAAAATTGATGCCTGTCAAGATCATTATCCCATTACCTACTTTTCATAAATTATGCAAGATCAAATGTTTCATTAATCTGTCACTGTCTTTTAAAATAAGAAATATACACCTGACTTATTAAAGTCATGCCTCGTTGGAGAAAATGTGGCAGCGAGAAAATTGTAAGCTTTTTAAAATAGATTCTAATTGACGAGGTGAAAAAGAGCTTGATATAATATTTCATTCAATGCCATCTCTGTGCTTTTTGCTAGCTCCAGTCTTCAAATTAATTGAAAGAAAACAGCTTGGTGGAATGCTCTCTGTATATAAAATGAGGACTAAATGAATGAAAAATGCAAAACTCCCGAATTGCCCTAAAGTCGTCCAGCGCTTTGTATATTCAGTCAATTTGTAACAGATTTAAACGAATTATGTAAAACTGAAAAATGTTTTTATTAAAACAGCTTTTTTGGCCTAAGGGTTAATTAGGGTTCCGTACCTCAAAAGGAAAAAAACGGAACCTTTATAGGATCACTTTGTTGTCCGTCTGTCCGTCCGTCCGTCCGTCCGTCCGTCTGTCAAGACCCTTTTTCTCAGGAACGCGTGGAGGTATGAAGCTGAAATTTATATCAATTACTCAGGTCTACTGTCCCTTGAAGCTGTGAAAAAATCAAACTTCTAAGCCAACGCAATCAAAAGATATAGCCTTTTATGTCGCAAATTTTCGACACTTGCAAGGGAATCAAAACCTACAGGGTGCTTCCCGTGAACTTAGAATCTTGAAATTTGGTACGAAGCAACGTCTTATAGCATAAATAAAGGAAAAATTACGAAAACCATAAATTTTTAGTTACATCACATAATATATATTTTTTTAATAATTTTAAACTTACTACCCATTTCCTCATAAACGCGTAAAGGTATTAAATTGAAATTCATACCAAATACTCAGGTCTATAATACGTTTAAGCTGTAACAAAGTCAAACTTCTATGTCAACGCAATCAAAAGAAACAGCAATTTAAGCTGCATATTTTGAAACTCGCCTTGCAGGTTTGTACGGAACCCTCGGTGCGCGAGTCCGACTCGCACTTGGCCGGTTTTTTTTTTGGTGCGCAGTATTCTTACTTGCTTCTCCAAAAAAAACTTTACTTTAACTAAAATAAAAAAGGTTTTTGGTAAAAAATAATATGATCGCCATAATATTGTACATATAATGCTTTCTAAAGGACCATATAAATCATTATTAAAAACTTTCTTACGATCAGCCTTAAAGATTTTCTCTTGCTTATAATTAAATTTATTTGCAGGAAAAAGTGAAAATCAAATAACAAAAATCCACAACATATGTACACAAAGGTTAAAGAACCTGTCTTTCTATATTTCTATGTTTTATTAACCTATACCACAAAGCCTTTTACAATTCCTGCTATAAAGAATTCAGACTATTAGCTGTGTAATTTCAAATGAAAACCATTTCTACAATAAAGAAGCAAAGTTCTTTTAAACGGTATTTGATGTTGGTCGACTGAAGTACGACTAGGTATTCTTGGAAAAGCCTTTAACCGTATAAAATATCGTTTGATTAGATGTAATTTGAATTTGCCGAAGGAACTGATCTCGTATTCAATGCGGGGGTAAGACCAAGCAAGATGAAATTTTAATTATTTTCAGAGCCCGGTGCGTGATTGTAGAAAGGAAGATATAGGTACAGCTAGCTATATACGGTAAACGAATTTCTATTAAAACTCCTTAATAAACCAAATTGTTTGAAAACTTTGAATGTGGCTCTTTTGTGAAATGTTTTGCTTAAGCTTCCATGTAAGAATGCAAGGAAAAGACAACAACCACTACATTGCAATTAAAATTAAGGGTTATTTAAATTAAAAGCATTATGCTTCATCAATTCATAGGTATGTGTTTTTTTGTTGAAGATTGATAAGTTTTTTATGATGAAAAAATCACTTTTGATGTTGTTTTCTAAAATTCATCTTAAAGGACTAATGGTTCATTCCCAAGTCCTTAGTTCTACCTATAACAGTTATTATTATGTCCTTGTGTTGGCTAATAAGGACTATTACCTTAATGGTGTCGCAGCCTTAAAGAAACTCAACAAAGGCTTGAAATTGCTCGGTACTTTTTGAATATTCTCATTCGTAAATATAAATTTCTGATAGAACTCATTCAATTAAATTGGACCTTCCACTTTGTCATTTACAATACTGTCTGATTTCACAGCAAAATTTATTTATAAATTCGGAATTTGAATTGATTGAGATATATTATCACAAACCTGCTTATTTTGTTTTGATGGAGGGTTAACGTAAACAGTATCACAGAATTCTGGCAAATATTGCAAGGAATTCTAAAAGTACGAATTTAAAGCTTTTTTATACTTTTCACATTAGTGGAACTGAAAACAACTATAAATCTGATATAAAATGCTTATAACCATGTTTATTGTCAATATTTTCGAACCTCTTTTCCTCAATCTATTCAGTTAACTCAAAGAAATCTCAACAAGAGACTTTTCCAATAAGCTTAATTGCATTAAGCGTAACAAACATTTCGCAACTATAAAAGTTATAGCCGCGATAACATCAAGCCGTGTTACTAGGCAACAGAACATATTGTAGCTACGAGGTACTGTACGGAAACTAATAAATACTATGTGGTTAAAGGTTGGTTTAAGTCGGAGCACGTTTTTCTTTCAATAAAGATTCGCCGTCAGGCGACTTGGTACAAAATTACTAAGTATTTGCGCAAGGGTTTCAAGGGTTCAGCACAATAGAGGATAGGCGGGAAAATTGGAACATCAATGGGAGATTTATGGGGATACTCCATAAAATGGTTTTTGAGCTCTTGTACTCATAATTTTATGTTTGAAGCACACAATCCGGATTTATTTTATTAGAATATTTCGAGGCCTTTTATAGAAAAAGAATCAATGTGAATCGTTACATCCAAATAGTAACTTGAATAGGCGACTTAATTATTTTTAAAATATTCAGACAAAAATATTAATACAGAAAAAAGTGGGCAACAAGAACAGCCCAATCTTGAACAGTTATGCGGCATAATCATCAGTAATCAGTATTCAGCGAAGTGAGAAATCTTCGTCTTTTGATTTCCATAATCAACGCGGGTGCTCACTTCGCCTGCAAACAATCCGCCCCACTTAATTCCACAAGGGAATGGTTGAGTTACACCGGAGATGTTTTACTTTTTTTTCTTGCGTAACTCGGTTTCTGTTGGCGTTTTTTAGACAGCAACACAGGTTGCTAGGTTACTGTTGTTGATTGTCGTGAAAAACTCTGTAAATCAAATAATAAAAGTGTCCATCTGCAAACTGCATCATCGTGTTTATTCCACTGCACCCACCATACTTCTAGAGGTTATGGGCTCCCACACAAAATTCGTAATATCAAAATTGAACGGAATCGAAGATTACTCGACATGGAAATTTGCCATCAAAATGCTGTTACTACGTGACAAACTTTTTTCTTTTACAACGTCTTCACCAGATCCTCATGATTCTTCCGCTATCCAAAAAGACGAAGAAGCTATGGCTACCATTTGTCTTCACATCGAGCCGCACCTATACCCATACGTGCGAGAGGCGAAAACTGCGAAGCAAGCTTGGAATGCATTAGCTGCTGTCTTCGAGGACAAAGGATTCAATAGGAAGATAAGTCTTTTAAACTCGCTACTTGATGAGAGATTAGATAGACATGCTAGTATGCATGAGTATATTGCCGCAATAATGAGTCATACTCAAAAGCTAAGAGAGATTGACCATAGTGTTGATGACGAGTTAGTAGCTGTTATTCTTCTGAGAGGTCTACCAGATGAGTATAAGCCTATGCGCATGGCCTTGGAACACTCAGGTATGACGCTGACATCTCAAAATGTACGACAGAAGTTGCTACAAGAAGACTCCACAAAGGGCACTACATCTACTTCATTAGCGACGAAGACGACAGAGAAAAAGAAGAAGCAGTCCAAACCAGTCAAATGTTTTAAATGCGGAGAAAAAGGACATAAGAAACCGGAATGCCCACTCCTTGCGGGACAGAAGAATGGCGACGTCGGGTTAGCAACATCGCTCAGCGTACGTGAAACATTCGATTCTGGATCCTGGTACATTGATAGTGGTGCATCGGGTCATATGTCATTTCAAAAACATTGGTTTAGAGACATTAAGGTTTGTGTTGGCAATAAGAATTTTGTTACATGTGCAAATAATGATAAGGTGTCAAGCGAGGGAACAGGTAACATTATGGTTAGACTGAAAGGTGTTTTGCTACCCATAAGGGATGTTACGTATGTGCCTGACTTGAAGGTAAACCTTTTATCAGTTTCCAAATTGGTTGAGAGAGGATGGAATGTAGTTTTTAACGCAGATGGATGTAACTTGTTTCACAAATCGGTAGGTCACATTTCGAGTAAGCCTGTAGCTACTGCAAGTAAGGTCTCTGGCATCTACAAACTTGATGATTGTTATCCTGTTTTAGATGAGGCGTGTGCAGCTGTAATGAAGGCTGGCAACTCGATGGCGTTGTGGCATCGGCGGCTTGGTCACGTCAATGAACGCGACTTACGTAAGCTACCTGGTCTCGATCTTGGTAAGAGCGTAATGGAACCTTGTGTTGACTGCATTAAGGGGAAGTCACACAGATTACCTTTTCCAGTAGGTGAAGCAGACAGAGCAACTGAAAAGTTAGGATTGGTACACATGGATATCTGTGGTCCAATGTCAGAACCTTCTTATGCTGGATCTCGTTACATGTTTATTTTGATAGATGATTTTACACGCAAGATTTTTGCTTATTTTCTAAAATCTAAATCAGAAAGCTTAAATTGTTTTAAGGACTTTGTAACGCATGTGGAGAACAAGACAACATTAAGAGTTAAGGTGATAAGATCTGACAATGGAACAGAATTTGTCAATCAACAGTTCAAACAATATCTGAGAAGTAAGGGAATCAGACACCAATTGATAGTTCCTTACTCACCGGAACAGAATGGCGTTGCAGAGCGAGCTAATAGGACGATTGTAGAGATGGCTCGGACAATGCTGGGGGACAGTCTAAGTAAACGGTATTGGGCAGAAGCTTGTAATACTGCGGTTTACATTAAAAATAGACTACCACATTCTGCTAACCAGGGGAAGATTCCGGAGGAGCTATGGACGAACAAAGCTCAAACTTTCAGTCACTTTAGAGTATTTGGATCTATCGCATACGTGCATATACCAAAGGAAACTCGGAAAAAGTGGGACAAGAAAGCGAAAGAATATCGGTTCGTGGGATATTGCACGGAAACAAAAGGTTACCGCTTGGCTGATATTAATAACCCACGAAATATTGTCAAGGCTAGAGACGTCGTTTTTATAGAGGATACAGGCGGACTCAGAGACAGCTTGAAGAATACCAACCAGACAGGGCTGCCTGAACAGCAGGACTCTGACGTTGTGTGGGAATTCTACAAGGAACTGCCAGCTGAACCTGCACCTGTCTCTCGCTCTGAAGAACCATCTTCTACTACAGAGCCGACTGAGGAAACAGAACACGACCGAGGTCCGGAGCCGCAGCCAAGATATCCTTTGCGGAATCGGATGAGAAATCATGAAGATTTTGTTGGCCTCGTCTCTGAAGATGAACCTGATAGTGTCAAGGAAGCTCTTGGAAGTAAAGATGAGAGTAAATGGAGAGAAGCCATGCAGAAGGAAATGGACTCTATGTACGAAAACGAAGTCTGGAAGCTTGTAGAGAAACCACCCGATGCGAAAGTAATAGGATGTAAGTGGATTTTCAAGTACAAGTTCGACGCGGATGGGAACAAGACCTATAAAGCTCGACTTGTGGCGAAGGGGTTCACGCAGTCTTATGGTATCGACTACTTCGAAACATATTCACCAGTTGTCAGAAGGTCAACCATAAGATTACTTTTTTCAATAGCTGTTCACAAAAATTTAGATATTGTACACTTTGATGTGAACACAGCTTTTTTAAATGGAGATTTGCATGAAAAAGTTTACATGCAACAACCAGAAGGGTGTGTAGAAGACAGGAAAAAGGTTTGTTTACTGCTGAAGGCAATTTATGGCCTTAAACAGGCGTCACGTTCGTGGAACGAAAAAGTTAATGAAGTCTTACTGTCACTGTCATTCAAACGTTCCAAATATGACAACTGTCTTTACTACAAAGATAACATTTATATAGCTTTATATGTTGATGATTTTCTCGTATTTTTTGATAACGATTTAGAGAAAAACATGCTTTTAGAAAATCTTAGGACGAAGTTTAAAATCAAGGACTTAGGCACGGCAAGGCAAGTTCTTGGAATGGAACTCGCTAGAGAGGAAGGTGCATTGCGGATTTCACAACGTAAGTTTACTGAGAAACTGTTGATGAATTTCGGTCTGGCGGATTGCAAACCAGCGAAGACTCCTATGGAGGTAAATCTTCACACGGTGTTGGCTGAAGGGGAAGGAAGTGATGTACTGGATCACCCAAACCGCATAAGATATCAGTCACTGATAGGAGCTCTTAACTATCTATCATGCAATACGCGGCCAGACATTTCTGCAGCTGTAAGTCTCTTATCGCAATATAACTCTTGTTGTCACCAGGTCCACATGAATGCAGCTAAAAGAGTGCTGCGATACTTGAAGGGGACGTTGGATTATGGCCTCATCTATAAACGGAGTGGTTCATTGAGTGTCAATGGATACGTGGACGCCGATTGGGGGGGCAACGTAAAGGACAGGAAGTCTTTTTCCGGACACTGCTTTCAGGTTGGTGGAAACCCGGTGGCATGGGAGTGCAAAAAACAAACCTGCGTTGCGCTCTCTTCTACAGAAGCCGAATATATTGCGCTGTCGGAGGCATGCAAAGAGGCTACTTATTTGCAAAGCTTCCTCGCATCACTGTTGAAGGTTTCAGCCCTTCCCGTACATATTCTGGTAGACAACCAGAGTACAATAAAGCTCGCGCAAAACCCTGTCGCACATAGGCGGACGAAGCATATTGACATAAGGTTCCATTATGTTCGTCAATGTATCGAGGACTTGACTGTTACGTTGCAGTATGTGTCTACTGAGGATAATGTAGCAGACGTCTTGACCAAGCCGCTGGGGCGTGTGAAGTTTGATAAGTGTGTTTCAGGTTTAGGTTTTGTATGAGCGATTGTGTGAGTTGTATGATGGATGATTCGTTTGAGGGGAAGTGTTGGCGTTTTTTAGACAGCAACACAGGTTGCTAGGTTACTGTTGTTGATTGTCGTGAAAAACTCTGTAAATCAAATAATAAAAGTGTCCATCTGCCTGCAAACTGCATCATCGTGTTTATTCCACTGCACCCACCATACTTCTAGAGTTTCCCATAATAACATCTTATAAATTCTTGTATATTTTGAAACCCTCTAACAAGTATTACAAGCTAAAACTCGAGACTCTTTTTTTTATTGAATCAACATAACATAATAATATTGTTTGTGAGTTAAGACTATTTCGTTTGATTAAATCATTATTTGTGTAACAGGTTTTGTAACGAGCAATTTATTGCATCAACTATTTTAGTGCTTTGACAATCGCACGCATTTTTCCCAATTAGGCTTTAATAAAAAATGCATTTAAGTCAATTGATAGAAATCATTTAGTGCATAAATAATATGTAAAATAGAAAATAATTGTGTGACTTACATATTTAAACTCAACTCATACTTCACGGCATGGGTCTAAGACGATTAATCATAATCATTTTCACATATTCTGGGACAAGCCACAATTGTTTTCGGATCGTCTATTTTTATGAACAACTTTGAAAGGGTCAGTTTATTTTCAACGTTTTACATTTCATTATAAGGAGATAAACAGTATATTTCAAATAAGTAAGTTTGTTGAGCAACCACGGTAGTATCAAAAAATAATATTTTGATAGACTGTAAATCAATACAAGATGATGTATTCGTATATAACGTTCTGTCAAAATTGAAAACAAAATATTGTTTTTCTAGGTTTCCAGCTTTTTTTATCATTAAGCTGATGAAGCTTTATTCGATTGTTTTAGAATTAATTTCTATCAGGACAACTTCATACAAAATTAAAAAAAAAATTATTTCCCTGCTGATTATGCAATAATGATTGTCTATTGGCCTAAATACTGGGCCGTAGTCTCGAGAGTTCGATTCAACGGGTCATCCACATATTTTGTCAAGAGGTAATAAAACCAAACCCCATCTTGGTAACGAAAACACGATTTCAAATGATGTAGGTCTTTGTCTTTGCAGTGGGCATTAATAGGTGTGTAGATATTAATGGTAGGATACTTTATGTATTTCAAATTCACGTATAAACATTCTGGTAGGCTACGGGAAAAATCGCCAGTGTTATCGCTTTTATCGAAATATTTCGATTACATAAGTGCCTCCTCGTTCAGTGAACGAGATAAAGGACGGTATCCCTGGCACAAATCAAATGCTGGCATATTCAAAATTGCTTTTTAGAGTTCCACCCTTTCTGAATCTCACTATTTTGCATCATTTCCATACGAAAAATAAAACAGCAAAACTCAAGGTGTGTAATTGTGGTTGTGTGTTGAAATATTTCATGGAGTTTAGTTGTAGTGATATTTTTTTTTATGAAAAGATAATTAGGTGCGTATTGTTAACATATAAGTTTTTATTCAAGTAAATACACAGCAAATATTGCATATTGATGGTTTTTGTATAATATTTTTTTTTACTGTTGAAATATTTAACGTATGAACTCTTTAGTAGTTGTATAACCGTAATAAAAAAAAACTTTATTTATTTTATGATTTGTTAAAATTCAAAATGAAAATGTCACGAATCGTTTGATTGCTATATTGCCGATTTATTTCATGTCATCATAAGATCAATCACAAGCTACTTTAAATGAAACTATCCATCTTTTTAAATCCAACCTGGCAATATTTGGTTAGAACGTCTGGTACGGAACGTTCAGTTAAATTCAGCATGCGATTCGTATTTTTCCTTGTTACGTGCTTAACCAGAGTGCGCCATAAATTGTGAAAAAGTGGAAATCGTTTGCCGAATCCTTTAATTCCATTTCGTTTGTGTTGATGACCTGTCCGGTTAATAAAATCGTTCATAAAATGTCCGCTTAACACAGATGACCGATTTTATTAATTAAGTGACGGATCCTCGGACTCAACACAATTAAAAAAAAACATATTTTATTCAACAGCACTTTTTAATAAAAAATAGTTTTATTATACTAGTAATGTATCAGCCTATTAATGTCCCACTGCAGGGCAAAGGCCTCTATCATTTCAAATCTTGTTTTCGTTACAAAGATGGGTTTTGGCTCTGTCACCACGCTTGCCTAATGCGAATTGGTGATCACAAACCAAGGTTGTGTTCAGAAAAATCAACACAGAGTATGCCCGACCCGGGAATTGAACCCAGGACATCGAGACCAAGGCCCGGTACTTAAACCACTAGACCATCGAGAGGTTATACTAGTAACGCTTTTCAAAAAAAAATGCGTAATATGTCATATGATTGGACAGTAGTTTCCCATATATTTTCCATTCTCGAGTCCAACAGAATTCTGACTGATTTGCCATCGCTTTGCGAACACCGGTACGGATTAAACCGGCTTTGCAATCCGTTAAACGCGTTCCGGGCCGAAACATCCAACACGTTTGGTTAAAACAAAACGAGACGAAACAAAACGCTTGTAATCCAACGGAAACGAACTGACGATTAATCTGAGTTATCACAAAAAATCCCGACAGCTTATTACGTCATCACAATGACTGACGGACCCGCAATAGCCCTTTAGTAATATCTGCGAGCTTGACAGTGATTAAACACCGTCGTATTTTTGTTTCGAATGGTAATGAGTTCCTCGAAATATTTTCGCAGCCTCCCATACAAATTGCATTAATGAATTTTAATGACCAACTGTTATCTCACACCACGCGGCATAATTGCGACCGCCTACTTGTTAGGTAGTATTCGTAGGATAATTATGTAACCTCTCCTAAATATCAAACTAAAAGGACGGTTCCTGTTTTCGTTCTAAGGCGGATTATTAGGTTGACGTTAAAGTTTTACCGTCTATTGGAAAGAATCTCTATGAGAAAGAATTTTATGTTATTCACCTCACTCGAACTTGGGGCTGTGTTCCTTATCCGAAAACAGAATTGTAAAAGTTTTTATGGGATCATACGATATGCGAGTCCCTTTTAAGTATAGTTATTTTACGTTCGTAAGTAAGTCACGTATCTCGTTACCCTACAGTTTCTTAAAAATGAAATTGATTTTATTACAAATGCTTCCTAGCGCTCCTACACGACGACATCTATTTTTAAACTTCCAACGAATATCGTTTAGGAAATATTAATCTAACGCTATAACGTTATTGGACAACAGATATCCGATCTCTTATGTATGAGTAAGATTTCCTTGTTTGTAACAGATCGAAACGAATCTTCAGTAGAATTAAATGTAGAAAATCTGAGAGCAATTTTGTATTAACTTTGTTTAGAATTGGTGGATTTTTATGAAGCAATAAAACTGATAACTTTGTCTCCACCTGCATACAAATGATACAAATCATCGTATAAAATCAGCGAATAAAAACGACGAAAACATTGTAACGTAACATCCCATATTGATACCCAACATTCACCCGAACGATAAAGAACATTTTCGATTACGATTAAGCCCGCAGTTTCGCACTGAGTCGGCACGGTCGTCAGCTGAGCAAATCGACACTGCTGCCTGTAGACACGGCAAACTACTCGCGTCATTTACTCTAACACGAGCGTAGAAAGTTTTATGACACTTTCCGAGCTCCTGCCGCGGCGCCTATGTCCGGCCGAACTTCAGAATAGTTCGTCATATGTGGAACGGAGCGATTTCTGCGAACAAAAGTCGAGCCGAATTATTGCCAGTTATGAATTGCAGCGGTTGAAGTTTTATTGGTGAAAATATTGGTTTTCTGCGTACAGTTTACAGTTTACGTTGTGACATGGATTTCTAGATAAAACAAACAACAACTTCCGAATAGTGTCATTTGTGCTTCATTCGAATAAGTAAACCTACTACATATTTATTTATGTATCGACAAGTTTTAATAAAAAATAATAAGTTTAAAGTACACAACGTGTACGTGAAATTACGTGTTAAAGTACCTACAGCGAATTACCATATATGTAGGTACCATAGTTACATAATTGAAAATCCTATTAATTTCATAAGTTCTTTCAAATGCATTGTTGTATTAGAAAGATATCTAAGAAAATAATATAATACTTTTAACACATTCTCAAACTTTTCTTTCATCGCTAAATGCACGAGGATTTAAAACTCTTGAATTTCGTAGACGCGCCGAGAAATAATTACAAAGTGTAGCGCTCATACGAAACGGTGAAACAAAGTATCAAAGTTAACCTTAAAAATTCATAAGCGCGCGCTAGACCCACTGAGGGCGTTAACGAAACGCGTTTTTCAAAGTGCAAACAGCGTGTTAGTCACTAAAACGGTTAAAAAATATTACTGTCATGATCCGCAAAGCCTTTTCAAAAGGCGTCAACTGCAGAACTCGGTGTCAGCCGCAAACGCACTTGACCGGATTTTCCATTCGTTGCAGCCGGTATTGCGAAGTTGGACGTTTCAGCGTGAGAGTTGTAGCTTATTGAATGGCGGGACTAAACTTTTTTCACCGTCAATCTGACAAAAAAAGTAGGAAATGGTGTGCGTAGGTAAAGTTGTCGAGTTACGCAAGCCATTAGGGGAGGGTCTTAATGGAACGACATCCGAAACGAGATAGTCCATAGCCGTAAATTGACGTTGTGCCCTCGACTTCCTACGTTTTACTCAATCTCGCTCGTAAAGAACCGTTTACATGGATGCGATCTTCTACTCAGATGAGTTGGCTCCATATGAAGGCGGGCTTACGATTCATTTGCGATGTTGCGATGCGTTTACGTTGACGATAACCGAGATACGAGTATATCTAAGCATAATACGAAAGCACTCCAAACTCTTTGGGGAGAAATGTGTTAACCCACTTGATTTCGTACATATAAGACTTTAAGAAAGACCTCCTTATTTGAGATTATAGATAAACTCATTATTTTTTATTAAAAATTATTGAATTAAATAAATAAAATTGTTTCAAACTTCCTACCTTATACTAATTAATCGTAACGATAACTTAATGCTTGGTAAATAAATTAATAAATTGTTGTACAATTTAAATTAAAAACAATGCATGTTTTATGTTCATATTTATCACGAAAAATAGATTGAGCTGTAAATATCAACTTTCAATGGATTTTTTACCGCACATTTTAATAATTATCGAAATATCATATTATTATTTCTGGCGACCCAACCAGTTCCAAGTAATTTACAACGTTATTGACTCTTAAATCATGAAAATTAATAATATTCATACCTTTCTTTGGAATAATTGCGTATCAATTGCCTGCAACAGGCTGATGTTTTTGATACATTACGAATTACGATGTACTGAATAAATATATTTTTATTTTATGTGTAGTTCAGAAAATATTTTGCTTGGAGAAAAAGGTCTTCTTTATTGTTTTAAAATCAAACTGGACCGTTTCATTTCTTATGCTACCCATATTTTTTAAAATTAATGTTTTTACGTTAATTCTCCGCAGAATAGGAAGGAACTAAAGAAAAAATAACAGACAGATTTTCATCGCTGCAACTACAGACTTTTCAATACAAAAAAATAACCTAAAAAAATCAATCTTATCAGTCTGTGTGAATACAGCCTTACTTGTGTGGTTTCCATCTTTGTTAGGCCGGGTATACTAATAAAAAAGATTAATTAATTTTATCGACGCTCGCGATGTATCACACTTCGGCGGGCACATGAAATCTCGCCAGATTACCGTCGTACGTCAACGTTATGTAATTTTTAGGACATGTTATAAACAGTAAAAAGTAACGGCCTATTATATTCTAGGAAAACGTCCAATGAAATATAATTTGATATAATACCAAACCAAGCTAATCTGTAATATTGGTAATATGTATAACGTGACGCAGGGTTAAAAATTCGTATTCAAGGATGAAAATACTATCATCAGTTATTATATACTAAGAACAATACATACACATATCGATAGGAAACTTACATAAATAGGGAAAATCAAGATCGTGAAGTTTTTAAATTCATAATATTTATATAAATCACATATAATTCTAATAGAATATAAGCAATACTTCAAACATACCTACACGACTCCAACCCCAAATCACTGAGAGGACGAAACGAGAATGTAGCTGAAATAAAAGTCTTTAGTCCCTTTCTATTATTGGCTTTATATTCGGTAGGTTAATCTTATTGTGACCCTTTATATAAATAGGTTAGGGGCTTACCCAAACTTCCTGCTTTCCCTTTCTGTGATTCTTTTTTAAATCTGTTACACAAAAATAGCATCTTGTTATCCTAATAAACACTATTCATATTCAGGATATCTCATCCAATCTTGAAACTCCCAGAGACATACCTTATTAAAAAATCGTCATCAGATATCAATTTTCGGTTCTTTCTGTAACGTCTCAAGAACGGGACAAGTTAGGCTTGCCTTTAAAATTATACCGCAGGCGGAAAGGAGGACGGAAGAATTTCAAATTCAAATGGGACCATGTGGATATTATAAAGACGCCGCAATTCACAAAGTAAGTTGGTATTGAAATTGTACGTGGCAGTTTTCTCGTCCTACGCTTAGCTGGCGATCTGCGACTTGAAGACATTATTACAAAAGACAGTGAAGGAGCACATTCTGTCTGTGAGTAAGTCTTCTAGAGCTCTGTAGTAGGGGTTGGCATAGTTGTGTGTGTAGAGTCGGGTGAGTGTTGTCTCTGGGTGTCCCAACCGTCCATTCCTATACATAGGCGATGGTAACAGTAACTTACTATATATCAGCGGACCGTAAGTCTTTATTATATGTATATAATAAAAACTGCTTGTGAAACGTGAAAAAAATTGTTGACGGAGAAGATTAAATATATTCTTGTGTGAAACTCGGTTCCGCCTTTTTATTATAACTGCTTCTTTGAGGATTGTTACACAGGACATTTGGCTGATTGTTGGATTAACTGCTTAGAAGGCCGTTGAATTTTATTTGATGGAGGTTGTTGGGAGTTCTAATATCTTATTTTTTCGCTACATACATATAAAAAATAATTCAGTACCTATTCATAAGACTAAATAAATAAGTAATAAAATAGTACCTAAGGAAAAAATAGCTCGTTCATTTGTGATTAAAACAGTATATACATATGATGATGAGATGTCTGCTTTTATATTTACTTATTTGGATTTCTACAAAATTTAGACAAAAACCTGTTAAAAAAGTGTTTGCTAGAAAATATTTTTTGATAAATGAACTCAATGGATGGAAAAGGACACTGCACGTTGGTAACGAAAGTCGAATATTTACAATCAATTAGGTATCAGCGAGTTAAAGTAAACGATATTATTACCTTCGATATCAGCTATGCATCCCAGTATCTGTTATAGACTCCGACTATTTTGTATAATATGGTTGTGTTTTTTAATTAGTAACAAGCAGAGACATACCATTCGATTAAACATATTGGAGCATGAACTACGAAAATATTTTTAACAATGACATACCACAACGTGAAACTATTCTGAAATCAAAGTCCGGCTATTCTGAATATTGGTTCCGAAAATTTTGGAATTAAACTTAACGCATTTGCATTGAAAGGCATTAAACCAATAGAGCCTCTGGATATCGTGCAATATTTCCTGGTAATATACTGATCGATAGAATATACCATAGCTTTGTATAAGGCCAACTGTCTATTTACCTAGTGATGTCGATATCTGGAATTTGAAAAATCTTTGTACCTAAGAGATGAATGTTTCATTCGTGTCGGTATTTCTATATGGCATTCAAGTATGCACAAAAGTGGCAACGGTTTGCCACTTTTATCTATACTTGAAAAGATTTGAAAGCTGGCACTTATTTCGCCAACGCTTCGGCTTGGCAATTCAAAGAGAATTTGCTGCCAACATGTTGACCTTTGCGACTTAAGCCCTTTAAAATGGTTATTTCGAGTGACTTTTTTGATTAAACCAGTCGCAGCTTTTTAATAACATTGTATTAATCTATACTAATATAACTAAGCTTAAGAGTTTGTTTGCTAGATTTTTGTTTAAACGCTCTTATGTCAAAAACCACTGATTCGAATGGAAGAAATATTTTGGTTTTGGTCCAATTTACGAGGAAGGCTTAGACGAAGGAACCGAAATCCACGCCGTTGGGATCGCGGGCGCCCGCTAGTTTTTAATAAAAATAAACTGTTTGTACCTAAAGCAACAACAACATTAATTGTTGAGCTAGTCAAAATAACAACATAATAGGTCGCTTTAAATGTTATAAGAAGAACATAAAATATAAAATTACAACCCTTTATAACTTTTGATTGCCTACCATTAAAATTGCGAAGTAAAATTCAACCTTGTCAATATTCGGGCTTCTGCAATGAGGTTGTAAAAAGCTGAATGTTCCATAAACAGACTTCGTTGCACCGCCGAATAGCCTCTTAACGAAAATTGCTTGGTCTCGCCGCTACATTTATCCCGAGTGGGATAAATCTGAGATCTCTTTATTATTTTTTATTGCTTTTCGTAACCTAGGATCTCATAGAAGTTGGAACGGATGAAATTAATTGGTTTCTCACTTCCAGGAAGTTATGGAAGAGCTTTTTGCCGTTACCTGACTGGTTTCCCGACGAAGGGAACAGGTTGTAGTTACCATTTTCTTACTTTACTATAGTTACCACCCTACTCAGCAACTTAAGGCGCCAGAAGAGACCACTGAAATGAAATGAAATATTTTATTCAGCAAATTGATCTTCATAGTAAATTCCTTTGCACGTCAATTCTTTTTTCATCCAACCAGGATAATTCTACTATAGGATTTAGTGGTTTCAAAATCATTACTTCGTTCCCTTCGTTCATAAAAACTGGTTTTAATCTTGGTAGTAGTAAGTAGCCTATAAAGCGATTGTCAAATAATCGAGTTTATATCGCAAAACAATACTCGCAACTTTTATTTACAAGATTACCATACTTATTCATTTTACAATCTTCCTTGTTTTATCCATCAATAATTAATTCCTTCAGTTCGTATCACTTCCTCCTGATCTTGGGAATGTGAGTAGCGTCGAATAGCCGTGTGAAGTCTGCACGCCGGGACTCGCCATGCATATTCACGAGGGCTCGAGACAGGCCGAGTGGCTCAATGTTGCTTTGTTCGCTAAACTGACGCTTTATTTGTTAGAAGAGGCTTTAGGCTGCCTTCGGTATTTAATACTTTTATGCTAAACTGATTCGCGTCTTGGTGATGATTTTTTAATTGTTTTTTGGGTCTGAACGGATTAGCAGTTATGCTTAACCGTAAAGCAAACATTATTTTTTATTTATTGCGTTATCAAATTATATCGTTGGTAATAATTTAAACATGAGATTATTCATCCCTACTACCCTACTAATATTAAGAAAAGAAGAAAGAAATAAGAAAAAAAGGGATCTGAAATCCACGCGGAAAAAGTCGCCGGCGGCCGCTAGTTTATGAATATCTATTGAAAGTTCTTTTATTCCTTTTTTGATAAATAAAACTAGAAACCCAAATATTTGTCCAAATCCACCATCAGCATTGCAAATACTGCCAAACCGTCCTGCATCTTAATTCAATACGATCCTCACCCCAGTTCCACAAACCTTATCAACGCGGCTTCATAAACAGGAAATCTCGTAGTCCACTTGACTAGAGTTGATGTGTTGCATGGAAATTGACGTCATGGAATTATGGAAATCGCTTCATCGCCGACCAGCGGTGACTGTACAGATTAACTAATTAAAACGGTAGGAGAAGTCTTGATTAAAGGGAGATTGAATATGAACTAACGGTTATTAATGGAGCCATTTTGGCTTTAATACATTGTTTAATAAATTAGGCCTTCAGGGAGTTAGAATGTGTAGTCCATTTGTTGTCTGAATAATGTTAAAATAAAACTCGTAAGCTTTATTTGAAATTTATAAGAAATAAAATCGTCATTGTGTATCGATATATGAATGATGTCATATTGATAAATATTAAAGAATGGAAATGAAATACTGAAATAAATACAAAAGAAAACCACAGTATTTTGTAAGCGTTAACAAAAACAAAAAAGGTGATACGTAGTCGACAAATGTACAATATTTATACGGGCAAAAAGACCGGGCGGTGTTATCACTGCGCGGTATAAGTTATGACCCAAAGTTATAAGGTACGGAGTGTGTGCGGGCAAACATCACAGATCAAATACGACCTATGAGGGACAGATCGCGGCCATAATTCAATAGATCCTCCCAATAAAACGCTTTTTGTTATACGGGGCACGCACACAAACAATATAATTGACGATAGAAAAAACGTTTCGGATATTATAACCAGAACTTCGTTAGATGTGTATATTATACAGAACGCAAATAAAATGTTTTCTTAAAAAGGTACAATAGTACCTTTTGGAATTCGGAAGATTTTTTAAACAAAGTGCCTGAAATAAGAGGAAGTTATTTATATACCGAAATGAATGAAACTTAATTCTGGAACTTTAAATAATTTATGGCCGAACTAACTTATAGCTACTATTTTTGCAATATCGAATAATAATGTACATGCATTATAAAATTCAAATCAAATAGTTGAAACCCAAAATAGGTATGTTTGGAAAGTTATGAGCATAAAATTCTTTTCATTGAAAATTTATCTTTCAACACGTATTTATTGAATCCACAATCCAATTATAACTTTGATGATTTTCTGCCAAATTTATTTACTATCTAACTTTATAATGGTAGTTAAAAGTTACATTGTTATAAACTCACTCTTAGCTCTTCAATGGATTTATGTTGAAAGTCCGACAGCAAACTACAATAAATGAGAGGCTCTACGGCCTCAGGGGCTTAAACTACCCGGTTCAGATCTTAGGCAGCCTTGGTCTATGAAATTATCAATTTATTAAGACAATAAAGATTTAAATGCTTTACTCACATTAACTTCGTTACCTACAGTAAATTGTTTCTATGTAGGAAAACACATTTCCGGTTTTTGTTGTGAAATGTTTTTTGATGTAGGTATGTACATAAAGAAACTTACTAAAACCTAATCGAGTTCCTCGCCGCTTCTTCTCGGTAGATGACTGCATTCCGAAGTCGGTGGTAGACTCAATATATATAGATTTTAAAATTTTATTATTGACGATGCATAAGTGCTTTTCGGAAGCCTATTTGAATAAAGAATATTTTTATTTTGTAAAGCCAAACTAGGTCTGATTTTCACGGAAAAGGCCAAGCGATTTGTGGGATCAACAGTAAAATAGCCACAATGCCTTATTTTAAAAATACTCGGCGTGCTGCAAAACAATTCCAATAACAAATATTTTCGAACAGAATATTTGAAGATACAACTTGATTTTCTTTTGCTAACAAAAATTTAATGGCTGAAGTAGGTATTTGCCGGTGCTTACTAAAAGCTTTGAGAGGATAAGTTGACGAAAATTGCTCCCAGAGGGCAATGAAGTTCATTGTGCAGGGTAAGTTGTTAAGAAAGTGATAAGTGGACTGTGGAGGAGCGAACCTTCTGGAAATTACTAACAAGATAGTTTTAGCTTCAAATATGATTGGATGTGAGAACACTGCGTGAAAATATCACTTCGTCTGAATTATTCCTACTAAAGTGAAATGCATGGATGCGTTTCATCTCATAAGGTCAACCAGACGAAATAGCACATTTCTTTTAACGTCGAATTTTCAGAATAAGTGATGTATGTATTTGCAAAATGACAACTCTTCTTAATTTGTTATGTCCTTAGTATTCAAAGAAATTACTAAAGTAATAGAAATAAATATTATTGAAATTTCATTCTTGTTTCACGACATTTTATACCACCAAAAGAATTTTCAACTTTAAAATAGATAAGGCATTAGTCTGAAATATTGTAATCAATGTTCACTTCTACAAATTGAATCTGTGCATCATAGAATCATTGACATTAAGGAAACAGTTGACACAAAATCAAATAGTTGTTACGACAACTATCCGCTTGCACGATCACTAACAATGCGATTCTTAATCCGAGCTGGCTTGCTTTTTGCCGGCCGACTATCCGGGTCAGTCCAAGTCGAAAGCACTTGAGATTTTTCTTACGAAAGTTTAACTTTGACGTTGAACTGGAGTTTCTTTTGTATGTGTCAGATATCTCTGTTTTTTTTTTGACAGTTGTACCTTCACATATTGGTTTTTGCTAGTACCACTTTGTGACTTTGATCTTAGCGATAACGGTACAGTTTATCATATTAAAGTTTGACGACCCGCTTGGTGTAATGGTCAAGATGTTGGCTATTACGCAAGAGGTCGCGGGTTCGATCCCCGCACAGGACAAACATTTGTGTGCATGAACATGTCTGTTTGTCCTGGTCTGGGTGTTATATGTATCTATTTAAGTATATTTGTAATAACACTGTTGATTCTGACGTCTGTAACACAAGTGCTTAAGCTACTTAACACGGGGTCAGATCAATGTATGTGATGTTGTGAAATATTTATTTATTTATTTATTTATTTAAAGTCTATGAATCCGATTTTGTAGACAAATGTTCATAACTGTGTCGTCCCCTAGTAAAGAACCCAGCTTTTACTTGTAAGTACATTTAATATGTACATGATTATGTCAGTGCAACTTTGGAAACGTCATTTTAATTTCAGTGGTTCCCACGAGTAAAGCAATACTCATAATGACAAGTTATACAGCTATTGAAACCGGCCTTAAGATTCTACGGCCATCAACATCATAACCAGAAATTAACATCGTTTATTAGATCAAACTAACTGTTTGTAGAGAATTTACACAGCATATGTCGTCTAAAGTTAGTCCCATTTCACATTTAACGGAACAGTTACCTAAGCAATTCTCTGAAGTAGCCCGAAATTGCTCTCGCCAGTATCTTGTTGGTCCCAAGACATAGTGCTTAAGTGCCTGCCTATTGCTAGCCTAGATACGATGTAAGACGGAGGAAGGAACTAAATGTGTTACCGTAATCTAGATCGGGGTATTCCGGGGAAAAATAAATACTTTTGAAGATCAGATATGTTGCAATTTATACAAGTACGATTAATAATTCGACGAAAGATTTGTGAGGTAGATATCCTTATTGAAGTAGCCGAATAATCAGATGCTTTGTTCAGTTATTTTTTTCTTCACACTGATTGAGAGTTTAAGTAATGCACAGGAAAAACTCATATTCTATTTCAAAAAAACCCTGTCACATTTCCCAAAGAATGTTCAAAATCAAAACGGTCTCCGCTCCAACTGATAAAAAACGTGCCAGAATGCTTTTAAGCTTCATGTTTCATGAGTGATCCGTGCGGTTTCACTGTGTGTAGTCCGTCAAAAAGTGTCACGACTCTGTATTTTTTATTTCACATGAAAAATGTGTAACAAAAATAACCAACCAAATCAAATTTTGTTAACTCAAGCCGAGTCCGGGCGTACAACGAAATCCTATTTGACAACGATGGCGCGCTCTGGGTATCATCGACCTGACTATATGAGAAGTAGGTAAAGCTTTTTGCGCGAACTAAAATGTTTGAACATAAATTGTAGAATTTTGGGCTTCAATATTCTACTTGCAGCACTATATTTTTGATTATAATCTTAATTATGGGCAAATGGCTAGTGTGTGTTGAGTTAATCACATCATTGCAAAAATATTAGTAGCAGGACTCAGTTTCAAACAATAGCCTTACGAATAATAAAATTTTATCATTATGATACTCACAAAATAAATATTTGACTAATTAAAATGCTTTTTTTCTGAACAATGTACTATGTACTATGTACTTTTTTTTCCAAAAAAGTACCAGTAAAAGTACAGGAAAAAATATGAAACAGTTAATGAATGATAACCTGTAATTTAAGTTATTTTCATTGCTTAGTTTTTCAACCGTTACGTTGATACTCTGCAGCAGCCGAAATCGACACGCGACCATTACGTCCATGTGTGAAAATTGAACAAAAGGAAAACGACCTCATGAAAGATACGTTTCGTGAATAACTAGGAATAATTTTCGCATTAGCGCTTCACAGGCTAACCGCTGGGTTTGGCAACATGGTCCTCGAAAATCCTCAGTTGCCTAAATTAGTCTGAAAAGTTTTCTCCCTTCATGGCCCTAATGGATTATTCGTCTTAACTTGGTATAATATGGAATACGTGTTTATAAAATGTTTCAAAGGTCGTAAATCTATACTTATATTATAAAACAGAAGAGTTTATTTGTTTGTTTGATCTCATAAACTAGAGGTTCAAATCGAAAAAAATAATTTTGTGTTGTATATCCATTTTTTGAGGACGGCTTTAAGGTACATATAGTATAAATAACCCAATGTTTGGGGAAACCGAATCCATTTACTTTCTTTTTTACTTTCAAAAACACATAACTCTTAAATTACTCTTGGGTCCTTTTTCCTATTCCCCTTTTTTACTTGAAAATGTGTGAATTAGACTATTCTATTTCACTTCTACGAAATAATACATAATATGTGAATCATCACGCTGTTTATGATGTTACTAAAAAAAACAAAAGACAAAACAATCCAAATCAATAAAATAACTAAGGGTATTAAAATGTCACTTAAATCGAGAAGAGCTCGTGTATGTTTCGTGTCGCAAGGAACACAATAGTTTTCACATAAAGTGTAAGCGCCTTACCATCCGGGCTGTGATAGTCCTGTAATTCTCTGGAAGACTCGGCGTCGGTCACGTACTATAATGCCTCACTGAGCGGAGTTACAAACAGCATTAAGCAAAAGTAGAAGCGAATTTTGAGGACTTCCAGGGCAACGGCTTTTTAAATTGTGCCAATTTAAATACTGTCTCGTTGAACAAAAGTTACGTGGAAAATGGTGTTGTTTGTTAATGTTATTTTTGACTTGAGGACATATTTATTCGTCTAGTACCTAATTGTGAGGTACTTATAGCATGTTCTACTCTCGCAAACAACGTACATCGTATAATTACGCTTTCAGTTTACACAAAAAAAAAGATACAATAAGACGTTAGTTTTTGGATTTTCAGTTATTTTTTCTAATTTAGAAGTAAAACATAATAAATAAATAAAAAAATATTTTACAACATCACATACATTGATCTGACCCCGTGTTAAGTAGCTTAAGCACTTGTGTAACAGACATCAGAATCAACAGTGGTATTACAAATATACTTAAATAGATACATATAACACCCAGACCAGGACAAACAGACATGTTCATGCACACAAATGTTTGTCCTGTGCGGGGATCGAACCCGCGACCTCTTGCGTAATAGGCAACATCTTGACCATTACACCAAGCGGGTCGTCTAAACATGAAATAAATTTCCTTCGCTATGAGCTAAATTCAAATATTTATTTTCATATTTGTTCACCACTTGTCCTTTGGTAAGCACTAGTACACATAAAATAAATACATTTTCAAATATGTTCCAGTTTCTTCGAAAATTAATTTGACTACATTCCCAAGTACTTCCAGTAAGCGTTGGCCATAAATGCACATTGTACGGAATTTAGTGAAACAGTCGGACATATTTCAGTTAAATGTTTACTCATTCTGTTTGTGAATTGAAAATGCGCTAAGTATTTTCCTATTGCTATTTATTCATGTTGTTGTTACCAAAGAGTAAAATGTATAGGTAACAGAATAGATGTAAACCTACCTTGTGTAGTACGCAAATTACTCCTCAATTAAACAACTAAGGTGCGAACCAACCATTCATAGTTGTATATAAAGACATGCACCCACGTTTTATTTTGACGAGCCAGTTGGTTTAGAGAAAATTGTGTAAAAGAAATTTGTGATAAATATGGTGCCGTCTTATAAATTGTTCACCTTATTCATAAGATCGCACCGTCTCAGTACAAAAAAGACACCATTGCAGATTGTTTAACAGGAGGGATTTTCTTTATGAGAGTCCCGCAAAGTTATTTCTCCGCCAATATGTTTAATTCAGGTCACGTTTTTATAGACGAATATTAGCATTTTGGTATACCTACTTTTATTTTATTGTTTGAACATTATGCCCTGTTCTTCCCTGTTGTTCGCGTGATACTTATGGTAATGGTTCTAGTAGTCATTGTACAAGTTTTCTTTGTATCATATGTATTTTCCGAAGAAACCAGTATTTTTATTCTTACGCATGTATCTTACAATATTTATTTGGAATACACATTATAACAGAGCCTGGCCTTACAGCTGTCCCGGAAAATTACAGTTTTTAAATTAACCCTTCAACAACAGACATTGATCTAACTTTTCAAACTAAATTACAATAGTACTACAAAATTCTTATTCCTGAAACAACACAGAGCATTCGGGAGCTATTCTAATTAGTGTGCAATGAAGATGAGTGCTGTAGCAGTAAACTTGTCTAGACTACATAGTTCAAGCCCCTGTAAACTTGATCGTTGACTACAAAATGGTAAAGGAGCTAGGTTTTAAAAAAAAATTTAATCGCTGTCGTTTTGCTACCTTTATTCTCGAAATAGAACTTTTTGAACCATTTTCAGTAATTCATCAATTTAATTTTGATGAAAAAAAAGTCAAAGTGTATTTTTTTTCTCTGCCTTGAACATTTTCATCACCATTTGGGTAAAAAAAGCAAAAATATATAAACAATTTGTTACTTAAAAAAATTAAGCGGTAAAAGCTAAATTATGTTCTTTCAGTCAGTATTTATACATTTTCAACCATCTATTTTTCGTAGATTTGCTTGCACTTGATACATGCATTGTAATAGCTGTTAAATAGTAAGTACAGTTAGTATGATAGTGAGGTCTTCGTATTATAGGATAATGGGAGTCATATCTTTCGAAAAAATCAACCATTCCTCCAAACGTAATTGAAATTGCTCAAGCCAGAATTGAATTAATGAGTACTACTGCTATGAGCGAACTGTGTTGTTTATCATATTGTGTCGGCAATCTGTTTATGTCTTTCTGATGAATATTTGTGGCAATTTAATTCTAATAGGGCAGTTGCAAAACTGTGAGTTAGTAACTTGAACATTGTAAGTATTTTATATACAACCATTGATATGGGTTTTTGTAAATCAATCTTTACAACAATTCATGTTATCACGAACAATTCATATTATTTTACGTCCACATCTCATTCTTAAGGATTATTTCCTACTGAAATAGCTTTCCACTTCGTCCAAATTACTGATCATAAAATATGTCATAAAGAAAAGGCTGTATATTCCAATACTTGGACACAAGTGCACACATGTAGTAAAATGGAACAACCATAATTTCAACAGGAAACAAGTCATAGTATTAACTAATGAGCCAAACATTATCCCCTTAAGATTATGTGTGTTTAATACATTATGTACCGTCAATTTCAAGGGACCTATCAAATGTCGGGTATCAAACTCAGGGCAACTCTGACACTGCATTTACTGACATGGGCAGATGTAGTAGGTACTACAAATTAATATTTAGTTAAGATCGTTGCGCAACGATATAAGTAGGTATAAACATAACAAAAAAAAACATCCTATGTGATCCGACCTTTAGGTACATGACCCTTCCGTTCGCTAAGCTAATGTTTCATAAGTAACAAAAGAAAATTCATTCGGTTCGTACAAATAGCTATTTGAAATGGGTTATATTTGCGGGAACGGTACATTTCAATAGAGGGGTATTTATTATTCATGTGTGCCGAACCCTTAACCAGCTGTCTTCACTTATGGAAAGCTGATGTTTACATGCTTCCAAGCTGTTTTTGATTATATTTTTGTACACTTCGGAATACTAATGTATGTACCAGGTTACTTGAAATTTAACTTTTGCATAGTAGTGGAAATATGAGAGCTTGGTGATGATTTCTCCAGTTTCTATTCTTCAATGAAGTTTACCGCAGTTTAAGAAATTTAGTCGTCTACGTGCCGTCTGTTGAGTTACAAAAAGAAATGGATAGTTTTAAAGCTATCCATTTTCAACGGCAATTTTGTTTGTAAATCTGATAGCACTGTATAAATTGTTGTCATCAAGTGATTTAATTACAGTGAAAGTGTTACAAGGGCAGTCAAGCGCAGTTCTATCAAAATCTGTTCTGAACTTGAAACTACAAAATATACTAAGTGTTTTTAAAAATTGAAAATTCTTAAGCTATCAAAAAATAAAAATAAATGTCAAATATTGTCAAAACTGAAAAACATCTTTGATAATCACAATTTCAATAAAATATTCTATTCTATTAAAATATTAGAGGAAAGGAGGACAAAACATTTGTCGCCAAAAATGTCACGACGCGAACCGCGGCCGGATGAGGTGAAAATAGTCGCTTCCTATTGCCCAATTTTTGAACTCAATTGAGTGAATAGTTTCTAGCATAAATATTCTGAAAAGTGGTAGTTAGTCAGCTTTATTCTCGAAAAGTTTTTGACGAGTACCTATCACTAAAATTAATGTTAGTGTGACGTACATAAAATGTTAGTACGGACAGTACTCAAACTTCAATCAATATTAATCAAAGTTGATTAGAGTTTGCTTCTTGAGTAAGAAATTTCGCAATTTTTTTATCAAGAAAAGTTTAAGAATAATATTTACACAGCAAGTAATAAATAACTTTAAACATAGCATAAACAAATTTCGTAATTTATCACAGAACACCCTCATTTCAACAAACGACGAATGAAAAGGCTCGGGACGGTATTACGTCACTTCCACAGATCCTCTACGGGTTTGCAGCCTCCTATTTTTCTTGTGACTTAATATAATCCTTTGTCACAAAACCGTCACACGTCCTAACAAAATAAGTGCTTTCATTGACTCACTTTGACCCTTGCCTGAAGTTAACCAACAAAAACATTGTGGGAAAGTTAAACACATTAAAGATTATTAAGTATAATTATTACAGGGCTTGGAATAAAAACCGAAGTTTTGTATTCCAATACAACGCATGCAAATTGATCATACGATAAAGAGAAGTAAATGTTGGATAAATAAGCTGAGACGAGCTTAAAAACAAGACAGGTACCATATATTTTCCTAAACGTCAAACTGTAAGTCTCCTTGTTACGCAAACCACAATTTGTGGCGGGACTGTGTCTATTCTGTAATTGGTCCTCTAAAACACCGTCTTAACTGCAATAATAGTATTAGAACAGTCGTAATTGAGGATACGAAGTTCTACGCGATAAGTCAAGATTAAGGGCTCGAGGCGGTCAAACAAGGAAACTCTTGAATTCTCATGCAAATGATCGTTTGTTAGACAAACAGTGACTGGACAGGGCGGTGGAGTGATAAACAAAGTTTGAGTTAGCGAGTTTCGATAATTAGGATACAGGAAGGCTAATTTCAGCAACTTTTGTACAAAAAAAGAGTTTATATAATTATTACACTCGTGTAACAACTCGTGTTCTTACTTCATTCTTCTTGATACAAGTCGACCTATAGTTTGAAATATAAAATAGTGATCATAACATTGTACATATTTGCAACGGCCACCCAACACATTAATCTTAAAGCTTCAACTTTTTAACCCAACGCCTAACGAACCCAACCCAAAGCTAGCTAAAGAAGGATACATGTAGTTGTATATTGGATTTCCTCGAATTAAATGAATGTTGCAAAAATGTAGTACAAGTACCTACATCATTATTTGTTGCTGGAATTTCAGAAATAAATGTTTTTTTTTATATATTGCAGCCTTTCCCACTTCTTTTTTGGGTTCTTTATTTGCGGTGTCTAATTAATTATTTGTGAAGTTAATATTTATTCTAGTAGCTTTTCCGAAGCACCACCTTTATTTTACACTATATAACTATGAATAAACAAAAGTCTCATAGTAAGTGCAGAATAAAAAAAAAACGAAACGAGCTCTAGATTCATTTTAATAATAGGTGCGAGTAATATCTAGGGAGCAATGAAAAACCAATTGGAATGAAAAAAGTCAATTTACTGGCGCACTGAGATGCGAGGTGAGAATGCACTTCGCATTGTAATCTTTAATTTAATATTCTCCTATTATATTCATCGCCTGAACTCGGTGGAATAATTCTGAGAATTTCACAGAAATTATTCTTGTATTAGATCATTAATTTGAATGACTAAATCGTTTGTCAGCCTTGGGGGTAAAGAAAAAGAACATTATGTTATCCCTTTATTAGTTATTAAAGCCCTATATTTTAAGTATCTGCTTGGAATTAATAGATTATTGTGTAATCCAGTCTAATTGAATATAATATTTCTAGATAACCTTGCCTCTTATACAAAATTCATAATATATCACATCACATACATGGACCTGACTCCGTGGTTTATACCGTGAGCACTTGTGTCACACATATCAAAATCAACAGTGGCATTACCAATGTAATGACCAGGAAAAAACGACATGTTCATGCACACAAATGTTTGTCATGAGCGGGAATCGAACTCACCACCTCGGTCTACTAGTCAACTTCTTGACCATGATACCAAGCGGGTCGTCAAAAACGGATAGAAACGTTAAATTTTTAACATCAAGATAACGACAATAGATAAAATTTGAGTTCAGGAAGTTATGAAAATCAACTTCGTGAAATTGTCCAGTGCTATGTGAGTTATTGAGGGCACTCATAGTTTAATGAAACGGCCAAACTTTAGAATTCTCGATAACAACGCTTCGACCCAGCGCGGCGGGCGACGCGCTGTGCTTTAAAATTTAAATCTAAAACGATTCTAAAAATGCTGAAAGGTGTTTCTACTTTCACTTGATCGATTTTGGTTTTAATCTGTTTGAAGGGCAAAATGTTGAGCCAAAATTCAAAATAGTAAAATTTTCAATATAAGATAATAATTTGTACTTGCATGTTTCTCGACATCTATACTAATATAATTAAGCTGAAGAGTTTGTTTGTGTATGTTTGTTTGATCCCGCTGATCTCCGGAACTACTGGTCCGATATGAAAAAATATTTTTGTGTTGGATAGTCCATAATTTGACGAGGAAAGCTTTAGGCTATTGAAAATCGAAATTCACGCGAACGGAGTCGCGGGCGGCCGCTAGTATTAAATACTTGTATAGCTCTGTTTCTTTGTGTCACTTGTTTCTTAAGAAAGTTTAGATTGTTCTTAACTTTTATACATTTTATTTAATTTATTATTTTGGAACAACTAGCCACACCTTAACCAACATACCCCACTAACACTCTGGTTTTAACTTACAAAGTTACACTTCCTGAATGAGTCGAATTAATTTGATTTATCAGGGCAATGATATTCGTGCTGAGAATTATAATTCGGCCTACTAAAAACACGCAGGGAGATTTATGGAGGAGGGCGTCCTCGTAAAGTTTAAGGAAATAAATCGTTCCTTGCGACGCTGTTAAGTGCTTCTGTGATCTTAGCCGTTCTGTATTTATCTACTTAAGTATCACATCCCTCATGAGAGTACATGGGTAGCAGGGTAGTACGTGCATTTTTAAAGCTTGGATCAAGGAATAGGGATGGTGATGCGTTAACAGGGATTTAAAAAATACTCAATTTAATGTTTGCGATCGGTTTAATGGGTAATGTGTAGGTCTGTTGTCATAATATTTGCATTATTTAGGTATATTACGAATCTGTTGATTAAAACTTGCGCAATTAGGCGTACGTGTTACAACTGCATTTTAAAATGGTTGTAGGTAATTTGAATGTTGTTGTAGATACTTAAGTAATGCTTACTAAACTAAACAAAATATCACAAAAGTTCTGTTGCAAAACAAAATTTTAACAGAAGAACTCTCTCCGAAACTACTTTCTGTGAAACTTTTATTATACAATAAAATCAGCTGTGAAAGTAAAAATTGCACACTTTTATATATAAATCAAAGTAATCGCTGTAAATATTCGCAATAAAAAATTCTTAGCAAGCGAATCAAACGATTTACTGCCCAGTTTATGGGTCTGTAAAAAGGTCTCGGCTATAGGTTTTCCACAAAGTGGAAAGCTCGCATTTCGATACTTTAGTGAGAATCCTTATATTTGGCTGGTATAGGATTTAAAAGGTCTATATAGTCTCAGAATTTCGTAGTTTATTGAGAGAACATCCTTTTGTATAGGGAATTGCGTGAAATAGTTTATTCCAAAACCTTTTCGGGATACTTGACAGCATCTGGCCGTGGCTTATGTTGAGTGGACCTTTTATCATTCACACTTTTGTATCTTAAATATTAAAGTGCACACTTGAAGGTTTGTTGTAGTATAGTATTCCAACAACAACATTGTTTTATTATGTAAGTTGGGGCATGCATATGGGCAAGAAGGTCATGTGAAGGCAAGTAATCAAATCTAGTTAGAATCATAGTACAACACTTATAAAGGTACTACATCACTCTGATCTTAGAAACTAGACAAATACTTGTTCTTATATTCTACTAAAAACATAGTATATACTGTTAGTAAAAGAACGTGCGGTGGTAAATTACAGTTAGCAAAGAAACAGTTTCCCCAAGGCGTATCTTTTCAGGGTTTGTTATCTCCAATCAAGCGGAATTAACGTTTCACTGGCAACAAATCAAGTACATGCGTACAAACAATTTGGCACAAGGTCGAGAACTGCCAAAAAGTAAACATCAAACATGCCGCATACATACGAAATGTCTAATAGAAAGTATTTGTATATGGAAGCGAAATAAGGAACAAATAGATTTTTAAGGCATTGGCGCAACGTGAAATATCGACCGACTTTGCAAGTGATGTTTTAAGTGACCTATTATTTTAGTTTTAATACTGACCATAATATGGATACTTTGACCGTCATAAATTGACTCATTATTCACAATAGTCTTGTGCCTAATATTGGGCTTGGGATCTTACCCAGGATAGAAGGGCTGTTTTAATATTTTTGGATCCAAATTAATGGAACCGATATTTTTGTCATATTTAAATGTCAACGTACACTCCATCGTCTTTACAATTGAAGACAAAATATCAATTTCAATTAGCTTAAACAGATTATGGAAAGGTTTAATATAAATATTCAGAAGTCAGAAAAATATTCCAGCTTAAAACATTTCGTTGTGGTAAAATATTAGCTCGTGAATCAAATGTATGGCTGCAACGGACTGTTCAAACTTTGCGCTGTAACCACTTTATTAGAAACTGTGTTTCCATCTGTCATCTAAATATTCAGTAAGAAAAAGAAACTGGTGGAACTTGTCAAATAAATATCAATAGCAGACCATATTTTGCATACGAAACTTTATTCACCTTTTAACTTGAATTTAACATAAGTAGAACGAGAATTCTTAAATAAGAAGTACGAGAACTTACTTACCCAAAAAGGTTGAATTAATTTATTCAACATAAATTAATCGTAAGTTGACTCTAACCCGAAGAATGTGAACTATTTCTACCGCACATTGTAACATGTTCCTGATGGATCGAGCACAATGTCACCCTCACAAAGCAAATAAGGTGCAGAACAGTTATCAAGTCTGCATTGAAAGGCTTCGGCGGAGTCACTTGATTAATGAAGATAAGTTCGAGTGCTGTCGATACTTCAATGTGGCTGGAAGAGTTTTTAGGTCGCGAACATTCTTAGAAGCGGGCAACACAGCTTTTCGCCTGTTCTCATTAAACTTACTAAGTCACGTCTTTGAATAAGTATACTAAAAGACTGTAGGGAATAAGCGAAAGGGCGTTATTACCGAACTTGGTCTGCCCACTCATTGCTTTAAATGAGCAATGTAGTCATTTAATATTCAGAGCGCTTTGTCCCGATCTAGTCGGAGCCGGTCGGATTATGATCCACGTTTCGTTATTTTAGATCGATTGGGGCTTTGAAAAAGAAACCAACCCAATGATAAAGTAGACTAGAATTTACCCACAAGAATATTACGTTTCAATGTTAGTCACATTTTAAACTTTGACATTAAAATAATACATATAATAAACTCCTAATGGTGTAAGGGGTTGGTAACACTAGTGAAAGTGTTTTTATCTTTTTTGTCCTAATTACAATAGACCTAGAAGCATTTCAAAAGTTTTATCCTATTAGTTCCAGTTCGCAGCTCGACGTCGCTCTCTCTAGGCCATGTGAAATTCCACATAAACTTTGCCAAGCGTCCAAAAGTCCAAAGGTTACCACACCACGTAACAAGTTCCGACTATAACGGTCATCCAGGCTCCGAAGAGTTTTGTCTGAAATAAGTTTTACGTAACAACTTTTTTCACTGGAGGAAAACGCGAAATCGTGTCAGGCAGAACATAAAGAGATATAAGGAGCCCCGTGGGCGGAGCTCGACGCCCCAAGCTTATAAGTTGTAAATCTTACATTTTCATTTCTCGAGATATGACGTCATCAGTCTCGATGTTTTTAGGGTTCCGTAGCCAAATGGCAAAAACGGAACCCTAATAGTTTCGTCATGTCTGTCTGTCTGTCTGTCTGTCTGTCTGTCCTGGTTCGTTCTCCGCCGTTTCTGAACCGATTGCCACGAAAATTGGTGGAGAGATGTATAGTGATAATTCAAGAATTGGTTTTTAAAATTATCGAAAAATAATCATTTTTTACCCCCCATCCCATACAGGGAAAAGTTAATTCTAAAAAAAAATTCGACTTAACCCATCGTGTAGGGTATCGTTAAACAGGTATTTTTAAATACAATAAAACTCGCCTTAAAACCATGTGGATCAAATACCCCAGTCTCGAGATATATTAATACAAAGTTAAAATTAGAGCGTCCCCCCCCCCCCCCTTAACTTTTGAAATACTATTACAATAATTCTGAAAAAAATGTCCTGTATACCTCCAAGGAAGTACTTTCAACGAAAACTATAGCGAACTCTGTATCATACATAGTTATTTTTATACAACTCGACCAACTTATGACGTGCAGTTGCCCTTACTAAATGGTGTCTTAAGCGGTCGGGCCATCTTTTAGCTACGGAACCCTTTCATTGGCGTGTCCGACACGCTCTTGGCCGGTTTTTTTGTTTATGCCCTGAACACAAGGATTCGCTTCGGGGGAAACGGGTTTAACGCCATCCAGGGAAAAGTTATGCTAATAAGTCTATTTATCAGACGTTTGATTCTAGTAAAATAATAATATTGTTTTTAAACTACCTACCTTCTAACTTTAACAAATATTAGGTAATACGAAAAGTGACGAAATAATTGAGTAGTCTTCCCTCCAAGACAACTGTAGATGGGAGAACTTGAAATTAATTTACTAAATACTTTATTTATTATAATACTAGTGTCATAATGCAACGCGAAAGTCTCAAATCTCATATGTATTAATTTGAACTACAATTCAAACTGAAATGCACAACACAATTTGTATTTGTAATTGATTCAAGTAATTGTACAATAATTCACAAGTAGGTATTCTCATTTCAAACAATTATCATGAAATTGTTTATAGTCCAGTAATTTTAGCAATTTTGATCCACGATCTGCGGAATAATTCCTAGTGAGCTGAATTTTTGTATACACCTTTATTATGATATTGTAATGATGATGTGAAAAATCGACATTGATATCGGGCCGGCTAAAAAAGTTATAGGGGTCCAAACGTCACGAAAATCAGTTTTTCGCAAATATCTCGCGATCTATTGCTCAGAGGTCAATAATGGTTTCATAAAAGTTGTTTGTCGTAAAATTGTCTACAAAAAAGGTCTCTTGCAATTTTCTGTAGAATTAACCGTTTTTGAAATAGAGACTAGAATGCACTCACATATGGTATTGTATACCGTACAGCGCATACCAAGGCATAAACCCTATTGTTTGTTTTTTTCCCTTTTTTGTTTGTATGTTTTTTGTTAGTATGATGTTCTACATATAGAAATATAAAGGACTTGTAATACTAGTACAGTAAGGAAAATAGGAATATCACCTATAAAAAACTAAGTGGCAATTTTTTTTGTTACTTTATAACTCAAGAACGGGCTCACCGATCCAAACTAAATTTTCAGGGTTTGTACAGACTATTTAGTTGATGTTTTATATGAAGTTTGAACAAAATCGGTCGTTCACTTTATACGTAGCGAAGCACGTACCGGGCCGCTTGTAATGATTATAGATATGCTATGTCCAGTGTCGTTTGGACCCCTATAACTTTTTTAGCCGGCACGATATCAATGTCGATTTTTCACATCTTCATCACAATATCATAATAAAGGCGTTTACAAAAATTCAGCCCACTAGGATTTTTTTCGCAGATCGTGAATCAAAATTGCTAAAATTCACATAGCATATCTATATCATTACAAGCGGCCCGGTACGTGCTTTGCTACGTATAAAAAGATCGACCGATTTTGTTCAAACTTCACATAAAACATCTACTAAATAGTCTATACAAACCCTGAAAATTAATTTTGGATCGGTGAACCGGTTCTTGAGTTATAAAGTGACAAAAAAAATTGCCACTTAGTTTTTTATAGTTGATATTCCTATTTTCCTGACTGTACTAGTATTACAAGTCCTTTATATATCTATATGTAGAACATCATACTAACAAAAAACACACAAACAAAAAAGGGAAAAAACAAACAATAGGGTTTATGCCTTGGTATGCGCTGTACGGTATACAATACCATATGTGAGTGCATTCTAGTCTCTATTTCAATAACGGTTAATTCTACAGAAAATTGCAAGAGACCTTTTTTGTAGACAATTTTACGACAAACAACTTTTATGAAACCATTATTGACCTCTGAGCAATAGATCGCGAGATATTTGCGAAAAACTGATTTTCGTGACGTTTGGACCCCTATAACTTTTTTAGCCGGCACGATATCTATGTCGATTTTTCACATCATCATTACAATATCATAATAAAGGTGTATACAAAAATTCAGCTCACTAGGAATTATTCCGCAGATAAAATCTAAAATTCCTGGACTATTAGAAGTGTGAATACTTCATATTGTACACTGAGTAATGAACCACCTCCATCTTATTCAACATACACACACGGTACAAGCAATCATAATATATGCTACGATGAAACCACAAGAGGCCATAAGCTTCAAATTCGAGGAGAGAAACCATGGAGTTTCTAGCTATTGATCGTAACAGGGTTTTCATTAGAACATCACGTAAACATTTTATTTTGACGACCCGCTTGGTGTTGTGTTTAAGAAGTTGACTATAAGACCAAGAGGTCGCGGGTTCTATCCGGGACGAACATTTGTGTGCATGAATATGTAATTTTCACCGGTGTTATATGTATATATTTAAGTATATTTGTAAAAATTGGTGAAAACAGCTCCGTCACCAACACATGTTTTATGATTCAAAAGTCATATTTTTTTATGCCAAACATCTAATTATATCAGAGCTCATACTTTATGTTTTCGATGAAAATTCATATGACGCTCGGTAAATTTATTCAGTTCAAAATGTTAAGATTTTATATGTTATTATATATTTTATTTAAATTTAAAAACCCTAGTATTGTTGAATAAGGACTTCAAGAAAACTTTGACCCACAATTTGAGGAAATGATGAACATAATGGCTTTGAGTCCAATTTCCTAATAATCATGTTCATAACCCTTACACTTAATTAATATACTGCGGTCTGGCCCGGGATCAAACCCAGGTACCACCTGCAGCTGTCGTGTTAAATTGCGACAGAGTGGACCAGTCAATCAACTTACCTACTACAAGCATATATTAAAATCATTGCCCAACAACGGAAAATGAGTCATTTTTTGTTTGATATTATGTACATACGTTTCAACATGCTGTCAATGCGACAAGAAGCGACCATAGCTTCACATTTTAGTTCCAATTTCAGAGCGGTTTTCAAAGTATGGCCAGGGCATATCTTACCACTAGCCGCCGCCTGCGACTCCGTAGGCGTGGATTTCTGTTATACTATAGCCTAAAGACTTCCTTGTCAAATGGACTATCAAACACAAATGATATTTATTCAACTCGAACCAGTTGTTCCTGTGATAAGCGCGTTCAAACAAACAAACAAACATACGAACAAACAAAATCTTCAGCTTTATTAGTAAAAGTATAGATTTAAATCTCTGACTACAAGTAACCTACAAAAAGTCATTAATGGATCGTGTCTTCGGCGTCGATAAAGGCTCTCCTATTAAGCCTTTTCTGTTCTTCTGCTGATTATCAGTTTTTGTTCCTCAATGGAGGCGGGTTGCGTCCCCTATTGATTTTATCATGTTCGTACTGCGGCTTGATTTATGGTCCCTTTCATTTTCTTTGAACGCGAAAATATCGAGACACTTCCTAATTAGAAACTCAACGTTATATAATTATTGGAATATAAATTAATTTATTAATAAGTAATATGATTTTTAACTTGAAACATTTTGCACCGGAATTCTTGTAATAGGTATCATTTATTATATGACACTGGGTTTTCAATACGTCCGTGCTAAAGATAGAATATCTTTAGAGAAAATTATAAAAAAAGTGTTTGTAGAATAAAAGACACAAACCTACACCGCTCGTAACCAGCAAAGAAAACACCGCCATGGAAAAATACATACATAAAAGTTAATTTATTTTCCGATCATGAAAGAGAAAATAACAAGAATACAACTTCTACCCCCAGCAAAGTTTCCTCGTATCGCCTTAAATAATATAATAGAAATACAAATGGCTTTTGAATACAGAAGTTTTGACATAAAGATAGGTACTTACGCGGCTGTTGTTAAATAATAGACTATGTAAGCCTACAATATGTGTTATTTGTAAGAACCGGTTAAAATAGTTATTTTTATGAGCAAAGAAAAGAGGTTGAAAGTTATAATCTGTTTGAACTTTTATCGATAGATGAAAAGATTAATATGCCTTATATTAATATAACATACTATGTAGCTGCTTGTCTTGGCTTCGCACGGGCACTAAACCCCCATGTTTTTTTTAAAGTAAACATTGCCTATGTTACTCAGGGCTAATGTACTTTCGAATGGTAAAAGAATTTTTAAAATCAATCCAGTAGTTTTCGAGTCTATCCGTTACAACCAAAAATAACAAAGTTTTCCTCTTTATAATATTAGTATAGAGATTTGCCTCAATCTGTGTTTAAATATTCGTTTGTACATTGCGTAATTACAAATTTGTGCAGCTTTCTCTAATCTGCTGATGATATATCTTAAATCTATAGCAAAAACGGTTACCAGTGTGATCCCATCCTATCCCCTATCTATCCCTAAGTTAATCTATTTTAATACGTCCTTTGACGTTCCTTCAAAACGGGAAAAATAGGCAATAACATAGAGTGAATTGTCATAGTGTGCCATCCCACTCTCATACAGTGGTCATGTTATCTGCACATAGAGATTCATATTGATTTATCTTGACGGACAAAACTAGAACATTCCATTCTTCTGCGTCTCTTCGCAGCACAACATTCATGGAATGGCTTTATCATAATAAGATCTTTCTTTGCGTTGTGCCCGAGTATGGTTACTTTCCTTAAACCATATTTTTAGGCAGATTTATTTTCTAAATTGATACTAATTAAATCTTTGCTTCAGGTTCAAGTACTTTGGAAACAATTTTACTAATATTATGAATGTGAAAGTTTGTTTGTTTGAATGTTTGTTCGTCAAGAACGCTGAAACTACTGAACTGATTTTGATAAAATTTACAAGGTATAATACTTTTATCCACTGAGTTCCCATGGGATAAAACATGGAATCATGATGACGCGGGCAAAGCTGCGGGTAAAAACAAGTAACTGTATTTGTATTAAAATGTATTGAGTTTTAGTCTACATCATCCAAACTCATAACATAATCTTTTCTGTGGCAGAACCGAGAATCGAACCCATACCTTCGAGTTTAATGGACATACGAGTAATTGAAAAACACAAGTTGGATGCTACTATTACCATGAAACGGGAAGGACTCGCATGGTATAAAACGGAATTGGCTAACTCATAAATCGAACAATACGGTGGGTATATCCATTGTCGCCGCTCCGGCTTTTAGTATCGACTCATTGGTTCCCTTATGAATCAATATCCTGCTTTATAGCCTGTGAAGCTCTGCGTTTTATGGTTGTCGTAAGTAATTAGTAACAGAGAAATGATACGCGGCAGTATATTAAAAGAAGTAGTCGCGTCGTGAAAGAGTAATGAAAAAGTTTTTGCAAACTTGAGACACATTAGCATTTTTGTCAGATACAAGAAATTATTTGTATTAATTGAAACATTTTATATTTGACTATTAAAAAATGATAATTATCAGCTTGTCAGAACTATTTAATTATATGTATAATCGTTTACGCAGTGCATTGCATACTTATATTATAAATACTTTAAATGCTCGACCTCAGAATACAGACTGTATTCCGTGTGCTCGACCTTTAAAATAAATAAAACATTATGTGAGATTTTTGAGGTGAAAGAGATTGACAATGTGTATTACTTTGACGAGAAAATTAAACGCAGAATTAATGTTGCATTTGTACTCGTATTATATGTATAAGAAGGAAAAATGATCAACGCTTACTCTTAATTCCAACCACTCCTCAAAATAACAAAGTTCAGCTTACCTAATTGGACCTTCTCTTCTTACCGGCCCTTATCTTATTAGCACAATAGTGAGTCCAACTAATCCCTTCAATATTACCCACCTTAGATTGTGGCTGTTGTTAAAGGTTAGGCATAAAGAGGCCACTTGTCTGTTTAAGTACCTATAGTGTTTCTGTCGCTACTAAGGGTAATTGATAATGTTAAAACGGGACTAAACGCGATATTGTTATTTAAGTACACTCGTACTTACTGCGTGAAAACGTCGCAAATGGCGTTGAATTGGCCACACTCTAAAAAGAGCATCCGACCACATTCCATAAGGCAAGCCAAGGAATAGAAACTTCAAGGGAAAAGGGAAACGCGGCCGACCTAAGCACAAATTGGAGACGTTCGGTAGCAGCGGAGCTAAAGACGATAGGGCTGTAGGGCCGAGGTGAAGCGAACTGCCCAGTGCCCAAGCCATAACACGATGACGAATCTGCCCCACCTGGGGGCCATAGGACATTAAGTCAAGTAAGTCAGTACTTACTGCTGAACGTTTCAGCTGCGATGCAGAAGTCATGGTCATAAGCGGACGGCGCGGTGCGCGGCGGCGTCGTCTACTCGAGGCTTGAGATTGTGAATCGGTATCTACCCCCGCATCAGCACTAATATTATATTCCAAGAATTACGAAAGTATTAAATAATAATGTCGCGTTTAGTCTCGTTTTAACATTATCCATTAGTAATGCAACGCAAAAGTTTAAAGTTTTATGTTACAAAGGATACTTCATTATCTCTACCATTGAATATTCAGTGGACTTAATCGATTATCTATGAGCCGCAAACGCAAGGATTGTTCATTTCTCGCCGTTGAAATAGATGAGAGTATTACAAAGGCTTAGTAACGTTTCAGTTGATCGTTTGTCTTCACTAGTTTTTAATTGTTTTGATCATTAGGGGCCTCTCAGTTTGAAAGGGCGCGGCTTGATTACTTGTTTGCAGTAATATAGAAGTTTATGGACCAAAGAACATGATGCTTACGCGGAAAATTTCGTGAATTGAAAAATGTCAAAGTGAGAGCCATTACACGCAAAAATAAAAAGTACTTGTATTCTACAGACGTATCTAACGCTCACGAGTGAAATGTCTCTTACATTTAACTGGTGAGCGTTAGTCAATGTGTATAATATGATATGTATAATAAGAGACATTTCATTGATGAAAATACTACCATGGGGCCTGCAAGTATTCCAACTAAATTGTTAAAAAAACCTGGCAAAGTAAGGAGCAAAGCACACCACTATTTAAAATTAAAGTTTAAAGCTCACAAAAAACGTTCAACTAAATGGTGAGAATTGTTAAAATCACACGGCAGTTTCTGCCGTTGAATATTCAAACTGTACCCGCATAAGTTTCAAATCTCAGTCCAAGTTTAACTATGAGGAAGTGCCGTATGTGGGTTACGAGCATTTGTTACAATTTCTGCAGCATCACTCCTGCGAAGTTTTACCCTCTGTAGAGTAGATTCCGCATCGTAGACTTACCTGAAAGAAGGAGAAAAATATTTGATAAATTACTTAATAAATAATATATTTGTTTGTAATTTCATCTATTAATCCTTCGTAGATATAAATGAATTGTTATTAACTTGATATTAATAGATCTGATAACATCATTGTACTGTACATTGTAGGTACACTAACTTGAATTCGTGGTAAAGGGCTTGAGCACTTGTGTCACGGACGTCAGAACCAACAGTAAGATTACATAATATCTAAGAACATGCCTAAATATATTAAATAAACACCCAAACCAAAACAAATAGACGTGATCATTCACACAATTATATGTCCTGATCAAGGATCGAACCCGAAACCTCCTGGCGTGGCAGGCAACTTCTTACCGTCAAAATACAGAAATGAAAAAGCTTTAGACTTCCAAATAACGACCACCAAACTTTCATCTATTCATCTCAAGTGACAAACTTTTATACGGACAGGAATAAACTAAACAAAAACTTACCCGAAAAAAGTTTATGTTACTTATACAACTAAATAAAGATGCCTGTAAGTTTGTCCTCTATACTTGCCTAAAGAATTCAAGTGATTGTGATGAAACTTCGGTAAGTACTTTCTTACGTATATTGATTTGTTTTGGGTGTAAACAAAATTCTTGCAAAGCAAGGTTTTCTCTTCAAGGCCGAAAATATTTATTTGAATTTAAAAACTACTTGGGTATAAAAACGATTCTAAAACGTTGATAATAATTAGTATTTATTACAACTTCACGTAACTCTAGATTTAAATGAATTATGCTGAATTTACAGACACAATACAGATTGTTCAATTTGTTTTCAGCTTTAGGCAATTAGTCGTCCTTTATGTCCTAGACAATGTGGCTCTCCTGCGACTGATTAACCTGATCAGATTCGGACAAAGCACTGAAATGTACGAGTAATTAACCAACTAACCGACTAACTAAGGCTGACACAGTCAAACAAAGTAAGCCTTAGCCTTCTGAACATAAGATTATAATGCAATTTACATGTTATTTTTTAAATAAGAAAGATACAAACGAGCAAGAGGATAGCCTTAAGGTAAGTAAAGATATTCAAACTCCACTAGAGTCGCAGATGAATTCATCTTGAAAAAAAAACAATAAGTCAGTTCCTGTGTCGCTGTCTCTAAACTTTCCTGGCAAAATCACAGAGCCAAAGTTTTGTTGGCTTATAATGAACGAATAGCTAGAAGGCTAGGCAAATATAACCACTATACCCCCCAACTTAGCTGTGGAGACCTTACTTACCGAAAAAAAATGGAAAAGAGTAACGAAGTGCTGCTACTTCATAGGGTCTTCTATAAGGTAAAGGTACGTCTTTAATTCAAATAATTACATATATAAAACCAAAGACCACTGCTATGGGCATCAATTGTTTTGGTCCACATTATCCCATGATGAGGCCTTTGCGGTTTACGAATGACGTTGTGGTTTAGCCACCAACCCATTTCGACCCAATGTATCTATGAAATCAGAAATCTGTGGTAAATATTCAAACACGACATAGAGCAAATGATAGGAATAATTGCATAAACAAACAATGTTTCGATTGTTTTCACCTGACCAAATACCGACTGTGTTTGAATATCGCCCGCCAATTATAAAATGAGGCTTCATTTGAGCATTCCAAACGCAAGCTATTTTGATATTAGTACAATCGAAAAATAATTATCAAGATTTTTTCATATTTCTACATATCTCGTATATAACGGGGAATGATTTCAAGAATATCTCTAATATGTAGATTCAAGCAAATAACACAACGTGTCTCTGTGTGTTGATGTTCTTGTAAACATTTGAATTGGTAAACTTCACGCACTTGGAAAAAAACGAAAAGTATTTCTTGGTTACCATTTTTTATTACATTATGAATTAAAGAAATAGAAAACGGCTCAGCAAATACTTAAACACTTCCTTTAACAATTTTGACGATCATAACTTTTCATATCATAACTCGAAAAGGTTTTAAGCTTTAGAGACACGAATAAAGTAACGAATATTTGATACACAAATTATTCTAGCATAATACCAGAATCTGTGTAGTCATAGAAAAAAAAACCTCGGCCTTACAGATCATAACATCGCATCTTAGTTCATCCAAGAGCGGCGTGAGTAGTAAATATCTAAGGTATTGGAGTTGATTAATCCACCTCTCGAGAGGCATTGCAACGCCTCTATAACTAATTAAGTGGGATGCCTCGGCCTCTGAAATGGAGCTTCTGAATTAGTTGAGCCGACATAGAAAAGATCTAGTGTATAGTGGTTATATTTGCCTAGCCTTCTAGCAATTCGTTTATTATAAGCAAACAAAACTTCTGCTCTGTGATTTTGCCAGGAAAGTTTAGAGACAACGACACAGGAACTGACTTATTGTTTCTTTTACACAGGAAGGGAAATTTATTTTATTTATGTGGTTATTAAACTTAGCTATACCCGTAAGGTATATAAGAAGTCTTACCATAGTCCGAATCATATCAAACGATAGGCCGATCAACAAAGAATCAAAACTGAAAGGTCGAAAGTACGAGGCCGTATGATGAAAAATTACTTATTCAGTATAAACGGAGAAAGAATTAGGATCATGTAGATGAAATTGCGTTTTGAATTTTTAATTTCAATTGCCAGGAAGGCCAAACACCCGTACACGTTTCGACTCATGTAATCCGCGGCGACTCGTTCAGTAGCGGTAGTCCACTTTGTGAACCTATGTATTTTGGGCACCTGGCTTACTTTAAGTTGAGCATTGTACCAAATTGGACTAGGCTAGGTGCTTAAAAATTTGGTGCGATTAATGAACAGATTGCAGTGGGAACGAAATGAGGGAAAATCTTCTGATTTATTTGGATTAATAACAACAGCGTGCATTGCTCGAGTAAGTGCGATAAGATATGCCTACCATTATTATAAGCTATGAAAAAAGACAAAAAAATACCTTTTGGGCAGGCTGACTGGCTGAATTATAAATGGCTAAATTAATTTTCACATTGCTTTTTAAAATTCATAGTTCTACTAAATAAATTTGATTGCTTTACCTCTTTCAATTTAATTTCTAAAACTGTAAATCTGAACTATTTCCGAAACGTGTATCATTAAACAAGTCTCTGAACTAATTATAAAAACGTACGTACAAGTTGTAATAAGATTGAATAAAAAGATCGACACTTTTTATCTTTATACAAAATCTTTGTGAAAGGATCAAAGCAAAAAGACCGGTGACGCCTGCCCCTCATTTGTATTGTTAGATGAAACCATCAATAAAGCGAGAATTATCATAATATTACCGGAAATCCGACCATCCAAATTCCGCAGCGTCTATCATAACGGAAAATATTTCTCATTGTCCCTTTTGTGATCACGCGGACCGATAAAATGAATGTCAGAAATTAATATTTGGTTTGTTTTAAATCTTTGAATTTAGATTTTTAAGAAAGTATTTAAATGGTTAGAAATATGTTATATACGATCGCAATAATAATCTATTATTGCGACATAACCGCAAAATCATGCGTGGCTATAAAACATATAATTATCTTATAAGTACTCGTATCTAATTCGTATGAAATAAACTTTGTATATTTATGCACAAATAACTTGATTATATTTAATAAGTGATCCATTTATTCCCTACCTAATCCGGTCCCCATACTTGGTACATTTATTTGAATACAAAGATAGATAAGATAAATCCAGTTATTGCGTTCTATAAAATGTATCCCGCAAAGTGGCCCGAAAAAGAAAATCTGTTCAATAGACATGGACTTAATGGCCTAAGATTTATATCAGCATACTGCGGTTCCTTCACTCTGTATGGAGACGAGAGGGATGGTCGCCTTGAAAGTAGGGTTGCCAACTGTACTGTCAAAACGAATGCTGTTTTTCACTACATTATACTTTTTTCTGTTTAACTAAAAAAAGTATATTGCATCAAAATGCACACTTTTATTTATTACTAGCGTCCGCCCGCCACTTCGTCCGCGTGGATTTCAATTTCCGCTCACATAGTTCTATGTGATAGCTTAAAGCCTTCTTCCACAAATGGACTATTCTACACCAAAATATTTTTTCAATTCGAACAACTAGTTCCTGAGATTAGCGCATTCAAACAAAACAAACTCTTCAGCTTTATTATATTTTATATAGTATAGATTAATTCAGAACTCAGATAGGTAGGGTATAGGGTTTCAGAGGCAGGCAACGCATTTGCTACCCTTGTGCGATTGTTGATGTCCATGGGCAGCGGTGATCACTTACCATCAAGTGTCTCTCTTGTTCGTCTACCCCCTTATGACACATCAAAAAACTTGTAAAAAACATTGGTAACCCTACTCAAAAGCGACCTTGGGGAGGCGGCGCCCGCCTATAATTTTCAGGCCATCTGTGACGCCGCAAAGATTTAGTTTCTATCTCCAGTCGATAGTGTCGAGGTCAAACACTTATAAGGCTGCCTATTGAGCGGTGTCTGTTAATTAATCTGGACCATTAGTGCCGCCCTATCAGCAAACCCATGCTGATAAAAAGTGGATGTAAGTAATTACTATACCTTTTTGCGAGATTACTTCGTATAATTCTCTTTTCTAGTCCCTATTTATATTATACATGCGGAAGTAACTCTGTCTGTCTGTTACGCTTTCCCGCATAAACCTTTCTTTTCTATTTTTACGAAAATTTGCGAAAAAATGGTTCTGAAAACACATTTTATAGTTTGGTACAATACCGAATTACCGAATTACATACACTTTGTGTTACATACAGTGTATCGAAGCGTTAAGGCGCCTTACGAGTCTATATACTCTTGAAACTTTTAGTTTCCTAGAGGACGTAGTTTGGAACACTACTGGTCACTTGAGAAACTAACCACATGGTTATATTTATTAAAATATAACTTTTTTCAGAACACTCATAAATAAAAAAAATACATTGATTTTTACATTTCATCAGAAAATAAAAGTAATGTAGTTCAAGGAAAGTTATTCAAAGGTCCGTGCCATTTAAAAACCAGAATTTTTTATTAAAATTTGCTCTTATTCGTAAAACACGGATTAAATTAAACGAGTAAGCATCGCATAAAAACTTTGATGTAGTCGGAGTAGGTATGGGTTTTTTGCGAAGGCGTGTATTTGCAAAACCCAGCTAAAACGTTCTGGACCAAATAAAAAACTTAATATTCTCCGAACGCACTGAAAGAAAGGAGGTTCACAGTAATTCTGAAGGCAAAACATCGTTCTGATGTTTATCTGAGGATTTCCATTTATTTCTCAAGTAAAATATGTGCTTTGATAAAAGAAAGTGAATAGCGTCAGATTTATGCTAAACTCCAAAATTAAATTAATAGCAAACAGATTTTTCATCTTATTCATAAACTTCACTATATAACGAATAAATCTAGAGAACAGTGAGTTATGAATTAAGTATTTATTAAATTAATTATAAAACTATTTTTTAAAACAAACTGTAAACTTTCTTCAATTTCTTTGACTCTTTTATTTGGAATCACTAGTTTTATCCTTTATTTGGTACAGTCACAGTTTTTTTACGCGTGCTCTTTCGTTAGCACTTTGGTTTTAGTGTCTTTTAAGGCAAGGAAGTAAAATCGGCATCTCAATTTTGGCCACCTATCTGGGAATCCGCATTAAGAGTTTTACGAGCCCCATAACTTCGATCATTGGTAAGGACACTTAAACGTTACGACATTAAGTACAAAAAAAACAATGACAATTTTTATCTATGTAATAGAATTTTAACCTATTCAAATCGAACCAAGTACTTAGTAACTAATATTTAGTTTGAACGCGCTAGTCCGATTTTAAAAAATATTTTTGTGTTGGATATCCCATTGGACGAAGAAGGCAAAACATTTCATATTATCATTATCACCAACTTTTTGGGATAGAATAAAACATGCGCATAAAATGGGTTGGAAGTGATAGACTAGAGGAAAACTGGACTTTATACGGGATAAGCCTCAGAAAAATGCATACTGAACACAGAATACTTTCCAACAGGGTATGAATACTGTCAATTGATTTATTTTTGCGTCATGTACTAGATGCGATATTATTTTTATAAGTACCAGAGTACTTACTGCTTGACGTTTCGGCTGTGATGCTACAGCCGTGGTCACAAGCGAACGGCGGTGCGCGGCGTCGTCTACTTGACCGTTGTCCGTTGTAATGTTAAATAATTGTTATGCAACGCGAAAGTTTAAAGTTATATGTACTAGATGTTATTGTTATTACAAAACATAAATAAGATGTCGCAGATCTAAATAGATGAAGAAACACTTTAATTATTGTGATAAAAATTAATCAAACACGACTTTAAATCAAGTTTATACGGTATAAATATTTCTAAATTATACCGTTATTTATTCCTTAGTAACCTGATTCCTTGTTGGAGCGTGTACGAATTTCAATTTAACTTTACCCTGCTCCCGAAGTTAATATTATATGATTGATCGAATTAATTAATTTGTGGGTGCCTTATGGTTGGAACTCATTTGTTTTGTTTTTGGATATAATGAACAATGACGCAGGTGAATAATGAATACATACGATTTTTTGTCTCGAATTTTTGTTCTTTGAGTGCGTTATTGGTGTGTTAGTCGTGGCGTAAGAAAAGTAAACCGGAATATTTCAATTGTAAAACATAAATATTTTTTTGTGATATAAAGCTTATTCGTGGTAGGTATCGTTCGAAAACTAATAAGAATATTCCAAAAGCGTTTTTCCAAATCTCATTCATAGTTTTAATAATACTAAACAGTAGTAGAAAAAACAATCAAAATCTAAAATAAAATCTACATAAAATACACGACGTAATTTCGGCACAGTGTGTCATCTTCCATTGAAATTACAGAACTTCGGAATTACAGAATTTAATGATTATATCGACTGATTTGACAATTTCATGGTATCAAACTGACAGCTTGTGAAAGTCACGGTAATTTATAAAATTAATGGTTGTACGGAGTTAACGATCGCATCTATCAAAGGACACCAGAAAATGTAATTTCGGAAATTAATAATAAAAATCCACAACTTATTTTAACTATTCTTCTCGTCGAGTTTTATGGGAAAAAGTTCGTCATTCTATTAAGATTTTCTTCGAGCACTTACGCTGAGAACCATGATTTATAATCCAGATTTCAATGGACTAGAAAATGATAGCTCAACATTTATTAACTAAAAGCATTGAATACTTATTCAGAAACTTCAGTTACTAAAAAATATCTCAAGAATATCGGTTTGTGTATATTTTAAGAACTATAAAAGAAACAAACGAGTATATTTAGGATTATAGATTTTGAGGTGTTTACACCCCGATAATTAAATTGGTAATTTTACGGCCAACCAACGCCAATTATCCAGTCAGTAACGTGCCTTATTTTAAAGGAACATTTTATTACTAACTAAATATAACCCATAATTCTGCTATTAAAACAATTTTGGTTAAAAACTTTGTATTTCCAAGTGAATATTTAAGTAATAAAAATTAAACGAATACTAAAATATTATGTTCGTGGAGAGAAATACGTCATGGAATATTATATCCGTATGAGAAAAAGAAATTAATCCTTACTGAAAAAAAAAGCAAAATAAACCACGCTTTAATCGAAACGTCTTGAAGGATTCGTTCTCCATCTGCTTATACGCACCTTAATCGTATAAACGCGTATGCGAAAATGAAAAACCATAGGCTTATGTATGGTGTCACAAAAATATACTGCTGAAAACATTTTGTGGAAGCACGAAATTTCCGCAACCTCGCGCCTTATCGTGTGAGAAGTGATGAACATTTTTTTATCACGATGACAAAGTTTCGGGCTTAAATGCAAGGGGAATTCCAACGAAGCTTAGGAACTTGATTATTTTGTACGAGGTGCGTTGGTCGGAGTTTTAATAATAATAATAATAATAATCATTTATTTCGGACCGTGATCCATATTAATTAACCTATTACATATAATGTTAGTAACAATTTTTGCTTATAGCTATGTTAGTTCACTAACCTAACTTAACTTAAATTAATTTAATTTTAGTTTTTGGCACCTAAACCTGCAGGTGACACATGCCTTGCCACCCAATGCCTGACCAAGGGACTATCGTCCCTCATTCCAATAGTGTTCAGTAGGCCACTGCCGCCGCCACGGACCCGGCGCATCAGAGAACTGACTCGCTTGCGCATTATGGCATGAAAGTCGTCCACGCGAGCTTCCGCGAACATTCCTGACGCACTACAGAACCGTGGCAGCCCCATCAGCATCCTGAATCCATTGTTATACTGTATACGCAGGGCGTTATAGGCTCTCTGCGTATATGAAGACCACAGGCTGCACGTATAAAACGACTGACAGTAGGCTCTAAAAAGAGTTACCTTTACTGCAGTCGTACACCGCGCAAACCTGCGAGCCAACATATTACAGCGCACCGCCAACGCTCTGCGCTCCCTCTCAATGTCAATGTCATCTCTCATGTCTTCGGTAACCCAGTGGCCCAGGTATTTAAACTTACTCACCTTAGGTAGTACGGTGCCAGCAAGCGCGACAGATGGCATATTGTAAGTTTTGGTGCCAGCCTTGAAAATCATCACCTCACTTTTCTTTGTGTTATACCTGAGCCCATGTGCTTCCGCGTACCTCTCACAGACCGATAATAATTTTCTCATCCCGTTGATTGAGGGACTCAGCAACACCATGTCATCAGCGTAACTAATATTATTGATGCTTTTGCCGTCTATTGAGCACCCGACATTGGTATTGCTCAGTTCCTCAATCAATCCATTAATATACAAGTTAAAAATAGTAGGAGAAGTGATCCCCCCCTGCCTCACACCACATTTCAACCTGTACGCATCCGATAAGGTGTCAGACCATTTCACATAGTTCTTTTGTCCTTCATACCAGTATTTAAAAATGGAGATAAGATCTTCAGATAAGCCTGCTTCCGATCCCATCTTTTCCCATAGTACATCATACGAGACCAGATCGAAAGCTTTCGACATGTCAAGAAAGCAGGCAAACACAGGTGTATTTCTAGTTGTATAGTAAAGAACGGTTTGCTTGAGACACAGGATCGCTGCCTCTGTGGACAATCCGGGTCTGAAACCGAACTGTGCACCATGTAGTTTGATGTGTCTCAGCTGCGTGTCAAGCAAACCGTCCAGCACTTTTGCAATAATAGTGGCAAGCGATATTGGTCTGTAGTTATTCCTATCCGAAGTATCCCCATTCTTGTCCTTGACAATCGGGACAACTATAGTTTTTATTAGGTCTTCTGGGAGATAAGAATTACTAATACACAAGTTAAACAGCATAGACAACACTCTGGGCAAATGAAAACCAGCGTACCTGAGATGTTCAACGCTGAGGGCATCGTGACCGGGTGACTTTCCTCTCTTCATATTCTTAATTACTAGTGCCACATCTTTTGCAGTAAAAAGAATACTAGGTCCTCCCGCACGCTTTACGCCAGCGCACAACCTCCCACGCACAAGCGCATTTGGACATACCCGAAAATGCTGACTAAACAGGTTGGCTATTTTAGCCGGGTCACTTTCTCCCTCAATGCTCACAGGGATACCCGGCCTTGGATTCAGTTTGTTAGTATGCTTCCAGAACTCTGAGAAATTTTTAGCATTATGACGATCCGCTAAAACGTTCATTTTAATTTGATGGGCGTTATTTTGGCACCATTTCAATTTTGATTTGAAACATTTTCGCGAAGCTTGCATTTCGTCATATATGGGGCCGGTCGTTGGCTTCCCGTGTAGAACCCACATTTGAAAACAAAGCCTGGCCTCCCCGTGTGCATTCTTAACATAGTTATTCCAACCTATAATGTGTCTTTTATTATTAACATATTTGTTTTCAAAAACCTGAACGGCTGCCTCTTTTAGAATATTAACAATATCAGAGTACAAATTATTAATCGCATTTTTATGTACATTGTCATTGCAAATATCGTTATTATTACAGTTCGTACATTCAGAGGGAAAGTGCACATTTTTAAGCTGATCATTACAAATATTATGATATTTTTCAATTTGGCTTTGACTCCTTACACCCCATCTAACTTTATTTATAAGCTGTCTACTATTGCTTACCTTAGGTTTTATTAAGTTTAATCTACATGTTACCTGAAGGGGCATATGATCTGACCAGTAGACACCATAAAGGATAGTAACATCTTTAATTAATAATAATGCCGCCTCAGTTGTAATACAATGGTCTAGCCACCGCACTGTCCCAAATACGTCACTTACAAAAGTATACGCATTTGATAATTCCCCAAGTTTCATCATGTCCGCACACCTCCACTTTTGTTCAAAACAGAAATCAATTAAGTCCTTACCAAAAAGTGTCCCTGGATGAGCGTTAAAGTCACCCAATATGAATGCAGATTCCACATCACAGTTGTCTATAATGGCACTTATTTCACCCAGGCACTCAGTAAATTCAGGTAAGTTGTCTGCCGAGTCAGTTGGCATGTAAACCGAAAACACAAGGAACGACCTGTTATCGCACAATATGATTTTTACGGCACAAAGACGAGCACTGACACACTGAATCACTGATACTGAGGTAAACAGCTCCTTGCGCCACAGTTTTCTTTCGACTACATGTTCTATCTTCTTTAACCGCTCGCTAAATAAATGATGTCACGCTACCGACAGCGATCTAGATTGCGAAATGATGATTGTTATAACCTCATAGTTTGAAGTTGTGCTATAATAAAGCGTTTGTTTAAGAAAATATTGCACATTAGCTTTGACTCTCTCATTGCTACGACTGTTTCACTCTTAGTTAGAGATTGTACTTTTATAAAATAGCTGCATATTAGATTTATATGAAGCCCCCGGCAAAAGAAGATTTCGACTTGATTATATGACGACATTCAGCTTATAAACCTTAGGTAAAATATAACGCCTTGAGAGAATGCATGGAACGAATAAATATCGCTTCAGCTATCTCAACTGAAATCTAGGCCCATATTTTTGCGTAAAAAAGATTTTAATACCACATCCACAAATCACACATATAAATGGGATGACCCTAAAAAGAATGCCACGAACACACTCCGTTGAAATGGAACATCCATCAAAATAAATCACTATGGTCGGCGAAGGGTCGTATCTACTCCACATCTCTATGACCTTCCATTTTGCGTCCTTCCTTTAGGGACGGAGCACTAACCAACAAAAACTGAGTCGGCCTCGTCTAACGTTTTGTAGAAGCCACTTTCACACCCGGCATGGAAATTAGGCTCTCGATCCCTTGGCGATTGTAAACCAGAGGACTACGAGGAGTTTGGGGATTATGATAATTGAATTATTTCTTTAATAGGACCGCTCTCAAAATATACAAGCACGAGTTTAAGCGATAATATTGAGTCACCCTATAATAATAAAAAGAGACTACGTGCCCTATTTAAGACATACCTATTTTGTATTTATATAGTAGTTTTTATGAAAGGATAATTTCATGTAAAAAGAAAACAATATTTAACCTAATTATTATTGTCCAACTCAGTGAGCCTATTTCTGTTTAAAGTTTAAAAGAAGAGTTTCTTTGAAAAAATATTCACTGAAAAACAATTTAAAACAACTTCTAAATGCCTTCGAGGTATCGTGACATAAAAACGAGAAAACGTTAACCGAGTTTTCTTTAGAAAAATGTTTGCAATCTCAGCAATTTATCAGGTAATGCCTTTGTTGTGAATGGTCGGTAACTCTGAAATATGTAGGCCAGAGTAAGTCTTCCCTGGGGCACTCCCGCGAAGTACTCGCTTCGGGCCTTTTCCACAATTTTCCTTTTCTTTGCCTAGAAAGGTGCAACGGCTGACAAAAGTAGAAAGCTATTTCACCCTCGTATTAAACTTTCCAAATTGAGTTTTTATTCTCCCCGCGGCAGCTTGTTTTCTATCGTCTCCTGACACTATCTCGGAAGAGGTAAAAACTTTTAGATAACAATCTGCCAATTTTCGACAGCTGTTGTTACGTTTTCTTTTAACTATCCATAGTAAAAAAAGACACTATCATTTTTTTTTAAATTACTGTCTCTAAATTATTGTTGTAAAATATTTCAAATAGCGGCTACCAACGGTTCATCTTATTACAACATGCACTTTCATTTAATGCCATTGCATCCATTCGATTTAATGTATGTATAAGAAGACTATAATACTGAATTTATATTTTATAGTTATGGTTCTGTGTAAACATGTTCGTTTCTATATAAAGAAGCGAAGCAAGTTATTATTCCTGTCCAAGTCAAGTAATAATCCGGCCGGTCAATGACGGGCCCGTTGGTCGAGTGGTCAGAGACCCTGGCTACAAAACCGAGGGTCGCGGGTTCGAATCCCGCTAGGGGCAAATGTTTGTGTGATGAACATCGGCATTTGTACTCGAGTCATGGATGTTTATAAACTTATTTAAGTATGTCTATCCGTGCTCTAGCTTCCATAGTACAAGCTTCGAGCTTAGTTTGGGGCTAGGCAATTGGTGTGTTTGTCCAAGGCATTTATTTTATTTATTTATTTATTATAAATAAATAATAAATAAATATTTCACAACATCACATATATTGATCTGACCCCGTGTTAAGTAGCTTAAGCACTTGTGTTACAGACATCAGAATCTACAGTGGTATTACAAATATACTTAAATAGATACATATAACATGTTCATGCACACAAATGTTTGTCATGTGCGGGGATCGAACCCGTGACCTCTTGCGTAATAGGCAACATCTTTACCATTACACCAAGCGGGTCGTCCAAAGTAATAATATAAAAAACTTTATCGCATTGCCACCGTTTGTAGGCTCGAAACGCAGCTTTAAAATATGTATAAAAAACATAGACGTATTTTCAATACAAAAAGAACTCGTACAAGACAATGTCACAATAAGATTTTATTCAAGAAATTACCTGAATTAGAAACTAATATAGCAGCGGTGTCGTACCCAATAAGTCAAAAAGGGTTTGGACGAAATATTCCAAAATAAAATCATTTTAATCCAACCCGACACGGTATTCGACTAAATTGATAAGACAAACAAGGTTTCAGATGTTGGCGTCGCTCTTCCTCGTAAATATTTTGGTGAATAGGTATTCCCCGGGGACTCTGCTCAAAGTTTACCCGGCCTCACTGAGGCGGGTTGACGAAGTTCAGTAAAATAACACGTCTGTTTTTCGTTCCAATGTTTCTGGAACAGATATGATGCTGAGACATTCGATTTTTAAAACATTGTGAATTTTAAACTACTATCGTTTCTTTGTTACTGTTTCATATAAAGTTCGTTACTATTTTGTCGTATTTGTTTAATTTTATGTTATCATTGATCTTAGAGTACGTTTTTATTAAAATAGCCCGCGACGCCATCGCTCGGTTTCGGTTATCTTCAGCTTTATTATATTAGTACCTATACTATATGTATGTTCTTAACAAAAAAAAATGTTTGTAATACGAGTATTAACTATAACGTTAATTTAATATCTTGGAAAGTTTCACCTGCAATAACACATTACGATTCGTACGCAGCATTTTCAACTCCAATCGAATCAAGCTGTGAGCGAAATTGTCGCTTTCGAAACTTTCCTAATATGTTATGCAAAATTAATGCGTATTCCTTTAAATTACAGTTTATAGAATGAAAAGGTATGCAAATAGCTCTGGGATGACTTTGCTTCGCTATTAATTATGTTATAAGATGCGCCGCAATTACTTGTTTGTTAGGTATACTTAAGAACTAGCGGCAGCCCGCGACTCCGTCCGCGTGGATTTTGGTTTCCGCACACATTATAATATACTTTAAAAATAGTCTATCCAACGCAATTTTTTTTTCAATTCGAATCAGTAGTTCCTGGGATTAGCACGTTCAACCAGACAAACTCTTAAGCTTTATGTCTACGAACCCTTTCTCAAAACATTCTAAAAATAGAGTATCGTTTATTACTATATCTGACAATGAAGCCTACAATAATCGGTAGCTAGAAATGAAAATGTTGCAAACATTATTTCACCCACTCCTAAAAGACACAACTTTATAGTTAAATCCATTTACAATTTATACAAATAGTAGGTATTTCTATGATTTTAAATTGAAGAGTAATAAAGTGCACGGTTTATCGAATTCAACAACTCGATGAAGTTTATTGAGTTGGAATTATACCCGATTGCGGTTAGTACTTTCAGGTACAAAGTTTCCAGTTGCGGTATCAATTCGTCTCTATTTAAATCAGATTTCAATCGGTACCGCTTGGACAACCAACCCGAGGCAAATTGAGTTATACACAAGGGCTATTAATAGCATTTACTTTCAACATTTGGAGTTTAGAGGGAAATTTTACTCCTAAATATTTTGATGATGAATTTAGCATTGATTTTTACAAAACTATTTAATATTAGCGGCCCGCGTTTACGTGCGCGTGGATTTTGATTTTGGCGTTTACAGTTTTATACAATAACTTAAAGTTTTCCTCAAGATAATTCAATTCGAATCAGTAGTGCCTGAGATTAGCGCGTTGAAACAAACAAACAATCTCTTTGGCTTTATTTGATTTGTATAAACAACCTATTTCACCAGTAAAACAATCTGAAAGTTGATAAATAAAGGTTTAGTCCGACATAGTTAAAAACATTATCAAGGCTATTTAGCCAATTTGCTTTTCCCCAAACATTAAGGCTAACGATGATTCGTAATGTAATTAGTTCAAGTGGATCCGGATAAATTACAAGGGAATGCAAACAAGCCCGGTTCGGATCCCATTCAAATGCGATTTATGTCAAGTACGGCTGACGACAATGGGATTTTATTTCGGCCATATATGTATAAATTGTCATATAAGCACGACCCGTTAATTGACATATAAATAATGTCAGGCAATATTGACGATGCGGAATTTCAACGTTCTGCAATAATCCAATAACATTCTATCGGGCAGTCAAGCCATTGTTTTGAGGAGCCCTTGGACCCGTGCCAAGTCTGTGATCTCTAACATTGCCTCATACGAAATATACTCAAAACAGTATGACATGATTACTCTAACTATCAAAAATTTTTTGTCATCAATAATTTCTTATTTCTTGCAGATATCTACTAACTATAATACTAACGCCTGGACCAATTTAGCCAATTATTTTTTAAATGATCGTTTAAGAACAAAGGTGGTTCTTTTGGCGAGAAAAAATCAAATAATTGCCGGGAAAACCCTAAAAACAGCCCTGCCAGATTACAAATTTATTGACAGTACGAAGTCTGTCGGGTCAGCTAGTCTATAATATATAAAGCTCGGTTTTTATATATAAATAAGGAAGTATATAAATTTTACACATGTCATTAAACGTAGTAACGACAAGTACCCAAACCCAAATACTCACATATTTACAGCAAATAACAATATTAAACGCCTAGAAAAAAAAATACATCTGTAGATACTCCTTCATCACGGTCGTCCTAAATTGTGCCTGTTCGACCCTTTGCTTCAAGATAAGGGCAAGATTAATGCTCTAGATTATTCCAGAATGCTTAATAAATTGAACGACTACTTATCTCCAAAAATGCTTATGGAGTGAACGAGATACTTACAAAATGATATTTAATTTAAATGATAAAAATACAGGGGGTACACTACAAATAACAAAACAAAGTTAAAATAATAGCTAGTAGTATTTTTTTAAGTACAAATTATTGTACAAGGTTTATTTTTATAATATGTGTAAGAACAACTTCACCGACCAAGCATTAAGAGATAAAATGTGTCGAAAAGGAAACAACATTCGCGTAATTTGGAAGCAAAACAACGATAATTTCTCAGAAGATATACGGCGTTGCGACTCAAAGCTTCTAATCCAATTACGTTTTTACGTCTCGAAATACAAATTCACCCGTAGCATCCACCGTTGATAAAATATTACTGTTACCCGGTATGTTTTCATGTGACAAGATTGATTACGCGTTCTTGCAACTAGTTATCTAACTGCTACTTTAAGTACTTCTCGTTTTCTCGACTGCAATAGTATTTTGCGAAAAATGTGTCTAAGCAGTGTTATGTGTAAAGATACAGTGTGAAAGCTATCAGACCTTTTAAAGAGTGTAATTAATAATGTCTTCAGATAAGTAAAATTATTATTATGCAATTCTCTTATTTTTTAGATATATTATTTTTACTGAAAGTGAATAAAATTTTCTCCTTTTTAACAACTTCATGATCTAGTTAGTTGTAAAGTACCAGGCCATGGTCTCGAGGTCCCGGATTCGATTCCCTGGTAGGGCATCACAGCCCGGGATAGGCAAGTGTGGTGAGTTGGTTAGCCGAAACCCATCTTCGTAAACAAAACATGACTTAAAAACATCAAGACCTTTGCCCTGCAGTGTTTGTTTGTTTGTGTATATATTTTACCGGCAAAGCATGTAATCGAGGTATTCTATACATTCCCTAGGTAATGCATTGAATACCTGGGGCGTTATGGCAATGTATGAAATACTATGAATTATATTTTCCATTGCATACTTTACCGAGGTAATCTATGCAATGCCTAGGGATTGTTTAGAGTACCTATTGTGGCACAGGCAATGTGGAAATGAATAGATCTTGGTCTTTATTTTAAAATGTTTTGCAAAAAAAACCTAACTAACCTACAATCTTTGGGACGGAAGACTAACTTGATTGATAAAAAAAAGTAGGTTAGGGTTATTATATTTATATATTTCATACATCACCTGTACGTTTTTGGGATTCTATTCATTGCCTAGGTATTGTGTATAATGCCGGATTGTACAGATTGCCGGTAACATATACACTTATCTCTCTCTGAAGTTCTGCTCCGATTTGAAAAATATTTTTGTGTTCGGAAGTCCATTTGACGAGGAAGGCTTTAGGCTGTAGAATATACCTATGTAGGTATGTGGAAACCGAAAACCACGCGAACGGAGTCGCGGGCGGCCGCATGTTTTTGGATAAAACGTGGCTTATGATAAATCAAGGGGAGTAAATTCATCCTTTAAGTGTATGTATACAAAATATCTATACTGAGAGCTCGGATCACGGCTAGGCAGCCATTCGCACCCGCCTACGTGTTAGGATTAATACTGTTTGTTTTCGCCACCGCTAAAAGCACACACTTGCTGATTGCGTCCGTGTAGCAAATAGTGACGAATCTTTTTTGTGGCGACTGTACAAACGTATCGAAAGGTAAACGGCAAATATTTTAAGAAGACTTTTGATAATAATTGCAATATTTTCTTACAGTTTTTTTATCATTCATCATTATGGGACATCACATTCACATCACATAATACTCGTATATAGTGTACTTATTTATAAAGAATATGATTCAATTTACAGAACGAAATTCAAATTGGTAGTCACATCGTCGGTTAAGTTTGTAAACTTGATCTTTTCCGAACGTGGAACAACTTCGAAGTGATTTATTAGTTTTGCAATGGGTTCTGCGAGTTTTATGGTGGTGTAAAATGTTTCATTGGCTTAGTAATTAGTTGAATGTTAATTTGTAAAAAGTGCTTTCGCTTGCTATCAATTAAACGATTTTTTCGTGTCGGAAAAATCATATTTTGTATGATAAGTGTAATCCCTTGACTGTCTCTTTAGTCAAGGGATTACACTCATCATATTTAATTGTACACATTTAATTGTACTGCTACAATAGTAGTATAATTAAAAATTTTAACAAAAGTTATGGAATAGTTAATCGCAAAGTTTGTCTTCTAATACTAAAGAAAGTTTAGAATAGTCATTTTTGTGTGGTGTATAACCTCTAAAAACAAAAATTTGGATCATCTCAAACAATACTAACCACACAATAAAGACTTTAAGAGCATAATATCGTCAATTAATTTTCGTAACGGCTCGATAAAAGTATCATAAACAGCACACGCGTGAAATATATTGAGCATTTTAACTATGCCCTGGCGTTCTGAACGAAAGTTTGGCGGCTTTTCCGAACAGCGTTTCAAATAAAATGGTTATCGAATTACATTTTCAGGACACACGAGTATTTGAAGTAACCAAATGCGAGATTTTTTCATTAGAAGGTTTGTTGATGCTCGTATCTCTAGACTTTTGTTGCTATGTATGGGTTGTGTTGCAAACAAAATGTATGATTGTGACATTATGAAATTCAATTTTGTCGTAGGTTATTTGATACGATGCACTATTATACAAATTCAACGGTTTTTTCTTTGTAAATGAGCACATTCTCGAAATGTTTTTTTTTCAAGAGAGTATTAAGACATTGAAAAGTATCTTTAAAGAATTGTAAGAGAAGCTCGCAAAACGGAAATACCATCTGACAGGGAGGCGTCTTTATTTGATTTTCTTCGCTTTCTGATCTTATTCCAGTCAGTTTATGAACAAAAACTTTCTATTATGCGCTAGTTCAAGTATCTCTATAGTAGGGAAGTTCGGAAAATTTTATTCCGTATAGGTATCCACACTAATATGTTTAAATAAATAAATAAATAAATAAATGCCTTGGACTAACACACCAATTGCCTAGCCCCAAACTAAGCTCGAAGCTTGTACTATGGAAGCTAGGGAACGGATAGACATACTTAAATACTTTTATAAACATCCATGACTCGAGTACAAATGCCGATGTTCATCACACAAACATTTGCCCCTAGCGGGATTCGAACCCGCGACCCTTGGTTTTGTAGCCAGGGTCTCTAGCCACTCGACCAACGGGCCTGTAAAACAATAATATCTAAAATACTTGGAAAAAAAATCGAAACATCCCAACTAGTGGGGACAGGTTAATAGAAATACTTGGGAATTTTTGTTTCAATTGCACATATGACGAATCCTTAAGGTTTTACCGATATTAAAAATAATGAAACTCTTAATAATATTATACTAGAAAGATAATCTTAAGCAAAAAACTTAACATACCCTTTATATTTTTTTGAAAGCAACGGTTTGGAATAAGGAGTGTCATTCGGTATGTGGATGAAAACAGAAACTATTCTATGACCTCCCGTATAATACCGTATAATATATCGTTTAGAAAGTGGTCCAGGTGGACCCCCAGGGGTCCACGGGAGACTTGCAAGGGGTCCACGTTGGCGTGAATAAAAAATGGGGGTCCATAAGATGTTAATGGGGGTCCACGAAAATTTATCTGCTTTTGATAGTAAAGAGCAAAAATGTAAGCATAGATAGTTTTTATAAGGGCCTACCTACATTGTTAGGCTATTTAGTCGAGGCTGCCACTACAATGTCTGAGGAATGTCAAAACGTGTGATAATATCGTATTAGAATATTTCAAAGCCGATTTTTTTCTTAAATAGATTTAAAACAAACAAGCAAAACCCTCCCTTTGCAGTGGCGTAAAAATAAATCAAAAACGCAAGGAACCATAAACCCACATTACTAATAATAATCTGTAGTAGAGTTATTCAACTGATTTACAAAAGTTATTAAATACTAAATCCACTGCATTATGTTAAAAAAAACTAAATCGTCCATCAGTGGGAGAAGTTATGAAGTGGACGTTGGGAATAATCCCTAAGCCACTCATTTTTATAGTTCAAATAAAAATTATAGTACTCAGACTGGAACATTGATCATGGGTACCTATTTGTGTAGAAAAAATAAAATTAGAAATCCCAAAATTGACCATAAAAACGATAAGTTACATTTCATCAAATCAAAGATTTCACGCGCTCCGTATGTACGCATTAACCACATAGACTACAGGCCCATGTACAAAATGCATGGGTCATCTGAACCACCAGGTGACGTATATAGGACGATATAAGGGCATAAAATAATAATATTCAGCTTTATACAGTCACTTGTAAGCTGTCCAACTGAGTGCTGATGAGAATTCAGAAGTGCAGGCATAGTAAGTACTTTTTGGGTCATATATAAGGTGTAACAAAATATACTGCAAATATTTTAAGGGCGAATTGTTTAGTGGAAATGTAATAAATTTGTCTTGTAATTTTTTTTTGTTAATTCGATAGTTTCCGAGAAAATCGACAAAATAAATTGAGTGAATAATTGGGAAATGTACAAAATTTGTCATATGCAAGACAGCTGGTCGTGTCTTATCAGTGTAATACAATTACTGCACTTGTCCTGCCCCAAAAGCAAAGAGGTGGAGAGGGGGCGAAGCTTACAGGACGAAAAGAGCAAATTGGACAATGCAGAAAATGCAAAATTTTGAAGGATTAATTTCGACTTTTTAACATCTGATATTGATTACATTGCCACTAAAGAATTCGCCCTTAAAATATTTGCAGTATATATTGTTACACCCTATATTTTTGTACGGCATTCTCACCATCGGTAAATCCATGAAATATAATAAGAAAGCGTGCAATGCCGTAAAAAATGATGCGCCACAAAGTCGGCAATTTGTATTTGATTTTCTGACAATTTCCCGGAAAAATTTGGTAAATTTTTCATACAGCTTCTTATCCATTATTCCGCAATGCCGTACAAAAATATATGACCCAAAAGGTACTAACTCTACTTGCGCTTTTGAATTCTCACCAGCACTCAGTTGGACAGCTTACAAGTGACGGTATAGAGCTGAATATTATTATTTTATGCTCTTATATCGTCCTATATACGTCACCTAGTAGTTCATATGACCCATCCATTTTATACATGGGCCTGTAGTCTAACATGTTTTACCAGCCGCTCTGAAAAACATTTTTGATTTACGAGGTTTCGAAAATCGTCAAAAAAAAATCGAGTACCCATACAAAAAGACCAAGCAAGTTACGTGGTGGTCTTTGTGTAAAAGTTGATTTTTTTTTGCGAATTGACAACATTTAATTTTTTTCATGTACTGTTTTTATTTACTAATACGAAAGATTTTGAAAAACTAAAACATACGTATTTTTTCTTTTTTGTTAATTTTCTTTCCTTTTCGTAAAATAAATTATTTAAAAACGTCTTATTCTAAAAGAGCGTAAGTCAATGTCATGGGATGAACGAACATTTTATCTTTGCTATTTTAAAAAATAAACTTGAATGACGGAAGTTCACATAAATGTTGCCAGGAGACTCTAGGGTAAATTGATGAAAAATGTTGTCCAAGTACCTAAAGTGCCACTTAAGTACCCAGTTCGTACTTTAAACTTACGTAAATAATGTTTTAGTAAGATTTCATAAAGCTATAAAATTCAATCTGGTACATCAACTGAGTTATAATTTTTTTGCAATATTTAAAATCATGAATTTTCCCCGATTGGCCCTGAGTTTTGCCAATCCGGCAACACTGTATGATAAATGTACACACACATGCACAGTTTTCTGTCAGTTTGACAAGAAATTGTGTCAAACTTGCGTTTCTTTTTTTTAATTCACGATGGCAAAAGCGAGACCAAGACTGACTGTGTGTAGATCCGACGAGCATTGAATTTAGAAACTTTTCTAAATATCTTTTTATTTACTGAATGAAAAAAATTAAAAACATTTTTTCTGAGTTAATTTAGCGAAAATCTCGAATACCTTATAAAAAATTAAATGTTGTCAATTTCGAACAGCTATTGAACAAATATGTTGTTCAAAATTTTTCTAGTACCTAAACGTGGTTGAAAGGATGTAGATGACATCCTTTTTCACAAGTTCACAGATACACCCTGTATAGGGACAGAACTCAAAAGCGACACAATTTTTATTTTTTGGCGTAGTATAGTAGAAATGTAGCAGCAGGGGGGGGGGGGTCCACCGAAACCAGTAAAATTTGGAAAGTGGTCCACGAGAAAAAAAAGTTTGGGAACCTCTGGTTTAGACTATGAAATTACGCAGGAACAAGGCAAGTAGTCGCGCGGGATACAAGTTTATCTCCGGTTGTGTACGGAGTTAGCGCGAACCGCAAGTTCCGCATAATGTTACTAAATGTCTACTTAGTTCCACCGTTTTCTATGTTAACTACCCTTATACCCCTTTTCCAACCGGTTAAGAGGAAGGTAATGTTTTTATATATTAGCGCGGTATATTGGCTCCACTTGTCACATACACGGTACACTGCCATGGCAACGGATGCGGTATCAAAGATACCAAGGTCCTTTCCATTGGCATCGTCATACCGGCCCGCGAACTGAGCCCTGTAGATACTTCTTCGCACTTCTCTTGAAGGAACCAAGGTTAACTTTGTTCTGACTAACCATTATTTTAATAAAAAATATGAGGCATATTTTATGTACATGAAACTTCTTATTTGAAGCAATAGTTTAGCCCATATTAAAATACCTGAAAAGAATGAATCCCGAGCCAAAACTAACGTAATAAAATAAATAAAATTCGAACCTACTGGCCAAGAAAATTATTAAGAAGATCCTTTAATTTAATCTACGCACGTGTTTTAATCTAAGTAGTGCCAAGCTTATCGTTATTAAAGATAATCTCATTTGATGTCGTTCAGGTAATCGCATATAAATTAGATATTATGTATAACAACGCTTAAGCCTTCGCTTTACGCTAACCCAATGAAAACATTGAAAAAACCGGCCAAGAGCGTGTCGGACACGCCCATGAAAGGGTTCCGTAGCTGAAAGATGGCCCGACCGCCTAAGACACCATTTAGTAAGGGCAACTGCACGTCATAAGTTGGTCGAGTTGTATAAAAATAACTATGTATGATACAGAGTTCGCTATAGTTTTCGTTGAAAGTACTTACTTGGAGGTATACAGGACATTTTTTTCAGAGTTATTGTAATAGTATTTCAAAAGTTAAGGGGGGGGGGGACGCTCTAATTTTAACTTTGTATTAATATATCTCGAGACTGGGGTGTTTGATCCACATGGTTTCAAGGCAAGTTTTATTGTATTTAAAAATACCTTTTTAACGATACCCCATATGTTGGGGTTAGTCGAATTTTTTTTTTCGAATTTACTATTCGCTGTATGGGAGGGGGGTAAAAATAATTATTTTTCGATTATTTTAAAAACCAATTCTTGAATTATCACTATACATCTCTCCACCAATTTTCGTGGCAATCGGTTCAGAAACGGCGGAGAACGAGGCAGGACAGACAGACAGACATGACGAAACTATAAGGGTTCCGTTTTTTGCCATTTGGCTACGGAACCCTAAAAAGGTAAATACCTACGTGTTATCTAAACTAATATATAAAGCTGAAGAGTTTGATTGTTTGTTTGAACGCGCTAATACCAGGAACTACATTTTTTGTGTTAGGTAGTCCATTTGACGAGGAAGGCTTTAGGCTATTTTCATAAATTTTTTCAACCATCATTTTTTTTATTACTTGTGGAATTATTCTTCTTTTTGCAAATAAAATGTTAAGGTTTGAAATCCGTTTCAACAATATGAAGCAATTGTAATTCCAGCCTCTTCGTTCGATTAACCCAATAAAAAATACCACTTTGTCTAGTATGAGTATCTAGAAAATAAATTTTATCTGTCTCAAATTCTCAATAGGCCACGCTTATATTTGGTTCACCACGGGGAGCCTTTATCGTATCTCCCAGTAACATCACGTTCCGGGATGAAAAATATTTTGTATTTTTCTTTAGATGGAACACTATTTGGAACGAAAATTTCTTTTTATACAGTGTAGAGATAAAACTAAATGTATCTGCCATTAAAAAGACTATGCTCAAAAAACAATTTTAGGAAACCATATATGACGATCCGCTTAGTGTTAGTCAGGAGTTGAATATTGGACCAAGAGATCGCGGGTTCAATCCCCGCACAGGACAAACATTTGTATGTGCGTATGAACATGCCTTTTTGTCTCGGTCTGGGTGGTATATTTGTAATACCACTGTTGATTCTGATATCTGAAACATAAGTGCTTAATTGCTTATGCTACTTAACAAAGAGTCAGATAAATGTATGTACGTGATGTGTGATATTGATATCCATTTCAATTATGTATATGATTACCCGTCTAGTTTACTAAAAAATTAATGTTTAAAAAGTTTGTTTGTTTAATAACAGAACATTTAAGTAATTGCCAACATTATCACAATCAACACAACAAATAAACATTTCAAGCATGGCCAACTCCCGGGTTAATCGGTATTTCTGCCCCGTGATGTGATCGAGGCCATCGAAAAGCCCTCTGTTTCAGCGCAAATCCCCTGTTGGGGATAGCGGTAATTTACTCAAATAAATCTTAGTCTGATGTAGCAGATTTGTTTTACCGATCGACAGTTGATTTATTTATGCCTTCACCAGCCTTATACTAAGCGACGACAAGACTAATTTGCACAATGAGGGTTCGCGTAATTAGATCGCAATCTTAATTAGTAAATAACATGTTCATTTTGTTATTTTTTCTAGCTTTTCCCCCATCAGAACAGGGAAACGCTTGATAGCAGCAATGACATTCGTATAACTGCTTTTATACTTGCAAAACTCTTATCTCTGTTACCTATTGTACTCACGGGAACTGTAATCAGAATATCGTGCAGGTTATTTTGTGCCAAACTAGGTAAGTTAATTTTAACATACTAATATTTTAATGTGAAAGTTTGATTGTTGGGATGTTTGTCCGTCAATAACCCTGCAACTACAGAACGGATTTTGATGTTTGGTATATAGGCAGGGTGGCTGACTTAGGCGATAGAATAGTTTATATCCCGATTTAATGCTCCCATGGTATATTACAGTAGCTATATTTTTTTTATAATTTTGTCAACTTAATATGACGCGGGGTAAATTCTTTCCCTCTTCTTTATTTATCAACGTTGTTCTTGTTAACTTTATATGCAAATAATTATTGTCTATTGATACAGTTATGATAGTTGTTGTCTTTGTCACATGTGTGTTTTCTATTGTTTTAGAATAAAGTTCTGTTCTGTCCGAATCTCTTTTGTCGTTTCATTATAGTCCTTCTGATCTAACACTCCCACACATTGATCGTTTACAGTTTTTGTATCATATACGCAACATGTACTAGTATACGAACAAAAATACTTCGGTAAACGAGCTCCGATAAACCAAACGCTGGAGATATCCGAACCGTTATAAATAACTGAATGGATCTGTTTTCCTTTACCGTATTTTTTTAAAGATGTTTGTAGATGGATAGAAACGTAAAATCACTCTAGGGACCAGTTACGGGAAAAAACAAGAATGTTTTTATTGAACCGCGATCCCAAACTCCAATTTAGTGGACAACGAAAACGTTTTATAAAAAGCAACTAGGTTTATTTAATGTTTTGCAACCAAAAGTTTTTATTGACATTTTAAGTCGACACTTGTATTCAATTAAGTTCGAAATCAGATTTTGTTTAATTTTCTTTGATAAATAAAAAAAAAATCAATAAAGTACATTTTCTTTGCGTCAAAGATGAAATAAGTACATAGTGGTAACTAATTTTCAAATCCGGTGCTGTTTACTCTTTAATAGTTAGGTAAAATCTTCACAATATTTTGTCCAACTTGTACTTTTTAGTATGTAGGTATATACTTCCCAATATTCAGAAGTAATCGAAATCTTTATTGACTTAATAAACCAGCGTGAATAAACTTTGTTCAGATATTACTTTGCAGACCGATCTGGATAATCTGATGTCTGCCAGGAAGACAAGTTGGCTCGTTAATCAAATAACTTGGTTATTTACTTTACAGCCTATCTGTTAGGACACAGATGTTTAAACACGGATGTAGTTATTTGATCACTTGATTGAGATAATCCAAATTATGGTATGGAATTATTTCTGTATTTTATCGCGAGTTCGCTAAGAATTAATAATCTAAAATAATCCTCACTAATATCATAAATCGGAAAGTGAGTTTATTTGTTTGTTCCGTTTTCACGTCGTAACTACTGAACCGATTGCTTTGAAATTACAGACGTAAACTTTTTATCCCGGAAAAAATGGTAGTCCCGAGGGAAAACAAAAATATGGATTTGGAATATAACCGAATTCCAAGCGGATGAAGCCGTGGGCGGAAAACTAGTCCATTATAAAAGATTAAATGGCTTACTAGCTCATATATATGAGAATGTATTTTTGAGTTACAAAAAAAAATGTTTCTGTTTATTAAAAAAAATTTAATAAACAGAAAGTAATTCTTCTTTTTCTCTTTGAAAAAGAAGAAAGTAATTGTTTTACACGAATATTATTAATTCTGCCATATAACTTGTTCCTTATTTTATTTGTACAGCCCTGCACGTATATAGTACAAGTTAATATTTATTTTGTTATTTTGTCTTGGAGTAATCAAACGCGATTGACCATAACCGCGGCAGGTAATCTCTAAGTGACGACCATAATATTCGCGGAGGGTAGTTAAATTTCGATCAAATTGATAACTCATCCGTTACAAGTAACTTACTACTAAACTTTTATAAATAAAATTCAAGTCACGTATTTTGCTTAGATAAGATCACATGTATATTATTAAAAAATCTCAAAAGCTTTTTAGTTCGTTAAAATTTTCTTGCCATATAATAATGAAACAGCTACATATTGATAATCATCATCCCATTAACGTCCCCACTGCCCAGTCACGAACTTTACCTTTGGATGAATAGGGATATCGGGCCTTAAACTACTTAGGTATATATTTAGGGTTCCGTAGCCAAAATGGCAAAAAAACGGAACCCTTATAGATTCGTCATGTCTGTCTGTCTGTCTGTCTGTCTGTCCGCCAGTCTGTCACAGTTACTTTTTTCCGAAACTATAAGTACTATACTATTGGAACTTGGTGAGTAGATGTATTCTGTGAACCGCAACAAGGTTTTCACACGAAAACAGAAAAAAAAAATAAAAAATGGGGGGTCCCCATATTTAGAACTGAAACTGAAAATATTTTTTTTCATTGAACATATACGTGTGGGGTATCTATGGATAGGTCTTTAAAAAATATATTGAGGTTTCTAAGCTCATTTTTTTCTTAAGTGAATACTTTGCGTGACAGACTCTTCCAAAGTGGAAAAAAGTGTGTCCCCCCCCCTCTAACTTCTAAAGTAAGAAGATGATAAATCTGAAATAAATATATAATGTACATTACCATAAAAACTACCAACGAAAATTGGTTCGAACGAAATCTATTCAGTAGTTTTTTTAATACGTCAAAAATAGAATTTGTACGGAACCCTCAGTGCGGGAGTCCGACTCGCACTTGGCCATTTTTTTTTATCTGAAGATCTTCTAATAACACATATAAATGGTCCATCACTTTTTAAATTCCGACAGTCACATCTTTATTACGATAAATGTCAAATAAATTCGATTTAGATGTATGAGACGTCAATTGAAATGAGGACGAGGTAATCCGGTCAACTGTCATAACCGTCGTTGACAAGACGGATAACGACGGTTTCAGTGATTTCTGACATACGTCTTAAGAATTACCCTTCCAACTGTTACTGCGACAACCCTTTGTTTTAGACAGACGTTCACTTACTTACTTACTGGTGCGGCTCAGCCGATTCACAATTAAATTCAATCTTATTTGGCAAAGACGCAGTTGAATAAACCTTTTTTATTATATCAGAAAAACCACAACAAAGTTATATTATTATGCTTTCCTGGCAAGATGTAATTTCACACAGTTTATCTAAAAATTTGGAAAAACGAATAAATTTGTCCCGGTACCTCGCAACCGAAGTCTCAATATAGAATAGTGCTATACAGTTGGTAGTCAAATTAAATGATCTTCCTAATTTATAATTTAATTTTCAAGATGGGTAAAATGAACACTTTGCGCCCACTGCTAATCACTAGAACTCTAGAACGCTTCATAGAAAGCTTATAATACCCTGTGGGAAGACTTTGAATAGTCTGATACTTAGCTTTGCCGCTTTTATTACACGAAAGTCAAGATAACAGTCTGTTGTAGTAGAAAATATGCTGTAAAATTCAAAATGCACAGCAACTTTACGTACAAGAAATTCGAGTTTGTCTTTATTTTGACAAAATACGAGCTCAATTTTTGATGCGCAGGCTGAAATGCCGCGAAGCGAACGATTTCTAGTAAAGTCTGCGATAAGTCAGACTCGTAATCTATACTTATAATAAATCTGTAGAGAGGTCAATTCTGTACATTAAATATATTTTCAAAATAACTATCAGGGGGTGATAAGTGATCGATACTGATGCCAAAAATGCAATCAGTAAAAATTTTGTCTGTCTGTCTGTCTGTCTGTCTGTCTGTCTGTCTGTCTGTATGTTCCTTATAGAAACAAAAACTACTGTACGGATTTTGACGAAACTTGGTACAATTATTCTTTATACTTCTGGGCATATTATAGGATACTTTTCATCACGCTACAATAAATTGGAGCAGAGTAGGGAAGGGAAATATTGGGAAAACGGGTCGCGTGTGCAGCTTTAATGGTTAAAGTTACATAAAAATCATGTATGACGGAAATATTGTTCATAAAATTGCCTAAAAAATATCCCTTGACAGTATATGTCTATCTTTCATGGTTGACTCACAATAACACGTGTAACTCCTGATCCAGATTGGTTTGAACGCGCTAATCTCAGCAACAACTGGTTCGAATTGAAAAAATCGTTTGTATTGGAAAGTCCTTTTACATACTATTTGTCGAGGAAGACTTTAAGCAATCTATAATATGAAATATATTATCAGTGTATATTGAATTGAGCTGTATTTTTACATGTTCTCGGAGACTTGTTATAGAAATGAATTTTAACCGAGAAGAAAGCGACGTATTTAGTGCGATTGTTTTTTATTTATGCAGTTTTATACTATTTTGCGTATGAACATGTCTGTATATTTTTGGTTACAACATATTTTAATAGAAGTTGATTTAAAGCTATATATAAAGGTCTATAAAATGAGTAAGTATGATGAAAGTTGATCCTGCGTTTGTGGTCTTCACAACTGAGCCTTTCCTTCGAACTAAAATGTTTTGCTATTATCCCTGTGCTAAACATTTCAATTCTATTTTCAACTCAAGCTGCAAGTTTTATTCCATTCATAAGGGTCGCAAATCTTGAATAAGCGCTCAGCCACTTAGCATAATACCCTGCCAAGTGGAAGGTTTAAGTATAAATCTAATAATACTCGTCCATCTCTTTGTTAACTGGCATCAAAAGATAAAACTTCCATGAAACAAAAATTCCGAACTTTTATCATTTTACGAATAATTTTAACAATGGTCCGACATATTTAGAAAAGAAAAGTCATGTTCTTTTGGTTCTTACACACTAAAACAAGGAAGGAACAGAGAGGTGCGTAAAAAAGTCGAAAATGTGTAACATAACCAATTAATTCTGATAAATAATGATTCAGTTCCGTTTTTAGGGTTCCGTAGCCAAATGGCAAAAAACGGAACCCTTATAGTTTCGTCATGTCTGTCTGTCTGTCTGTCTGTCTGTCCTGGCTCGTTCTCCGCCGTTTCTGAACCGATTGCCACGAAAATTGGTGGAGAGATGTATAGTGATAATTCAAGAATTGGTTTTTAAAATAATCGAAAAACAATTATTTCTACCCCCCCTACCATACAGCGAAAAGTAAATTCGAAAAAAAAAATTGACTTACCCCATCGTGTGGGGTATCGTTAAAAAGGTATTTTTATATACAATAAAACTTGCCTTGAAACTATGTGGATCAAACTCCCCAGTCTCGAGATATATTAATACAAAGTTAAAATTAGAGCGTCCCCCCCCACTTAACTTTTGAAATACTAATACAATAATTTTGAAAAAAATGTCCTGTATACCTCCAAGTAAGTATGTACTTTCAACGAAAACTATAGCGAACTCTGTATCATACATAGTTATTTTTATACAACTCGACCAACTTATGACGTGCAGTTGCCCTTACTAAATGGTGTCTTAAGCGGTCGGGCCATCTTTTAGCTACGGAACCCTTTCATGGGCGTGTCCGACACGCTCTTGGCCGGTTTTTTTTTTTCATACGTAAACTCATTTATTACGATCATTAACAAAAATTAAATTAACTGAAATATTATCTACCTTGTGCTTTTCTAACAACCGTAAATCAACGTCGAAAAGTTATCTTCAAACTAGGTCAAAGAGCCTGCGTTGCCGAGTCTGCTTTACCGCGTATTTACAAATCACATGTCCATTCGCAGTGAAACACAACTCCTCGAACCTAACGCAGAAATGTGTTCCCAGGACAGCGAGTGTTGTGTCTCGGAAAATATCAAATGACGTCCATTATCGTAGATCTATAGACAAAGTTCCTGCGCTACGGGATCTTATGCAGACTTTGCTTTTGTAAAGTGCCGGGAAAACATTGGCTCTGGTCCTTTTCCCCACTTGATAACAAAGGTCGTGTTTACAGATCCACCCGTATATTTTGTGTCGAACGTTTGTTTTGAGAAGTGTGTGGAATTGTATTTTTTGTGACGGGGATAAGCAAATTCGCTGGTAAAAATAATTATTTATCTATGCGCGTGCTCGGTAACATAAAATGATTCCCCATTGTGAAATGAAATATTGTTAACATTGCTTAAACTTGTCTGATCTTGGTCTTTACAAAATATTTTGCTCGAGCCACAGGCTTCTAACTGATATTATTTTTGATTTTGTCTTTGTTACAAATAATATTTTTTTATTTTTAAATGCGCTTATTTTTGGCAACGAGGCAGTGAAATAACAACATAATATTCTCACGTTCTAGTCTTGTGGAAAATCTTAGGAAAGATGAAATTGGAAAGGTAATATTCGATATATAAGATTTTAAAGGAATATTCGTCCTGAAATCCCTGTTCAAATAGAAGGCGACACATACCGCCAGGCAATTTCAAATGGTTTAGCTTTCGACACTCGATAACAGCAGAGGTTTAACACCCCATAATGGCCAGCTGAGCAGTAAAAATATAAAATATTCATGCCTCTTCAATTGATTTTATTCAATGAATACAAAATGAACGGCCTTAATAGGAACACCATAATGCTTAGAGCATATTGGTTTAAACTTCGTCACACAAATTTATTTGCAGCATACCTCAATGTTTGCAGCAGGGTTGACCGACTCTCTTTAATTAGGAGGAGTTTTAATTTAAAAACTACATAATATTTTATCAAATAAGACCTTTTGTAAACAAGTGTTTGCAATCAAATGTTTGATATAGACTTTAATTCAAATTTTGGATTAGTAGAAGGCGTAATTTTTACTTTTAATGAGGGAGGCGAACGCAGAAGGCCACCTGATGGTAAATGATCACCACATCCTATGGACATGAAGTAAAAAATGTTTTATTCATGCTTTACGCAAATCTTGTCAAAACAAAAGAAGGATACTGTCACATCTTTAACTTAAAAAAAATAGTTTTACAACATCTTTGGATCCATTTAAATAATGTTAATAGATCAGGAATTCCGTTTTATAAATAATAATATCTTCTGTTGCATTGCATCGCGTAACTAAGGGTGCCTTAATTCCTCATCTTCAAAGGCTTAAAGTATTTGCCTGGTATTGCAGATGTCTATAGCCAGGGATGGTCACTAAACTTCAGTTGGAATGCTTATTCATCCTGCCTTCTGTCTCATAAAAAGGAAGGTATGCCTTCAGTAAAACTTTCCCGAGACATTTTTCGCAGAAGGGAGCAAACTATTTCGCACGGGACACCTATTCAGCACTACATTTCACTTTACCTTACCTCGTAAACTAGACAGCTAAATCACTTAACCGTGAATGAGCTCTTAAATGAAGCAAGGTTTTTCCTTAAAAAATATAAAATAAAAAGTAGGAAAGCTGTTTTTGTAAGGCCGTGAATAAATAACCTAGCACACGGTGATAATTAAGCCCGGATGTATGAAAAATCTTCAGCGTTATCTTATAAGCTTGGTCGTCCAAGCAATTGTGGTCTCTACCGCTTGAAGAATAGAAGTAATCCGCGAATTTTTCTTAGCTTGCCCACTTACTGCAATTTCCGAGGATTATCAGGGAAAATAAATTGGGCAAACAGAACAATTTATCGCTCTGCTTAATCCCTGTTGACACGCACTTTACGCACCTTAGTTTGATCGAGGCTTAATTCCTACAGATACCTATGTAGGTTGTTAGGCATTGTTTTTGCTGATTCGGGGGAGTAATAGCTATTACGTAACGTGACAGCTGGTCAGCGGTCAAAATGTATATTTCTACCCGGGACGGATTGTATGTGTTAAGATTTTTCTGTTAGGAAGTATTGAGCTATGGGTCCGAATCGAAAAATAATAAGCATGCAGTAACAAACCCATTAAGAAAACTACATACTGTGGCATTTTTGCTATTTGTAAGGAGAAGGGACTATTCCAACTAATATTATAAATGCGAAAGTAACTCTGTCTGTCTGTCTGTCTGTCTGTCTGTTACGCTTTCCCGCTTAAACCTCGCAACCGATTTTGATTAAATTTGGTACAGACAATCTTTAGACCCTGAAACAGAACATAGGCTACTTTTTATTTCGAAAAAAAGAAATCCACGCGGACGGAGTCGCGGGCGGCCGCTATTTCATATAATTAAATCAAAATCTGTTTGGTGCTCGCTATTTTCTTAATCCTATTTTAAATTTTGTCAAATAACATCATTTATTTTCTTTTCATCGGAATTAAAATCAGTAGAAGTTGTTCGTAAAAAGTTCTTTTCGATAATAAAAGCAATTAATTGGCAAGCCATCCCTTAATTAGACTGCCAAGTTGCTTGGCCACTTGATTGATAGCAAGTCGTGCTAGCCCCAACGTCTCTGAAAGGCGATTCAATCATTCACGGACTTCTTATAAATTACGGCAGTTATCATGAAAACGTTTGAAAATTCTTTGTAGAATATAATGGTCATTTCTTTTAACAATACGCATCTCAATTGACTATTATTTTACTTAAAAAATCGTATGTAAGAGTGGTAGCCATTAGATACTCGATACTTACGAAATTGTGATTCGCTTTGATCACAGAAGACATTCTATTGCTCTCATATGCTCGCTATCTGTGAATAGGTACATGTAGGTAATCGAACAATGCAAAATACTTTAATCGCCTCTTTTTTTTAAATAATTAAAACCTATCAGTTTTATTGAGCCCATTGAATGGTTGCTTGATAAAGACATTTTATGCGCATCTGTGCAAATAATTCTGCAAGAAAGCAATTTGTTGTTTTCATTAAATGTGTGTGTACTTCATCATGCTATAGTAGGTCAGTTAACTAATTGTTGTGTAGGGAGTTTCCATAATTGGAAACTGTCTCACATGACGAGGTGGCCGAGAGGTTAAGGCGTTGGACTGCTAATCCAATGTGCTCTGCACGCGTGGGTTCGAATCCCATCCTCGTCGCGTCTTTTTTGAAGTGCATAATATGCAATGACTTTATTATTATTTATCAATATATACTAATATATAAAGCTGAAGAGTTTGTTTGTTTGTTTGTTTGTTTGAACGCGCTAATCTCAGGCACGACTGGACTGATTTGATTTTTTTTGGGTTGGATAGTTCATTTGACGATGAAGGCTTTAGTTAGGCTATTGGAAATCGAAATCCACGCGGACGGAGTCGCGGGCGGCCGCTAGTAATTTAATATAATTTTAAAAGTATCGTTCTTATTTTTACAGACAAGCAAACAGTTTTTTGTGATAAATTATCTGTAGATAAGATAAGATAGCAGTTAATAGGTATGTTATCAATTATTACTTAATTTTTACAACAAATGCATACCTAATGTTAAACTTTTTAAACCACTGAATGATTAGAAGTAAGTACCCTAACATTCTTTGTTATTAATTTTATATTATTTTGTACTTTCATGTAAAATATTTACTTGGACTGTTTATGTCATATACCCAAACATTTTTAGCGTTGGGCACACCATTTGATGCACTAAAAGTTGAACTAAGAAAACAAATAATGGAAAAAACTGTTTCGTGAAGATAATCAAATTATCTTTACTCTGAACATGCCAATGCTAGACTATCACAACAAAACAAATCGAACAATATAGAATGGAATTCGAAAATTCGAGAAACTCATTGCTTCGAAGTGGAAGCCCGGTTCGATGCATTTGAAATCGTCCAATCAACTCCGGCTTATAGCTGCAGTGAATGCACTCGACTTATGCGTTCGTCATCGACGGAAGAATTTTATAGCTGACAACGAAGCGCGATGATATTAAAATCAATATACAGCTAGACATATTTCATACTGCGACCCGCCCCAGCTTCGCACTAGTGCAACTTAAATTATCAGTGATTGATTATCAACTGTATTATGCAAGCATTTAACCTTACTCTTGAATCACTTTATCTGATTAAAAAACCACATGAAACTCGGTTGCATAGTTTTAAAGATTAAATCATAAAAGGACAGAGAGAAAAAGCGACTTTGCTTTATACTATTTAGTACCTACTCGTAATACGTAGCGGTATGGTGTATTAGGTTTTGTTTTTTAAAAGCGTAAGAAGAGAAGACAGGGAGGAATGGTGGAAATTTAACAAACAAGGGCAGAAAAGTAGATGCTAAAACGTACTTTGCTGAGATACAACTACAGCTGAGGTACTTTGACGAGCTACCAATCGTTTATATAAAAAGATGAAATATTATTTATTTTATGTTTTAAAATATTCAGAACCGTGAAATTAAGCTGCTGGGCTGAGTGGAGAGCCCTAGGAGAGGCCTATGTCCAGCAGTGGACTGCGATAGGCTGTTGAAGATGATGATGAGAACCGTGAAATTAAACATACATACATTTAAATGGGATCACGGCAAATGGAGCAGTGTTTGATACAATGTCGAATTTGTTCAATAAAGGTTTTACAAACTGGGAAGTTTATAGTACTTTTATTCTACCACATTGAATCCTTGTGACAACCATATAAACTTTTTGAATTTGTCACGGTGGGAAAATCTCATATGCGCAAACTCAGAGAGTAAAACATTTTCCTGGAAAAACTCGACCGACATCCGAACTAAAAAAACATTCATGTCAATGTGATCCGACATACTCGTATTTCAACGCATTCACTGCGTTTTGATACTGTGAAACTATTCGTTTTGAATTTGTTTAAACAATCGAGGCAGAAAGTAATTTTTAAAAATAAAAATATTAGTTCCAATTGATTAAATATTTTGAGGCTCTCAATATTAAACGATTTGTTGGATATAAAATGTTACGTTATTTTTACGCACAAATTACAAATCGTCAAATTTAACTAACAATATAAAAATGTTAAAAATATATTTAAAATAGTAGAAGATTAAAAAATAAGTTACTTCATAGTTTGTTTTGGCCTACTCGTACATATAAAAAATGTTAAAGTCAACTGTAAAACAAAATGCCGTGTTAACGGGCATTTTTAAATACATTGGTTGAAATTCCTCGGAAACAAAGTGGGTGCTTGCAAACTACTTGACCTAGATTCTGAAAGTTTAACTTAAGTTATCCAATCTCGCGGTTGGAAATGTGTGTTTAAGGGTAAAATCCTTTTGTTTATTTTTTACTCCACATGTTAACATTCCAAGCTGCGAATCTCTTCTTCCTTTTTTCGTTTTATGTAATCTTTCGATTTCCAGAGGAATAATTACATTTATATTGCCATTAGTTTCTCTACCTAATTATATATTTATTTACGTTTCTGTGGTCCTACTGTTGTTATCATTGCGTATCTATATATTTATTAAACCTGCTTGTCAAGATTTATTTACAGTAAGTCCAAGGTATACAACTAATAAATATTTTTATATAAATATTTTCCGTAATCATGCTAACACGAAAAAAAATGATTTTCCGAATAAATATATTTTCCACCCATGTTTCGGAACAGAAAACCGTGAAAATCCTTTCCGGCTTAAGATCAAAGGGTAACTTTTATTCGCAGTGGTGAAAAAATTGTTCGCCTTGAATGAACCGGTGCGTATTATGGACGAATCGGGTATTTATTTAATCCGAAGAACACTGCGTTCCCTACCAATAGATAGAGAGATTGATTTACAAATTTTATTGCCCTATTCCAACGTTTTATTTATTACCGTGGATTGTTTTTCTTTGCAGGATCTTTAGTCTTAGAAACAATTGTTTTCACGAAGCCTTTGTTCAGAAGACAAATCGTTGCTTTTGTGTTTTAAAATAAACACCAAACTTCTAGGTTGAATACACTTCGATCAATTTCTACAATACATAATGTTATTGACATTAATATGATTTGTTTAGATATGTACCTGTTCATTCAAAGGACAGGGAATATCACTCATTTTTATTTCAACAGCCTTACTGTCATTACTCAACGGATAATTTTCTTTTTCAGAAATTCAGACAAAAACATTCAAACTTCTTAATTATTCTCGTATAATGTCAGCCCGTGCCTGCTCATTACAGTGCAAATACTTTCTTTTTTTCTGGTTTCCGCGTTGTTTCAACTAGATTAAATATAATATTATCTTTTTAATAAGAGCCCCGTGCAATGGTGCGCCAATGGTCCCCAAGGAAAATAAAAGACGCTTGAATTAAGTACTTATAACACAATTATTTCCCAAGAAAAAGAAAATAAGCTAACAAAAATGTAACAATGAACAGGGTGAGAAACATACAAAAAGGAACCGATGGAACGCAGATGTACCTTTGCGAGATTAATGATCAACTTTTGCCTCTAGATTATTTTCCTTACATTACATCAGGCTGTGTCATTTCGATGGTAAGGTTATTATTGTTATCTAAATGACGAACACGGTTCTAATGTTTATTATCTATGTATTAGTCTTTCTAGCGGATTTGTATAATTTTAATGTTTTACGAATCATTATGATTATGGACGTCAAAGCCGTGTAGTAGTCATATTTTATCGACCGCCGATTAGCGTGTTTTCCAAGGATTATGATCCTGATATACACTAGTAAACTTCTTTTTCAGAAATACAAATAAAAATTACTATCCAAATATAATTTTGACTCATGAAACGAGGACAAATCTGATAAATGTCGTAATTTTGTAATTTACCTACGTGAGAGAAGTCCTGAATTAAAAATCAAGTTCTTAAATATTTCAATAAGGCTAATAGTACTTGACGTCTTTGTGTTTGACCTGCTTAATCGGGGAGCGTGTTTCTTAGCTCTTCGTAAATTTTATTCGCATAAATTGTTTCGCCAATCTGGGTATCAAAATTTCGAGGAGGCGTCGGAAGAAAATACTCCCGGGCCTTAGTTGCGGTCAGAGGTATTTCAACAAGAGTTTAGGATGCTTTCACGCCATGTTTAATTTGTGTCACGAAATAAAACGAACAAAAATTAACTACAGTTACAGTTTGAAATGGTCTGCAATTAATTTAGTTGCTTTATCAAGGTTGTACAATAAGTGTTCTGAATTTGTTTGACAAACAAAATTAATGTTGTAATTGCATCATAACGAAATTCTGATAATAAAAAATACCTAAGTTATATTTTATAGCAAATAAAAACAGCTCTTCTTCTAACAACTTCAACCAATTGTAATCGAACTTAAGAAGTATGAATTAAGTTTGGTTATAAGGCAAAAGGATGCGTTATGAACGATAACAAAACATATTAGGTCAAGGGTTGCTCCAATTGCAAAAAGATGTAACAAAAAGCGAAATGAAATCCCCCGTTTCGATTCCTATCGCGGATGTTGCTTTCCCTTTTGTAATTACACGAGGCTCTGAATACGAAAAATATAGCCGCCCTCTTAATACTCGTAGACAAACGACGTACAATATAACGAATCCTTACTAGAAAGAATTTAATAAACCATTCTAAGGATATCACACTGTTACTGCAACAAATGATAAGCTGTCACAGTGAAGTAAGTACGGTAAGATATTGCCTATTAAAGTTAATGTTTGTATTCTCCAATCTAAATTGGCTTCAACAACGTGGTTCTCGGAATGAAGAAAATTACGGAGGCAAAAGAGACAGGGCACGTCCGCTGTAAGATCGTTATCAGCCTACGAGTATCTTGGCTTAGGGTAATCCTCTGCCAACGTGAATTACAAAACCCAATCTTCAGCTACAAACAATCGTTTAACTTCCACAAAAATATAAATACGGCGCACCGTACTTCTGAACACGTTATTCGTCAACATTTGACGCGGAGAACCAATTGAACTTAATTAAAAAATGTAATAAAAAACTACGTATTTTCATTTAAATTTATAATATTTTGGTTTTTTGCGGTTTTTGTGTACGTTTTGTTATGCGTTTTAATGGTTTACGTCTACCTTTATTCGAGACATTTATGGCTCATTTACACTACAGAACTATTTTTGGAAACAATTAGTTTAAATTATGGTTTTCTGTTGCTATAATTTACAAAATACTATTGGGACTTTAACATTAAACTATTGATCTGGCTGGTAATATATACGAACTAGCGGCCGCCCGCGTCTCCGTCCGCGTGGATTTCGATTTCCAATATCCTATGTATTATTCTGATGTATAAGCTATATTGTGGTAAAGTTTCATTCAAATCCATTCAGTAGTTTTTACGTGAAAGAGTAACAAACATCCATACATCCATACATCCACACATACAAAATTTCGCCTTTATAATAGTAGTAGGATTATTCGTTTAATTGAATAAAACTGTAAAGCCTACCTTACTAAACTTAAACTAAACGAATCCAGTATTCCTTCCCGTTCTAGTTGAAGGCAAAGTTTTATTAATAAAACTATTGTTAAAGTCCCAGTCGGACCATTATAATAGACAGTACTTTTTGATTGCATACCAGCTGTGAAAAGTTTTCAAAGATTTAATCCAGTAATTAAATGCAAAGGTCTTGTAAAATTACTTCAAAGAACGCTGATGCTTTGTCGGTAGATTAAATTGTAAGTATAACTTGTAGTTAAAAATTCTTATACTCTCTATTGATTACATTTTCTTATAAATGCAAAAAAAATAAGTTAAGGGAAGGTAATATTTTCAAATAGAAAAAATCGATATTTCCTTTTAATCAAACGGTTATTTTATTTAGTAGGTTTGCTTTTCTAAAAATTTTTACCTTCTTCACCGGCCGGCCGGCCTCAATACATAAAATAAACGATAAACGACAATGAAGAATCCTGCACAAATGCCAAAAAGTTTTACTTTTAACGTGCGTTCGTGCAATAGATAATTATGATCGATGAGGCTATTCCTTCAAGCGTTGTGTAAAATAATTAATAAATATGTATATATTAAGTTTCTCAGAAACTTTGATATTTTAAACCCGATAATCTTTATTTTCATCGGATTAAGATATATTGACACAATAACTTGAGAGTGCGTTGCGTAAGACTCAAACATGCAATACAGAAGCAATGAAAGTAAGCGACCTTTTAGCGCCAAAACTTTTAGTAAAAGCAGTCAAACTCGACCCAATACAATATGTTATAGTTATCGAGTATAATGCATTTTACCGTATAAATTCGCGCACAAATTGAGACATTTCATCAGTTCAAGCTTGCATTTGTCTTGATACACACTCGACAATCAAAAAAAGTACCACAACAATGTCGCTCAAAGTAAGTTTAAGATTAATATATTTTAACTATTACTACATAATAGTCAGAAATATTTTATTCAAATAAATCTTTAGCTTTACATTGGTTTGAAAATTAACAATTGACATCAGTTTTAATTAAGTTAAGAAGAAAGTTCTAATTAATTGTGCTCTCGCAATCGTTTTGACTGACTTAAAATAGGTCAAGGTGCTTCTCTGACACCGTCATGGATAACAATTTTGTATTTAACTAGCGGGCGCCCGCGACTTCGTCCGCGTGGATTTTGGTTTCTATATCAACTTTTTTTCCCGTTAGGGGTGGATTTTTGAAATAATCTTTGAAAGGGGATGCCTACGTCATATTATCTTTATGAATGCAAAGTCTCAGCACGATTGGTTTAAAATTGACAAAGTTTCATACTAAAGTTCATCCCCTATTTTACCTCCTTGGAGGTTAGAATTTATCAATATGATTGCTTAGGCGATGCCTACGTCAAAGTAGCTTTATGTATGCAAAATATTAGCCCGATAGGTTTAAAATTGACAAAGTTTCATACTACCGTTCATCCCCTATTTTACCCCCTTGGGGGTTAGAATTTATCAATCTCATTAATTAGGCGATGCCTTGCCTACGTCATAGTAGCTTTATGTATGCAAAATATCACCCCGATAGGTTTAAAATTGACAAAGTTTCATACTACCGTTCATCCCCTATTTTACCCCCTTGGGGGTTGGAATTTATCAATCTCATTAATTAGGCGATGCCTACGTCATAGTAGCTTTATGTATGCAAAGTCTCAAGCCGATCGGTTTAAAAAATGACAAAGTTTCATACTAACGTTCATCCCCTATTTTACCCCCTTGGGGGTTAGAATTTATCAATATGTTTGCATAGACGATGCCTACGCCATAGTAGCTTTATGTATGCAAAATATCAGCCCGATAGGTTTAAAATTGACAAAGTTTCATACTACCGTTCATCCCCTTTTTTACCCCCTTGGGGGTTAAATTAATCAAAATCCTTTCTTAGCGGATGCCTACGTCATAACATCTACCTGCATACCAAATTTCAGCCAGATCTGTCCAGTGGTTTGGGCTGTGCGTTGATAGATCACTATGTAATCAGTCAGTCAGTCAGCAATCAGTCAGTCACCTTTGAGTTTTATAGATATAGATAGATTGAAGTTTGTTTCCCTTTTTTTGATATACAATAAGCTATCGGGTTAGTTAATCCTAAACTCCGCCAGCTCTTGGTTTTGTTTTCAACACGAGATTTACGCTTGCTTATGCTCATTAAGCTTATCATATTTTGAAATAAAGTAAAAGTTTTTATTTATCTCATATTTTAAATACTTATTTGTAAATTCGTATGAAATACAATATATTCTAAATTCTAGTGTCAGTGCAAACCTTTTTCAACCGTTACAGAAAACAATATTTTTATTTTTGTTTTGTATTTACATTTACTTGCGCATCGCAATCATGGGTGTAACTAAAATTATGAGATTGTCTCTACCCTATTATGCATTTATTTATTTATTTAAACTTTATTGCACGAAATAGAATTTGTACATAAGGCGGACTTAATGCATGTATTATAACCAAAAATCAGTTGCGTTGTTTTAAAGATTTAACCATACATAGGTACAGGCAGAAAGCGACTTTGTTTAATGGCGTGATTAACTTATATTTTTACATCTAATGTAATAAATAATTCCTTTTAGATCGTCGCCCTAGTAGCCACCGTGGTGCTCGCCTGCCAAGCGGCCGAGCACGATCACAAGCACTACGCCATCTCCTCACAGCACATCGAGCGCCACGATGTACCTGCCCACCCTCCTAAGGACTTCCACAAATACGTTGTAAGATACGCTATGTATTTGAGTATAATAAATTTGATGCCTACATTTTCATAATTCTACTGTCGTTACTTTTGGCTCCTAGCTTGGTTAGGGGCATCAATGACACTACAGTACCCATCATCAGCCTGCTTATATACAGTCATGAGCACCAACATGTATACACAACGTCATACACATTGACTCTTATTTCAAAGCAGTAAAGTTCATATTTGAATGTGTTTGTATACATTTTGTTGCTCATGACTGAAGGCATCCCCCAGCTATCTGGGCATAACCCTGCGGATATGCCTAAAGTCATCACAATGGGCAAGACGATTGGTGATTGCAATGATTTGGATGATAAAGTATGGGAGAACGCCAACTGCTGGCCAATCACCCCGAATACCCCTTAGTCGCACGAAATTGGGTAGTGCTACCCTATATTATATACTAGACAAGCACTATACGGGCTGGAACGATTGGCAGTACTGATTTTCTTTAACGAAATAAATGTATGTGATGCTGTGAGGTATTATTTTTTTCTTTACATCCAGGGTCACGCCAAGTACGAGTTCGCGTATGAAGTGCATGACCCCCACACTGGGGATGTGAAGCAGCAACACGAATCTCGCGACGGACACAAGGTGGAGGGAGTGTACAGCCTGCATGAGCATGACGGATCCATCAGAACCGTCAAGTACCACGCTGATAAGAAGACTGGGTGAGTAGACAAACTTTTTGTTCAAACAATTTTCTTTTTGCTGAATGTAAAATGTTTACTATTATAGGAAAAAAAATAAGATCAGCCTATGCATGTTCCACTGCAGGGTTAAGATCACCACTCTTTGTCATCATCATGATATCCTTACAAGGATGGGTTTCGGCATACCAAGTGGTGATAGCTAACCTGGACTGTGTTGGCAAAAAATCAACAAAAGGGAACCGAACCCGCGACCTCGAGATTACGTCCCGGTACTTAATTAAACCAGTAGACCATTGACCAAAGTTTAAGTTGAACTCAATTCATATAATCAGTAGAGTTAACGAAATTAGCTAGGGGGTAGGGGCAGGCCCAAGAAGTGCTGGCTTGGCGTCGTTGAAGATGACATGCGTGCCAATGGTCTTTCCACCCTGGATGCCCAAGACCGTGCGAAATGGAGTAGGTGCAGCAGGATAGCGGACCCTGGACTCCGAGGCAACAGCCGAGCATGCGACCGGGACAAACGCTAGGATGATGCTGAGTAGAGTAAACGAAATTAATATAAGTAAGCACGAACCATCCCAATCCGAAAAATAGCAACCATGCAGAGACACTTTCTGTTCATCACATTAACGTTTCTCTTTCGCGCGGCTCAAACCCACATTTCATGGCGCAAAGGGTCACAACATAAATGTGTCATCGAGACAGAATGTTCTCTCATTGTAGGATTACAGAAAAACTTCGAGCGTAAGACCTCGCGGAATAAACTTCTCGTTGAGGTTTTTCCAACGGAATAAAACATGGACCCTCAAAAAGGAAGTGAATGTAAAGGGTCGGTAATTATGCGTGTGATACAGCTTTTGTGGCATTGAAATAACGGCGTCTTTCAATTTTTTTTTCAGTTTGTCAAAAAAAATACTTACTCAAGCATTTCCTAAACTCAATTGAAGCCCGTTAAATAGGGCAATAAGAAGAATAAATATAAGCAAATTATTTATTTTCACTATAAAACACTGCGAGTCTGTTCGAAATATTCTAGTCACAAAAATACTAAACTCAACTAGACTACACCCCTCATTTAAATATATTTCGTAAAAAACTCTTACATATTCCTGTTCTGTCGTACACGAATTTTTTTAAATATTAATCAATATGCTATTTGTTTTTTGTTGTAGATTCCACGCTGAAGTGAAGCACTCCACTAAGCATGTCGAAGAACACAAACACCATTGAATACTCTGGCTTCAAAATGTAGGCTAAGGAATCACTGTTTTTGACAAATTGTTATTAATTTATTATGACGGATAATTAAAAAAAAAATACAACAAACTCTGTTCAATATTATTATTTCTTCTATTAAACTAAGTGGTATAATTAAACACAATTATCACTGAACCGTACTCATTTATTCAAAATCACATCAACTCTTATATGGATCCAGAAAATCAAGTCGATACCGTGATTAATCAACGCATAGTGACATCTAGTGAAAATTTAAAGAACTAACACAAAATCTAATAAAACGTTTAGTGACAACTAGTGGTTGTTTTTGGAACTAAATTGGGCTCAAACATCCCGCCACCCCAAGGACGATTTAAGTCCTTAACAAAACTAAAACTAAAATTAAACAAAACTTAACTTAATCAAAAAAAAAAACACATATTTTAACCAATTAATCATCCAGAGGCAGAGGACATAATTTAGCGACGGATCTCTTAAATGTTTTATTCTTATACTGCAAAGTTACTACTCTAGTTATACCATCTGCCCCAGGGTGCTTTTCAATGACTCGCCCCAAAAGCCATTTACCAGGAGGCAATCGGTCATCTTTTACCAAAACTACAGTACCTAATCGAATATCAGCACAGGTTTGGTTCCATTTGTACCTATTTTGTAGGGTTGTCAGATACTCTAACTGCCAACGATGCCATAGACACTGCATCATCTTTTGCAACATTTTCCAACGGTTAAGTGGACTGATTTTAACATCTATAACATTTTCATCAGATACTAATGTGGGGGGTTCTCCTATTAGGAAGTGACCTGGAGTCAGAGGAGGTTCGTCGAGAGAAGAGTCAATTAAAGTAAGTGGACGTGAATTAACGCAAGCTTCAACTTCAGAAAGAAAGGTAGTGAATTCCTCAAATGTGAGAGAAGTTTGTCCAATGACTCTTTTGATGTGGTTTTTAACAGTTTTCACACCAGACTCCCAGAGTCCACCAAAGTGTGGGGAATGAGGAGGTATAAAATGCCAGTTTGTCTGGTCATTTGCTAGCAATTCGGAAATCTCAATAACTAAATCAGACTGTGCATTTTTAAAAACTGAATTCAATTCTCGTGCTGCGCCAACAAAGTTCGTTCCACAGTCACTCCACATGTCCTTGCAGTGACCACGACGTGCAGTAAACCTTTTGAAAGCTGCTATAAACGCATTGGATGTCAAGTCACTTACGACTTCCAAGTGAAGGGCCTTTGTTACGGTACACACAAAAAGACAAATATATGATTTGCAAGTTCGTTTACATCTGCCTGGATACAGTTTAAGTGTAAAGGGGCCGGCAAAATCTACACCGCTTGTTCGAAAAGGTCGGTCTGGTTGAACTCTATATTGAGGCAGATTTCCCATAAACGGAACATTTGGCTCAGCTCGTTGTTTAAAGCATGGAATACATTTATGAATTACAGCCTTAGTTACATTTTTAACTCTCAAAATCCAATAATTCTGACGAATAAAATTCAATGTAAGTTGTTGACCACCATGCAAGGTCTTAAGATGTGCATTTACTACAATTAATTTAGACAACTGACAATGGTTATGCAAAATAACAGGTGATTTGAAATATGAAGCTACTGATGCATGGACTAGTCGACCACCCACTCGTATAATATCATCCTCATCGATGTAAGGGTTAAGCGTGTACAGTTTACTTTTCTTGTGAACCCTTTTTCCTTGAGACAAAAGTTCAATTTCATGTTTAAAAGCTTTCGACTGGGACAATCTAATACAAACATTTAAGGCTTTTCTTAACTCTAGTGCAGTCAAATAGTTACAAGTGGTATCATTGGTTTTGCTTCGTTTTTGTCGACAATTACTTATGAATCTTAAGCAATATGCAGTTACACGAACAAGTTTGGACAGATTTGAAAATCGATTAAGGTAAGTTTCACAAAAATTGTTTCCTTCTAAACAAATGTGAGTTGTTAATTTAACCTTTGCTTCTAAATTTGTTTCAGGTATTGAATTGGGAGAAAACACTTTTTCAATTTCATCAGTTTGTCTTAAAAAAGATGGGCCATTCCACCACAGTTCGGAATGTTGTAGTTCGGTTGGACTGAGTCCCCGAGATGCTGGATCGGCGGGATTGTTTAATGAATCAACGTGACGCCATTGACTACTATTTGTTGTTGTTAAAATTTCTGAGGTGCGGTTTGCTACAAAAGTAGTCCAATTGTTAGGGGTTTTTCGCAACCAGGCTAAAACAATACTGGAATCAGTCCAAGCGAAAACATTATCCTTATCAATGTGTAATTCAAGCATCATTAAACTTAACATCCTGGCAAGTAACACTGCACCACAGAGTTCAAGGCGGGGCAATGATATTTGTTTTACAGGAGCAACACGAGTCTTAGCAGCGATTAGCCGAACATTAACAGCGTCACCATCCCAAACTCTGAGGTACAAAACACAAGCATAAGCAGCACATGATGCGTCAGAGAAACCATGCAGTTCGACCTTTGTCGAAGTGTTCAGAACATTAAGCCAGCGAGGAAAGTGAATGGTTTGCATGTTATTAAAATTTTCTACATAAATGAGCCATTCACCTTTCAACTCTGGTGTCAACTCATCGTCCCAGCCCAAGCCAGCCAGCCACAATTTTTGCATGAATATTTTAAGCGGAATAATAGCAGGTGCTAGCCAGCCAAGCGGATCGAAGGTTTTGGCGATAGTTGATAAAACATTTCTCTTAGTAACAATATTGTGATTATAATTTAAATGCAATTGTAGTTCAAAATTATCTGTTTGTGAGTTCCATACTATACCCAAAGCCTTGATAATGCCTTCAACTTTAATATGAACAGCGCTCTGCGGATCCTTAATGGCATTCGGTATTGAAGATAGTACAGACTCACTGTTTGAAGACCATTTGTGTAAATTAAAACCACCACGTTTAAGTAAAGCTGATAAACGACTTTGAAGTTCTATTGCATCTTCTTCCAGTGATGTTCCCGTCAGTAAGTCATCCATGTATATATCTGACTTAATTATCTTGCTTTCCTTAGGAAACTCAGCACATTCATCTTCAGCTAGTTGGTGCAAAGTGCGCATCGCCAAATAGGGCGCCGACGAAGTGCCATAGGTTACGGTAAGCAATCTGTATTCTTGTATCGGTTCTTTTGGAGACTCGCGCCATAATATTCGTTGGTAGTCAATGTCATCTTTGGATACGAGAATTTGCCGATACATTTTTTGAACATCAGCTATCAAACAAAATCTGTGTAGTCTCCATCTTGTTATTAAATTACGAATGTCTTGCAAGATAGGTGGGCCAATCAGAAGTTCATCATTTAATGATTTTCCTTTTTCAGGTGCAGCACTTCCATCGAACACTACTCTCAGTTTCGTACTCAGACTACTAGGCCGGAGAACAGCATGATGAGGTAAGTAGTATTTTTGTCTTTTAGCATCAAGTTCCCTTTCAGGTATAACTTCCATATGTCCATCTGACAAATATTCATTTATAAATTGTTTGTATTGTTCTTTTAGATCAGGTTTGTGGGCAAATCTTTTTTCCATTTGCTGTAATCGACGCAGTGCGACAGATTTGGAGTCACCAAGGTCTACAGGTGGTATTTCTTTAAAAGGTAAGTTAACCACATATCTACCATCTGGAGTTCTCGAGTGGGTAAGTTTGTAGAATTCTTCGCATTGTATCTCTAACTTTGACAAAGGTTTTACATGAGGTAAGGTTTCTTCTATTTCCCAAAAACTTCTAAGTAAGTGATCCACTTCTAACTTTGTATGTGTAACAATGACATCGTGTTTTTGTGTTTCAGGTTGTGGTATCTTTCCAGATATCAACCAGCCAAGGCAAGAGTTTAATGCAACAAGAGAATTGTGTTTGTGTATTCCTTCTTGAACAATTTCAGCGTGCACGTCGGCACCTAATAGGACATCAATATGACCTGGCTTGTGATAATCTGGATCAGCAAGATCTAGATTCATTGTTGAAGGCCAGGCATCTTGTGAAAATTCTCTTGAAGGCAATAAAGATGTGAGTTTCTTCAGTACATAAGCATTAACATCAATCAATGTTGTCGCTCTCTTTGTTGAATGAATTGTGAATTTTACCATCGACTTGATTGATACAACTGCTGTATTGGAAATTCCAGTAACCTTGCCATTCACAGGAATACGGTCCAAGAGTAATAATTGTGCAGCTTCCTCAGTCACAAATGAGGCTTGTGAGCCTTGGTCAATAAGTGCTCTTAGTATGTAATTTGTACCATTTTTAGATTTTACAGAAATCTGTGCAGTAGCTAAAATTATTTGGTTACTGTGAACTTCAGCTTCTAAACAAACGGTGTTACAAGATTGGGTATTATTTTCTGACAAATCTTCAGGTGTGTCCAAGTCTTCTGTCGTTAAGGTTTCTGTCTTTACAGAGTTTGTATAATGTAAAAGAGTATGGTGGCGTCGCCCACATTTTTTGCACGATGTGCTCTGTCTGCATTGATTCACACTATGACCCTTTATAAGGCAGTTGAAGCATATGTTATTTGTCTTAACAAAATCATGACGCTCAGTTATGGTTAAATTAGTAAATTCTTTGCAGTGGCAGATGTAATGGTTTTGTGAACAGTAAGTACAAGTGGTAGTCATTTCTGTAGCAAACGACTTTATGTTTGTAACTTTTTGTGTAGTAACATTAGCCGGTTTTCTGAAGTGATGTTGTGTTTGTGCAGTACAGACTAATTCCAATGCATTAAATCTTTTCTCTATGAAGGAAGCTAATTGCGTGTACGTAGGTATTTCAGAAGAGTTTTCCAATGATTGTTCCCATAGTTTGTGAGATTCTGAATCTAATTTTCCAACAATTATGTGTACTATAATTGCATCCCAGCTTGAAGTATCTATTTCAATATTTTTAAGCGAATCAAGACATTGACATGTAGTATCGTGTAGTTCTTTAAGTCCTTGTGTAGTTTCTATAGTAAGTTTCCTTTGATTAAGTAATCTGTTAAGTATGTTGGTAACAATTACTCTTTTGTTATCGTATCTCCCAACTAATCTTTTCCACGCATCATCATAGTTAGCTTCAGTAAGAGAAAAGTTCTTAAGTAATTGTTCCGCTTCTCCACACAAGCAAGACTTTAAGTAATGATGTTTTTCGATTTTGGTTAAGCTACTGTCGTTGTGTATTAGCGAAAGATATAAATCCCGGAAACTTGTCCACCCATTATAGTCACCATCAAATTTAGGTATAGATATTGGTGGTAGTTTTGGTCTCATTCTAGGCGACTCTGAACAAGTATTTTCACTCATATTTGGTGTGGAAACGGTGGTATACAAGAGATCCTTTATTAAACTCTTTAGATCCATAAATGCTTCTTCAGTAATAGAATAATTCTGTTCCAAATCGAAATCATAATTCTTTAATTCCTTTTCTGAATAATTACTTAGGATGAAATTATATTGTTTAGTGTAACTTTCCCAATATTCTTTAAGTGTTTCCGAACGTGTTTCCAAATAGCCTTTTGTAATCTTTGCCTTACCACATTTCTTGGTATTAGTATGTAACTTTAAAATTTTGTTTGAATTTTCTGATATAATTGCAACTTGTACTTTGAGTTCAGCCATCTTATTTTGCAGAATGTAATGTAACAATTAAACTTTTTATTTTTATTTTTTAAAGTTCAGAAGTAATGTTATTTTTAACTATAATTTTTATGAAAGATGCTAAGTGTCTATGAATTAATATATTGAGTAATTTTTATATTTAAAGTCCAAAATCAAAAATTTTCTAAGTCCAAAATCACTTTTTATAAAAATTTTCTAAGTCCAAAACTTTGTTATTCAGTTCAATGTTCACTCGGCACTGTACTCACGGTTCGGGTTAAGTTCCGGAGAATGTAACTTCACTCCACAAGTTCACAAGTCACTAGTTCACAACACTCACTTCACTCACCGACGATTTTCACTTTTTGTCACTTTTCACTTCACTTTACTCACTGATTTACTTTTTCCGACTATGAAGGACCAATTATGGTATAATTAAACACAATTATCACTGAACCGTACTCATTTATTCAAAATCACATCAACTCTTATATGGATCCAGAAAATCAAGTCGATACCGTGATTAATCAACGCATAGTGACATCTAGTGAAAATTTAAAGAACTAACACAAAATCTAATAAAACGCTTAGTGACAACTAGTGGTTGTTTTTGGAACTAAATTGGGCTCAAACACTAAGAAATCTACCATAGGAACCTACCCATCGTCTTAACTAATCTATACTGATAAATTAAAGTTGAAGAGTTTGTTTGTTTGAACGCGCGTTTTTTTGTTTTGTGTTGGATAGTCATGTTACGCTTTAAGCTATAGTATATCTGAAACTATATGTGCGTAAACTTAAATCCACGTGGACTGAGTCGCGGGCGGCCGTTAGTATGAAATAATTGTGATTTGTAACTAGAGAACCACCGGTCAGATTTATAGATAGGCTTTTTTATCGCAAATATCATGACTTCATAAAATTTCTAAATTCTCTTCAAGTGAGTTGAAATCACAATAATCATAGCTACTGCTATCACACACAATACACCGTAATGAGCTACTATGAAAAACATCGCATTCGCTACTATGAATATCTTCGCACATCGTCGTACGTAGAATATTGGATTCACTCCTTGCGTCGACATTTGTTAGTACATTTGAAACCACAGGTGAAATCCGCTGCCATAATAATTCAGAATCCGTTCCAACAGTATTCAAATGCACACTAGAATTTCTAGCTCTAAAATCAGAAGGACAAACTTTATAAAAATATTATGAAAGCCACTTCTAGAAACACGCGCTTATTTTCCTTCTAAAATGGAAAGAGTAAAATAATGAATTCGTGCAAGAACCTTTGTGGCAGAAGATGTGGACGTCCATATAAATAAATATACTTTTATACTAAGGAAATAATTTCAGTGCGAATAAGGATTTCTGGACCATTTCCACATGACATATAATAATAACGCGCGAGATGGGGAAACGTGAAAACTTCGCGTGTGGTTCGTAAGTGACTGAGGCTTTTATCTCGAGTCAGATGCGGTTTGCAAGCGTTTCTCAAACATTCCATTAAACCACACTTAACATTTCGGTATCTTAAGTTTATAATTTAAAAAAACAATACAAACTAGCATCGTTTATTCTTTTTATTAAAAAGAAAAGGTCGTATTTTATACACTTGTTTATTAACTTATACTTCATAAGTTTATATGGCGATTGTTGTTTTCCTTTATTTATTCTTAAATATCAACATAACACAAAAATAAAACATATCAACCGCTTGATCTACTAACTATTCTTTTAATACAAAATTGCATCAACTGCCTTTTAAAGGTCTACCAGGTAGTTCCAAGCGACTTAACTACGTCATTGCACTTAGAAATAGTTTATAAGAGCGCTCCCAGGAGCTAAAAGTGTATAAATAGAGGGCGAACAAGGCGGCCATTATTATTTAACAGGTCGAGCAAAATTTGAAGCTAACGGGCTATTGTAGCGCAGGTGTACAACGGCCCTTAGTTAAACTAACAGATGGGAGAAGTCTACAGTGCTTGCCCATTCCCATTGTGTTGGTCTCGGAAAAGCAACAGTTGCTAGCTCAAAACTAACCACGTGTCTTGTTAAAATACTGGATATTTTATTGTCGTACGTAAGCTGACTGTAGTGTTATTATGATAAGTATGGGGTTTCCCGTAAATATCCATATCTTTAACATTATCTTGTAAATGATAATATTAACCGATATACATTTTCAAATAAAATGATTTAGTGCATATATGTGCACGTTCAGAACAAATAAAATATTTAACTAACTAACAAATCTTACTACTATTATAAAGGCGAAAGTTTGTATGTGTGGATGTATGGATGTATGGATGTGTGGATGTATGGATGTATGGATGTTTGTTACTCTTTCACGTAAAAACTACTGAATGGATTTGAATGAGACTTTACCACAATATAGCTTATACATCAGAATAACACATAGGATATTGGAAATCGAAATCCCCGCGGACGGAGTCGCGGGCGGCCGCTAGTGTTTTTATAAAAAAGTTGAAATTGAGACTTGAACACAGCACAACAATGGCTGATATTCGTTCATGTGTAAAATTCTGATTATTTCAATTCAATTTAAAATACATTGTCAGGTAGCTCGAATTCCTTCACCGAGGAGTTTAAATTAAAGCTCCTTTATAGCATACTTTTAGTACATTAATTAAAGCTATCATGCTCCAACGAGAATTCCAATTTTTCAGTTTAAAGGTAAATGTAGCTATTATGTTGCAAGCGGCCGTAATCGCGAACAATCTGGTAATTTATTAGGATTTGGGCATTTTCGCCTCGCCCTAAAATGTTTATCTCGTGGAATCGCTGTAATTGCTGAGTCTAAACATGATTTGCATACAATAAGTCATATTAAAAATGAGATTGTTGATGTTGTGATGTTGACGCGCATCATTAATACATTAAAATAAATAATATCTAGATAACTTAAACGCTTTTAAAACAACACAACACAAACTCTAATGCAAAACGTACTCCTACACTAAGCCTCGAATATAATATTCGCGTATATGTATGTATAATTTATATTTCTACGAATGCATACATAATACATGGAGAACGCCAAAACTAACAAAATACAGACGTATTCTCTTACTGTCGCATTTCTGACTCTTGGAGTAGTAATGTATTCGCAAGTTCAAACTTTCAAGCTATATATAAGAGTTCTGATACACCTCCGCTTTAGAACTCGAATAACAGTCGCAGTTTAGCTAACAATCATTCGGAAGGTGCAATCTTGACAGTGCCACTCGACGAACTAGTTTCCGTGGCAAACGTTTTCAACAATCTTTATGTTTTCTTGGAGGATCGGTATCCGATTATCGTTGATAACCGTCCACTTACTTTGTTGCAGTTGATAAGGTAAAAAAGACTTTACACGATGTTGACCATCCCAACTAATATTATTAATGCGAAAGTAACTCTGTCTGTCTGTCTGTCTGTCTGTTACGCTTTTCCGCTGAAACCTCGCAACCGATTTTGATGAAATTTGGTACAGACAATCTTTAGACCCTGAGACAGAACATAGGCTACTTTTTATTTCGAAAAAAAGAAATCCACGCGGACGGAGTCGCGGGCGGCCGCTAGTAGACAATAAAATGAACATCTGATCTCAAGACATACGCATACTATTATCAATATTTTTTTTTTTATTATAGGACCGATATATGTACCTCCGCTTTGAAACTGAAATACAGCCGTAGTTAAGCTAAGAATCATTCGGCAGGCGAAATCTTGACAGTGCCACTCGAAAAACTAGTGTCCGTAGCAACCGTTTTCGACAATCCACTCGTTTTTATTGGAGGATCTGCACTCGATCATCATTGCTATCGATCCACTTACATTATTGCAGTTGATGAGGTAAAAGATTTTACGCATAGTTGACCATCGACAATCAAATACAGTTTTAAGTGCAACATACTTTTGGCTACATTGAGTTTTATTATTCATTCTGTATTCTTATAGTGAAATAGAAAAACACGCGAACGAACAGGGATTTTAATCTGACCTGCAAATTAGCCTCGATTTAACCACTTAAAAAATGCGGTGAGTTATCAGGTTTTTTTTCCAGGTTTTTTTTACCAATGTCTTCCGATGACGGGAAACATTAAGGAAAGCTACACTTTATTTACAGAGGCTAAGAATATTAATTTCCTTTGTCATCTAATAATGTATATCTATGCTCATATATCGTTACACTTTGTCCTCAAAGAGCATAATTACAACTTTAAATAAAATTTGTGAATTAATCAACTAGTTATTTCTTTCCCTTTCAAGCCACATCGCTAACCACGCTACAAAAATGATTCTCCCTATTCATGAGTTTCAGTTTACAGGCCATTAAAGTCTCTTATGCCAGATATGGTAAGCTCAGTCGTATTCCCGCTCAAGATTTCGGCTTTCAAGCGATAGCTAACTTAATTGCGGCTGTTATCCACCTGTGCTAAATTGGAGTTCTCGGCTTCGTTGCCTTTCATTGTAATTGTCTGGAGTTATGGTATGATCTATTTAAGATTCAATCATTGTTCATTCGGGAGAGATGGGATTGTGTTGCTTTCCAAAAGCGAAATCAATTGTTTGTTTTTGTTTGTGTCTTTTAATAAGTGTATTAATCATAAAAATATTCTTATGTGCTAAAATAATAAAAACCCCAGATGGCTACTTTGCACCCTTATTCTTCCTAGCAAGTTCAGTGGTTTTTTTTTTCTTTTTTTGGAAAATTCTTGTGTCTAAACGTTTTTTTTTTTTGTATATATCTATTTTTACCCGAACAAGATCCTAAACCAGCAATAATTAACTGCAAGGTTTGCAGGTGTTAGCAATAAAGGATGCTAGACAGTCGTAATAATTTCAAAGCTTAATTTAGGCTAATAGCACGCCTTACCGCAAATGGGGAAAGTAAAGGTCAGATCGCAGCTCCATGCCTACTAGTGCCAACAAATCATTTTATAAACACATAATATAGGTATTACGAAGATGCCAATAAAATATCGAATTAATATTTTTGGCAGTAGAATATGCACGGTCTATTCAATATCGAGCATAGTATAACTAACTTTTACCATGCAAATAATTTATCATACTATTGCACTATGTAAAAAGTTCACCGAAGACCATTTCAACGTCATAACAACACAGTAAACTATTCATAAAATATATTTTAATTATTGCATTTTATAGTCGTGTCCGTCCAAAACTTGTTGATTATGTTAAACACCAGAATGGGCACACATTAAAAAATGCTTTATGACTGGTACAAAGGAATAGATCGGTGTAATAAAACCCGAGCGCATCGTTGGTCGCGTTTACTAAATTACAAAGAGCAACGTTCTTTGTAATAAAATGTTGCTGAAAGTTTTGAATTTACGAGAGCGGTCCTAGATGCAGCAAGATCGCCGCCTTGAGCTAACTAACGATCGCTTGGGGTGAAATTTTGACAGAGCCACGGCACCTCATTTTCTGCTTTCCTGGGAACGAGCTATTCACAAACGGAATAGTTGAAATAATCGGTGATTATACCTCCACCACGTAACAGTGTAACAGATACGAATAACTATATGATTTGTAGTTGAATTGTGCTTACTAAGTACTGGATGAAAACCCCTTTTCTTGTAATCTTTTATCGACACCAGGTTTTCGTTGTTTTATTTTTTATTAATGAGTTTACTTTATCTTTATATATATTTTGAGTGGCTTTTTATACTACACATTGACAAAAGTATGTAACATATCGATTTATGGGTTCGCTGACGATTCGAATTATTATAAATGTTTGGATTTTTGTCCGTCAATTACGCTAAAACTACAGACCGAGTTGTAAGTTAATTTGGTTAAATTCCACTTAAATGCTCCCATGGGATAGAACAGGAGTCTTGGTAACGCCGGCAAAACCGCGGGTAAAAACTAGAAACGTAATAAAAATCATAATACACATTATGCTCTACGAAAAAAGTCCACCTATTTGAACATTTAATCATATCTCGAAAAATTATTCAGAAAACATTCAAGTTAACATGCTCAGTGAGACATCATTCACATTGAAGCTGTAATCCAGCCGATGTACTGCCTGTCAAGGATTGCGGAGGCTAACGACGGCATCACAATGTATTGACGAGACTTGTCAAATAGATCTTCCTCTCAACGGACTCCGAATGGATAGGGAATTATGATTGATGGGGATGGACATAATATGTACTCGTAAATACAACGGAAATCGTTTCTCTGACAAGTATTGAGTTCAATGTAAGTACTCCAAATATGACATTAAAATAGCTCGAAAAATGAATCAAATTAAATTATTTCAACATCCTTCGGTCATAATTACGTTTAACCTACAAGTAAAGTTTAACACTGATTTTTTTTTATTTTATACATATGAATTAGTCCATAGAATAAGTATCGATTTATACAATGTTCTTTATACTTAGCCAGTACAATAATTTTATGTAGGCCTTCATTACAACAAAATATACCAGAAACAAGCAATCACATGTAGTAAAACATACTTCATTGTTTTGGAAATATTCCAAGAATGGAACAAACAATATTTGATAAAATCTTTCGCAACGGTCAAGAATAAGTTGTTGGAAATGAAACATTAATATTCATTGAAAAAGCCTTTTAGCCTAGCAATATCTACTACGTCATGAGTTTAAAGGTTCAGCAATGATTTAGAAACCACAGTCAAGTAATCATCATCATCATCATCATCTTTTCTTTTTACTTTTCATTGGTCTCTCGCATAATCAAAATCATAAAAAAACAAATACTTACTTATATAACATAATTTTAAAACATTGAACTTTCATTGATCTATTATTATTTGACAACTCTATTACAAATAGTGGATTAGTTACTTTTCACTTTAGCACAAATATCTTTCTCATCTAGCGATCGCTTAAACAAGAGCAAACTCCCATTATCCATAATCTAAGCCAAGAGCGAAGGTATTAATTTTAGCCTGTGCTCCTTCGATATTTAGTTCAAAGAGCGTCATTTAACACTAGGCGTTGACTATAAGTAAATCAATATGAAACAATTGAAGATTGAAGCTAATTTTAGCAAATATACTTTGTAGTAAACTAAGTGTCATCTTAGTTCATTGGAAATGTTGGGACATAAATGGGCATAGGTACTGCTTGTTGAGTGGCTTGGAATATCACAGCTATTGTTGTTGGTAAAATAGTGAAATAAATAAAATCGAATGCACGTTCGGATAGGAGATGAAGCGATTGCTCGTAGTTATGATCTAGTTTATGATCGAGCCATATTCTATAATGGCGAAATAAATAATTTATTTTGTAATCAACTAAAATTAATAAAACTTACGAAAAATTAATATATTACTATTCAAAACCTATTTTCGAAAACATGGATTACAAAACTTCTTCTGAATTGTAAATAAAATATCAAACGATTTCTTAGAGTGCTTTGAACCACTCCGTAAGGTCGTTATAAAAGTTGAAGCCGTAGATTAAATCGCTCTGTACGGTAGCAATGGTCGTTCTACTGAAATTGCTTTGTTTCGACGCCACTCTTGGGACTAGATTTAAACTAAAGCAGGAGTCTGACCACTCAAATGCTGCTGACAACTGAACGTCACGCCCAAGGGACACATCGTCGAAGGTTAAACTGTTTTTTGGTAGTTCCATAAGCTATGAACAGTTGATAGCTCGGTCGAAACGGTCGAGAGATCTTTATTGCTTGTTGGATATGAAGTCGTTATTTTCTGAAAGATAACTTTAAAGGAGTCAATCGTTTTTGTATGGAGAGTTAGGCCCACATAAAATTTTAGCGTTTATTTACGAAATGGGTATCAATTTATTCCTTATAATCTCCAGATTATAGTGGTAATATTACTTTTTCATATTTTAACCGGAATCGTTAGAAATAAGATGGGAAAATATATATTAACCTCATAAACTAATCTGTCTATTTGCTTTCCTGACTTTCAACGCCTGAACCGTAAATACTTACACATAAGGGCGATTTTCCATTATGTTTTTCCTACGTATCTGAAGGAGAAGCAATTTATTATGACTAGTGTCCGCCTGTGACTCTGTCCGCGTAGAATAAGGTTTTTGCAAAAATATGTAGTCTTAAACTATAGCTTAACATTTTTTAGTTTAAGCCTGGCTCGACTAATAGATAATCCAACGCAAAAATATTTTTTCAATTCGAACCAGCCGTGTTCAAACAAACAAACTACAGCTTTTTTAAATTATATAGTAAAACCATTAATGACAGTTGACAGACTGAAGGTTTCTGACATTTGTATTCAGTTTTTAAATAAAATCAAAATCCGGCAATAGACTAGCACTTGCGTTCCGTTATACGGATTTTTTTGTATTGTTTATTCGTATTATTTTATTTCATTAATTAAATGATTAAAAGTCACTATCAATCACCGCCTTAGATAAAAATAGGCATGAAAACCGTTCCAAAAGTAAATTGCGTCTCCTTTATGTTCGATTTCAAGTGTTTCATTTTAACTCTATTGATAAAAACCTTTTTTCCTTCAGTTATCTGGATGTCAGCCATTGTTTACCAATCTTTGGACAGATATTTCACGGATATAATCAAAATAAGGCTTTTTATTTTGGTTTTATGACTCCGGTTTCGTATTAAATTCACTTCAATAGCAAAATTCATAAAAAAATATATACATTTTTTACATAGTTCTCTTTGTCTTAAACGTTACCGATTGTTGGTGGGCCCAAAAAAAACTGTCACCTTTATACCTCCTTTTAGTGTTTTGATTTCATTTTTATGGTTATAGTAAGATTTTATTCCTTTCAAAGATTTGAGGAAATAGAACACACGTTTATATTCTTCATATTACTAGTGCAATGTACCCATTTATTTATTTATTGAACAATATTAAAATCCTTTCGTATAAATTACGATGCTACATTATAATTTGCAGCTATAAGTACTACTATAGTTATCTAAAATGTCCACAAAATCTAGTCGAAAAATAACTCAGCATACTGACGCGTACCTCTAATTTTGAATGCACACAGGTTAATTTGGTCCATGTACGAGAGAGACTAGAGATGAAAATATTTGATTCAGGGCACACCACTGGTACTCTCGGTGTCACTCACGAGCGAGTTATTATTCACACCGTAAAACCCACGATATCTCATTACACGTATCATAACAGGTACTAATGCTGTTTGTAACTAGCTCTGCTTTGAAAGTAACGTCACGAACGGCGCATGAATAATCATTATTGTTTAGGTAATCAATATTTGATGGTTACAATTGCAGGATATGGGTCATATCACTATTAATTTTACAACACTGTTGTGGGACCACAAATAAAACTTTTAAAGTATCGAATGTGTCGGTTATTGTCTGATATTTTCTATTCAAAAGTATGGATGTACTTTTAATCAATGAAAAATAGGTTATAACTTTCTCTAATGACCTAAAAATAGTAATATTAAACTGCACCTACTACTACAAGTTTAATATTTTCATACAAGGTTCATAGATAGCTAGAAATCGTTTTGGGAATTAATAACAAAAAATCAAATATACGATACAATACCCATTGTACTGCAGAATCACTTAGTAAAGCACAAAATTGTTTAAGGCACCACTTTACTTCTTAATTGTTTTAGTACAAAATCCAAAAACGTATACGTCGTATCATCAGAATGAAAACCATTCAAGTCATAATTACATGTAAGATTGTAACTTTTCAAATCTTCTTTTAACTCGAAGAGACTTATCAGACGCGCATGAAAGAAAATCCCCATTTTCCCGACAGAGTGAAGGAGGAAATTTATAGCACCCTTTTATCAGGACAGTTAAAAAGCATTCTGCAAGTTTATTTTAAACGCGTTTTCCTTAAAAAAAATTACTTACTCCCATGACGATTTTATAAAGGCGTCAAAAATAACAATAAGTAGTGTGCTTCCCCTAATTTCTAAAAATATTTCAATCCCAAATACGCAAGCTTTAAAACTGTTAAGTTTCTTTTGGGTCGTGTTGTTAAACTGTAGCGTATGTTTTTCCCTTCAGAGTTAGAATGTAATATCTACCAAACACCGCCTATTTTTCATCGTACTCAAAAATAGAGAATGTAAAGACCCAACACACACGAGCTTAAAAAACAAAGAGTCACAATTTTTTTTTTTGTTACTTTTAATGGAACACTCTAGATAAATAATGCAGAACTGAACAGAACCTAAACATTTTTTTAACTCAGTAGAATAACAATAGAGTTCATGGATTTCACTTCATAAATTACATTTGATTGTAATTAAGATAGGAGATTGCTTACTATGTCCAATTGTCCATAAGTATACAATCATTAATTAAAGATCTCGAATAAAAAACATCCGAAAAGCCTACTAGAATTGCGGCGTCCGGACCGAAGTAATTACTCCCGTAGGAATAATGGCCACAGTTAATAATCTAGGCCAGTTTATCCTGGGCCAACTATTGGCTGTTGGGCTAATTGAAGCATTGTCAGGGGCAAGCTGCTCGGTATAAATTCATCCAGCCAGATTTAAATAATAGGGCAGGATGAATAGAACATTTAGACGGGAAAATGCCATTGTTTTCGTGTAAAACAGGTGCGACTCTCTCAGATTCAAATACGAGGAAATAGATAAAGAAACCTAAGCAAAACAGGTTTGACTCTCTCAGATTCAGATGCGAGGAAATATGTAGATTAAGAAACCTAAGTAAACAGTTAAATGAATATAATGTTCAAAACTTATTCCAATATAAATTGCTACTCGGCTATATATAGCGAACATACAGCGGTTCAACCACTCGAGTCCAAACCAAAAGGTCACGGGCCTAATTATTGGCTGTGTTCCAGCATATATTTATTTAATATGGGAGTCAGTACATGTCAGACAGGCTTTCTCGTAAAGTGCATGTAATATAATAGCTTATAATGTTAATACGGCTAAATTAATTAATGTGTAGGCAATAATCTGTTTTAATAACTCAAGTTGAAAAGTCAAATTATTGTTGTCACTAGCCACAACGTTAGTGAAAAAAATCAATTTCAAATATTGTAAGAGGTGCTGGATTCGATCTTCGCCTGAGTCACCTAAGGTCATATGAATTTGTCTGTGGTTATAATGAAAAAAAAAAAAAGATACAGGATAATAATACTAAACATGTAAAATGCTTATTTTTTGACATTTAATTTCAAATATTCATAAAAAATAATCTTCAAGCACCAACATCTTCTCATCTCGACTCAACTGTATGTGTCGTATTTAACTACATTTGCAAAGTTTCTCCTCCGACGCCCCAAAGACAACGACATTGATTAAATTCTACTTCAAAGGTTTAGTCACAATTCCACAAGATACGAACAATACAGCGAACCATCGGAATTGTAACAAGGACAATCAAGAGCGTCGTAAAATATGTTTGACGAGTTGTAACTTTTTTTAAACTTCGACCAATCGTTCCATTTTTAATGTGATAAATAAGGTTTCAACTTGGCAGTATTACATTGTATCAGCTATTAAATTTTGTAAGGATCGCTTTACTGAAAGTAAATTCAGCGGTCTTTGCAACCACCTGTAACTTTCCCAGTGAAAGCTCGGATTTTCTCTAAGACTTAATTTTAGTTTCAAGGTAATTAAAATGTAATTATTAAAATTTAAGAGTTTTTAATATATTTAGATCTTTTGTATTATCGATGTTTCAGCTCCTTTTCATGACTCAGATGTTTTGCGTCACTCGACATGTTTAAATTAGTCAAAAAAGTACCCTCAATTTATTTCATAAACATGAACATCATAAAACATTATACACACAATGTATTGCGTTTAACGCTCTGTGTGTCTTCCTTCTTTAATTATCTCAAAGTAGTTTCCACCGAACAATAATACCAAATTATTAAAGAGAACTTGACAGCATTTAAAAAAATAAATTCTTCGCCTTCTATGAAGCACTCTGAATAATTTATAGTCATGTCAAAGTGCTTCCTTTTGACTAAAACGATAGGTACCTGTAAGTTCCCGTGGCTGAAAACCCGGGACCATTACTTTTTCTTATCTACATAAATGACCTTAATTTATACGAGACTTTTGTTCGAAGTTCGTTAAGTTGATAACTCCTTAATCGGACTTCGTAGAAAAAATTTGATGATCGCCATAAAACACTAAACTGTATTTTTTTTAAAATAAGCGTATTAGCCACTTTAAGCTTAAGCCTGTTTTTTTGTAAACTAAAAAGCTATCAACAGTGTTTTTTAGTTGAATTTGAAAGTATGTTATGCAAAACATAGATACAAAGTTAATTTTAGGTCATGTCTCTGCGGTCATGATAAATTTGAAAATTTATTTATTGCTGTCTCTAAGAACTTTTACAGCGACTGATGCACTTAATGAATAAAAAAGGCGTGCAAAGTAATTAGAAAATAATTGATTAGGATGGCGTGAATCATTTAATTTTGAGCCAAAACTCAATTCGGGTTGACCTTATCAGAGAGTGCTCTTAACACATATCAGGCTGGTGTTGCGAAGGTAGCAAATATTGCCTTTATATTCCATAAAAAAGCAAATTTTATGAAAAGCACAACATCGTAAAGATAATCTGCAATTATACCCTCATGAGCAAAATAAAATGCTGATTCTTGTTAGTTTTAGTTTAATCCAAGTTCAAATTCTAATTTACTAGCAGCCGCACGCGACTTAGTCCGCGTGGATTTTTGTTTAAGCACAACTTCTTGGACAAATGGACTTTCCAACACAAATTTTGTTTAATTCGAGTCTCATGTACTTGTTTCTGAGAGCTTAGCGGGTTCAAAGAAACAAACGAACTCTTTAGCTATTGTATGGTTATTATATAACGTAGTAACATATTGTCTCTCCAAGTAGGTTAACCACTATCCGAAGACCATTTAGATAGCAATGTCCTTTCTCAAGGTCAAGGTCAAATATATGAAGAAATTAAAAAAAAGTATCTCAATCTATTTTGTAATGGGTGGATCTTGTATGTTTTATGAAAAGACAAAAACAACAGCAAAAGTATTTTCTTTACAACCATTTTTGTTTCAATTGTTCATGCAAAAGAATGAAACTGTTCATTCCTAAATTAATTACTCCGGAAGAAAATTCCCATTTCGTCACGAGCCTACTGAAAATATAGTCTTTGTTCCACTAATTAACTCAATTAGTTCTTCTAATTGTGTTACCGACGGTAAACAAACACGTCCTGCTTACTCATAAATTAATGAATATTTGAGTTGTAATTACTTATACCATAAATCTCTGGCTACGTGTGTCGTATGTTTAATTTAAACAAAATGATGATTATGGTAAACAACTGAAAACATACAGGGGATTATCTATAAGCCGAAATGAACGAGGAATTTGTGAGGAACTGTTGATTAAATTAGGGAGTTTATACACCTCATTTTTTTTTTCGAGAAGTTCCTATAAATTTATTGGAACCTTTTGAACATTTTATGTATTATTAGATATTGGTTATCTTTATTTATTTTTACGACTTTTGAACCTCATATTGACTATCTAGAGTGAAATTCTCTCACATTTATATTGGATACAATACAATGTTTTTGGTCAAAGCACCACCCAGTTTTAATAGACAATATTAATTCATTAGTTAGTCCAATATGAACTACAGCCTTTCAATTTATTTTTACAGATCATTTAACATTTTAACAAATAATGTAATTGCAATTATTTTTTTACAAATCTGTACGGCCCTGTTATAGAATAATACAAACTGTATTTAATATGTATATTGAACCTCACGAACGCCGAGAAGACAAATTCTAATGTTAATAATTTCAAGATGGCGCTCAAACATCAGGCTGCTAGAGCTTAATCGCGATCTTCTTCAAGTTTTATCTCGATTCATTAGAATTAATTGGACACCGATGTCGCATGGCGCAAAATAAATTGCACTGGAATTTCCAAACAAAACAACACTCAAACTTTTTTAACGATTCAAACGTATTTCCATTCAACGTGTATTTTAAACACCAAACCCTCGGTGATCTTATGGTTAATTTACCAACCCTCATTTAAGTACTTTGCTCAATTACTGGCTCGAACAAAATTTATTCCGGTATCGTGAAACATTGCTCGGGTTTGCATTTCATCAACTAGGCCGGCGTGGTGATTAGACGAATACCTATTGCTTTTTAGATATCTTGCTAATTGCTTTCATTGACAGCCGTAATAATGTTAGCTGATAAGTCAAAGAGCAACGCCAGTAGTTTGAAATCTATCCTATGTACGTCCTTAATTGATTGTTGATAGGGTTAAAAATATTTAACCTTTAAAAATTGGTTCAGAATCGGCCCAGGGCGCCATCGAGATTGCGGTTTCCAGTCACGTCATATTCCGATTAACTTAATTACAAGCGGGTAGAAAGTAACCCGCTTATCCAATTTTAAAAAGAAACAAAATTATTTATAAATATTTTTAACCCAAACCTACGTCATGTTTTTTATACCAAAATAAAATATGAGTATGTTATTTATGCACACGAGAGTAACAAAGTTGTTTTCAATCATTATTTTAGTTTGAAAATATGTTGCTTAATTAACTATCCTTACGTAAAAACAGTAAGCAAAAATTCAATTTTGTTCAACAAAATAAATTGTGAAATGCGAACTAACAAACGAGAATTTCCGTTGCCATTTGTGAAAGAATAACGCATCCATTGCAAATAAAGACAATACCATTTCAACAACAGTAAAACCGAATGACAATGTAAATACGTTCTATTGTACTGAAGTAAAAGCTATGGTTCACTCTAACTCATTTTGTTTTCCGATAGTTTTCTAAAACATCATGTCTTCTCATGTTTTCAATCAGGCATAGAAACCAAGAGCCCCAGTCGGTCGTAAAAGATACTGTTACGCACCGTGTGCTTAAGTGGATTACACAGATAAAAGGGAATTCTCAAAACCTTGCAAATTAAGCAAGAATCGCGAATTAACGACTACACAAAAGAGCAGACGAGACGTTGTTGTAATTCTTGAAAAAAGTTAAAAGGAAAAAACGAAACACGCTAAGGAATCCCGAATTAAAATTTAAACATAATGTTTGATCATTTGTACAGAAATGTTTCATAACGCAGAATCTCATTTCCATTTACTCCAATTGCTAGGGAAAAAACGAAACACGTTAAGGATTCCCCCATTAAAATTTAAACATAATGTGTGCTGTGAAAAAAAATCATTTGTGGGGCTGTTATGTGAGGATATTTTTATAAAGAAAGTCGGCTTCAAATGTTTCTTTACCCAGGACCTATCGTCAAACTTAAACTCAAATGATTAAAAATATTCGTTATTCATTTAGACTTCATAGAAGCACTTATAAATCGTAAATTACAATAAATGATGACTCTACCACCGATTTGGGAGGCCGTTACTGTCGAGAAGAATCGGTAAAAAATCTGCGATTATTCCTTTAAATGCCATATTTTTTTCAAAATAACATAACATAAAATAATGGTTTGCTGTCACTGAGTCATACGGTCTTCTATCAGTATTCATAATCTGAACTGGTTGCGTCCTAATCGACCGGTCCTCAAAGGTAGCACCTGATCACAAGTATGATGCATGTGGTCTGCATGGTCCTCCATTCGATATGGAAGAGTACTTAGTCAGGCTTATTCATCACTTGCATGGTGATGGCTTAATTATTAGTAAAGAAAACGCTACGGCATTGGATTCGGACTTTCGGTGCTGAAATATACCATTATGTATTATTTTGAATACGAAATGGCTTTGATAAAACTCTAATAGCAATAATACATCTATACAAATATTATAAAGAGGAAAAGTTTGATTTTTTGTTTGTTTGTTTGTATGAATTGAATAGGCTCCGAAACTACTTGGCAGATTTGAAAAATTCTTTCACTGTTGGAAAGCTACATCATTCTTGAGTGACATAGGTTATATTTCATTTTCAAAAAAAATAGGCATCCTTCCTAAAATTACGATAACGTAATCCAAGGTGTGAAAAAATATCAAAAAACTACCTTACATCGCGTGCGCTGCGAAAACTATTGATGATAGAACAAAATGATATGCTACATTTTTTAGAACACGCCATTATCTACAAAAAATCAGCGGCAGCATATCTCTAACTATTACAGTCATGTCACAATAACCGTTTTTTATTGAAAAAAAGAAATTAAAATACCACCGCTACAAAAAGCTCTTTATTTGTACCTTGGTATTAACCCTTATCAAAATAAATGATGTATTATATAAGACTTCTTCAATATCTGTATATTACTTTTTGAATTATTCAATTCTGACAATCCATTCAAAAGATATCCAATCATAAATGCTTAGTTAAATGGAAAATTTCATACTAATAGTTGAAAAATGGTTTTCATGGAAATCCGTGGGAAATAATTCCTACATAGCAACAAAGTAGACAAGAAAAACAATTCATTATATAAAAAAGAAAATTAAAGACACCTTCAAGTGCTCATGTGGAGATCTAATTAAAATGAACAAGCTTCTGGCGTAAGAGAAAACTGTCAACTTGAGACTATAATAAAATATTATAGTCTCAAGTCCCTTAATCTCATCAGAGCGGGTAGGTGAGTAATTTTTGTTCGTCCTACGAGGATATCTTAACACGATAGAGACGTAATTATCTTGTTCAGTTATTCCCTTAGCATTACAACATACGTTTGGTTGTTTAATCAATTTTAAATGAAAACTTTATTCAAGTAACCATCAAATGTTGTCCTTTTTGTACAGTTTTCCAAATCCCTACCACTAAAATCCGTCACGAGACGGCGGGTAACAAATATAATATCAGCGCAAGCAGTTACGCAATCACCGCAGTCAATGCACATGACATGGGTTTCTAAATACATTCAAATATCTAGACGACACAGGGAAACCCTACGATGCTTCTTCATTTGTACAACAAACAAGTAAGCGAAAAACTCACGACGCAAAATTCAAATTTTTCGCCCGTTACGCAAAATCCGAAATGGCGCGACGTATTTTCAAGTACTTACTTTCTCGATGTAACAGCTCTAAACTAAGTTTCAATCACTTACGAAGTCTAAATCTTACCTGAATATGTACATATGAACATTTGAACGCAACAAATCAACTCAACGTCACTCAAAATCGTCTTAGTCCGAGTCCGTAGCACGCACTTTGAACTAAAGTTTATGTGGGAGAATCGGCGCGGGTGAGCGAAAGTTGCGGCGGGCGGTTGAGCGAGTGGAGGGGTCGCGCGCCGCCCGTGAAGTGGCGGGCAGGGTGTGGGCGGGGCGCGCGGGGGCCGGGGGGGCGGTGAGAGGAACGCATGCGGGTTCGGCCGCCCGCGCCCGGAGCGCTGACGTCACGATCCCGACGCCGCGCCGCCCGACGCGAGCTCGCCGAGTCGCGTCTCGCGCGCTTCGTCTGGGAGCGCCGCCGCCGACCGCGACCGATGCTCGAAGCTCGCGCCACCTCGCGCGCCCGACTCATGACTTATGGCCCTCGTTGGAAAATAAAACTTCTTTCTACCCTCTCGCTTATTATCATTTTGTATTGAAACAAATACGAGTATTATGCAGCACGAACGTTCCATTCTATTTTATGTAAACCTAAGCAATATCTACACTATTTATTTGATTACATAATAATTTCTAGAGATTAATTCTATTCAACATTTAAAAAGAATTCATGTAAATTCCAAAAAAAACATTCTGCATTTAAAAGTAAGACTATTCATAAGAAATGAGTAACTACCATTACCAGTACCAACAATCACTACAAAAATAGAAAGCCTCAAAGAGAGCAAAAGCGTTGCGTTATTCAATAAGAATAAAATGTTTAAAAGTTGGAACATTTCCATTACAAAGAATGCAATTGTATCGGCGCTACTTTCTGCAAGTAACGTTTCATTCCATCCGGCGGACCGGTTGAAAATAAATAAATTATTCACAAAGCAAGGCAAACAAATGGCACTGAACACTTTGATAGAACAAACTCGAGGTGCGCTTCAAAACTTTTACCGCAAAGAAAAATGCAACAACAAGTAAAATTTTTCAAAGAAATTCGATATTAAAAAAGTCCAGTAAGAAGCAGTAAGTTTACTTTGAAGAATACATAAAACATTGTATTTTAACCAATCACAACATAAAGACAACAGGAATGTGCACTGTGCAGTTTAAAAATAAAAATGAAATTACTTTAGTCTCCAGACTGTAACAGAGTATTTTCTGAACAGAGCCAGCCATCCGTAATATTATCAGGGATTAAACTTTGCAACTATTGATAAAGTTTAAAAATATCTCGTACTTAGATCAAATATTATTAAGGTTATTTCGTAAATTTTGAGTAACATCGGTTAGCATGTCTGTGAAGGGATCGTCCTTAAATCGAAGGTGTTGAATAAACGGTCCCGATATCGGAAGGAGAGGATCGGAACGTGTTTAGAATACAAACCAAGCAGAGGTATGTATTTATGATTTTCATAAAATAATGTATTTGTAAAGTTAACGCCCGGTCCTTGCGGTCCTATAAATTGTTGCCGTAAAATGTAAGAAAAACTAGTGGAGATTAGTTATCAAAATTTTCATTTTTAATGATGTATACTCTAAATGTTAAGTAGATATTTATTAACCAAGTCATCGTAAATCGTAAGAGTATAAAGTTAGGTTTTTATAGTAGTATTGCCTGAAATAAATGATTATTATTATTATTATTATGTAGGTACTCTTTCGAGATCACGGGTCCACAGGGACCCGGTCCTTTAAAGCATGCGTGGGGCCAAAGCCAACAGCGCAGAGGCTTTTTTGTACCATTTGATCTAAATGAGATGAGTACATCTGCCAGGTTCTATCTCTGACTAAATACAGATCTAGTCAAAGACAGCACCTGGCAAATGTAAGAACTATTGCATAATTAAAAGGAAATCTAATTCAGGTCTATTGAGTGTAGGTTGATGGATTGGTTAACTGGGCTATGGGTTGAGACATCGGACGTCTGCCATGCAAATTGTCTCAAATATTTGTCTCCTAGCAGACGGTGACTTGCCTCCCACTGGATGGGCCCCCGAAAATAGCCACCGCTCTAAGCGGCCTTAGCGGTCGCGGGTGGCACGAGGGCAACATTGTCGTGGTCGGCTCAGGGTGTCGAGAGGTGTACACCGCTTTCTGCTCGGTGGTTGCCCACCTCACCAACTCGCGTCTTACGCATATTTCACTTCCACCCTGCGAGCATATAGCTCTTGCGCTCCACTCTGGACGGCCAGTTAAGGCAAGCCAGAGGTGGGGGAGAAGATGGTAAAGTTCCCCCGGGAGGTCTCGGGTCCGTGGTGTCGCCACACACCAACAGCTCGCCACAAGCTGCCCTGCGGAGACTGATTGCATTGATGGAAGTTGTAATTCCTCAAGGAGGAGCTCCAACTTCCACCAACGGGCGATGGGGTCGTCACATCCCTACGCTCTTATTATTATTATTATTATAGTATCTATACTAATATTATATAGCTGAAGAGTTCGTTTGTTTGTTTGATCGTGCTAATCTTAGGACTACTGGTCCAATTAGAAAAAATATTTTTGTTTTGGATAGTCCATTTAACGAGGAAGGCTTTATTTACGCTATAGTACCTAAATACCTATATGTGCGGAAAACGAAAACCACGCGGCCGGAGTCACGGGCGGCCGCTATTTACCTATATTTATTTCATTGTGCTGTTTTCGAAACTGACGATTAACCATCCAAAATGCCTAAAACTTAAGAAACTCGTGTTCCTGACAGGCAAATTTCCAACGAGACAAATATCAGACTTTTTGCAAATTTCTTCACGATTTTTACAAACGCTTTAAAATTGAAGACGAAAAGGGTGGTTGCCATTAATGGATCTGACGGGCGAAGAAGATACTGACCGAGTTAATGTAAAAAATGAGGGAACAAAAGATACCGAGGCTACCCATTGTTTTTGTTTTTAGGTAACACTGAATTAAATAAGTGGGCATAAAAAAGCCATAATTTTTGCGGTTCTTAAAACGGTGATGAAATGGTGAAACAATTGCAGCGGCTCCTTTGGGGCTCATTTACTCCATAACTGAAAATGTAATTATGTTATGGAGATTTTATTAACAATATTTTTCCGCATTGGTTATTATTTTGTGAGATCGTACTCAACAGCAAGAGGAAACATTTTAACATTGTAGTTAGGATTATGTTGATAAGATTTGCAAGATCCGAGTGACCTACCTCTAGAAAACGAAGCCAGATCTGTTTTTGCTTCGAAATTTATTTGGCTTTGCTACCGAATGCAGTCAACACAAGTGTCCCCAAAACTCCCATTAAGCTTCGGCCACATTAAAGAAATAACGTAATTTAAAGGCTCATTTTCATGTATTATGACGGTGCCCAAGAATTTTCTATTGTTAAAAATGAAAATCACTAACTATCACAGAAAATCAAATCACATTTTGCTGTTTATTTTGTTCACCAATCAAAGGTAGTATTCTTTTTGTTGAATATAAATGTAATAAGATCAAATATTGTCTTTGTTAACATAAAGGTATTAAAATCTTTAAGGATGGTAAAGATAAATGTTCCATATTTATGTTTACAAAAACACTAGGATGTTTTAGATTGCATGTTGCTAACAGCTTTACATATTGTATTGTCAAGTATACGAAAAGAATAAAACGTTACGTAGGTACTCAGAATTCTACAGTCTTTCTATTTCAAATATCTCAAGCCAACAATTCGAAATAACAATGCTTAAACAAGCAATTTGTCAAATGAAGTAAATGCACGTGAACAAACAGGAATGAATTGCCACTGGAATCAGATGAACAACCGCGGCTTGGTTTCGTTATTAACAATGGCCAATCGAACGCGATTAATTTGCTTGCGTCTCTCGATTATATTGCCAACCACAATCCTCAATACATTTGACGCTGAATACATTTAGCGAAGATGACGTATTTTGGTCTGGAACGCTTTATTAGAAGTATTTACAGAATAGTAATAGACGTACGTGTAGTAGGTATAACTTTACATGAAAATATTTGTTTTGTTTATTTCGTTTACAAATTAAGTTAACTAAATAATCATGAAAAAGGGATTTGTAACTTTCCTAAAAATAACTCAAGCTCGTTTGTAACAAATATCTATAACTTATTTTATGAAATCATAATAATCAGAATGCTTGTAACTTATGAATTTTGTTAAGAAAGACGTTCCAAACGTTTATTAAAAGAAATTGAAATATTTATTCACTTTCATCCCTAACTCTAAGAATTCAAATGAAAACAAACACATTACGTAAATATGCGGAGAGAATCACCTCAGGTCACGAAATAAAGGTAAGCTCTAAGCAACAAAATCATACAGGCAAATTCCCACAAGGCCCGAAACGTTAACACGAATGGCGGAGGAGTTTGTTCGGGACGAAACGTTACATTTTTAGAGAAAGTAAACCCCTGATACGTATCGGCAAAGTTAACGAAATTGATCCGGTTTATTGGAATAAAAGGCTTTTCGGGATGCGTTAGGAAACTTTGTATTGTTGGGGTCTTGTTCTTCTTGCCGACTGTCACTTCTAATATTCTTGTTAGCAAATGTGTAGAAAAACAACTATGCTAGACTAGTTTTAGATGTAACATCAAAAAATTTTTATTCATCTATTAAGATAACTCATCAACGAGGGCAAAACGGAGCCATAATAGAATTAGGTATTATTATTTACGGATCCTTCAACACAACGAAGAGTGAAGATAAATTGTATAGGTGCTTATTTTAACCAATACCGTTGTTGTAGTGGTCAGAGACCCTGGCTACAAATGTTTGTGTGATGAACATCGGCATTTGTACTCAAGTTATGGATGTTTATTCAAGTATTTAAGTATGTATGTCTACCCGTTCCCTAGTTTCCATACAAGCTTTGAGCTTAGTTAGTTTGGGGATAGGCAATTGGTGTGTTAGTCCAATGAATTTATTGATTTAAAGGTTATTAATTTTGTATCTGACCCATGACGAAATTGCTTGCACCACATACCATTTCAACGTTGAAATTAGCAGCCTATTCATATGCATTTTATATAATTTATGCGTACGTGCGCAACGAAAAGTTATTCAACAAGCGCCATCCTCGGAACTTTGGCATGTTATATTTTTTGACATAAACTAGAAACTATTGTAACAAGTTTAACCACGACGGAAAATTTTGTGTTCATCAAAAATGTGTTAAAAAAGTAAACAGTTTTCTATCTTGGATATATCAGTATATTTTTTATGGCAATGTCATATTGAATGCAGTTTTAATTTCGATTGAGAACATTTATTTTTTATAATCTGTACTATGCCTTGTTATTGCAATGTGCAAATAAAATGAAAACACTGAGTGTGGGTGAAATTTTGCAATATCAAGGATAAATCATTTGATTCGTGAAATCACCAAAATTTCAGAAGAATATTTTTCCTTTAATTTTTTTAATGCTTTAAGATTTAAGACTTTCGGTTTGTATTATATCATTAATATTATTTAGCGGGACTAAACGGGACGACACCCCGCATCACCAGTCCGCTTGCGACCACGGTTGTTGTAACGCAGCGAAAACGTCAAGCAGTAAGTAGTATACATAATACTACATAATTAATATCGCGCTTAGTCCCGTTAAATAATATTTTAATGCTTCTAAATTTCATCATTTTACAAATCAAAATTATTAAAATAATAATTGGAAACCAGCAACGCTTTAATTTATTTAAATCAATACCGTAACTAATTACGGTGAACACTGTGAAAGCTAATAAATATTCCAGGTAAAAGTAATTCCTGGATGTATCTGTCGACTCCATTATGATCCGACAACAACTTGGAAGTTTGTTATTCTGAGACCCCGAGTCTTGTAAATTATACGCTTCATTAGTACAGCAACCAAGATGTTTGTGCAAGACGAAAAATTTCCTACTTATTTTATCGGAGGAAGTAAGATTTTTTCGACGAACGAGGAAAATGCTGTCATTTATCTGAAATGCTATCATTAATCTAAAAGTCATCGTTAAAAGGATGAATCAACTTCACTACAGTGCATTTATAGTTAAGGGGGTTAGGTTGGTTGGGCTTCCAAAGAGTATTTGTATCTCTGTTCAGGTTGCATTTTAAAGTAGGATAACATCAGAGTCAAATATAGAAAAAATACGAACAAAGTCATTCCGATCAACGACACTTAAAATATGTATACCGTCAGATCGTAAAAACAATTACCCTGATATTTTATAATTAAGTAGTTCCAGATTAAGCACATAACAGAAGTTGTCTTTACTATTCTCTGTGATGGAGGATAAAAAAATAATGATCGATAGTAGTAAAACCATCAAAGTTTGGCCTTATTTAAACACACCAAACTCTTCCACCAAAGTTGGCAGTGAGCCAACCACCAATTACCCACACTGCATCCGAAAAACCTGCACCTATTGCAATTCAGCTTACGGAATAAAATCTGATGTAGTAACCCAATATGGCAAACTGAATGCTTGTTATATGACCTCTAAGCCCATTTCTTGGCGAATACAAAAGTGTATCGAGTTCTCGAATTTGTTTTATAAACGAGGCGCGTAACGTGTACTCGTGGCCTGATTAAAATTTCATGATATGGAAGGATCCGTGAAATGAAACGTAGGCATTTGTTTACCTCCTGCAGGCACTCATATTTAATGTTACCGATAACTCAGACACATATTTTTTTGTTATTTATTGTATTGTGATAATAAATAAATATTTCACAACATCACATACATTGATCTGACTCCGTGTTAAGTAGCTTAAGCACTTGTGTTACAGACATCTGAATCAACAGTGGTATTACAAATATACTTAAATAGATGCATATAACACCCAGACCAGGGTCTGGATCCAGAACATGTCTATTTGTCCCTGGAGACCTCCAGGGACAAATATACAATTTCATGCACACAAAGTATTGTCCTGTGCGGGAACCGAACCCGCGACCTCTTGTATGTATAATAGGCAACATCTTTAACATAACACCAGGCGGTGATTGTAACTTTAAGACTCTATTGGCTTCACTTGAATTCTAAAATATTGTTTCTTTCGTGTATTGATTGGGATCAATCTTATGAAAGCCTACCATAGTCTGATGAGTCTGGGTGACAGAAAAGAAAGCACAGAAATCCTTAGTATCATGTTTCTTAAATAGAATTATATGTCTAGAATCCTTCAATACCAAATCACAAACACAATCTGTAATTAAGATCCCGTAACGTAAATTTTAGGCTTTTATTTCATCGCTTCACACAGCCAGTGATACATGTAATACAACTAAGTAAAAAGTAAAAAGTATTTATAAAATCTTATACGGATAGGATTCACGTTGAATCGTTGGATGAATAATCACCGACTTTACAGCCTTTCTGATACTTGTTTATTTTGTTTCGTATCCGAAACACATGAAAGTTTCTTGAGATCTCCGCAATAACTTTCATGTTTACGGCTACTTGCTTTCATAAATATATAATGTAATCAACCATTTACTGTTAGGCAACTGAAAGGTAAATTTCATACTTGCACTGATACCGTGTTTCGATGATATTTGCAATCCTACTACTACATAGTTAGCCTATTCTTGAAACTACTACTTGGCCAACGCAACCTTGTGTGGCAAAACATATTGCCAGTAGTGATATTTTCTAACCCTAAGATAAAAATCTTTCCTATAAAACATACGAGGTAAGGCATGGCACCAAATATAAAACAGATGGTTTACTACAGTAATTTCATAGAAGTAGAACCGTGGTAGAACTGTTATATGTACACACAAAGAGGTATAAAACGTTACCTGCTACATATAATGAAGTATAGGTACCTACTTATATACATATTCATATTGTATGCCAATGGAACACAGCGACAGCAGTTTCAAAGGCAAGTAAATCGTAGGGTAGATCTAATTTTTGGAACCAATATTGATCTAGGAAAGCACTAAGCGAGTGAGGGAAGTTAAAGTGCTCTGCCAAAGTTCGCCCATAGCAAAAACGGCTCGCTGGCCTAGCTTACTGGTAAAATAGAAATATAGGACAACTAGATCCAAGAACATTATGTAATTTACGACAAATTTTGTTTATGATCAATGTTACTTAGCACGTTTTTAATATGAAAATGTATGTAAATATACATTTATCTAAAAAATGATCTCAAGTGTTTACTTTATTTTTGCACACCACATGATATGTCACGTAATTCAAACGCAGACAGCATCATAACTAAACCATCTTTAAATAAAGTTTTGAATAAAACATTTATTACAACAAAACTCAAAGATGATAAATTACAGCAATATTTCTAAATCCCTCATAATGTTACTTCTCGCAACTTATAAAACTTTTGGCCCGAGTGGATTAACTAGAAACGCGTCAAGTTCAAAAGTTCAGTGCATACTGAAGTTAGGGCATAATCTTCGAGCCAACAGACTAGCCTAGAAAGTCAGAACAGGTATAATATGTTGTAAGTTACGTGAAAACTATTTCATGTGGAAAGGATTCAAGTCCTAAACCCTGGGATAACTTTAAAATTAAGGAGTTCAGCATAATTTTATTTTATTACGTATATAAATAATTTTATTATAATTTTATTACGTAACTTATGGCACAGTATGTACCTATGGCAATGGCAGAACATTGAATAACACTTACCTGCTAAGTAGAATGAACGGTCCCACCAATCAAAGGTTGTAATGGCGGCTTATTGTCCGGTAGACTGCTTGCTTGTTTCCCAACTGAAAGGATTTAAAAGGTATACACTTGTAAAATAAAACATTGTAGTATTACCTTCTTAATAGTTGTATAAAGAAAATTCGCATAAGCGTGTTCGTATGCATGTATAACTTGGGTCTTTAGGATTATGCCGCAGCTTTTTGATAGGCATTCGTAGATAGAATAATGTACGGTACAAATTGTCACTTATTAAATTGTCACCCACATTTTCATGGCACATAACACTAATAGTATCAGGGTTCATTCTAGTCATGTAATCCCGCTTACCATTATAAGAAATAATAAACCAAATTAGCAATAATAATAAAATTTTACTTATTTATAGAAATCACAGGTAATACTAGATGTCAATTCTGAAGGACTCTTCAGTCCTTAAAGGAAGATTTAGGACTAACAACAGCTAACTTCTACATACCATGAGGCGCAAGCGCACACGCACGTCTGCTCCGCACCACGGTCGACACTCGACTCTCTGACATTGACATGTCTGACAGCTACCCCCTCCAGTGCGGTCCTTATGACAAAGTTTTATATCTTTTGTAAAGAAACAAACATGAAATTCAATTTCTATTTTTTTTATTTTTGGAACAACACAAATATTTTTATCAGTTCAATTCGTCAATAAACACTGTTGTCACATCGGTGGTACATATGCCGATTGTGGCGGTGTGTCATCAGACTAATGTGTTGTCCATGTTACACTGAAAGAATCACAGCCTTCAATAAACATTTTAAAAAAATTCAGGCTGTATTCGCACGAAATCTTGCAGGCAACTAATAAAGCCACTATAAAAGAAAAAACATAGAAAAAAAATATGGCGCGCTTTTGACAGCGGCCGGCGGCCGGCGCCGTGCATGTCTTACTTATTAATTACAAATAATAATAAATTAAAAATTGGGTGGTGAAAAACAAATCAGTGATGTTCAATAAAAACAAATCAAGATTGTTCCCGGCCGTTGCAGAAGAAAGGTGAGTCGTACTTGCATTCTATTTTGACGGCCTCTAGACCGGATGGATACCAACACTTTTCTTCTGGTATATTCTATTTTCGTATTCGATTTAATAATACAGTCCACACTCACTGTTCTCACAAAAACAAATACAAATCTTGTCATCATGAATCATACACAAAGTCTGTTCGCAAAAAAAAATCACAAATACTGGGTACAAGCAAGCCAAAGTGAAGTACCTAACGCCCTCTTTAGTTTCTATAATGAAAATTACTAGCAGACGCCATTGGTTGGTAAACGGGCGAGTCTTGTTGGTATTAAATACAATCACAGTGAAAGTACAAGCCAATGACGGCTCCATTCTATAGATGGCTCTGACTGTGCTATTTTATACAACGTAAAATAAAATTTGATCGTTTTGAGGTTATATTATTGTTCAAGTGAAGTTTGGGTAGACAAATAAATCGGTAAAATTCATCGCTCAATTTAGGGGAACTGATGGTTCAACTTCTGTTTCAAATACCTACGTATGTCATTCTTTCCCACTAAGTTTTATTAATTTGTAAATGTTATCTGAAAGTAGATGGAATATATCCTACTACTATTATAAAGGCGAAAGTTTGTAAGTATGGATGTATGGATGTATGGATGTTTGTTACTCTTTCACGTAAAATCTACTGAATGGATTTGAATGAAACTTTACCACAATATAGCTTATACATCAGAATAACACATAGGATATTGGAAATCAAAATCCACGCGGACGGAGTCGCGGGCGGCCGCTAGTATTTTTATAAATAATGACCCGCTTGGTGTATGTAATGTTCAAGACGTTGACTATTAGACCAAGAGGTCGCAGGTTCGATACCCACTCTGGACAAAAATTTGTGTGAATGAACATGTCTGTGTGTCTTTGTCTGGGTGTTATCCGTAGGTATCTATTTCAGAATATTCGTTAATAACAAGTATATTTAACTATGTAGGTAGGTATATCCATTCCCTACCATCCATAGTATTTACAAGCTCCCAGCTTAGTTTGGGGCTAGCTGTTTACCAGGTATGTGTGTGAATTTTTCGTAGCACCGCAGTTCTTAAACGCATGAACCGATTAGGAGTTGCGGTTGTTTTTTATTTCTGCGCTATTAGTAAGAGAGCCCACGACCAAAATTTTTGTCTCATAGCAATACGGCCAAAACCGCATCAAATCGATAGATACGATTATCCTGAACTCGAAAATACCAATATCAGACATTTTCCGCGTAGCGTTTGATCTGACCGAATTTTCAAAATTGTCAAAAATTTTACCGAACTGCATCATAGCAATATGTCTGATTTGCAGACTGTAGTTGAATGATAGTTCTGAGATACCGGAAACATATTTTTCAGACGTTAGTGGTGTAGCGCAAACCCGTAAAATCACTTAAAAAAATTAAAAATGAGACAAAAAAAATGTCTCATAGCAATACGTCTGAACATTTTTTTTATTAGTAAATTTTGGTTATTTGATGCGACCAAAACAATTTTCAGACGGAAATGTGAACGCATTAAATTTTGAGACCGTTTTGAAAATGTTAACAAATTTTACCGATCGGTATCATAGCAATATGTCTGAAAATTGTTGGACATGATAAAATAAGTTGTCCACATGTGCAAAAAATTTATATCAGACAAATTAAGTGTAGCACCTTCTCTATCAGACAACTTTTCGATACTCAGATTTTTCAGCGTCTCTTCGGTATGTTTTTTCACTTTCTCAATCGTTGTTTCTTTACAAAACACACAACTCAGGTCCGACATTTTACACCACCACAACCGCACAACGTATGACAACTAAGTGAGCGTCATTCCAACGTTTGGAGCAGCTGGCGAGTGAGCTGTATAATAGTAAGAAAGGGGCAGGAGCGTAACAAGCGCTGAGGCTGTTGAAATTAAATACTGATTGATTTGATAGTTTTGGTTTTATTTAAAGCACACTTGAGTAACTTTTACAAAAGAAATAAGTAATGACATCTGTCATCTGTCAAAGTACATATAATAGACAAGGGAGATTCTTGAATATCTATGAAGGCTGTAAATTTAAAAAACATTTAACAGAGGCGTCGGCCAGGCGACTCCGAAACGTTATTTTCGTTTTTGGGAGTATATGCTACACTTAAAGTGTCTGAAAACAGGTTTTTGGTAATCATGGCAGCAATACGAAAAGTTGAAAAAAAATATTATCCGTATTGCTATGATACAGGTCGGCTAAATTTGTTAACATTTTCAAAAATGCGCTCAGGCTATATGCTACGCGCAAAATGTCTGAAAACAAACTTTTTCGTAATACAATTATAAAATCTATGTACATTTTCACTATCAGACGTATTGCTATAATACCGACTGTCTTTTTTTTTTGACACAGCAGAAATGGCCTCCCACGCAGTTGCTACACTTTCGACCGTTACTACACACCTAGTTGGGTTCAGAATCATACAATCTAACGATTTTATAGGGTTTTTGCCGTATTGCTATGAGACATGGTTTTGGTCGTGGGCTCTCGTACCATATGTTTCTTATGAAATGTTTAGTGCGATGCTGCAGCCAGAACAGTTTTTTTGTGTCGAGGGTTTCAGAACATTTATTGTAGGATAGGTTATTTAATGGAATAGCACGTACTGAATACATAAAAAACCTCTTAATGCCATCCTATCCTATTAATACACTAGGTCGCCCGCGACTCCGTCCGCGTGGTTTCCGGTTTCCGCACTCATAGCCTTCCTCGTCAAAAAGACTATCCAACACAAAAAATTTTTTTTCTAATCGGACGCGTAGTTCCTGTGATTAGCGCGTTCAAACAAACTCTTCAGCTTTTTATATTAGTATAGATTTGACGATATAAGTGTTTACTTCGCAAAACGTTGAACTTTCAAATATAAAAACCTTTTTCTGACCGAAACCTATTTACTAAGCGAGCTCAGAGAATAATACATACAAAATTGGAAAGAAACGTGAAACTTTGCGACCTTGGCGTTCACTGCGTTATGCTGACCGGCGACGACTCCGATTACAGCGAAATACCGACACCGGCACACAAATACCACATCAGCCACATATTAGCCGAGGATTAATAATTAACAATTATCGATATCCTCCCATCCAATAAGAACTGACCCGCACCGGGAGTTATAACCCTCGGCTTATGATTAATCAATATCCTCTTAGACGTTCCTCATCATATTGCTGTAAGTGTGCTGGTTGTATCCATACTTTAATATTATAAATGAGAAAGTGTGTCTGTCTGTCTGTATGTTTGTCTTTCTTTCACGGAAAAACGGAGCAACGAACTGTCGTGATTTTTAAGTGGAGATAGTTGAAGGGATGGAGAGTAACATAGGCTACTTTTTGACCCATTCCAACCCCCCACATCCCTAAAAGGGGGGATGGAAATTTGTATGGAAAGTCTCAACTACTTACGTTAGACGCTTGAAATTTGGCATGCAGGTCCCTTAGTAAACTTGATGCTTAGTTGCAAAAGGATATTGCAAAATTCCCACGGGAACGAGAGTTAGCGGGAAAAAAACATTTGTATCATGAAAACCGATAACCATGCGGACGAAGTCGCGGGCCGCCGCTAGTTGTATAATACAACATTGATATTATAGGTATACAGTCCACGCTACATTTAAATAAACAAAAATGATTTTCTAATTCTTATTTTCAAAGATTTACCAGAAATAATCACATTTGACATTACACAAATAATTAATAACAAAACTTATCTAAAATCATCATAAATCACAAACCTGAACTTTAACATCATAATTTTCTAATAGAACACGAAATCTCATTTAACTTATTTGTAACTGGTTTTCCAGCAGATCTGCTACAATGTGGCATCATTAATAAAAAGGATGTTATATTTTATTATAATATAAGCGTTTCAAAATTATTGAAACGTGATTGAACAAAACAAAATATCTATGTAGTTTTGTTATAATAACAATTATATTTGGTATAGTTTATAGTTTTAATTTTGCAAGAAATATTGCTTCAAGTAGGTTTAGATCTTCAGAGCTCAATTGGCACTGGAAAATGTGTAAAGCGCGATTGATTCCAAAATAAAAAAGTATGTTAATGTTCAGCTAAGTTTAGAGGACAGATTTTCTCATAAATATGGTACATATTAATTTACACCTATCGTTCATTATTTTTCTATTGCCTAGATCATCATGACCCATCATGTCAATAAACACTTTAATCATTGGTCAGATGATATTCAAACCTCTGGGCTCAAAATGTTAAATGAACCGTGCGCACTAATACGTACACACATCCGTCTTTCAAAACACGCTCGAATCGGTTGAAATGTTGCCAGATATCCTCCAGTTACCTTGCTTCGAGCGATATTTTGCAACATTGATGAAGAGCTGATTAATTGATATTAATCTATATTGATCAGCATTTCATCAACATACCCTCGTGTTTTGATTTCTGTGAACGTTTATGTATCACGGAGGAAATTAGATATTCATCACGCACAAGATCATATCTATGTTTGTAAGATTATGAGTATAATAATCTGGGTTATGCGTTGGGATCCAAAATAAGGACAAAGTTCACCTGATTTGGTCATCATCTTGAGGTTTTGCGTAAAACGTTACATCTCGTAATAAAAAGTCACAGGAAATATGTAGTTGTATAACAAAAAGAATAATTAAAACAATTCATAACAGTACTTTTTTAGTGATCGCAAGATTGTATTAAGCACCTGAAATCCATGCGTTCTTAATTTCACACCCTTCCTTCTCCTTGTGTTGTGTTCCTCATTTCTGAGAGTCGTGTAAGAAAATGAAACACACAACAACTCTCATGGCAATAATAATGTGTGTAAGTGGTTTGCCATTGCCTTCTCCATTTCATACACTTACTTGCAGTATGCAGGTTTCCTCACGATGTTTTCTTTACGGTACAGCTGGTGTGAGGTAACGCACATAGATTTTTAATAATCCAGAGGTGACCAGATTTGAACCGCCGACCTCACGCATAAGAAGCGGCGCTCTTACCAAAAGGCTACCGAGCTATTGCGCACCTTAATGTACTCCTAGAATATTTTGTAGCATCTTAATTGCAAATAATTGGCATCGTCAAAACAGTATATGACATTTCACATTGTATTGGAATTTGAGAAGGCGTGACCGATGTGTCTTGTTACCATTTACCATAGAAACTATAATGTCAAAGGCTCGTAAAGATTTATATTTATATTATCATTATTTGATTCGTGACTGAGCTCAAACTCTATATCCGAGGAGCAATTATCACTGTAGGTCAAAGTTGCCATTCCTATGATTTGTCATAGGTCATCTGTCAAGTTCATTTTTTGTCTTTTTGACATCAATGCCAGAATCACCATAATAAATGATAGATTTTGATACACAAGTATAATTTGCTTTGATAACTTCATTAACCATGAGTGACCTGATTAATTCCGGGTTAATACTCATAAGAGACCAGTTTAGTCTGTACGTTCGATTAAAATTCAAAAATTTGTTTAATATAACAGCCAATATAGATATGGGATGTATGGGTATGTGCCTTTTAACAATACCAGTATTATTTTCATATATTATACATATAAAATACAAGTGCATCACTACACTTTTATTTCAAATCATTAAATAATACAATAATTACTGTCATAATTATGCGGGTAAAGAAAAAAGGTGCGTGGGACAACCACTTGCAAATTCCATTATAATAAAAAATATTGCAAAAAAGCCTTATGAGGACATGCAAAGGTTGAAATAACTTGTAACACTAGTTAGTTATTATTAAATTCTACAATACTGGTAGCAGAGCCTTATGACTGCCAATCTACTATGACTTGTTTTGAGCAGGATTTATTATTTGAAATCAATTTAATTGTTGCTCCTAGTTTATTTTATTCATATCTTGTTCCTAGTATCGTAACACCAATTACTAATACTTGTTGCAAGCGTCACAAAAAAAGAAATGTAGGCTCTCCTAATTTTTATAGCTTGTAAAATTAAGAAAAACAATACAAGTGACCTTTCAAAGGTAATATTTGTTGTTTGACCGACAGTTAATTGGACAAACATTTTGTTCGTGTATCGCCAGAATGTCATGATCACCCTAATGCATTGGTACTCAACCTTTTTAATATACGGGCCGCAAACACGTTTTAGTCATGGTGTCGCGGGCCGCAATCAAAAAAAATCGGCCAAGCGCGAGTCGGACTCGCGCACAAATTATATTTTCGACGTACCTATTAAAAAAACTACCTACTTAATAGATTTCGTTCAAACCAATTTTCGTTGGTAGTGTTTACGGTACTGTACATTATATATTTAATTTAGTGTTATCGTCCTCTTATTTAAGCAGAAAGGGGGGGGGGGGGGGGGGAGATATTAGAAACCTCAATATCACTTTTAAAGACCTATCCAATTATCCATAGATACCCCACATGTATGTATATGTCCAATGAAAGAAAAAACGAGTTCCAGTTGTGAAAACCTTGTCTATCATCAAGTTTCAACAGTAAAGTACTTATACTTTCAAAAAAAAGTGGCTGTGACAGACTGGCGGACAGACAGACAGACAGACATGACGAATCTAATGGGGTTCTGTTTTTTGCCATTTGGCTACGGAACCCTAATTACCCTGGGAGAGCTACTGAACAAAATATTCAATTTCCCACTCATCTGGAAACATTATGTCCTTCACATATTTTTCGTTTCTAGATAGGTACTCCTGACATTGCATTGTTTAGAAATCAAAACACTAAAACACAGAACAATATAAGGTGTAACAAAATCTACTGCAAATATTTTGAGGGCGAATTGTTTAGTGGAAATGTAATTAATTTGTCTAGTGATTTTTTTTTGTTAATACGCTAGTTTCCTAGAAAATCAACAAAATCAATTGAGTGAATTATTGGGAAAAGTACAAATTTTGTCATATGCAAGAAAGCTGGTCGTGTCTTATCAGTGTAATACTATTACTACACTTGTCCTGCCCCAAAAGCAAAGTGGTGGAGAGGGGGTGAAGCTTACAGGACGAAAAGAGCAAATTGGCCAATGCAGAAAATGCAAAATTTGGTAGGCATTAAATTTGACTTTTTAATATCTGATATTGATTACATTGCCACTAAAGAATTAGCCCTTAAAATATTTGCAGTAAATATTGTTACAAAGATGTAGGTAACTAGTAGTGAAATTAGGCCGTCTCTTTCGCTCATTCAAAGGCACCGACCACCGACCGCCCGCAATTGTTTCACTCGGCGCCAGGACAAAATTTAAAATATGTAGTTAACAATCTAAGTGCACGCGGGCCAGTGACAAAGGCCCGGCGGGCCACATGCGGCCCGCGGGCCGCAGGTTGAGTATAGCTGCCCTAATGTCATTACAAGTACTAACATACTCATTAAAATTGTTGAGCATTGTTGCTGACCCTCTGAATGACACTATGAATGATTAGGCCAATTCATCACTGCTTGTACTTATCACTATTGTCACAACCAATGTGTATATTCGTTACAAGGATATTTATGACCATTGTCAACGCATGTTTCACCATCATTTTACTCGTAAATATCGCCAATAGTCTGCATATGGTGAAATAAAGATACATATATTCCACAGCTGAAAAAAAAATAATGTAAACAGCATTTTCTAAAGTTTTGAAAATTAACTTATTAATAAAAAAATCACTTCATTCTACGCGTACCTACTACATGTCAATGGAATTTTATTTTACCAGTGATTTGCGACCAACATTGGGCAAGAGATATCATATTCCGGTCCTTGTAACCCCACTTAACATACTATATATGTAAAATCCTTTAAATGTGACCATAACATAATCAATTATGTAAGCTGTCAAATAAAAGTTGAGTGTTCTAATAAGAGCCCACCGACAAAGTGTTCCTTCAGTCAAGTCGTTGGTAGCAAGTAAATATTTATGTTATAAAATGTACTTCCATATAGTTTTGTCATAACAAGAATTCTTTTCTCAAGATAAAGCCACAATTATTTTCTCGTCATTAAAAAAAGAATAGTTAACTTAGAAAGTATTTGAGAACATATTTTATATTCTGGCATGCTAATTCCCAAGATTTTTAAATGGCCCCTAATGACACGTACATAAAAAACCACTTAAGATATTAAAAGCAAGCAAGTTGTCACAAGAAGCAAGTTACATACGACAAAACAAGTCAATAAGTATTTAACAATCTTTCATTGTCAGCAACCTGCTTACCAGTTACCTAATTTATGATTTCCAATGAGTATACCAAATAACTATAACTTATAATCTATTTAATTACTTAGAAGGTTAATAACGCAATAATATCTACTGTACCCACTTAATGCAATATTTTGTCAGATAAAGGTCTCCTAATTTATTTTAAAGGTAAGTAATTGTTTAACCGTTAAAACCTAAACGTTATTTTGATAAGAAGATCAAAGCAAATTCTTTTGCGTGAAATGATTTATTAAGAGTTCTACTACTCGATAGTTTTATAATGGTGGCACATTCCTTAATCAAATAGATATTAGCAACCGTTAACCTTCAAGTAACTTTTGTACTTGTCTGAATTAGAACAAAAAATATATTTGAAATAGATTAAACCGACCTCAAGGTGATAAAGATCATCGTTACATTAAGTGTAAGTTCATCAGTGGTCGTGTACAGTGGCAAGTCACCTTGGTAGATAAAGCTCGATAACACGATCTTGAACCTTCAATCGATCGGTGAAATTGTCTGCATATATAATCGATTCTTAATCGATACCAGCGTATCGACTAAATTGGATCATTGGGTTGCGCGCGAGGCCATGCCGTGCACGATCGCGCCAGACTTCCACTCTATCATTCCACACACAATACAATTGATGCAAACCCTCGTGCTTCGGGTTGCAACATGAATTCCATAGAGTTTACCGCCGAAGCTATTAGCTGATTACCTTTTTGATTTTGACTCGGGGATGAGCTGCTTACCTTGCTCGTAGATGTGTTAACCAATTTTGCTCAACAGTCATAATTACGGTTACATCTGCTTCATACGTTCACACTTTTTAAGACGTTTATCAAATGTACATCAAGATATCACAGTAACCTCCAAAGAAACGTTTAACGACCGACGGAACACATGTTAAGAAACTTTACTCCTTCAAAAGTAGCCTGTAAAGTTTTCAAGGCTGTCATTTCAAGGAAAAGCGCTTGTTAAACCTACTTTGATCATAAGTAGCTTATATTTTAGATATATTAACATATTCAGATAGGTAATGCTATTATTATTAGTAAATAGATCATTAACGAGTGTAATAGTAACAAAACCAACACGAGAGTGTAAACCAAAAGATCCAATAATTATGTGAAAGCTGTAGATTATTTTGTGCTCATACGTACCATTTAAAATGAAGACCATAGACCTAAAAAATTCTGCACCAATTATTTTGATTGCAGAGTCATGCTTGTAAATGAATAAATTAATTACTGTAACTTTTAAATCTATTGCAAAGTGATTCTCATCATCTTTTGTCTAGTAAAGGTCATCTTTAATAATTGCAGTAGTTACGGAGTTCTACATTTGAATCGTATTAGATTCTGATTAAATAAATAAATGGAATTATTGGAGGGTATTAAATGAACACACCGCCTGCACAGCTATTTAGTAACACTACAATAACAAATTAGACCGCTTCAGTGCATCAGTCATACCTAACGAACATATACATAGAAAAGTAACGGTGCAATTATGTACAGTCATGAGCACCAACATGTATACAAACACATTCAAATATGAACTTTACTGCTTTGACATAAGAGTCGATGTGTATGTAATGTGTAAACATGTTGGTGCTCATGACTGTACAACCTCACACTTTGAGTATGTTAAAACGAAGAAGAAAAAAAAGAAACACACCTCTATCTACCGACATAAGTATTGATAAAATCATACAGATTTCTCAAAGTAGTGGTCCACAAGTACAGGGCTCAATATGTGGTGTGTGACCCTAAAGACACTTCAAACATGTATGTACGTTCATGACAAAGGTGCGCTACTACTTTCAGTTTCGTTTCCTCCGGTGTTTGTTTTTATGGCAGATGTTGCTAAAGAGCTAACGGGTCGCCGGGGTAAGCAATCACCGCCGCCCATGGACATCCGCGACACAAGATGTATCGCCGATGCGTTGCCGGCCTTTAAGACCCCAAACCCACTCCAACTGAGCTCTGAAGACCTTACTCACCAGCAGAAATACAGCACAAAAGTAACGAATTTCCATTTCACTTGTGGTCTTCTGTAAGGTTAAGGTACTTCCCGTGACGTGCGGCTCATTCGAGTGGAAGTTCCAATAAGCTCTTCGTCTCTTAATACAGGTATGTACGTTCGTACATGCCAAAAGTGCGCTAATTTGCGTATTCTAAACTACTTTCAGATTTATTTCCTACAGGTGTGAGTTCCCTTATTAATTAAAGCTATTACTCTACTTGAGTAAGGGAGCTAGCCCTAGTTTGCATTTGTAAAATGATCGATATGATCTGTCGCTATATATTTAATAGGCGAATAATAAATAGCTGTAAGCGTTTGTATAACTTATGAATAATAGCTTAAACCAGTTCTTGTCTAATGATAAGGTATCCTTCTCTTCGGGTGAAGGTAACCAAATGAGTCAACGTATTTTAAGCGCGTGACAACAGTCACACATTGCGTACCTACCTACCTATTTTTTTTATGGTAGAGGCGACAAACAAGCTAGCTGGTTGCCTGATGGTAAGCAAACACCGCTGCCATGGACATCCACCAGTGGTATCGCCAATGCGTTGCGGGCCTTTAAGATCCCATACCCGCCACAACTGATCTCTGGCGAACTTACTCACCAGCAGAAACATAGCACAGCAGTTAGGATCAATAACTTTGTTATAAATCATTGATCCTAACTGCTTTTCTTCCTGCTGCTATTTATTTATTTAATGTTTTTCATAATATTTTCACATTTATTTGCCAGTGTCATTGGTTTGTTTCTAATAAAATCGATTATTGAAAACACCAACAGTACGTCCCTTGCTTCCTCACTCAAAAAAGGGATCATTGTTTATTTACCTATAATTTTGTATTTAAACAGTTATTGGTACCTATAAAAACCTTTTGCGGCGCGGTAACGGCCAAGTATCCAATTAGGAACGGATATAAACTCCAACTAACGTTTTCATTGTAAATTTTAAGTATGAATTTCTATAAGTGCCAACAGGAAACTTAAATTTGCTACGTTGAATATCGTTTAAATAGATTAGCTACGCCATAATGCATATAATTAAGTGGGATATCTAAGTGACAAACGTATTCTACCATGAAATATGAACAATTGACCTTTGTTTCACTTCCAAAAGAATCAAAGGAAGTCATTATGAGAATTCAATTTTGTCAACGACAGTTTCTTGCAGAATTGCCAATTAAATAATTTTATAGATCTACTCGCTTTCGTAATAACCAAATCAAGCAGATTAAAAATGCAAATATCTCATTGAAGTATTTAAAAACTGGATCAAGGAAAATACCAAATCCAAAACAGATACTAAAACTTTTAAAGGAGACGATCCAATTTGGGCTTGATTGTGCATGGATAAATTATATACCAAAAAAACTGTAAATTTTTGTTACTTAACCTCTATAAATAACAACGGAATAGGCTTTGGCCAACTTAAGTTAATTGCATAATTATATATTTTACATTATCAAACACACTTTATAAACGACATAGCACTATATTTTTTAATTTTTAACTGTCTTCAAAAACGCACCTAATAACATAACAGATTAAATAATCGATTAGAGAAAATCGATAAGCGGCTATTAAATTAAATGCATCATGTTCCAGTGTCTTTTTGCTACATTTTGAAAAACTACAATCATTTATTATTTGTAATATTCGTTATATCTTAATAATGATCTACTTTTTACGTCTTCACAATAAAGATAATAATAAAATCAAACAATTGATCGATTAAACGATCAGTATCAATTGAAATGGAGCCATTTTGGCACTGACCTATATCTTGTCTATATATAGATCAGTGCATTATGGTTTTACGTCATACGTCAATGTCAATGTCAGTCCTATCACTTGATGTCACACCATATAGATATGGCAATAATAATGAATATTCATGCATGATTTTAACATATTTGGCCGTTGTATTCAGCTATTAAAATTGGGCAAATGTAATCTTTTGAAGTGTTCTAATCGGTGACCAATTTGTAGCCGTGCACGTCCAGGCCCCCGTTTGTATAAGAAACGGATTTTTCCTTTGTTTCTATATGTGACATAATTAAACTTACTTCACCTTATATCTTTGTGTTTTTATTTACTTTTAATCATACCCTTTTCATACATTGTTCAAATACGAACTACGAATATTCATCAATCTGAACGAAGATAAATTATGGAAACAATCATTAATATCACAACAACAGAAGTACTGACAGCTGGTTACACTATGCTAATCAACACATTCCTGAGTAACTACTGTCTACATGTGATGGCCTAGTAATCACAATTTTTCCGTTCCCTGCCTTCGCCACGCAAGGAAATAAGGCAATACTCGCCTAAAATTTCAATGAACCGTGTCCAGTGCTTTGCATAGTAATAATTTGCTTTAATCTTGCACAAATATTCTTAGGTGTCCATAGTAAAAATAAATTTTCCAACGTGCGCGCGGAACAGAGAAACCTCTGTTTTTCTCTTTCCCCGGCATAGTAGATTGGAACTGCAAGGCGACGACCGCAAGGTCTCGCAACGCGCCGCAAGCACGAGCGGCGCAAGTAAAAGTAACTTTTAACAATACCTTGTCGGCGCCTGCGCGCTGCGTACGTCAGTTTCGCCAACTCCTGCATCGCGGCACGACATATCGCTCTTTCGTTTTTTTTTCTTACGCCGAAACTGTCAGTGCCGGTCCCAGAAATAAACAAGTTTCCGCGCTCCACCTTGGACCTTTCCCTGATGGATACCATCAGAAAACTGTTGTGATTATTATAAAACTCGTGTTTTGGTTTTTGACAAAAAGTTTGATTACGTTTATGAAATTTTGAGTACTGGTTGTTCTACTTGCCGGCAATATTGGATGTTACGCTCACTTGAACGTAAGTACGCCTTTTTAATTGTAACTGTTTGTTTTTTACTAAATTAAATTAAAAGTAATTACTACTAGTGTTATACAACAATTATATACCAATTTATATACTTAATTTCACTTTTCAACAGTACTAATCTAGTAACTTCCTTGTATTTGAGAGAGAAACTTAGACTCTAAGGTCAAATATTATTTTAAGTTAACATGACCACTATAACATAAATGCTTAATCTTTGTTAAGTACAACGTTCCTTAAAATGACGTACAATTTCTATAATACATACAGTGCAAACTACACATTAATATGCACTTACCACCGCATTATGACTAGCGCACACTGGTATTTACAATTTACAACATTACATAAAAGAAAATTACACAAATTTCCCCTTTACTGTCACTGATTATTTTACCATAATCGCGGTATATTAATGAGGTGATGAAAGTGGTAAGTTACTGGTTTGGGCAATGGGCGAAGTGGTCACCCGGGCACTCGGTGAGCGAGTGATTAAGCCACTTGCAATCGGATCAATAGAACTGGTTTCCAACTTATTGTATACACGTGTCGCGCTGGCCCAGTCTTAGACAGCCCCAGCCAACTAGTGTTACGTTTATCACAACAGCCAGTTTATATTTACAAGCAGAAATACGTAACGAAGCCTAGGCAACTAAGTTTGCCGATTAACTTTTTCCAATACTATTTCTTATTTTTCCGGGCCTCAAATCGTTAGATAATTATATGCATAATATGTAAATATTTATAATTAACCTTGTACTAGTTTTATTTAATTGCAAGGCACTCAGCTACTTGTTTTGTTAATACACCAAATGCTATGCTGAACCGTACAATACCATGTAGAGCGAAAATAACACTTATTACGAATTCTTGCCAACTATTACGAAGGCAAGAGGTGCTACGAAATTCTTAGCAAACATGCTGCGATTTTAAAGGCTGTTTGGTCACACTCTCAAGTAATATCATTATTTTAATGGTAGGTGCCTAAATAAAACGAGAGGCTTGCATTAATTCGGTCGTATTTTATTACTTGGCACGTTTTACAGGCTTTTTAAACATATTGAGAACGTTCAACGACCTTATAACCTTGCGAATACGAAGAAGTTAACGTTTAAAAAGAAAACTTGTACTGATCAAATATACGTTAATATCGTGCCGTGCTCGTTTGCAACATGCTAAGCACGTTAAAGCTGTATGGATGTCGATAAAGGCGATGTTGGAATGCATATAAGTGGATCCTCACGGGTATAAGTTATGGTCGACATCGAAAGTAGTTATCAACTATCGTATTTAACTCACGAATTGCCCATACGCACAGTATTACTTTCCCCTATCTTGTTTGCAATGCAGAGGATACGATAAACCTACTAGAAGACTGCGTTTTTCAATTCGGATTCCTTCATGCATATTAAATCGTAACATCCGATTGCAAAATGTGCAACAATGCTGATAGCAATATGCCTTCCAAGAATTTCAAGGAAAATACTTGAGGAATATTGTCCATTCTTCGAATCGGAGTAGTTTAAGACACAGAGTTAATTGGGTATATGAAATTTACGATGATATAAATTCAAGAATATAATTGTTATCATACGATTTAAGCAGAAATTCTGAATGATCCAATAACGGCTGTCAATAAATTCCTCATCTTAGCAACCGGCCATAAATTAAGATTACCTGCTTCATTATCTGCATCATATTTTCAATCATGTTGTAACCTTTGGCTCGCAATCTGCAACATTTTTGACTACTTATTCTTACTTTAAATTTAAAATAGAATACCTAAATTTATTTGAGTGACCTAAAAGTTCTTCAACATAAGGTCTGCGTAATATATAAATAAATGTCACTCCCGTGCGTGACATATGAATTGCGCTCAAAATAAAATTCAACTGCTATTTATTATACAATGACAGAAATACTGGTTATAAAGTCACTTGATTTGTTTTTATTTCAAATCCAAAGTTGAAAAAATATAAATATATTTACAATAATGATCAAATCAAATTATGCTTAGGAATAATTATTAGTCATGATGAGAATAATTCCTTTTGCTATTAAAGTTTTTGTTATTAGAATAAGGTTAACCACAAGCCAAACGAAGCGTAAAAGGAAAATGTTAGAGCCATAAAAAATACCGCCGTCTCCACTCGCACTGCTTTCGTATTATCGAAGATTTATAGCTTCGCAAAACATAGTGCATCATTTCAAAATCCATCTTCAGTGTTATGAAACGTAAATTATTCTTGATGAACTAATCTTAATGTCACTAGCGAATTGGGTTAACGATACAGTTTATTCTTTAGGGTCAATAATAATTATCGTATTTACGATGACCATAAAGTCTGCTTAGTATGAGGCTAATAGAGCATTTAAGTGAATTCATCAATCAATACTCGGGCGACCTTTGGCGATATGGCGCAATTAATAAGTTGCACGCGCAAACGGTGCGGTTCGCTGAGCACTTTCCAACGACCCGACAGAAAGCCTGTTCTTTCAAACCTGAAATGCTAAAAAAATAGCCTTGGTCATTCTGATATCGAACTCTCACCTCGGTTCACCCTCAAATATGGCTGCTTGTCCTGGTCTAACGTTTTTATAAATTTTTCTACTACTACTAACGTTTTAAGCATTTTTTTTTACGTTTAAGCCATACCCTAAGTTGTATATCTTCAATGGCACTAAGGTATTGTCTGCCATTATTTACGAGTACCGTTGTACTTATTCTCCAGGTGTTATAAATTGTGTCAATACGAGCAAATGTTTACATAACTGGCATTGTCCGCGGACACAATACTTGCAATACGGACGCATGCACTTGTTTCGGGCCACCTAATAAATGCCGGTCACAATGCGAGATTATTTCCAGTAGTGCAATGTGTGTTTTCTTGACAGCAATTGGATAACGTGATGTTTCAACACCCAGACAGCTGTTTAACATGCGCCGGACACGCGGCCTCGGGCTCTCTAATGTTTGATGACTTTGACTCATCCCGGCCTTCACTTTTTGTTATATCTCGATACATTCATCTGTGAAATCTAACAGGTATTATGTACATTGATAATTAGTTTCTGTAATTCCAATGTCTATGGTTTCCGATTGCTCTTTTGTTCGCAACTATGTAGATAGTACATAAACCCTGACACCTGCAGACAAATGCAGTGTACTGTGATCATGTGGGTTACAACCTTAAAAATTACAATATGAGGGGGAAATGAAGATGCGACCCAGCCCGAGAAGACGATGACGCCGCATACCAGAAGCTTCAAAACGTCAAGGAGTAAAGAGTCAGCGTTAGTAGATAGATTGTACCGATTAAACTACCCTTTCGGTACAAAATCTAAGTTTATGCCCCCTAACTTACTTTTATTTATTCCTTTACCTTCCTTAAGGAAACTTCTGTCCTTTTTTGATCAATTTAAATATTCAAAGCAGACAATATCGTATACATCGACCTAACCGCAAAGTTAGTTGCGTAAAAGATGTGTTATGGAAATGAACGAAAGCAGTACATTTTCGTGCATGATACGTATTTTATTGCTATAACCACAAGACATTATAGCAGACATATATTAACGAGTTTTTTTTATCGAGGGAGAGCCCCGCTCTTCTGTTTTGGTTGTGGTTTGAACATACCGGCTTAACCAGAGAGTCGTTTATAGGCAACCGGTGTGAATTCGTACCTCGTACTACGTTTCTCCCAGGTGCGAACAGAGTTGTCCTTTAATAAATGTAAAACTCATCTCATGTAGGTATCTCAGCATATAATGACTTACTTATCCCTGTTATTTTGTGATGTATGCAGATACCTCTGGTATCTTTACTAATATAATAAAGCTGAAGGGTTTGTTCGAACACACTAATCATTACCATCATAAAATATTTTTGTGTTGGATAGTCCGTTTGTCGAGGAAGGCTTTGTGCGGAAACCAATATATGTTCGTGGGGACGAAGTTACGGGCGGCCGCTAGTCTAAAGATAAACTTCAAGAAGATTGGATTGGATGTTGTGTGAAATTATGATCACTTACCATAAAGCACAGTTTGAGCTATTGCCTCATTATAGACCAGACAACTCTCCTTTCATTTCAGTTTTGATCCTCTAATGTATCAGACTGTTACTGTTATAGCCGCGCCTTCGTTGATATTTATTTAACCGACTTCTATGAATGTAGAAGGCAAACATTGGAGGTTAACAAACAATATAATAATTGAAGTAGCCTAACGTTATAAAGTACTCGTATCTTAGCACAAGTTTTTACTAGGGGTCAACTAAACTTTTTTTACTTCAACTCCAAATAAGAGCGGAACGACAACAGATTTATTATAAAGTAATTTACCTACCAAAATCCACTACGTTGCTGTGCTAATTATCATGAAGATGAAGATTTAGTTTGTTTGAACGCGTTAATCTCAGGAGGTGCTGGCTCAAATTGAAATATCTGTGTAGGATTGTTCTTTTTATCGAGGAATACTTAAAACTATAGTGTTACAACATCATGTCATTGTGTGCGAAAACCGAAATCAACGCGGACGGAGTCGCAGGCGGCCGCTAGTTTGGGAACAAAACCAATAAGTAAGACATTGCCTAGTTCACTTATTCATAAACGAATCTAAAAAAAAACTAATAAATATATACTCTCGTGTTCATTTGTAAATTAGCATAATTTATGCATTATTATATTCTAATAAATAAAATGCTTCTGCAATTAATGTTGCATTACATCGGTCAGCCTTTATCTTGTTTTTTATTATATACTTGACATTGACTTAATGATTTAATTTAATGTCAAATGCATCAAATGCACCCTTATAATTTTATAAATACGAGTATGAAATAATAATATATAAATATTTTTTCCTCCATCTCATACTGAATAACTCTGCCACTGAAAATTAAATCGCAAGAAAATTTCAAAATAATCAGATGTTTTGTTTTGAGATGGAATTTTGACTAAATTATTGATACTTAACTTCTTATTGGTCGTCATTGACATTTTAATGATGCAAAAGAACAACAAAACCTCTTAATCACATACGAACGTAACAAAAACACACGATTATTTTATAGCACTAAATATCTGATATCGGGAACGATTTATCTTAATTAAATTGATTATAAAAATTACAAACTCCGACCAAATATGAAGCAACATCGTTTAAGAATTCTATTCGGTCTTGATTACATCTAATCGCGAAAATACCTTAAAATTGCACACCAAATTTGGCAAGCGTGGTAATAATAGCACCGATAGACTGAATAGCTGCTAATTCAAATCTTAACTGGTCACAAAGGACCGCATACTTGGGTGGTCGCTTACTGTTGCCGCCGGGTCAGGATCGGGGCGGCAGCAAAGAAAATAAAACGCCCGCTCTTCCGAGTAATTCGCAACCACTGTATATTTGACGTAACGTAAAATCTTATAAAACAAAATCAATATCAAAACGTCATAGAAAAGAAAATATCAAAATCAAAAATATATTATAAAAGAGGTTTGCGTCGGCAACATGGCCGCCCCCGGTGTCGAAAACACGAGAAAAAGTGAGGAAGGCGACGCTAGTCTCACGGGGGAGCTATACTGCCAACGCGGAACCATATAAATAAAACTCACAAAATTATTAAAAAAGGTCCGCGAGCCGAGGTCTACTTCCTAGCGAACCCGCCGAATCATGTCCCCAAGAGATGAACTCGTGAAATGGAACGGCATTATTGCCACTAGAGTTCTTGAGTTGACATGATTCAGCGTTCGCGAGTTCGCGAGGCCCTCCGCTCCCGCCGGTGAAGATGTGCAGCCGTAGGCGAGCCGTCTCAATAAAAGCGACCAGCCGCTCCCAGACTCCGCCCATAAAATCATCGCCGGGTATGAAATGGAAACAGTCGAAGCCGATCTCTCCCTCCGGTAGGCCTCTGCTAGGTGGCGTCCAGGCCACTCTCTCCGCCGCAGGTCTCCAATGGTCGCATGCACGTCTGCAGACTCTGTCTGACACGTCGGGTGGCGGGCTCAGGAGCCGTCGAACTGCCGGCTGCCATCCGGGGACGTAGTGGCGCCGCGCCGGCGTTGGTGAGCTGCACACAGTGGAGACAGTGAGTCGCACTACGGCTAGCCGCCGCGAGGATTGGCAGGGCGCTGGAGACGGCGTCGAGTTTGACGTAGCTGGGACACGCTGCGAGAGGCGGAGGCAGCCGTCTTGGCTTAAATCAATAATTTAATCAACGCTTAGGCGGTCTTCGGCTGGGCAAAGCTCTCCGCGACGAGACGGGCATGTGAGTTGAGTTGGGAGCGGAGGCGTCGCAGAAGAGAGCATCTTCAAGTTCCACGGTGTCGGCGAGTCCACGATGGGAGGGCCGTTAAAGGAAATAGGAGTAAGACCTTCGGCTAGAGGATAATCGCTCATTATCGCTCATTGAGAGGTACGCGTACGCGCGCCGAAGAGATGTACGCGCGCGCTGTCGCAGAGGGCGTAGCTAAGAAGTGCCGGCGATAGTGCGCCGAAGGGGGGCGCAGCCGGCTCTGAGGGGAACGCAAGCAAAAGGGCGACCAGCATGTACCTCTAGTCCGCTACATTGGTGAGCATGATGACAAATTTAGTAAGGGAGCGATAACGAAGATGAGCAATATGGGGTGTGCCATTTATTGGAACTGTCAAGACCTCATAGGTCCTATACGACAGAAACCAGAAGGTCGTGAAGGCGGATCACGAATGAAAAATGAAATGTCGAGTCGAGATGTATGGCCACGGAGCTTGGCTCATTAGGCGGCGCCCGAGGTGTCGCGCTCCGATATCGGAGCTATGAACGATACGGCTGTCCGCGATGAGCGTCCGGTAAGAGCTTGGCTCGTCCTGGCGGCGCCCGAGGTGTCGCGCTCCGATATCGGAGCAATGGGCGACACGGGTGGCCGCGACGAGCAATGAAATAATGAGCTCAGGCCTCGATCGAATGGGGAAATGGAACTAAAAGTAACTAGTGATAAATGCATGATCGTGAGCCAATGAACGGGCGGCGCGGCGAGAATCGTCGGCGACAGCCCGCCGTCCAGCGCGCGGATGACGATGTGTGCACGAAGTCGCGCTCGTGGTGGACGCGCGCGCTGGAGGGCGGCGGTGCGGGTGCCTCGTAGTCGAGCTCGCGTAGGGCGCCGGAGCCAGATTGTAGCCGTTCTGACATAATGTGCGCAACGGGAGGCCGTCACCGAGGGCGCGAGTAGCGCGCACATCGTGGTGGAGGCGATAGGCCGCTGGCAGCGGGCGGGACTGCGTGGCCCAGGCAGGTGAGCAGCGGCCGCGGCCACCTCAGAGATGCCGGCCAGGGGGCGCCCAATAGGGGGCGCAGCCGACTCCGAGGGGCCAACAGGAACAGGGCGACCGCTGGTAGCAACCTCTGGCCTAGTGGGCGCAGTTTTCAAAGCGCCGCGCGTGAATATGTCTGTGGGCAGAAACGATCGAGTTAAGATACTTGTCACGATATAATGATCCTCGCGCTCGGGTAGAACCCGCGGGGTGTGTGGCCCTATGTGTGCGGGAGCTTTTCTCATCAGTGCGGCGCCCGGTGTGTCGCGCTCCGATATCGGAGCAGTAAGCGACACGGGTGGCCGCGATGAGCGCTCGGTGTGAGCTTGGCTCGTCCTGGCGGCGCCCGATGTGTCGCGCTCCGATATCGGAGCACAGAGCGACACGGGATCAGACCGCGACGAGAGCTCGGCACGGGAACACACAACAGTCCGAGTGGGTCCGGGCTTAACAGCAGGACCGAGCCTGGGCGAGTAAGAGTCGCGCGTGGGCGACAGAGCGTCATTTGTCGGGTTGCGTATAAAATATCCCTCGCGCTCGGTTGGTGTCCGCGGCGTGTGTGGCCCTAAGAGTGCGAGACCTTGGCTCATCAGTGCGGCGCCCAGTGTGTCGCGCTCCGATATCGGAGCACAGTGCGACACGGGATCAGGCCGCGACAAGCGCTCGGCAAGGGAACACACAGCAGCCAGTGCGGGGGCAGCTATAGCTGCAGAACCGAGCACGGGCGAGGGAGGGTCGAGCGAGGGCGAGGGAGTGTCCAACCATCCTCCAATAGCGGAGCGGCTTTGGCGGAAGCCGCACGCTAGGGCCGCGATATTCGCCTGCAGTTCAAGGAGCGCGGTGGCTTCCTCGGCTGCGGCAAGGTCGCGTCTGATCTCGTACACGCGCCTAGCGTGCGCTGCCTCGAGGGCTAGTATCCGCGCGGCTCGGCTAGAGGAGTTGGATATCGCCTGGGATGTCATCGCCGGTAGCGAGTGAATGTAAGGAATTGGGTACTCACAGTTTCCACGTAATTACTTACGGTGGTGATGCCGACGACTCCATCCCACTTCTGACACCACTTGTTGCCGCCGGGTCAGGATCAGGGCGGCAGCAATAAAAATAAAACGCCCGCTCTTCCGAGTAATTCGCAACCACTGTATATTTGACGTAAAATCTTATAAAACAAAATTAATATCAAAACGTCATAGAAAAGAAAATATCAAAATCAAAAATATATTATAAAAGAGGTTTGCGTCGGCAACACTTACTAAAACATTCTGTAAAAGTTTTCTATATGGCTGTTGTTTGACATAAAACTTAAGCGACCTATTTAGCGATTAGCGTAAGCTAGTGCACGTTTGGATTGAAATAATACAATGAATGTTTATCTCTACAATAAAGTCACACATTACTTTTGATTTATGTAATATCTTTACTTTGTTTTTTTTTGCGAAAGCGATATTTTTTTATTCGATAGATTTACAGTCACCTCTAGATTTGTCTCAGACAGAAATATGTGGAAGACTGTGGAATAACATTTCGGGAAGAGGACATTTTGAGAATTTGGAATATTGGGAATTGGTCTCTTCAAGAATTGGACATTGCTAAAATTGGTCATTTTGAAACTGTGGGGAATTTTGGGAATTGAACATTATAAACTTAAACGTTCCAAAATTTCCTTTCCAAACCTCAAAAAAGCATAGTTCAAAAACTATCAAAATAAATACCGCGGTAACCGCAGTTCGAGGCACCGCATCCGAATCGGCGTTGATTGCGTCTAGTCGTGAAGGTCGGCGGGTCGCGGAAGACACCCCGATGCGCTGACGCAAGCGTGTGGCAACTGCAACGTTACGTGCGCGGTACGTGCCGCCGCCGACCCATTTGTGCACGACTGTACTCACTCACTGTCCTGTTAAGTAGTATAGTAACGTTTAAGGAATCGGTGCTTGATTGTACTTACTCACTATCCTGTTGAGACTACTCAACAGGACAGTGAGTTAGTACAATCTTTACTTAAAGAAGCGTTTAAGGACTTAGTGCTCGATTGTACTAGCTCACTGTCCTGTTTGGCAGTAAAGAAGCTTTTAAGGAATTACTGCCCGAACTCACTGTTCTGTTTGATAGTATAGAAGCGTTTAGGGATTTGTGCTCGATTGTACCTGTAAGGTACTAAAGTAACGTTAAAAAAATTGGAGCTCGACTGTCCACTCACTGTCCTATTAAGTAGTGAAGAAGCGTTTAAGGAATTGGTGCTTGATTGTACTAACTCACTGTCCTGTTTGGTACTTAAGAAGCGTTTAAGGAATTGATGCTGGATTATACTTACTCACTGTTCTGTTAGGTACTAAAGTAACGTTTAAGGATTTAGTGCTCGATTGTACTAACTCACTGTCCTCTTTAATAGTAAAGAAGCGTTTAAGGAATTGCTGCCCGATTGTACTAACTCACTGTTCTGTTTGATAGTATAGAAGCATTTAGGGATATGTGCTCGATTGAACCTGTAAGGTACTAAAGTAACGTTTAAGGAATTGGTGCACGACTGTACTCACTCACTGTCCTGTTAAGTAGTAAAGTAAGGTTTTAGGAATTCCTGCTGGATTGTACTAACTCACTGTCCTGTTTGTTTGACAGTGAAGAAACGTTTAAGGAATTAGACCTCGACTGTACTAACTCACTGTCCTGTTAGGCACTAAAGTAACATTTAAGGGATAAGTGCACGACCGTAATCACTCACTGTAATGTTTGGTACTAAAGAAGTTTAAGGAATTAGACATCAAGCGTACTAATTAACTGTCCTGTTAAGTAGTAGAGTAACGTTTAAGGAATTGGCGCTCAATTGTACCAACTCACTGTTCTGTTTGGTACTAAAAAAGCAGTTAAGGAATCGATTGTACTAAATCACTGTCCTGTTTGATACTAAAGAAGCGTTTAAGGATTAGTGCTCGATCAGGGACTAAGCGGCACGTCCCGGCTACGCTCAGGGTAAATATAGCCTATGTTACTCAGTGAAAATGTAACTTAAAAAAATATTTTTGTGAAATCGGCCCCGCACTTTTTGAGTTGAGGAAATATCTTTCCTCTTTTTACTACTTGTATAGATTTGTGCACGACTGCACTAACTCACTGTCCTGTTAGGTACCTAGTAAATAAGCATAAAAGGGATTTGTGCACGATTCTCTATACTCGCTGCCCTATGCACTGTAAAGTAGTTAATTCGCATTTTAGGGATTTGAAAATTTATCGTAAATTAGGATTAGCTTTATACTGCGATTTATACGAATTGTTGTTACACTGTTTATTATCGCATTCTCGAACTTATGTGTAATTGTTTTATTACACAAAATTAATATTTATCATTATATTTGTGATTTATACGTTTAAGTAAATAAATACTAATTTTGAACCGACCGTTACTAAATAAAACCGTCAATAACACGTTTCAAACATTACCTAATGTGTTGTTAATTGCAATAAACAGAAGTCTAAACCGTTTAGTTACTTAAACTGTACAAACTTGATGTGTGCGTCGGAATTTCAATAAATTACTTATAATCATTATTAATTAACTGTGCATTAACTTGGAGTTTACCGTTTCTCATAGACATTTTTCTACAACAGCAGTCGTGCTGTAAATTTTTCGGTCATGGCTGTATAAAAAAACAGATACTAACTGACTTTCAATGATGGTGCAGTGACTCAAAGTTAGTCTTGGTCTATAATAAAAGATGCCACTTCGATCTGTCCTGCGCCATCTCCTGCCAATAATAACTAACAAGATTAACATATCCTCTACATCAGCTACTACTCTGAGATTGCATGAACCACACAGCCGTATAGCAAGACACAGGATTGAAGACTTCTTTCTCACATTCCAGTCAACTCCTTCGATATCGTAGGGACAGGTCCCTGCCAAGCAAAGATTTGGACGGTCTCATTATTCTAAGATGCACATAAAACCTTAATTTAATATCATGAGACGATTTTGCATAGTACCTTACTAGTTTCATCAGTTAAATAGTATACTGAACATCTAAGTACTTAATTCTCCGTCGTGCTAAAAAAACAATACAGTTGCGAGATCGACTGATGCCCGTTAAATTTTCATAATGAACATTACGGTTTGACCTACCGCCTCTTGTAATGGCGGTAGTTTATTATCCTTTGAATTGTTTTCGTATTATAATATCAAGTTATACTTAAATTGTATTATTTCACAATTTTTTTTTTTTCATTAGATTTTTATTTAGTATTTTTTTTCTGAATGTACGTGTATTCCATTATTACTTGTAATTTATGATATCACTTACATTTCAAGTAAATAATTACTGACTAGGGAGACAGGTATTATATTCAATATTATATGAAGAAACGTTGGACTCTGAATTTATATACTGTCCCATAATAATGTCTAAACGAAAGCCGGTCAAAAGATATTAACTTAACGTAACAACATGTTCCAGTTACTAGGTTTACATCCTCTCTAAACATAATTTCATCAGACGTTCAGATCACAATGTTCCTGGAAACATGTTTTATGATTCAAATAGCTATGTACCTACATGGCTATTATCGTAATTCTCACAATATTAATATTAATAGGAACTAAAATCTATTTCGAAAACCGTTCTTCATTACAACAACAGCGCTTCTACGGCTCCTGATTACAGGTTAAATCATCTCGTACCGCTTTTATTGCCGGTTACTGAACAATAATTCTGTGCTCACAAGAAATAAAATTGCAAACATCCAGCTCACGCTAATTTGATCTATTTTCGATGGCACAATCTCTGATCGAAGTGAATCGAGGCTGTCTACACAATTACATTTCTGGAATTTCATTGTGATCACTCAGCTGGTCATTCGATTGTTGCATTAATGATATAAACTTCCCGCTTACAATTCAATGTCTTGCTTACTGTCACTTCCTTCCGTATGTTGCATACTTATTATAATTTAGAAAAGGCATAGTGACGCACAACAGTCGTATCATGTCCGTATGCAACATAGCAACAAATCATTATTTTAAAGTACGCATAGTTCTCCCCTTAGATCAGTGAACTCGAGTACAATAACGACATTTTGAAATTCTAATTAGTTACGTATTTGAGTAATGTCATTTATAATTTTGCAACTAAAAATAAATGGAAACGTCATTCAACAGTTTTTTGACCCAATTTGCGGGTCTTTGTTTGTTCGAATGTTTCTATGAATCAGGTTTACTTTTAAGTTGTTTAAATGTTAAGATCAAACTATGATAAAGATTAAGTTACATCAAAATATGTACTTTCTGAAACATTAATAAGTTACAAAAACTTTTGAGATTCAATCAGAAACCCGCACAAACTGTTAATTTAAATGAGGAATCACCTATTTAAGCCTGCTCATATCCGCAATCGCTTTCTGCAATTCAATAATTCAAAGCGAAGTCAACATACCATGCTCCGAGATTCAAACAAGTATGGTTATTAGATCGAAGCGAGTTCCGTCAGACCTCCATAGCCCTTGATAGGGAAACAAGACCAATTACGTCATGATTACGCAGCCGAAGTGCGTCTGTATACAGGTTGCTTTACAATCTTTTCCCTTACCGCCGACCTTACTAGTGATAGGTACAAATACCTACATTGTGCATTCAAAAATCGCGTTGCGAAGATTAATCTATTTAGAAAAGTTTTTATGTTATAGGGACTCAAACGAATAATAGGGTCACCTGATGGTAAGTGATCCGCGCTGCCCATGGACATCAACGACCGTAAAGGGTTGCAGATGCGTTGCCTGCCTTTTAGACTCCATGGCCTCAAAATGAGCTCTTGCGACCGTACTCACCAGCAGAAACATATCACAATAGTTTTGAAGTGAAATTGACTTTGGTATTCTGTTCGGTGGAGGTACTTAGGTACTTCCCCAGACGAGCGGCTCATTCGAGTGGAAGTTCCACTATGCTCTACCTATCTTAAAATGTGAAGTGATATTCCCGTTCGAATCAATTCATTACCGCTTCTGCACTCAATTTAGTAGCCGACTAATTCGATTAAGGAAGTATAAAGATATTAAGTTAGGTATAGGTATTGCTGTAACTGTAGCACGTGGACGGTACATAATTGTTAATAGCTCAAAACACGTAAGAGTTAGCATCATCGACGCCGATCGGCGTGGAGAACGTAACGGGGCGCAATCTCAATAGTTACATGACCGGAAAATGGTATAGCTCGTGCATAATGGTCGATAGAGCATACCCACTGGTTATTGTTATTTTGGAGAACTAAATAAAAACAGCCAAAGCTAAACGCTATATTTATGTCGCAGCCATCTAGTTAAATCAGCCAACCTACTTCTGTCAGAGTATTTCTGCATACTTAGGATAATTTTTTGACTGAAGTTTAGCCCTTTACTAGGCGCCGGCGTTTAATTAGCTGGCTGATTTGACCAGTTGGCTGCGACATTAATAAGAGAACGAATAAAATTAAATAAAAGAAAATCATTTAAGGACGTTAACATGAAACGTTAAATGTCACCTTTGGTTACCAACAGGTTATACAAATCAACAATTTTACCATCACCAATAAGCAAAGAACTTTGAAATCTGACACATCCATATGACAAAATTAGCCGTTGTCTGCCACTCTGTCCGCGTGGATTTCGGTTATACTGTAGCTTAAAGCCTTCCTCAACAAATGGAATATTTAACACAAAAAAAATCAACTACCGAACGAGTTCAGACAAGTATATCCCAAGATTAATTTTATTAATTAGCTTTGTCAAACGGCCATTAGATTTTGCCGTCAACAATACGACAATAAAATGCATTAACTAGACATTATAAGTGCAACGTCTCCCATATCAAGGAACTTGAATTAGCGGGACTTGTAGTCTAATTACAATTTCATGACCGGAAAATAGCGTTGCACATTATGACCAATACAACACGGGTATCGGTTATTGTTGTTGGGTTATTAATAACTGCGATAAGTAATCACGGTTGCTCACGCGACATGAGAGATGCGCGGTCGACGACCCGCGCACAGGGGTTGCCGTTGTAAACAAATAATTAAATATTTAAAAAAATATATATTAACACAAAGTTTTGCGAAAACTGTCATCGTTTTTACAATTTTTTACATATTTATCATTTATCTCATGAGAAAAAATCTAATTGATATGAATTCGTAGTAATGGTATGGCAGTATTGATCTGGTTCAGATATGTTTGCTGCTCAATAAAAAGTATATATATATAATATTAATAATAAAAATCTCCTAAAAACATCCCTAGTTTCCTAGAAATCATTTAATTTAATTTAATTACGGCTTTACACGTTAGTAAGTAAGTAATTTTAGTTTAAACGTGAGCAAACTCAAATCATTAACAAACACGTAAATTAACCAATTTACAAAATTGAAACTACTGCTCAACAGTAAAAAAGGGAACAAAACATGACCATTCGCATATTTGCAGATTTTCTAACCATACATATTCAAAGGTTGTTTCCTAAAACAGAGCATATTAGGTAAACATCGTTTATATGCAAATTAAAATCATATGTGTTGTGTAATTCTTAGGCATGCAGAAAAATAATATTTATGTAAGTTACGCATTAGGCATTTACTTTGAGAAATAAAGACGGGCGGAGGCAACACGACATTCTTCTTGTTATTTAGATGAGAAACACGTAATAACTTGAAAAGAACTCGGCTTACAAGACAATTCATTCTTAAAATGGCGAGTAAAAGTTATGACGTGAACTTGTCAAACTAGACAATCCAGTTAAACGAGGATCATGAAACTTGTATGAGGATGTAGATATAACCAATTACAAATTGTTATCATAATTGAACTTAAGTTTTGTAATAGTTATGCATAATTTTCAGAGGTATTAAAAATCATAATAATAGCTGCAAAGAGTTTATGTATCTAATATAAGTAAGTTTTTATTATGTTGCAAAATATTATTAATTACAATTCAATATTCAACCTTTAGAAACATAGTTATTCGTGAAAACAGCCAGACAACATAAATTTGACAGTTTTGCACCAGTAATGCATATGTAAATATCAGCCATTGGGTGCCTGCATACATAAATAAACGTAATTGTTTAAGAACTGTTTATTGAAATATCACTACAGTAGTATAAAACAAAGTCGCTCTCCCTATGTATGCTTAAATCTTCAATACTTACTGTGCAACCGATTTTCATGTGGTTTTTCTATCAAGAAGAGTGATCCAAGAGGAATGTTTATGAGAAAAATACACATGCATCTTATTAGTATAACACCTTCCAGCCGTTTTTCTGCCATGACGGCCGATCTTACGATCTGCCAGGTACCATGAATATAATTACAGCGCCCTTCCTGCTCCATCTCTCTCATAGTTCGGAGGGACAGCAATCTGACACGACCGTAGAGAGATCAGGCGCAGGATCAACGGCTTACGTGCCTTTCGAAGCACGGAGGAGCTCTAGATGATTTTTTTCGGCCAACTATCCGATGACGTGTCTCACCGAAAGTTACTTAACTTTGCAATGGCAAAGAATACCTTTGTACCAACATTACATCCATACGAAGACGGAGCAGAAGCGCTATCTTTGATATGACATGTTTTTTTTTATTTTTATGACATTGTCATGTAAATAATTATATAAACAAATATTTGTTTTTAAAAAAGGCATGTTGAGTTTCTTCCGGCACTTCTTCTCAGCAGGTCGAAGTGCTGGTAGGTAAAAAAAGATGACGTGCAAAAGCATTTCTATGTAAATCAAATTGCAAAATAAACTACTTTGACTTTGACTTTGGTATGTTCGACGCGGCAACCCTACCCGGCGAATACCTAAGTGACGACACATACCGCTGCATGCGTGCATTGTAATTGAACCTCATTGCCGTTATAAATAAGCTCATTTTTATTTAATAACACTCCTTGCGCATTGTTTGCAGACAACGAATAGTACATTACTTTTACTCTCTATTTTTATTCGTATTTTATGTCCTTCTTGTGATAACATTTTCTCGTTGTGAGTCAGAAAATAATTGAAATACCATTGAATGTTTTCAATCACATATTATTATAACCATAGGTACAACAATTGAAAGGCAGTGAAGGTGACCTTGCATTTTTGAAAACTAATTAGTTTTTGTTTTCCCGTGAGGTGTTTTTGTTCTTGTGCCATTAGAAACAGATCGCAGTCAATTGTTTAATATATATACTGATATAATACAGCTCAAGAGTTTTTATGGCAGAATGTTAGCTTGTTTGAACGTGCTAATCTCAAGAACTACTGAAAAAATATTTATTTGTTGGGATATTCCATTTATCGAGGAATGTGTGCGAAAACCGAAATCCACTCGGACGGAGTCGCGGGCGACTACTAGTAATGTACAAAGAAATGAAAATATACCAAAATTTTGTGTTGCGGTATTTACCTATATAGTTATGACTAACAAAGCAGCAGACATTGTTTAATTCAAAACGTTTACACATTTTATAAACATTTCGAAACACTCTTTGGGTTTGCCACCGCTAATTCATTGTACGAAATGAGTCGTTTTGTAAAGAAAACCAGAAAATAACTTGTTTGTTTGAAGGCTCCATGCCTGGTCGCAACCTGCACAGCTTGTATGCAAATAAACACATACGATGTTAGAAGGATTTTGTACGAACATTCAATGGAACGGAGTTGTTACAACTGTTACGAGAGTCGCGATTGTATGCGTCCACACATAGATTTAAAGCTTTGGATATGCCTTCGCCATATGTCGACCCGCTCTGAATTTGGCACTTAAATAAGAAGCGACAGTCGTTTTATATTTTGACGGGCCCGTTGGTCTAGTGGTCGTAGACCCTGGCTACAAAACCTAGGGCCACGGGTTTGAGCCCCGCTAGGGGCAAATGTTTGTGTGATGAACATTGGCATTTGTACTCGAGTCATGGATGTTTATAAATGTATATGTAGTATTTATAAAGTATGTCTATCTGTTAGCCATATTTTAGCATCCATAGTACAAGCTTCAAGCTTAGTCTGGGGCTAGCCAATAAAGGTTTTTGCAAGTGAAAAATATGACAGTAGGTAGGCGTAGGGTCTAACTGGTATGTGATTGGTGAATTTTGACATGACATTTACATATATATCAAAATTCACCAATGACATTGAAGTTAGATCTCTCGCCTACGTATTGCCATCTAGCGTATTTTTCAATCGCAAACACCCTCCTTGGTGTTAGTGCAAGGAATTTATTTATTTATAATTTTTATATCGCAGGGACAAGAGGTTAAAACGTATGTCATATCAAACAAAATAATGCCACACTTTTCTGATGTCAGGGCATCTAACGATTTGAATCTATTCGTCCACATACGAGTTTAAATTGACGATACTAATTGTACTGTTGTCCGGGTGATAAGTTATCGCCATCATCAACGGTCACGATCTCACTCAGACGACTCATTCTATCTTTAACTTTCTACAAGCAACATTACGAACGTTTACATCTGCGGACAATAATTTATAGAGTTCTTTCATTCGCAATTGGCCTTCTCAACAAAAATGTAATACTGTCTAGGCAAACGTTTTAACGTTGCCAGTATAAAAGTTGCAATATTTGTACTAATATGATAAAGATGAAGGGTTTGTTTGTTTGTTTGAATGCGCCAATCTCAGGAAATAGTGGTTCGAATTGAAAAAAAAATGTTTTTCTATAATCCATTTGTCAAGGAAGGCTTTAGATAATAATATAACACTCAGTGTGTGTAAACCGAAATCCAGGCGGAGTCGCGGGTGGCCGCTAGCTCAAATATAAGAATAACGACAGATAACAATTTTACTGCGTTTGTAGGGTTAGAGCTATAAAAATCATGTTATAAGTCGTAAAAACGTTTGTCTAGACAATAAGATACGTGCATATTATTTTATTCTTTTTAATGTCTAGTCTTAAGACAAAGATATGATTTGGCCATAAAATGCTAATAGTATGATGAAATAAATTAAAGTTTTCTCAGTAAGGTGGAACATAATTGGAATGTGGAATAGCGTAACCTTTCCGGATGGCTGAGCATCTACTAATTAAGATTTCAATGTTCCTTGGAGCAATCAATTATTGGAACTGAGTCAGATTTTTTAGTACATTGATAAATAACTAAATCACAGCGAGTATTATTATCTTTTTAGCGTTATATCGAACAGGAAACATTTCACTTCTGGATAGAAATAAAGACAGACATCTCATGCATATACGTACTTTTGCTTTTTGCTAGAACTTAAAGACCCAAATAATTGCTAAATACTTTATACCCTACATTGAACACAAAACCAATATGGTCAAAATAATAAATAAATCATGATTGAATCCATATTATTGATTCTTAAAAAAATAACACTTTGTGAAAAAAACCTTCGATTGTCCGCATTCGATCCGCGATCAAGTCACTGTGGGAAAGTCAATTTCGAGATTTCACACTGTCCTCGCGTTTAAAACGTTAACAAGATTTCAACAAGAGCCAAGTAAACTATTGTTCACAGCAAAATTGGTATGATTAACAGCGTCAGACGTTTTATCCGTTCTAATCTCGCTTGACACAGCTACTCTGCAGTTGCACCTTTGACCTTGCACGTGCCACTTTCAAAACACCGCATTCCATATAGTAACACGGTGTAGCGCGAATCGCTCGAGTCTATTGTTCTAGTGTAAAGTTTACACGTCGGTATTCAAGTATTCAACATATCGCCGCCAGTCTTCCGGACCTGTGACTCGGTTGGTCTTGTTACTGGTTTTACGGGTCTGTTTTAATGCAATCTTGCTATACATTGTACGTGGGTAAATCCAAAAGTTCGTGGCCTGACCATGAGTGTCAAAGAAATGTGGGTGTAAATTATTTATTATTATTTAACCTAGTCCCTATCTAGTTCAACGCATGTATTCTAACTGAACTACAACTTATTTATATATCGAAAAAAATCGATTCCAAAAAGTCCTTAAAAATGACGATTTTCAGCGTCTTTCACGACTTCTTTGGTCAAAAATTACAAAGTTTCCGTATTTTTTTTTCAAATTTGTGCTGAATATATATCTAAGAGGGCTTAATCAGCCAAATAATGTAGCTGGTACTATAATTCGTAGCCACAAAATGTGTATCTCAGCCATTGTTTCGGCACAAGTGTGAATCCGCGCATTAACTTGATTGAATAAAACTTTCTTGCGCAGCATACCCGGCCGATTTTAATTGATATCCTCTCGAATCTGCCTTAAAATGATAGATTTATTAATAAAATTTATTAAATAATGTTTTAATAAATATTCTACAAAAATAATTTCCTTCCTATCCCAAAAGATCGAAGCCATGACTTTGTAAGCTGAAAAAAGACCTTAGTTTTCTTCAGAACGAATAAGCAAGATTTTTTCCATTTTTGCGATCGTTGCTTGGATTCTGAAGTAAGCTGGTGAACTCAGCTTTCATTCATGGTAACAAACCGGGATAAGAATAATCGGGATCTAGCTCAAAAAGCTCCAACAAACACGCAAAATTTTTAATCGAACGCGTTTTTGTTTGACTCAAATCAACCTGGGCACCCAGCTAGCAGAAACCCGTTGGAATCCCAGTTTTTGAGTTACAATGATTTGAATCCGTAATAACCGATGCTTGTGATTTCAGCTATCTTATACATGGTCAATCATTGGTGATTAAGAATGAGATCACATATTTTGTTTATGTTGTCCTTGGTAGTAGACGTTGAAGGCCTTCCACACCTAGGGTCGTCTTCAACGCTCTACTGACCTCGCTAAAACTTAGCTATCCATATTTTTACTCCGGAATAAGATAGAGCAGATTCACCCGATATTTCAACCATCTTTTCATGTATTTATAATGATTTTAGACCTTTTTAATGCATGTACTTGATCACTGCGCGGTGTACGATTTTGTCCATTCTAGAAAATCTCTTCAGACACACTCAAACAAATAACCACAAAAAAATTGTTGCTTGTGTTAACTAAACCAAACTTTGCTTATTTGCTACTAAATAATTATAGTAAAGATAGAGAAAAGATTTAAAATGATAGCATTGCTCTGTCTATGTTAGGCCACGAACTTTTGGATCCCCCCTAGTATTGGTTTGTTTAGACGGAGCCTAGACGGCTACAGAATGCGTTTTGCGCTTTGTTTGGATTAAAATGTTGCAGGCTATTTTCCAATGACGTATTTGACTTCCATAATATCCATATTTCAGAAGTTAAATGTAATAATGAGATATATGTACATATGTATAATATACATCTTTTCACATAGATCAACAAGGCATTTTAATTAGATTTTTTTTTCCTAAAACGCCACCACATTTTGAGGGGCTTTCCACTTCTTAATGCCAAGTAATATACACAACATCATGTTACAACATACAATATAGTTTTGTTTAAGATAAAAAAAACCTAGTCAACGGAGTATAATGTATGTTTATGTTGATTCCATTATAATAATAAACTTATGTACATTTTAAGAGAAAAAGAACAATGAAATACGTTTTAATGTCATGTTTTGTCTTACATATTTTATTATTCTCCATTATAGTTAAAGTAACTTCATGTTACACTGTCTTCATCCCAACTAATATTATAAATGCGAAAGTAACCCTGTCTGTCTGTCTGTCTGTTACGCTTTCCCGCTTAAAACTCGCAACCGATTTTGATGAAATTTGGTACAGACAATCTTTAGACCCTGAGACAGAACATAGGCTACTTTTTATTTCGAAAAAAAGAAATCCACGCGGACAGAGTCGCGGGCGGCCGCTAGTTTATGATAAAAACCATTCACAGTGGTAATTTAATTTCAACGATTTATGGATTCCATTTAACGATTCTAGTTTATTGTTATTGTAATTACAAGTTTAACTTTACATTCACTTATAGATGCAATTACGCCATTTGTTTATTTCTTTATTTACAAACGTCGTGTTTACTTTTATTAACCGACTTCAAAAAAGGAGGAGGTTCTCAATTCGTCTGTATGTATAATACACGGATGTTATGGACGGATTTCAACTTTTTTTTGGATAGTGTTCACTTCTGAGGTGGTCCCATTTTCACCAGTCCAGGATCTGATGATGGAATCCAGGAGAAATCGAGAGCAACCTTCGAAAATTGTGGCTCGTATGGTGTTTTTGTTACGTAATCGTCATAGTATGTTTCTAACACACAGCGGAAAGAACGGCACCGAAGTTCGGCCGAATCTCATTTTCTATACAAAATTACGCGACGTTATTTCGGCATGGTGTGTCATCCTCCATTTATACCACATTACATGCATAGACGCGCAGAACTTCGGTGCCGTTTTTTCGGCCTAGTGTGTCTATACTAAGTTATCTGTCCTACAAAACGCATAACAATGTAAATGCCGATCGTTTATATCCGTGATAGCGTGGATAGGTGGGCGTATCTAAAACATTATTCAAGTTGACGCAACGCCGGCTGCCGGATTTAATAACCATATCGTGACGGCTGCCTTCCAGGTGACACAAAAAGTTTAAACTAAACTAAGTGTACCTGTTGATTTGTTAGTAAGGTTCCGTAGTACTCGTAGAATGTACAATTGATGTTTTTATTAAACAGAAAATTTTTCGCATCTTTACTCTCAGATGAACTGTGTATTTAAGATTTTTTATTATCTTGAATACCTCATTTGGAATTGTACAACGCGTTTCATTGTTAATTTCATATTTACTGTATTTGTTAAATTTTCAGTGGCAGTCAAATCTAAAAAAAAGATGGCCCGACCGCTTAATACACCATTTATTAAGGGCAACTGCACGTCATAAGTTGGTCGAGTTGTATAAAAATAACTATGTATGATACAGAGTTCGCTATAGTTTTCGTTGAAAGTACTTACTTGGAGGTATACAGGATTTTTTTTTCAGAATTATTGTAATAGTATTTCAAAAGTTAAGGGGGGGGGGACGCTCTAATTTTAACTTTGTATTAATATATCTCGAGACTGGGGTGTTTGATCCACATGGTTTCAAGGCAAGTTTTATTGTATTTAAAAATACCTTTTTAACAATACCCCACACAATAGGGTAAGTAGATTTTTTTTCGAATTTACTTTTCGCTGTATGGGAGGGGGGGTAAAAATAATTATTTTCCGATTATTTTAAAAACCAATTCTTGAATTACCATTTTACATCTCTCCACCAATTTTCGTGGCAATCGGTTCAGAAACGGCGAAGAACGAACCAGGACAGACAGACAGACAGACATGACGAAACTATAAGGGTTCCGTTTTTTGCCATTTGGCTACGGAACCCTAAAAAATGGAATAAATCAATAAAATTGTATCATTTTTTAAGCTGGAGTGAAATTCTAATATACCTGTTTAACATGTGGAAGCAACATCGTGGCAAAACAAAACATTTGCCAAAGGAACCCTAAAAATTCACTGACGAACAGAAGCGAAAAGTAATCGTGACTCGTGTCGAGTGAAATTTGTAGCAGCCGCGTAGCCACGCCAGGTAAACATGATGACTGGTTTGTTTCTCGCCTAAACTGCGTAATTTAGAGTAGTTTTTGCGCCAACTTTTTACTGTACACTTCCCACTATTAGAAATAGCTTTATTTGGATACATTTTAACGAATTATTGGTCTAGTGGTTATATTATTTCGCTGTCATTTTGTAATCTAGACATCAGTTTTTTGGTTGGCCAGATTTGTGATGTGGTACAATATGATCGAAAGTAATTTTTTGCTTTTAAGACTTATTTTTATCCAATGTGACTTTTGTTTTTTTCTTTGTCTGATTAAAACACTCTCATTTAGTCATATTGAGATTTAACAGTAAGGTTTATAAAACATGCATTTAAAAAAATTATGTACTTCACACAAAATATAAATAGAATTGCTCAAAGAGGAAATATGTCACTGACAGAAATAAATAAGTCTGTCGCGGAAGGTAACATGGAAAAGGTGGCACCTAAGTGCAATGAAATGTGATTTTAGTCGAGCGGCCTTTACTGGAGAATTGAACTTTTAAAATTGCCAAGGACTAAGACTGACATATTCGTGGTACCTACTTAGAATATTTTACGGACCGATCACTTTGCGATGACTGCCAATTGAACAAATAGTAAATTCCAGAATAATATATTTTAATATGTACATACTGCTCGTTAGGTCATTCTGGCATTACTTAAGTTGACCTTTGAAGGACTTAAAATTAGAAAGTTAAATGTTTGCGAAGTTGGAAATATTTATGCTGATGATAAAAAAAAATATCTCAGAATTTTTTATTGGAAATTAAAATATTGTATAATATTTAATAGCTTAATTAGTGAAATATATTAAACCAATTTAAATAGAATATATTCGTCGGCTATAACAATGTATAGGAATTAAATTAACCCATTCATTGTTAATTTAATCCTCTTACTTTTTAATTTATTCACGGATGTCCAGCTGAGACGTTTTTAAATACTTTTTATCTTTGCCGACATCTTAAATCTTTTAAACATGAGCAAAAATTCAGAACATAACTTCCTTCGTGTCTGTCATCAGACTAAATTGGACATTTTTATTTGTTTACCGTCTCATATGATCTAAATGAACATCGTAATGTTATTAACTTGAACAGAAATTACGCCAAAGAAATAAGAATTATTTAGCACATTAATTGTTTTATTTTCTTTAAGTACTGATGGAGCGATTGTTTTTTTTTAATTCCTTGGGCTAGCACAACAGCTTTTGCAGCCAGGGCCTTTTGGTAACGAACCTGTCAAAATATTTTGTTTATCAACTACAAACTATTAAAAGTGCTGCCAGAATCATTGTCACATGTGCGTATCTTTCGTAAAACTACTGAACCGGCCCGAACACAATTAACCTACTATTTCCATTGCTCGCTTACGAGAAAACGACAAATGTCGAAATGCATTAATAATAAGGCAAAATTTACGAGCGACCTTAAAATACAGGACTCATAATCTTAATTACCTATAAAAACAATAGCAAGCGATTAAAAAAATAGATGCACTAAGTTGACAATTTTAATCTATTCTGCATCTCTGAGCTAAACTGTAACTTTCATTTCTATTAATAACTTTTGCAAGTAGAAAAATAATTGTGTTATTACGAGACCACGTCTAATTAAAATAAATACATTTACTTTAGAAGTAAATGTTAACATAACAAAGATACATGTTCCAAACGAAAAATAAATGTTAAATAGTTTTCAAGACATACTTTTGTGATATACTCGTAGTATTTAATAAATACTGTAATTTGTGAATCAATTTGCTTTTACGGTGTTAATATTTTATTTTGTTTTTGTTAAGTTAAGACGTCTACGAAAAACCAAGGATATAGACCGGAAAAAACATATTAAAGAGATTGTATTGTATAACTTCCCTGGAAGATAACATTATTTAATATAAATATATCCTTATAGAATAAAGCTGAGGTTTTTTGTTTGTTTTAACGCGCTAATCTCAGAAACTACTAGTTCAAATTGAAAAATATTTTTTTATTCTGGATAGTCCATTTGACAAGGAATACTTTAAGCAAGCTATAGTATAATCTATGTGTGCAGAAGCCGAAATCCACGCCGACAGAGTCGCGGGTAACCACTAGTTTAATATAAGTACATAAATAATAAATAAACTGAAGAGTTAAAGCAGTGCTCAGCAGGTCTTTAAGTGCAACGACTCGTCTCAATGATTAACCAACTTCACGAGAGAGCACTCTAACATGATGTTTACTCTTCACTTCCTATGCTTAATGGGACGTCAGTCTGACATGAGTGAGAACTGATCGGGCCCGCGGCGACGTACAATTATGCATGCATTTATAACACTAGCGACACGCCCCGTCTTTGCACGAGTACAACTATTATTATCAGTGTTTCTCTTCTAGTGTACGAAAACACTACGATGAAATTAAGCGACCGAAGTTCGGCGGAAATGCATTTCTTATACAAAATCACGCGACATGTCTTCGGCAAAGTGTTTCTAATCTGTCATCTATACTTATAATACATCTGTAGAGAGGTCAATTATGTATATGAAATATACATATTTTAAAATAACTATCAGGGGGTGAGTAATGACGGAGACGCGGCCGGCCGCTAGTCTTCCATGTACGAGTAAAATACGGACGTTATTTCAGCCACGTAATTTTGGTCACGTTTTTTCCGCATGGTATGTTCCTACACTAAACCTTCCACTTAAATCACTCAATCTGATAAAAAATGTGCACGAAAATCGTTTGCGTACCTATAAAGATTTAAGCATACATTAGAACAGACAGAAGAAAGCGACTTTGTTTTATACTGTAAAGAGTGATGAATCTTACCACTCAGATGCACGTATGTATATTATATGTACAGTCATGAGCACCAACATGTATACACATTACATACACATGGAGTCTTATGTCAAGGCAGTAAAGTTCATATTTGAATGTGTTTGTATACATGTCGGTGCTCATGACTGAACATGTTATGTATGTATAACAAAAGATGTTTAACGCGACGCTAGGAAGAAGCGTGATTCGATTCTGGCCTTGGTTGTAATAACACTGTTTTTCGCACAATTTCTGCGTGCAGAACTAGAAGTGTCAAGGAAATCGGTTGTTCAATTACACGCTTATTAACATTTTGTAATATTTACTTCAGTTATTTTTAAATTAAGCGACAATTTTGCTCAACTGTTTTGTATTATCACAAATCGATTTGTTGGGTAAAAGCTTTATACTTTCACTAAACAAATTATTGGGTAAAAACTTGTATTTGCAACCAACGATATCTGAAGTAAATTATTCAAGACTAGCGGCTTGTCCCGGTTTCGCACGGGCACTTAACATGACAATTACATACATTAAAAAAATAAGCTTATGTATTCGCTATATATTCGAAAGCTACATTAGTCCCAAGAAGCTAAAGTCGTTTCGAATGGTAAAAGATTTTTTAAAATTGGTCTTGTGTTATTTGCGCCTATTGATTACAAGCAAACAAGCAAAGTTTTCCTCTTTATAATATTAGTTTAGATAAATCATTGCACATTGGAAGGCTATGGCTGTGTTGGGCTGTTGCTTGTTCCTCCGACATGTCATTTATTCATTTATTATGACACCCACTAAATGAAATATGGTATGCTTTTCTAGGCATACACCTTACTAACTTCTATAATATAAGATTTTGGACTTTCGCGTTGCATTATCACACTATTATTACTAACCGGGACTTAACGCGATATTAATTCTGTAGTATATGTATACTACTTACTGCTTGCGACCACGGTTGTTGTAATGCAGCCGAAACGTCAAGCATTAAGTATTATACATAAAGTACATAATTAATATCGCGTTTAGTCCCGTTAAATAATATTAACTTCTATAATATTTGACGACCCGCTTGGTGTGATGGTCAAGATGTTGCCTATTACGCAAGAGGTCGCGGGTTCGATCCCCGCACAGGACAAACATTTGTGTGCATGAACATGTCTGTTTGTCCTGGTCTGGGTGTTATATGTATCTATTTATGTATATTTGTAATACCACTGTTGCTCCTGATGTCTGTAACACAAGTGCTTAAGCTACTTAATACGGGGTCAGATTAATGAATGTGATGTTGTGAAATATTTATTTATATTTATTTATTTATTTATAATATCAAAGGAAATCTTAACATGTCTACTACCGGTCCCAAAAAACTAATATTACCTAAACACACAGTTGCGTGTCACAGTAACAGCGGCCGACTGTTTTACTGATCATGTTTACACATTGTGCAAACGGTTTCACAACGTCACTGATATCGGCGACATGCCTCTAGCTCGACGGGAAACTATTTTATGATTCGAGTGAAAAGACACAACTTAAACAACTAAATGGGCTACTAATTTGATGTAGTTTAGAGTTGTATTATTTCCATAAAACTGGTTTAACGTCTGGGTTAGTAAACTCTGCATAAAAGCATTAAGATGACCAGCAACGTGCAGGAATTTCTAATTATTTTTACGGGCACTAATATAATTTCCATGGTATATCCTAATTTGATATGTTAGAATAACACCGTTAAGTATTTTTTACCAGATATTCTTAAATTAATTGTGGAAGATAAAGTAAAACAAACTGTCCTAACACTGGTTGTTCCCTTAATAATCTCATATTTAACGCTACCTGTGCGACGGAAATCATTAGGTACATTTCAGAACATCTACTATTAATAAGCCGCCTTCGTTTTTGCTAGTAAATATAATATCTGCAGGCGCAAACAAAAACAAAAAAATCAAACTTACCAACTAGTATTCCATCGATAGGTAGGATAGGCTAGTAGAGATTGCGTTGATGTCTTTTTTATAGAGCGGCGCATGCGCAGCGAACTACGATCTTATCGCAGCGTTTATATCACCAACCAACTCTGTGCGTTATCTCTTGTTCGACATTCAAATATTATATAGTTAACCTATTCAAGTTCATTAATGCAATGTCAATTTAATTCCCTCCTATCCTTAACACAACTCACTCACTTTATTTAAAATCAGAAGCTTCCTGCGCTATTTGATTATTTGGCACTATAGCAAGTATGCTATATGAGGTTGAATGCAATTTTACGTTGGTATAATTTTGATTTATCTTTTCCATTTCCGCCGTCAGTAGCTCAATGCCAATATTAAGAGTATATTTGTCGCTACAAAATTACTTTAGTAATTTCACAATGTAATTTAGAATGCAAGAAAAACAATAAGTTTGTGTTATCTGAACATACTATATTAATCATCGATTGACATTGAATTTGTCTTCAATTGTCTATAAGAACGTAATAACTATTTTCTTCACTCAATGCACAAACTGTGTCTCGCTCGAGTCGCGATACATTGTAATCACTTTAGATAAGGCTTCGAGCTCACATTATAAGTTATATAAACTAGTATTTAGACCCGTGTGTCTACATCACTTGTGCAAGAAAGCGTTTGTTTAAGCAATTATATTAGTAAGGCATTAGTAAGGCTTAATTAAATGTTTGGCTGTTTTCTTTGTTTGTAACTAGTCTTATAAAAAAACATTATAACACTTTTGTAAAAAGTGCCTATATATGATTTCCAATCATAGATTTTTTTCCAATTCGAACCAGTAATTCCTGAGAAAAGCGCTTTCAAACAAACCAAAAAACTCATCAGCTTTATAATATTAAGTATTTATATAACAAGTCGCTTTTCTTGAGCATTTTCAAAGGCACTTGTAACGCTGACCTCTAGTGCCGTTGCAGGATGACACTCGTAAAGACAAGCCGTGTCAAGATAAACATTTGCCAGAGTTGTCTATCAGTCTGTGTTGAAAATGCGATTGTGAATCTTTCCGTGTTTGTGTTTGTCACGAACGGCAAAACTGAGATTGGGTTTGATTAAACTTTGCAGTCTAGCTCGAACTTATCTAAAAAATGACACGAGTAAATACAAGACAATGTACCGTTTTGTCTTGTAGATTATTAACGGTCATATAAAAGGTTTACATAAAAATACAAAATAAAAAAATATGTTTCATATCACTCATTCCTCTAACCTTTAAAACAATAAATTGAAACCCAAATGGTAAACTAGTGTCCCGAGTAAAGGAGTCAATCGTTTTTGTATGGAGAGTTAGGCCCACATAAAATTTTGGCGTTTATTTACGAAATGGGTATCAATTTATTCCTTATAATCTCCAGATTATAGTGGTAATATTACTTTTTCATATTTTAACCGGAATCGTTAGAAATAAGATGGGAAAATATATATTAACCTCATAAACTAATCTGTCTATTTGCTTTCCTGACTTTCAACGCCTGAACCGTAAATACTTACACATAAGGGCGATTTTCCATTATGTTTTTCCTACGTATCTGAAGTAAAAGCAATTTATAATGACTCGTGTCCGCCTGTGACTCTGTCCGCGTAGAATAAGGTTTTTGCAAAAATATGTAGTCTTAAACTATAGCTTAACATTTTTTAGTTTAAGCCTGGCTCGACTAATAGATAATCCAACGCAAAAATATTTTTTCAAATCGAACCAGCTGTTTCTGATAGTAGCGTGTTCAAACAAACAAACTACAGCTTTTTTAAATTATATAGTAAAACCATTAATGACAGTTGACAGACTGAAGGTTTCTGACATTTGTATTCAGTTTTTAAATAAAATCAAAATCCGGCAATAGACTAGCACTTGCGTTCCGTTATACGGATTTTTTTGTATTGTTTATTCGTATTATTTTATTTCATTAATTAAATGATTAAAAGTCACTATCAATCACCGCCTTAGATAAAAATAGGCATGAAAACCGTTCCAAAAGTAAATTGCGTCTCTTTTATGTTCGATTTCAAGTGTTTCATTTTAATTCTATTGATAAAAAACTTTTTTCCTTCAGTTATCTGGATGTCAGCCATTGTTTACTAATCTTTGGACAGATATTTCACGGATATAATCAAAATAAGGCTTTTTATTTTGGTTTTATGACTCCGGTTTCGTTTGAAATTCACTTCAATAGCAAAATTCATAAAAAAATATATACATTTTTTACATAGTTCTCTTTGTCTTAAACGTTACCGATTGTTGGTGGGCCCAAAAAAACTGTGTCCTTTCAATTGTCAAATCTCATGAAAAATTGCAAGCTTCCATCTCTCAAATTGCAGTACCCTCTATCCATACATCACGCGTGTTATAATTGCGGAGTTGCGCGCGCAGCGTGGGAGTCGCGGTGGCATTTAGCCGCCGCCGGCACGTCCATCTTCTGTTACCTAACCCGGAGATGGCAGACATTTTTACACCGTTATGATAACCGCTTTGAAGCAGCCGAATTGTCACGGCTTCTGTACTAGCTTTTATTGGACACAATTATTCAGTAGCTTTAAATTTGTGATATAACTTGAAACGTGAGTTTATGAGAGATTTCTATCAATTAAAGACATATTTTAATTAAGTATAATTGTACGAATATGAAGATTTAATGTGATGTTACGCATACTAGTACACTAACTGTTTAAAAAATCAAAAATAGGTATTTGAAAAAAAACATATTGTTTTATCTTTAAGTCCCCAAGAATCTTGTTAATACCATTTTGTCAATATTAGTTTGTTAAAGCATGATCTTTTAATAATGTTATTTGGACCAAAATACAATATCCATTGGAATTTATTTACATATCCAATTTGTGGTAGTATGACATTTCTGATTCTGAACGACATTTTAATATGAGACAAGATCGTAAAGAGGAGCATTTCAGTTCATTAGGATATTTAAACCTTTGACCTCAAGTAGAGCGGCGGCGGATGAATGTAAAAGTAACATAAACTGCTCACATTATATCGTCCTGTACTGTTCACAATAAAAATAGCTGAACAACGTAATAAAGATTGTCTCATCCTTTTGTAACGAAAAAAATCATGCTTCTTACTTCTTTTGGTCAATTTATTCAATTCTTGCTCGTAGAAAAGACAATTATTTGCGTTTAATGTCTTGACATTGTGAAGACTTAAAATTGGGAGAGCATGCGTTCCTTAATAAACAGCATAAATATTCAATTGCATATATTAAAAAAGAATGCACATGTTCCATAGCAATGAAATATTAACGACATGGAGTAGAATCCGACAAATAGACAAACATAAATACTCATCAGTCAACGCCCGAGCAAGCACGGGCACTTGAAGTCTGTGAATAAAGGTCAATAATGCAACAATGTTAAGTGTATGAAAACAAGTTTGCTAAAGTATGAACATGATTGGTACAACGATAACACCTTGTTAGTCTAGTGTTGTGACCTGGCCACGACCTCAGGTTCTCAGTGCACAATTCCCCTTTTAATTTTTGAGTTGGGTAAAAATTTTGCGACATTTCATTCTACTTGCAATAACTCAGTTTATGATTAGTCAGTTGATTTTATTGTAATGATGGGTTGATTTAACAACGATACCATTTTCTCGATAGTGCGTCATTTTTGGCTGGCTACTTACTGAACTGTGTTTTAGCAATGTAAGCTATACAAGCCGTGCAACAAAAAAAATACCAGAGTGACCAATATATTGCGTAGGCGAAATTGAAATGACATTAACTTTAAACCCAAATAAAATTTGAGCATAAAGATGGGGTTAGCTTCGATTCTATTGGTGCTGACTGTAGTTAGGCAGTCATCTTCCTCATAACTGACCCTCAGTTATGAGGAAGATGACTTGATCGTTGTATGAACCGACAACGACTTTCTTAGTTATTATAACTATGTGTTTTGCTGTTGTCATCTCTGTTGCTGTCTGTACCAGCGGCACCTAAATACCATCGCGTTTCCCACGCGGGCGGGAGGCCGGCGCACGCGCTTTGAGTCCGCTCCGACAATTAAGCCCGCTGTTTATTGGAGACACGCATGCGTCGCTTGCCCATAAGGGACCATTTCCACATAATCTGAGCTGCGCGGAGCTGACCAGAGACGTGTAAAAATTTACCAATCACTTTGCTCAAAATACACATCTCATCTCCGCTCCGATTCTGATTGGTCAATTTTAAAACGTCTCTGCTCAGCTCCGCGCAGCTTAGCTTATGTGTTAACACACCCTTATGAACCTCTCGATACCCAGCCATACCCCAGCTAAAACCTATTAACAGCACCGTGTAGTTATTCTGCAAATCTGCTCACTCGCCGTCCATTAATTTAGGTATATCAACTTGTAAACCGTGGCCCATTTGATCAATATTGACGTTCGACCAGGTTTAATGGCTATATAATTTTACATTTGCCACCTACTTGACATTTACCGCCGAATTTAACCCGAGCTTAGATGTCGAATGCCGGGGTTTATGTTCATGGTTGGCAATTAACGCAGTAGGACACGCAATTAACAGGTCGTTAATGCGAATTATTAAAAGATCATGAGTAGCTTATGAACTAGTGGTTCAAATGGAGCTTTCAATATTAACTGTAAAGATATTTTGATGAAGCGTTAATCCTCATTGCGGGGAAAAAAATATGTTTTCGCATGAGACGGAACCAAGAACTTGACCTTTATATTTGAACGTCATACCGTTAGGCTGGATTTATCTTTTCAGTTGATTAAACATTACGTTTTCTCGGAACGCCGCTCGCATGGTATTTATTTAATGGAATGCAATGGATTCAACGGAAAACCCGACCGCAAAGCTTGTCCTGTTAACCTGCAATGACAGTCGACATCGTTATCGTAAGATATCAACCGAGCTGTCTTCTAATCGTGCCAGTCAATGGTCGTGATCTTTCCGCGGTCCGCGCCGCACACAATGACATTTAAGGCACAATTAATGGAGTGGTTTGCCGCCGTCTCCATCCGCACTAATCGATCTATCAATGTGCGAGATTCTTCACGATGTTTTGCTTCGCTGGGTATATTGTCAATCGAACTAATTGCTTTTGACTATACTGTGACCCTAGAATCGGCTCTCACGTCAGAAAGTCTAGATAATTTATATAAAGAGATAAATTAATTAGAGCCGGTTGCATTGTAAAGCTATTTCCATCTATTCATGAAAATCAAGTCCACAAACATTGATTCCAAAAGCCGAAGTATTTAAAATGTGTTTGAACAGAAGATACGATTTTATTACATCAGTTAAAAACAGTACACTACATTTAGCCAAGTCCTTATTATAAAAAAAAGCTTTTAGCGTTCGTCCTATTAATGCAGAGATTGCGTTCAGTATTGCGGCTCTACTGGTCTTACGGATTCCAATAACCCATTGTTCGATTTCGAAATGCGGAACCGAGAAGAACCGAGTACCCACCGAATTAAGCGCAGAACATACTCAATCTGGTTTCGTCAAGGCTCCGAAACAATGACGATGAAACGTTCGAATAACACGAATTACGATTTGTTACACTAATGGAATGTGCATCGACTACCTCAGAACATGTTCCGTCAAAAACGTGCCTTGTTATTCAAAAATCATTAAGATTCACAATTTATATTGCTAATTACTTGGAACTATTGTTTCTGAAGGTGCGTTACAGGAAAGAATAACCCATCATGATTAAATATTAGTTATCGACCATCTGAATTGCATTGAAGTTTTTAATCAAATATCTCACCCTAACCGTTGATTCCAAATAGATAAATGCAGTTTTTTATTGGTTTGAGAAAGGTTTGAAAAATAGCACTGCTAAATCCCCGGTCATTCCAATATCTTTGGCTCTGACAACACAATTAGCTACTGACATTATTAAGACACTACTAAATTATTTTTTTGTAATGTTAAATACCACGTCTTTTATTTTGATAATACTTATCAAATGTTACTACTTACATAAAAACTCCCAATCTTTAAAAACACAATTGTAATGCAGTAGTTTAAAACAATTACCTACTCATGAACTCATCATGACACAACAATTGAGTCTCGACGTAATCGATTTTTAAGCTTCTAACTTGGTTAAACTTTGAAGCTAAACGTAATAATTTAGAATATGCATTGTAATATTCAAGTGAGTGAACAAAAAGCAATAATGTTACGAATTTAAAACATCACGCACCAGTAAATCATGTTGCATCAGGCGTCTCGGGCGCCCTTCACTTAGCATGCAGGGTGCTTCATTTGCGCTTATCTGTAGTCGGGACGCGGATCCAACGGCGAACCATTAATTTCTGACGAGCAAAGGTATTCTGCGTTTATAACAATTATTGTATTGTCTGATTGGTTATTATTTCGGCAGAGGTCGAGGCGTGAGGCGCGCGACCCCGCGTATGCCTTGAGACTTAGGTTTTTACATCGTGGACAACAAACAAGACCACCTAAAAAACAAGACACGCTTTCGTTTGTGTCTGTGACATGTCAGCTTAATGAGGTCCAAGCTGTTTAATATCTAAACGGAGCAAAAAAATATATCAATTCCGTATTGACATTTACTTAGTAATAACCTTCAAATGTAATCATACGTTTTTTATTACTTATACGTTATCAATTACTGAGAAATAGTAACTACGAGTCTGATTTATTTAAATACCGTTTAAATACTGCTTGTTAGTATGTGAAAACAATAATAACATTGGATTAAAAGTTTTTTCTTTGTTAATGGCATGTACACCCTGTAATATCACTCCTATGCTTGTTACTTTCAAAAAGTAATAATAATGCACTTATACGAACTATAATGAGTAAAATGTTATGTTTGGTAGTCCAAAATCACACAAATGCCATAACCATAAATGAAAAAAAAATCATGCCGCAGTCAATTAAAATGGCGATAAAGCGAGTCAGCGACATTGACACTGACCTTTTTTTCTATCAATGTATTATTAGTATTGTATTCATTGTATTGATAACTGGTTATATTATTAAACACTTTGTCAACTGGAAGAAATATTCACTTATGTGTAATTATATCATCGGAGAAGCGTGGAAACGGGCACGGCCGATTCGAACCGGTCTGTTGACATTCGACATTTAACTTGTAGGCAATCGTCACTGTGAGATGTCAGATGACCCCACCTCTTTCGCCATTTAGCACTAAGAAGGTCTCCATTTGAACAAATTACTCGCTGCTGTTTACAAATTTGACATTTTGTCAGGAAACGACGCCGATTTTAGATGGTCATAAAATCTGCGAGGAATGTGACCTATTACGTCAATAGGCTTTGTTGCTATGTTACAATTTCTTTGGAACTTTGATATAGTTAAATTGGAGCATTTTTATGAACTTTAGCTAAGCTTTTTAGATTTTAATAGTTTCACTATGCAACTAATCCGCGTGCATTTTATATGCATCAGTTTAAATCAATGGTTATTCTATTTATACCTACCTTCCTGTAAGTTCCTCTACAATCAGATATGTATTATTTACTATACATGTATGTTTGTAATATAATCGTTTTATTTCGAAGAAGATAAAACAATAACCATCAGTCTTAAATAATTTATAATAGTTACCTCATTTGAAAATTGTAAATGTATTCCTTGTCCAAAGGATATTTCTTCACTTTCCCTTGTGTCGTGTGTGTTGTAACATAATGTCGAGGAATGCAGTTAAAAAATGGTCTTCACATATTCGTACATCATATCAAAATGTCCATCTTATTTAACATTTGACAGTTCCTGTCAGCAGACAAAATGCACTAATGAATCACTGTTATCGCATTGTTATATAAAAATGTATGATTATTTAACTGAGAAGCGTCATAACTATCATACTGACAGGATTCCAATACTATTGTTCTTCAAACAACTGACCCGCATAGAAAATAATCACTTAAATATTAATATATTTGACGTTCCCTGGTGATTAATGGCTCATCTCTCGATAGATGAGGATTGAATGTCCATAATGCAAATCAAAAGATTACAGAATCAGAAACATTTTGACATTTGAGATCGAGAATCGTTCTCATTTTGATGACCATATTAATATTACATGAGAACGATTACTTTGATTAATGGTGCCTAATTAGTAAAACAGTACTAATGAAATGTTACTTTTGAAATAATACCGAATGCTTTGGAATGATTGGAAGGAAGTAAATTGCTAGGAATTCCTTAATGCGAACCATTCGGCAAGTCGCAGCAATTCAGTATATTCTAAGCAGCAAAATCTGATTTCTGTAGATTTTTGTCGTCAAATGACGAGTTACCAAACTTGTGGGTCTACTTTATTTCTTATTAGATCATTCCAATCAAAACTGTAAAAAGAGAATAACTTCGCACGATAATAAATAATTGCAAACAATCGAACCATAGAAAACCTTCCGTAACCGCCCAATTTGACATTATACAATCGAACATAACACACTTTTTATTGAAAAATTAGCCGCAAACAACCGTAATAGCTTATGCTGGCCCACGCATATGTTGCTAAAGCAAAACGATTACACTTTTTTCCTTGAAGCTAGCACGTAATTGTGAAATTCATAAGTAAATACATAGTTTACTGTTCACTCGATTTCGCTCATATGTAAACCAACTCACATTGCGGACTTAGAAAGTAACAAATGTTAGTAATTATTTGTCCAGCACATTTAACCTTGTCAAAGCCAAAATATAGAGGCAGTGACACAATTCAAATAGGCTAGCGTTATTTTTGGCTTGCTTTAATGTCTTACCGGACCAAATTTGTCAACGATTTATTAAGCGACTACTACAATCTGATCGTATCAAAAAATAATAAATTGAGAAACAAATTGGTTTAAGATGGTCTTTAACGATAATTGGTCTTTTGTGAAGCATCACTTATTATTTTGTTTTTTGTATTAAAAATACAGAATATACTTAGATACTTTCAATGAAGAACAATCTTGCTGATAGTGATATGATGATAATATGTATAATCCCTTCAATTGCATTTCAAAGATAGTCTGGAGTCTAGGACATACCACGCCCTAACTTACAACGGTAACAAAGTTAAAATATCACGTATATAGTCGCAACATGTCATTATATCAGAATTATTTGAACTGACCAATTATTAATTATAACCTTTGCATTGTTTCATTTGTCAAAACCCCTGTCACCTTGCAAGGTGATCAGGCTACTTTATAAGTCTAGCTATCGGTCAATTCACCGTTAGGAGAAAGATTAGACGGGTTCGTGGGTTACGCCCCCGAGAAGTTGCGACACAGAATATAATAAAACATACCTGATCTGTATAAGTGTATGTTATTCAAACTGAATAAATATCTTAATACCGTACACATTATAACGTTATCCTAAAATACACGACATAAAACAAACTCATTACTCCCCATGGGTCATATGAAGCGGCCAAAGAGAGATGGACAGCAGCAGTTTTCCGGGTTACTTCCGTATACCTCACTGCGGTCACCAACCCGCCGGCCTTTATATAGTGTCTATATTCGTAACCCCTATCTGGGGGAGGCTGTAGGCCTGATAAGATGAACGGATGGAGGAATGTCATCCAATTGACCAAATAGGTTAAAATTTCAATCAATTAATGTTCCGTTGCAGAGTAAAGATCTACACGTTATTTGAAATGGCATCATTATAAATAAATAAATATTTCACAACATCACATACATTGATCTTCCCGTGTTAAGTAGCTTAAGCACTTGTGTTACAGACTTCAGAATTAACAGTGGTATTATGAATATACATAAAAAGATACATAAAACCCAGACCGATACAAACAGACATGTTCATGCACACAAATGTTTGTACCGTCCGGGGATCGAACCCGCGACCTCTTGCGTAATAGGCAACATCTTGACCAATACACCAAGCGGGTCGTCCAACCTAAAAAAAGACGTCCTATAAAGACGAACTTTTGCTTTAAAATCACGCTTGGCCAAATAATTAATATTTATTTAATGTTTACAGGGAATGCGTCGGTGTGTGCGTCGAGGCTAGTGCACCGTGGTGCGAGGTGAGCCGGGATGCACCATGCCGAGCTCACGCGTCGCTGCCACCGACTAGCAGACACGGCCGACCTACTATTTTTCATCAAACATTGAGGTATGCGAAATGACCCTTTAATTAGACATAACTTGGTTACTTTTTTCACTGGTTTTCGACCTTAAGCCAAGGTCATAAGATTCGTTTCAAGTTGGGAACTATTTTCCCAGTCAGAATAAGGGAGAATATTACACCCAGTGGCAAAGTACAAAGTTTGAGGCAGTTTTTTCCCGGCAAGCGGGCAACGTAAAGACACAAGATAAATGTCATGAATGTCCTATTTAACATATTGATAATAATATAAATATTGAGTAAATAAATAGTGAGCTGTTTTAATAACTAAAATACTTACCAAAACTTGGTATAAATTATTGTGACGTTTACATATTGAGGCTTTACAAGTTCAAACATCACATTGCATCCTATAATAAACACAAAAACAATCCAACACATAATATCGTCAACGACCAATCGAATATAATATTCTGAATTCGTCGCTTTGGACTTGATATTCAAGCCACGCTCTTTGGCCCTAAGATTTATTGGCCCAATTTAATATAGCTTATCACTATCCCTATGTGTATCTGTGTACGTACTCCACATAATTATTACAGGTAAGCTCGGTTCAGTGGAATTAAAACGTCTTTAAATAATTAATGAATGGTACGTGATGTGATTAATTAAGAATAGAATCGTTCGTATATTTATTATTGTTTCCTATTTTGTTGCAACAAATTCAGGTTAAATACAATTTAAATATGGCTGATTAACTTGATAAAAATAACATTGACGACAATTTGTACGTGTTCTAAGGGGCAAACATTTTGGACTATTTACTTGTTTTAGCTCGATTCGTTGTTTGACATAATTTCATCTAGAAAGATGTGTAATTATAAGCAACTAAAATCTTTACTGTAAATGTCGATCACTGGTTTTAGGAATGTTGTTTGTTGAATGTTGCACCTGACTACATTCCGATACGATGAGTAAATGTCGCAACGAGGCCAGGACTCGCAATACCGGGTATTACACGACCAGACGCGAATGGGGTTTCCCTAGTAAGCCACACTGACATCTCTAGTTATAAACAAAAAGCGGCGCCCTCATTCCGTAGAGAAACTCTAATACCCTTCTGTGTCAAGGCCATCGGACAAATTGATATTACATCTTGTGAGAGTTTGCGGCAACGACCTGCGCTTGCCAACTTGCCGATTGTCACGTTTTTATTCACCGCCAAGCTCTCGCCAGCTGTAGTCTTCGAGCACACTCCACCGAGGCTAAATTAGCGCCGAGCTATTGTTTCATAACGTTTAAAGAATAGAAAAAATAACTTAACATTCGTGACCCACACGTAATTGAACTTTAATCAGTTATTTCATAGCGGGGCAGTGCATGCCGTTTGATAGGTCAACGAGCCGCGCCGTTCTAAAATTAACATCGGTGGCTAATGTCTCGTGATAAGGCATCCACTCCGCATTAATGGCATTTAATGCGACCGCCTGTCATGTATGCGATCATTAGGTATAGTCAGAAGCCGGTCTCATTGCACTTAAATTGGCTTGAATGAAATATTGGTTGCTTTACATTTATTTTACATACGGTATACGTATGTTACATTTATTTATGCTTAAGTATCATGTTGTGTGTGATTGACTCATAGAATAACACGTCTTGCCTGTTAGTTTATTTGTATGAAAATCTATCGTTTCATATTCCAGTAAATATCAGTTTCAATATCAGAATAAATGAGACGAAAAAAATTTAATTGGTCGACTTTTACACAAATATACAAAAGCTCAAAATTTGTTTATGTCTAAGAAAATTACCAATATTCTATTGAACACTTGTATTGCTTCATGTATTTAATCGTATGGATAGATTAACCTATTCACAAACTATATCTTAAAGCAATACCTAATAAATGTTATTTATTGGTATGAAAAGTTAATGATGCATCACAATATATGACTTATGAGTTCAATAGAAAATTGTTATAAGTAACGTACAAAGGAATAATTGAATAACCTCTGCGTCAAGTTTCGCAATATATTGGATTTGCTTCGAACTTGCCGATATACGAATGACCACGCCAAATGTTAATTTCATATACCTACCTATTGCAAGTATTGCACTGATTACAATATGATCCACTCTTCGTCCATCAATCACTCACATTTGTTATTTGTGAATCACTAATAATGACAGCCTGAAACATCGGATGCACTAAATCATATTATTACGAACCACTTTGCGGTTCGATATATTCCAAAAATAAAGGCATTATTTACTCGTTCTTACATTTGAGGCTCCGGTGATGCGACTTAAACGACGAAATAAGTAGTAATTTAAGTCGGTTACCGTTGAGTAAGTGGTGTCTCACGATACAGAAAACTTTTAAGTGAAAAGAAAAGCCGATGTCAAATTTTAGCTACATTGTAATTTCCTGTCAGCATTGTGACTAAAATTAGTATTTTCTCTCACTTTCAAAGCAGAATGTTACTTAGTTGTGGTCATAGTAACAAGATCACTGCGTCATCGACTTTCCGGTGCTGTTGGATATTGTTAAATCATAAAAATCATTCATCAAGAATCTTTTTAACAAGGTTAGCCCCAACCGATGAGTTGACCGGACCAAATATATTTTCTTTGCTTAAATTAATCTAAAAGTTTTTAAGAAGTCTTTGCAAAGGAAGGTTATTGCAAAACGAAACTTTACTACACATTAACTAAGGACCGGTTTAATTAAAATTCAGTTTTGCTATGAATTAATAGCACCGCTACTGGTTCTGATGATATAGACTTCAAATAAACTTAAAATGAATTAAAATTGTCATAAACTTATTTGATGACTTCATCCTAAATAGCAGAATGAGTTCTGTATTCAGCAAGTGACATTTAAAATATACTGTGAAACCGTTAACTTTTTGACAATTGACATTACTAAATGCATAAATTATACAGTGTGACATAAATTGGAAATGATCAGAGGTGAATGTATCGATGAACAACTTGAACAAGGTCTAAAACGAGACAACAGACAAATACTTTTATTTATTAAACTCTTCTTTTCTCATCGGTTTCGTGACACATTATTTTTTTGTTAAGTGTAAAATGATATAGTGTGGTTATGCACGTAAGTCGATATTCGCTTATAATACTGACCTACTGTGTTTACCTTACATACAAACTGGCTAACCAGAAAGATTCTCATTCCTTTGCTGTTCCTAAATTTAATTTTTTTTTTAAAAGCTGCTTCATAATGCCTTGGGAACATGACAGGTGTCTACAAATGCCACAGATTAAAAATGAAAGGTGAATTAATTTGCTTTTGTTTATACTATTCACATCAATGTCGGTCAACGAGACATTCACTTCGTCTGACCTGAGATGTAATCCCCGATGTGTCAAGTACTGATAATTGCAAGGTTTACTTACCTACTTATGAATTTCAAAAAGCTTTCTCTGATCGTTCGAAAGTATTATAAAAAATACTTATCTTTGCAGTCCAATCAGGGTTTCACTACCTACTTTTTAATCGCGAACCTTCTTTGTCTGCTACTACACACACTTAATCAACTTCAGTTCGTATATACAGTAATATGAATGTGAAACTGTATTTCGAATTTTAAAACATATTAAACTTGTTACCCACCATTGTAAAAGAGGGATGCCGGAATATGGCCAAGAAGTGCACACGATGTTCCATTTTATAAAAATTGCTAAAATATTCGTTCTTAATTATTCGCGCTATTTGTATGTCGCTAAAAGTTGGGGTTAATATAACAAAAATTAAAAGAAATTGAACTATTTATTAACCCCACCGGAATTGCGTCCTTTTGACAGATATGTGTAAACAAATCTATCTACGCCCTACCAGCATTGAAGTAAAGCTCAAATTCGTGTGTATCGAGCCGACCCGCGGCGGGCTCGTGTGTGTTAAGAGTTGCCACTACAGAAATATAATTTCAGATAATCGATTATAAGAGAATATCGAATATTATTACGTTGGTGGATCTTAGCTAAAATAGTGTCATTATCCTATTTATCTTTTAAATATTTTATAATCTTAGTAAAATATTTTCATGAAACGTATATTTAAGGCTGCATTATTTTATAAAACTATATTAAAATCGAATAGATCTAAAATCGAATATCGATATTTTTTTACGCAATGGAAACACTAAAGTCACTGCCAATTCAACTGTCAAAGTTCAAAATATCAAAAAGTAATTGTGTTTTTCTTGCATCAACAAAGTGATCGGTTTTATTTCGTGCGTTTAACTAAACAACTTCATCATGAATACTGACTCCGACGATCCGGGTTCAGCCGCAGCAGGTAAACAAATACTTTTTACAACCTTCAACAGCTAATATGGTGGAAATCGTAGATTGTATTACTGATGGAAAATAATGAATATGCGTTTACCCAAAAACACTGACTTTTTTTAAACCCTTTCTTTCGCCAGTTAACTAATGACTATTTACTCTATATTTCCATAGTACTTTCATATGTGTGCACTGTGGGCCTGCACTTCTATGGCCAGCCGGCGTCCCCCTTTGAATGTTTGAAGTCATCGGTAATGGGAAACTTTTTCTATTTTTAAACATACTTAATTAACTTTCTATCACACGGGACTGTAGGTTTACGGGTAAGGCGTTGCAATTGAAAAGCATTTATGATTTTAAATGTTGTAGTTTGCTTTAACATGATAAATATAATTTGCAAGCACTATGTCACGTTTAAACATTTACCGTTTCTTTAAATGATGTAGATCAAAAGATGACATTGCTTTTTGCACCTGTGCTGAATACTGAAACTTTATAATAACAACAAAATCCTTGACCAAATAAATAAGTTCACGTCGTTTTATACTTTCTGATCTGAATATTTATACTCAAGCACCTTAAAATGGAAGTGGTTGCTACATTTTTGTCATATTAAAATATTTGTTACAGCAATAACTTATACAATGAATTGTTGAATGCTTACTGACTCTGAAATTTTGATTATGGTATTTCTTTTTTAGTACCTGAATTTGAATTTGATTCAAAAGTTTATGAAACGAGTTTTACGAATGAATATTCATTTACACGTATTAAAATTTAAATAAAATTGATGTCATTAAGCATTAACTAAACTCATATAGGCAAAAAATAAATTTTCTAAATATTTTTTGAGGCTGTTACACTTTTTGCACTTTCAAGATTATCAGGTCTTTTTTGAGATAAAAAAAACTCCAACTAAATTATTAAGAAACATTATCACGCGGTCCTTCTAACATTTCAACAGGATACTTAACGTCACAAATAGCAAAAAATACAGTTACTCGACCCTTGCTTTGTTCATTGCGTTGATTGACAGCGGCGTGGGCGCAGCCTTGGCGCCTCGCCTCTACCGGAACCGCCACCGTCCTTACGGACCCACATCAGCACGTAACGTACTTATGCATCTACTTGTACGTTCTTTTAATTGTTGCCGGTGTGTATAGTAATGTAGTAAGAGTGAATTAGTTGTTTTCTAGCTAGGCATGATAGCTCTTCGACCGCGTTAATACTTCACATCAGGTTAGAGAGTGATCAAATGCCCCTCCAACAACAATAGAAAGTAATTAAGTAACATATTTACTCAAAATAAAAGTTTATGTTAAGGGAAGTTTCTTTTTTATATAAGAAAGAGGAATATTTCGAAATATAATAGGAGAAAAAGAGATGTAGAAAATAGTTAATCTTCTATTATATTTTTGTTCAGATAATTATTTAAACATAATGCCCTGCCGCTGTCAACCAAAAAGCCAAGAACAATTTAATTAGGATCCAATATAATGTCAATTTACTTAAAATACACAAGGCTCAAGGCTGACAAAGATAACAGACATGTCAGTGACCTAACTAGTCCGGAATAATTTACTGCCCTTGCTTTGGACATGTAATCTGAAATGCAATTATAACCTATTGATTCAATACCTTATCGTTAAATCGTTTCTATCTAGCAATCGTCAACAAGACAAATGAGATCTTAGTATATTGACTCGCAGTAATCATTGTTTTTATTGTAATCTCGACTTAAGAGAAAGCAAGGAAGTACGAGATTACAGGGTTATTGTGAGGAAGTGATCGGACTCATTTATTTGAATTTCCTCGGTGTACAGGTAAGGTCTGATGTAAGAGGGTAAATACAAGTACGACTTTGTCCCAACCATTTAAAAAAACGTATTTTACTCTTATTTGAACTCACTGTATTCATAATTTACTCAAAGTTTGTAGCTGTTTACATTAGACAAGACATCTGCAACAGCACAACGTTAGGCGCCCGTTGTTTCCTAACTTAAATTTTTTAGAGCAGTAAAATGTCTGGATACTCTTTTTCAAAATAATCTATATCTATACTAATATATAAAGCTGAAGAGTTTGTTTTTTTGTATGTTTGTTTGAACGCGGTAATCTCAGGAACTACTGGTCCGCTTTGAAAAAATCTTTTTGTGTTGAATAGTCAATTTGTCGAGGAAGGCTATAGACTATTGGAAATCAAAATCCACGCGGACGGAGCCGCGGGCGGCCGCTAGTGGACGTATAAAGGCAACCAGAACGTTCTCAGTTACTTAACAAAAGGCAGGTCTCCATAAATGTCTACCAATTGGCTAACAACAAATCACCGACTAAACAATAATCAATATTCCTCCATGTCGACTGGCACAAGTTTAATGTCAGCTCCAAAGCTTACTCTGTTTAAACGGCCGGATAACAAGTCGCCGTGAACTATTGAGAAGAATAATTAATAGCAGAATGTCTGCCTGGGGATCTAATGCAAATGAGCAAAGGTTCTGATGCGCCGGAGAAGTGTAACGAAATGTCAAGGGCGCATTGTGGAATGAGCGCCCGGTTGCGCCACTAGAAATTATTTATGCTGTTACTATGAGAAAGGTACAATTGAATTCGTGTCTTGAAAGAATGAAGTGGGTCTTCTCGTTCAATCTGAAATGCCAAGCGTAATAATCATATATTGTATTGATTGAAAACATATATTTATTTTACTGTCACTGGTCAGAAAATTGACAGGTACAGTTTCAATATGTACATCACTATTGATTTCAAATCGTAAAATGTATCCCCCCCAGTATATATATTTTTGGTGCAAAGTGACTGAAAAGAGCCAAATGTTTGAATTTGCCTAATAAAAATACTAGCTACTTGATCATTAAAGTTAACATTAAGATGAACCAAAATTATTTTGATAGAGGTAGGTACGTAATATTAATTTGATGTGTTTTCAACTAGGCATAAAGTTAACTAATGGTGATTCTTATGATTATGGTTATGATGATGATGTTGATGAGTCACCAAGTTTAGGATTATATTTTGTAGTTCATGGACAATAATATTACCATATTAATATATGCTGACTAGGAATTGGAACGGCTTCGAACCCGGAGTTAAAACATGCAGCGTAATGTTTCCACGTCTGTATGTTGTGATTATGTCTCATAATAACTACCTTTTATCCTTGAGCTGAAGGTAATTAATCTCTATTGTTTAACAATTTAGTTTTATCGCTCTGAATCGAAGGTTTATAGTGATACCTGCCGGGGAATGGTATCGGCACTCGGTTCAAATATCAGGGCCAATGTCAATCTACGCGTATCAAGTTTTCGACAGCCGCTCCATTCCGCTCCAAATGCCTAGCCTACCTATACCTACTTATATCGTGTTAGAACAAAAAATTACAAATCGACCTGGTTGAGTAGTGAGCTACTTTTGTCGCAGTTCGGTCCACTTCGCATTAATAATATTTCGATCTCAAATGAAACCCATCTCTTATTTAGAGATGGGTTTCATTTGAGATCGTTATAGTACGTTATTCAGGAAACTTCCAAACTGAATCGAATTTAGGGTCAGTCTAAATTTAAATTTCCCGAATCTAGCGAACGAAGTGTCTATCTCAATTAAACAAAAGATATAATTGGGGTTGACACTTTTGTTGGAGAATAACAGTTGAGTTTTCAACTTTGACTTCAGTAATTTCTGAAAAATCTAATCTACATAATATGTATGATGCATGCAATAGAATAAACAGCCAATCATAATATGAGTCACATCATTAATCAAATATCTAAAGTTACCTTTATCAATACATCAGGATTCTCCGCATTCCACGACTAACATATCTAACTCTGCTTATCTTGAGATATATCAATTAATACAAAAACCTACTACCATTATAATAAAAATGTAACCACCTATTCATAACAATGACAACATTATAATTAACAAGGGAAATGTCGGAACGCCATCAATCAAAGCGCACCTACTTATCTGGACCAGCGGCATAACTGACACAGAGGAGTGGTAATTGCGCAAACAAGAATAAATAATGAAAGAAAAACTTCATAACTCAATGCGAGCAGAAAAAGTATACATTTTTTAATCTTATTCCCGGTTACGTTGAAAGTAAAAGTTCAGTTGCCTTGCATAAGTAGCCAATGTTTATCGTTAGGCATAGATTTATTGCGCGTTATGTAAAAGATAAGAAGAGTATCTTTGATCTACACAGCCCATCACTTTTTCTATACAACTACTGTTAACATACGGCCATTTTGATCTTCTTCCTGTCAGCAACAGGAAACATCACTCAATCAAATGACTCTAATGTTATGTCTAATGTTCATTTGATATTAGACATTTGCATTTCAATTAAAACTGGAGCAAAAAGATGTTTTTACAGTCGTATGCAAAAGGAAACATCCATTTCTTATCGTTTCAATGTAAGTGTGATACAAAGCGACTAAAAATTATACGGAGGGATGGGCGGCATTACCTTATGTATATTACAGATGCCCATGTATAGGGATTGCAATCCCGCAGCTTATTCAATCCCGCGGGATTGTAATGCGGGATTGGTCAATCCCGCGTGGATCCCGCGGGATCCCGCATTTTTTAATTTCTTTTATGAAATCAATTGAGACTACCGGTATTTTGAAATAAAAAAACTCAATAATGTTTTGTTAGGTTTACGCGACTGTTACTCATGAAATAAAATAATAATATGTAGTTTAAAGATTACACCGCGATTATATCCGTTTAAAAGTAAAAAAACTCAAGTTTTATTATAATAAAATTATACATGTTTCACAAAATGCAACACAAGTATTTGTTTTCTAACAAAATATTAGATAAATCGTAATCAAGTAAGCAAAAGTCGACGACCCGCTTGGTGTAATGGTCAAGATGTTGCCTATTACGCAAGAGGTCGCGGGTTCGATCCCCGCACAGGACAAACATTTGTGTGCATGAACATGTCTGTTGGTCCTGGTCTGGGTGTTATATGTATCTATTTAAGTATATTTGTAATACCACTGTTGATTCTGATGCCTGTAACACAAGTGTTTAAGCTACTTAACACGGGGTCAGATCAATGTATTTGATGTTGTGAAATATGTATTTATTTATTTAAAAGTAATCAAATCGGTCCTAAAGAACTTAATATTGAAATGTTTAACATCAAAAGTTTTTAAATTCTAACCTAACATTTACATATACAATAAAGGGTTAAGGTAATCAGTCTTATGCATTATGGAAAATATTTTAATTGAATTTTACTGATTGCATTTTTGACATCAGTATCGATCAATAATCACCCCCTGATAGTTATTTTGAAAATATATTTCATGTACAGAATTGACCTCCCTACAGATTAATTATAAATATAGATAATGAAATGACTAATAATTAGAGATGCGCCGAATATTCGGTTGGTATTCGGTATTCGGCATATTCGGCACTTTTTCCACTATTAGTTTTCGGCCGAATTATTCGGTTCTAGTGCCGAATATATTCGGTTTGAGTACATCTATTTTCATGGCTACATTACATAAATTAGAGAGGCACTGGAACTGTGAGACACGCTTCTTATTTGAGATTTTTTTTTTATAATTTATTTAAAACTTGAGCAGAACATATTAGTAACATAATGATTGAACTTTTGTTTTGTCACCCCCCATTTCGTTAGAAATGTCCCAAGCACGTGATCTTTTACGCCCACTTGTATTGAAAGCACAGTCATTTTAATATTGGGCATGTTAAGTTGTTTGTCCTGTGCTTGATCTCTACGGTCATGTTAGATTGCCGTCCCACCGCAATTGCGCGCTCACTTGGGCCCTACAATATATCCTGCGTACCTGGTTGACTGTAAGATCGTCCGCCATGCGCAGAAAACGGCCGGAAGGTATTACATAATGTTAATAATATTGTAAGTAATTAAAGCAAAGTGACACCGCGGTGTTTAAGCGGGTTGCGGGCGGTGTGCATGTTTGAACCTGTTTACGCAGGAATGCATTGAAATGGTGAACCGAATAATTCGGCCGAATATCCGGTTCGATAAAGATTGAACCGAATAATATTCGGTATTCGGTTATTCGGTGAAACCCCTATTCGGCGCATCTCTACTAATAATCAAACACAACTTCATTTTATCATTATGTTTTTACTATTACTAACCAATGATGATACTGATAAGTTTTGAAAATACGCTCTTAAAAGGAAATGTTATTTATAGTGAGCTACAAATATATCCTGAGGCCGAAAATGGTCTCTCAGCTTCTACGCTAGTAGGCTGAGCAGTCAGCATATATTCATGGGCGAGAAAGAGGTTCTCTCCTCTGATACCATCGAACTCAAAATATGCAATTTTATTTAAAGCGGGAATCGCGGATCCGCGTTTTGAAGTTGCGGGATCCAGCACCTTGAAAAAGGGTGCGGGATCCCGTTTTGCGGGATTGCAATCCCTACCCGTGTACGACTTTTAATATGGTTTACCAGCGGAAACCCAATCCCCGCGTGGAATTCCACACACAAAGTGTTTTACTATAGCTTAAAGCCCTATTCGACAAAAGGACTATCCAACAAAAAATATTTTTGTAATTCCTGAGATTTGCCCGTTAGAAAAAACAAACTTAACAGTTTTATTGAATAAGTAAAGATATTTTGGACATGTTAAAACATATTTATAACAATCAGCATGGACTTACGTAACTAAACATCCCGCAGTGTTAGATACGGCCAGTAACTTTGTTCTGATAAATGAGGTTTATAATCTGTACAAGGTAACATGTCAAATTAATGAATTAAAAGGCCAATTTAGCACTTGAAATACCTATGCTATAATAGCTTTCACACGCAACTTCTTCCTTGTGAAAGGCAATGATTAAAATTATTTTAATTCTAAAAAGTTTTACTTAAACATTACCTGACAATTACTTGGTCATTAGCCATCGTTTGGCTAAATTAAAGTTCTATCATGAAAGACTATTAATACCTATTAATACAGTTATGAATTTGTTACCTACTGTCTCCGTGGTGTAGTGGTTAGAGCGCTGCGGTCAAAAACTACGAACTCGGAGGTCGTGGGTTCGAATCCCGCGGGGAACACTTTCACTTTGTGTTGGTTTTCCCAGTTTTCCCAGTTAACGTAACGACTCAGTGTTCTACGTGAATACAATATTTGATACAGTTTTACGTAATTGACGCGCCCATGTAAAAGCTATCAATATTACGTTTTATATTACACAACGTTACTTACTCCGTTGGGTTATATTGTTGGCTCCATTGATACAGCATGTGTGTAAGCATAACAAAATAATACACAAAATATAAAATCCATACAAATACATTTAAACACTCTCTATGATAAATAATTTATTAATGCTGGTGTTGCGAGTGTCCATGGGCGGCGTTGATTGCTTACCATCAGGCAATACGTCTGCACGTTTGCTGCCCTATGACATAAAAAAAAAAAAAAAAATTAAACTTAGTCTCGATTAATAATGTATTTTATGGTCAAACCCATATTTTTTTACACTTGATGCTATAACATTTTTAGGGTTCCGTAGCCAAAATGGCAAAAAAACGGAACCCTTATAGATTCGTCATGTCTGTCTGTCTGTCTGTCTGTCTGTCCGCCAGTCTGTCACAGCCACTTTTTTCCGAAACTATAAGTCCTATACTATTGAAAGTTGGTGAGTAGATGTATTCTGTGAACCGCAACAATGTTTTCACACGAAAATAGAAAAAAAAATTAAAATATGGGGGGTCCCCATAGTTAGAACTGAAACTGAAAATATTTTTTTTGATTGAACATATACGTGTGGGGTATCTATGGATAGGTCTTTGAAAATTATATTGAGGTTTCTAAGCTCATTTTTTTCTTAAGTGAATACTTTGCGTGACAGACTCTTCCAAAGTGGAAAAAAGTGTGTCCCCCCCCCCTCTAACTTCTAAAGTAAGAGGATGATAAATCTGAAATAAATATATAATGTACATTACCATAAAAACTACCAACGAAAATTGGTTCGAACGAAATCTATTCAGTAGTTTTTTTAATACGTCAAAAATAGAATTTGTACGGAACCCTCAGTGCGGGAGTCCGACTCGCACTTGGCCAATTTTTTTTAATCATTAGAATTGATTTTTCTCTTTAAATTAATCAATAAGGTATGCCTTTATGTTAAACAATAATAATAAGTTTGTATCACCTAACAAACCGCAGTGAAGTAGCACTTCGTAACTGTTGTGTTATGTTTCTGCTGGTGAGTAAGGTTGCCAGAGCTCAGTTGGGGAGGGTATGGGGTTAAAGCCGGCAACACATCAACGATACCTCTAGTGTCGCGGATGTCCATGGGCGGCGGTGATTGCTTACCATCAGGCGACCCGCTAGCTCGTTTGCCGCCTCTGACATAAAAACAAAAACATTAATATTTTTTTCTATATATCCCTACGATAGTCTACTCGAATACATTTCGTTTTACACACATTCTATGAATGATTTATACTCTTTTTGATTGACGTTATCATTCAATATCCTTTTGAAGATTATTCGTAAGATACTAAAGGTCAGCAAACAAGTTATGGATCCAATTGACAAACAAGTTTATCTTACTTAACCTTTTTTATTAGTTACACGTATCGTTTCGATCCCATCATAAACGAAATATTTTATATTTTATAACAGCATTGACAGAGCTGATGATTGTCGAAAATACTAAAGTCACGACGAATTCATTTTGTTTTGATGATTTGACGAACGCGCCTTGAAGATTATAATAAGCCATGGAAGAAGTATCGATGCCCTTGACTCGGGAAACAATTGCGTACGATGCACACCTGACGCCTACTTCGCCACAACCAATGGTGAATCACCGAAATTCCATTCATACGTTTGTTTGCCATCTCATCTGATTGATGCTTTATTATTTCGATAGTGTAATCAACCTTAGAAAATCGCAGAACATAATTCATCATCGCGAGAGCAAATTGCTGACGTTAATGGGTTTATTGCATCTAATCTTTATGGTTTAACGTTTAACAACATGAAATATGAACTTTTGTAAGAGTTCTATACTGTAAGTTATAGAAAACATTCAAGGTTTGATAGTTAGCAAGTTCTAGAGGAGATAAATAACTAAGATACGATGTACTGAGTAATTTTTAGTGCTTATAAAGTAGAAATATCCCATCCACTTAGTTCAGGTTGTTTTTTACTACAATACAAGCTTAAAGACAAGTGAGTAGCAATAAAACATTACACAATACAACTATCATTCATTCATTAATACAAAGATCTTGCCGAATAGATAATACTAATTACATTTGCACATTAACTTGTACTTAGTGGGTGGTTCCTATGTTGTAAAGAAGCAATGTGTTTTTACGTCTTGTAATTAAATGTGCAAGTACATACAATGCTTTCAATACCTATTAGTTGTAATAGTTTCAAAGAAAATCAGAGGTTAATGGAGTCTAAAAAAAATTCAAAACATTTTGCGCTTTTGTTTGCATGATATTATGAGATTTGGTGTTTATAAATGTTGTTCTTTAATTTATACACATAACAAGCTCTCTGAATGGAAATAGTTGACGTTGCGTATGAAAATACCTCCGTCTCTATTTAATATTTTGTGAAACACAAAATAACCTTTTGAGAATTAATCTGGTCACATACGTTAGCAACAATAGGTTAGCGAAGTTTATTCACTCTATAACCCATAAAAACCATAACTGCCACACTTATAAACGACCGTATTGAAAGGCAAGACGTAATATGAGATTTATTGTTTTATAATTTATTCATCATTCATAACAGAATTCGTCTCACAGTATTCTCCCAAGAATTGATTCCAATTGATGCTTTCTCCATTGTTGATGGCGTATGTATGAGAGTTGTCACTTTTGTTACGCCTCTTAATTGTCTATGAATATTAACGGAAAGAACTAAGCGCTACAATACTTGGCGTCCGAATATGACAATTAGGGAGTCAGCTGGTGCAAGCTCGAAGATAAAGCCCATTTTGAAATAACTACATAGTTTTACAGCCTATTTGCAAGCCAGATATTAAAAAAAATAGTTTGGTATAGGTACTCCATGCGGAATTTATGATTGCTATAAGTACAGGAAAAATCAAAGATTTGTAATACTAATAAATACCCTTCCGGCCGTTTTCGACCAGGGCATGTCTGACCTTACAATCAGCGAGGTCCGCAGGGTGTATTATAGTGCACAAGTAAGTGCGCAAGCACAGGTGCACTCCCTTTTCCCTCACTCTCATAGTTCGGTGGGATAGCGATCTGACACGACCGGAACGAGATCAGGCGCAGGACCAACGAACGCCTTAACGTGCCTTCCGAAGCACGTAGAGATTAGTATGGATTGTGCGGATAAACTACTTGTAAATGTGTTTTTTATGAAAATGTAAAGTCATTGAATTATTATTTATTAAATACCTGCCCAATTTCAATATTCGTCCTTACATCATTAATATTGTAGAGCCGCATAATATCAAGATCGCTTGTAATTATTGAAACTTGATCATAAATAATAATTTCTGCGTTTCCCTTGGACTACTTCCTACTAATTCCGTTACATATTAGATTGCTAATTTAAATTAGATCCCCGCAAATGCGTGCATGTTCCGGTTTCTTACAGCGATTTAGTTATTTCGTCATCATTATTCTAGCGTTCGTCCCGGTCGCGTCCTCGACCAAGACCTCGGAGTTCAGGGACCGCATTCCTACTCCTTCTACTCCAAGTCGATGAAATAATTTGTTCGTCATCAAATATGGCATAATCTTTGCTCCGGAAGCGGTGCTTCCTCCATGGTAGCGCGTCCGTGAAATTCGCAATCCAATAAAATTCAACAGACCAACTCCAAATGCCTCGATCACCGTGACCAGATCAAACTCGTGGCACGATTTCAGAACACACCGTTTCTAAATAGCTTATACACTATAAATCAACTATTGATAAAACTTTTAAAATATTCTAAAACTTCATATAGTATCTACATGAGTAGAAATTATAGATCAAGCTGATCACAGGGATTAAAAAAAGTATTTCACAATTGATAGAAAATTGTGAAGACAAAAAAATATATTTAAATGACAAACTTTCACCATACCTAAGTAAATAGAAATTAAGAAATACTTAAAGCTAATTCACACGATGGTTTTTTATGTTAATTACATAATTATTGTGTGTATGAGCCTTAATAACGATATTTACTTCATGTTACTTGAAACGTATGGTATTTCAAAGTGCAAACGTAATTAATTGCTAGTCTTTGTCGACGGTGTATTTGAAAGCACAATTTTTTTTCAATGATCTTACAAAGAGTTGAATCTAGAATTTTCGCTACCTGATCTGATTTACGGTCTTGAAAATATACTGTAGCACATTGTCTGATTCTATGTCGACGTAACGTACATAAAAATGTTTGAATACGGTAAACGGATGTACAAGCACATTCAATTAAAATACTCGCGTGGCAGTTGCACGGAAGCCGTTCACGGGTAAATAAAGATTAGCGTATGTTCGGCCACCAAACAAAAGGTCATGGGAACATCCGAACTGTCTGTGCAGGAGTTTCGTTCACGATACAGAATGACAAAATAAAATTTTAATTACCCCTTTGAAGATACATTGTCTATGGACAGGATAATTAAGAACTTGTGTTCTAAACTTTGTGATTTATTCGAAGTTTAGGGAAATGCCAAACATTAATAGCGCATACTCTCATGAATATTCTTTATTGCATTAATTAATACTGTTACTTCAAATGATTTATGTAACTTAAACAATTATTTTATAATTCCTTTAGTGTAGCGCAAAAGTGAAACAATAGTTTATTTGAATATTTCACGAAAGTTATCTATCTTTAACTTATTCAACTATATGTATAATCAAGAAGTGCAACTAAATGAAATCATTTTATCAAAATCAATAGGATTGTCTTCTATTTTATCACTTTACCATGTATTGATACCTTTAAATAAAACTCAAATTATTGCTACGAAACAAAATGCCATAATGAATCGCTATCAGTACGAATCAGACATGTTTGATGCAATTAAAGTTTTTCCATTACAAAACCTACGGTGTGAAAATAATTTGTCAGTACAGAACAACTTATAGGGTATAACTGTCAGTTGGCAGGAAATCGTAACTATTACGTAAGTATTACGGTCATTGCTGTACGCCGAGTTATGTTGTAAGCTAAACAATTTATATGATTCGAGTCTATGAAATTCTTATTAGACATAAATATCTAATGGCGATTATTCTATTGACCTATCACTATCGATTCTGTTTACTAATATTTTGAAACACCGTAAAGGTTTTAAATTAATTCGCTTAGTTTTGCATGCTGGATCCTATAATCCGAATAAAGCATATTACCTTGAAATAAGTAGAAACTGTACTTAAAGTATTGTGTATACCTAATTGATTAAGAATACTACACTAGTTAATTACTTGTTAAACCATTAAGTATTATCTTTAAGTCATAATAATCAAAAAGACTAAAGCTAGCAATTATATCTAAAAACAAACAACAAACCATTACCTAAACAAATACATCTTATTCACATTGCGTCAAGTGACAGTAAAATAGTAGATATCATTAACTAATGGCTCTTAGTAGGTATCCGCCCCCACATTATCCAGGGACATCAGTGTAGTTTGTAAGTATAGCTCGGCGAGGTCAAATGTCGTCTCAGCGATGTGGTCGTCTGCCTGATATTATATAACGTCGGCAAACACATGGGAACTTTTCTGACGAAATGCTACCAGAATGCAAATGCCAACTGTGGGACATCGGGCGTTCGAATCAACTGTGTTGGTTAAGTAAGCAATAATTACAGAAATTGACTGTGCAATGAATGACATTACTTCGATTAGTACACGTACCAGCTCAATGAAGCTTTGTTCACGGTTCTTTTTGCTCAATCGCGATGGAATCTGTTGAGAGATCATCGCGTTTCTAGTTGCCGAATTTGCATGCAAATTTGTTGTCACTCCTTCTAAACGTGACGATGAGATCCTTATTTTAAATAATACCTATATTTAAAATCATAATGATGATACTTGATCCTAGTTACGTGTTTATTTCACAAACATTACATAAAATACTCCAAGAGATGACTAATTTCTAATATTTGGCCAGCGTAATAATGAAATGTTTTGAATCGAAATTAATTTCCTAAATGATCCCCACTAAATTGTATTACATGCGTGGGCTATAGAGCATTTATTAACACATGAAATGAAAATATTAGCAGTTTATTAAATTAGGTGATGACAGACACTACCTAAACGACTGCTTAAATAGTTCAAACTTAAAATTGGATTTTGAAATAATTCCTCGTAAATCCAACGTGCGTAGGTTAACTCATTTTGACAAAACGAGTAAAATCACTCCATATCTACAACAAAGTGTTTGTAGTTAATCTCGAATTCAAACTAAATGTTTGTCCCTATTTATGAATGACGGGATCAATGAAGCTAATTTCCAAGCCCTCTTTAATATGAATCATTCATGCTGGTATTCGGCTTAACAATTCTATGACTAATGATGTAATTATCCAATAAAGAATTCGTTTATCATTGTAGACGAACAAATAAGAAAAAACTTTGAAGAACTGCAGAGGAAACGTCTCGGAATGTGACGGAGGCGGTGCCACCGTCCGGTGTGGTGCAAGTCAAAGACATACATATGTCATTGACTTGTGGCAATAGACTTTTTTTTTTTCAAGCATAACTTATAACTGTTAGTTGGTTGCACATGTTAATAGGCCATTATCTACACTAATATAATAAAGCTGAAGAGTTTGCAGTATAGCACGATAAGCTATGCATAAGGTTATCAGTGCGATTCTTGTTTTTTTCGTAATTCATTGAAGTCATGATATTATTTTTGATACTTACTTTAAAATAAAAAAATCATAAACAGAGTACTACAGGGGAATTTATTTCAATATAGTTTCTGGACTTACCTTTTACTATGTTGTATTCACTTGTTTACGAACAACATCGTTCATCTCTCCCATCAGCCCATGACTTATACCGCAAGTCAACAAATGACGAAGACAATGCCCACGCGTTCCCGCTCGGAACGAATTCCCGATGTGCGTACTTGGCCGACCTTCATCCTGCGCACCGACTCATTCAGGATACGCACTATTTATTTGTCAAATGGAAGAAGGCATTGACCTTTTGCAGCGAATATATGAGTACACTACTAGTAGCCGCCCGCGACTTAGACACTACATAGTGTTAAATAGCTTAAAGTCTTCCTCGACAAATGGAATATCCAACACAAAAATATTTATATACACAAACAATACAAAACCGTAGTCCTTAGATGAGCGCATTCAAACAAGCAAACAAACTCTTTAGCTTTATAATACTAGTAGGTATAGATTTAGTTAGGAGTCGTATCTGATACGGCCGTGATCGTAGAAGTGTGGTGTGCCATGAGTTACTACTTCTTATTTTTCTGTTCTTGTATGTAACTGCCTGTTATATTATGTAGTTTATTATAACTTAAAACAACGTTTTTTTATCACATTTCAGTTAGCATCTACACGTACCATTATACATAATCCTCTTTGAATTTAATAATAATTTAAATCAATATGAAAAATTAAAGGATATAACTAGTGTATAAGAATGAATAACTATAAATAGTAATTCAGTCATTCACGCAGCATCCTCATAATTTCCAGATTCATAATACACGCACCGTCACCAAATGAGATAAATGAGCTTCCTGCATCTTGACAAACATCGAAAGGAAGACACCGTGAGTCAACACCAGTACTCTCGGGAGCTCGCACTCGTATCTATCAAAACATGACACTTGCCCACATTTCCTACAAGCACTCACGATTATTGTCTCACACTATATTAGGGCAGACGATCACGTCTGTGCTCATTCCTCGTCCGACCTAGTGTTTACTGAGTTCCTACACGGCACATTGCGAAAACAAATTGGGCAAAGCCAACCGTTCAGGTACGTTTAACTTTTCAAGTCAGTCGCAAAATTTCAGACGTTTCGTCATTGAAACAGATGTGATTTAAGATGCTTTTTAAACACACTGCCTCCTTAAACGTAACAATTGCACGTGAGATGTAGGCGGGAGAGACGCGAACGATAAGCATAATCGTGTCGTGAATCAGTCAAGGATTAAATGTATAACCGGTAGTTAAATGATCCTAATATGGTCCAAATAATATTTTCGCCGCGTGTCGACATAGGTCACAATTATTAAGTTAATTGCCTGCTGAGTAGGCGACCCATTGTATGCGGTTTTGTCGTTACGTGTATCGCATGTACTATCTATGACCTGACTTATACCTAATTTATCCAAACATGTCGCAACAATACGAGATGTCAAACATTATGACGAAGGTTCTGAGATAGACTGAATGATTAAACAATTGAAACAGTTGTGGTCATATTGATCAATCAGGTTGCGGTCGTGTGTCAACATTGAACTTTTACAATATATTACAATATTTATCGTCACGACTATGTCTCGATGTTGCAGGCATCAGTTATATGACATTTTGATACGTTCTATCTGGGGAAAGGATCGATGGTCGATATTCGATTGATTCGTGCCCGTTGTCAAGTGTAAGAGCTAAGGTATCAATCGATCAGCTGTTGTAATTCCCGGCTGTTATGACATAGGTTATGAGAAAAGTAATCAACACTGACCATGTTTATAAAAATGCGTAGGTTGTGCAACTTGATAAATGTTTTTAACAAATAATATCTTCAAAAATACGAAACATTACGATGCATACTTCAATTTCCATTCTTATAGTAATGGCCGTGTTGCTACAAAAACGATCAATTACACACGCCCTTTGACTTCTTCACAGGTGAGGTGATTTGATAATTGTTTTTATTCTTTTTGACGCATCAAAGTTGATGTTATCTTGATTAATATATTCCTCCAATCAAAATGTCATAATCGCATAATGTGATTCAGACACATTTGACCTCAGATTGCCTCTCTTGATTAAAAGTTATGAGCTTCTAAAATCTGTGAGAAATCGACATATACGGGTAGAAAGATAAATTTATTGACCTTTGATTTGGATATTACCTTAAAACCAACCCACCAATTAGCACAAGCACACAGTTTAAACACTTTAAACACCCATTTAAAACGCGATGGTATTTTTGCGGTAATTAACCGCTCAACCATTTTAATGCACTTTTCTTTGCTTTCTTTGATGTTAAAACGTAATCATGAAAATTGTTATCGCGTTCGTAATCTCCTTGTGATTAAAAACAAGAATGGAAGAAGATGCGCGTTGAATAACATTCTTAAATGACATAACCGAAATGACAGACGTACAAACAAATGCTGGAAGTGTTCTTTCTAATTATCCAAAATTGCATCGTATTTATTTTTTCATTATTGTTCATGGCCACTTGACTTTAAATATGAGTTTGTGTTTGTATTTTTTTTAATTTAATCGTAGCAGAGACTTTAAAAAGAGGTGAGTTAAAATCCAATTTATCATGAGTGTATTAAAAAATCTCTACGCGTATTGCTAAACACAACGTAAACCTACTTAAATAAAGATCATCCATTAACGATTAAATTGTGGTTTGATTTTATCTCCATCATTGGAGTGCGCGTGAGTATTTTCGTGCCCCGCGGCATAGATTATTGCCCTCGCCTACGTCGAAATTGGCACTAAAATAAGAGCGAGACAGCGCGTTGACCATTGATTTAAACCGGTAACTGTCACCGTGCTTTCTCGCTCTAAGAGGCGACTGTCGCTCTTATTTTAGTGCCAATTTCGAAGTATGGCGAGGGCAAATCTTACGATTTAAATCTATGCCCCGCGGTAACACGGTGACCGGCATACTGAGTGGCCGACAAACCGATGACATAACGGCTTCGACGCACCGTTAGCGAACTAATAGATGGTCAGTTCAATGCTATTGTTTTTGGATTTTGGTAGGTCCCGTCGGGCGCCAGTAGGCGTTTTTGCACATCCGAAATGTATGCAAATTCCGATCGACGCATTGTTGTCGCCTAATAGTCGTTTGATATTGGTGTTATTCATCCACTAGCGGCCGCCCGCGACTTCGCCCGCGTGGATTTCGATTTCCAATAGCCTTAAAGCCTTCCTCGTCAAATGGACCATCCACCACAATTTTTTTTTTTTCAAATCGGACCAGTAGTCCCTGATCCAAACAAACAAAACAAACAAATCTACAAACAAACTCTTCAGCTATATTAGTATATTTTCAATACATCTATTTGAGTATACAACTTTGTGATAATATATCACTCTTGAAACTGCATGCTCGGCCCGGCCTCCTACCGGAGATCTGATAGTTTTTTCATTATTAACATTTTAAAAAATATGATGATTTAAGATGTTTACTTTATTTAATTGAATGATGTATGCATTACCTTTTTTTCATTTCTGAATAATAATAGAATGAGCAACCTTGTATACATGTTATTTAATAAATATCTAAAATTCCTTGTTTATTTTTTAACAACTGTGTTTCCTTTTCCATACAAACAACAAAAGCCATAAGCATTTAAGCTTATTACATTGATAAATTTGTTAGTATTATTGTATTTGTTATTTCTGATCAGATATGCTTCTTTTGAGATTGTTGTGTTACCATAAGAGCAAAGCAACAGCTGTGGTAAAAGTTCAATTCAACAATAAAACATTATGTAAAATGCTGCCATAACTTGATTCTTTGAATTAGCCCTAATCAATATCTTTCTACGGCAACACAATACATTTAGTTTTCGATAGTGCGAGAATACCTTAAAGTACACAATGAGGACAATGAAGCTTTCTACGCGGATAGCGTTATGCAACACGTAACCATCACCAGTGTATGTAGTAACATTTATCAGACTTACACCAGTAATTTATTGTTCCGCATTAAATCAATACTGTATAATTATGAAGACGTTATTATAATAGTTTATTGAAGCAACAGTTAATTATGCAATAGATGCCTTCCCTATAGGCTCTGTATAACATGAGCCACTACATGATGACAATTACCATTACGGAACCTGACACCTGTCTTAAATTAATGAAGAACTGGTAATTAACGAACTTCAAATTTATTGGCTGTAATAGATTACATAAACTAATTATCCATTTGTGAATAGAGCGAAAAGGTGTGGGCCACCGAGTGTGAGCGTCAGATCAAATGTGATGAGCAATACGCAAAGGTCAAACTTATTTAAAAGTTATTAACTTTAAATGTGAAAACATTTTTTTTTCATTCTACCTTTTAAGATCGAGCTTAGAGCATACGAGTTCCGCGTGCTTATTTGAAACGTCCTCATAAATTTTGATGAACCATCGAATTCACTAACACCTTTCATTGTATTGTTATTGACGTTTTTATTCGTTCCATCGTCAGAAGTAACTCTTTTGACTGCTATCAAATAAGCAATAACCGTTATCCGCATGGGACACTTTTCCCTTCCACTTTCATAAATCATTATGTCGACCAACCTGTACGTAGATACATTGTCAAGAACAATTTCACTTTACATACGTCAACTAATAAGCCATCTTAACTGTTCTGGATCCGTCGATCAAAATAAATGATGCCTCTGAAAGGAGACCTCAAGTGCTGGCTGCATACAAGTTCTTTGAGTAATAGAAAATCAACGGACATAATTTAAATCGGCGCAAATTGTTCATTATCCCTTTCTAAAACTATAAAGTACTAGCGGCCGCCCGCGACTTCATCCGCGTGGATGTCGGTTTTCATTATACGAATGTTTTTTCCCGCCAACTCCCGTTCCCGTGGGAATTTTGCAATATCCTTTTGCAACTAAGCATCAAGTTTACTAAGGGACCTGCATGCCAAATTTCAAGCGTCTAACTCAAGTAGTTTAGATTTTCCATACAAACTTCCACCCCCTCATTTCGGGGAAGTGGGGGGTTGAAATGGGTCAAAAAGTAGCCTATGTTCTGTCTCAGGGTCTAAAGATTGTCTGTACCAAATTTCATCATAATCGGTTGCGAGGTTTAAGCGGGAAAGCGTAACAGACAGACAGACAGACAGACAGACAGACAGACAGACAGACAGACAGAGTTACTTTCGCATTTATAATATTAGTTGGGATAACATAGATAATTGAAAGTCATTGTTCATTCGCCAAATACAATTAACTAAAAAACCGAATTAACTTATTCAGTTTAATCGTACTTGATTTAAAACTTGTACTTACCTTGTGAAACGGTAATTTAGAGATAAGAAAATGTTGTTATAACTCGTTTCACTAATTAAATGATAAATCTCACGAACATAAAGAGTATTCGTTTTTGTTGCTTGATGATTTTATCATGACCGTTGATGCAATCGCTTTTTACCGGTCTATTTCCATATTTACTTTCAGCGTAATTAAATATTTACAACGATTACATTGTGAATATGAATTTTGCACTAAATCAATCAATCAGATTTATGTTACGCAGCAGTTAGTGGATCATCTTCATACCTTTCACATTTGCAGTAGCAACTAAACAAATATAAGATGTACCAATTTTAACATGTAATTTCTCAATCCAAGTACCTACTACTTAAGACGCATTTAAAAGTCAAACAACCTGTTGTTTGTAAATAAAATAAAGAATTTTAACTTTTAATTTTTTGAATAAATTTAATTCACCAGTTGCTCAAAATAACTTGAAATAAATATTTTCCAGTCAGGTTTAATTGGAGCGAGTTACAAAACTAGTAACAAAAGCAATATCGACCACTCCAATTAGAACCCCACAGGACATGGCGTAATGTTTTGGAATTCATCAACATACTAAATTGCCCGTTCCACGAGATCAATCCGACTTAATTGCTCGAGTTTCGCGTTTAGCAAGGATATATTTTTTATCCGCCAGCATGCAGTAGTTTGGCAAAAAATAAAACTAGAGATAAAAGCAGATTTAACACAAATGGCATATTAATCGACATTCGATTGTACGTTAGTGTTTAGTTAACAAGAGAAATCTAAATGTCAACCAGGGCATTTTCAGTAAAAAATATTGAGAACGTAATCAAGTGTTTAATAATATGATAACTTGTATATTAAAATGCTGTAACAGTAATGACTATTTAATATATTGACACACACGGTCGTGTGGAACTTAAATCGAATAAAACTAGAAAAGCACCAACAATCGGAGGACAAAAGTATTAGATTATTTATTTATTATTAAGGACAGCCAACAAAGCATACATCTTAAATGGACTGTAATAGATTTAACTTACATTTACGAGTAATAGTGTATACTCAATTAAAGGCTGCCACAGCGCTGCGTGCTCTAAATCCTCAAAATAAAAAACCGAAGTAACTCGATCATCACTCTCCCTTCATTTCAACATTTCCTTTTTTATGAATGAATCGTGTTTACTCTTACCTCGACACCCAAGTGGTACTCGCTGGTTACTACATAAATACAAACAAGTTGAATGCAACAACTAAAGCCACCCAACAACTAGAGCGTTTTGTATTGCGTGTGCGCACGTCGTTAGTTCGCATCGGCTGCAGCTTGCTCCAGATTTGCGCGGTCCACTGAATAGTATAGGAGGTAGAAACAAAGTCAGTGAGAAATCAATATCGTGACACATAATACTGAAAGCGCCATCTAGTACTAAACTAAGCAATGTATGTTCTATGGGTGCTGATCAGTTGATAAGTGGTACTTTTATTTATAAAATACTCGGACTAATAAATAGGAAATAGGTATTGTCGAGGATCTTAAAACTAAATACCTACTAAATGCTCAATTATTGCACCAAGAAATTCAAAAGTAATCGAAGTTATTATTGTAGTATCTGCCCCACTAGTACCTCACTGGCTCGGCAATGCACTTGTGTTACTGTCTCCGTACGTCCACTCTCGCCGGCGGCTCGCGTGACACTGACGTAGTGACATAACACAAGGCACACGAGACAGTGTATAGTATGTATTATTATACTTACATACACTACATCTCTCCCTTATTAAATTAAAATAATTCATATATTTTATAAAGAAATATATGATTTTTTCTCTTAATCATCATGACATGTTAATATGTATTACAATCATAATAATTCTTTTACCCCTCTAATCAACTTGGAAACATTTAGGTTTAATCTTCAAGTCCTGAGCTCTCGAGGTGTTCATCCTTTGTCACCTTCCCTGCAATCTGCTTCTACGGCCCTCCTTTTCCGATCTCCATATTCCTTTCCTTTTTCTGATTGAATTTTATCCTTCCTCTTACTTCCATGTCTGTAGGAGTGTTCTCCATGCCGTGAAAAGAAGGAACTTGGTATGCGGTGTACTATTGTACACTGCAACAAGATATTCCCATAAGCCTTCTGTCAAACTCTTTTTTTTATTTCTATAAGACCAATCGTTCTGTAACGGTGTCGTTCCTCTCCAGCCTTCATGGATGTTCAGGCCTCCATTATAGCTGGAAATATCTAAGCAGCGCGCTCACTGGCAGCTTATTACCTATCTTTCAAAATTTGTCTATTATGTTCTATGTATATTCGCATTTTTTTCCAGTCTTCCATGCGTCATTTACAGACCTAGAGCTACCGTGGAACTAGATACAGCTCTTATAATTATTTCAACTATTAAATAATATCCAACTCTATAATAGCCTCTGAAGCAGTATAACAGTGAGAAATTAGCCAGTTAACCAGTGGTCATATATGTACTTTTACTCATACCTCTCACCTATTACTAACTACCTATAAGGCCACGGAGTGCGTAAGAACCCAACGACCGTTCCCCGTCGCAGCACGTCACATGAAAGTGACCACTCTCTCAAAACCATCGGTGGCACTCTTAAAAAAGACATAGAAGTAGCTAACGCCTTCGAACATTTCTTCTCAATTATACCTTTTCCTAAATCGGGCGACAAAAGCAACCCATCAAACTTCAGACCAACCTCGATACCACCCTCCATAAGTAGCCTTTTTTCTTTTTGATCAGTTACCATTTTAATGTCTGGAGTTTATCGGCTGTACAAAACAAGATTACAACCGATGCACGCACCGCACCTACAAACATAACCTTGCTGCATCAAAGGGACCTGACTGCGTTGATCACTCAATCTTTCCTATCAAACTACACATTACGGTGTCACAGACGTTGCCCCAAAACTGATCGAATCACACCTCACCGACAGCACCATCATCACCATTATCAGGACACAAAGAGCCAATATCAAGAACACAAATTCGTCCGGTGTGGTACCATAAATGGGCGTGCCCCAAGGCTCCACACCAGCCTTGATTTTTTCTTACATATGCAAATGATCCTTCACACCCATCAAGGACCTACGCGAGATAGCTTTGTCTGCCGGTGATACCTCTCTGACATTCAAAACTGGTAGAAATGAAAAATCATTTGACAAAGTTAACAGGGCTCTCTCGCAGATATCTCAATGGTTCAGCACCAATAATTTGTAACTCAATGTCATGAAGATCGAATGTGTGAAATTCATGATGCCCAATGTAAAGCAAATTCATACGCATATTACTCTGAATAATGCGCAACTAAAGATGGTCAGTTCAGGTATATTTTTAGGAAAAACCATCGATTCAAAATAACAATAGGGTCCTCACATAACTACATTATCGGGAAGACCCAGCTCAGCCGCCCACGCGGTTAGAAAAATAAAATATGTCACTGACGCCGAAATGACCTTCACTCTATTATATTCTACGAACCTCTGTTCTGAAACTCTGCTGCCGATGAGTCCATTTTCACATTGCAGAAAGAGCCATCCGCGCAATCCACAACCCCAAGCCTCGCGACTCGCCCAGGGACGCTTCCAAAGAAATTAACATTTCAACAGTAGCCTCCCAAAACATATTTGATTGTATTTTAAAAGTTTTGATACTCACAACTTTGACACAAGAAACAAGCACAGATCTGCCCATCCAACTATCCGACTTGGTAACTGGAAATACTTCCGTAGGATTAAACGTACAAAAGCCCAACAAAGCACTCAAAACCCTGTCGAACCGCCTCTACGTTATTAGAACTTAAAATAAAGAACCGCTTAATGAGAGAGGGATATTCTAAGATATTTCTATTTCTTGCCTCTCCCTCTCTGTTTTGTTTTTTTAATTTTTTTTTAAGCTGCCTTTTGTATATAAAACATGATGTGGCATTTGAAAAACACAACTGTCGAGTTTCTTGCCGATTCTTTTCGCCAGTAACTGCCTTCCAATTCGGTGGTCGAGTCATTTTTGTAGCATTTTTGACGATTAAAGTGCTTCTATGAAGCCTATATGAATAAAGAATATTTTGATTTTGATTTTGAACCCACCTTAAAATATCCCGGTTCTCCCTTTTAACCTCCCTGTTTTGTTGAGGCCAGTATGGAACCGTATTAAAAATTGAGATTTTACATTCTTTTGCATTTTTCATTTTTTTTTTTTTTTTTTTTTTTTTATTTAAGATAGGCTTGCATTTGACCTCGATCACACCTGATGGAAAGTGTAGATGAGGCCTAAGATGGAGCACGCTTGCCTAGTAGATACCTGTTCACTCTAGTCTTGAAGACATCCAAATTATAACGTTCGGGAAACACAGAACACGGCAGAGAGTTCCACTCCTTAGCAGTTCGCATTATGAAAGATGAAGCAAAACGCTTCGTGCGAGAAGGAGGAATATTAACAATGTAAGGGTGAAAGCCCTCACCGCGTCTAGTTGTCCGAAGGCGGAAGGGAGCTGGAGGAATAAGGTCATGTAAGACCGACGCACACTCACCAAAATGCAGCCGATAAAACACTGACAAAGACGCCACACGTCTACGATGGACAAGGCTTTGCAAAGCAGTCTCGGTCAGTGAGTCATCACCAATGAGTCTCTTAGCACGGCGCTCCAACGAGTCAAGTGCATCTAACTGATAGCGGGCTGAGCCATCCCAGAGGTGACAACAATACTCCATACACGAGCGAATCTGGGCCCGATAAAGGCACAGAAGCTGCTCGGAAGTGAAGTATCGTCTCACCTTATTTAGGATACCCAACTTTTTGGCAGCAGTCTTAGCAATCGACTCGATGTATTGGCCAAAATTTAATTTGGGTGAGATGCTCAAACCCAAGAGCTCAAGGCGGTTGGTTATCGGCACGGCTACATTCCGGAAAGTCGGAGTCAGATTTAAAACACTCCGTTTTGCCGAAAAGAGACACGCCTGTGTTTTGGAGGGATTAAATGCAACCAAGTTAGCAATGCCCCAGCGGGACACAGCCTCAAGGGTCCCATTCACTCTCTCAATCATCTCCTCTCTGAGAGATTGTACGAGAGATCCGGACCTTGCATCGGACAAGTACCTCTCCGTGACTGTGCTGTCATCAGCGTACCCAAAGATACCGGGCATATTTAATAGATCGTTGATGTGGAGCAGAAATAGAGTCGCGGAGAGAACGGAGCCCTGAGGGACACCGGCATTAACGCCCAGTAGATCAGATGAGGTGCCGTCAATGACAACTCGAATCGATCTACCCCTCAGGAAATCCGCAATCCAGTTGCAAAGAGTAGGTCCTATTCCGAACGATGGAAGCTTGCCTACCAGACAATCGTGCCAAACCCTATCGAAAGCCTTTGAAATATCTAAAGACACAGCAAGTGCTTCGCCGTGTTTTTCAATGGCTTCGCTCCATAAGTGTGTGGCGTACACAAGGAGATCCCCAGCAGACCGACCGCGGCGAAAGCCAAATTGACGATCACTGAGGAGGTCATTGTCTTCAAGGTACGCCAGGAGACGATTGTTTAGTACACGCTCCATAATCTTACAGAGTATGGAGGTGATCGCAATTGGTCTGTAATTGGCGGGGTCAGCACGACTACCTTTTTTTGGTACAGGTTGCACATTGGCAATCTTCCAGCACCCCGGAACTTTACCGGTTCTCATCGATAATCGATACAGGCGCGTCAGTACGGGAGACAACTCAGGCGCACAGTTCCGCAAAACAATAGCTGGTATGCCATCAGGCCCACTCGCTTTATTTATATTAAGATTGCTGAGCACTTTGAGTACCTCCTTTTGTCGAATGCGAATCTCAGACATTTTTGAAGAGCAAGGAGGTAGCTTTGGTGGAATGTTGCCAGCAGCATCTAAATGAGAATTACATGCAAAAAGAGAGGCAAGTAAAGAAGCTTTCTCTTTAGCGGTGTGAGCGAGAGACTCATCAGGCTTAAGCAGTGGCGGGAGGGATGACTGGCAAAAATTGGCTTCAACCGACTTAGCAAGGGACCAAAAAGACTTGCTCCCTGATGGATAAGAAGCCAGTTTAGCTCCGACTCGGCAGATGTGGTTAAAGCGGGCTCTGCGATGACTCCTTTTACAAGACTTCGCAGCACTGTTATAAAGCCTCTTCAGTTCCCGGACATTGGAAGCTTTGCGAGCTCGAGCATCCGCCCAAGCGCGGTAAGCGGTTTGTTTTAGTGCTTCAGCACTAGCACATTCCGCGGAGAACCAGGGGCGGGCTTTTTTCCGGAGTGGAATGTCAGAATAAGGAATAAAATATTCCATTGCCCGACACAACACTCCAGAAACAGCCTCAGCGCAACTACTCGGGTCGTCTGAAGAAAAACAAGTGCTACGCCAAGGATAAGATGCAAAGAAATGCCGCATCTCATCCCAATCTGCTGACTTGTATCGCCATACTCGCCTAGTACCAATAGGATCTTGGTTGACAGGGGAGTAGGTAGACACAGATTCAACCAGACAGTGGTCAGAACTACCTAACGGCGAGGAGATCACCACTTGATAACGGTCTGGATCTGTAGTCAGCAGAAGGTCCAAGCAGTTCGCAGTGTGGCCATCAACGTCCGGCACCCTCGTGGCACCGCTCACCAGCTGAGTGAGATTCTGCGAAACAGCGAAAGCATACGCCTCCCTCCCAGCGTGGTCGGTGCTCTGGAACGGGTACAGCCACTCTTCGTGGTGGGCATTAAAGTCTCCCAGAACAACGAACTGAGCAGAAGGATATCGCTGTTGAGCAGCATCAGCAGTGTCAGAGAGGTACCGAAACAACCTGGTCGTCTCCACATTTCCGGCGTGCGATCGATAAACACAGGCATAGAGAGTTTTCTCTATTCCTGTGTCCACCAAAACCCATAGCACTGAGAAACTGGAATCCTCAAGACAACGGAGACGTCTACAGCAGATGTCATCGCGGGCATACAGACAGGTGCCAGCGTGTGGTTTAAAATTGTACTCCAAGGTGTAACCTGGGTAATGCAAATACGCCGCGTCAGCAGGACATCGGATTTGTGTCTCCGTGAGGAACAGCAGATGCGGTTTTTTGGTCTCAAGGTGGTGATGGACAGAATTGAGATTTGAGTGCAGACCTCGAATATTTGCAAGGTGCACTTTTAGTGCGAGGGAGTGCATCCGCTGTTTAAATTGTTTCTTTTTCTTATCCTTCATAGTAGTAGAGTGGACAGGCAGGAAAAGGAAAGTTGGACGAGACATCGCTGAGCTACCGCCCAGCGGAAAGGCAGTGCTGCGTCACCGACAGTTGACTGGCCTGGAGCGCGCGGGGACGCCCTAACCCCCCCGAAGATGTCCATCGGGCCCTCGCAACCGGTCGCCAACCGGCACGATGGCGCATCCCGGGATTTTTCGCTAGTTGGCGGGGCAGCCTTTCATAAGTGGCTAACCTACTACTTGGGCCCCCTACTAACTGCGGTCGGCCAGCGGAACCACCGTGCTTAGGATCCCGCTACCCTCCACGGTCAGCCAACCAGTGCAACAAACACTACCGAACCGATACCAGCTCGCTCTGAGACGCAACTGTCCAGACTCCATTTCCAAAATGGCTAATTCAGGCATCAAGCCGGAACACGAGAGGACTCGCTTGGCGGCTTGGTTTTGCCTGAATGGTGGTGACCAGCCACGGTCGAAACCTACCACCGGAATGATGACATTCGTTTAGCACTACCCAGGGGTCACGTGTGGGGAAACTAGAGTAATTACCCACGGACGCGAATGACAACCAACCCCCAAAAAATTTGAGGGCAAATATTGTCCACTTTGAGGACAAATATCTCCACTGCCACTTTGAATGCATCGACGCCATCGGATGATTCTGTATGACCACCGGGCAAGTTTTCCTATTTCTCTTGGAGACTCGTTCCCACAAAATCTAGTAGTGTCGCTCTTTTCCTTTAAGGTAACGTTGCATCGACTGTATCATTCATTTTTCCCATCTACTTCTTACGGAAGTAGTATCTCCCTTCACATATAATATTTTCAATGGCGTCAGTGCGTACGACATTATTTTCAGGTTTTACAGGGCGACCTGAAATGGAAATTGTGGTGCCAGTGACCTTAGCGGTGCTAAATGTCTTTTTACCAGTTAACTTCATTATTCAATTAAGATTTTCAGCCATTTTGTTCTAATGATATAACTACCATATGCTGTACTTTAAAGATAATGCTTGCCTAACCCTTATCAGGGTAGCAACTAGCTTCCCAATTTTATGGAGATTTTTAAACCAGTTTCCAATTTAATGGAGGTAACTTTGTCTATGCTTTAACTGCATAACAGAATTACCACTAAGTTCCCAATTTAATGGAGGTTTTTCCAACCAGTTTCCAATTTAATGGAGGTAACTTTATCTATGCTTAACTGCATGACAGAATTACCACTAAGTTCCCAATTTAATGGAGGTTTTTCCAACCAGTTTCCAATTTAATGGAGGTAAATTTGTCTAAGTTTACTACTTGACCAAATTACCATTGAGTTTCCAATTTAATGGAGGTAAATTTGTCTAAGTTTACTACTTGACCAAATTACCATTGAGTTTCCAATTTAATGGAGGTTCTCAAACCATTTTTAATTCCAACGTTTGTCAAAACAGACTGCACAAAGTACCTATCTTCTTTGCCTAACTACACAGGCTTTATCACAATACCGTTACAATAATTATACTTTTATTATTATTGTGAGTAGGTACTCTTACGAGATTATTATTATTATTATTAGGAAAGTAGGTCGAATAACCTTATCCAATAAATCAATTAACTAAGTTAGTTAAAATATAATGTGTAAAGAAATTATTGTTTTACATTTGTCCAATTTGTAACTATAGTCATAATTAGGAGGTTCATTATTTTTAACATGTACATATTAATAAACACAAAGCCTATCCTCTAAACTATTCTATCTAAACTATCTGCTTATCAATTTAATGATCAGAATTCTCTGCATTTTGATGTTATAAATAAATCAATTTAATGATTCAGATTGATCTCTCCAATTTGCTAATCAATTTTAATGATTCAGATTGATCCCTTCCATCATCATCATCCTAGCGCCTCTCCCAGTTGCATCCTCGGCCATTGCCTTGGAGCCCAGGGTACGCTGCGACTATGATCCTGAATTGATATGCCTGGTTATTTCAATGGAGCGACTGTTGTCTGACCTCCGTAACCACAAGGGGAACCAGACCAGTTGATCCCTTCAATCTGCTTATCTATATTGATTTTCATTTAATCAACATGTATATAATTGCAGAATAAACCTGCACCTTAATGTACAAGCGGCCATTTTGTTTAGAACGACGTCATTGGATTATAATTGTTACTAATGTCACAATACTGAAATAAAACATACTTTTAATTTATGGTAATTAATAATAATTAATAAATTCATTGGACCAACACACCAATTGCCCAGCCCCAAACCAAGCTCGAAGCTTGTACTATGGATGCTAGGAAACGGATAGACACACATAAACACCTCCCATAAACATCCATGACTCGAGTACAAATGCCGATGTTCATCACACAAACATCTGCCCCCAGCGGGATTCGAACCCGCGACCCTTGGTTCCGTAGCCAGGGCCTCCAGCCACTCGACCAGCAAGCCCGTCAATTGTTTCTTTTTTTTTTTTTTTTTTTAATACGAAATAGGTGAGAACAGCCTCTGCACAAAGTATTTATTTGCCTAACTACGTACCTAGGCTTTATACTCGTAAATTTGAATTATAGCAACATCCTGTTAAAATTTTTTTTTTTTAATATGTGTTAATAAACAACATAATTAATTATAATGAAATGAGGTTAATTAACAGCCCATCAACGACCCACAGCGGGGCGAAGGGCCACATGACCGGCGCCAAACCACCGCCACAGTAACAAGCAATGGCTCAATCACTTTGTACGACAAAGAAAATCATTGCTCAGAATTCCGAGCCGCACTCGAAAAACCGACACGAATTCCGCTCGACCCGGGACGGGAATCGGACCCAGACCACGACCCGATACCTATTCCATTAGGTCAACAAAGTGAGGCGAATGGAATATTTAATTATCATAGTTAAGGCTTACGTCCGCCTTGTGTCTCAAACAAACATAGTAGTGAAGTAATGATAAATTATATGCACAGGTTATTAATTATACTAAATAATTTTTTTCTGTATTTAGTTCATTCGTTTAATTAGTTCATCTGTATCTGAAACAGTCTGCGGTATATTAGGTATGTGAAATTTTATTTTTCATTAGCAATCGTTTCCTTTTGTACGCCTCAATGCCAAGTTTTTTACCTACGTTAAAGTGTAGGTACAATACAAGGGACTACCCGAACGCTGGAATGTTGTTAGGATTTGCGCTCGAACTGCAATCAATTTCTTTGTGCGGTACTTATAGATTTACGCGTTTCTAATGTTTCTTTCTCTTCTTGAATACATGACCTTTTAAAGTTAAACATTTAATTTACACACAATCTTATTATTAGTACGATTATTGAACGATAATAATTGAATGAATCGTGGTTTTAAAGATCACTATTTTTCCCTTTCTTTTCTTTTTTTTTTTTATGTAGTATAACGAACCTTTCTCCTCGTCGCCAAATGTAGTATCTGCCCCACTAGTACCTCACTGGCTCGGCAATGCACTTGTGTTACTGTCTCCGTACGTCCACTCTCGCCGGCGGCTCGCGTGACACTGACGTAGTGACTAGGGAATGCAATCTCGCGAGATTAGGGCTTCGGCGAGATCTCGCGAGTTTACGAACGACGATCTCGCGAGATCTCGTCAATTACGAGATCTCGCGAGATTGCTAGTTTTGTGTGTAAATTCGTGCATAAAATCACAAAATTTCTATGAATTAGAAAGAAAATAATGAAAATCATAGTTATTGTGACATAAAAATTAATTATTACGAATTATTTTTAAGTCTTCTTGTCTAATTATATCAAAACAAAATCAAACATACATTTTTTAAAAATGAAACAGTTCTTCTATAACATAACAAACAACAAGTAGCTTAAAATTAAAATGTAGAAATTAATTTGGCAAATAAAATCTAATAGGTTAAAGAAAATTTGTAAGAACTGTCTAGTACTATTCAGGGTACCTACTACAGTTTATGTTCAGTTCACAGACGGAAATGAAACCCACACGACGAGTCCGGGAGGTTAAAAACTGAACTTTTACTGTGTCCTTTTAAGAATCATTCTAAATACCTTACCTTCTGAACAAAAACAATTTTTAATGTAGCCTCCTGGTTATTTCTTTTATTTTCACACGTAGGTGTGAAATTAATATTTTTTGACTCAACTGGCCACTTTATTCAGTAAGTTGTCATTGTATGACACTCTTTTCTGCGAGATTTGATGTAGAAATGGCATATTACATAGGGTATGGACATTTCTGTCTTAATTTGTCATATTTCTGAGTGGAAACCATGAATATTATGCAGCATTCGCCTTTTGGTGATGACCAAGAATCCAATTTCAATCTCGTAAATCTCGCGAGATCTCGTCCATTTTTCGCCCGAGATCAATCTCGCTAAAAAAGGCCGAGATCTCGTAAAAACGAGATCTCGCGAGAACGAGATTGCATTCCCTAGTAGTGACATAACACAAGGCACACGAGACAGTGTATAGTATGTATTATTATACTTACATACACTACAATTATTATTCTAAGCTTTACAAAACTGAAATAAGAATATTAAAAACGAAACTGTCGAAAACCAGCGGAAATAAGTCTGATTACGAAAATATTACTTACTATGCTTATAATATGCTCAGTTGGTTGCGTCGTCTCGTCACGCTTCTTTAAAGAAATATTACTATTATCAAAATTTAAATGTCTTGTCATTGCTTAATAAAGGATTAAGAAGTTTGAAAAAAATGTGTACAATTTTATGTCAGACCTTTAAATTATAAAACAAGATTAAAAGTGAATAGCTTTTTCCGGCTTCGCTAATCATTTTATATTTTAAGTTTTAACCAAATTGAGTTTACAAAACAGGATGTTTCCTAATACTTATTGGCGCCAATTCCAGTTTCCACATTCGTTTATGAATTTGCTTTGAGCTCTTGTACTATAGGCAGTGTATCGCGGTCTCACACCGGGAAACCACGCCCTACGACAATCTGACACAACACGACATTGCAACAGCTTTCACGATATCGGATAACATTCACTACTATTATGTTAACTGGAACGGGATTTAGGGCACCGATTATTAAATAGTCTATATGGCACTTACCTCACCTCCTTATGTGGCAAATCGTATTTTATAGCTTTGTAATAATTTAGAATAGCTTTTGTTAAAGTTATCTGAGATTTCAAACGGCAACACGGATATTGTAAATAGCTTTGCTCGTATTTCTATTTCTTGTTTTGGATGAGAAGATATCGATAGGTTCATTTACATTAATGGCAGTTGCGTCACTGTGTAATGGATTCTGTAACTGATGCAAAAAGGGATTAATAAAAGTTCAAAAAACTTTCTCTTAATAAAAACAAATCACACTAACTATAAAAGAATAAGCATTTGAAAGGCAAATGGTATACTACTTCTGTTTCAAATATGTACATATAATGCATCAATACTTGCATTAACTCATAATATTATCTAACTTCCTAATGAAGTTGTAAAATCTACTAATAACTATGTATTACTGGGTCAAAATAGATGATAGACAAATGTGTACATCATCAATTTGAACTAGTTACACGCGTTCGATTAAACATGTTTCGATTCACTACTCTAAAATAAATTACATCTACAGATATTATGATATAAGATGTCCATCACAAACTTGGGGGGCTTGCTTTTATTGAATTTGAATGATGTTGTTTTTTTTTCAGATCACATTCCCACACCCAAAAGTTCTTAATCAAAAGCAATGTTTTAGCATAGTTTCTTGTTCCACTTCCTCAATTATCTCCAAAACTGGAGCGTTCTTCGCATTGAATTATTTTTATAGTTATTATGTAATTGTGGATGAGGCATATCGGAACAATTCATTGTGGATGTTTAATTGTAAATGTCGCAACTCCATTGTTGTGATATGCGTGCGAACAACTTGACCCGTTCATTGTTACGCCTTGTATCATTGTTTTCTTTTAATCCTTATTAATTGCATACAAGAAAGCATTGATTAGTGGCTTATCGATCAAAATTTCGTATGTTATAAAGTAACAAACATTTCGAAATGCTAATTGTTATTAAATTGTTTATAAGTGAAATACACGAAACTTTCCATCTTGCATACAGGCATAATTAGGTCGATTCAAATATTTGACACGTACCTGTAGATTTAATCTCTATTGTGTACCTTTGGAGTTCATCGTTAAAAGAAATCTACTAATGTACCTAGATTAAAAATTGCTTATTAGAAAATTTTGTATAATTTGTTATGAAAGGCACGTTCAATAGGCTGCTTTCACCTCCTTATACATAAATGCTTTAAACATACCTACCAAGACACGCCTCTCTGAAGCCTAACAAAATAAAAATAAACGAACTTAACATGGTCAACCGAATGGAATGCCAAAATATTATATGTTCATTTCTGTCATGTTAGCTTCTGTTTAACATTAATTTAAAAAAATCGTCTGGTTTATTTGTTTGTTAACTGCTAGTTTTCCTGCGTGAAGTACCTAAATATAAACGAGTACTGTATTGTCTATTGCAGATGCGGCGGCAGGCTCGGATCTCAGCTGGCGGCGCGCTTGTGGTACGCACCGCCTCTGCTCTACAAGGTACTGTTATGTATGATACTTGCACTTCTTTATTGTCTTTGGAACGAAGGATTTTTTTTTTTTTATATTCAGTTCCCTTAAGAACAAAGATTACTTACTTAATTACCATACAAATAATATTAAAACGGGACAAAACGCGATATTATTATAGTTAAGTACTATCGTACTTAGGTACTGCTTGACGTTTTAATATTATTTGTTAGAAATGCAACGCGAAAGTTTAAAGTTTTATCTTACTTACTATACCTAGTAGCGCAGCTACCCAAAATGAGTCTTAACAGTCTTGGAGTCGTAGAACAAAGATTATTTATTATTATCTATGCACATTCAAATACTTTGACAATATTTTCTAGAATTTTGAGTGCGAGACGCTGTTTTTATTAGCACACTCTAATGTAAAAAAGTACTTAGTTTTTTTATAAAATTTAACCCTGGCTTATTGTAAACAAGTACCTAACTTTAACATGATATTATAAAAAGAATTTTAAAAAAGTTCATAAAAAATACAAAATTTTGTACGATCTCGACACTTGCGTATTGTGTTTCATAATTTATAACTGTTTTTGTACGCTTACATACTCACATTGGTTACTTTAAATATCTTTTTTCTGTTTCCAGTATGGCTGTGGTTGCTGATATTCATATTCCAGAACGAGTTTCGAATATCAAGGTCAATTAAGCCCGGGGTAAGAAGTCTTCGTAGTCTAACAAATCAATACAAAACTAACTTGCACTTTTATTCTCTATACTTTATCGTCTTTATTCTTTTTTTTTACAATATTATTTTATTTTTAGTGTTAGTTCAGTTCATTGATAGCATTAACATCGCCGGCAAAAGCGACAATCTATATTTTTTCATTTAAAAGAAAGTGAGAGAGATTTGTGGTAAAGTTAGCAGTTAAGCAAAGTTGTATTGCTTACGAGGTAGAAAAATATACACTTTCCTTCTATAAATTAACAAATATTTATTTATATCATGTTATCAAACATAGTAATTTATTGAGATTAGTTGTATGTTCAATTAATAACCAATACAAATTAACCTTAATTTCCTTAACTTTTCTATACACGGACAAACAATAAAGGCACTGCAACCATTTTGCATCACTTTTAAAATTATATCTATCTCATCTCAATTTCAGTACTTGGACTTCGACAATCTACCCGAGACGAACTTCACATGTGCGGGAAAAGTGATAGGCGGGTACTACGCCGACCTGGAGACTTCCTGCCAGATGTTCCACGTGTGCACTGTCGGCCAGCAGGATGAGCCCATGGATATCAAGTTCCTTTGCCTGAATGGCACTGTCTTTGACCAGGTATTGTTACACTGATATTTTAATACTAAAAGAGACGCGCACATTCAGAAACATTGTGATCGTTAAAATAATAACTGACTAGCTGAAAGCTAAAGACTAAGGCTTTTCTATACAAATATTATAAAGAGGAAAGGTTTGATTTTTTGTTTGTTTGTTTGTTTGTATGAATTGAATAGGCTCCGAAACTACTTGGCAGATTTGAAAAATTCTTTCACTGTTGGAAAGCTACATTCACCCAGAGTAACATAGGCTAGATTTTATCCCGGTACGGGAAATAGTTCCCCCGGGACGCGGGTGAAACCGCGTGACGGGCCGCTATTTTATATAAAGATACTTCAAACTGATAAAATCCCGGTTTCATAAACTCCATTTTAGCTGAAAAACCCGACATTTATTTTAAGAGTGTATTCGCGGAAAACAATATGAGAAATAATTGATTACCGGAAATGAAATATTTAAATGGTTTTTTGTTATTTTTTCAGGAGACAAGAGTGTGTGAAAGAGTAGATGAAGTAGATTGTACAAAGTCTGAAAAGTTTTACAGTTTAAACTTAGAGTTATATGGCAGTACGGCGCCGCCTATACTACCAGAACAAAATAAACCTCAAGCGGAACCAACAGAACAGTCACAGCAACATGCAAAGCCTAGTAATGAAGAAGCTGACCCTTCGATAGATGAATCTGATACGACTACGCAGAATAAACCTCAGGGCCATTCCACGGAAGTAGTAGACTCAACGGAAGATCCTGTACAAGAGTTTAAAAAAGACGAACCGAATATACCGTTTAACGGACAGTCATCTCAGCCTCCTCCTCCTTTATCGGAGCATGATGAATTAACTGAAGGTAAGACTCGAAAAAACAGTCCATGTAATTTTTTTCTTAAAAAAGTAATAAACTTAAAACAGATCATTATTCAACAAATCACTATCAGTATTTCTTTCTTTCATTTATTCAGAGCCATCATTTTGTTTTTACAGAATATCAAGAAGAAGATGAAAATACCGAGTACGAAGAAGACTACGCACATTCTCCGAGTACCACCACTACAACAAAACCGACCACGACTAGCACAACAACAACTACAGTGAAACCACCCCCTACTACTGGCCGTGCTCCGCCCCCACCCTCGCTGCACCCGTCACCGCTTCCTCAACTGATATCGTCATCGCCAGCTTTGCCTTCACTGTCACCTTCTGCATATCCTTCTCTATCACCATCGGCGTCGCCCGGACCAACACTCGATCCGTCACTGCTATCGCCTCAAGAGTTTATCTACCGGCATCAGGGACCAGGATCAGAAGCTATATCCTTCCAACGACATAGCTTCAGACCAGCTGATGGCGTTTACATAACGCATGCTCCACCGCAGCAGTTCGATCACTTCCAATACGAGTCTTCGCGCACAGCTCCACGACCTGCTGCACCTAGACCTGCACCTTTTGTCCAAAGACAACCAGCGCCTTTTAGGCCTACAACCCTTGACCCTAGGGATCAGTTGCTAAGACCAGGGCCGACGTTCCAGCCATCTGAAAGGCATGAAACCTCAGTAAAACACAACAAACCATCGTATTCACCGCCGCTATTGGCCCAACGTCCATTGCCTTTCAATCCGTTTTATTACGATCGCAAAAGAAGCGATGATTCAACACCTGAAGACAAGTCCTCCCTTTCAGCGAGATCAGTGCCACCCCATGTTTCAACCGAAAGACCTCCTACAAAACCAAAAAGTCCACCACGAGTCATAGTGACTGCTAGTGCCTCAGTGAGTGACAGTAACGGGAAAAGACTCAATTATACAGTCGGTAATGTGGTTAGTGCGGTAAAACCAATAGTGCCGATTAATTACGATGATTACAAAGAATCAGATCTTATATTCGATCCTTTCTTCCTCGATGTGCCAAAACTACAATCTCGCCGTAAGACTAGATCAAATAATAGGAAGATATTTACTATTCCTGCCACAGCTACAGCTTCTTCAGAGGTTACCTCAAAGTCAGTAACTGTTATTACATCATCTGTGACTGCACCGCCTGTGACCTCAAGAGCAACAACGACAGAAAGATCAATCACAACAACGTCCACCACAACTCCAACGACAACGACAGCGTGGAATCCGAACGATTACGTCGATGACAATTACGAACCCCACGCATACGTGCCCCCAGTACCTCCTTTAGCGATATTAGTGCCACACGATCGAACTAAAAACAAGAAGCATGAGAGACAAACGACTAACGATTTAGTAGAGGAGAAGTCTCACCAAGAGTATTCTAAACTTCGAACGGAGCAGCAATATAGGCCGACATCGTCGTCTACAGCGCAGACAAGCTCTAGTCAAAAAGCGGGTACGGAGGCCGCGCCCGCGTCGCCGCCCTCGCCCTCGCCGCTCGAGGCGCCCGCCTGCGCCACCTCGCGCTCGACTGACTGTCGGACTCGTGCCTAAATAGCTCACTTTATACATAGATAGTTCCATAATTAGATAGGTAGTGAATTTAACAATTTTACGAAAGATTTAGCTAGTACTCCGACATTACGAAGAAACTGTTTCACAAGCGACCTGCTTATTTGTTGTGAAACGGATGTCTTGATGTGTGATGTTATGTACTTTAATATCGTCAATCGTTAACGCCTAGCATATTTATGTCTCAAATTAAGTAAGACCATTGTGTAAATATATATTTTTAAAGGTGTTTCTACCACTGTGTTTTAATGTTGTCATATTTTTTTATCTCTAGCGATATTTATGGATGTTTTTTGTAAATATCTTGATTAAACTTTTCAAAACGACATGAATCTCATTTTGTATCCTTTATTTTACTGTAAAAGCTTTGAGGACAAATAAACAGATTAAAATTAAAAAATTGGCCAAGTGCGAGTCGGACTCCCGCACTGAGGGTTCCGTACAAATTCTATTTTTGACGTATTAAAAAAACTACTGAATAGATTTCGTTCAAACCAATTTTCGTTGGTAGTTTTTATGGTAATGTACATTATATATTTATTTCAGATTTATCATCCTCTTACTTTAGAAGTTAGAGGGGGGGGGACACACTTTTTTCCACTTTGGAAGAGTCTGTCACGCAAAGTATTCACTTAAGAAAAAAATGAGCTTAGAAACCTCAATATATTTTTTAAAGACCTATCCATAGATACCCCACACGTATATGTTCAATGAAAAAAAATATTTTCAGTTTCAGTTCTAACTATAGGGACCCCCCATTTTTTTATTTTTTTTTCTATTTCCGTGTGGAAACCTTGTTGCGGTTCACAGAATACATCTACTTACCAAGTTTCAATAGTATAGTACTTATAGTTTCGGAAAAAAGTGGCTGTGACAGACTGGCGGACAGACAGACAGACAGACAGACAGACAGACAGACAGACAGACAGACAGACAGACAGACAGACATGACGAATCTATAAGGGTTCCGTTTTTTTGCCATTTTGGCTACGGAACCCTAATAAAAAATACGTATTGTTCAGACTAGAATGACAAAAAAAAAGCTTTGTCGTAACCAGCGCTCGAGAACAACTAATGATAAATTGCCAATCATTTGGTGCAGACCAAAACCGCATTAATTCATTCATAATGTACATTGCACAATATTGTCCTTAAACTCTTAGGTTTGAAAACAAGGTGAAATTTTAAATTGCTTTTCTTTCATATAATGTATGAAGTTGGTTAGTGAGATTTTGTCCTCTTTTGAATGCAGTTTTCTTTCTTTTGAAAAATAAAGGATAATTCTAGCTACAGTAAAAAGACTTTCCTTCCTTTCTTCCTTCCTCATAAAATGGCATTACAAAATTCCACCCCGTATAATCAAAGATTTGGTGAAGGCTTTGCTAATACGAGCAGATATAGAATTTTGTTAATTATATCAGACACGTTGATTGTGCTTTGATAATTTTTTTTTAAAACAAACTGCGAGATAAAAGATTTTTTCAGACCTTTAAAGCTTGGTGCAAATAAAAAATAATATCGCCAGTAACCTTTGTGGCTACTGTCGTAATTCGAAGAAACCTCAGTAGTTTCAATAAGTACGTTTATGACGTTTTTATTGTCATCTTCAGCCAGCCATCATCTACAGCTTTTGACATAACGTTTTTTCAAAGATTATTATGTATTTTAATAAAACAAGCCTACTAGCCTACTAGATTGTTATTTACAATACTTATTTTGTTACTGTGTGTATCCAGAAGGAAAGAAATCAAAAATGAATGTGACTCCAAATATTATGAGTATTCGAGAACTAATAGAGAATGCTTTTGGAGATCCCGAAGTAAGTACATATCTTTATTTAAACACTTTTGAAATCAGTTAAATAGTTCAGTTGAACTCAATTTCATTGGCCTAGTTTTACTATTAATAAGAAGCACAAATTACTTAAATGGCTTGTTTTCAGGTGAATACGGTAAATCATAAATTAATACAAACTGTACTCCTAATTCTGGCGAGACAGTTACGGTTATTAGAAAGACGTGTTGCAGTCGAAATCGGACCATTATATTACGATGCTTCTTCAGGAACAAGTCTATCGATCTCTGAAGTCAAACTTCATGCAAATGTCCCTCGAAAGAAGAAAGGAGAACCAGGTGCGACAGTGGTATCAAAAGGGGCAAAAGCAACTGAAGGGAGAGTATCTACTGGCAAAGCTATGCCAAGAAGTCCCTCAACTGCTGGTGGCAGAACAACTACTGAAAAGTCTACGTATGAGAAGTCATCAACTGAAAAGTCGTCTTCTGCTGCAACATCTTCTGCCACAAAATCAACGCTTGAACCAGGTTCACTGAAAACACCAACTGATAAATCTTCTGATAAAACAAAGTCTTCTTCGGATAGAACTAAATCTCCTTCCGATACAAAAATGACACCGACAAAAAAAGACACGTCAGATAAGCATGTTATTGATAAGACATCTTCGGATAAAACTTCCCCTGACATTACAACTACAGAAACAACATCGGCAGATAAAATATCACCAGGTCGAAAAACAGAAATAACCATGCCTGGGGAAAAACCTTCTGCACATAAAGCCATGGATAAGCAAACATTAGGCCAGGTAATAACAATTTAATATTTGACAATAAAACAAATAACTCAGAAAATGTAGAATGTTTGTTAACATTGTTAGTTCAGCCTCTGATACAGGGTTACGATAAAATCCTGGGAACGATCGAGGAACAACGAGAGAAGGAACTTCGTACCATTCATCAGGTGCAATTTTGAAGTAAATAGCGGGTTTTTGTTTGTTTGTTTCGTTTTTTATTCTTTATTCTCAGCACTGCATCAACGATTATGGCGATTTATTTAATTTTCTTCTTACTATTTTGTCTGGGTAAGTTGCTTTTCTATATCATATGTAAAATAAATATTCTACCAAACATTAACATGAAATACAATCATGCCATATCTTCACAAATAATATTGCAGCTATTCGTCAAAATCTGCTCATTTAAAGAAAATAATCTTCAGAAATACACAATGCTCTAATTTATTCTCGGTGGTTTTCATCGCATTTTTTTGAGTATAATAGTTTTTAAATAATATTTTAGCGAGCAGATTCACGAGAAGAACCTGGCAAAGAACCCACTCCAATGGCATCTTTGGATTCGATGGGTATGCTGCAAAATGATTATTCTTTATTAATAACACAAAGGTTTAAAATTGTGAAATATTAAAATAAAAATTGAATTTACAGAAAAACAGTATGAAAAACTACTTATAGGTAAGAAAGCCCTTAATCAAATGAATGTTATAATATTATGTTGAAAATTGCTTTGACAGTCATACTAACATAATATTCGTTTAACTTAGTGGAAAGAGTACCCTCAGGAGGGGCCGCAGAAAGTAAGTCAGCTAAATAATAAATTCCAATATTTTATTCAACTTACTCACTTCACTCTGGTCACCATAAACGCTTATGTATTGTAGGTTTAACTGAAAAGGGTAGAGGCAAAACACCAAGATTATCAGTCGTAACACAGGATGAATTTGGAGAATTAGTGGCAATAGTTCGTCAACTACAAGCTAAGTTTGCAGTGCCAGGTTCTGCGACATTTCCTGAAAATGCTCAACTCATGGACGATTTACGCAGGGGTGCTTCATTAACTGATGCAATGGCTGCTTTACAACTCTCAGCCCGAGTTGAAGCGGCCGAAAAAGCCTTAGAGAAAATGCTATCTCTTGTAACTGAGCTTGCTAGAAATACACCGGGTATTGACTTGGATGCAACTGTGGCGAAGGAGGGTGTAAAGGTTAAGTTTTATATTTGTATTAGTTAGTATGCAGAAATAAAATAGGTGGAATCTATGTTAAATTGAATATGTTTATAAGTAAATGCGTTTCCTCTCTCCTAGCCCTTATTGTATTGCGTGCCCGACAGGGTCAATAATTGTGTCCATATTTTTCATAACACCCTTCTGTACATTATAGTTTTGCAATAAACATCTTTGACTTTGACTTTAAAAAAATTTGTGCATAAATTCAATGTGAAATCGTCCGAAATATGACTGTCACCAAAATCACCAAAATCATTAGTCTTATAGCAAACTATTTAAGTACCGACTCTTGGTCTCGAGGTCCTAGGTTCAAATCCTGGGTCAGGCAATTGTTTTCTGAACACCGCGCTGTGTTCAGAAACATCGACACAGAAATTTGGTTTGGGATCATCAACTCGCATTTTGCAAGCTTAGTGTTAAAGCCAAAACCCATCTCTGTATACAAGATTTCAAATGGGCAAAGCCCTCCATTTGGCTTGCAGTGGGGCATAAATAGGTTGATACTTACTTTTTGCTTTTATAGCAAACTAAAGCATCCAAGATGGAAACTGAGGTTATTTTTGGAGCATCAGGGGCAAAAGTTCCAGCAGCAGAAGAAAGAAAAAAGTCCACTGTGACTGCTCCAAAGGAAGCTACATCGAAATCAAGAAAATCTATTCTTCCAAAAAGCACGTCAAAAATATCAATTGCGCTATCAGAGATGGAATTCGAAACAGATGAGCCAAAGGAACCAAAAGATTTTGTCACATATGAGGAATTAGAGTAAACAAATATTAACATAAATTCGTTCTAGTATCAGTACATGATTATAATGGAAAGCTTATATTTCAATAACTTATTTCAGCAATGTCTTGGAAGAAATTTATGACGAGTTTTTCAAAATAGTCAACGCATCAAACAATCGTAGCAATGCAAATGCCAATAATGCTTTAAAGATTGCGAACAGACTAGGTAAGCTATTGAGCATAAGAAATACCTTCCCACTCTTCCCAAGTAACTTGATAAAACATAGCAATGTAAGTCTTGTGCAAATTGGTTAAAATTACAACACAGTGATTGTCTGACTGACTATAAAATTATATACACATACCTGCAAATATCTAAGAAGAACACTTAAGCGCTGCACAGACGACGAATTGGACGATCTTTTTATCCGCGTCCAGTATGGGCCATACTGCACGCGGTCAAAAAGGCAATAGAGTCCTCTCAACTCCTTATTTATTTGTATTATTTGACCAGAAAGCAGGATTGATGAAGCTTTGGATCTTGGTGAGAGAATGTTTGATCTTGAACAGTTAGTTTCGGAATATGCCGAACAAATAAATACCCTAGATACAGGATTGTCGTCCCAGGTATTTCTCACAATGTATACAAAAAGATATATTTTGTTTATCCTAAATGAACTTCAAAATAAACAGGTGAATTTTTACTTTAGATGACTAACTATCAGGAGCAACTGACGCAAATGCAGCACGACTTAGAATCCGGCATTGAAACAATGGCAGAAGCTTTAGCAAATACTGGCGGAGATACAGCTGGTAAATAATATTTATAACTTGGAGAGGAGCTCGATGGCGCAGTGGTTAGCGCACTCGGCCTGCGGTTGCTAAGGTTAAGCAACGTTCGCAGATGCCAGTCATCGGATGGGTGACCGAAAAATTTCATCTCGAGCTCCTCCGTGCTTCGGAAGGCACGTTAAGCCGTTGGTCCTGCGCCTGATCTCTCTACGGTCGTGTCAGATTGCTGTCCCACCGAATTATGAGAGTGAAGGAATAGGGAGTGCACCTGTGCTTGCGCACTCACTTGTGCACTATAATATATCCTGCGTACCTGGCTGATCGTAAGATCGGCCGCCATGGCCGAATACGGCCGGAGGGTATTATTTAATATTTATATTTTCACTAAGTATCGCCGCTGTGTGTTTTATTCAAAGTGTGTTATAAAGTAAGCAAACCAAATACAATGAAAAATTTAATACAGCTGTAGCAGAGCTGAACAACCACTTCACGTGTCTACAAAATGACATTGATACGGCTAATATAAGACAAAGAGAATTGAGACTTACGCAAGACACACTCTCCTTTGATCTTCAGGTAAAAAAAATATCAACTCTAGTTACTTCGGAATAAAACAGTTTATTTATTTCTCCTTATGTTCGTTTTATTTCACAGTCTCTATGGAAGCAAATAGAAGTATTACGCGAAACAAAGTCTGATCGTGACGAAGTCGCAGATGCACTACGGGACAAAGCAGGACTTGCAGCTTTGAATGGACTAGTTTCTCGGCAAGAGTTTGACGCAGTACGCGGAGATTTCGAAAAAAGAATTGGCCAAGCTTACGACAAATTTAATAATCAAGAAGTGGTTTGGCAAGTGAGTTTTTTTATCTTCTTCTCTGAACATACGTCTTATATTGAAATTGTAATAAATAAATCTCAAGAAGGAATGGGAAACCCATGTTTGAACAACTGGAAATGTATTATAAAAAATATATTATTTTCTAACATGTGTCTGTTTCTTTTAGAAAGCGATAGATGATCTTCTCAGGGAACTTAGCGAGAAAGCTGATTTGATTCAGCTAGTATCGTTACAAGATAGTATAAACCAGTATCTTGACAAATTGAGAGCAAAAATCAAAGATATGTCCGATATCGTGGGAGAACCAAGAGCAGCGGCTGTTACACGAAAACTCCACCGCGATGCCGATTGCCTATCTTGTTCAACTCCAGCTCACATGGATTTGGAAGCAAAGAGTGCTATCCCTTATTTGCCTGCTTTTGCTGCTTCTCGTCCAGCGACGGTAGGAGCTGAATCAGATTCTAAGCCAGGAGAAGATGGCGATCATCGTGTTTGTTATCCTGGCATGCCAGTGACACATGCTGTAGATCCAAGGTAAACATAAATTGTCGGTAATGAGAGAATGTGTCATTCATAAGTGTGTACCTACTGTTTTCTGGAATCAATTTGATGTTACGTGGATTTTGCTAAGCTTACTTTACATTTACGTTCAACTGAGTGCTTGACCAGCCAATCATTTTCAAATGGAATAAACTAATGTTATGTTTGTTATTTCTACGTGTGGTAGTGATCTTGACTGATCAATTTACTTTTTCAATCGCTCAGGGCGCATGTCTGTCGTCGGTTTTGCGGCGGCTCCCACACAACACTGAACAATACTGTAAGCCGTGTTCCGCCAGGCATGATAATAAACCCTGCATTGAGAGAAATTAATACTGCTTTAGGGACTGATGGAAAGGTAAGAAAAGCCAGCCTTATACCTGCTTTAAAATTGTTAAACCATAATATGGTTCAGCATACTATTACCCACTGACCAAGCTTGAATACAATAATTATCATGTCAAAATAGAGCTCATCGATATTGATTGATTCATTTTCACATGTTATAAAGCTACTTCATGACCAGTCTAGGGAATAGGCCTCATCGTTCTAACAGGCTCAAAAATATTGTTAAATAAAATACTTGAGTGGTTTATTTACAAGAAAATTAACTTGTCCTCAGCTTTACATGGTAGATGAAGTAAGAGTACAAAAACCCTGTTTACCATGCAACGTCAAATCAAAACCCACTCCAGAACCTTCGGAAGCTGCAATAGGTAATTAAAGTTTACCTAAATAGAATACCTAAAATATTTCTATGTTATTTAAATGCCCGTCTGACATAATATACCTACACATCACTTTATTTTCGTACTTTGATACTAGATACAAGCATAATAGTCTAAAGTAGATTATTTTTACAATCTTATTATTATTTCATCAGAAATAAGTCATATTGAAATTATTATTTTATCATAATATTTTTTGTGATAATTATAACAGAAAAATAGCAAATAAAACTCTGAGATATCGCACTACCGCATTGCTTATGAATGATGATGGTGTAATTTTTATGAATGTTAGACAAATATTAGGCACCTACCCTAATCAATAATCCCTTCAACAGCACCTAAACAAGAACATTTCGGATCTGGTGGTATGACGCCGTCGGACTTCAGGCAATCAATGCAAATGGCAGGCGATGTCGGTTCAAACGTATCTGTTACTCCTCCAGCACCGATCGACCAGGACTGATCTATTTCATATTAATTCGCTTCATGTTTCACATTTGTAAAAGTAATAAATTTTTGTTCGTTAATTGTTTTATCTCTTGAAAATACACGCATCTGAAGTTCACAACTGTATGGTTATTTTTATATAGATCGGATTTATGTCTATATTATTCAAAAAACGCGCCGATCTAGTGGTTTTAATATACCAGGCCGTATTTTCGAGGTTTTGGGTTCGATTACCGGATCACGCATTAGTGACTCCATTTTCGAAGCTCATGCTCATGCTCAGTTTTTTCTGTGGTGTGCTTGCAACATTGATATACAAATACAATTGCAATATAATTGTAATGAAAGACATGATTACCCACCATTGTTACCCACGAATTTAATTTAACTTCATTAATAGACGAACTTCGCTAAACGAAGAAACCGTAAATAAATAATTACTAATTCACGAAGTCGGTAGGTAGATTAATTAATTTTAAGTAGCCAGGTATGCCCTTTTATTAATTTTATCCCTTCCAACTGATTTAATATTGATAATTGAAATTGACAACATTTAATTTTTTTCATGTACTGTTTTTATTTACTAATACGAAAGATTTTCATAGACTAAAACATACGTATTTTTTCTTTTTTTCTAATTTTATTTCCTTTTCGTATAATAATTTAATTAAAAACTACTTATTCTAAAAGGGTGTAAGTCAATGTCGTCGGATGAACGAACATTTTTATCTTTGGTAGTTTAAAAAATAAACTTGAATGACGGAAGTTCAAATCAATGTTTCCAGGAGACTCTAGGGAAAATTCATGAAAAAAAGTGGTCCAAGTAGCTTTATTGCAACTTAGGTACCCTTTTTGTGCTTAAATTAACGTAAAAAATGTGATAGTTATACTTCATGAAGCTATAAAAAAACAGTTAGGTACATTAAGTGATTTTTAATTTTCTGTCAGTTTGACAAGAAACAGTGTCAAACTTACGTTTCTTTTTTTTAATTAACGATGGCCAAAGCGAGACCAAGATTGACTGTGTGTGGATCCGACGAGCATTGAATTTGGAAACTTTTCAAAATATCTTTTAGTTACTGAATGAAAAAAATTAAAATCATTTTTTCTGTGTCAATTTAGCGAAAATCTCGAAATGGTTTTTGAATTATAGTACCTTATGAAAACTTAAATGTTGTCAATTGATGAAAATGATTATAATTTAACTTCACATTACTAGCAACACTGTGAGAATTAAGTCATTTTCAAGGCTCAATCGTGTGAATACCCGGAGCTGTGAAGAATCACATTAAAAAAAGTTACTTCATTTATTGTCAATGTCAAATTTGACATAAGAAAAAATTGGAAATTGGTGCAGCAGCAACAGATGTTACGTTGATTATTTGCAAGGTGATAATAATATTGTGAAACAAAAACGCATGTATTATTGTGCCTTATAATTTAAACAATACAAGTCGGCACAACGGAAATTATTCGTGCGAAACTAAAAACGCTCAACTTATACATTTTTGAAAATATAACCTATTATAAAGTTATTTTGCCAACAGGGTGAAAAAATTACAATATGCACAAGATCCTAGAGTTCCAAGCCGTTGTGATGGCTGCCGGGAGAGGGTCACGATTGCCTGATGTGGGAGGATCAGTCTCAAAGTGTCTCCTTCCTGTTGGTCCCTACCCAGTACTGTGGTATTCTCTCAACATGTTGGAGAAAATTGGTTTACAAGGTGAAGCAGAAGTATATATGGACTTTGTAGAATTAGTTTTCTTCCACACATTACCATATTGGTCATTTAGACTCTGTTAACATATTTAATGATGTTTGGAATACTGATATTTATGATAATTAATACTTACCATCAAATAATTGTTATAATTGCTTGATTTCAGAAACCATGATTGTAGTCTTAGATGAGGACAAATCAAACATACTAAATGCACTAGAAAGGTGCCCATTAAAAATAAAATATGAATTAATAGTAATTCCCTCCGATGAAGATTGGGGTACAGCAAACTCGCTCAAACACATCAGCAGTAGAGTTACTACTGATCTTTTAGTGGTATCTGGAGACTTGATCTCTAGCATTAATCTTAATGAGGTACTGAATCTGTATAGAAAGCATGACGCTTCACTCGCCACATTATTCTTCAACAATGGTCCGGAAGAATGGATAGAACTCCCCGGACTCAAAACAAAAAATAAACCCGACAGAGACCTAGTCTGCATAGACAAAGACACTCAGCGACTCATGTTCCTAGCCAGTGCTAGTGATTTCGAAGAAAATGTCTCAATACCAAGAGTACTACTAAAAAAGTTTGAATCAATTAGCATGTACAGTAGGTTGCTAGATGCTCATGTCTACGTTATGAAGAAATGGGTCCTCAATTATTTAGTAGAATCTGACAAGTTTACCTCAATCAAAGGAGAGCTTGTTCCTCACATTATTAAAAAACAGCTTTCAAAGCCTAAAAATTTATCTGAAAAGAAAGGAACATCAGAGAAAAATGCAGATGTTGTGAATGATATCTTTGATTATGCCACTGAAAATGGCTATGAAAGTAGAATAAGAGAAATGTCTTTACACAAAAGTGATAATTGCAATGATGCAATTAGATGCTATGCACACATACCAGATAAAAATACATTTGGTATCAGAGTTAACACCCTTTCATCATTCTACTTATCTAATAGCAAGGTAAGAGTTTAATTTCGCATCAAAATACTTAGGTGTAAAACTGAAAATATGGCCGCTAAGAATGAAATAATTATCTGTAAACCTTCTGTTATGATTTGATTTCTTCTACTGAACATGCAATGTGAATGCCTAATGAATACAACTTGCCTATTTGCATTTGTATCCCAAACTCAACAAAAAGTTATATTATAAGAATACGGTACACAACTGACTTCAAAATAAATTATGAAACTCTTACATTAAATTAATTATAATTATCATTTAATTAATTATAATTTAATTAATTATAATATTGCCTAAACTTAAGTTTAACGTTTACTAACACTAAATTTTTTAAGTAATTTGTACTAACCCATGGATCATGTTGTCCGAAATAAAGAATTTGAATTAGAGAAGTAATTAATAAATAATCGCTTATCATTATGCCACAGTAACTTTTGCGCTTTTAACAAATTATTACAGTTAATCGGAACTAAAAAAGTATTCATTTGACAATACTAAGTTGTGACGTCAAACCTTAGTATTGCATACAATTTTCCCTACAAGCTTACGTTTTTGACGTTTAATAAAAGTGACTGATTTGACCTGTCAGTCGTGTACCCAATTATCACCTAACCAAACCACTAATTTACCCTGAGATTTATAGTTAAATGCTTGTTTATGAGTGTATGGGTAATTAAGCTACAAATGTCCAATATTAATTAAATGTATATTTCAGATATTATCAAAATGGGAAGAGTTAACTGGATCACCATTAGTCGATAGATTCCATCCGAATAGTGAAGTGAAGACTAAACAAATAGATGAGTTGAGTACTGTCGGAGACAAAAGTGTTGTCAGTGAAAAAACATCCATCAAGAACACATTTATTGGGGCCAATTGTACCATCGAAAACAAAGTCAGGCTCACTAATTGTATACTCATGAACAATGTTACTGTGAAAGAGGGGTAAGTTCAGATCAAATAATTTTATTTGTTTTAATAGCAGAGTATTATTTTATTTCAAAAGAAATGATGTGGTTACAAGGTGTTACAACCTGTTAGTGGATTTATTATTGTTTCATTAATTTAATCTTTCTAAGTTTGTAAATAATGAATAACTGGCGATAAGCAATAGCAAAAAATGTATCTTGAACATAAGTTAGTGCCTACTCGTTTTTAATAGCAATGTGCCATCTAAACATGAAATGTATGATGTGCAGTAGGGTAACTTATGGGCATTTAAAGAAAGGCATTTGACGCTTCTGAGGCCCTTGAGGGTTGTTAATTTTCATGGGCGGCGGTGATCACTTACCTTTAGGTGGTCCTCTTTCTCAATTGGTCACCCCAAAGCGTAATAAACAATGGTCTTTTGTAAGAAGTAGCTGCTTCCCCAGACAAGCAGGGCAAGGTTGTACATATTTACCAATTTCAAGATATTTATTCTTCTACCTAGTGTTTAACCTGTTTCTGTGCGGGGACCGCTTTGATCATAAACCAGGATTTGGCGAGTCTGGTTATTACAGCCAAGCAACTGCCATCAGACCTTCGTAACCCGTAAAGGAGAACTAGACAGATTGGATGATGGTGATCAATTTCAAGATATTTATTATTGACCCTTTTCTAGGTGTGTGCTGCAAGACTGCGTGATATACACGGGTGCTACTCTGGAGCCCGGTTGCTCGCTACAGCACAGCTTGGTCGGTCCGCACCACTCGTTGGCCGCCGCAACCACCAGCAACCACCAGCTGCATGCAGAGACCACGGACAATATGATCACGCTCGGATAATGTAAATACTGATATTCTTATTAATTATTTGTATATTGTACAATGATTATGTATTTATAATAATATATTTTTTATTCAAATAATCTGTTTGAATCAGATATAACTAAATGTGCCCCAATATAATCCGCCATAGTCAATAGTGATTCTGCATGATTTATTGATCTAGCATGATAATGATTGAACAGGTCTGTAAACGTAAGTAGATAGAAATAAAAGTAACTAAGCATACTTCGAGGCATTCGGCATGCAGAGTAGCGAAGCTAAAGACGATCGGGCTGATGTGTTCCGAAGCGAAGCGAACTGCCCAAGAGAGAACGAGATGGCGAAGCAGGGTAGAAGCCCTGTGCCCCACCTGGGGGCCATAGGACAGTAAGTCAAGTAAGTCAAAGAATCTAGATGATTTTCGTCCATCTAAGTGCCTTTAAATTGTTTGAATGTTTACTTAATATTTTTCGTAGTGGAGCAAATTATTGTATTGTCTCAGTGGCCTTTGCTATATTTTCATAACCAAGTGTTAGCAAGGCATGCCTTAATTATATTATAAACACTAAATAAGTGTTTGCTTGTTGTTTATGTTCAAAGGTATGGGACAAGGGGACTATTTTACGTAACATTGCACAACGGAAGTTATTAAATCACTTTCATAGCCGTATCTACGATCAAAACGGCAGTTTGTATGCGACAGTGAACCTAAATGGCTTTATTTTTTTGCATGATATTATTTTTAGAGGGCATCAAAATTTGACAGGTATGTCACGTACTCACATCCGTGTAATGTCACTGGTTATCTAACAGCAAGATAAGAACTTTTTCTTAGATTGTTAAGCCTCCCTCTTGGGTGTGGTGGTCAAAACAATGTGTTACTTGATTTTATGGCATAGGCCGCAAACGAGCTAGCGGGTCGCCTGATGGTAAGCAATCACCGCCGCCACCAGAGGTATTGCCGATGCATTGCCGGCCTTTAAGACCCCATTCCCTCTCCAACTGAGCTCTGAGTAACCATGCCTTTTATTTAAATGAGGAGATTATTATACTATTAAAATTTACTTATCGCAGTCTTTAAGGAAATGTTTGGAGTAAATTATGTTAGTTTCGCGACGTATACAGCTACAGGTTACACTTTAAGTTTGAAAAAACATGCTAAGGCTTATTTATAACACCAGTATTATGTATTTATTCAGGGATATGGGCAGGAGGATGAGGTATTTAGTCAGAATCCCTTCAACTAAGGTGGGTGAGGGAAGAAGTACTCAGGGCAATAAGTCTAGTTTCTTCCCTGAGCACGCACTACCAATTACTCAAAACAATTGACGCCGAATACAAAAGGCCGTAGCCATTTATTTTTTTATTTTATTTTATTGGTTTAATAATATGCATATTTCGGTATTGTTTTGGTTCGCATTTCATTCATATATTTTGCTCATCTAGCTGTAGGTCCTTCATTCTCATTTAGGTCATCTTTATGCACCATTATGTAATTAAATTATCTACTTCAAGTCGTGGGTCCATCTTTGTGTCTTCCTTCAAGGAAACGCCGGCTCTCAGTGTATGGTATTTGAAATTATTACAAAATAGTGCAAGTCATCATACATAATCAAATTGTTACGATCCAATATCAAAACCTATGATTGACACTTATTTATTCCTCGCGGTATTTGAAAGTAGCATAACGTGTAATATCACTTCCTGATAATTTATATGGTGTAATTCTTCCTATACCAACTACATATAAGTAGATATGTGTATAATAATATCATGTAGAAACTATGCTTTCATCCGACATCGGTTTGCCCTTGACACGACACTATGTATTTATGCAAATTCATGTTACATAAGCTTGACATTTGACTTAACCTTATGTGCACAAATGTTTACGTTAAAAATGCCTTTCATCATCAATATCATCAGTCTGTCGTAGTCCACTGCTGGTCGACGACCTCTTTCATAGGTGGGGTTATGCCCATAGTTGAGGAGCTTGATGGCGTAGCGCACTCGGCCTGCATTTGCTAAAGTTAAGCAACTTTCGCAGAGGACGGTCATCGGATGGGTGACCGGTACCTGATCTCTCTATCGGACCTCTCTGGAAGGGTATGACTATGCTCATAGGCACCACGCTGAACAGGCGTGCCTTTGGTTCCCCTTAAAAAGCTAAGAGGGATGCCGGAATAAGGCCCAGAAGTGCACACGATGTTCCATTTTATAAAAATAGCTAAAATATTCGTTCTTAATTATTCGCGCTATTCGTATGTCACTAAAAGTTGGGGTTAATATAACAAAAATTAAAAGAAATTAAACTTTTTATAAACCTCACCGTAATTGCGTCCTTTTGACAGATATGTGTAAACAAATCTATCTACGCCCTATCAGCATTGAAGTAAAGCTCAAATTCGTGTGTATCGAGCCGACCCGCGGCGGGCTCGTGTGTGTTAAGAGTTGCCACTACAGAAATATAATTTCAGATAATCGATTATAAGAGAATATCGAATATTATTACGTTGGTGGATCTTAGCTAAAATAGAAATAAAAATAGCACTTACAATTTATCTACAGAAATGAGGTGAATAATTGGTTGCAATTTTTAAGATACCCGTACGATCCCGTACGATCGTGACATGAGGGGTAGCATGCCTAAAATAAAAAAATAAATATATTTCAGTGTCATTATCCTATTTATCTTTTAAATATTTTATAATCTCAGTAAAATATTTTCATGAATCAATCAAACGTATATTTTAGGCTGCATTATGTTTATAAAACTATATTAGAATCGAATAGATCTAAAATCGAATATCGATATTTTTTTACGCAATGGAAACACTAAATTAACTGCCAATTCAACTGTCAAAGTTCAAAATATCAAAAAGTAATTGTGTTTTTCTTGCATCAACAAAGTGATCGGTTTTATTTCGTGCGTTTAATTAAACAACTACATCATGAATACTGACTCCGACGATCCGGGTTCAGCCGTAGCAGGTAAACAAATACTTTTTACAACCTTCAACAGCTAATATGGTGGAAATCGTAGATTGTATTACTGATGGAAAATAATAAATATGCATTTACCCAAAAACACTAACTTTTTTTAAACCCTTTCTTTCGCCAGTTAACTAATGACTATTTACTCTATATTTCCATAGTACTTTCATAGGTGTGCACTGTGGGCCTAAACTTCTATGGCCAGCCGGCGTCCCCCTTTACAGATATTAGTACAAAACAGCTAGTCAGGCATACAACAATGAATGATCTACATACATGTCCAATAAGTTATGTACAAAAATCATTTTAGACAATATATTTAAGTTGTTAGTAGATACCTTGATATTTGATTTGATTTCAACATCTGCAGAAACAAAAAAAATGCGCGTCTCATCACGCGGCATGAGAGCCTTGCTGGGTGAATTGACGAAACCCAGATAGTTAAGCACCAGAACATTGAACATTTGAGATTGTTTAAACTCATCAGGCGATACATGATTCATCCGGATCGTTTCAAGCATGGTTTGGGAGACCCGTTAAAATTAAGGACAAGGTAACAAATTAATGTTACTTGCGAGGCCTCGACCATCGGCTCAGCAGTATCAACACAAAAGAGGATGGATGTGTCTAACACGTATTGGGCAACTAATTCCTGTGTACAGACATACGTAACATGGCAGAGAGGTACTTCAAGGACTTCAAATATTGAACATCGTGTAACACATTTTTTTTAATATAGTGTCCCGTTCTTAATCACTTACATACTTAGTGCATATACCTACGTACCTACATCTGACATAATATGCGCACCACATTGAGCGAAAAGTTGATGGGAGTGTACCAGGTACTTTGTACATATGAGTATTTTTCTATGTTGTTTGATACGAGTTCCTTGTTCGATTTATTTACTAGTAAATTCTAATAAAAAGAGTTATATTATTATAGTTCATGTTAAATGAATATTCCAAAACTTTAATTTCAGTAAAACACCTGAAAAACTGTACCTGCCTACTAACTGTATGTAAACATAAGCGATGGATGGATCTGGAGCATTTCGCACAATGCGGAAATAATGTATGGAAATATAGTAGGCTAGTAGGGTAAAAAAATATTGACGTGCAAAAGAATTTCCTTGTAAATCTAATTGCTGAATAAATATCTTTATCTTCTTTATCTTTATCTTTATCTTTATATACATGGTCCAAATGAGGTTGCTTCAATACAGCATTTGCTAACGCATTTGCACGCAATGACAACGATAAATAAATTTCATGTTGCCTGGTTCATATGCGGGTTTCCCTGAGGAAAAGAATATAAAGTACCGAAGAAGTAAACAACCGAACAAGTGCTTACCGAGTTAAGTACTACATGTAATTAAGGAAATTCAACATTCAGTTCACGTTTGTTTGTAAGTCATCAAAGAGGAGCACCTATAAACCTTTACCTAAAGCCACATTAAATATTTGTCAGTATTAAAGTAATATATTTAACTAGCAATCCACCCTAGCTTCACACTGGTTCAATGCTGGTACTAAGGTATAAGTACTTAAAAAGGTGCATGTATTGCCCCTGGATACCCAAAAACCTTCCTCTTTAATGACTTTATCTGAGAAAAACCGCATGAAAATCTAACACACATAGGTACAGACAGGAGAACGTGACTTTGATTTATACCTATGAAGTAGATAACTACCTAATTCCAGCATGATTTTTGCTATACTACTGCTTTTGCTTCTACAGCGTTATTGGTGATGCAATGATCGACGGGGAGTCACTGCATTTGAAAAGTACAAGTTAATGAACTCTTCTTAAGCACAAGGCCAACGATGTTACAGGTACGCGATATAAATAAACAAATACATAACAGGCTAGAGTAGGAACTAATCTCAAACTCAAATACCAATTTTGGAATGTCCATCGATCCAATATATGTATTTTTTGCGTTGCGTCACTACATTTTCAATTCATCAAGAGGTTTACCCCTATATTGTAGAGGGTAAACTTTAATACGATTGAACTAAAAACGGTAATGAAAAATAACTCCCTACAAAGTGAGCGTGGCGCGGTTACTCGTTTATACCTACTTAGCTAATCTTGGGTGACTTTCATAACTTTTATTCTGGTTCCCATTAAAACGATTCGTCTTTACTTATATTGCAAACGTAAACTTTAATACGATAGAACAAAAAGAAGCAGTGAACAAAATTAACGCTCATTAAAGTGAGCGTAGCGCGGCAACCCGTTAATACTTCTACCTACTGTTGAATGTCTTCATCGCACCGCCTAGTTTCAAATTGACTTGACATGGAGACTCGCTGTACCGCAAGACATGACATCATATGGGAAGTGCAGGGTTTAGTCATGCGTTCACGAACCTAATTAGAAATTAATGAGCAAGACATACTTCAAACATTTCTCAAGAGTATGCGTCTGTCGCAAACGCTTTCAATGGATTAGAATGCACTCTGCGATCTGTGGGTACCTAGGCGTTGCGTGAGATTCCTAGATTGATTAAGCGCAAGTGCAATTGTAACTAAATAGTTATGTAACGATATCTATCTATACTTATAATAAATCTGTGGAGAGGTCAATTCTGTACATGAAATATATTTTCAAAATAACTATCAGGGGGTGATTAGTGATCGATACTGATGCCAAAAATACAATCAGTAAAATTTTTGTCTGTCTGTATGTTCCTTATAGAAACAAAAACTACTCCTTATAGATCGGATTTTGACGAAACTTGGTATAATTATTCTTTTTACTCTTGGGCATATAGTCCAGGAATTTTAGATTTTATCTGCGGAATAATTCCTAGTGAGCTGAATTTTTGTATACACCTTTATTATGATATTGTAATGATGATGTGAATAATCGACATTGATATCGTGCCGGCTAAAAAAGTTATAGGGGTCCAAACGTCACGAAAATCAGTTTTTCGCAAATATCTCGCGATCTATTGCTCAGAGGTCAATAATGGTTTCATAAAAGTTGTTTGTCGTAAAATTGTCTACAAAAAAGGTCCCTTGCATTTTTCTGTACAATTAACCGTTTTTGAAATAGAGACTAGAACGCACTCACATATCGTATTGTATACCGTACGGCGCATACCAAGGCATAAACCCTATTGTTTGTTTTTTTCCCTTTTTCGTTTGTATGTTTTTTGTTAGTATGATGATCTACATATAGAAATATAAAGGACTTGTAATACTAGTACAGTCAGGAAAATAGGAATATCAACTATAAAAAACTAAGTGGCACTTTTTTTTTGTCACTTAATAACTCAAGAACGGGCTCACCGATCCAAAACAAATTTTCAGGGTTTGTACAGACTATTTAGTATATATTTTATGTGAAGTTTGAACAAAATCGGTCGCTTCACCTTATACGTAGCGAAGCACGTACCAGGCCGCTAGTAATGATATAGATATGCAATGTGAATTTTAGCAATTTTGATCCACGATCTGCGGAAAAAATCCTAGTGGGCTGAATTTTTGTATAGGCCTTTATTATGTTATTGTGATGAAGATGTGAAAAATCAACATTGATATCGTGCCGGCTAAAAAAGTTATAGGGGTCCAAACGTCACTGGACATAGCATATCTATATCATTACTAGCGGCCCGGTACGTGCTTCGCTACGTATAAAAAGAACGACCGATTTTGTTCACACTTCACATAAAACATCTACTAAATAGTCTGTACAAACCCTGAAAATTTGTTTTGGATCGGTGAGCCCGTTCTTGAGTTATAAAGTGACAAAAAAATTGCCCCTTAGTTTTTTATAGTTGATATTCCTATTTTTCTGACTGTACTAGTATTATAAGTCCTTTATATTTCTATATGTAGATCATCATACTAACAAAAAACATACAAACGAAAAAGGGAAAAAAACAAACAATAGGGTTTATGCCTTAGTATGCGCCGTACGGTATACAATACGATATGTGAGTGCGTTCTAGTCTCTATTTCAAAAACGGTTAATTGTACAGAAAAATGCAAGGGACCTTTTTTGTAGACAATTTTACGACGAACAACTTTTATGAAACCATTATTGACCTCTGAGCAATAGATCGCGAGATATTTGCGAAAAACTAATTTTCGTGACGTTTGGACCCCTATAACTTTTTTAGCCGGCACGATATCAATGTCGATTTTTCACATCATCATTACAATATCATAATAAAGGTGTGTACAAAAATTCAGCTCACTAGGAATTATTCCGCAGATCGTGGATAAAAATTGCTAAAATTACTGGACTAATATTATAGGATACTTTTCATCACGCTACAATCAATAGAAGCAGAGTAGTGAAGGAAAATGTTGGGAAAACGGGAGAAATTCCTCCATTTTTAAAGCTTCTGTCGCGTGTGCAGCCTGAATGGTTAAAGTTACATAGAAATCATGTAAGACGGAAAGATTCTAAATAAAATTGCCTTAAAAATATCGCTTGACAGCGTATATCTATATTTTACGGTTTACTCACAATAACCCGTGTAACTGATCCAGATAGGTTTGAACGCGTTAATCTCAGGGACTACTGGTAGGCTAGCCAAGATGCCACTTTGACGAATTCGCCATACGCTTTCGTCGCGACTTTTAATATGTATTGCCACCCCGTACACGAACTGCATATTTATGTGAGCGGGATGGAGATATAAGTCGCTACGAAAGCGGATGGCGAATTCGTCAAAGTGGCTAGCCTATCAGGTTCGAATTGTCAAAATCTTTTGAGTTGGATAGTCCACTTACCGTTTGTCAAGAAAGGCTTTAAGCTATCTATAGTAACACTGTGTGCGGAAACCGAAACACGCGCGGACGGAGTCGCTGGTAAAAAATAAATAAGTAAATCTCTACAATCGTGCAATATAAGATGAATTATTGAGAATATAGTGGAAGGCAATCATCATCATCCTAGCGCCTCTCCCGGTTGCATCCTCGGCCATTGCCTTGGAGCCCAGGGTACGCTGCGACTATGATCCTGAATTGACATGCCTGGTTATTACAATGGAGCGACTGTCGTCTGACCTCCGTAACCACAAGGGAAACCAGACAATTTGGATCATAGTCGGGACCAACGGCTTAACGTGCCTTCCGAAGCACGGAATCATCATTCTTATCGGACAATCAGGTGATTCAAGCCTGCAATGTCCTAACCAAACTGAGAAAACCAACACAAAGTGAAAGTGTTCCCCGCGGGATTCGAACCCACGACCTCCGAGCTCGTAGTTTTTGAGCGCAGCGCTCTAACCACTACACCACGGAGGCAGTTTATAGTGGAAGGCAATAATTTTCACTATAATTTTACGCGTTTTCTCTTATTTTTATGGTTATGGGCATGTTAAGTATTCGTTGTTGTAAGCGACTATTCTTATTGTCGTGCATTATGGCATTGGCTCTCGTGGCTTTATTTTTTATCTTACTTCAGTTGGCTGATTTCGGGTGCTAAGGTTTTGCATTATAATACAATTCTGTGTATCTGAGAAAGATAACAATAATTTATAAGTTATGTATTAGCTACTTATTTACACTTCCCAGTACCTGCTTATTTGTTAAAAATAGTTTTAAAAGTCATTAATTCTCATCAACCACATCATAATCTTTATAATACAACATATGAAGCAGATAGTCCATGTCGTAATGCGCCTTCACTGCAGTGATATAATGAGTGTTGCAGCGGTGATCTCGTTACAGAAATAAGATACAAATAGAGAAAGACCTAAATAAAGTCTGAGCTGGTAACCTGAATATCTATGCTTGGTTGTGCATTTGCATCAGAACTGGACTGCATTAAGGGTTGTGTGTGTATAAATGTGGTGCCCCTCCGAACCTATAATAATAACAATTCCAAAATGTCTAGTTGGTAAGTGCTATTTCTACTTATTAAAATTCAAAATATTCTTTACTAGCGGGGTATTCGTTAACCTACCCCGCAAGGCACTGGACCCGCGGGGTCAGACGCGCATTACTTTTTTTGAATTGGCCGACTGACCCCGTTACACCTACCATGGGGTCAGTTGGGGTATAACTATTTTCGACTTCGTCGACTGAGCCCGCTCAATAAATTAATTATTAAATGAATTAGCGTCTATTTTTTTTCGATTTTACTATTCAGGAACAAATATGTTTTGTAATTATTAAGTCCGTCTAGTTAAGAAAGTGAAGATGAAGATGACTATGATTTTCGCGCTCCTCGGCACTTAAGAGTGTCGCCCTCCGCGGCACTTTAGAGTTTCGACCTCCGCGACACGTGAGGTTGGGGCTCCGTGGCGCTTTGGCGATGCGCCCTCCGGGGTATTGAGGGTCGGTCCCGCAGCGCTCTGGAGGTTCGTTTCAGCGGTGCTTGGAGTTTCGGGCCTCACGGTGCTTTAGAGTTTAGACCCCCGCGGTGCTCTGGAGTTTGGATAAATACGGTTTTTGGGGATTTTTGTAAAAAATTATTAAATTCATTGTCGTTTTTTTTTCGATTTTACTATTCAGGAAGAAATATGTCTTAGAATTATTAAGTCGGTCTAGTTAAGAAAATGAAGATGAAGATGAGGTATGATATGATTGGCAATAATTTAATAATGATTTAAGTTCTGAGACCCAATACCACTAAATCAACGTTTCATTGAACGAACTTTGTGATTCTGATTAGTTTGTCTTCACAAGTTATTATACTCATAGATTTAAATATGTAGTAAGCCTCGATAACAGAAAACGATTTCACTGATTAGCTTAGTTAAAATTATCTGCAAATTATTCTAAATCTGTTAAAATTATTTCACTCGCAACGTGATTTTCTTTAATTGTTTAGTTATTTACTCTTATTATATGTATATATAATTTGAGCATAAGTGCTCTTAGATTTATAGTTATGTTCAATAAACCTCTAACAGTTTTCTACTGACCTGTACGTTTTATTTTGTTCGTATCACTAGACGAAGTCATAAAAATATTTTGCGGGGTCAGTCGACGTAGTCGAAAATAGTTATACCCCAACTGACCCCATGGTGGGTGTAACGGGGTCAGTCGGCCAATTCAAAAAAGGGATTGCGCGACTGACCCCGCGGGTCCAGTGTCTTGCGGGGTAGGCTAACGAATACCCCTTACTAGCGGCCGCCCGCGACTCCGTCCGCGTGGATTTCTTTTTTTCGAATAATGACTCTACCACCGATTCGGAAAGCAGTTACTGCCGAGAAGAATCGGCAAATTATAAAAGAAATGAACGATTTGCTATTTCTACTTGTTATAAAAAAAATAACGAAGTTCTATCTTTCAAAACGTACAATTTTATTTAAATTTGTTAGGAGGTAAACGAGCATGCAGTTGACCTGATGATAAATTACTTCCGCCACACATTTATGAAGGTTTGCAGCAATATTTCCTTACTTCAAATTTTCGTATCTGTGTAATTCACAGATTATCCACTATTAATTTTCGCAGTCTGAAAGTGGCCTAGAAGCCGGCTAATACTAAATACCTAGTATTAAATCAAAAACATAGACTGTCAACCCTGACTATAAGATAACGAAATCAACACCTAAAATAATTGTTACTGGATATTGTAGTCATAATATTTTAAAATCAAATTTTGCAACCCATATTAATTTTACGAGACCACTTCTATTTACTAGTGTAATCGTACAAGCAATACATTTGCATTCTAGTGATGCAACTTCTGTCACGTCTCACTGATGCACTCGGGAGAATAGTATTCAAACCAAATTTAGACCGCACTAGAGTTTTCCATTACCTTAGAGGACTTGTGGAACAGATAATTGCAAAACATTATTGTAACTTACTAATATTCAGACGAAAGTTTTTCTTCTTCTATGGGGAGGCAAACGAACAACAGGGTCACCTGATTGTAAGTAATCACCGCTGCCCCAACAAACGCACAATGGTCGCAGATCTGTTGTCTGACTTTAAGACCCCGCCTAAATAATAACTGACCTTACTCACCAGTAGAAACATTGCGGTTTGTCCACTTGTCTTCACTGGTGTCTCCACTGGTAGAGACAAGTCCACTTGTCTTAACCAATAGTTGTGGGTAGAGACATTTCCACTATTTTTTCCACTTTTCTCCACCGGATTGTAATTAAATGGTTTTTTGTCATGTGAATGTCAATAAATGTATGAAACATGTATGTAAAAAAAAAACTAAAAGTTACTTATTGGGCTGTGCGGCTGTAGTACCGTACACATTTTAAATTCTTCACGGTCTACATGCAAACTTTTTTTAACATTCATAAATTCAAAAAGTTTTCGCTAAGTTCATCTATTTCTTTGTTTACATACCTGACTAGCAATTCCTTAGGCCAATAATTCTCTCTCGCATCGGGAATAATTTTAATGATTGCTCACAGAATAAACAATCGCTCTTATAATGCACTATAGACTGTTCTTTGAAGTTGCCTAATTCGTTTAGGGTTAGAAATAACAGAAAGAATGCATTTCTGCTTAGTACTAGCGGCCGCCCGCAACTACGTCCCCAAGGATTTCGGTTTCGGCACACATACTCGTAGGCTCGTATTAATAAATCGCTCTTAACTCTGAGATCGATCTTGAGCGCGAACTTGAGGTGCTGTTTTATAATAATAATACCCTCCGGCCGTATTCGGCCATGGCGGCCGATCTTACGATCAGCCAGGTACGCAGGATATATTATAGTGCACAAGTGAGTGCGCAAGCACAGGTGCACTCCCTTTTTTTTTTTTTTTTTTTTTTTTGTCGCAGGGGAAATGCTACCTGATGCATACCCGATGCCGGGGGGCAAACGGGTTATGTGGGGCTCTCCAACTAGGCATACCCACTAAAACCCCTGCGGCGCTCCCTCATCGTCCATAATTGGGAGGAATCACGTTAAGTAGCACGAAGCCTTCTACGCGATCCTCCCTGGACGGAGCCCGCCTACACGGCGGGCAGTACGCTGCCCCCACCTGAAAAGATGGAGGGGGCGATAGGGACAGCCGTGAGCGCCGAGCTGTCCCTAACAGGCAGTGGAGGGGGCTGATGGATCGTCGGTGTTGGTACCCCCGCACCCTGCACCGACTGCCCTCCTCCATGGAGAGGCTGATCACGACGGGCAATGGCTCGTCGTCTTCTTCCTCTCCTTGCCCTTCGAAGCGCATTGGCAGAAGGATCAACCTCCCGTACACGCTCCGCCGCTTCCTTTCCTGCCATCACCTCTTCCAAAAAGTGGCGAAGGCTTTCCAAGTTTCTCTCCCCATAAGTATAGACAAAACTATGCTAGGGAGAGTAAGGTCTGATCCCACCTTCGCCACCAGTGCATTACGTTGCGTAGTCCACGTTTGACACACTGCGAGGGTGTGATGCACCGTGTCGTCCGCTGCGCCGCACTCATGGCAGGATGGGGTCTCCTCTCGGCGGATACGGTGCAGGTAAGACCCAAAGCAGCCATGCCCGGTCATCACCTGTACCATCCTATACGAGAGGGACCCATGCCGCCGCTCTAGCCACCGGTCTAGCACTGGGGCGAGCGCGTCCAATGTTCGGCGACCAAACTCCTCATCATTAAGGTCCGAGGCCCAGAGTTGGACGAGACTCTCATGAGCCTCTTTGCGGACAGCCTCTCGCTCAATGGGGCAAAACAACTCTCCCGACGCTCTTTTGGATGACGTCCACCGATATACAGCTGCTTGTACCTTTGCCTCTAGCTCCCATGGAGCTGTACCTGCAAGCGCGCAAGCCGCAGAGAATCCTACCGTGCGATAAGATCTCACGACCCGCTGAGCGATTGCGCGCTGGGGAGCTCGAAGAAGGCGAACGTTCTTCTTTTTAGAGAGCGTTTCTGCCCAGATCGGTGCACCATATAGAGCCATGCTCTTCAGGACGCCAGAATAAAGCCTACGGCACTTTGAGCCTGGTCCCCCCAGGTTGGGCATTAGCCACCTGAGGCTGTTCGCCGCCTTCAGGAGCTTCGGTGACAGCTCGCGAAAATGCGGGCCAAAGTGCCACCGGGTATCTAAAATTAGGCCAAGATATTTCATCTCGGCCCCAACAGGCGTTCTCACCCCTCCTAGGGTCAGGTGTGCATTCAGCGGTGCGCGTTGTTGTCGAGGACCACGGAAATAAATAGCCTCAGTCTTTTCCAGGGCCACGTCAAGACCTAATCTGCGGATTCTCTCTACGATTAAATCTCCTCCAATTGATGCCAGGTTGGCCGCATCCCTAAATGTCTTCCCGCGGGCACAGGTGCACTCCCTATTTCTTCACTCTCATAATTCGGTGGGACAGCAATCTGACACGACCGTAGTGAGATCAGGCGCAGGACCAACGGCTTAACGTGCCTTCCGAAGCACGGAGGAGCTCGAGATGAATTTTTTCGGTCACCCATCCGATGACTGGCATCTGCGAACGTTGCTTAACTTTAGCAACCGCAGGCCGAGTGCGCTAACCACTGCGCCATCGAGCTCCTCATTGAGCTGTTTTATATGAGAATGACATAACTAATTTGCACTCAAGATCGATCTCAGAGTTGTGCGATTTATTTATACGGGCGTAGTGTAGTAGTGTTATGTTAATGGGCTATTCAACACAAAATGAGTTTTTTTTTATTCGAACCAGTTTTTCAAGAGATAATCGCGTTTAAACAAACAAACACACTCTTCAGCTTTATAATAGTAGAGATATATGTTACGGGCCATGTGATAAACCCGGGCCGTATTAATAATTCCCGGGCCGTATTAATAATTCCCTACTCAATTGGGCAATGTGATAAAAATAGCGTAATTAATCACTTTTCCCGGCCATTATGATAAATTCCCAACCCATATTGGGCAAAGTGATAAAAAAGGTTATTTGAAGTGTTTTTGCTAACTAAATCTAATTAAACTTACCATATTTTCATGAAAAGTTAAAAGAAACATCAATTGAACATAGCAATTTAAAAATAAACACTTAAAAAAGCAATTATTGATATAAATCACGTCCTACTTTTATTTTGATAAAAATATTACTTAAGATGAAAAGTCGTTAACGTGTGTTATGTTCGTGACTAGGGGAATTTTAAAAGGTCATAAAAAAAAACACTAACCTATATCCATCAAATTAGTCTTCCCCTTCTTAGGTGGTCTAAAATAGGTTAGGGTTATTTTTTTTATGACCCTTAAACATTTCTTATCATAATGCCCGGTCCAAGTGATAAATACAAGCCATCTCAAACACTGATTTATTACATGGACCACGAGGCGTCGGGAATTATTAATAAGGGCCGGTCAAAGTGATAAATTAATCACTTTGCCCGACGCTCTTGGGAATTATTAATAAAGGCCGGCCCTTATTCATAATTCCCGATTAATCACGTTGCCCGTAATATATAGATTCGGTAAAAGCACCTCGGTTATAGATTAGCCGATACCGCTGCCCAAGGTCGTTATTGAAGGTATTAGTAATGTACGAGTATTAGAAAAAGTACGTTTTCGTAATAAAATATTGCAAGTCAGTGTTTTGGCGCCATTGTCAGATTGCAGCAAGCTATTGGTCATTGCGTGTAGTTCTGGCTAGGTCAAGAAGCCGTGCAACATACGCTTACATAACTACTGGCTATAGCCTAAACCTAGGTAATCGATAGAAATATTATAACAAATTATGACATTAATTCAAATCGAATTTCTGTTCGACCTTTTGAATGATGAACGTACACTTTTTTTTTTGTAACACTGCATATTTTATAGCTTTTTTTAACCTTCCTCGTTGTATCTCTCGTGAGCCAATAATTAGCAGAAATAATACCAACTGTATACTGAAATAAGATGCCTATCGACTATCGAAATAACACCGCCCACACATTGTAAGCATATAGGCATGCTATAATTTCTGAGTCAATAACAGCATAATTTGCTTTTTAACTTTCATCTAAAGGCATAAAAACAGCTGACACATTTACTCATATCTAGACTCTATTAGGCCGTCAGTATGTCAAGGTTGTGAGCATCAGTTTTTGGGTGGTTCACGCTCTGTTTACAGTACTTTGCTCACATAAAAACATTGTGTCTGGGTTTGTGGCTGTAATTACAGTCAATGTTCTAGTTACATTTCTTTCACCATCGTCGGGGACTCGAATTGTGGTTGAATAAAACAAACACCGGAAATCAATTTTTGTGCTGAAACACTAATGGATAACTAAGTTTTATACGTATTATATCATCGTTTATTTTTGACGCTATTTGCAAATGAGAACATAAAGAAAAGATCCCGATAGCTTGAAAGCGTTTAGACTTAACAGGGAATATACACATCATTACATTTAGAAGTAATTTGGGAGGTCGAAGTCAAATGAATAAATAAAGAAATATTATTCATAATTTCGTATCATTTAGTACTACGCTTTGAATACTACTCGTATAAGCTAATGCGAAGTAATATCACGGACCATAAAGCAACGTCTTACTAAGATGTAGGTCTTTACTTTCCAGAGGTGTTTAACATTTGTTAAGATCTATGTTTTTACACAAAGATGTTCTTTGTTTATAACGACTGCTACGCTTTCAGTTTAAATTATTTTTTGCTTCGCTCTCTCAGCGATAAGAGGAAAGAGGGAAATATGCTAAGTAAGAACAATGACACACTCTCTCAATAATACCTACAGTTGAGTGCTGCGTGCAAAGAGCGTGTTGTGTTTCTTCTTTCAAATCTCCAGCGTTTAACTGAACGCTGGGGATAGGGTTGGTTTAACTAAACGCTGGAGGGAGGACATAGGGTTTTAAAGGCAGATAACGCATCAGCGACCCTGTTGGGGTTGCTTATATCCATGACCGGCAGTTATCCATTGCCATCAGGACTAGTTTTCAATCTAATAAGAAAATAATACAATCCACTGGTGATAAGTACCTAGACGTAGTTTCGTCTACGCAAACCTCTCATATTTAAAGCATTGAATGCCTGTCGATCGTAGCTTTATGTAAGCTATCCGTATAATAAACCTAGTTTTACACGAAGCTCCTCCTATCCAAAATTATTACGAATCTTTTACAGCTCACATAAAAACTAATGCTCATCCATTTGTGGACCATACAAAGCAATTTAACTGTGGATCTAGGTCTTCAACCTTATTATTAAGACATTCGAATGTTTTTAGGATACAGCTACTCAAAAAGAGAAAAAGTTGCGCAGTATAAATGACACATACACAGTTCAATGTATTATCGTTATACTTGAAATGACACAACATTTGCAACAAGCTTTGATATTTTTGATAGGGCTGTGTAATACAATATTGTCAATTTTAGTGTCAGCGCACCTTTGGGTGCTACCTTGAACTATTTTTACACAGTTAGTAAGCTATTTTTAAGAAATGGGATCTTTACAAATATATTCCGCTAATTGGATTTTTTTATTGTTAATCTTCTTTGAGCCAAGAAATCTTAACATGTTAGCAACAACAAATTCGTAACAAGTAATCTGCATCCACAACATATTTACGTCATACGAAACAATAAATCTAAAATTCAAATAATTACAGATACGGTACTGGAGAATCAATCATCAATTAAATTGAATATTGTCTTCGAGAGATAAAATCTGTTAGATCCTTAGTGGTGCTATCTGGTGTGGTATTCGACGATCAAAAACAAGTTCGGAGAAGCAACTTTCAGTCTCACCCATTCTCTCCAAACTCACAATGCGTACGTACTCGTATATTATACTGTTACTGATCATGCCACAAATACGTTCACCATATACCTTAAATGGATAATGACATTTGTCTTCCTGTAAATTATTTAGACTCTTTAGTATGAAATCGGCAGAGCTGCAATGCGTTCTTCACAGCCAGTCATTTTACTAATGACAGGCTGCTATTTTTATCATTACAACCCATAGATATCAGTGTTATTATTTTTTTATATGTCTTCGTTCTTGGAAACGAAACAAATAAAAACAGTCTCATTGAGTTCGTAACACCACTAAAGTCTTTTTATTACAAAATTATATTTATCTAATGACAATACTCCACAATCTATCCTTTGGCGTTGGTTTCAGTACGTTCGTTGCATCTTGCCCTAACACTGTGAAAGGAACTTGCTTAGTGGATTTCTGACCGGTTTGAGCACTGCAGAGGGGGTTAAGTACTCGCTTAGCACCGTCTGCCGAAAACCTACATTTCTCAAATTACACCTCTCCATATAAACCTAGTCGTAGAAATATTTCCAAATGGCCAAAACAACAAAGGATACAATTAACAGTAATGACAAGGACTCCAAAGGATTACTTAATCTCGTCACAAGTAACGTAAGCTCCACCATAATTTTAGGTTACACAGTATTATGTTCGTTACAAAATCTCTTGGCTAACACAACATTATGTGCTTTACAAATCGACTGGCCGGCTCCGCGGGTCATTAAAAAAACAAACTAATAACTTTTTAAAGACCGATAGGTAGGTAGAATGCACCTACGGCGTAATGAAAGTGGTGCGGCGTCTGCGGCCGGTCTGCGCATGCGCGGGCGCCGCCGCCGCGACAGTCCGCGCAGTACTTTCCCGAGCCGCGCACGCGCACCCGCCCGCACTACATTACAACACTCCGATACGTACCGAAATTACGTGAGCCCATTTAAAGACATTCCCATTCAAATCGTAAATACACTTTAAATCCTGCGTACGTATAAAGCCTTTTCGGCTAGTTCGGTAACTTCGCGTGTTTGTTTATGTGCGTGCACCGCTGCATACGACGTTTTCAGAAGTGTCTTAGCGGTTGAAGAAAGCGGAAGCTCCAGGGTGGCGTTTACACAGCTGATTGCGAGTTCCTGGGTGAGTCCAACCATCATATTTATGTTAATAACCCTCCACGTACGTATATTTATATGCAGAAGTTGTGTAGCAACTTCTAGAACTTCACTACGACCAGTTTGAGATTGCATGCTTTTGTACATAACGTTTTTACACTCGCTGTTGGTATACGTAACTACCTTCATTGTTATGTTCGCATTTACTGCACTCGGGGAAAATGTATTTACAAACAGAAACTGAGATTGCACTAAATAAAACGCACAAATCTAGTTTTTGCAAAGGAGAATAAAGTATTTTATTATGACAGTAAGTATGTTTATAATTATTAGTTTGCACACCAAAAATAAAGGTTCAAATCCACAATATTCAACTTAAGAAATAATTTTAAAATCTTAATTACTGAGCATTGATATTTTTGTATATCAATGTTACTGAGGGTATTGACACCGAAAAGTGTTGATTTTTTATCAGAAATATATTTTACACTTTACCACTACAAAAAAGGTGCTAATAGAATTTGCCGTTTTAAAAGTCAACAATACCGTAAACCCTGTCACTATTTTACTACCACATCGCTGTTTTACTTTTATCCAGTCTTTAAAATAGTCACATGCATTCTGAAATGTAACAGTTACATAATAAACGTAAATAAACATAAACTTGTGCGCAAATAAACATAAACTTGTAAAGTTACGTGCGCAGTTGACGAATGGTGAAATAAGTCCAATGTCAAAAGTTTATTTACGTGTTACGTCAACAATGTCATAATGCAAGGAAGTTCTTCCGAGAAACGCACTCCCGCGCATCACGCAAGCCCGAATCCACGCACTGACGAACCGATGCACTCTACGTAACCGATACCTACATTGATCATTATGCTAGCAATTCCACATCCTCTAACTCCAATTAAAAGCGTACATTGAACTTAATATTGGAGTACTTAAAGTCTATTTTATTTAGCAACTTTACGTAAACAGCGTTGTCTTAGCCACCGGTGTTTATCGATTATAGGTTTATTACATTCGCCGTTGCTCCTGAAATAGAAAACAAAAGTATTTTCGTTCAATTAAAGTCAAATGAAATTCTAACAGCAGTTAGAAAAATTAGGGCCACCTGTTGATGTACCTAAATTATCTGTATTTACCTCGTTATCTTTAATTGATAACAAAAAGAACACAAATTAACAAACAGAACATAAACTTACTTTTTAAATCTTAACTATCTCCGAATAATATTACGGACACTTTTTGTTTTTATTAAAACGAATGAATAGTAAAGCAAAATACCACACACTATGACATCATTATTGACTATTAATCAGTTGATCAAACTAAACCCGAATGAATACCGGTTAGAAATTGACATATTAGGTATGTAAATATTATATTAGAGAATAAAAAATCCCAAGGTCTGACAAAGTCTCATCAATAAACTCAAATTATTGTAAAGTTCGCAATGTTATTAAATTAGTGAAACAGCCTTCATCCGAGGCTAATAATCTTAATGTTCAAGTTTGATTTAACTTTTGCTTAAAAACTGGTAGCACCCGTTCACTAAATGTTCTTTTAACATCCTGTATACAAGCTATTGAGCAATTTCCCGTATTTATCCAAACTCAAAGGACTAATGAACGGTGATCACGTTGTTTGCTACTGCTTATAAAATCTGTTCATCTTTCAAGGTATGGAATGTAAACCTACAAATGTTCATACAGATCTAATGATAATGACTATGCATGCACCATCGTTGTGAAAAAAGAAAAATAATAGATCCTTCGTGATTTATTGTTTTGAAGACCCCCTGAAGTTAAACACTCATAAAAACTGAGATGAGCGTGTGAGCATTTAGCTTATTCTGTATGAAATGAGTTTCCCCCGTAACAATTTGTCTTTAGCCGTTCCCACAATATTAATCAAATCCAACCTGATCCCACAGATTACGCAATAAAACCGCGGGAGCTAATGTTGTTGTCTTCAATAATTTAGAAAGTTTTAATAGCAGGTTGGAACTTACGAGATAATTTCACATTTGTCACCAGCGCTCTAATCTGAGTACAAGTCTATTAACAAGTGTATAAAACCAGACGTACCTACTGTTATTGATTAACAAGCGATTCGAGATTCGATTTTTTTTGATCTGACGCTGGGCCGTTCCAACGTGGCTGATGAGTTAAAGTTCATTTAGGTATAAGTTGTGAACTTTTATAAAAACTATGCCTGCTAAATGAAAACATAATATTTAATCGAATCAAGAACGCGTTAAGTGGAACTTGAAATACAAAGGCTTTACAAAAAAAATCTTTACAAGAAAAACTTAAAATTTATTATCATATTTTCTGAATATTTTTCTTGGGTCTTCTGAATATCCAGTTATTACATAACTGGATTTGTAATAACTGGATTTTCAAATCCTGAATCATAGTGTAAGCAAGACCGTTCACCTTTTAGAGGCGCTGGACATATTAGCATAATGGCTCCTACTTGTACTAAGGCCAATGCGGGCTAGTGTTGAGCGGAGTACCAATCTTTTGTCGTTTGGTCATCGGGTAGCCTTTGAATGAATCCATGTCGCTTAGGACCAAACGATAGTACTTACTAGTCTTACTACTCCTGACTACCTCAAAGTCGTTTTTCTCATTTCTGAGAGCTATGAACCTAACACTAACCCTGATGACAATAATAATGTAGTGGTTTGCCTTTGCCTTCTTCATTTCTTACACTATGCAGGTTTCCTCACCTTGTTTTCCTCCACCGTAGATCAGGCATGAATTCCATACATATATCTTTGTGAAGCGGCATGTCTTTCCACAGGCTACCGAGCCCAAAACCCGACTACATCGAGATGGAGTAAGAGCTTTAAGGAAGAATTTCGTGTGTGAAATGGAGAAGGCAAAGGCAAACCACTCCATTAAAATTGCCAAAGAGAGTTGTTGTGTCTTTATTTCATACAATGATCGCGACCATCAGTAATGATGAATACGATTGAAGGAGGAGGATTGTCGCATAGATCAATAATTGGGTATTTGACTGCATACGTAATAAATTACGGCATTCTTACATTAAAGACGTAATCAAAAATTGATTTGACACTACGGAATTGTGACGTCACAATTCAATATTTCATAATTTTTTTCCTACAAGGTTACGTTTTTGACATTTAAAAAAGAAGGTGATTTGACCTGTCAGTCAAATGCCATATTGACAAGTGCGTTGTTCATTATCACTGTTGCGCAACGTCGTCGTCCTGGAACGGCGGAGTGCGCCCGCGCAGCAGCGCCGCGGTGCTAGCAAGGCGCAGCACGTGCGTGCGTTAGGCAAGTGCCAGCCGCTTGCAAAACGCATCGCTTTCTAATCAACGATACTTGTACAATGTAGGAAAATTACATTTTCTTACAAACTACATATTCTTCATTAGGGACAATGGGTAACTAAATGAGTTTTAAAGTTTTGCTTCTCAAGTAAAAGCGTGTTTTCTGTCCCTTTTAGCTTTTCATTGCTCACTGAAATCGAATTTTATCGGACGCAATATTTAAATACGAAATATTTTTAATTTCTTAATTCATAATGATGCGTAATCCTAAAGACCTTTGTATCGCATAAATTATGCAGTATTAATGGTCGAAATTGGAAAAATATTAATTAATTTTAATTTCTTGAAGATACATTTAGTTTCCTTGACTTAACGCACGTCATATAGGGACATGTTAGTTTCTTTTTACTAGTATATACAGAGCTAAATGCACTCTAATTAAATGAATCCGTTTATCTTATTACAAAAACATTGAGGAGCGGTTTAAAGAGTGTCAAGTGTTATTTTTGCACTTGTGTAGTTTAATTGCGCTCACACGCGTCTATTACATAAATGCAATCACAGGTTCTGCTTCCATTTTTCTCATCGTCCGTCTGCTGAATAGCAGGAAGAGGTCCGTTAATAATAACTTCCACCTGATAAATAGGAGATGCCACCAAGAACTAGAGAAAGCTATGGCAAACCATTAATTTCTTTATGTCTCGTTTATTTGACGTGTTTCCTCTCAACGCCCGTTAATATGTTTCAATAAGGTGATAAAAATATACGTTAAATAAGCGTCTAACAGCAAAACAAGTGTTTTAGTTCAGTTTTTAACGGCTAGTTGAGTCTTTACGTTCTTATTATTTTATCATCTGTTTAAATAATGAGTAAAAGAAGAAGAAAGTACGCAAAAAAAGGTGTTAAAGTGCTGATTTACTTGTACTAGCTATAAAATATAAATAAAATAATAATGTAGAAGGTTTAAACTTAATGTAAATATGCTATAAATCTGCATCACCGAAGCGTTTCGAAAGCGGCAGTTATTAATACTTACAGTAGTAATCATTTGCATGATTAAAGGTAAAGACATTGAGTTATTATAACCCTCTGACACCTTATGACGCTACGATGGCATACATCCAATTAATAACATGTTAATGAATTATTCGCATTTATACACTAAACATTATGCAAAATAAATTTCGAATAAGGCTTCGTCACGATTAATTGTATGGTTCAAAATGTTCTTAGAATTAACTTTTATGTAAATTTCATAGACTTTGTTTACTTTTTACTCTAAATATATATTTTCCTTCAATATTTAAAATTCCACGCACGCTTTGAAGAGAGGTCTTGCATTTACTTCAACTTTCAATTTAGCGTTCGCTCCTGCATTTAACTTAGCTGGAAAATCATAAAACCTTGCGACATAATACTTAATTCTCTGCTTTCAAATTATATAATGTGTGTAAGATACCTTTATCGTAATGCTAATCGTGAATGTCTGGACATAAGTATACAATTTAATGACTTCTCGTAGCATACCTTGTACCCTCGAAGCACAATATACCTACTTATGAACACAATTATGTGTGCATCTATCATTTTCTTTGCTTTCTGTTATACAATACAATGTGATCAGTAAGATCACGCAAAGCCACAACTTACACATGATATGGCCCGTGACCTTTTGGTATTTTCAGCGAAATGTAACAAAATTACGTTAATAACAAAAAATGTAACTACCTAAAACGATACTGAAAGTTCAACAGCCAATACCCAGTATTTTGTTGTAAATAAAACATAGTTTGGTATTCTAAAATTCCGTTTGTTACTAAGTTTGTAAGTAAGCTGTCATTAAGAGAGCGTCCTTAATATTAATGCTCCATAATTATTTTGCACGTAAATACAATTCTATCGAATGACTAACTTGTTAGATATTATCAAACCAATCATTGGTACAATTTGCTCAAGAGAGATCACTCAAACACGTATTAATGGTATCATCTTGAAACGAACGCCTTTTTCCGGTCACGTTCCACACATCACATACAATTACGGTAAAGATACTTCACTTGATTTATCATGTCACAGTGAAACAAACAATGAAAAGAATTGTTTCAATGGCTCAATCTCAGCTGATTTTGAGTTTCTCATCCGCTTTTCGTTACGTAATTCGGCAATTAACACATAATAAAAAAACCTTCTATCTTTTATCTCATTATTACCTTTACTTTATTATTCCTCCAGCTCCCTTCCGCCTTCGGACAACTAGACGCGGTGAGGGCTTTCACCCTTACATTGTTAATATTCCTCCTTCTCGCACGAAGCGTTTTGCTTCATCATTCATAATGCGAACTGCTAAGGAGTGGAACTCTCTGCCGTGTTCTGTGTTTCCCGAACGTTATAATTTGGATGTCTTCAAGACTAGAGTGAACAGGTATCTACTAGGCAAGCGTGCTCCATCTTAGGCCTCATCTACACTTTCCATCAGGTGTGATCGAGGTCAAACGCAAGCCTATCTTAAATAAAAAAAAAAAAAAAAAAAAAAAATAAAGCACGAAGCCTTTATTTACATTCTTATTAACATTATTTCAAAGTGTATTATCGTCATGAATTATTACGAATTTTATAACATAGTTATCTAGCCTTTGCAGCCCGGATCATATATGTACACAGTAAATTATACTTCAATTGGTTACGTACTGATTCCATGGCATCCATCGGTCATTTCTCGTACAATTTACTTAGTATTACTTTATACCTACGTTTCACCCAAGTTTATCGTGCTTCCAACCATGCTGCTTCTGTAGCAATAGCATAAATGGGCCGTTTCAATCAACATTCTAATATGGATAAACTACGTCATAAAAATCAAATGACACCATCTTATTTAAATACATGTATTATATGAGTTGCAGTCATTTCAGTTTTGATCGATTTTAGACGTTTATCCCATAGTCATTATCCGAACGTGTTCACTGCCTTACACGTCTTTTTCTGTGCCGAACATGAGATGTTACTTACTCGTAGTATATACTTACGTAGGGACTTAAGTATGCTATTGTTATCTTTAAACTTTCTTAACGCTGTAAATAATTTCAGAACTATGAGGGCAACCACTTGGCACAGATAACTTGGCCAGCTATTTATGTTAATAAGTACGAGTACATGCATCTGCTTTTAAGTAAATCTAAAGAGATGTTCCATACTCGGTGCGGCCAGAACATTATTTCAAAGTTTGTTTATTTATTTTAACAAATTTCGAAACAGAATCTTGTTTTTTATTAACCAGTATTTTTTTGTATTTTCTCAAAGCAAAGTAGGACACTGGTATAACGTATTTTACCGACTTCATTTCTCATTGTGGGTAACAACATAGCTGGGCATTAACTCGTTAATCCGTTAATCGTTAATTAACGAAGTTAACATTTTGATTAACGGATTAACTTTTAAGTTAACTTTAAAAACTGTTAACGGACATGTTAACTTCCGTTAAATATGCAGAAGTCCGTTAATCGTTAATCCAATGCCTACTATTAACCGCACGGCTGCGCGGGACGAGGCGCGAAAACAGATTTAGACAGTAGGTACGTGCCGGGCACGGCGAGCGCGGCGCATGACAGTTTAAATGGCGAAGGGAGTCAAGGGAGCAATACGAGTAACAACGATGATGACGTGGAAGACCTTTTTAAATTTGTCACTCAGTCTATAGAAAAACTAAAGAGCTCCAACTCTTTAAAGAGTAAAGCGCGCAGTCTCGTTAAAATGTGGCTGGACATGAAATCGAAAGACTCGTTCAACGATGCTGCATTCCTCGGGGAATTGAAGTCTATTTATTAAATACAATACTGCTGTACCCTCAAGCGCTGCAGTTAGTAGCTGTTTCCACGGATAAAGACATTTTAACACCAAAACGAGCCTCGCTTTCAGACGAGATATTCAAGAAGTTAATGTTTATGAATGGGAATATGCACCTTATGTCCGACGATTAAATTACACATTTAACTATTTGAATTATACAAGTATTTTGTTTTGTTCCTAACATTGAGGTATTACTACTACGTATAGAGTGGACATCGCGAACAAAAGTTTTGCGTCAAATTGGAGGGATAATTCAGTGATATTTTTGTCTTTTTATCTATTTTATAATTAGCTACCTATTTATTCTCTATATTCATTTTTCGTCTTATAATAATTGTACATGTTTTTAAAACACAACACGACATTTTTTGATTTAAAAATGTTCAAAAAAAGATAATTAGACTGCAAATTTGTGGTCCATGGACCACAATGCGGGTAAGAAAATTTTTGTTCGTGATGTCATCTGTATACGTATGTAGTAGTAATACCTCAATGGTTCCTAACCTGTTAACCTTCCAGAACCTATCCAACCAACAGGTTTTATAAGATCACTAACGCAACGATATAAAAGTGAATTTTTACACATAGTTAACGGATTAACGATTAACTTTAACTTGCGTTAATTCTTCCGATATGTAACGCTTTAACGTTTAACGAAGCTAACTTTTTTTGTAGCGGATTAACGATTAACGAAGTTAACTATTTTATTAACGGTGCCCAGCTATGGGTAACAACAAGGCAAATCAGTAGTATAATTAATACTTGACTACGAAGCCGTGAAGCCTGCTTTGCAAGTAACCCAAATACGGAACCAAGAGCATGCTCAAGCGCATCTATGTAGCTCTACGCTTAGCAACAGAAACATTGTATCGCACTATAGCAGCTGCTCGTGATATAAAAGCATCACTTATCGTAAGTCTTGACTCTTGACGACCCGCTTGGTGTAATGGTCAAGTTGTTGCCTATTACACAAGAGGTCGCGGGTTCGATCCCCGCACAGGACAAACATTTGTGTGCATGAACATGTCTGTTTGTCTTGGTCTGGGTGTTATATGTATATATTTATGTATATTTGTAATACCACTGTTGATTCTGATATCTGTAACACAAGTGCTTAAGCTACTTAACACGGAGTCAGATCAATGTATGTGATGTTGTGAAATATTTATTAATTTATTATTATTTATTGTCAGATGTCTTACCGAGAACAGAGAAATCAAACCAGCGTAATACTCGAAGAACCGCCACCCTGATTGTAGTCGAGTCAAAAAATTGGCAGCTTTAGCTTAAGTTCACGCCGAATATACTTTTCTCTTGTTATAATTAACTGTAATCTTTCTTCAGCAGACACTTAAGAATAATGATAAAAAGGAACTCACAAATAAAATTATTTATTTTATTATGGTACAAAGATTTAGATTAGGTCCTTCACTGCATAATTGCGACCTTCTCGCAGAATCGATGGAGTATAAAGGTCGCGGAGTTATGAAAATGATTTATAACTATATTTAACGATTACCACGATAGCATAGACATTGTCACTAACTTTTGAACATAATATTTATTTACTAAGTATTTATGCCTAATCTCTTAATTAAGCTTCAAAGTCAACACTATTTTAGCACTGTACCTGTACATCTAACTCAAGTCTGAAAGATGTATTATATTTTATTTAATAAAATATCGATTTTAGAAATTGAAAAATAAAGACCGAGCTAACTAAAGTAACTAATAATGATATAATAAGGGCAGGAAACCACTAGCTATCCGCCTCTGCAACACCAGGAAACTAGCAAACCAATAACGAGCGATTGGAAGCTTCAAGAATGTATTTGACATTATTGTGCTAAGTCAGAAACACAAGTAAGTAGTAATAAAGACCACCGTCCAGGAAGAGTCAGTCGAGTGCAAAAGTTCATCATTATTACACAAGGGGCTTATCATTTGATACGGCAGCTGCGGCCGGCAGTCACTGGGTAAATATGTAAAGAGTTGCACAAGCAAGTTGCAGAATATTACGTCCCTACATTTACACCGCCTGTATTACAGCATTGAATCAACGCATCACTCACACTGTTGCGGATTTCGTTTCTGATTGCTCTAGAAGTTGTAATACACGTTTTCTATTAATGTCTTGGGAAAGAGGAACAAATCGCACTGTCTCAATAGACTTAATACAATTTCACAGGCGTTACATCATTCGAAGATGTCGTGATTTAATGTGTTATTATTGTGTAGTAATTTTTCATTCAATATTGCATTAGTGTACATATTGAAGGTCCTTCATTTGAAATTTCTTCATGCTTTTTCTAGCCACAAGTTTGCTTGAAAGATTTAAGCTCATAACTAACAATACTAAAATTTATCAACGCAATCTTGATTTAATTACTTACTTTGCGAAAGTTAACGCGCAAGTAAAACATACTCACCTTTTCCTTTACTATTCTGAAAGCATGGTGGAGCAGCAATGTGACAATATCAACGGAGAATCATACATAATATCTACGATGAAATGAACATAGCCACTAAAGTTACAAACAAAAAAGTTACCTATGTAGGACAAATTTTTGGCGCGACTATCCGAAATATGTTTTAAATGATCGAAACTGATAAAGATACAACAACTTTTTTCCATTGGGAAACTTTTCGAATCTCGATTTATTTTCAAAGAATACAGTCCTTTGCAGTTTCACCTACGTTATTGACACTTCTTTGCTAGTACTTAAATGAACTCTCTACATTGCACCTATTCAATATTACTCTAGTCGTAACGATGCTTTTGCCGAGAATCTATCGCAGGATTAAGATGATGTCGGATTACTCAAATACTCATTTCTTTGAAACATCATCTACCCATGCACGCCATTCGCGAATTAACGGATAATTCTACAAATGTGTGCTTATCTCATTAGCAGACTTTAAAATTGAAATGTGTGAAACTTACGACTTAATGCTTATTATAACTGCTAATAGTTATCTATCAGGTATTGATATACATACTTGAATGAAAACCACAGTTAGTTTGAAATGATTAAGAATGGTCAAAGATGGATTATTAACGACTGTTGGGTCGCTGAACTTACAGAGGCGGAAAGAAGTATTCATGAAAATAAAACAGTTAATTCATCAATCGCCGGAAGATTGACTTTCGGACCGACAAATCCGTTATAAACCGAAACAAAACGCTAAAATGTCATGTCTAGTCATTGAAATCGACTCATTACTCCATATAAGGTTGTGTTGTGGTCCAACTTTTGTTGTTTTAATTGAAGTAAAATTAACTAAGGCCATTGAGCTTCTCGGGTGAAGTGACGAGCGATTGGGCTGTTGATGATGATAGGCGTTTAAAAAAGACGAAGGTTTATCATTATTTAAATACCTATAAATATTATTACTTTAAGCATCTGGTCAAGGCTTTCTAATTTTTACATAGTATTGATATTATAAACTTATTTGTTTGTTTAATGTCGCAATCGTTAATGAATTTCCCTTGTATTATTTCGTAAAGCAATAAAAACAGTGATGATTTTATCGATGCATGTTGTACACAAGTAATTAACGTACCTACTTGTTAGGTGGAAACATTGTTGTGTTATGGTTTTTTAAATTCGGTTTGTAAACTATTTGTTTACATTCAAGGTTCTGTATAAAAAGTATCAGTTGCTTAAGACCAACGCTTCGCAATGTCATTGCCTACTATGTTGCATATTTTAACGATGTTTTTAATGTAAGTGCTGAGAAATCGACTAACGCACTAGACGTTTTGTGAACGGTTCCAGCACATTGTATTTTTCTGTACACGTACTTAATAAGTTATGTACACATACATGTCTGAGTTAGTCTATTTGTGGCTATATTTAGTTTATGCAGATATATAAAAAATATATATTTACAAGCATGTTTATACCTTTTCTAGGTTTGTGAAAACAACGCTAGAAGAGTGGTTAATGTCCCGTGATAGTTATGATCGTTCCTTATTATGTATGTGAAACAATATCTATTGTTAGGAGAAGTAAAATTAAAGGACGCCAGGAACCTATACACACTTTAATAAGACAACTGATAGGAATCAATCGATGACGTGTGCTCGATTTCCACACAATGTGTGTTGGTACTATCGTAATGAATACAAATAGGATAGAACGGTTTTTAATTCTTTGTGACTAAGTAATAAAACGGAGGGTGAGGTTTTCTCTGTTGATGAACTTCTGCATCTTCTTCTCAATTCTCCATCAGCTCATTAAAAAAATCTGTTTTCTTTTATACTTATAGAAAATTCCTGTGCCATTCTCTAAATATTTAAGCAAATCTATTTATATTCCAGATTCTGTCTGTAGAACATCGCGTAAGAGGTGTTTAAAATTTGTTGTTTATTTCTATTTGTTACTATTAGATTAAAGCATTATTAAAGCACTGTTTCATGGTCCATTGTTTTTAAAATACTGTTATATAATGGACTAGCTTAAAAGGTATCAGATGACAATCTAACGCCACGATTGGCCGTTTCATTTTTGCTCGATATAATCGATCGTGTTTGTCAGGTTTTCCCAGTGGCTCGTTCGGTCGGCCACCTTTGGGCATGATTACCTAGTCGATGAGTATTGTATGATAGCACTTGTCGATCGAATCTACAAAGGCTCGTAACTAGATAAGTAGCCGGTGAACGTAAACAAAAAACGTACGCACAATCAGTCGCCGGTAGTCGCCGTTTGCATTTTATATAACTTGCGTTGGTGCATTGTAAGTTTTCCTGTGTCCTCATGCTAATCAAAGAAGCGTACTAGTCGTTACGTCATTATCTGGAAATGACAAAGAGTGGTTTATTCATGAACTTGACTCCTGCATACACTCGTGCGTCTTTAATGTAACTAAGATACGGATGTTGTTTATCTTTTGTCATCAGAGCACGATTCCGAGCGTTTAGAGCTTTCGCATTGCTCTTTACTTGGATAATTATACAAATAAATATTCATTGGCCCTACCGCAGCCTCCCCTCATCAACAAACTTTAGATTTGCAGTGTTCTGATTCCCACATGAAATATGTATGTACATTTTGACGGAATAGGGAGAAAGGTTTTTATTTTGTTAATATCGCTATTATTGCAAAACATTCAATCTGAATTTAGTTACATGATACAGTTGCCGGTACAGGTGATACAGTTGTGACCTGCAGTAAACAGTAAAAGTTACTAAATATTACTTGCAAATTGAAAAAAATGTCTCCTTAAAATGGAGAGCAATTTTTTGTCGATTATAGATGAAACAATTAGACATGGGCATGGTTTTAAACGTAGTTTTTGAACGTAAGCATGCTAATAATTTGGAACATTATTACTTTAAATATGTGCTTTTACCAACTAGACCGGGTATTTTCAATGTTCTTATAAACATTCGTGTAAATACTAGGAATTATAACAACCGGTTGATAAATAATGATAATTTGGCTAGAAGCCGACATAGCGCTAATACGGGGGCTCTACACCTGATGCAATGTTTTTGTGCATAAATTAATATTATAATGTATACAGCCGCCCTTCTAAATGCTCAATGAGACAACCTTGATATTTAATTGATCACAGTTTTTATTATTGATCACTGTTGCGAATGCTAGGTCTGGTAGCCCGGTGTAAGTAATAGCATTTTTATTTATGGCTCTTATCCTACTACTTTTATAAAGGCAAAAGTTTGTAAGTATGGATGTATGGATGTTTGTTACTCTTTCACGTAAAAACTACTGAATGGATTTGAATGAATCTTTACCACAATAAAGCTTATACATCAGAAAAACACATAGGATATTGGAAATCGAAATCCACCCGGACGGAGTCGCGGGCGGCCGCTAGTCAATTCATAAATTCTACGAAGATAAGAGTCACAATCTGGCGAGTTGGCTTTTGAATGAATACGCTTAAACGTCGCGTGATAAAGTACGTCTAAATTCTCCTATGCGAATACGTGGAATAGCCTATAGGGTTCGCAATAACGACCTCACGAACACACGGACAAAGAGAACAATATCACATTAATTTTTATTCGATACTATCGTCTATTATATTTACTATCATTTGTTTATGAGTAATTATGTATCCGTTGCGACATCGCAACTACATGGTAATCTTTGAACTACCTCTAATTATAGTTATTCTTTAAATATTTTAAAAAAATCTCGCAACGTAATAATATTATAATTTATAAAACTGGTAAGCGCTTAGAAAAACCTAGTAATACAGGATAATCATCTTCATATAACTTTACTTGTATATATAATTGCAGACAGCGAGGCCAAATAAGTTACAAAATATGAACTTATGAAACTAACGAAACCCGATGTGTGTAAAATATTATCCGTCACCCATATACGTGGCAGTTACAAAATATTAATTGATTAGTTAGGAAATAAAGCGTTTCGGCTTTTTTTTTCTTTTAGTAGGGATCCTAATTCCATTCCATGAAGCACAAAAATAAAATGAAACATTACAAAACACGCTCTCGGCCTCCGTCGATTTTAAAAAAAATGGCACTTTCATGAACGCAAAAAGGTCTTCAATATAAAACATATGTCAGGCAACAGGCACAGATATGTATTTACCTGCTAAGTCGTTATATTTATGCCAGCAAAGATTTCTTTACGTATAAAAGGCGCAGAATATTGAACTTTAACATAATTTTCCAAGGCCGGAGATCGTCCATTGAACTTGATGCGTCTTCGTAAGTGGCACAATCTGCATATATTTTTACTTCAGTTTTCTTTGTCTATACCTAAGTTGCATGCACTTCACTTCAGGTGATTTACCAAGCAAGCACAATATGTATTGACAGGGTTAGGTGATATACAAGATTAACATAGTTTGGAGAATTTAAACAAAAGTTGGTCAAGTCATCAAGTCCAATAAGCAGCTTTGAAATTAAACATTGGCATCGTCCACTTTTTATTGACATAAAATAGACAATTCGCTCGTACTTTAACATATGCATAGCACACATTGAACAAAACATTATCAATACATCGTGTGGCAATTTGTTGTAAGGTATTTCTTCTGCCGAGACCTCGAAAATTGCGGCCTAATGACCGACGCATTACCGACCTCAATAGTAAACTTATGACATAACACTCATAACAGTTGCGTTATGTGAGTTCTAGTTCGATGCTCCCAAACTATAGTGTCTCATAATATATACAAACAAAGAACCTAGTTTTCGTGCATTTCAAAAGAGCATTTTTCCATTAAAGACTGGAATGCAGTTCCATCTTCCAAGTGTCGTGTAATGCTTTGTTTTGGTTACAAACGGTATCCATCGCCATTGTGTTACATTACGGAGACCGATTGCAATGCTAGGTATTCTAAATGCTCAGTGCATTTAGTCCATTGTAAACATAACATTCTTTGTATTTCGCTACGATTTCATCACAAGTATCTGAGAAGTTATGTGCACTTTGTCGTTGCAATAGTCTTTAGGATTCACAAAATTAATATTTGCAGTCTATCGTCCTTGACATTTCTTTGAACTGCCTCGTATTCAACAATATATTATGTTATGATTGATTGGTGTTATAATCTTCACCTATAGCTAATTATCAACATACTTATTCGGCTGAACAGAATGATATATAAATAAATATCAGTTTAAGTCGGTATTAAACAGTATAAGGATGTTTGAATTACTTAGTGATAAGGTATGGAAGCGTAGGTGAATGAATACTTAATATTATTATTTTGGATAACTTTGATTTTTTCTTTAGCGTCATTTCATAGCGCATTCATTTAAAAGCACTGTTACATTTAACAAGATGTTATCCTGGGAATTTGATTCCATTGAAATATTTTTGTATAGACCAAAAATTGTTTCGTTAACCACCCATTGAAGTGGCGTGAGAACAATCATTTTCCAGACAAGTATAATTTATAGTTAACTGTCTCATCACTTTCTATCGAATGCTGCACAATGTAAAAAAACCATTGCGTGATCCACGGTAAAGTAGAGTCAATGCATAGAGTTTATTATGTTATTAGTTACTTTGTTGTTGTCAAGTTTTCTTATTGGTCTTGTTAAATTAATAACTGACCATGTAGGAATATTATCTTACTAGCAGCCGCCCGCGACTTCTTCCCCATGGATTTAGGTTTCTGCACACATAGTGTTATTTTATGTAATAGCATAAAGGCTTCCTCGACAAATTGACTATCTAAATATCTTATTCGACCCATAAGCAATCATAATCCCACCACCTCGTAAAGGATATTTTAATGCATATGTTATGAATGATAACTGTATATTTTATATTGTAGGTGTGCCTTATTTATCTAATAATAAAGCACACTCAAATCAAAATCGGGCCTTAATAAAATACAAAGTGGAGGAACTATTATTGCTCATTATACGCACCGGTAGTTTCCATCAGGGATACCGTATGCCTGTGTTAAAAACATATTTAGTGAAACTCAAATTGTTCAGTTAGCAATTATACATATTTAGACACTTGATTATATCGTTCTCGCTTTGGAATACAAGCTTGTATTACAAAAGCCGATTCTATTTTCTTAATCAAAATGTGAAGTGGGTACTCTTACTATAGTAACATATAAATACAACGAATTCTAATATATCTTGCGTATCTTTCATTGTAAGAAACCAAATTAAATTGAGAGTCGACTCTTTTGATAAATCGAAATGGAAGAATTATAACTGTCCGATTTCCATTCTATTTATTTTTCAAACTGTTGAAATCATCACCACACAGCTGAAATCAATCGATTTTCTATTAACTTTCATCAAGCTAGTGGAAAAAGAAATTCTATACGGTCAGAACCAGACCGAGTCTCTAGAGAAAACAAATACTTTCGCTGACTACTGACCCACTGGTGCACTCAGATGCACCGTTTTTATTCAAATTCATCGTCATTACTCCCGCAAACGGCATTTGTACCACTTATATCGCGACGATCCGCTTGGTGTAATGGTCAAGATGTTGCCTATTACGCAAGAGGTCGAGGTTTCGATCCCGGCACAGGACAAACATTTGTGTGCATGAACATGTCTGTTTGTCCTGGTCTGGGTGTTTTATGTATAGTATATTTGTAATACCATTGTAGATTCTGATGTCTGTAACACAAGTGCTTAGCTACTTAACACGGAGTCAGATCAATGTATGTGATGTTGTGAAACGTTAAAAAAATATATGTATATCCAAGTGGCTGCTTTGATACAGTGGGTAGCATCGCTGAGGCAGCATTAGCAAGAACGGGATCGATCTCCGAGCCTTACGTTATTAAAGGTTTCCATGTCTGTGTATGAAAATATGTGTAAACTCTTTTTTTTAAGTTCGAAATTAAGGGCTGATATTTGAAGTAAGTACATATAATACTATTACGTGGAATTACATGAATTGAAACAACAAAAGGAGGTTTGCTAGATCTTGACACACTAGATTTTTTTAAAGTTACCTTGCAATTATTTTAATTCTTTAATTCAAGGTTTATCTTAATATTCGAGGTGATCCTCAAGTTGCACTGGTTACCGAAACCGGTATGGCACTACGGTGTATGGGTTAGCGTTTGTGAAAAATTAAAAAATATGTTTAGTTAAGTTAAATAAAAAAAAAACATGCTCATTTTACATTGACTCACCAAATTGACAATTGAGTTGCGGTTATAAAAAAAACAATTTATCTTCAATCAAAAAAGTTACAGAATTGCGAATAATCGCAAAACAAAATTTATTTGGTAGTGGAGTCTCGGGGTAAACCTGATATTTCTCAAATGATGTGGTCGCAATCTAGACCCGATGACGGCATTGTGAAATGTCTCCTAACACCAAATCCTAGTTAGGAAAGTTACTAGCTTCAGTGAACCATAATGTTGTCACAAGGAATTTCTCAAATCGACGACACAGTGCCTTACTCCCCACATTTGTCGTGTAAAGTCTAGTGCACACGGGAAGTGTCACACACGAAATGTCGTGCATGATAGATTATACAAGTACGAAATCGTGGTCTTTCACGATTGATTACAGTAATCTAAGTAGTATGGACAATAGGACCATCGTTTCGTGTTTCATTAATCTGAAACTCGAGGTTGTCAAAATAATATCGTATGGTTAACGATTCTAGATTGAAGGAAGGTTAACTGCCAAACGCGTCGGTTTTTAACTAATATAAGAAATGATTTGTTAAAAATGAACTCAGTAAATCCATACTGCATGTTTCGATATCAGATTCTTCCGAGATGTCACTATTCATAATCACGGTAAATCCCCTTTCGAAATAAAAATTATAAAATCGGCCAAGTGCGAGTACAAATTCTATTTTTGGCTTATTAAAAAAACTAATTACTACATTTCGTTCAAACCAATTTTCGTTGGTAGTTTGTATGAAAATGTACTTTTAATATATTTTTTAGTTAGAGAGGGGGGGCACGTTCTATCAGTTTGGAAGGGTCTCTCAAGCAAAGTATTCACTTCAGAAAAATAATATATTATGTAGAAACCTCAATATCATGTTAAAAGACCTATCCATAGATACACCACACGTATATGGTCAATGAAAAAAAATACAGACAGACAGACATTACGAATCTATAAGAGCTCCGTTTTTTCCATTTGTTTCGGAACCTTTAAATAAGATCCGTCAATGCACAAATCGTCCGTGTGTGAATAAGCGCCGTGCGACCCGGCGACCTGCAAGGACGTTGCACTGTTTGTTCCGCGTTGCAATCCGCTGCCGCGCTCTCCCGGCCCGCGACACAGATTTCATTTCATCATTTCCTAATCAATGAGCGCGTTCGTATTACTTTTTAAAATTCCACCTTTTTTGTGTCTCGACGCAACGGTACTCGGCGAACGCATTTTGTTGACTGTATCTCGCGGCCTACGCATCTAAAAATTGGCTAAAACTTGAATGGTTTTGTTATGTATTACGAGTAGATACTATATCGTATTTTGAAAATAAAATCTATACTAGGAGGAGTTCGTTAGTTTGAACATAATCTCAAGAGCTTCTGGACGAATTGAAAACATATTTTTGTGTTGAATAGTCCATTTGATGAGGAAGGCTTTAAGCTATAATACATACATATAACAAGATGTGTCCGAAATTCTCGTCGAGGCGCTGGTAGGGCGAAAAAAGTTTTGACGTGCAAAAAAATTTGCTAAGTGAATCAAATTGCTGAATAAATTACGGACGGAGTCGCTGGCGGTTGCTAGTCACACATAATTATTTGAATGCATTCTGATTTCTGAGATTATTGAGAAGGATTACAGCGATCTATGGCCTAAAGATAGTGATTTTTTTCCCTGTGTAATCAAATAATGGTTATGAAGTCCGCTCACTTCATAACCATTATTTGATTGCTCACCGAAAAGTAATTAAAACTTCTGATTCTGGTGATGATAAACTTTCACGAGAAACAATGCCATTCTTGTGTAAGATCTTGAATATAGTCTATTATACTGGAATTAGATTTCGTAGAGATTTTTTCCACCGGCACATAGTAATAAATAATTGTTACGCCACCCATGGAGGTGTAATAATTAAATACATTATATCAATGAACCATTGTTGATCTTGGAAGAGTAATTGAATTTAAATGAAAATACATTTAACACATTGAACGGTGAAAATAGATCAAGTCGGTTGCATAAGGAAATAATAATTGGTAGCGCAGATTACATAAGGTAACCAGAGGCAGTTAGTTTCCCAGTTATAAAAAAATAATTATAACCAATTACCCATTAAAATAGGCTTGTAAACTTAGATGCTCTTTAACAGCTTTAGATTTTAATTAAAGAAGTCTCTTTTAATTTGATTCAATGGTGAACTTATAGAATCAACCAGTTTTCTTTTTGTTTGCATTCAGGCCGTGCAAGTTGGTTTTTCATAATTATTAAAAAGATTAACTATATATTAATTTTCAAAACCGTTATAACCTGTTTTATCTCGTTAAGTTTGCTCTGCATAACTTTAAGTAAGTGAAGTGAACCCCGTTGATTAAATTAAATACTTGATGACATAACCATTTCACAGGTGGAATTGCAAGTTACACATTTAATATCCTCCACTTTCTCCTATAGGTGCATGTCGGATATTGAACCACTTTTATCGACCATCAAAAACCAGTCACCATCTTATTGAAATGTGAATACGCTTAGCCGATATTGGAAATCGTATTCTTAAGTGGGTGTTAAATTACTTGGCTATCTCGCTGAGCACAACCTAGCCGCAAGCTACACACAATTTGCACAAACACTAGCGCTTAAATTAATGAACACCTACATTTGACTTGATATTTATAAAAAATATGTTTGTTAATATAGAATAAGAAAAAAAATATCTATCTACTGGTTTGAATTCTAAAAATCTTCTTGTGTTGTATAGGTAGTCAATTTGGCGAGGAAGGTTTTCAGCTATAATAAACACAATGTGTGTGAAAACCAAACTCCACGGGGACGAAGTCGCGGGCTGTTGCTAGCTATTAAAATATATAAAAAAACTTTTAAGCCCTCGAACGACCGCACAACCAAAGCAACTGCATGTTGACCCATGAAAGCTAACGAAATGTAAATAATTACACCTGTGCAGAAATACTATGTAAATTTTACAGTAATTGTTTGTGCACTATTTAAAAAGTACCATATTGTAACCAAAAAAATATTTTTGTTTACAGATTTACACATTTTACATTGGTTAAGACAGCCGTCAACAAAATTTGATAAGGTATGTCCTCTTCAAATTATTCATTAAAAAAAATATAACTAACAAAGTCAAATTATTGTTTTTTTTTCTTTAATTTTAAAAACGAGGCAGCTAACATTTTATTGTACTAATTTCTTAGACCGTGCATCTAAGAACGAAGCATTAGAAACTTACAACTAGAGGTTTCGATCCCGGCCATATTTCAATCCCGAAAAATTAATGAATCCCGCGATTTTCGGGATTGATACAATTGCAATTAACTCTCTTTTTCCATTCTCATCATTCTGAAAATTTGGACAGAGTACACTTGCACTATCAGGCTTAAACAAGCCCATAGACAAAAACGAATGCCGTCAGTCTGTGCAGAAGAAAATCAAATTAACTTGCCCCTGAGTTCACTAGATGAAATTGATTGACGTAACGTTACATATTTTCAGAGTTAAGGATTTTAGACTTCCGCGTTGCATTATAACACTTGTATTTTTAACGGGCTAAACGCGATATTAATTACATACATATGTATGTAGTATATGTTTCGGTGGTGTTTAAACAACCGTGTTCGCAAATTGACGTCCACTGGACGTACATACGTTCTAAGAGTTATTCCTATTTGTACATAAAATTGAGAAGTATGGTTTCAGAAGAGGCGTTGGATGCTTTATTCCTTAGGTTTTCCTGACCAAAATAAGTATTTTATAAAGCGTCTGGTATTTATTATTTAAAATAAGACTACCCATTAACATATGTCCCTTTAGCTTATAACATTTTTAGACTTTATTGTTATTATCCAAAAACGTCTTAAAACCTTAATTTTTAAGGTGTTAAAATAAAGAAAAAAATTAGGCAGCACTTAAAATATTTAAATTTTCCTAATTATTAGGTACTAAGCAGTAGAACTAAGCAGGTAACTAATCTTTACTTATATGAACTGAAAAAAATCCTTTGTCTCAAGCAGGTATCCGCTGAAACCTGCTTGAGACAAAGGTTTTTTTGTTATGGTTTTATGTAACTTCTTCATTATTTATTTTCAGAAGTGCACATTTGGTCTATATTACCAGAATGAACTAATTTTTTTCAAAAATATATGCTAAATAATTAATATGAAAACTTGATATTGATATGTTCTAAGAACTTTATTGGCCAATACAATCCCGGGATTATCCCGGGATTGACTTTCGAAAATCCCGAGATCAGAAAAATCGACCGGGATTGAAACCTCTACTTACAACCAAACAGACGATGATCGGACATAATTTCACTTTTAATGAAAGTCAAAATTCGATCTTAGCTATTCCTTTTACAGGCAATAACGGCTATTAGTTAGTGCTAAAGAACAAGAACCTTAATAGCAAACGAAGTTGAGAGCCTACGATAGTTATTATCTGCGTACGTGCAATTTACTATAATGATATAATTCAAATTAAATATCTCTCTGGACAAATAAATATCTCTGGACATTATTCACACAGCGCCATCTATCCCCAAACTAAGCATTAGCTTGTGCTATGGGTGCTAGACAACGGATAAACATTACTTATATACTTTTTTTTTTTTGTAAATACATACATATTATACATAGAAACACCCAGACCGATACAAACAGACATGTTCATGCACACAAATGTTTGTACCGTGCGGGGATCGAACCCGCGACCTTTGGTGTAATACCCGACTTCTCGACCATTACACCAAACGGCTCGTCAAATTAACTTTGACGTTTGATTATCAGTGACGAGTGTTATAATAACGGATAGTAGGTACGCCGGCATAACAGCTTACCATCGGTTACTATTATTATTTAACCGAATGCCCCGAATGAGGGTTACTCGTAAGTAATTTAATCTTTAGAATAGTTGAATTAATAGCAGTGAGGAAAGATTGATGGATGATAGATCATAAGTCTGTTTTGACATAGCTAGATAGTTTTTAAAAGTAAGAAAAAAAACGTGTATTGAGTGTAAAAACAAAACAAAATACGAAATCATTTTGGCAAAAGTTGTTAGGAAAGAAGTGTACTAGTTTTGCGTGTTAAAACAATGACAATATTATCGAACTATTCAGAAAGCGACTTTGATGTCCATTAAAAGAAAAATAAATGCCAACATTGTTTGATTTGGTTTTCAAATCAAATACTGAATTGTTTCTTGTGTTGCACTTCAGAAATACATAATGTTTAACATTTTCTTTTATATACAATAATATTTTATTCTCTTTTTTCCAATTTTAACATTATACTTTAAAAGGTATAATAATAAGTAGCATTTAAAAATGCTAAAATAAAATATACAAAAAATTTAACATTGAGTTTAGATTTTTTTTTATTATTAGTCGCTAAAAATCTTAAAAACGAATAAATCACTTAAATAGTAAGCGCACAATATATTTAATTGTAAGGAAATGTTTGGTTTTCAAATCACCTGTACGTGCATTTACTATTATTTGTTGTTGTATATATAAGATATAATTATAGTAAGAAGCTTTACCGTTACATTCTAGCCTGTGGCTAAGGCGTGCAACTTGCCCGGCGCCCATCGTGATGTCTATCGGATTAAATATACCTATTTATTATCTAATCTGAATTAGAAAGTCACTTTACTGTATATAAGAATCGTGCTCATAATATATTCAAATAATATTGAAACGAACAATATTCTAACTATTCTAAGCCTTAATGACCTTATTGATCATGTTACAATAACATATCACATGTAAAATTTGCATTGATATTCACGAGCGGTTCAAATATTAATCAGTCAATGTTTATACTGACCCGTTTTATTAACTTCGCATTGCAAGGTCAGCGCCCACACACAAACAACGAGACACCCTGATTGACACTTTGCTAAGTATAATGTCTTCCAAGAATATATTAAACTAGCGGCCGCCCGCGACTCCGTCCGCGTGGATTTCGATTTCCAATAGCCTAAAGCCTTCGTCGTCAAATGGACTATCCAACACAAAAATATTTTTTCAAATCGGTCCAGTAGTTCCTTAGATTAGCGCGTTCAAACAAACAAACATACAAACAAACAAACAAACATACAAACAAACTCTTCAGCTTTATATATTAGTATAGATTAAGATTAAGATATTTCTACGAAAATAGGTACCAGCTTTTTATTCACAGTCAAATGGTCATTTGTTTTCCTTGTTTAATTTTGGTTTGCAAATGTTTGCTTATCATCGATGAATATTGAGAAATATGAAGTGCCAAACAAGAGGTTATTGTATTTATTCCAGTCAATAGTATAATTCGAGTTTTTATAATGGTTGCATCGTGAGTGACCGTATGCACTCTGAGGTATAAAGAGCTTTCTCCGCCTGTGACCCCATTACGAACGGGTCTAAGGCACAACCGTGCCCCCTGGTTCTCCTCGCAACGCCCGACCCAAATTTCACCGACAGACGATTGATAAACCGTGGGAAACATTTACTTTCTACCCGTTATTTATTGCTAGTTTTACAGTTCATCAAACGACATCTCATATGTGCATGAAAGTGACACTCGCGCGATAGTTTACTGCAAAGAGCTTTATTACAGAAAGTGAGTATGCGTAAGAAATAGTACCGTCATTTGTCTTTTCGCAAAACGTTTTGCAGCACGCTGAATTTATGATGCAAAGAGAAAACTATAGTATTTTCCACCATATTATTTAACATTTTAAAATGCATTGTGTTTTAATACTTATGAACTGTGTTTGTGAGCTCTTTATGGAGCAAGTTTGCAAATACCAATTAAACGATTTCATCAGTAATTTTTATACTGAATAAACTGCCGCTACCTCTCCCCCCTAATGTCACTTATTCGCTTCTGCCACGAGACGGCACCAAAACGAATAATAATTTTAATCGAGATATTTGTAAATAGACATACCTATCGTCCAATTCACAAAAAACGATTACCTAATATAATAAATGCTGCAAAATAATAATTGTATTAACAGCGGACCTGCAGTTTAAATAAATAGATAGAGGAATATAATTATTCCATAAGATCAATTAAAAAATGATGTATGTATGGCGAAATAAATGTCTAACATTAAGATAAAGTTATGTTTTTAAGTTCAAATAACGCAATAAAATATCTCTTCCTATCACTTAACAAATTCTAATATGCAATTTATACCAATGAATGCCTATAAAGCTTACGAGTAGAAAGCAGCAGTACGACATCCGTCATTTATATTTAATACTAGCGGCCGCCAGCGACTCCGTCCGCATGGGTTTCGTTTCCGTACACAGTGTGACTATAGATTGCTAAAGATTTTGTCAATTCGAATCGAACCAGTTATTACTGTTAAAAATACTCCGAGCGCACTAATGAGTTTGAGTTATAAGTAAATCAAACGAATTAGGTGGACCAACCATGCATGAACATGGGCTGTCATTAAAACCTCTTATACAATCGAGAAAAAATCTCGTCATCGCGGTTAAGGCGAACTCGCGTTCCGCAATGTCTTACCGCCATCTGTTATGCCAAATGTGCACTAATCTTAAATTGACGTTAACTGTTACTGAGATTAGCGCGTTCAAACCAATCTGGATCAGGATATTACACGTGTTATTGTGAGTCAACCATGAAAGATAGACATATGCTGTAAAGGGATATTTTTTAGGCCATTTTATGAAGAATATTTCCGTCATACATGATTTTGATGTAACTTTAACCATTAAAGCTGCACACGCGACTGAAGCTTAAGAAATGGAGTAAATTCTCCCGTTTTCCCCACATTTCCCTTCACTACTCTGCTCCTATTTATTGTATCGTGATGAAAAGTATCCTATAATATGCCCAGGAGTATAAAGAATAATTGTACCAAGTTTCGTCAAAATCCGTCCAGTAGTTTTTGTTTCTATAAAGAACATACAGACAGACAGACAGACAGACAGACAGACAGACAGACAGACAAAAATTTGACTAATTGCATTTTTGGCATCAGTATCGATCACTAATCACCCCCTGATAGTTATTTTGAAAAAATATTTAATGTACAGAATTGACGTCTCTACAGATTTATTATAAGTATAGATTTCCTCACCACATAAAATAGTTTGATAGACTATCTGATTGTCTGAGAGTCTTGAAAATATCGCCCCAGTATATGTACGCATCGGCAAAATCCCCAATGAGAATGTCGAATTTTTCTCCGCGAGAGCGGAAACCATGTGCGAATTATATCGGCCGATTTTATTCGATATTCGGTGAAGAAACGTTTCTTTTATAATAATTCATTATACCATTCTGCTGCTGAACTGCTGTGCTCCTGCTCAAATTCAAATATTTCAAATTTATATTTCAAACTTACATATATTTGAATATTCACATCTAATAAGTTTCTTTTCAACATAAACAATGATCAACAATGTTCTTTTTGAACAAAAGAAAGTATTACGAGCAAAGTGAATGAAGTTCTACAATCAATCAACCACAGCGTATCCAATACAATAACCCACTAGCCAACGTATTTGTATAATACCAATTACCATTAGTACTCGCTTCACAATACGGCGTCGAGTGCGCGGGCAAAACAAGAATTATGTAAATGGTCGACATGGCCACGCACTTAGAGTGGAGAATCTTGACACAAATCCCTCTCTATTCGCCGCAGCCACTTAACTCCTAGCAATTACAAGATTCCAGATACCTTTTAAGTTATTCAAAACTCCGTTGGTAACCTAGATTTGTAGGAGTAGGTAACAGTAGTAGAATTGACTCTTAATTGATTTTGGCACGTCAAATACTAAGGAAAATGAATCGTCCCTCTTACCAATTGTAGTATTAAAGTACTACTTATAACATTTTTTTATGGACTTATGTAAGTAAACATTCAACCTATTCAACCAAAACAACGATATCTACATTTCATAAATAAACCATGCCTCGAGTACAATATATGTATGTATGTAATAAATAACATATGATATAATCTATAAGGCCATTGTTTCCATTGGTATCGTAATGTCTTAAGCAACAGTAATAAAAGCAATGTTTATTTTTTATGCGTTAGAAGTGTTGTCTTTATTTTGTAAGTCTAATATGTAATGAATAACTCGCTAATACTGTATCCGCCTAATGCAATTGTGATATGATCTGTAAAAATAACCTAACTTTAAAAATAATAAATAGAAAACAATACTCCGAGTGTGGTAACTGAGTATGAGGTCGGTGACACTAATCTCAGCCTTAGGCCTTTTCACTACAGGCAGAGCGGGGGTTAAGAAAAACTTCGTGGGGAAACTACGCTGTCAGGTGTCAAGTAATGTCAGAGCCTTGATCCGATTGGTCGGTCTCAGTTATATTCAGTTTACAATTATTACGTCGAACAATCATGAATCGACATTAAGTGTAGGAACACACCGGGCTAAAATTACGCGACCGAAGTTATGTAGGTGGCAATGCATTTTCTATACAAAATTGCGCGGCATGGTGTGTCAACCACCATCTTTTCTTTAAATATTTAAAAATAAGTTGCAGTATTCGCTGTCACTTTATAACTCAAGAACGGGCTCAGCTTTCCAAACCAAAGGAGCCGGGCGAATTTGGGCTTATCGTTACACAAATAAAATATTTATCAAAAAAGAATTCTAGATTTTTAATTTTTAATCATGGAATATTAAGCCATTTTACCATGGGATATAAAATTAAAAATTTAATCATATTATTATTGACTTTCGTTACTTCCTAGCTTTACTGTCACTTTTTAACAATGTTGCCAAATGAATTAAAGTGATGATATAAATAAAGTAATGATTTAAAACGGAAAATCAAAGCAATGAAAGTCAATCAGTGTTTTTTTCTTTGTATTATGTTTTAAAAAAACGTTTAAAATAATGGATTATATAACACAACGTTTATAAAAACATTGTAACAATAAATTGATCAACAGGTTGTTTTTTTTTCTTGTACTGGCAACAAAGTAGAACTCATGTCACATCAAACGTCAATTGTCAAAAAAATCATAATTTACGATGGTGGATATTGCGTTTTGTTGTGTCTTCGTGTGCTTTTATTATTCAATTAGTATTGTTTTGCGACTTTGGCTACGTATAAAGGATTCTGACGGTTATTGCTTTAACGAACAACCCACGCTTTTCTACACGGACTTAGTTTTCTTGCCTACTCAACTTACCTCAGCCATAACGACCGGATTTCGAAGCAGAATACTATGAGTGATCAACGACTTTATTGTATCAATTGCGGCATAGCTAGCTGGCGTCGTATGTTTGTATGTTTAATCGTTTATGATGAAGTAGATGATCAATAAATAATTATGAGAGAAATGTGTTTTTCATTCATACTTATAACCATCTACACTACAAAGGAAGAGATAAGATAGATAGGAAAGATTTGTAGTTTTGTGTGTCTATTTGTATGTTTGTAATTCTTTAACTATTAGAAAGCTAGATTCTTCCTGAGTAACATAGGCTATATTTTATCCAGATACGGGAAGAAGTTGCCCCGGGACGCGGGTGAAACCGCGGGAAACAGCTAGTCTTTTACAATAATCATAGAAACCGCAATGTGTGTTAATGTCCTTAAATACATTCTGATAAAATCTAGTCAGTAGTAGTCTGTAAATACAATGTGAGAGCACTGAGAGTTCGTACGAATGAAAATGAAAATGAAAAATGTTTATTTCAGTACTCCAAACAATAACAACAATTCAAGTGGTACATACAATACTATAATCTTATATAAAAAAAGAACAGTAACCCTGGTCTCCACACTAGGATTCCCTGTGTCGTGGAGGCCAGTGTCTTCCCATATAAGTAAGGATTATACATACATCTCATTATGTGTGGTATACGTGCGCGTGTGCATGGGTGTTCGTGTGTGTGTGTGTGTGTGTGTGTGTGTGTGTGTGTGTTTAACTTACTACGAAGCAAATAATAACACCCTATATCTTTTTTCTCTCGTGTAGCAGTTGTGAAAAAGTTTTTTTATTTGAAATGGCAGGAATATCAAAATAAAATAGTGTAGAAATGGTTGCTGTAACGTCAGGCCCAATTTTGTATGGACGTTCGCCCGTCTCCTTTCCAAGGTTTGTTTGGACTTTTTATTAAATAGATTATGTCAGGTTCGCACAAAATCGATCGAGGGGTTCATTTATCATACGTAGCGGAGCAAAATCAAAAATCAAAATCAAAGTATTCTTTATTCAATTGGGCTTAATATAAGCACTTATGAAGCGTCATAAAAAAATACAGTAGTAATGACTCTACCACCGATTCGGAAGGCAGTTTCTACCGAGAAGAATCGGCAAGAAACTCGACAGTTGCTCTTTTAAATCGCCATAGTTATTACAATAATTCATCAGCAATTGCTGTCACTGAGTCATACAGTCTACTGTAAATATAAATTAAAAGTTAAAATTAAAATCTTAGTTTATACTAGACTGGTTGCGTCCTAGTCGACCAGTCCCCAAAAGTGGCACCTGTTCACAACCATCTTAGAGGAAATGAAATGACCCGCCACACAGCGCCACCACCCCAATCAACAAGTACCGGTACCGCTAGTTTAAGATACATTGCAGGAGTAGTTCCGGCGAAACTCCGTCGCATTTTTTCCGCCTAGTGAGTTCCTATACTAAGGTTCCAATTATAAGACTATTAACCGTAGGGGCATTTCTCAACAAAAAATAAAGGCCCTAGTACATTCGACCGGTTCCCTCGTGCCATATAGTGGAGTGACAGTGACCGCGTTGACAAGTGCAAGGAGAAAGCTGCGCTCGCGTCGCACTTTGCCATTATATGCACATGCACTCGCCTCGCGAACGCATTCTGATGCAATTAAAAACATATAAAACTTAACCAACCTGCAAAAACGTGTATTTTTTACCGGCGGAAACGTGAAAGGTTCAAGAGAAATTCCCATTCCATTCCAACAGTTGCTACCTATATTATTGCGGGTAATGGAAGTCGCTTAAGAAAGTCCCCTGGAAAATTAAATTTTATAAATTTTACGAAACAAAAGAATGACAATACATTAATCTTTTTAAGTTTAATAGTAAATTATCGATCAGTGAAAATAATTTTACAATTCGAAGATATTATATCGGACTGCTATTTGGCCCCTGATATTACGTATTAAGTAAATAAGGTTAATTAAAGTCACAGTTAATTTTATAAATTAATCAGTTTCGATTTGAAAATAATATTTTGTTACTTAATTGGTTGCGATATAAAAGAAGGAGTTATACAGTAAAACAAGAAGCTCTTTGCATGTCCCACCGCTACGCTTTGCGATAATTAGTCCCGCTCTACCTATTGCTACGTAGTACGACAGTTAAATTGAGTGTGAAAGTTATTTACTGAAAACATGCAAACTTTATCTTAATAATATTCTTATATTTGTGTATTTGTAACGAAATCTCCGCTCACCTCCTTTAACAACTGAGTGGGAATTACTCCAGTGCTTGAAAATACTATTGGTACTATTTTAACGCGATCCATCTTCCATACCCTTTTAATTTGGTCTTTACTATGAGAATTTAACTAGGAACCCCAGATGTAGTCGTCTATTCCACCTGTCCCACCTAGCTATCCTACCTGGGTGGGATGACGTAGTCGCGTGAAATTGACCCGCGCCCAAGCCTAGTAGCCATCGAGGCCGTTTCCATTTTCATAACATGCGTAAAGTTCGAGAACAAACTATCGGTAGTCACCTAATCCATAAAGCAAATCATGCAAGAACGCGCAATCGGCGTAGGCGCATGGTTGCTGCTACGAGCTGCGCACGCGACGCGTTGATGTCTCTTGCACGCGCCGACCCGATCCGTGATACAAGTACTCGGAAACCGTGGTGCGGTCAACGGATAAAGCTATATACCTTTTTTTCTTGGTGAATGATTTAACCCATCCTTGACGAAGGTATGTGGGATTCTAAGTGTGACTACCCACTAAACACCAAGTATTTCTAGTACTTCCATAAAGTACCTCACGATCGGCGTCAATGTGCATATTGGGGACCATGGTAGCATGCATCCCATAAGCTCGAATACCTAGTTCATGAATTGAGGGTAACGGACATACTATTGACCTATTCGCTTTTATTATTTTGCAGTTTCAAAATAATTAAAAGATATTCATCCGTACATTTTAAAACATACAGGGAAATTGCATTTTTAGCATGTCCAGTTAAAATGAGAGGAAATATTTGTAACTTCTTTTCGTATTTTCAAATAATGTAAAAAAATTGCAAAGATATGTACGAAATATTATATTCCCGATCACTTTCAATGAGCCCCCTCATTGAACTGCTTTACTGTTTTGTACAATATGTATATAAGGCTGATATTGTACCTCCCTATAATGACAGCAAACCACGCCTCACGCGCATTGTCAATACGATCACGAACACCGATCATTTGCAAGGTCGCTCTTTCGTCACAGACACGTAACAAATAATAACAATCTAACAAATGCCGTTACTGGTATTGTGGTGAGCCTCAAATATCAAAAAAAGGTCGTTACAAAAATATTGCTTCGTCAAAGCCCTTGTAATATTTAGAAAATTTTTCCACTTTATCTCAAATATTATTCTGGTTACTAACATCATAAATACAAATTTCTTGCAGTAATCATATTATGTTCAGATTTATTACACGATAAGAGTCTTATATTTCGTTAGTACCCTTTAACCAAAAATATTCGTATTTTTTCTGGTAGCCCCTAACATTTCCGCCTGTTCTCATTGACATAACTTCCAGCAAAGCAACGTTTACAACTAGAAGATTCGTAAACATTTCACCAATGATCGCAACGGTTAATTAATCAGCGCTAATGACATAACATCGGGAAGCGCACTGAATTAGCAGGCAAACAGTGGAAGCACGCAATCTAGCGTAGCCACCCAACACGCACATCTCACTGCCGAAATAAACCACACAACATTGATATTAATAGATACAGCACACTTTTGTAATGCATAGTTTTTATGTTCCATCGGTGTAAAAGATGCTGTAACGCGGTGTTTGTAAACAAAAAATATTTAACCAAAAACGAAGCTCTTGATAACATACCAAGAGTATTCAGTTCGATAAAGTAGCTGGTAGTCCAAGTGTATCTTCGTAAAATATTTTTATAACTTTACACAACCCGCTTAGCTATTATTGGGTTGCTTATAAAGCTGAAAATTAACTAAAATGTATAAAATCGCCTAATAACAATTCGATCGCTTGATGACTTGTTCGGTGTTGCCTGATTTTTTGACACAGTGGAACTTATTTCGTCCCAATAGTTGCAGGCTAGCTAGACTGCCACCATGTGTGCAATCGTACTGCGATCGTCTCACTACTCATTAAAGCCCTGCGGTTTTCTTCGCACCCATGTGGAAGTTAAAACCAGTGCTCTAGCCTGTGAGTGCCTAGCGAGTGCCCGGTCCATTTATTTTGTTCCTAGTTCTAAGCAGCGAGCTTTATTTACTAGTCGTCACATCTTACGCCTCGATGGCCTAGTGGTTTAAGTACCGGGCCGTGGTGTCGAGGTCCTTGGTTCGATTCCCAGTTCGGGCAAATTTTGTGTTGATTTTTCTGAACCCAGTCCGGCTTTGTGATCACCAACCCGCATTTGGCAAGCGTGGTGATTAAGCCAAAAGCCATCTTTGTAACGAAAACATGATTTCAAATGATGGAGGCCTTTGCCCTGCAGTGGGACACTAATAGGCTGATACTATTACATCTTACGTGAATCCTATTCATATGCAATCGGGAAACAACTTTTACCAAACTCGCATATGACCTGTGACGTTGAGATGCGAATGCAATTCTCGACCGAGTGATCGACGTCGAGTGAACTTGTGGCCCAGTTACCTCGATCTGCGTTCACGTAACTTACGGCGCCAAAAGAAACAAATGGACAATAAAATAAGTTAATCTTTCTTTACTTCTTTTTAATAGTATGCAAGACAACTTCTTTTAGATGATAATTTTGTATTGAGTTGACAGTTTGTAACGACATAATATCTTTTATATAAAAATGAATAGCAAAATGTGTTGATTCTTAAAAGTCCTTTTACGGAGTTTGAGGCAAGAAAAAGTTACAATTAGTTGAAGGGACGGGACGGGGCACGGTCGAAGACGCGGGTGGAAATCTAGTTTAATAAAAAAAAAAGTTTTTATTATGAATTAGTTACCGATCCCCATTATCGCGTCTGCACCCATTTATTACGTTGTAAAATGTAGATAGAGGTTGATGTCAATCTCCAAAGAAAATACAATACAATCGTTAACTGCTTAGATTGCTGAAAGAACGAGTTAGAGTTTCAAGTTGTCTAGAGTCTTATTCACAATACTATCTATTTTGAACGGATTGAGTGGTCCCACCACTATTCTCTGTTTATGAAACAAAATCCAACTCGATATAAATAACAACTCGATATCTATGTAAGAGTGCAGGTATCGATGCAACTGCGATGTGGGTCAACAAGACGACACGACTCGGCGTTTGAATGTCTGGCAGTGCGTAGGTACAACACGCATTACACAATCAAAACATTGTTACGGCGAGCCCGGAGCACCGATAAACCGATGATAACTTACATCGATTTATGTGTACATATAACCGAATGAAATTTTAAGTGTTATATTGTACCAATTACGAAATTCGAGTCTGTGGAAAGTAAAATTTGATATGTGAATAATAATGACTCAATATTACTTTTTAACTCGTTGTTAAACATGGAGCAGTGAGATATAGTGACGATTATTTCCGTCGAACGAGCAAACTAAGATAATATTACCGGGCAGCACTTTAGAAATAATCCAAGCCCTTGTGAGTTTAGTCATGCATGCTGATATGAAACAATAGAGCCAGTACGATGTCATGGTAGCTTCTTCGCATTTTTAGGAGACAAGTTTTTGTTTATGTGATAAAGAGGCAAACGTACAAGCATGTCACCTGATGGTAAGTGATCACCACTACCCATGGACATCAACAACCGTACAAGGGTCGTAGATGCGTTGCCTGCCGGTAAAAACCCCACACCCTCCCCAAATGAGCTTTGTGCTGAGTGTGTTTGAGCCACTGTCTTCAAGTCTCCACATTCTTGGCTTACTTAATTGCAGTAAAGCTGTTGACAAAAATTGTTATATTCGTAATATTAAATATAGTTAGACCTTTATTAATCATAACCATAACGTCAAGACTAATATTTTATAACTTAAAGGGCTTATAACACTACTAAGAAATATTGTAGGTAATGTTTTAGGAGTTATTGCCCGGTTTTATAACAAATTTCAAAATACACGTTTGTTTACTACTATTGCCAAAGACGTTGATGTTTCGTTTACGAAACCCAATGAAAACCAAATTAGGTTTTGTTCATAAGTTTAATCCGATAAATAAATTAACTTTAATTTAGGTATTTAAGGATTTTTGGGATTACCCAAAACAACGGAAATGCTTGTATAATTACCACCATTTCAAAGTAAAAGCCATAAGAGAATGACATGACAACTAATACAGTGAGCAAAACATATTGAAGTCAAAATACCTAATCTCATGATAATAATTATCCGTCTCGAGATCTCATGACTTGGAGAAAATGTTTTGATATGGCGCCCATATTATTACGTCATCAATTATTTCAATTATCCAAAATGACCGTTTATGTTGTCATAAAACAAAATTCAACGAGAGCGTTTATGCTGGTGTATTTCAAAGTAGATCGTATCGAATCCGCGGCGGTTACGTAAAGGCCGCGCCGACAATGACTCGAGTTGCGCCAGCGCACCTGACGCGAGTCCTGTGTCTGTATACTCAACGTCGCACGTAAATAAATAACAAACCTCGTTTAACATATGAAGGTATTTAGTGAAATATTGTGAATTCGGATGTAGAACATCGCTCGTATAATCAGAAAATACTTGGATATTTTTTCCTATCCTATAAAAAAAAGAAGTTTAAAATTATTTTAACGTATCTAATAACAATCTTAGTTGCGTCCAAATGATGGCGTGTACAGAAATATATTTTTAAAATACTAACAACACTAAGCAGCTGGTAGGTACCTAATCTGTATTGTCGGCGCTTTAAACATATTGTTTAAAAATACGAGTATGGCATTTTGGCACAGATTAACAATACATAAATTGGTACTTTGGCGGCATTTAATTGTTTGAAATATATTTAACGTTTTATATAATGATTAAATTAAAGTGAGGCTCTCATAAATACAATATGATTTAATTGTGTAATTTATGTGAATCGATATTATTTTAATAAGTGATATAATAACGAGTACCTAGCAAGCCAATTAATGATGACAATGCTTCGTAACCCTGTCAGGCGTTAATAAGCAGGTACTGATACATTAAAAACATTTGTTATATCACGAAGCCGAGTGTACACCAGTCGGTATAATCGTAATCGCGGCATGCTAAACCACCAATTAACTCGATTGGAGCATCGATTTGTCTTATACCAAGCTCCCATTTTCTCATGTATACTTAACAAATCGTCGGAAAATATATAGGTAACTACCATTATAATTTTCAAAATACTGTACCTAAACATAGGTCAAGAAAATTGTAATTAAGTAAAGCAAACAAAGTATTAGGTATGTAAAGTACCTATAGACTTTACATATCACTAATTTGAAGACTTTTTAATGAGAATAATTTAACTTTGTTGATCCATATACAGCATTCGCATTAAATGAAATATATATTTCTTTAACTTTTTATAAAGTAAGTTAAAATTTAAGAATTGATAAATGCACAATTATAAAAAACTTTTGTCAAAATATATTAAAGAAATGTTTATTTCTTTTTGATAAGTGTGTATTTAAATCGTGTTACAAGTTACCTATGTAATCTTTATAACTTTTTGTCGTATGGTAAACAATTACTTCTCACGCTTAATTCATTATCAGAAATCACTAATAAAGTTACATTATACCCATGGGAACAAAATCGATTGCACATAAAAATATCTTAAAAAAGCTTTTCTCATGCAAATCACCGCACATTGTGACGTTAGACATGTTGTAATAAAAGAGTACTAAATCTAGAGTACCTACGCAATAAAACAACACATCACCTAGTTTAACGCTTGTTTATTTATTTTTTTAGTCACCGGAGCCTTTACCAGGGCCGCGCCGTCTCTATGTGCGAAGTGCGCGGCGCACACAGGCGCCAAGGCAATAGGGGCGCCGCGCCACCACTGCCACCTTTTTTTATCCCATTAAGATATTGGGTTTTTATGAAGATTCGTTAAAAAAGCGGCGCTTCATAGGATCCGCACACAGGCGCTGCCGGGGGTTGGCGCAGACCTGGCCTTTACCAGTAATAGTCAATACTTGCAAAATAAAAATATGAATAGTAAATGTTCTGCAAGTTAGATATTACCATTCGTAAGATGCATCGTGGATGATGCGTAAATAAAAACTCCTTGCACTAACACACCAATCACCTAGCCCCAAACTAAGCTCGAAGCTTTTACTATGGGAGCTAGGGAACGAATAGATATACTAAAATCCTGTTACAAACGTCCATGACTCCAGTACAATAACCGATGTTCATAAGTTCATCACACAAACATTTGGACCTAGCGGGGTTTGAACCTGCAACCCTTGGTTTTGTAGCCAAGGTTCCTGACCACTAGACCGAGAAAATAATTTACTCTACGTTTATTCTTATTCTTATCTAGATCCATTATAAATCTACATATTTTACATGATCCAAATCAGATATCAATCTTATAATTATTTATTCTAAATCTTATACCAACATACCTATTACGCACAAATATGTGCATGCAAAGTGCACGACTTTTTTTTTTTTTTTATTTTCATCTCTCGTTTTGAGTGACTTTAAAGACATACCAGAAAGACTTCAGCAACTTAACATATAAATAAATAAATAAATAAATAAATATCTGATCTAGAACAGTAGCCAGACCCATACATCACTCCGTAATGGTATGTACGTGACTTAATAAACCCCTGTTTCACACCAGTAGTCGTCTTAATGTCACACTGATGTTATATCAGCCGGCGTGCTAGTTGCATCACCGGGTCCACTTCCGCGCTCGCCGGTGGCTGGGAAATTACTCGTTAAAACGAAACGTTTTTACCCCACGACCGAAGACTAAGCACAGATTAAAATCGCTAGATTTAGCCTCGCCTTACTTCGGAATTGAGTAGCTCGATGGCGCACTCGGCCTGCGGTTGCTAAAGTTAAGCAACGTTCGCAGTTGCCAGTCATCGGATGGGTGACCGAAAAATTTCATCTCGAGCTCCTCCGTGTTTCGTAAGGCTATTGGTCCTGCGCCTGATCTCTCTACGGTCGTGTCAGACTGCTGTCCCACCGAATTATGAGAGTGAAGGAATAGAGAGGGCACCTGTGCTTGCGCACTCACTTGTGTACTATTATATATCCTGCGTACCTGGCTGATCGTGAGATCAGCTGCCATGGCCGAACACGGCCGGAGGGTATTACTTACTTACTTCGAAATTGGCACTAAAATAAGAGCGACAGTCGCTTCTTAGAGAGAGCATGTTGACAGTCACCCGTTTTAATCTATGTGCAACGGGCTGTCTTGCTTTTATTTAAGTGCCAATTTCGAAGTCGGCGAGGGCAAATCAAACAATTTAACTCTATGAGACCAAGAACAATTTTTTACCAAGCGTTTATTCCTTTACAGTTTTACACAATACCTGAGTTATCACAGTAACACTCGATCGATTCAACTTTGCATTTTATCGTTAGTGAAAGCGCTTCATTAATTATATCATAGCTTTATCTACGCTATTAAATCGGCCGGGACCGATCGTATTACCTAGTCTTATAATAAAAGTTGTTGGAAGCTAATATTCAACTGTATTACTGCAATATGCAGAGTATCATAAAATACATGAAGGGCAGGTTATAATTTATGCAGAAGGTTAATTTTGGATTCAATGTTATTAGGTGCATTAAATATTGTAATAAATAAATGAAAGCGTAGCTTCATATTAGTAATTAGGTGTTACGGAACTTTCACACACCTCTTGTTAACTGTTCTTAAAGAAGATAAACCCTGCAGAACTATACCGCCCCTTATAACGAGTAGGAGCAATGTAAAGCTGACTTTACAAATCGACCTTCTAAGAAAATTACGTATATCAAATATTGGTATCCAATTACCGATATCAAATAGGATTTAATTTGAATTACCTAGACAATTTCCTTCCTGTATCTTTGTTCAAGTTGCTAGACAACACAGCATTTTAAACCTTATACCAGCGTAATCAGTAAGCAAGTGTTAACGTTAAAATCGTAATGAAAACCTTTAACTTGATTAAAGCAAAATTAACTCGTCAGTACAGGTAATCAACTCTCCATCTATTATGTACTACTAATTAACAGGGAATAAATTAGACAGCTTCTATTTATCCATTTTCTTGTAGATCACAAGAATTCGCCAATAATAAATGTAGTACCCAATTTAAAAAAAGTTCAGTTGTTTATATCACAGATATAAAAGAAATATATGAAGAAAAATATAGGTTACCTTTCATATAAGTTCTTTCACTTTAATGTATTATATACAAGAAAAAAACAACCAAATATCTTTGATTCACATCTGCGCGTGTGTCTAAATCGGCCCGAGTAACCTTCTTTAGCTAGTTCAAGAAATGATTCTACATAGAATCATTACTTTATAAAGACGTCATTACTCAATTTGTCGTACCATGTACTACATGTCGTGAATAGAATTTGTCAAATAGAGCAACATGCATATGTATAATGTAAAAAATTGCACAGTAATCTTTCGTAATGGACCTTAGACCAACCGATTCGGGCGTCACCTTGGGCTGGCTACTGAAGATGCATGCGTATAGGGCAGCCGACATGGGAGACCTTATAATTTTATTTAAACTATTACAAAGTTATGTCTTTGCAAGAATCTGTAGCATACCTACCAAATAAAAATGATTTTCAAGTATGTTTTGCTCATGTTTGTGAAGTGTTATTTTAATAAAAAATATTATTTCCTTTCAAATCACTGTAAAATACCTATATGTTTTAACATTGTGATGAAAATTGCTGAGCCCTGGCATGTGAAAACTGTATAATGTATCTTATAAGACCTGAATTTATAACTTATAATGTTGGATATAATTTTCCTCTTTACGCATAATATTAAAAGATAAACTCAATAAACGATAGTTTAACGACTTTATCAAAATGAGTGACTTTATGAGTGGTCAAGATTTAATTAATGGTCATCCTTAGGCCTTGCCTTGACCAATACTAAAGGCATTCCTTATAAGTGTCCAATCGATTAGGCCACATGACACTTGCACGCTACATACTTTACCGAATGAATTTAGATTCGAACTACATACTTTACAACTGTTAAAACATATAAGATCAACAATTTGCAAAATATTGTTCCAGAGAAAAAATATACATTTGAAAGATAAGATTGACGCCAAATAAAAAAAATATTCAAACCCTCGCTAAAATGAATGGCTTCTGATGTGGAGAAAATCTAAATTTAAAGCAACAATGATACATTAGTACAAAGCACAAATGCAGTGGTTCACACATTACTGAGTTGTAACTTTTTATGTGTGAATTTATTGTGCCGCTTAATGTTGAAAACAAAGGCATTTGTGTTGAAAACATGAGATGCACAATGCACACACTTGAAAACAACCTCGCATCGTAACATTTTATTTTATCTGCACGACTATATCGTTATTTTACATACAAATTAGTTATTATTGTTTTCCATAAAATTAACGATCCGTTTTTTATTTATTTATCAGTTTAGTTTTCTGAAGCTAAATGAATGACCGTGTCCCAGATTTCTGAAAACATTGAAATAACAACACACTGCTGCTTTAAAGACACATTAGAAAAATTGTTCGGTAGTTTCTTTTTTTGAAACGAAATATAAAATGTGTGCTATCCCCTGACATTCGAGGAGGAACTGCGCAGAACGCTACTTGTCTTTTACTTGTTACAACCGCTGTCTTAGACGATTATTATTAACGACATACATGATAAGTTACGTGTCTTAGTGTCTTTACTCCGTGTATTTAAGAAACGATAAAGCATATTATTATATGTAGCATAATCGATACGTATTATGTAAGTTGTGCTGTGCAACGTGCCTTCCGCATAGCAGAATGCAGCGGAAACGCCGCGAGCTACACTGAAGGAAACCGTTGCTGATTGCCAGGAAAATTATACGTATGCACACCATCCAAGCATATGCTAATCAACCATCGCTATGATAAAATTAAATTGTGTCGGTTAATAATGTAGACTGTCTTGTGTGATATAACGGTTAAAGATTACAATCTGCATCGATGCAACCTGCACTACGAATGGTATATATGTTACGGGCCATGTGATAAGCCCGGGCCGTATTAATAATTCCCGGTCTGTATTAATAATTCCCTACTCAATTGGGCAATGTGATAAAAATAGCGAAATTAATCACTTTTCCCGGCCATTATGAATAATTTCCAACCCATATTGGGCAAAATGATAAAATAGGTTATTTGAAGTGTTTTTGCTAATTAAATCTTATTAAACTTACAATATTAACATGAAAAGTTAAAGGACACATCAATTGAACATTTAAAAATAAACACTAAAAAAAGCAATTATTGATATAATTAACTTCCTACTTTTATTTAGATAAAAATATTACATAAGATGAAAAGTCGTTACCATGTGTTATGTTCGTGACTAGGGGAATTTTAAAAGGTCATAAAAAAAAATAACCCTAACCTATATCCATCCATTAGTCTTCCGCTTCTTAGGTGGTCTAAAATAGGTTAGGGTTATTATTTTTTTGTGACCCTTAAACATTTCTTATCATAATGCCCGGTCCAAGTGATAAATACAAGCCATCTAGGGCTTGCAAATATTCGACGAAATCAGGTATTCGAATAATTCGAATATTTTTCGAAAAATATTCGAATATTCGAATATTATTCGAAATTTTTTTTCAAGCGTCCACCAAACAAACATTAAAATATATAGTCTTGATGCCATCACAAACGATACTGGCTATGGCAGTATAGCTGTAAACTCAGTCCGAACTGAGTGAGACAGGTTTAAACTTTTACACTTTAAGCCTACGCTTCATACATTTTCTATGGAAAAGTGCAAACTTTTTTTTCTCGCGTCTTTCGACCAATCATGAAAAATGAAAATATATATTTATGAGGTCTTTTAAAAAGCTATTTGATTTGGGAGTATATCTGCAAACACAGCCCGAACTGAGTAAGACAGGCTAGAAACTTGAACACTATGTACCCTTCGCTTCAATATTTTTTAATATGAGGTTGTTTCCTTTATTTTCCTGCGGCCATCAACCAAACATGGAAATATATATTCTTAAGAGCCCAGTAAACGATATTTGCACAGGCAGTATGAATGTAAACGCAGTCCTTACTGAGTAAGACAGGTTAGAACTTTTTCACAAAAACTGGGCTTTCGCTACTTACATTTTTCTAGGGAAGGTGGCGTCTTTATTATTTCGCGTCCATCGACTAAACAGGGAAAAATATATTCTAGAGATCATCACAAACAATTTTTGCAAAGACAGCTTAGCTATAAACTCAGTCTGAACTGAGGGAGACAGGCTCGAACTTTTTTACTGTGGACCTTGGCTTCAACATTTGCTATGGGAGGTGGTGTCCTTTCTTTTTACACCGGCCATCAACCAAACATGGAAATATATATTCTTAAGTACATTACAAACGATATTTGTAAAAGGCGTATTGCTGCAAACTCAGTCCGAACTGATAAACACAGGATAGAACTTTTGCACTCTGACTGAACTTTCGCTTCATACCCTTTTATTAAGTTCTAAACTGTCTCACTCAATTCAGACAGAGTTTGCAGCTATATTGTCTATGCACATATTGTTTGTAATACATAGTCTCAAAAATATATTTTTAAATAAATGATCGTTGGACGCGAAAAACTAAAGACGCCAGGCCACCTTACTGCACGCCACAGGCGTAGGACCAACGGCTTAACGTGCCTTCCGAAGCTGGGAGGAGCTCGAGATGAAATTATTCGGTCACCTGCTACTGGCATCTGCAAACGTTGCATAAGTTTAGCAACCGCAGGCCGAGTGTGCTAACCACTGCGCCATCGATCTTCCCATTAAAAAATATTGAAGCGAGGGTACATTGTGGTCAAGTTTCAACCCTGTCTCAATCAGTTCAGACTGAGTTTGCAGATATACTGTAAAATTAAATAGCGTTTGTAATGACCTCTAAAATATATATTTCCATAGTTGGCCGTTAGACGCGAGAAAAAAAAGGATGCCATTTCCCATAGAAAAATGTATGAAGCGTAGGCCTAAAGTGTAAAAGTCTAAACCTGTCAAACTCAGTTTAGACTGAGTTTACAGCTAAACTGCCAAAGAAAGTATCGTTTGTGATGCCCTCAAGCATATTTCCATGCTTGGTTGATAGACGCTCGAAAATAAAAAAAAACCCACGTCCCCTACAAAAATCGGCTTTGTCTTTTTATCAGGAAGGGTTGTCAGGGGTGAAATAACATTAAACGAAGACATTATTATTCACGAGATCAATCAAACATTCATTTTTGATGAAACTAAAGAAGTTAAAGTCGCTAAAGTTTTTTGCTTAGGGTCATTTAATATCGGTCTAAAATCTCGATAATCTCGATCAAAACTGTCGAGATCTCGATCAATATCACATATAGCGAGATAAAAGACCGTCGAGATAGAATATCGAAAACCTTCTACCTATTTTTTGAGATTTGAGACTATCGAGATTGCATTTCCTAATTAATCCCAATAGGGCATAAAATATTCGAATATTCGAATAACGCGTCACTTAATATTCGAATAGTAAAATGAGTCGAATATTCGAATTATTCGAATATTCGAATATTCGAATTGCAAGCCCTAAAGCCATCTCAAACACTGATTTATTACATGGACCAAGAGGCGTCGGAAATTATTAATACTAGTCTAAGATCCCGCCATACAAGGACCTTCATCGAGCTGGTTATTGGATGAAACCTTTTTTATACACAATTTTACATGCCAATAATTATATTGCATATGGGTTGCCTAGTAAATTTCAGTCCAGGATAAAAAAAATAAAAAATAATATAAAAAATTAAAAAGTTATTGAATCAAATTTGAATGAAAATTAAGATTATTTCAATATGAACACGGTAGTACCGGGTTTCCTCCGAAAAATCAGTCCAGAATTAGGGTTGTCGCCTTTTGAAAAGTGAAATATTGCCGTGATGAAAAAGAGAGTGCGCGTGCTATTTGATAGTGCAAATGACAAGGATAACGATAGACTTGGATATTCTGTGTATCATTTTGGAGTAATTAATTACTAAACTGGAAGAATAGTGTTGTAATTAAATTTTTAATTTTTTAAATCCAAATTAATCAGATCCTGGACTGAAATTTACTAGGCAACCCATATGCAATATAATAATTGACATGTTAAATATAAAAGTGTATAAAACATGTTTCATCCAATAACCAGCTCGATGAAGGTCCTTGTATGGCGGGATCTTAGACCATACGGGCCGGTCAAAGTGATAAATTAATCACTTTGCCCAACGCTCTTGGGAATTATTAATAAAGGCCGGCCCTTATTCATAATTCCCGATTAATCACGTTGCCCGTAACATATACATATTTACTGCATTAAATGGTTGGTCTTCATCTTCTTAACGTTTCTTTTAAACTGACCCGTCTGCCTAGATAGACAAAAGTAATTTTTTGCAACCTAAATCGAGACTTTACATGCATATGAATTTGACATAACCTGACCGATTAGCCTTCTTCGAACAAACTAGGATCCAACATTTACATTTAAAAACGTAAGTCTTTAGCACACTCTCAATAAACTGATAAGCCGTTATAGCCGCTTTGCCGTGTGATTAATAACCGTTGTATAACAGATGTAGATACGAGGAAGACCTGTCATTTTCGCAATCACAAGATGTAAAATAAATTTAATTGAACAATTTAATGCACTATTGGTAACAATCCAACAATATTATATAATTAAGCGAATCTGGACTCCAAGGCGCTAGGATCATCCTATTACCTCCATTGATGGTAACAATCTAACAAATGTCCGGTTGGGTCCGTCTTCTATTTTAATTTGAAAGATAAAAAAGCATAAAATAAAAATGAATATCCAAGTACAAAAATCAGCTTGTTAATCATGAATGTTATGTTTACTGTCTGAAATGTGAACAGTATTATACTGACTATAACATGATTATGAGATATGATTATCTTGATTGTGTATCTTTATTAGCCTTTGTTTAATGCATCATTCAAAACGGACTTTCCTTCCGTACTTTATTTCTCATTTAAAATGTTGTCTCATTGTCCAAAGAGCAAAATAAATTGCGAACAAGAACAAAAAAACAAATCAACCGTCTTTTAAAAAAATTATTTCTTGAATAATCATCATCGTGAATGTTTTCATCATTATTTATATCATTACAAAAATTACATTGTTTGATACTATATTTTTTAAAGATTTAATGATTAAAATAGCTAAAAATCAAGATCTGCATCGCGAAGAAGAACAGGAAAAGCAAGTCCACCGTCTTTTAAGATTGACTTCTTCAAATTTCAAAATTTCCAAAAACATATGTACCTAAGTTTAACAATTTTTGCAGATCCCCATACTAGACTAAGCCTGTCCTGTGAGAATCAGTTTACACGCCGGAATAATCATCATCGTGAATGTTTCCATTATTTATCGTTATATCTTTGCTAAGAATTCTTCTGTTTATTTCAGGCGATGCGCCGGTTGCACCTGACTGACAGACACCTACGAGTGATGCTGTGGTGCATACTGCTCGGCCTGCAACCAGCATTCGGCGGAATCCTAGACCCGTTCAATTGGGCGCGATCAGACAGAATTCAACAGGTCAACATTCCCTGGTTACCATGTAAGTCGATCGGTAGAAAGACGTAAAATTTTAGGTACGGAGCACATTAGGTGGTAAGCGGTCATCGCGGCTTATTGCGTTAAGGGCCACATGGCAAGGAATTATTATTTTAGTCCACCAGCTTCATTCTTCAAGCCATCTGATTTTAAATAAACTAGTTCCCATGAGTACTGCCAGAAAACTGTTGGATCAGTGGAGCTGGTTTTCACAGATATCACTCCCATTTATGATATGTATTTTATTGTTGCCACAAAGTGGAGTTCTATATACTTGATTATTACCTGGTCAATCATCAAAATTTTTATATTAAGAAAATTACACAGGTATCGAAATAAAAATCGAAAATAAACCGCATGTGGCGTAAAATAGAGAGATATTGTATGCAGCGTTATGAACTAATATGAATTAAATAAATGAAGCGATAAAGTAGATAAGTACGAAACATTGTACTTTTTGTTTCCAGTTGAAAATGAAACCAGATGCTACGACGAACTTGGCTGCCTCAACATCACAAGAAGTTGGTACCACTTGATCCACCGGCCCTTCAATGTCTTCCCGCTGCCTAGGGTGGTTATCAACACACGGTATGAAGAGTACATTACATTAATTATAATATTGTTAGATTATCTGAACTCTGAGTTCTGACCAATTCAGAAACATAGAACTAAACTATTAGCTAATTACTTCCTCATTGCAAGAGGCTAATAAGTATTCTGTGGTCATTGTTTTGTGTAAAACAGATTTCTGATTTCGAAAACTCGAGTTCGATGAATCTGACAAAATTATCCAAATCTAAAACATATTACCCGGAGACTTGAAAAGGCGACGAAATTGATGTTAATTCAGAATATAAAATAATATTGACACAAAATATACTAATGGATATTTTGAGTCACTAAACTGTATACTTCTTAGCAATACTGAAATATCTAGCTACCCAAAATGTAAATGTTTAAAAAAATCTATACTTGCCCATTGTTTCTCTTTTCCAGGTTTATTCTGTACACAAAAAAGAACCCCACCGATGGTCAACTCCTCAACGTAAATGTGAACAAAACAATCGTTAAGTCTAATTTTAACCCGCAAAGACTGACTAAGATGATAATTCACGGGTTCATTGATACACCGTTGTCCAACTGGGTTAGTTCTTTTTATTTTTTGTATTTCATTGTTTAGAGATAAATACGCAACATTGCAATAATACGACCCAATAAACATGCCACTGGTTTTATATTGCTGGTCTCAAACAATATTCCCTTATCCCAACTAATATTATAAATGCGAAAGTAACTCTGTCTGTCTGTCTGTCTGTCTGTCTGTCTGTCTGTCTGTCTGTCTGTCTGTCTGTCTGTCTGTCTGTCTGTCTGTCTGTCTGTCTGTCTGTTACGCTTTCCCGCTTAAACCTCGCAACCGATTTTGATGAAATTTGGTACAGACAATCTTTAGACCCTGAGACAGAACATAGGCTACTTTTTGACCCATTCCAACCCCCCACTTCCCCGAAATGAGGGGGTGGAAGTTTGTATGGAAAATCTAAACTACTTGAGTTAGACGCTTGAAATTTGGCATGCAGGTCCCTTAGTAAACTTGATGCTTAGTTGCAAAAGGATATTGCAAAATTCCCACGGGAACGGGAGTTAGCGGGAAAAAACATTCGTATAATGAAAACCGACATCCACGCGGACGAAGTCGCGGGCGGCCGCTAGTATCAATATATGGCTAGAAGTGGGATCTCAAACCAAAGAGCAAGAGAAATTAATGTCAATTAACACATTGGTTTTAAGAACATTGAGATTTTCATAAATTATTTAACCATCATAAATTAAAATTATATATAAATTATCTTGATATTTTGTTAAAATCAATCAGGTGAGTGAAATGAAAGACGAACTAGTAAAAGCGGGGGACTTCAATGTTGTGATCGTGGACTGGGCTGGCGGGAGCTTGCCTCTCTACACGCAGGCCACCGCTAACACTAGGCTCGTTGGCCTGGAAGTAGCGCATTTCATCAATACTCTACAGGTATATTGAATAATACAACTACATATTTGTTCAATTATCTTCTATACCCTCTAATTAGGGACCCACTAAAGATTCCAGTTAGGTATTTCAGACGTTCTCCCTGATGTAATAATCTTACCCAGTCCTTGTTATTGAATTTATTATCGTAATTCTTGTAATCAGACCTGATGGTAGAGATAACTGTATTTAACACAAAATAAGAATTAAAGCTTACCAAATAAATAATAATTGATACTAGTTCTTGTCAGGAAAACGATTATGTCATGATTCATATAGGTAATTAATTTTGCTTGAGTGTTTATGTTTCTATGTTTATAGTTTATGTTGTCTATTCTAAATTAAAATGGATTTTTTTAGAAAGAACATGGCCTGAATCCTCTAGACGTGCACATAATCGGGCACTCGCTAGGAGCGCACACGGCGGGCTACGCCGGGGAGAGGATACAGGTATGTGGATGATTATCGAACACTTTCATATCATACATGAAATGTTCTGCTTTTAATGTTCAATTTTCATATTGTCTTTGATTTAGCATTTGATTTCATAGGGCTTAGGAAGGATAACAGGGCTCGACCCGGCCGAGCCGTACTTCCAAGGAATGCCGACTCACGTCAGGCTCGACCCCACAGACGCGCAGTTCGTCGACGTCATACACACTGACGGAAAAAGCATATTCCTTTTAGGTAATAAACTCAGTACAATCATGAATTACGAATGTTACACAAACGCTTCTTATAATCCACACAGCACCTTCATTACAAGCATGCATAATAACTTTATTACCTAGTATGTGCATGCATGTGTACCTACTGTAATATACTGAGATAGCTTTATTGCTTCTTATTGGTAATTTACTAACCCACCTTATTTATGTATTTATGTAAATATCGTGCTTCTCGCTGTGAGGTCATCATTCATTCTGTATAGTTTATATATATTTATACGCAGTTATGGACTAATTACCGACTTGTTTATTCCGCGCGTGCGACAGATTTTGTGTTTATGGCAGGATATGGAATGTCACAACCCGTCGGTCATCTGGATTTCTACCCAAATAATGGAAAGGAACAGCCGGGTTGTGATCTCACAGAAGGGCCCCTGGTGCCGCTCACGTTGGTTAAGCAAGGACTGGAAGAAGCATCTCGGGTTTTAGTGGCTTGCAACCACGTAAGAGCTATAAAACTATTTACCGAGTCCATCAACGGAAAATGCCCATATATTGGTAAGAAATATGTTACTGTTACTATTAGTTCAATAAGAGAACTTTTGTTAACATTTTGATATTTTCAGGACACCAATGTCCCTCCTACCAGCACTTCTTAGCTGGCAAATGCTTCCACTGTGGCCATGGATGTGCAATCATGGGGTATGGGTCAAATAACTTTTACACTGAGATATTTTTTTTTTGTTTAAGAAGGTTTTCTTATTTCATTGAAACAAATACCTGTTGTAAACGTTTGACTAATAGTTATTAATATGAGTTATTTCTCTATTTCCGTAATTTAAAGAGTAATGAGTAAATTTAAAAGAACTACTATGTTGTTATTTTTTTTGGAATTCACCTGTAAAGTGTAGAGATTGACGTTTGAATGTAATAATTGTCTTTTCTTTTCAGTTTCCACGCAGACAGTTCTCCAGGCTTGATCACAAACAAGAACAACCAGTCTGAAAACGAGGTGTATCCGTCAGAAGAGCACGACACAATAGGAGCGAAGTATTACCTCAGCACCGGGAAAGAATTACCTTTTTGCCGTATGTAAACATTTCTAATAACTTTGAGCTAGAAAAACTAAGAAGACTATAAAAACTAGGTAAAGAGAGTAGAATAAATAAATTAATAAATAAACATTAACTTCAGAAAAATGTCTACTTACACTCCTATGATATCTAAACTTTTTTGATCCTGATTGAGCAAATGTTCAATTTAGAGCATTAGGTACCTAGGTCTATTTTTATGTTTTTAATTGAAGGTCATGAGATATACATATATAATATACTTCTCACGTAACGTAGTCTTTAACTACAGATGAAGACCATGTAATTCAATTTGGTCAACGTGTTTGAATAAATGAAACGATAGGTACTGTTAACGATTGATAAATTCAATTTTATTATTGCCCATAGTGTATTTCACCCTGTTAGATATGAATTTTATAATACTACTGTCATACACTTGACTGTTTTCAGAACGACACTACAAGGTTTCTATCCAGTTGGCCAATCCAAAAGGGGCAGAATCATGGGTCCAGGTATGTAGTATCAGTACCTACTTGTAATACCAAATTCTAATTTTATTGTATATTTAAGTTAAAAAAATCGCATTTTTGTCTGCAGGGTTTCCTGAAAGTCACGTTGCTGTCAGATCGTGGAGTAATACGAGGGATGGACTTAACACCAAATAACTATGTCAAGTAAATACCTATTTGTCTTAATGTAAACTGTGTTTGTAAACCTACCCAGCAAAGTCTTATTCAATAAATATAAATAAATAAATGCTTGTACATAATGTACACCTCTCGTAATTTTCACAATATTTACAAATATCATTTATAGTTTTGGTTTTCTCATAAGCTCACGTATAATTTAATAATTCCAGATTAGAACATGGTACGACGTACACAATAGTAGTTACACATCCTATGGATTTAGGAGGCAAAGTGAGGAAGGTAAGTTACCTATCTGGTTTTTATTTTTTGGACAACCGTACCGTATTGATAGCTCTATTTCTCAGAATAGAACAGGTTCTCGAACAACGACCTCTATATAAGTTTATTTACATTTTTTTTTGTACTTAGGTACCTCCCTTAAATAACTTTACACTATTATTTTGAATACCTACTTACTTTCAAATTCATATCTAATTAATTAAACAACATTGCCACGCATGATGTGCAAAAATAAGTACCTACTAAGAAAAACGGGAAATTAACAAATTCATAAAATCCTTATAATGATGTAAGTAATTTATGCTCAATCGTGAATGTTTCTATAAACAGGTGGAGTTATCGTGGGAGTACGACATGAATGTACTGGAACCGCGATCTCTGTGTATCCTGTGGTGTAACGACAGGTTGTACGTCAAGTCGGTCATAGTTGATCAAATGGAGTTGCCAAGTAGAGGGTACGTTATGTTCAGGATACTTTTTCATTGAGTGCATGCCTAAATCCGGACCACAATGTTCATACTTGCCATTCTTTAAATCAAACATGAATTCAAACTCTAAAGGCACAAGTGGAACAGCCCAAGTTGCAGTCCTAATTGGGTATTTGACTGCATACGAAATAAATTATGACATTCTAAGATTAAAGACGAAATCAAAAATTGGGCACAATTTTTTATCTCACAGTTACTATTGAGCTTTTAACAAATTATTACAGCTAATTGAAGTTAAAAGAGTATTGATTTGACACTACAGCATCGTGACGTCACGATTGAATATTTCATACATTTTTCCTACAAGGTCACGTTTTTGACATTTAAAAAAGTAGGTGATTTGGCCTATCAGTCAAATACCGTATATTCCGTCGGCCTTCTTGTGCATTTTCATGTCAATTAGAAATGTAACGTTTAGGTCTGTTTTACCTACTTTAAAGGTGACAGTTTTTTTTGGGCCCACCAACAATCGGTAACGTTTAAGAGAAAGAGAAGTATGTAAAAAATGTATATGTTTTTTTATGAATTTTGCAATTGAATTGAATTTCAAACGAAACCGGAGTCAGTAAACCAAAATAAAAAACCCTTATTTTGATTATATCCGTGAACTATCTGTCCAAAGATTAGTAAACAATGGCTGACATACAGATAACTAAAGTAAAAAGGTTTTAATCAAAATAATTAAAATACAACACTTGAAATCGAACATAAAGGAGACGCAAATTACTTTTGGAACGGTTTTCATGCCTATTTTTATCTAAGTCGGTGATTGGAAGTGACTTTCAATCATTTAATTAATGAAATAAAATAATTCGAATAAACAATACAAAAAAATCCGTATAACGGAACGCAAGTGCTAGTCTATTGCCGGATTTTGATTTTATTTAAAAACTGAATACAAATGTCAGAAACCTCCCGTCTGTTAACTGTCATTAGTTACTATATAATAATTATAAAAAAGCTGTAGTTCGTTTGTTTGTTTGAACACGCTACTATAAGGAACAGCTGGTTCGAATTGAAAAAATATTTTTGGTGTGGATTATCCATTAGTCGAGGCGGGCTTAAACTAAAAAATGTAAAGCTATAGTTTAAGACTATGCGTGCGTTAACCTTATTCCACGCGGACAGAGTCACAGGCGGCCACTAGTCATAATAAATTGCTTTTACTTCAGATACATAGGAAAAACATAATGGAAAATTGCCCTTATGTGTAAGTATTTACGGTTCAGGCGTTGAAAGTCAGGAAAGCAAAATGACAGATTACTTTATGAGGTTTATATATATTTTCACATCTTATTTCTAACGATTCCGGTTAAAATATGAAAAAGTAATGTTACTACTATAATCTAGAGATTATAAGGAATAAATTGATATCCATTTCGTAAATAAACGCTAAAATTTTATGTGGGCCTAACTCTCCATACAAAAACGATTGACTCCTTTAATGTACGATTTATATTGTTTACAGAAAAAGGAACGTAGACTTCACTAGCAAACTGTGCACGCCGAAACGTGAGTTTGCTGAGATACCCAACAGAGGCTCCGCCAGTTTTTACGACAACTGCGGCAGGTAGCTGTGCCATACACTCGACGTTGGACTTAACTAAGTGCTGGGCCTACCCATTAAGACCCAATAGAAGCTTTAAAAGACCAGTCATGGACACAAAGTGACGCAAGTCTGGTCTCATGTGTTGTTAAAGTGATTGTGACTGTTCTCAGTGATGCTGTTACAGGGTGAAGAAAGAAATTTCTGTAAATTATAAATTTGTTGACTTTTTTTTAGCGCTAAGTGAGATTTAATGTTAAATAACAATGTACTGACTTAATACTCATGTGTATCTGTTATATAAATTATTTATCGACTGTGTAAATAAATAAAATCTTGTTCCCCAGTTTCTATAGGTACTGATATAGGTACCTGCAATGTTTTAAACAAATAAACATTGTTTCTTTTATCATTTATTGACTTTGAATCTTCTCACCTACCCAACCTAAGAGAGAATACCATTAGTCATAAGTACATAAATAACATTATACATAGGTTGCAGGTACAAACAAACATTTCGGGTGAGTACCTTCATGATCATCATCGTCATTCATCATCATCAACATGTCAATCGAATAGGTCAGAGTTTCTCAAAGTGGGGTACCTACGCGTACCCTTAAGAGGTAGAACGGGTTCTAGGGCAGGGGGTACGCGACAAGATTTACGTAATGGCGGCTTGATATCGCTAAAGAAGGCGAGAATCAAGCAGCAGGAGTCATAATTAGCCGCTAAATGATACTCTTCAAGCTGGTATCATTTTCTTTTTAATCCCCAATGAAAACACCCATACAAATTGGACATTTATCCGATGAACATAACGATGATGATGATTATTTACGTGATTTTGTATTTGTGATCCAAGACGGTTACATATTATGTTATTTTATAATAGCAAAAGCCAATGCAGTTATTTAAATGATACCGATACCAAAGATTTTGAAAGTACTAGCCAGATGAAGGGAATAATTTGACAGATTTTCTGTCCTTTTTCTCCTTATTTTGAATCACGTGTGATAGAGCAAGATACCAGACACCCGACTGTAGTCGTCTACATGTCATTATGACGTGGATGGAACTCTGTCGGGATTCGAGTACATGCGTACTAATTTTAATCGATATCGACTGCACGTAGATTAGATACAGAGTATTTTTTTGGTACTAGAGTTGGTTTTAAAACAGCTGTTATGACGACATCCACTGCTAACAATCTTGTTGGTCGTCCCAACCTTGGATTTTTTTAGCACCCATATACATAGTATCTAGCTTTATTTTTGTTTATTTATTTAGTTTACTTTCTAATCCATGTTCGACACACCTGCTACGTCAAACAATCAGTTTTCTGGCGTCCGTCAGGGCATTTCTAGCGAATTTTAATGTAAAGTTGTCACCGAAACTGAATTGATTTTTAATGCAGATAAAAAGTCAACCTCGTCCTTAACCTTTTCGGGTGAGGTCATCTGGTAGGTCTAAAATTTCTAATGGGTTATCCTAAAAGGGGATCAAAAATGTCATCAGATTTTACGTACGACGCATAGTTTTCGAGATATTTGCAGTTTTATAAAATTTTATTTGATAAAATATTCCCAAACGAAATTGGTACCAATTTTTTTAAAGTTCGTTTCTCTTTGCGACACTGTTGTTATTTTGCGGTTTCTTTTTGGCGCTCATCATCATCAGCCTATCGTAGGCCACTGCTGACAATCTATATGGTCGTCCCAACCTTGGATTTTTTAGCACCCATATACATAGTATCTAGCTTTATTTTTATTTATTTATTTAGTTTACTTTGTACTCCATGTTCGACACACCTGCTCATCAATAATGTCATCTCCTCGCGTGTTGAAACGTAAGCTACGTCAAACAAAATAATAATAAAGCTACAGTTTTCTAGCGTCCGTCAGGGCATTTCTAGCGAATTTTAATGTAAAGTTGTCACCGAAACTCAATTGATTTTTAATGCAGATAAAAAGTCAACCTCGTCCTTGATCTTTTTGGGTGAGGTCATCGGGTAGGTCTAAAATTTCTAATGGGTTATCCTAAAAGCGGATCAAAAATGTCATCAGATTTTACATACGACGCATAGTTTTCGAGATATTTGCAGTTTTATAAAATTTTATTTGATAAAATATTCCCAAACGAAATTGGTACTAATTTTTTTTAAGTTCATTCCTCTTTGCGAGACTGTTGTTATTTTGGGGTTTTCTTTTTGGCACTCATCATCATCAGCCTATCGTAGGCCACTGCTGACAATCTATATGGTCGTCCCAACCTTGAATTTTTTTAGCACCCATGTACATAGTATCTAGCTTTATTTTTATTTATTTATTTAGTTTACTTTCTACTCCATGTTCGACACACCTGCTCATCAATAATGTCATCTACACGCATGTTGAAACGTACGCTACGTCAAACAAACAGTTTTCTGGCGTCCGCCAGGGCATTTCTAGCGAATTTTAATGTAAAGTTGTCACCGAAACTGAATTGATTTTTAACGCAGATAAAAAGTCAACCTCGTCCTTGACCTTTTTGGGTGAGGTCATCGGGTAGGTCTAAAATATCTAATGGGTTTTCCTAAAAGGGGATCAAAAATGTCATCAGATTTTACGTACGACGCATAGTTTCCGAGATATTTGCAGTTTTATAAAATTTTATTTGATAAAATATTCCCAAACGAAATCGGTACCAATTATTTATTAAGTTCGTGCCTCTTTGCGAAACTGTTGTTATTTTGGATTTTTCTGTTAGGCACTCATGATCAGCCTATCGTAGGCTACTGCTGGATATAGGTCTCCCCGTACTATCGCCATGTCGTCCTAACCTTGAGTTTTAAGCACCCATAAAGTATCTATATAGCTTTATTTTTATTTATTTACTAGAGGCCGCGCGCGACTCATCGGACCTATAGTTTCTGAGATTAGCGCGTTCAAACAAACAAACAAACAAACATACAAACAAACAAATTCTCCAGCTTTATATATTAGTTTAGATTTAGACTAGCGGCCGCCCGCGAGTTCGTTCGCGAGGATTTTGGTTTATCCCATGGGAGCATTTAATCGGAATAAAAAGTATCCTATCACCCAAGTCAGACTATATCCTGCCTGTATACCAAATTCATCCAAATCCGTTCAGTAGTTTCAACGTATTTGACGAACAAACATCCAAACAAACAAACTTTCACATTTATAATATTAATTAATAAGAAATAAGATGATGAGTATTTCTTTTCGTGTAAATAAATAAATAAAACATCTCTTATTTAAAAAATGTTTTGTTAACTCGAGTACTTTATCGATAGGCACAACACTATAGGTGTAAAGTTAGGTAATTTTTTGAAGTTTTGGTGGCTACACTCAAACCCAAAGATTTTGGAAAAATCAATAGATAATCCATATGTCAGGTTTGAGTGAAGCCACCAAAACTTCAAAAATTCACCTAACTTTACACCTATAGTGCCGTGCCTATCGATAAAGTCCTCGAGCCAACAAGACGTTTTTCTACTAAGAGATTTTTTTATTTATTAATATGAAAATTCTCAACATAAATAATAATCATTGAAAATGTTCATCATTAAGCGAAAAAGTGTAAAGAAAAGATACAATATTACCCGATTCAGTTTAACAAAGGTAATTTAAATTTATATTACCTACTTTTAAGTCGACCCGTACGTGACAGGCCTGTTGGTCGAGTGGCTAGAGACCCTGGCTACAAAACCAAAGGTCGCGGGTTCGAATCCCGGTAGGGGCAAATGTTTGTGTGATGAACATCGGCATTTGTACTCGAGTCATGGATGTTTATAAATGTATTTAAGTATGTCTATCCGTTCCCTAGCATCCATAGTACAAGCTTCGAGCTTAGTTTGGGGCTAGGCAATTGGTGTGTTAGTCCAATGAATTTATTTATTTATTTATTTACTCAACACATCTCTTCGCCTGTATCTCTCTACAAAGTTTGTTTCTCTCAACAGAAGTCGATTAAAATTATTAATTCATAGATTGTGTGCAAGTTCTTTACAGACAGATACATATCTAATAACAATGCAATGCATTGTGCGTGGATTCATATCGCGAGAAAGAGGAAAGGAAAGTATTATCCGTTTATCTGAGTGTAATGCAATGTTATAAAGTAACTGTTCGAGGTTGTCATTCAATATTCTTACAATATTTACGGCACTTTTTACAATATATAATATAAGTAATAATAATATTGCGCTCGAAGTACGAATAACACTGGATTCGATTCCCGTAAAAAATGACCGCCATAATAGCCAGACCAGCTTTACCCATATACATTATTGATTGAAATAGCCACTTTTATAAATGATGTCGTCATTCAAGTTATTTTATAATACCACCTCTATTATCAAAAAAATATTCTGTATCAAAATTTTACGTGCAGTAGATCATAGACTACACATATAAACGGAGAGTCGATATCGATGAAAATCGGTACGCATGTACTGGAATCCCTAGTTCCATGACGTTTAGACGATTTTTGTCGGGTGTCTGGTATCTTGCTCTATCACACATGATTCCTAATAAGGAGAAAAAGGACAAAAAATCTGTCAAATCATACTCTCCATCTAGTACTTCCAAAATCTTTGCTCAAACCTGACGTAGGGATGATCTATGGTACTTCCAATATCTTTGTACAAAGAAAACGAAAAGTCAATCTGACAGTGACAGACAGTGACTGACTTGACTTGTTTGAGACGAAAATTACCATTATTATCCTAAAGTATAATAATACTACGGGAACTAGATTCTGATGAACTCAGCTCTACCCCTTTATTGTCGATTATTTTAGTTATTCATTTATACAATGAAAAAATAGCTGCCACAAAAATCTTCTTATAAAGAAACATGTCTTCTAATGTATCCAAATTAGTTCTAGGTGGTTCATTATCAATAACCGCTGGAATCGTAACTTACGTTCACATGAAACAACAATCGGACAGGTATCGTATTGTGTATTAAACAATTAATAAATAAAATGTGTATTAAAACATTGACTTGCCAATACAGCCAATTTCACCACATTCAGATAAGTATCTGATAAGATTCCTGACTAAGATCATACTAACGAATATGTATATTTAGAAAAAAATCGTACACTTATATTGGTTTCTTAGTGCACATTATAATAATATCTAGCATTTAAAAATGCTAAAATAAAATATACAAAAAAATTGTGTTATGGATTGTCTAATAGGTACCACTGATCAGTGCCGTAAATAGCCTTATATGCGCCCGGTGCGAGCCCACAAAACTGCGCCCCTTTTTGTTTTTTTTTACTTGAAAGTCGGTCATTTCTGCGCCCCTCCAGGGTGCGAGCTCACAAAACTGCGACCTTTTTTTTTTTTTTTTACTTGAAAGTCGGTCATTTCTGCGCCCCTCCAGGGTCTGCGCCCTGTGCCTGGGCACCGCTGGCACCGCCCTATTTACGGCACTGCCACTGATGAAAATTATTAATGTTCTAAAATAAAGGTCCCAGTCTATTTATAATCTTTGATCCATTTCCTTTTTCAGAGAAAAGATGCATGAAGGTGTGTTAAAGGATGTAGAACGACAGCAGCGACGGAAAATTGAAAACCTATACATATTAGAGAAACAAAATGAATTAACAAAACAATTAAGAAAAGAACTAGAGAAACAATAGAAATAAAACTCAACAAATATCTTAACATGTTTAATTTTCAACTATTCTATTTATATTAGGTAGGTACTACTAGTGATCAAAATATATTATGTTACAAATCACTTCTTGTTTTCTTTCAACCAGGCTTCCAACATAACATCTTTAAGATTTAAATGCACCCCAGTTGGATGTTTCTTATCTGAACCATCCACAAAATCATCATAATTAATTTTTTGCTTGGCAACTGCTGCCAATGATTCAAATGTGCGAGGCTCCCATGATGCTAAGTCGGATAAGGATTTCCTGTCCAACATTATATTAGCTCGGTCTAATCCTTCACGGAGTGTAAAGAAAGTGATGTTATGCTGTTCACACGCAGCTGTAATCCTAGTATTCCAAAGATCTATCATATCTTGTTTCTTTAGTTGTCGAGCTTTAGTTGCATAAACAAGTGCACGGTGGACATTGCGTACAGCTACAGAGTAACAATTTCTGCGACGGCCTATGTAATGAGCTGCCAATCGGAATATTCTTCGTTTTCGCCAATACTCATCTGGTCCTCTAGACCGCACCAAGTTCACTACACTTAAAAAGACCATGGTACCACCTGTAATAATGATAAGGTTAGGTTATTTACGGAACTCTTGCAAGAAGTTGACATAATGTGTAAATATGTCCCAATAATTATCACCTGCAAATACTAAGTAAAACAGAAACTAAATTGAATGGCCGTACTTCTCAATTATTAGCAAAAATTTTATTAATCAGCTGTTTTGATTGTGCGTAGCGTCTTTTTTGTTCTGTTATTTTCACGGCAGCAGCAGCAGTATCCGTTTGACACTTTACTTTTTTATAGTTGGCATCCCGCAAAGATCTTGGAAAACCAAGATCTTTGGCATCCCGGTTCAGCAAATGTCAACTAGTTATTTTACCTCTGAGAGATGACATTGGGTCATTCATTAATTTTGGTCCGAGATAAAATAAAAGTAGTACAAAATACTTAAATACTTGCAATTTTTTTTAATGAAAAATATTATGGTAAATACTATGTAAAATACCTGCGCTGTTCTTACAGCTTAAAATATTCTAGCATTTCCAATGAAATTGCCACCAAAGAAATTAAAAACCTATCAAACCAAATGGCTTTTACAATTACCTAATTTAATATCATTATTCTTAACAGGAAATGGTTTATTGAATATACACTTGGGGTTTAAGTAAATGCAAAGTATTTATAGCAGTGCAAAGATATTGGAAGATCTTTGTAGCAGTGTCTAGTGCCTCTGTTATACAGTGGAGTAGCTACCTATACCTACCTAGATTACTTACAACAACGCTACGCGCGTGGGTGGCTAGCTACGCTACCGATTTCAATATGAATTAAGAACTACAGCCTTGGCCAAAAGTATTAGGCACCCTACGCAGAGCCGTAAATAGCCTTATATGCGCCCGGTGCGAGCTCACAAAACTGCGCCCCTTGCGAGCTCGCAAAACTGCGACCTTTTTTTTTTTTTTTTTTTTTACTTGAAAGTCGGTCATTTCTGCGCCCCTCCAGGGTGCGAGCTCACAAAGCTGCGACCTTTTTTTTACTTGAAAGTCGATCATTTCTGCGCCCCTCCAGGGTCTGCGCCCTGTGCCTGGGCACCGCTGGCACCGCCCTATTTACGGCACTGACCCTACGTTTTACTTAAATTAATGGATTAAAACAGCTACTACTTTCTAAATGGCTTTGTTACAGTTAGTATATAAGAAAATGTATATAAAAAGCTTATTATTTAGTGGGTCCACCTTTGGATTTAATAACTACACTAACTCTATGAGGCACGCTGCGTACTATCTTGGGGCACTCTTCCATTGTGATGGCATGCCATTCTTGAAATAATGAATTTTTCGGTGCTGTTTTCGTTGAAATGCTGTGTTCTTTGATCCTTCGCTTCAAAATGCCCCAAAAATGTCCAATTGGACGAAGATCTGGGGTCTGCGCAGGTCAATCCAACAAATCAATGCTACTGTCAGTAAACCAGTGCATAGTAGTGGCTGACTTATGCCAGGGCGCGTTGTCTTGTTGGAATACGACTCCATCTAAGTTAGTGTCACCAAAAATGCTAGTTGGTGAAGGTTCAAGCGCAGTTTCAAGTACTTGCATGTACTTTTCACTGCTCGTACCACCTTCACCAAACAACATTTCACCAACTCCATTTGCCGCCATGCAGTCCCAGACCATTTTACTGCCTCCTCTGTGCTTTACAGTAGGTACGACGCAGTCTGGATGGTATTCTTCACCGATAAGTCGTCTCACGAAGGTCATACAGGGTGGTCCAAACACTTGTGTACGAATAAAAAAAACAATTTATTTGAATTAGTATTATTTATGAAGAATGAAATAAATTAAATGAATGCTTAATCTCATTAGTAATAAAAACATTAAAACCAAATTACTACGAGGTTTAATTCATCAGACCACACCACATTGGACCAATCCTCCTTGGTGAAATGTTGGTGTGGTAGAGCCCACTCCAGCCGTTTTCTTCTGTTTGTTTCTGAAAGCCATGGCTTTTCCCTTGCTTTATAAACCTTTTAAGCCCACTTCACCAAGTCTTCTTCTAACAGTGCGAGCACTTGTTGGCTTTCCAATCTCTTCAGATAAGGCAGCAGCAAGCTCAGATGAAGTTTTCTCACGATTTTTAACGAATTCACGTATTAATTTTCTACCCTCACGCACTGTTGTCACACGTTTTCCGCCAATTCTGGGTTTATTTGCGTGAGTGCCAGTCTGAGCGAACCGTTTGATGCCAGATTGCACGGCACAGCGCGAGCACCTCACCAACTTGACAATTTCTTTGTGCGACTTGCCTTGTTCATAGAGAAGTTGTATTTTGACTCCATTTTCTGAAGTAATTTCACTTCTTTTTGGCATTTTGAAATAAATTAGGTATCAATCTAATTGCTTCAACAGAAAAGAAAACTTGTTGACTCGTGAAAGTTCCGCACACAAGTGAGCAACTACTGACGGGAAAGACCGCAAGAATACCAAATCCTTTGTTTTTGGGCACCAGGTGTATTATGACCTTTACGAGTAGCCGCTTGCTATTCCTAGAGATTACTTAAGACACCAGCATAACATCTAGAATAAGCAGTTAGCCATTGTTTAATTAGGAAACATGTAAAGTGAATTTTTTTGGGGTGCCTAATACTTTTGGCCAAGGCTGTATGTCTACTTGCCACTTCTCTTCTCGGCTTCATGAACCGAATTAGAATATTTAGGTAGACTTTGAGGACCCTAGGAACTCGTGGAACTTTAAAAAGTAGTCGAGTCAATGGATGCTACTCAGATTAATTAATCAGGGTTGCTAACCGTCCGTGGTCGGCCGCGACCTACAAGAGTTTATGAGGGTACCTAGGATGTTTTTTTACAGAATATACCTAAAGGACAATTTCTTTCTGTTTTTTTAGTTAATTTTAGATTTACGTTACGTAGGTCGTCATTGTGTTTCTTCGACTAGAATTGATGCCTCGACATCGTCGCTATCGTCGGGGTTAAGCTGACACGAGCCGCTTGATACGTCGAAATTATCCTTCACAGACATTATATGCCTCACATCAGATTTCCTCGTATGTTTGCTTTCCTTCATTTCAGTCTTCTTAGTTATAGATTTTAGTATACATATCTATAAAATAAAAATAAAATTGGTGACGTCATAATTTGATAAAAATTAAACACAAAGGCCAACATTTTTGGGTTTTCATGTAGGTAGGTACCTACTAGTGGTGGTCTAAAGAGGTTTATCTCTACCAGTAGCAGCTGCAACTACTTACCTACCAACTTATGTAAACAATATTTGTAGGTACCTACATATTATTATTTTTTGGTTTTGACATTGGGCCACAGGAGGCGTTACAGAAAAAAATCGTTATTTATCATAAGGACTTACTTCCAAAACAGTAACGGTGATGAATATTATTAAATGAGCATACATGGATAGTGTTACAATCCGATGCAGAAGAGGGGCACAGCCATTCGTATTAATCGAATAAGTGCCCAATTCTGTTAAATAATTCGATATGCAAGATCCACTTTTACAACAACTGAAAAACAATAAAGGTAGGTACTTAGACTCGGTCAGTTAGGTGCTTATCCGCCGTGGCCGAATTCGGCTAGGAGGGTATTATTATTATTACTAAAATCAAAACTTTGCTCAAGAATTGGATTACGATTACCTACCTGAGTGGCACACTGTCGGTCACTAGGGTACTCTTCTTATTATTGGGGCTACGTTTTTCAAAGGAAGGATCCCACTCATAATCTCGTATCTTATCATACCAATCTTGTTGAAACCAATCTTTGTAGGAATTAAGCTGGAATTTATACAATAATTGGTGCTAGGTATTTTATCAATAAGTTATCAAACCAAAACAGAATAAATGCAATATTGTTATATGTTTACTAACACCACAACACTTTAAAGACCACTGCAAGTTATCCATGAAGTGTTTGTATTTCGGAACACTTCTGTAATGTTTCATGCTGTCATTTAAGTGTTTGAAGGTGAGATTACGGCATCCATATATCCTCCCAGCACAAACAATAGCTCCGGCTGTGTTTATTATAATTATCCAAACGATACAAAGCCAGAGAGGGCAGCCGAGCACTTTTGCTTTATGACTGAAAATAAATATATTTTTAAAGCAAAAATGATTCAATTGAAAACTCTGTCAACCATAAATCAGAGGGTAGCCAAGCCTAGCCCAAATGCCCGTTAATTTAAAAAGCAAATATCGCTAATGTGAATTTGTAAAGTATGATGGCTTTCATTACTTTTGACTTCTCGATGATGCTACGAAGAGAAAGCTTTAATTCACAGAGACCTTCTTTTAGGCATATTTTAGGTAGGTATCATCACAACTTTAACTAAGACATTGAACAAAACGTTATATCTTGGTGAGTATGTAGGTCCTTTCACAAACATAATTCTAAATTAGTTGGATAATAATTTAAATATTTATTTACTCAATTTTTTTGGAGTTAGCCACTGAACACAGCATACTGATAGTCGTAGGAAGCATTATAATTCCGGACAGCAACACAAATGCATTTACCAAATCTGTTCCCGTTAATAAGAGAATGTCACCCACACCTGTAACAACTTTTAACTTCCAAAGACCGTAGCAATAGTTTTTCACATTTTTAAGTTAGATATACCTAATATCTAAATAAACCTCTGGCTAAGGGCCATAGCACACGGCGTATTTTAAACCCGCCGACGACACGCGTTTCAGGAACGCGCGTTTTCGGCGCCGTAGATGCTGATTGTTGCGTTTGCAATCATGATACAAAAGTTACAAAGTTGCGATAGAATCGCGTTTGATCGAATCGCGTATACGAGTGTAATCTGCGCGTTTAAAAGACGACGTGTGATAAGGCCCTAAACTTTTTCAAATAAAAGGATAGTGTCTTACAGTTATACCTACAAACTAAACAATGTAAGGCACCCGCAATATAAAAAAAAAAAATAAGCATGTCTACTAACAAAAGAACAGCATCAATGACCAAATGATAAAGAACATGGACATAAGCCATAAAAAACAAGCAGCCCACACAACGAACGGTTTGTTCGGTCCTTTAACTAACATGATCTAAAATAAATGGCGTATATAATAGACACGTAAATACTAAAAATCATATAATAGAGTTATACACATTGATTAAAACACAAGCTATCAATTTCACCTGATAGGACAAGTCTTTGGACAAGTCAGAGAAAATTGAGTGACAACTGACAAGCAACTTTTTTCATTAAAATAGCAGACATTCAAGATTTTACGCCAAATTAATTAAAAATGTTTAACTTTCTCACCATCAATACATTGAATTAAATAATAATTAACTCAATGCCCTCTCACAATTTTACTTTCCAAAAGACTATCCAAGCTAAGGAAAAGCTAGGCTATGGTGGATTGTAGTTTCAGAATCACAAAGAGAAGTCTACGAATAAAAAAATATATTTCTTTTTAAAATGATAAATATAAACAATTATTACAATTAGATAAAAACAATACAAAAATATAAGATTTCAACACGCTCTGTTACAATATTAACTTCTTATGTATTTTACGTCACATAAACTTAAACACAATTCCATTGTGATTTAGAATAGATATTGCTTATCTTTTTGCACAAGATAATAAAATAACACCAGTATCATGGAAATTGAGTTGACCATAGTATGAACTTATACTATGTTTTGTTTATACAAAGCTTAAGGATATCTTATCTATTGGTATAATTAATAACAGAATTGTGCATTTATTATATTGAGCTGGTAAATGGCACATTTACATGATAATATTGTGGAATAATATCTAATTCATTAACAAACATTTAAAAAAATATCTATTGAACCATGTTCATGACTGTTTTACAGTCTTATGAATTAATTAACAAACCTGTATTCCATTTGAAATTTTACAAAAATAAAATATTGGCAACAGTAAAATTACTCAGTATCGACATCCGGTTTCGTAACATCTCCCATTTTCTTTATCTTCGGGGCAACATTAAACTCACAACCAGTGCTGACTAGAATATCTTCGACCGATACTCCATCGGCAAGCTCGGTCAATGTCAGACCCTTCTCCTTGTCTACTTCAAACACACACTGAAACCATAAAATAACTTTATTAAAACATAGGTAGGTACCATTAAATCCCTATTGATCCCTACTAATATTATAATTGCGGAAGTAACTGTGTCTGTCTGTCTGTTACGCTTTCCCTCTGAAACCCTGATTTTGATGAAATTTGACACAGACAATCTTTAGACCCTGAGAAAGTACATAGGCTACATTAATTGCGAAAAAAGGGGATTTGAAGTAGCGGCCGCTAGTAAACAATATAATGGCGTAAGTATAAAGTGATTTAACTTTAATTTGTATGAGATACGAATGTGATGTTGTTGAACAGGATTTTTTGAGAAAAAGATTTTTTGGGAAAGACCTTTCGCATCAAGACGAATATGAAGACAACTGTTGTTATTATTATACATACGAAATTTACCTTTTCTGTAATAATCATGTCGACACAATTTTTGCCAGTGAGTGGAAGCGAGCACTCGGGTAGAATTTTGTGACCGCCATTCTTAGCAGTGTGCTCCATCGTTACAACTACTTTGGTACGGGGCGCTGATACCAAATCCATGGCTCCACCCATACCTTTCACCATCTTTCCCTATAAAGATAGAATGCACTATTTTTAACTTTTTAAGTTAAAAAAGTAAAGTATCTATCAGCCTTTTAATGTCCCACTGCAGGGCAAAGGTCTTTCAATCAATTGCAAAGATGGTTGTTGGCTTAATCACCACGCTTGCCAAATGCGGGTTGGTGATCACAAAATCGGGCTGTGTTCAGAAAAATATATAATATATTTTTTAGAACTAAAAGATATTAATAATTCATTTAAAACAATAATAATCTGAAAGCAACTTACAGGAATCATCCAGTTTGCAAGATCTCCGTACTGCGAAACTTGCATTGCGCCAAGTATCGTTAAGTCAATGTGGCCTCCTCTGATCATAGCGAAACTGTCGTCAGATGAAAAGAAGGATGCCCCTGTAAAAAATATAAACAAATAATATATTTCCAATTGCGTCTGGATAAATAACAATCTCTTCTTGAGGATTGTTATCATTGCGTGAAAATGAAATAGGTATATAACAACTCTTCCCATTCCACACATTAACTCAGTGTTAAGGTTTCCTCACGATGTTTTCGTTCACTGCACATGCAGTTAGTCTGAAATTACGCACATAGGTTTTTGATAATCTAGTGGTGCGTGCGTGTGTGGTAGGCAGTTCATCAAACCCGGAGAGGGTAACCCCTCTTCGGTCCGATTGCCGACTATCGAGCAATCACACTATGGAGCGATTAATGTAAGCCACAATACCAGGAAGAACAGTAACAGTTTCTTTTCCAGCGTTGATAAGATCAGCATCTACTTTGTCTTCGGTTGGGAATGGTCCAAGTCCAAGAATACCATTTTCAGACTGAAGTAATACTTTAACGTTTTTCGGAATGTAGTTACTTGCCAACATGGGAATACCTGTAATTAATAAAACATATTTTTCTAATTTACATCAAATTAAAGATAAAGTATGATTATTAAATAAATAATAATAAATGATAACGGGCTGGTCTCTATAAGTAAAAAAACATCACATCTACTACCACTTTACACCCGTCTCTAAGTTTACAACTTAGACACAACGAGACTAAACTTTAATGTAAAATTTGTGTTTAAATCTATAATATTTATATTGAATAGTGGATTAACACACCAATTCCAAGATTTGCATGCATTCCATTCTTGAACTCCAAAGCAACTCGCTTAATGATTCTTTCCCTCATCAAATCTGAAGCCTTTTTCTCTTTCTGTGTTTCAGATTTTGGCACAGTAACGGTTCTTCTCTCAATTCTCTTTTCATACTGTTCACCCTTGTAGACTCTATGCACAAATATTGAAGGCACGTGTACAAAGTCAGGATCAATTTCATCAACAATCTCCTCTACTTCGGCAATTGTAACTCGGGCAGCTCTACACATAGCTGGATTGAAGTTACGTGCACTCTTCCTGAAGATTAAGTTTCCATATTTGTCTGCTTTCCATGCCTTTACAAGAGCAAAATCTCCTGTGATGGCTTCTTCCATTATATAATCTTTGCCATTAAATTGTTGGCTATGGCGGGCAGTACTTGGTATTTCAATCTGAAAGAAATGAATCTATTACTAATTTCTGAACTGTCATAGTAGAAGTTTTGTATTAGTTTATTCTACATTCATTTCAATGTGAAAACTCTGATTGCAATTCTTACATTGTAATCTTAATCTCCCTAAGAAGATTTTGTTTGGAATCTTATCTTATCAGTTTGTGGAAGGAAATTCTTTTATTATTGTCATGTTAATATAATGTTTACCTTTCCATCTTTTGAATATTTGATTGGTGCCCCTCCTTCATGGATAAGTGTTCCAAATCCAGTTGGAGTAAAAAACGCCGGGATACCAGCTCCACCAGCACGGATTCTTTCAGCCAGCGTTCCTTGCGGAGTTAATTCTACCTGAAATGTTTTGTTTTAATCAATGTTAATATAGTAACATATGTGGATAGTCAACTTTTGTGGACTAACTATGCAATGTTAATAATTCTACAGTGTTTCACTATCAAAGTTATTTCCAGCCAGCCAAAATGAATTTCTGGGAATCCATTTGCTCCGTGAACTATGAACAAGCTTGAATACATATTTCTTTATGTATTTTACACATAGTTACAAATTTTCTATTATTTTAGGTACAATCCCATGCACATATTGCACAATGTACTGGTTTCCATGCTAAGCTGGAAAAATACTATGTTAACCAATACTAAAAGCGACTCAGTATGTCAGATTGTTCGATTGTTACAAACCTCTAGTTCTCCCGTTAAATATTGTCTTTCGAACTCAGCATTTTCTCCAACGTAAGAAGCAATCATTCTTCGAACCTGCTTACTTTTCAAAAGTACTCCTAAACCAAAGTTTTCAACACCTGAAAGCAGACATTTGTCAATATTTATAAATGAACACAGTCTGTGATTCTTGTGAGTTACCGTTTAAACTTTATATACTTAAATCAATTGCTAAGTACTTTAATTTAATATGCAAATGGGTGTGTTCATCAAATTCATGGATAATAGGATAATTATTTATAGACGCCAAGTGTGTCAGTAAGAAATATGGCCTAAGCTGTTTTAGAAAAAAAAATTAAAGGTGAGAACGTACCAAGTGTTAAGTTAATGATTTGTTTCAAATACAAACCTGCATTATTTGACACGACGGTAAGACCAGATACGCCGCTTATATTAACAGCTTTAATCAGATTTTCCGGTATTCCGCACAAGCCAAATCCGCCGACTAAAAGCTTTGACCCATCTTTTATATCAGAAACTGCTTCCTGAACATTACTATAGATTTTGCCACTTTTGCTTGTACTATAACTTGAATATGATAAAACCTGGAACATTTAATGTAAGAGAAAGAACCAAAACGCAAATGTTAACTCAAAATTATAATAAATAATAAACAAAACACGATCATACCTTTGCAATATTCAAATACTTTGACTTCGGCACCGAAGTATTCAGCTTGCAAATAAAAAATCGCCGTAACACAACCCCAGCCATCTTTTTATATTAATGCTAATTTTATATTATCGCTGCTAAAATATTTCTACGCAAATGAAAATTATAAAGCTTGTCCTTGTTTACCACCACAACTGCAACAAACGTCACAAACAGCTGACACAATCGGCCGAGTCGATTTCAATTCAAGTGAACTTGCAATGTGAATAGTAAAAATTAAAATAAGTGTTAAATCAAAACTTGTGTTCATTCAACCTGTTGCCAACGACGATAAATAGATAAGGCACTGTGTTGTTTTGTATGCTTTGTAACAGATTGCGAGGTCAACTGGAACGTTGATGTGCGTACCTACCTACCTACCCAGTAAGTATTCAAATTAGTTTGAAATGTTTCTTGAATACGATACAGGTACGGGTTTTCTGTTTTATTAATAATGTAGGTAGGTACCTATTCTAATAATATAACAGACACGTTATAGCACATTGTGTCATCTGCAAGGCATGGTACCTACCTATATCACCTGTGTTATCACAGAAATCACAGTTTTAAAGAACACCGGCAGGCACCCCAACCCCATGTTTAACTTCAGAACGAGAGCACTTTCGGTCTGCTCAGGCTGTTTGAGGTTTTATCTTATCACATTATCCTCAATTGAGTTTTCTCACTTAATATTGTTTTCAAAGTCAGAATTTTCAGAAAATTTAATATCTTAATGAACTTTACCAAAGACTCCAGAAATTTTTTATACCTTCTACCTACTTTACTCCATGTGATTTATGAATTTAGTGTTGAACGTTGCAGTCAATAAGTGGGCAGAGTGGGCTTCGTGGGCTTAACGATGTACAGCAGTAATATAGTATCGTGTGATTGAATGGCGTTGTTCAATCAAACCGGGACACCAACGCCAATGCCAACTGTTTGATTGAACGGCTATTTTAACCAGTTGGCACGACGTCATGCAAAAAAGGAACAGTAGTTGTTTAAATAGGTATGTCTCCGGAAAAAAACCCTAAGTTTTTGAATTTAAAGAGATCAGTAGAAATAAAATGTTTTTCTTTAGCTCCACAGAGCTAAAAAAGTTTTATAATATAATGGCCATGACAAAAAATATGTAAAAGGTAGGGAGGGATACATAAATAACTAACTAGCGGCCGCTCGCGACTTTGCCCGCGTGAATTTCATCCCGTTTTTCATAAAAATCGGTTTATGTTTAGATTTTTTAATAGAAATGTTTTTTCCTGCTAACTCCCGTTCCCGTGGTAATTTTGCAATATTCTGTTGTAACTAAGCTTTACTAAGGCACCTGCATGCCTGCATTTCCAAGCGTCTAACTTAAGCGATTTAGATTTTTCATACAAAAGGATTTTCCCGCTAATTCCCGTTCCCGTGGGAATTTCGGGAATTCCTTTCTTATTGCACCTCTACGGTACCTAAGCAACGTCTTTTCCTAATGTCATTCAAGTGCCTACGTTTAGCCGTTTAAGTCAGTCAGTCAGATTCATCTTTCATATTTAGAAGTTATGAAAGTACTAGAAAAAATAGATAAAGATGTCAAAAAACTTGATGGTTCACAAAGAAAACCTTAACCTGTATCGTAATTTCGTAAACATTAATTTGAGCCTAAACCACTCATACTTTTAGTCTTTCGCCTCAATTGTTGTAGAAAATGTTTGCCGAATCCAGTGTTGTGCTGTAATGTAACAAATGCTAAGTACGTGCCTATGTAGGTACTACACGTACATACCTACCTCTACAGTACGATGCGATGAATTCATAAGGTTAAGCTACTTGCAAAGAGGACTATCCATAACAGTGATGTAATTTCGGAGAGCTTCCTGCAAAGATCTGTACTTTCAAGATCTTTGGCTTCCTGGGACCAAAAAGTTTTATTATTAATTTATTCAAAGTTTTATTTTAGTATGTAACATAATAACCTACATTTATTTTCACATGTTATTTGACCTGTAATCCAGGTCAGGTAAGGCTATCATTGAGAACACAAAATAAATGCATACAGAAAATATTTTATTGTTTAATAAATTTTATCCTACCTACTTTAAAATAATGCCTTCTTTAAATTTCACCTTTTTTAATTTTATCTATAATAGTGACTTTGTAAATTATTCTATCAAGCTATAAAATAGGTATCTATATAAATGGATATTCTGCTTCTTTCTTACAGATATTTACTCCCAAGCAGGAGGAATGCTTACAATTTAATTTTTAAAATTAAATTGTGAATAATCGGGACGAATCTTCGTTACGAAAACGAACACAAAATGCAATTTTCGTCATAAAAGGTACAATCAACAATTGTAACATTGACTGGAATATAAGGGCTCAATCCAGTGTACCCTGGGCTCCAAAGCAATGGCCGAGGATGCAACCGGGAGAAGCGCTAGGATGATGATGATGATAAGGGCTTAATCCAAAATTCGTATTGAAGTTCCAAAGTTCCAATATCAATAACATGATAAAAATCTATATAATAACATTACAAAACAATCATGGCCTTCTGATAATACTAATAATTAACTCGTTTTTGTACTGGTTATAATAACCACCTACCTACTTATTTATAGTTTATCAAAATGATTGAAAATTTGGTTTGCTTCTTTAAGGTTTTTCACGTCGTCACAGAATCACTCCAAATTATAACTTGTAAAGAACCTGCCGAAGCTGGTTCGCTGACTCTACCAAATGTTCAAACATTTGCTTAAGAACTTTGCTTGTAGATACTCCAAATTCCTACTTTATAATCAATTATCTGAACCAAAATACAATTTACAAAGCACATCAATCATGAGTGATTCGCTTATGATATGACGACATTCTTAACCCAGACCAATTTATTTTATTAAATCATTGACATAGTTAACGTCATATCTACTATGTAATGTACTGAAAAAGCACCTTACGATAATAAATACATATTTATAACAAATACCTATAATGCTCTGTTGTTCATACATGAGTATAAATAACACAGACAATCTAAGAAATACGATGTATAACAACTACTTAGGGCTAGGTATATTATCACATTAAATTATTTTACAAAACAAAATATCATATCTCTCCCGTTTACAACCTGATGAATATTTCGTTATTTAGAGCTGAGATAACCAAACAGTCACAAAACTATCTAAAGTCAACAGAATACTGTTTTTGTACTACTTATTAACTAAGTAACTACGTTAAATAGCGCGCGTACGAGTGACTTTGTATCAGGACTTTTTACCTGTGGAGTTGCTATTTCGTTGAATTGTTAGAATTTACGATCATTTTTTTACCAAGTACCTACCTGTACCTGTACCTACAAAGTTTAAAAACTTTATTCATCTTCATATAAATTGTTAAACGTATTGTCCGAAACAGTTTTATAGTACAATTTGATAAGAGAAAGCCTTGATAGGTAGTTATATAAACTAAATTGCACATTTCAATTATTATAATCGTTTCTTCAAAACTTCAACAAACGTTTTTTATTATTTCATTATCTAGTTCCCATGAACAGCAACTTCACAGGCCTTTACCTATTATTTGTTTATTCCAGCATACATAGAATGTTTAGTAATCTAGCTTAGTCTTCCAGCTCTTGCATCGGTGATAACGCCCCATAATTCAATGATAAACTCGTCTGTGAATCCAAACTCTTGCAAATCACTATTGTCGATAGCATCTGCCAGTTGCATAGAGTTAGTTTTTCCTTCCGAGAGATCCCACATCTGCGTTGCTAGCTCTGAATCGTTGATACCCATGAACGACTCCAGCAACCCATTGATTTTTTCCATACCGGCTTTAGACTTTTCATCATGCTGAAAAAGAAAAATATCATCATATTATGTTATTTTGGATCTATTTTACAAACAACAGGACTAAAGAGCCATAGATTCACGCTCGGTCCCGGTGAATCTACAAAGGTATGATGGAGTTGGATATTTTAAGAGTTAAAATTGTTATGGGACTTAATCACATTTGGCAAGCGTGGTGATTAAGCCAAAACCCATCTTTGTAACGAAAACATGATTTCAAATGATGGAGGCCTTTGCCCTGCAGTGGGACATTAATAGGCTAATACTTTACTTTACTTTAAATCACATTTCTGTTATTACGTTAATAAAGATAATCTTTAAGTTGATAAGTAAGCACTCATTAGCATCCAGAGATCCAGACCACACCAACAAATATGGTTGTTAAATTACATTTTGAAATTCCTGACGACATTTTGTTCTCCTCGGTAAAATAAAAACTCATTAGCGTGATGCTTAGTCACTGCGATGAATAAAATTAAGACAAATTGGTATCTACTGACTCGGTTTCTATTTGAGGAAATTTAAGTGGGTTTAGATAACAAGTTACAGTACGAGTATATATTGTTTTACCACATAGGTATTGTTCTCGAAAATCGGTCGCATTCGCATTCTAAATAATATCATGCATGGTTCTGTGTCATGGTGTGTCACCAGAGATTCACTTGCTGCTCCTTAATTAAAGCAACATATAATACAGGAGTAATAAAAACATTTTATTACCTCATCCTCTATTGTGGCTTGTCCGTTTGCCTTAAACCGAAGGGTTTCTTTTCCAGAACCGTAAGCTTGTTTTCGCCCTGCCTTCGCACTACTGCTTTTAGGGCCGATACTTCCAAAGCCACTCTTGAGGGGTTCGATTAGTCGAATTATAAAAGTAGTTCCTTTAGGAATATCTTTTAAGGTCTTCGCTACTTCATAATGTCTTTTCCCAACCATATTTTCTCCATTCAGCTTCTCTATATGGTCGCCGATCTAAATGAAAGTAAATTAGGTTAATTCAGTAATGGTTAGCTTCCTGCTAAATTCTTAACAAGCTGAATAACCGTACTTTATTTATCATACAGTTTCCTCTATTGTTGTGTCTAACTAAGCCAGTGAAAGTTAAGTAGATAAGTTATTGGAGCGGTGTACGAAAAAGAATTCGCAATGTACAACAATTTTATAAATCGTTTTCTATTTGGAGGTAGGTACTGAAACATCTGCCACCGAATAAATACAAACCTCTATGTGTGATATTTTTGAAACTATAGATCCTTCCTTTATCCTCTTGATAAACGCATAACCGGCTCCGTTGTCTGTTATTGTAAGTCCTAAAGCATCTTCAGTCTTCACAATTTCTATTTCCTTGGGTCTTCCTTTTCTATGTGCGAATATAAAGTCTTCTAATCCTATTTGACCACCAAGGAGTTTTTTCATGTCCACTTTGTGTGTATTGAGGGTGCAGAAAAGAATCTGAAACCATAAAAATACATTTCCGTTTAACTTCACCTATATCAGACTTGGCTAATCTAATTTACCACGCCTTAACGTTGCGTGACTGGGATCTGTGAGTAGTCTATATTTTTTCTAAACGAGAATCTTAATTGTTCAATGATTTATTCAGTTCGTGACCGTTGACTGTTAATGATACATTTTCTGTTAAATCTCGAAATTGGTCGATAGATAGGTATACAACTGTCTGCGTCAACTTTTATAATAATTATTATTGAAGAATAACCTAAATGAACCAATCACAACCTTAAAATGTATTTATTGTTAGGTAATCTGTAGCTTATTGTACAATTACATTTGTGCTGCTTAAAATTATTTTTTTATGCTTTTCAGATGGTTTGTTTCCATTTTTGAAATAATGCTTACTTAATTTCTTATCTTTAACTCGACGTGGTTGTATGTTGAAGATGTCCAATACTTTAAAGCAACGTCATTCGTCGTAGTCGTGTGTTCGTCGTCGTATCTATTCAGTTTTGTCACTCTGACCTTTCTTTCTCTCCCAATCCAAAGTCCAACGACAGTTCAAAGCATAAATGCTTCGACGACACTTCTTCAAATTGAATACCTAGCAGATATATCGTATTTAAACAACAATATTACTTATCAAATGAAGCAACAAACAAATACTAAATCAGATCTCTTTTTAAGCTGTGTTTTATTTGATGAATACCTAGTCCTACGATCTGATGTCAGTGGCGAAGTTATTAATACCGGATGTCTATTATGAACTAGCTCAGTAAGCATTCGCAATGCACGCATCATGGTTATTACTACATATAGCATTGGCAGAGTTGCCGGTCCTTGACCCTTTGCTTGCGTATAGTGGGTCATCGTACAGAGTCGCACGTTGGCGGCAACGCATGCATCCACTTGCTTCGCTCGCCCAGTTCATAATACGAGACTGCGCCCCTGGGCCGATCCACTTCCTGACTGCTCAGCCGTGCGTGCTTCCGCAAGTAGTGACATTTTAAAAAGGCTTATATAAAATCGACATCATAATACTCAGCTATGAATAAAATATGTAGGGAGAATACCTTTTTGACTTTACACACACGGTCTTACCTCAACTAATGCAGTATCGCCGCACCGAATTGACCGAGTTGATTTATGAGCGCTTTGATAACGCTAGCCTTGATTCGCGAAAGGGCAAAGAGAGTATAGGCGTTAACGGAGTTATTTTGCTTTACTCGTAACGTCGTAACTTAACGTAGATAGGTACAAGAACTTCTTCATGTTATAGCAAGCTTTATTTCGTACTTTTAAATATATGATGCCGACAAAAACAAACTCTACTCAAGCTTTTTTGCTAAACCATTGCGAATAGGCGTCCAGGACGAGTCGAGCAAATACCGACCTACCTTATCATGAAAGAAATGGAATAACCATTTTTTTCTTCCCATTTGAACAATGTAAGACAGCAAATTGTAGGCCTGAAAGTATCTAAGCTAACACGTGTTTCATTAAAAGCCGTAAATAATGTGTACCCAACTAGCCACATACTAAAACGTACATAGTTGTTATCAATATCCAAACAATGAGTGTGTCCCTGAAAATGCGCACCCGACCGGTCGACGGTCGCCAAAAGGTCGCGGCGAAAATGGCACGCAATCAAATCTGCTGATATTTTGCGGCAAATGAAAATACCTACTAAAGGTGTGACTTTCTCAAGGCTGTTTTGTGAGATAGTGAATTCTCACCCGCACTAGCACAGCCTAATTCGCTCGCTAAACAATATTCAACTCTCAAGATTGATGTGGCAATACGTCATTTGTAAAACTGAAATTGTTTGAACATCGTCGTTGCGTCCGCATTTTGGTTTTCATAAAACAATGGGTGGGTAGAGACGCAGAAATGGCGAAATAGCTACGGATTAGCTACCTACTTACGACAGAATTTACACACTCAACGAACAGAATATTTCATAAAAAAAATCATACTTCCTAGTTAATTTATATTAAAAAGTACCTACTTATGTACCTATTCAAACTTTTCAAACAAAAGCTGTGATTACAGATCAAAATAACTTAAAAAATTGTGTGTGGTTGCCTAACAATGTTTTCTTGGGCTACAAGTTTTAATGTATTGAGTAGGTACCCTTCAATATTTATTTAAAAAATCCATCATAAGAAAAAAAAAACTTTATTGTACCTAGTTACGATATAAAATCCCAACTAATATTATAAATGCGAAAGTAACTCTGTCTGTCTGTCTGTCTGTTACGCTTTCCCGCTTAAACCTCGCAACCGATTTTGATGAAATTTGGTACAGACAATCTTTAGACCCTGAGACAGAACATAGGCTAATTTTTGGCCCATTCCAACCCCCCACTTCCCCGAAATGAGGGGGTGGAAGTTTGTATGGAAAATCTAAACTACTTGAGTTAGACGCTTGAAATTTGGCATGCAGGTCCCTTAGTAAACTTGATGCTTAGTTGCAAAAGGATATTGCAAAATTCCCACGGGAACGGGAGTTAGCGGGAAAAAACATTCGTATAATGAAAACCGACATCCACGCGGACGAAGTCGCGGGCGGCCGCTAGTTTTTTATAAAAGGCGGACTAAATATCACGTGTCGTGACTTTCTCTATCAGTTAACCTTAGGGTCAAACATATTTTTTTATTAACCAATGCACATTTAATTTAATCCCCGTTGGAGTAATTGTGTTTTCTGGTGTATATTTTTTTATGTTCTTATTATAACAACAAACTATTTAGAAACCCAGTTTATTTTTAAAATGTACAAAAATACCTAGATAAGATACCTTATACCTAAACAATAAACTTAGCCAATTTTGTTGGTGATTTTAACACAATTGTTATTATAGCGATAACATAGGTACCTATTGATATGTAGATACATATTGATGGGATTGATATGTGCATTGTATATTGATATGTCGTACGTACCTAAATTAATGCATAATCTAGATTATATATAGATTATGCAATTATTGCGCTTTAAAATTGTAGTAGTAGCCAAAAACTCCCAAGTGAATAGCGGGGTAAACCACTTTTGGGGAATTACTAAACTTCAATAGTTGTAGGTAGTAATAAAAATCGCCATTCCATTGGAGCAGTTGCATCATAGGTAGGTAGGTACATATTATATTTAGCTCACCTCATAGGTATTTCTTATCACGGCTTCTTTATCATTTTTATCAATGCCTATCTGATAATCTTAAATTTCAATATAATTAATTAATCAAGTGATTGAGGATTTATGTCAATTTTATGCACAGTAAATTGGAGCCGACATAAAAATAATGCAGCGGATTTTATTTTACTTCCCGATAAGTTAGATTTAGTTATTAACTTTGATAGAATACCTACCTTATGGAAGTCACTTTAACTCGTATAAAAATGACACGTTTTTTATTTTAAAATATTATAGGTATTTACAGAAAAATATTATTTAGGTATGTGCAAAATCACTGAATGTTAGGTAGGTATTTCAAAATTACGTCCAAAATCGGATGTATAATAAGCCGGTAGTAAATAATTATGTGATATGTGAATATTTTATCTGTGCCTATATTAACAACATTGAACTAAAAATAATAGCTCAAGAAGTCAAGATGTCCAATTCATTCAGCCTATTCACTGTTTACGATCGAAACTGTTATTCGTCGACGCCCGCTTTGGATGAAAAGTGAAAAGTGCATTCAACCTTAAGTAGTAGTAGGTTAAGGTTTTTTATCAGATTACATTCAGGTTATGGACAATATCCAGCACCGGACCTGACAGAAATGACTAAAGTAGCTAATTATGCTAGTGAGTGATTTCACCGAAGGTTTCTCCCCGACTCGTTTGCCGTCAACGCATGTCACGTGCTTGATTGCATGTGTTTGAATATCACCTTACGTAGACGTAAACGAAGAAGTTTATAATTTTATCATAGCTAAATATTTTTTTAAAAATAGGTTCATGTTTCAGAAGATAATAAGCCTTGGCTGGTTTTCCGAGCACGCCGTGTTCGACGAATCGACTTTTACAGTAAGAATCATCACAATCTTTGCTTGCTATTTAGTATTGCATTGTGTATTGGTATTAATCTTGGCCGATCAACGTACATTATGTAGGTACTACCATTGGGTAGTAAGTACAAACCATGATTGGCACATATCATTGGATTTAAGTAATGGCAAAGATTTAAATCTACGTCTAATGGTAATATATCTGTGACCAAAGGAAAGATTTTTTTTATCTGTATAAAGATTTATATTTATTGGGTAGTAGTTGTAGTTTCCTTCGGTAGTCTGCTTAAGGCTTTACCTGCCCCTTCTACGTGCAAAGTAGGAATATACCGTGGTTGTTTTAGAAGTTAAGACCAACCACCCTTGCCGATCCACATCTTGGACAATTATACACTTCAACTAGTGGAAATGATCCCCAACGCGAAAATGAAATTATTGACAGAACTTAAAAACCTAGCTAGAGCTAGGTATTGCTAAATTCTTTATTAAGAAAGGTGGAAATTTTGTTTATTCCATGACATCGTAATTTGATGCTTGTTAGCAGGTAGGTATTATTCATGTTTTGATAAGGCTGCTAATGTGTTCGTTCCAGCAACCGTATATAACTATAAACATACCTACACAATGTTACATCCTTGTAGCATAATTATTATCTTCTAGTACCTTAAGGAATTATTAAAGGTAACCTATTCAATTTCATTGCCTGGAATCTTCGATCATAAACGATAGAAATCTGGAATATCGGGAATACGTTTAGTTTACAAGTCATTCACCTATGTAAATCTGGCTTGTTTGTAAAACATAGTGTCTAATACTTACGATAAAAGCTTTTAGAAAGAATGCAATGATTGATCTTTATTAAACGTTGAATTTCCTTCGACATAACGTTTTTTCAGTACCTATTCTGAGGACATAACAAACTCCGACAAAAAAGTAATCTACCTTGGTTTGCAAAAATACTAAGTTATGTGAGTCATGCCGTATTATGTAGGTTTTAAATTCACAAAAATGGTGAAATATTATACGACTCAATAAGATAGGTATGCACTGTGTATAATGAAATATTTGTTTTAGATTAAATGTTATAACTAATACGAGTAGGTATTTAGAGTAGCACAGATAAAGGTCCCGAATAAAACAATGGTTTATGTAGTAATTAGATCCATAATTAACAGGTAATTATTACCTAGTAATACATATAGGTATCTATTTAGTCATTGAAACTGACGTAATCGCATACCTTCAACTTCCTACTATTATATAGATATAGGCTAGTATTCAACGTTACCGATTTTAAAAATTCTCCTTGATTAGTCAAACTTATAAATAGAATATACGTCAAAAGGTTTTCGTATTTTAGTTGCTCACCAATTAAGTAGACAGGTAAGTAGGTACCTATATTGCCTATTTAGTTAGAAATAGTAGGTACAAGTCTTTGAAAAGCCAAGGTGAGTGAAACAAGTCAATAGTGCAATGACATTAATTGCATTGGCCGTCTGGTCATCTGTTTCAAGAATAACAAGTTTTATACTAGTTCGGTAGTTACTAACTTAACTACTTAAGTACCTAAGTACTAAGAACTCACATCATCTGCAGGGAAGTCGTAGCATTCCGCTATCTTCTGATATAATTCCTTGACATTGGAGAATCCAGAAATCAGCCCAAGGGGACTTCCGTGAGCCTGTTGGCAGTGAAACACCAATTGTGACTTTTGTGCGCCATTGTTGTTGTCCACTCCATTCTGCTGCTGCGGCTCCTCCGGCGGTGTCGGTGGCAACGGAGGCGGCGTGTACTTCGGCGCCTTCTTCTTGAACAGTGACATTGCAATCGAGCACTACGTAACGGTATTAGGTTTTCCAACAGCGACCGTCAGACCGCGCACATTCTCCACCCGAGTCAAGTAAAATTTTATTCACTACAGTCGCTTATCTTGCGAGAACTTTAAAATGTGCCGTCGCGTCATAGCACACGATAAGTTATCGCCCAGTGGCGATACGGGATAAGATTATGTGGTGTTTAGTTGAAGGTAATGCATTGGAACGTGTCGAAAGCGAGTAGCGCACTTGCGTCGGCCGTTCCCAATGCCGACTGACTGAATGGTGTTCCGCGCGACTCGCGAGTCGTGAGAGCGCGGGCAATCGTAGCGGTCGGCGCGCCTCCCCGTGCCACTGTCGCCTGCGCGTCATCATCACACACTACAAAACCAAATTCATTCGTTTGATTGTTACATGAACTCCAACCCCATCAGTTTCAGTTTAATATATATCAATAACTGTAATTTAAATGAATCACTGCAATATGGCTATCAAATCACCACAGTAGGTATAATTTTTGTTTCATTTAGGATGATAAATCCTAAAATGAAACAAAACTTTTTAATTACTAGGATTTTATAGCAGTGCCTCGGCTGACACTTGGCTCGATTTGATCATGACGTCGTCACCCGACAATGTCCTCAAACATGGCCAGCATGCTGCACCTTTCTTTTCTCGCCACGACCTTATTTTTGCATCGCTTAAGGTGCACACTGCGAAGCGTTGCCCTGTTAGGGTAATGATACGCAGTTACGCTAGGCTGGACAAAGATGCCCTTAGACGAGATGCAGCTAGCTATGATTGGAACGCAGTGGCATCGGCCTCATCTGTTGACGACAAAGTTACTGCTCTGAATGCCTCGATACTTTCATTAATGAATGCACATGCCCCACTCCGCCTCGTAAAACTCAAGCGCCCTCCCGCTCCATGGATGACAAGAGGTGTGCGCATAGCAATGAGAAGGCGGGATCGTGCCTTCAGTAAACACAAGCGGTTGAGGACTGATGAGAGTTGGAACCTCTACAGAGTAGCCCGTAATCGTTGCAACCAGATGGTGAGGGTGGCCAAACGTCGTTACTTTTACGACACTCTTGAGAATGCTTCTTCGGCAGATGTGTGGAAGTTCCTTAAAAGTCTGGGGTTTGGTAAACGCCAGCAGACTAATTCTCTTGCTGGTACTTCTTTTTCCCCTGATGATTTAAACGTCCATTTCTCTAGATCATCCCTCTTAGATCGAACTAGAAAATCTTTAACCATCTCTGAAATTACTTCCTTGTCGCCTCTGCCTTTAGACAATTTTTCTTTTTCACCTGTATCCTGTGATCAAGTTGGTAAGGTCATTAAGTCGCTGAAATCAAATGCCGTTGGGTGTGATGAGGTCAGTCGCACTATGGTGATCTTGCTACTTGATTTTATCCAGCCTATCATTACTCACATCATTAATTTCTCCTTAGAATCTGGGGTTTTCCCTAGTATCTGGCGTAAGGCCTATGTTATTCCACTCCCTAAAATTTCAAATCCCACTATTCTTAATAACTTTAGACCTATTTCCATTTTACCTTTTCTCTCCAAAATTCTAGAGGCAGTTGTTCATTCCCAACTGTCAAAGTTTATTTATCAAAACCACCTTCTCTGTCAATACCAGTCTGGGTTTCGCCCTGGTCACAGCACGAGCACAGCACTCCTAAGGGTTACTGAAGACATTAGAGATGGCATGGAGAAGGGCTTGGTCACTGTGCTTGTACTAATTGATTTCTCTAACGCCTTCAACACGGTTGATCATGATGTCCTGCTATCTTTGCTGTCTCATCTATGTCTGTCCTCTATGACAGTGCAGTGGTTTGCCTCTTATCTTCGGAACCGTCAGCAGGCGGTGAAAGTCAATCAAACCCTTTCGAGCTGGTGTGATATCCCCACGGGCGTTCCTCAGGGTGGTATTTTATCTCCTCTCCTCTTTTCAATCTTCATTAACTCTATTACTGTCCTCCTTGATTCCTCTTACCATCTGTATGCTGACGACCTCCAATTGTATCGTCAATGCCACATTAGTGACGTTGACTCGACCATAGCGAGTCTTAACAGTGATTTATCCTCTGTTGCGGCGTGGTCTGATCGGTTTGGTGTGGCAGTTAACCCGAGCAAATGTCAGGCCATAATTGTAGGAAGTCACCATTTTATGCGTTTGCTAGATGAGGGCTCCATTTCCCCAGTTCTATTTGATGGTGTACCTATTCCCTTTTGTAGCAGTGTTAAGGACCTAGGTCTGCACGTCGATAAGACACTTAGTTGGTCTAGTCACGTGAACGAGGTCTGCCGTAAAGTCACTTCGTGTCTGCGTGCTCTCTATAGATTCAAGAATTTCCTTCCAATTCCCACTAAAATTACCCTTGTGCAAACTCTCATCTTACCTATAATTGATTACGCGGATGTGTGTACTACCGATATAAATTCTGACCTCCTCGCCAAATTAGATCGTTTACTTAATTCTGGCATACGATTCATTTTTAACCTTCGTAAATTCGATCACGTTTCCTCCTTTCGCTCTCAACTAAAATGGTTGCCTATTCCACTTCGTCGCAATGCCAGAATCCTTTCCACACTGTATTCTCTTCTCAATGATCCTAATGCCCCTCCTTACCTTAAATCTAATTTCCAACTCTTAAGTTCGACACATGAGCGGCAGTTGCGATCTGCCAACAGGTTAATGCTTGCCACTCCCTCCCACCGATCCGGTTTTGTAGCGAACTCCTTCACAGTAAGCGCTATCAGATTATGGAACACCCTTCCGGAAAACATTAGGAAGGCGCCGAGTAGAAGAGCATTTAAGTTTCTTGTCCATCACTTCCTAGCTAATTCTTGCGCATCATCGTCCACCGTTTCCCGTACTTAATCTGGCATCATTCATCATTTATACTTCTTTTCTTTATAATGTAGTATATGTATAGTATATGTATTTTATCATAAAGTATATATCTTTGTATATACAGTTATGTGTGTATTTTTTTTTTATGTAGTATTATGTATGTTAAGTAGTTAATAAGTGTAATTTTTATTTTTATAGTTTCTTTTAATTTAATAGCACTACCTACTATTCACTCTCTGTTTTTCCCTAAGGTTGACTGGTAGAGAATGCCATGAGGCATTAAGTCCGCCTTTTGTACAAAATCTTTAACGTGCAATAAAGTTTAAATAAATAAATAAATAAATAGATTTACTACAGTACCTTGTGATGTGGACATGTGGTGGATTGGCTTTGGTACTTACTGATTCCTCATAATATTACGTCAAATATTGAAACACAAACGCCTGCCGTAGAGTTAATCTCTACAACAATAAATATTGCTATTATTTTCTGAAAGGCGTTGACGCGTTGTTGCGTCTTTCCTCAGATTTATTAAATCAGAGTGTTTATCGTACCCAACTGCATCAGTCACACGTCCACCAACCAACCAACACGTCCTGTGGGTCAACATCGGGTGCAGGACACTTCGTAGATTGCTATAAAAATAAAGGTTAGGTTAGGTGTAAGCTATGCAGAAATATTAGGTTGTTTCTGCATAGCATACTTACTTGTAGATTATAAACCAAGCTAATGTCTAAATATGTACTAATATTAAACAAATAACCCCGTAACATTTTCCAGAGTCTATTTCACTAGGTTATTCTCTCTTTTATTTAAACAATACTGACTACAACCAAATTTGTAATTACATATTTAAAAAGAATTCCAGTTGTAAATAGTTTAAAATTGTAATTAAAGTTTTGTGACTGTAGCACTGCTTCTACAGGACTTTCGTTGAACCCGTGTTTATTCTCGTTCATCCCAAGTCCTTTAATGAGACTGTCTTGTTCAGAAATTGGGCACAAATTGAACTGACTCTACCTAACATCTAGTGACTGCTCATTTATTATAATAACACTATAATTTATTGACGAAAATAAAAAAGATACATTGCTTTTTAACTTTTTATTGATGTTAGCAGTAAATCTACGAAGAGGCTACAGCTTTCTTAGGGGTGGGCTTGCCCTCCTTGAAGCCGTTGCGGAAACGCCTCCTCACGATCTTCAGGTGACGCATGCGGCCGGTACCGGTGGTCTTCCTGCGCTTAGCCTTAACTGACCAGTGGTCTGCAAAAAAAAAAAACAATTCAATAAATTTCTTCATGAAAACAATCAAATATGTTTTACTTCTATCATCTACTAAATAGTCCGAACAGCAGTTTTCCATGATTAGAATCATTATGTCACTAATCCTAATCAAAATCATAATTTGAGTAAGTTTTCGGTCCTATTCAGGCCTGTGTCTGATAATATGTCTATGCATCAAGTTTAATAAACAATTCTAAAACAAAAAAATTAAACCATGATTCAGTCCATTTTGTTACAAAGATGGGTTTTAGCTTTATCACCATGATTGCTTAATGCGGGTTGTACCTGGAAATTGAACCCAGGACTTCGAGACTGACAGACATGGCCCTGTATGTATACAACTAGACCATTAAGTTATTACAAAAATGTAACACTGGTAAATACTAGGTATAAACATAAAAGCTAGTTAGCTAGTTAGTGCTAGTGTCTGATAAATTAACTACACAAGGATGTAAGTTAATTTCTCTTGAACACAATTATAATAAACAAGGACCTTAAAAATGTATGAAGACTATAAGACAAATACCAGTTTGATGAATAAATGTCTTGATTATATATCATTCACTTCTCTTTACCTACATTATACAAGGATATATTCTAAAGAGAACATATCCTCAATCAGTGTAGGATTCTATAAACATTTGAAACTCGAAAATCAGACTACTTTGAAGAGGTTATTAGGAGCAGTAACTTTGGCACATTCACATGACATGGTGAGTGAAAATAGCATTCCTGATTCAGTATTGATAGTTCGTAATAAGATCAACTTTGTGCACATCGCTAAGAGCGTTAGTTATAACATTGATTTCTGTATTTACCGAAGACTGATACCACTTAAAGCTACGTAATTTTCAAAGAATAATTGGACGAGTATGACAATAACATCAAGAGAAACCGGCAAGACATGTGCACTGACGGATGAAACATTGTTTTATGACTTACATGAGCGCAATTTGGCTGCAGGATATCCACACTGTGCACATTTTGATTTCTGGATGTGGTAAGATGATCTACCACACCGTCTACATAATGTGTGGGTCTTATTTCGGCGCTTTCCGAAGCTGGACGTACCTTTCGTCTGAAATAAACATTTCAAAGGTTATGAAGTTCATCACTACTAATTCCTTGCAAATATGCACTACAATCATTTTAGCAGGTTACAATTTCAAAGAATCACAGTGAATCTAAACAATTTGGCTCGCACAATTATAGATTTATTTGGATTTATTTCACAGAAAGAAATTACTGTACCATTTTGTCAGAATTGACAATCAAAGAGAAGTTAGTGTTGGGACTGTGACATCTCAACACGAACTTTGAAATCGATTATCGATCAATTGAAATTTAATTCACTCGAATTATAAATTGAACACTATCATAATAACATTCAATTATTAAATTCAAATTATACCAAAGATATTGGAAGGACCAATATCTTTGAATAATTATATTCTTCGATACTATAAAAGATACGTAATACGCAAAAAGAATTGTACATCATGTTGATAATATATTAACAAGATAAATAGTTTTGCTAAAAAGAATTTGAATTGAATCTATTTCGTCTTTTGTTTGCTGTGTTTGATAATGTAGGTAATAGGCACTCATAGGTCAGTATAGGAGTTGATGGAGCTTGAAGCTGCACACACAGTTTCGCATATACAAAGGTTTTATCGCTCCGAGTGCTGAGAAGCAGCCAAAACGTCGGGAATGTAGTTTTGATTGAACCACGATTTATATCTACATAATAAAAAAAAAAATAAGTAGTTTTATTTTATGATTTTGGTTTCGTCTTACCGTTGAATTAATATCAATATGTTTTAAGATTTCGCGCTTTAATCCACTGTTCGGTTAGTAAGTATGGACTCTTAAAAACAAGATAAAAGTAGTTGATTAAAACCGAGTATTGGTAAATATATTATCATCATCCTTTTCGTATTTATTTTAAAAGATCTTATTCATATTAGGGATTGGCTGGATTCTAACTAGCAATCCTCACTATCCGTAAGAGCTCAATCCAAATCATTTTTAAATGGGTGAATGCTACAAGAAATTCATTAGTATTTTTCTTTGCCTGTTCTTGGAACACAAAAAAAACTCTATGGTATGTTGACTGACCAATGGCTGATGGCTGACCAAAGATTTTGGAAGATCTTTGTGGCTGACACCGGAACCTGACATTGACAATACTGAAATTTATGATATGACATTAGATTACATGACTGTCAATTTGGAAGTTTCTTTTCATGATCAGGGATTCATTGTATTTTATGTACTGCTGATATTACCTCCTATTCGCATGTTTCTTGCTTAATACGAAAGGAAATCGTGTTTTAACTATCTAAATTGCCTGGAAAAGGAATATTTTATTGTAAGTAGTCATTATTCAATAGTGATTGTTTGTAAGGTATCTACTACCACACTTTAGGTTCTTGTTGACTTTAATATCAGGTCTTTGTTTTGTACGAAAATTTAAAAAAACCCTCCAAACTTAGGCTTATAAATTTTTATTAAATTGAAAATTGTGTGATAAAGTTTGTATAGAATTTGGCTGTTCCGGATGTTCCATTACAACTAAAGTCTATGTTCCATGCTCCATATTTAATTTTTCATAATGGATTAATGAATAAGAACATTTTTATTTAAATTTTAGATGGAACTACTAGGTGTTATGAAAAATCTTTCAATTAAAACGGTTTCATCTGAAAGTGAACAGTTGTTATTTCGCTCCATTGCTGCGGATATTGATGATACTCCCACTGAAATAGTTCTTGCTGATTATACTGACAAAACATTACTTATTGTATCACAGTATCAAAAAATTGGGAGTTTATTGATGATTCAAAAGGACCAAATACAAAGTCCCATAAGTACCAACGATATTTATACAACAAAAGTAATTTTTGGTGCCACAGGAGAAGAACAGCAGGTTGCAGCCCGATACCTGGCAGAAGCAATAAATATTACCAAACCTCTTAACATTTTCATTAATTTGAAATCTTATGATATTGAAACTATAAAAGCTTGCAAAGACATCATTTTGGATTTGAAAAAAGAAGAAAATAGTCAGCAGAATGTCTGAACAAGCACTGAAAAAGTTCAAATCAGTCCATAAATACTATGGTCAACTGGTAATTGGGCCACCAGGTGCCGGGAAAACTACATACTGCAGCAAAATGTCACAGTTATTGAGAAAGGTGGGGAGGAAAGTCGTGATTGTAAATCTGGATCCTGCCAATGAATTCATGTCATATGAACCAGATATAGATATACGAAAATTAGTGAACCTAGAAGATGTTATGGAACAGAAGAAACTAGGACCTAATGGAGCATTATTGTATTGCTTGGAATATCTGGAAGAAAATATAGACTGGTTGTTGGACCAAATACACAGTGACAACTTTGCTGACTTCATATTTGATCTACCAGGCCAAGTAGAACTGTATTGCCATCATAACAGTTTGAGTAATATCATTAAGAAGCTTACTAGCAATGGACATCTTCAGTTATGTGTTGTACATTTAGTGGATTCTCATCACTGCTCAGACGCTGGTAAATTTATATCAGCACTAATGGTATCCCTCAATGCTATGTTAAAAATTGGATTACCTCATATTAATCTTTTAACAAAGGTTGATTTGCTAAAAAAACATATGGATAAATTGGACTTTGGAATAGATTTTTATACTGAGGTTTTAGATTTAAATTACCTTCTAGATTGTTTAGATGGTGGCCGCTTTACTAGCAAATATAAGAAGCTGAATGGTGCCTTTGTTTCAATTATTGAAGATTACAGTTTGGTTTCATTTCAACTTGTAAACATGATGAAAGAATCAAGTTTGATAAATGTTAAAAATTTAGTAGATAAAACAAACGGCTATGTTTTTAAAAGTGATGAAGGTAGACATGTCACCAGCATGCTGGCCTGCGCGATGGGTGTTACTGAACCTGTTGAAGATATTTTTTAAGTAACTAATTAGTAAAATAATTAAATAATTATTATAAGGAATGAGCATTTTTATTGAACAACCAATTCTGTTATAAAAATTTAATAGGAAAATGAATACATATTCATATTTCAGAATCTTCAATAAAGCACAACTTTAGTTTATTGTTATGTATCAATGCTGACTGTAACTTTTTTCCAAAATCTGTAAATGTAGATAAATACATCTCAAATTTGGTGTCATAATAAGAATTACTCCGGGGGACAAGTTCTAACGAAATACAGCAATTTTTTTTTGTTGGCAGGCACTTTCATATTTGGACCAAAAAAGATGATGTCCTTTAATCAATTAATTCATTGAACTCACATAGAAGCTTGCACTATGGATGCTAGGGAACGGATAGACATAGTTACTTAAATACTTTTATAAACATCCATGACTCAAGTACAAATGCCAATGTTCATCACACAAACATTTGCCCCTAGCGGGATTCGAACGCGACCCTCGCTTTTGTAGCCAGGGTCTCTGACCACTAGACCAAAGGGCCCGTCGACTAGACAGATAATTGTCACAGAGAGGGGATGTTATTTAAAAAAATCTATCATTAGGATATTTTTGGATTATTCAGTGAAAGGCATAAACATACTTCAATAGCCGATCAGGGTATATTACATGTACTGAGGGGCTCAAAGGGGAGCAACCAATTTTATGCATAGTAGTACCTTATAAATGTTATTTAAAAACAGACACTCGCTCTTAGTTGACCCAAAAGCAAAAGCTAATTAAAATATTTAAGGCAAAACCTATCATTGAAAAATGGTACTGCCGAGGGTAGTCACGGCAAAAGATTGATCTTTCAATTTATTTAGTACCATAGCTGGGCACCGTTAATAAAATAGTTAACTTCGTTAATCGTTAATCCGCTACAAAAAAAGTTAGCTTCGTTAAACGTTAAAGCGTTACATTTCGGAAGAATTAACGCAAGTTAAAGTTAATCGTTAATACGTTAACTATGTGTAAAATCGCATTTTTATATCGTTGCGTTAGTGAACTTATAAACCCTGTTGGTTGGTTTAGGTTCTGGAAGTTAACAGGTTAGGAACAAAACAAAATACTTGTATAATTCAAATAAATGTGTAATTGAATCGTCGGACGTAAGGACATATTCAAATTCATAAACATTAACATGTTGAAGTTCACGCCTGAAAGCGAGCCTCGTTTTGGTGTTAAAATGTCTTTACCCGTGGAAAACAGACGTTCTACTGCAGCGCTTGAGGGTATAGATAGCAGTATTGTACTTAATAAATAGATTTATAAATATCTGTTCCCCGAGGAATGCAGCTTCGTTGAATGAGTCTTTCGATTTCATGTCCAGCCACATTTTAACGAGACTGTGGCCTTTAATCTTTAAAGAGTTGGAGCATTTGGTTTTTCTATAGACCGAGTGACAGAATTAAAATAGTCTTCCACGTCATCATCGTTGTTACTCGTATTGCTCCCTTGACTCCCTTCGCCATTCAAACTGCAACGCGCCGCGCTCGCCGCGCCCGGCACTGTCTAAACCTGTTTTTCGCGCCTCGTCCCGGTAAATAGTAGGCATTGGATTAACGATTAACGGACTTCTGCATAATTAACGGAAGTTAACATGTCCGTTAACATTTTTTGAAGTTAACTTAAAAGTTAATCCGTTAATCAAAATGTTAACTTCGTTAATTAACGATTAACGGATTAACGAGTTAATGCCCAGCTATGTTTAGTACCCATTCATTTCTCTTTCAGATGACTACAAACAAAAGGGACGCTTATGATAAATTAATTCAAACAGAAATAGCATTAGATAATCTTCTGGATGATAATAAACAAATTCCGGTGCTGCTGTTGCATCGGTACAACGAAACGAAGGATGCTGCTCAAGTAGTTATAAATCATATAGCAAATATGGAGGGAACTACAGTCACTGAAATTCATAAAAGATTAGGTTTAAATGATGAAATAAAACGCATGTAATAATGATGGAACGTTTTATTTGAAGACAAATACAACTCTTTACAATTTAAATTCTTCCAATATTTTTGTTGTTCAAACTAAAGTAGTATTGAACTTTCCTAAATTTTACATTGCAGGTTAACGTACTTAAGTTATAAGTGTTTTCAAAAAGCCACAGTTCCACGTTTGCTACTTCAATTACGAAAAATGTTATGTATTACATGACAAGTATTTCTAATATATTTTGATTATATTATGTTGACAATATTAAATGACCTTTGTCAGCAAACAAGTTTATAAAGTGTAATAGGTATTATACTGTTCAATAATCTAAAACTATATTGAATAATGGTTTTAAAAGAAAAAATAAAATCTACCTCCTTTGAATCTCCACTAATGTTACATTTAAAGTGACACAAGATAAACAGCATGAAATATGGTGGATTTAAAGGCAAACCACCAAATACAGTTAATAAATAGTGCCTTTAATAGGTCGATACAATCAGAAAATATTACCGCTGACGTATTAATGACGTCTTCCCTCTAACATGCTTTTATTGCTGTTACACATAATTCCTAAACAAATCAAAATACATTGAAGTTAAAATTCTAAAGTCTACACATCGTGTTTATTTAATAAGCAAGCAATAATATATAAATGTTTAAATGTATAATATAAAGTGCATGTCGCGGTGCGCGACAGCTAGCGAATACGTAGCATGAGCTCCCGGACGCAAGGCGGGGCTCGCTCAAGCGGCAGCGGGCGCGCCGGCCGTGTTACGATTACGAGTAGATGCATTTACTTTGTTTGGCATTTAGTCATTGGAACAGCGCTGTGGCTGCTGTGTACGTGTGCACTGCACTCAAGTACTGATCATGTTTTGATTATTGAAAATCAATTATATGTTATAGTAGCAACATATTTTGTCTATGTTCCGGCCAGGGTACAAGCGTTCCAAAATTGTAAAGTCTTCATTAAGTTCCATTCTCGACGGGTGCGAACCGTTCAATTATAAGGCTCATGTTATTCAAATGGAATGTAACTATGTGATGTTAATTGCAACAGTTGTGACACCGATCGAGTCTTCAGCAAGACTTTGTCTCAAAATTCTTGTTAGTCATTCCAGCTAAATTTAAGTATAACAATATAACAAATTTACAAAAATACATATAAAGTGAAGAACATTCGCAAAATTGTATTTTCGAAAATGCATATAAATATATCACTAACAAATCTACGATTTCCTATCGAAATAATACCCTATAGGAAGTGAAAATATCAATATGCAAATGTTCTTTCAGTTTTTTAAACGTCTATCGTTAGACTTAAATCTATGAGTTTCAGACTCGTTTCAGGCAGTCCCACAGATTTCAGAGCACCAACAATCATTCAATAAATGCGAGAACTACATAAATTTATCATTCCTCCTATTATTATTTTATACGTTACTGATTTATACCCAAATGAATGTGTATAAATCAATAATGTTATAATATTAATAGGTTGGCAATAACTACAATTATTATGATCCTTGTTATAAAAACACCGACAAAACACTTTATATGTACATCTAAAGGCGGTAATGCCAGCACTATGAAGCTAAAGAAAAGGTACAATATCTAATAGCGCTTTTATGACCCAGCTTCAAAATACTAGTGTGTACCTTTTGCGCCATCAGATATTTTTAGATCAGAATACTGGCTCTAGCTCCCTTTCAAAGAAATAACGCACCATTTTTTCGGTATTTTAGAACACGGTTTCATATTTAATACTAATACCCTCACAAACTTCAAAGCCTAAATTTATCAAGAATTCCCAAAAACAAGTCTGAAAACAATTTGGTTTAGTCTATACAATCATGCATGATTACATCATTTAATTTTATTATGTACTTTGGTGACTACAGTCATTTGATGCTTATTTGTCAGACAATTTTGATTCGTATATAAATCAAACCCGACCACAATTTAAAAGATTCCATAGACCAAACCAAGCTTAAAAATAAAAATAATGATTTGGTAAATTGTAAATATACTATGTGTAAATAAATAATGTTGACTCAGTACTTCATATGCTTATAAATAAAACATACTATTTACTAAGTCATCTCACTTTTCAATCAAACGTGACTTAACAATCAACATTAATTTATTAATATATACTTTCTAATTATCACTTGTCAAATAACGGGTGCTTTTAGGTTCTTTTTTTTTCTAAGAGATATCAAATGCTACCTCGGGCTAAAGAACCATTTAGCCTTTTAACACTTTGTTACTTGCTCTGAAAACATTGTTCTTGATTATGCAGTTCTTTAACTTATTAGCAGATAACAAAGCTATAAAAGAGTTGTCTTAACAGGGAGTATTGAGGCATAAAACCTGCCTCTTCTTGTCAATTGTCTTTAATATTATAATTAATTGAACACTATTGTGTCAATTAAAGTAATATAAAATCAGTCTCAAAATTGGGAAGTCTTTTAGATCTTCAGGCACGTATACTTTTACAGGTGGTGCTTACCGCACAGACAATAAGGAAATCTTAACGATTTGGTTAATCATCTGCTCACAACTTCACTAATCCGCCCAAATACGTGCTTTAACACTTTTTTCGCATGTAATGGTAAACTGTATCTTTATTTCCCAAAATTCAAATATAACTGTTGACTCCATGAGTACTAGTGAATATTGCACAAAAAGTAAATAAGTCAGTCACTGTGTCTACTTTTTGTGAATGTCCCTAGCTACGTTATTGTTTATAAGTAAATGGTGGTGATAAGCTTTCCTCAAAATAAATGACAAAATTATGAACAGCTACATACTTAAAAGTAAAATACAAAGATTTAAAAGAGTACTATGCTCAAATGTAAAACATAAATAAATAATCTGAACAAATCATCAAATGTTTACCTTCAATAATATATTCAGTTAGAAACTGGTGCATCGCCTTGTCCCATATGCTCCTTTTCTGATTTGGGGCTTTGCTCCACCATCTAAAATGCACGACATCATTAACGAAAATGAGGGAGGTTCGATAATGGGACACTACTTGATAAATACTAAACATGAAATACGAGGAAAGCTTTGTGGTAAGTCCTGTCGGTTCGTTGACGTCAATCGCTGATCGTTATAACTTATTCGACGGTCACCTTGTTCTTATCTAGAGGCCCGTTGGCTTCCAAAGATTGGGCGACATCAGTCTTTTGGTTGGAATTCTTCTTCTTTCCCTTTCCGACGTTTTTCTTTATGTTCTTAGCGTTCTTCGTCTTCGACGGCTGCGGTCCTGAGGAAGGGAGTCAGTTTAATATTATACTTTATTTTGAATAAATTTTCAATACAGATTTAAACATAAATATTTATTATGCATGAACATGTCTGTTTGTCCTGGTCTGGGTGTTATATGTATCTATTTATGTATATTTGTAATACCACTGTTGATTCTGATGTCTGTAACACAAGTGCTTAAGCTAGGTACTTAACACGGCGTCAGATCAATGTATGTGAGGTTTAAAGACATTTATTCCCATTAAGACATGCGTCACTTACATGAGAACTTAAAATAACATTAATATCTGGATACGTTCGTTGACATATTATTATATAAATTACAAAAACAATGAACAAAAACAAGACGTACCTACTAAAATATAATAAATACAAAGACCATAACTCGAAAGCAATTAACCAGAAACAAAACTAAACAACAAATTGCCGTAAATTTTAATTTACATTTTGGTTCTAATGTGTTGTGCTAATTTATTTTTGAACACCTTGAACGACTCGATATTCTTGATATCCGAGGGTATTCTGTTAAAAAAGCGCGCTCCTTCACTCGTCACTGTGGTTTTGCCGTACTGTGTGCGAGTCTTGGGGAGAACAATGAAACTAGCGCGTCGTGTGCAGGGGTATCCAACATCGTGCCGCTTGGTAAATTTTATTTGAGAATGAACATTTTTGTTTATGGCTTTTCGGATAAATATGCAACTATTGAAAATGTACAGGTGTCTAACATTCATTATCTTAGTTTCACGGTAAATTTTTTCAGTTGATGTTCGAAAATTGTAATTAAACAGTAATTTTATTACTTTGTTTTGAAGGATCTGTACCTGGCTTAAACTTGTTTTCGGAGCACTTCCCCATATTTCTACTAAGTATTGTAGATGTGGTTTTACTAGGGCATTATAAATTGTGAGGCGCAAGCTATATGGTATGTATCGAATATTATTCCATAGGGCTGCATAGATGGATATTAATCTTGATTTTATATATTTTATATGTGTTTTTCATGTTAGTTGGGCGTCCAAATGAAGGCCTAGATATTTTTCATGGTTTTTTTCTTGCAACGGTATATTATTGATTGTCAGAGGTGGGTAATTTGGTATAGGTTTATTCTTAGCTTTGAAAAGTATATAACACGTTTTAGAGATATTAATGGTAAGAAGATTGTACCGAAACCAGTCGTGCAGGATGTCTAAGTCATGCTGAGCTTGAACAATAAGGCTTTGAATGGACGAACCAAAGTAGAAGATGCATGTGTCGTCTGCATAGAGCGAGATATGACCATTTAAACCCAATTCGCACATATTATTGATGTATACTAAGAACAGCAGCGGACCCAATATGGATCCTTGTGGGACTCCACAGGATATGGGTAGTGGATGGCTTTGGAAGTTGTCCATTTTAACTATCTGCTGCCTGTTCGTTAAGTACGATTCAAACATATTTAAAGCTTTGTTTGCGACGCCGATAAGTTCTAGTTTTTTCAAGAGAAGTTTGTGACTCACTGTGTCAAAAGCTTTTTTTAGGTCGATGAATACTCCTAATACAATGTTTTTCTTATCAATGTTATGCTTGATCTTAGTTGTTAAGTCAATTGTTGCTGTCAGTGTATTACTTTTGGATCGATGTGATGTTGTGAAATATTTATTTATTTATTATATTCTACCTTCAGCCTCGTTATCCAAAGCGACATTGTCCTCCGGGGGGCTTCCTTCCTCCGCCTGAGACAGGTCCTCGGGGCGCACGGTTCTTCTGAAAATGTGTAATTTTTCAATGTTACTTCAAATTGAAACGACAAAGGCATAACAACAACAAACCGTCCCACTGGTATTGAGATCACTAAACATTAATTAATGAAACTAAGCGCGTGTTTACGTTAACTCGCGAGCGGCGGAGCTCGCCAGAAGAACAAACATATACGACTACTACACTATACTGGTTGGAGTGAGCTCACCAGCGAGGTACGTCGCGTCGTCAGTTTCTACATGAACACTTTCGTACTACTTTCATACACCATACTTTTAATCATGACGCGAGCTACGCATCACTCTTATCCGCAATAGTAGGGGAGGCGAAGCGGGGATTTTTGAAGTGACTCGAGCGTGTCAGATATTATACAGGGAGAATCCTTGTACCCTTTTATGTACCTCTACCGAATATCAACCCTTCATATGGCGGGGTATGCTGAGGGGAACCCGTAAGATTAGTAAAAAAAAATCGATCCTCTGAAAAACTCGAGCGCGGCAGATTAAGTAAGAGTAAGTTAATTACATGTAGAAAAGTGTATATCTAAATAATCTGACGATTTCAGCGTGGCGTTGAGGAATTAGCGAGCTCTAAAGTTGCAAAAAAAAACGTCATCTTGAAATACTCGAGCGCGCTTCTGTTTTTTTTTTAACTATAGGAAATATTGTCAGAAGCATGAGAAACTACTAATCTGACGGTTTCCATTGGGCGATGTCGTTAAAATCGTGGTGGAAAGGTGAAGCGTACAGCGGTTGAGATGAGAGCTGTATCTTCCCCACTCCGCGTGTTACTTTCTTTCTCACTCTTTCTCTATCTCCCACTCTCTCGCACCGTTCCCAAACTAACGTTCGCCGCCATGATGGCACCTCAGCTGATCACAACAGCGTGGTTGTCATAGAGTAAAGTAATCTATATTGGGTATAAAGAGCCCTCACACGCGATTTTTTGTAAACCGCTTATGTCAAATTGAATGTAACTTAGAGACATCTATTATCGCCATCCGGACTTAAATTTGTATACCTATATATACCTATATAAGCTACCTATAGATACTATATAGATACCTTGACCTGTATAGCTACCTGTACCTATATAGCTGTAGATAGAAAAATAATTAGTTTATTGGTAAACTTATTAAAGTATTTTCTCAAAAAGACTATTTCTCAGTTTGGACTTTTTTATGGGAATCGATAATATCATAACCGAATCTTGTAAAAAAGTTCAAACTGAGAAATGAGTCCTTTTCAAAAAATACTTCAACATGTTTACCAATAAACTATATCTATCTAAAGTCTGGGTATCGTTAATAAACTATGTTTACCTAAAGCATTACTTCATCATTCGAATAATAGTGAATTTGTTGAGCCATAAAAGGGTTTTTATTTGTAATGATTTATTTTTAATTTTGTATATGAATAAATTATAACTATTTTATATGAAAATGCGAATATCTTGTTATTCAATTTCGTTAAAAATGGTCATAATAACGATATCCCTCAATATAATTGGCAGATTATTCTACAGAGGTACTATTGTATCAATATGAACCCCCTGCATAAAAACCTGACGCGCTCGAGTATTTCCATACATCAATTTTTTTTTACATTTTAATTTTTTTTTACTCGCTCTCCCCATCGCTAAAATACAAAACTTGTAATGAACTTTTTTTCATTTTGAGACCTAAACTATCGAATCCAATAGGTCTCTAAGACGCTCGAGTAACTTTTTTTTTTTCGTTTTTAAACTCCTTGTTGTAGGCAACCCCCTCACATTAATCGTCAGATTAATATATAATGGTTATCAGGAATATAAATCGCGTTTATACTGTTAATAAAATGGCTGACGCGCTCGAGTATTGCCATACATCAATTTTTTTTTACATTTAAAATTTTTTTTATACGCTCTCCCCATCGCTAAAATACAAAACTTGTAATGAACTTTTTTTCATTTTGAGACCTAAACTATCGAATCCAATAGGTCTCTAAGACGCTCGAGTAACTACAAATTTAGCATCCCGGCCTCCCCTACTACAAGGTAACGTAAACACGCACAAAATATGAGTTCCGAAGCTTTTAACAGTCGACTACTAGAGAGGTCGCAGGTTCGAATCCCGCCTAGTGTAAGAACGTGCGCGAATAATGTCCACTCGGGTCGGGGTGGTCGTCTCTCAAGTAAATTTATTGTGATACCACTGTCGATATAAATACTCTGCAACACAGGCTTAAGCCGGACTCATATTTAAACTTAAGTGATGTTGTGTAATATACAAAAAAAAATTCAACTTTGGTTGAGGTTTAATTTCGAAGAAGAAGAAAATTACCCGTTAACGCTAATAGTGGCCTGCTTGACGGGCTGGTCGCGCTCGTCGTCGGGGCGGCGCGGGCGTCGTCCGCCGCGCTGCACGGCGCCGCGCCCGCGCCCGCGCCCGCGCCCGCCGCGCGACCCGCGCCAGCCGCCGCCCGCGCGCCCGCCGTACGCGTTGCGCACCGGCGGCGTGTATCCCACGTAGCTCACCTGCTGCGTTACATATCGGAAAATATAGTTCGAGTATAAACTGTCTGAGGCAGAAACTCTGCGTCCGTCGTTATGGCAAACGGGGCTCTTATAGGCCCCTATAATAAAAAAAAAGTGTTTTCACTTAGTCTTATTATGATCTATCATGGCCGGCAGAAAGTTTCGGTTAAAAAACCTCCTGCCGCAACGATAAACCGGCGGCGTTTCTCTGACTGATTGAGAGAAATAGAGAGAAAGAGAAAGAGAGAGAGAGAGAGAGAGAGAAGAAAGCGAACGGACCAATGTCTGGGTCTGTTAGTATGGGTCTCGTCCTGACAATGCCAATGTATACTTGTATGCCATTGGTCTTTACATGCAGATGCACATACAACGTCAAGTTTGGGCAGGAGGTTTACCGAGATCTATAAAAAGCTACCCCTAAGTGAAATATTCCTTGCTTTCTATGTACTAGTCACAACCCATCACATGTGATATCACATCCTACTATTATAAAGGCGAAAGTTTGTATGTATGGCTGTATGGATGTTTGTTACTCTTTCACGTAAAAACTACTGAATGGATTTGAATGAAACTTTACAACAATATAGCTAATACATCAGAATAACACATAGGATATTGGAAATCGAAATCCACGCGGACGGAGTCGCGGGCGGCCGCTAGTGTGATATAATATGTGCTATATGCTAGTGTGATATAATAGTAGACGCTGTTTCATAAAATATTTAAGAGAGTGTGACGTGCCTCAGCTCTATTCAAATGTAATTTAATTATTTAATTAAGTTAATATTGTTTCATTATTGTATTTTGTCTTGATTGAATTCTGTATTTTTTTTTGTTGATGTTACTGTAATAGTCGCACGCTGTGGCTACCTATAATTGTAAGAGCAGTCAGCCAAAAAACTATTCCACTGTATTTCCATATTTATTTCGCTGTATCTTATGTTGGTAATCCTTAAAATAAATAAATAAAAACGCACCTGCTGGTAGCGCTGCGGACGCGCGGGGTAGCTGCCGCCGCCCCACTGGCCGACGACGACGCCGGCGATCTCGAGGCGCGCGCCGCGACCGCGCCCGCGGCCCCAGCCGCCCAGCGCGCCGCCCACCACGCCCGCCACCAGCGGCAGCGGCGGCATCGCGAACTCCACCTCCAGCCCCTCCAGGATAGCTTTGCGCATGCGTTCCACCTGCAAAACAGACGTGTTCGAATTATAACTCGGTGATAAAAGAACTAGTCATGTTGGTTCTATTTGATACGAAATTGGAATTACGGGGACCAGAGCTCCAGTAGCATATATTGGGTGCGTTTGGCAGAAAAAAGCGCTTGCGAGCGCTTACTAGCGCTGAAAAACAAACTGTACAGTTTTCGGCCAGGACGTGTTTGCTAACTTTAGTTGCGCTGACACAATCCGCCATTTTGCTTACAAGCGCTTCCTAGCGCTTTTTTCTGCCAAACGCACGCATTCTATTCGCACTGCACTATTTTTCTAGGAAAATTAACGATGGCTATCCAAAAACGTAAATGAGGAAAACCAACTTCAAATCAAAATCAAGTGGAAAAGGCAAAAGGCTTGACTTGGCAAACAAGCTCACCTGATCTGAAGGTGTGTTATCACTGATGCTCGCATCGACATCAACAACCCTATGACCCCAAGATCGCAGACACAGTGCCTCCCTGTGTTGGCTATATAAAGTTACACATGTGGCCAACAAAATTTTATTTTTATCTATCTATCTACCTTTAAAACCTATATTCTTCCAACTGAGCCCGGGAGATCAAAAATGCATGCAGACATTCCTATTCGTTTTCTTTTTATTAAACAGTTTGCTACTGATGTTGATGCTGCTAACGAAAAAAAAACTTATTTCGGACCTGCTGTCACACTAGGTCCCAGAAAAGATACCACCGTGGAATACTTTAAATTGTGAAAGGTTCCGTGTCTGCAAAAAGGTTAAGAAACCCTGAACTAAAGCATGTCCATGTAGCACGTCAACATTGGTTACCTTGACAACGGTGTCGAGATGGTTGTCGCAGAGCTGCGCGAGGTGCTTGCAGTGGTTGGCGCGGTGCAGGTTGCGCTGCAGCAGCTTGCCGTCGAAGTAGAGCCAGGGCGCGGCCACGAGCCACGGCACGGGCGCGCCGCACGCGTCGTTGGCCAGCAGCGCCGCCTCCGCGCCCGCCATCACCAGCGCGCCCAGCTGCACGCCGCGCGAGCTGATGCCGTTCACCTGCAACCACCAGTAACCATTACATCACGTTAAGGGCGTGCAGACAGCACACTAGCGACGCCAATAGTTTTTATTAAATTGTGATGAATTTAAGATATTATGATTAAATAACTCTCCGTAGTGCAGTAATAGTACATAAATAATATGGTATACTATTTACTGCTTGACGTTTTGGCTGCGTTACAACAACTTAACCGTGAGTGAGTCCGCACATAATTAATATTGTTAAGTCCCGTTAAATAATATTAATGTTAAATAATATGCAACGCGAAAGTCGAAAATCTTAAAAAAAAAAAGTTATTACCGTCATTTCTTGCAGGTGAAGAGCATTCATGAGATCACTTGAGAAAGCCGTAGCCAAGAATGCATCCAGCTCTTGACGCCTTAGAATCTGAATTTGCGATGTCATAATGAATCTATAAAATAAAAAATTGCATGTTAAAATTGTCTGTTGGTTCTAAAGAGTATATTGCGTAGATAACTTAATATTGATGTTTAAATAACTTACCGTAGCACTGTGGCCAAAATAAGCAGATGCTGAGGCACATAAGATGTATTCAGCATGAGTGGAGTATCAGATCGCATACATGAGAGGAAAGCGCGCATTCGGCGACATTTGTCATCCTGAGCAGTTCTGAAAGGATAAATATTTATAAATAAGGGAGAAATGCAACGGGCAAATGGTATCAACTATCTATCATTCGATAATAATCGGAATCATTAGCTTCATTTTATATGATTAAAAGCTCACCCGAACCAAAGCCTTTGTACAGTTGGTACTGGCCAGTCCAATACCACTCCAGGGACAAGCTCTGCATTCTTCCCAGGATTCACACGAGAATATATCCATTCAGATATTTGCACGGTGCATGGGCGATCATTATTTCCGGATGTCGTTGCTTGGCCATCATCTGCAATTTAAGAAGCAATATTAGTATTAGCTACTAAACATAACATCTCTACACCTGTTAAAAATAAAGGATACACAAAATGGTGATTTTACGCCAATGACACTTTTCGTGTACCAAACAGGACATAAACTGGACAAAACATATTCATACCTTTAGCCTTCTGAGCCATGAAGCGATGATGGTGCATATTATGCAATATAGCGTAGACATTTTGCCTGATCGGGCGGAAGAAGTGATGTATGGAGGGTATCTCGCGGTGGTGGTCGTCCTCCATGAGGACTGGCAGCGTGATCTGGCGGTGCGTGAGGATGGACAGCATCTGCGGGTGCATGAGGCCGCGCGCGTGCCGCTCGGCGCAGGTGCGCAGCACCTCGGCCGGCGCGGGCGGGCAGTTGTCGTCGTTCTGCAGTTGCTTGTTCATTATTTGGCGATTCTGGAATGTCGGAAGAAGGTAGATTGAAATCTGGTGTATTTTTGTAAATCAAGAATATATTTTATTAGGAATTGGGAATTAACCCAACTGAAGCGTCGAGTTTCTGCTATAATTTTATCTAAATAAAGCTTAATTTGATAAGAGAATATATTTTTTTTAATCTTTTGTGTGGGAGTACTGGCTGATATTAAAAGACACGTAATATTTATTGACAGGCCCGTTGGTCGAGTGGCTAGAGACCCTGGCTCCAAAACCAAGGGTCGCGGGTTCGAATCCCGCTAGGGGCAAATGTTTGTGTGATGAACATCGGCATTTGTACTCGAGTCATGGACGTTTATAAAAGTATTTAAGTATGTCTATCCGTTCCCTAGCTTCCATGGAACAAGCTTCGAGCTTAGTTTGGGGCTGGGCAATTGGTGTGTTAGTCCAAGGCATTTATTTATTTTATTTTGTTTTGGCCCAATAAACAGATTCACCTGAAATGTTTCACATTAAAACTATTCATATCGTAGTAATGAGTCCTGCGGTCACACCTCTTTCGCTGCAGGTGCGGTCGGCTGCGGTTTGTCGGACTTGTCGCTGGGCTTGGGCGGCGGCTGGCCGATGACGCCGGCGTCGGCGGCGAGCGACAGCGCGGCCATGCCGTGGTGCGCGTCGCCCGACTGCTCGTCCATGTTAAAGTCGGCGTTCATAGACGCATTTGCTGTTGCCAATTTGTAATCTTCCAAGCCTTTTTGCTGTAATTTGTTTTGCCATTTTTCAGCTATCCCAAGTGCTTAGTGTTCAAATAAAATAAATATCAAAGGAGACCAAATAAGTGAGAAGATAATGAGAAAATATAATATAAGGTGAAATCAGAAAGGATACGGATCAGTGGGCAGGTTAACACGGCACTGAGACACATTAAAATAATTTAGAACCATGCGAAAAGATGGATGTTTTTAAATGGATGCCAATGTTAATGATGAAGTGCAAAAGGCGTGGATGACCATAGCGATTAAGGTAATGTAAAGTAAAAAATGAACCTCATGTTCTGAAGATTCCGTCGCCAATTTGGACGTGTCCAAATCCATCGAAGTAGACTGAGGACTAATTTCAGACTTTTGGTTCTTTTTGTTACTTTTTGGCCGACGTCCTGCGAAAATAAATAATTAGAAAACGTTCCATTTATTTTAAATTACTATTATCGAGTAACCCTTACCTGAAGCAGTCCTATATTTCAGAAAACCGTCCTTAGTACCATTCAAATAATACTGAACCGCTTGTTTGAGCTTGGCAGCACGCAAATCATTAAGATCACCAAATATATCAATGCAAGCAGCGTCAACATCTGAAGATGGTAAATCACGTACATATTGACAAACACTTTTCACCAAAGTTTCTGGTGGCACTTGCTGAAAAATTAAATAATGTGTCAAACATCAATACTTTCCAAAAAATCCTTTACATATTGACTGTAATATACTATACCTTCTTTTGAGTAATTCCTATGCGTTTATAGAAATCAGTAAGGCTGTGCTCCGAAAGTATGGTCCCACCAAGCAAGGCTGCCATTAGACAAAGACGATCTTGGGGCACATCAAGTACTTTCGGCAATTCATGCACCATGTATTCCTTAGTTTCTAAGGATGACTGAAAAACAAATTGTCAATAAATACTATGTAGAGGAACATTTCCACTTTTTAACTTAAGAAATGTTGACAAACCCTGTAGGTAAGTTTTAGCTGTGACGAGCTAAAATATCTAGGTGGCTGGAATACCAAATATTCCCCAGAGCAACCAACTAAACCTGCATATGACTTCTCTCTACAGAGACCAACAACTTCTTGACAATGATCATCTGAAGATACCATCTGAAAAATTTGAAAATGGTTAGGTTTTCATCTTATCCAGCATTTATTTTGTAAATTCACAAAATCTTTATTTCCAATACTTACAATAGGTATATTAAGGTATCTTAGAGCAGTCCTCAAGCATGAATGCAGCCCTGTCGGTGGCACCCACCATACTTTTGGTGGTGGAGTTCCTTTTGTTACAATGTGACGTAGTACCTGAAACAAAATTTATGAACAAAAATAGGTAATCTGTTCTTAATAAGAAGTGCATTAAACAGAATAGAAAAGTCCCAAGTCAGGGACCCAGCTAATACTAATACTTACGATTGTTTTTTAATCATGTTTTGTTAATGCTTTAAAATTTAATGAATAGTAAATATTTTAAGTCTGTTAACATTTAAAAACTAACGGGACTATCCAACACAAAAATAAATTTTCAAATAAGACCAGTAGTTCCTGAGCTTAGCGCGTTTAAACAAACAAACATACAAACAAACTCTTCAGCCTTATTTTATTAGTAAAGATTATTTGGGTTTGAGTACTCTTTCAAGCAAGTATTAGTGGACACTACATCAATTAATAAGTAAAAGCTTGTTACTAACAGAATTCACCCTCTGCCGGTAAGTTGCCTGGTTTTGGATCCAATGCTGCGGTGGGGCTGGCGGGGTGGGGTGAGCACCATTGAAGCAGACGCAAAGGGGCACTTGGTGTTCTGCTAGTGCCTGTGCTAGAGTAGTTAAAAACTGAACGCAACGAGCCCATTGGCCGCCACATGCCCAATCTGAAATCAACTCAAAGTTTTAAAATCTTATTTAATTAAGTAACTCGAGGAATTTCATTATATATCTTGTTTTCGCAGAATATAAATAAATGATATTTATTAGCACACTCATTCTTTTTATTAACAGCAATTTTTCGTGTTTTTGTTTGAATGAATTTGTCGTTATATAAATATGAATTTACCTGAAAAAAATCCTCCATACAAGCGATCTAAGCATCCTTCGGCATCGAGCACCAATCGAAATCCACCCGCTTGATTTCTAGCAATTCGAAATAAATCAACACCTACTCCTTCGTTTTCTAAAAATGTTTGTAAATCTTGAATGCCCATGATTATAAGTCACGGCTACGACGGTAAATAACGATTCGATCGAACACGTTCGTCTTGGCCAATGGATGATCTGGAAAATAAATAATTTTAAACCAAAGGAAGCAGCTAAAGTTGGCGATCAATTAGCTTTATTAATTCACAAAGAAATACATGAAATTTTTCATAATAACAAAAAAAGTTACAAGAAATGGACATTACGACCGGCACGCAAATAAAAAAGGTTACATATATGATTTACAGTTCAAAATCACTGCATAAAGAAAACCAACTGAGAAAACTACTTTAACAGGAGCTAAATTAGAAAATCATCAAACCTTGACTAAAAAACCATGCCAGCAGCGAAATTATGATAGCCAAAAGTTGAAAACGGAAGCCATTTGTAATTTCTCTACCCTTTATTGCAGTCACTCATGAAAAAAAATAGCAATAAGTATATCGCATGGAGTAAAATAGCAGTAACTTTTATTACCATAGACACAATGTTCAATTGACATTCAATTGATAAAGAATTGGTAATATCGAGACGCATAAGCACGATGGTTGATGAATGGAACACATCCTTGAAACGATTTGACAAATGTGACATATTGGATAATCTGTGCTCTCTAGGCCTTTTCTGTCGTAGTTCGTAAAATATATCGTATTGTATGTATTCGTTCAATGCCTACTTTTGGGCGTTGTAAATTGTAAAATAAATGGGAATGTGTTGTTTTTTGATATCAGTAAATTGTCTTGTATTATTTGTAACAGTGAAATTATGAATTGAAACGTTGTTACTGTGTTTATTTTAATACAATGCTTTATTAGTATTTGTCTACTGGAGTCGAGTCAACAGTTTGGAAACTTGGGCTATAAAATAGTGACTCACAAGAATACGGTATGCCTGAGCAAAGTAATGATTATCGGGTTGTTGTGTTTGGTGCAGGAGGTGTAGGAAAGAGTTCACTTGTCCTTAGATTTGTGAAAGGAACATTCAGAGAGTCGTATATACCAACAATAGAAGATACATATAGACAGGTAAAATTACTATATTTCCTTACTTATTATTTTCATGTTGTTGTTTATTAAGTACTTCATTCATGAATTAGGATTTTATTGTTAGTGGTAAGATTAGTGCTTGTTTGGCCTTTGTATTTTATACTATGATGTGCCTCTTGTGTCTCTTTAGCCGAAGTTTGGCCAATATCGTTCATACCAAAAGTTTATATTTTCCAATTATTTCATTCATAGGTAATACATTATTGTTATGTTTATTATAATAAAAACGAACATAATATTATGGAATACAGTTAAAAGCTTACTTAATGACCTAGTAGTAACATTTAGTAAATAGAATGTAAACTATTGAAGGGTAAAAGTAAATCTATCTTGGTTGAAATTTTGCCAAAGGCCATGACACATTTAACAACTCTTATTTGGGTATAAGCCAAACAGCTTTTATGTTTACTTAGGAAGAACTTTACCTGAACATTAGGAAACATATTTTAGTTTGCTAGATAGTAAAATAAAAAAGTGTGTTAATTGAAACTGATATGTTATTTTATCATCCTCTTAGGTTATAAGCAGCAACAAAACAATATGCACTCTACAGATCACAGACACAACTGGGTCCCATCAGTTCCCTGCAATGCAGAGATTATCCATCAGCAAGGTAGTTATAGCAATCATAAAACTTTAATTATAAAATTGGGAATGATTTTGTATATGTAGTTCCAACACTGTTTCTCAATCAACTAAATGGGCACATAAGCAAAACTCAGACACTTGTGTCGATTTGATGAACTCAATTATTAATGTTAGCAAAAGATTGGAGTTCTATAATCTTTATTATCTTATTTTGTTAATAGACCATTGTTTCTAAACCATACTTAATGAATTTATGTTCCAGGGTCATGCATTTATTCTGGTGTATTCTGTGAGTAGTCGACAATCTCTTGAGGAACTGAAGCCAATATGGCAGACAATAAAAGAAATAAAAGGTACAGAACTGCCAAACATTCCAGTGATGCTTGCTGGAAATAAATGTGATGAAAGCCCTGAAATACGCGAAGTATCAGCATCAGAGGGTCAAGGACAGGCTCAGGCTTGGGGGGTATCTTTCATGGAGACTTCAGCCAAGACAAACCATAATGTAACACAACTTTTCCAGGTGAGACACATTTAAAATATTTTTTAAATTTTTACCATACTGAAACTTAAGTCATGAATAATTTTTGATCATGGGTACATTCTTGGTTTAAAATCTTTAATTATAATGATTTTATCAATGTGGATCGAAGCATAAAATTCCTAATATTATCTCTATTCAACTGAGCAATGTTAGATAGATACCATCAAAGTGTTTGCTTATTAACTCTACCACATCATTAGTTCACCAGAATGGTATTGTCGCGCGACAAAGTATAGAAACACACTAGGCGAAAAAAACGCGACCAAAGTTTGGCTTGACTACTGCTATGTACTAAAAATGTTGCGTAACCAATCTTTGGTTGCGTAATTTCAGCCTGGTGTGTTTCTACACAAACGCGTGACATTCGCACTGCTGCTTTTATAATGTGCAATCAGTGGACAGATAAAAGTTTTAGAAAATAATTTGCACCTAAGGAGATTTCCATCCACAGGCTTTATTTTCTAGTACATACATATATATAAATGTACCATAAAAAAATATTTCTTATTTCAGGAACTGTTAAACATGGAGAAAAATCGAAATGTATCGCTACAGGTAGATGGAAAGGGAAAGAAAAAAAAAGACAAAGTTGTTAAGGAAGGCGAAGCTTCAGCTAGTGGTAGGGAGAAATGCCATGTTATGTAATAGGGTTACATATTAGTTCCATTTTAAAACCCACCGACTTTAAAATACTACACAGTCATTTTACTTCTAGTCATTAAATATGTCCCGGAACTTTAAAGCACGGATTTAGCCATAAGTAGGTATATTTTATTGTATTTAATGAAAATTGTAGTACTTAATATTATTATGCCTTCTAAATATTAATTTCATTACAATGGAGCTTGAAATTCATAATAAGCAAGCATATTTTGCTATACTTTGTTTTTACACTAGTTACATATTTGATCATGACTGATGTGACACGAACACATAATGATTATTCCATATTGTTAGTGCGAAAATACAACGAAATGAAGTCTGTAGGACTTAACTGTTATCAATTGTATGCTAATAAGTAATATACTATTGTTCATATTTGTTGCATTTTGACTTAAATTGTCTAAGGCAGTTTTTTCAGCAGTTTCATCAGATAAATTATCATTATTATTATAAGTACGACAACCCCAGGCCTATTTTTGATAATAGTAACTTTTAACACATTGTGGTAACTCTTGCTTATCCGGAGATATATCTCCTTAGAAAGTTGCTTTATTAGAGTCTGTGCTCTGTTTGGCCAAAGTGTTTCAGTGTAAGTCGCATGAAGCAGTAGGCATAGATCAATTTATTGTGGTATTCTCAATTCAGTGCAATGTTGATGTTGAAATTGGTTAAGGCGTAGGCTTCTGAAAATTCTTATGGTATAAACATAATTGTTCCTGAACGATCTCTTTTATTTAAATTAATGAATATTTAAACATTAGTGTAATCTTTCTTTGTTGACCATAAAAGATTATTTTAATCAATTGTCTTGTTAACTTTATGTGATAGCGAAAATGACTTCGATAGTTTTTAACTACACCGTTTTATTGAAATACGTATTCACGTCCTTGTGAGAATTTTGAAAAAGTGCCAAATATAAGACGTTCTGGTGTATTTTGTTTTCATAACGCGCCCATCTTCTTATTGCTAATTGAGAATATATTTAAGGTCAAAGTAGCCTTAAACGAGTCTTACATATTTTTCATAATGAATGCACTTTATTAATATGAAATTGTCACAATGACGTAATATATAAATTTTATTAACAATATTTTACAATTTTAGATGTTTTAGTCACCATTATGATAACGTTCAATGTAACGATGTAATAATAATCTAGTCATTATTATTAAAATGTAGCTGTCGCTAGTTTGTAATGCACTTTATTTAAATATCATTCACAACATATCCAATTAGATTGTCCATAAAGATTTAACTAGTCATTAACCATCGCATGTAATAATATGGTGATGTATTATATTATTATGGTAATAAGAGTGACAGTGCAACTTAGATATCTTATTTGATAATTTAATGTTACGTAATTTAGCAACAATGTTTTTTAAAAGTTAAATATTTTCATTCTGGAATTTTGCCTTGTAAAGTATCCAATAAATTATATATTAATTTTGATTATGAATGCATTGCATGTATTTGTTATTAAATGCTCTGTATTATTTTTAATTAAATCATGCTTTATTCATAATATGAATGAAATAATTTGCTTATTGGCAGAATCGTGACAATTGTCATAAGTATATTATGGAAAAATTGTTAAACACTGAATTGTTATAGCTGGACCAAAGTTGTTTGATGTTGATTGATGTAAGTTTACAGTAGTTTTAATTTAATTTGTTGTCGTTATTCATTATTTCTAAATCTGTCTGTTCTTGACTATCTCTTTAAAATTCTCCAATGCCCCTAACACCCGGCCAAAGTTACTAATTGTATAGTCAAATAAGGAAGCAGGATTTTTTTTACCATATAAGTAATTTTGTCTGCATGTTAAATATTTAAATTTTAAACGATAGAAGCTTTATATACAATTAATAACGTTTGTGATTTAAAATGTTGATTTATTCTAAAGTAAAAAAATTGTTACTTGTCCGATAGTATTGGCATAAAGTTCCCGACGACGATCTTGTAACATTATAACAATTACAAGAAATAGGATTTGTTGCCAAATGGTCTTTCAGTATGACCTTATGCCACGTTTAGGGGCCTTATAATTTCAATATTTCATTAACATCCTTCTTGAACACACTCTATTAACATTTTTCTATTTAAATAATGCTTCTAAAACTCTTCAAAATGGTGCCCATTATATTATACCTATGGCAATAATATTATAGTAGATAATAGTGATTTCATCTTACATTAGCAATCGAATTGTAGTTATCTTAATAACTAAAAAGTAAGAAAACGTTAAAAATTCATGAACTACTAATGTCAATGTTTGTTACTAATAACCTTTTACAGGTGTTTTCGTTAAAAATGCCATTATTAATAACGTATTAAATAAAATTAAGATAAATTAATTTTGTAGATTTGTTTTGGGTTAAAATAACATACCCACTCAAACATAAATAATACATCGTAAATCACCTGAATCTTGTAAATAATTTCATCTATCCAACAAAATTAAAAATTGAGTATTATATAAATAACATTCCAATTATTTTTTGATGTCGTGATACCTATGGCGATGTAGTATAAAAATTACAATCTTTGCTTTTTAATAAAAATCGATTGATTGTTACCGTAAGTCCAAATAATATATAAAAATAATACGATATTTTATTTTCTTATCGATGAGCCATTAACGGTAACACTTTGTAACTAAAGGCATTTTCTTAATGTATTTTGCATTTTAACAGCACCTATTGCTGTTTCTAATAATAGGTCATGTAATAAAATTTCAATGAATCAACAGTTAGGTCATTATTACTTAAAGGAACTTCGCTTAATGTGTTTAGACCAGTTTAGACCTTTTCATTTCAGTCGATCCGTGTGTGCTGTATCGGTTCATATTGAAGTGATTGTTTTGAATACAGTGTAATTTTAACAATTTATCAAATAACGTGTTTTAATTTCGAACATATTTTTATTATATAAAACATATTTTTTTTTTCAAACATATTTTTTTATTTCAAACATATTATAGTACTCTTACCCATATCTAATTTTCAAACCTAAAAAATTAACAAGTTAAGGCTGGAACTGTAAGAACCTCACAAAACCCTAACATTATGTCTCATCCTCTCCAAAGAAACAGATACAGCACAGTCTCAATTTCGTAGTCCATCTACGTATTGTGGGCCTTTACAAAATGAATTATTGTAAAATATTTCTCAACGACTAGTGGCGAGACAATATAGATGGACTTGGGCTCGTATTAATAAATCGCACTCAACTCTGAGCTCAATCTTGAGAATGTTATTCTCATACAAAACAGCACCTAAAATTCGCGCTTAAGATCTTTATCAGAGTTGAGTGTGATTTATTAATACGAGCCTTAGATAAAATGAACATATAGGTACAGTTGCGGGCAATGAATTGTATACCTACATTAGAACTATTGATGTCCGACGTTATAACATCGTTTTGTGTTTTGCCTAAGTACCCACATGTCGCAGGGACATGGTCTGAGCATGATCTACCTTCACTTCTTGCCTATAAGTTCCGCGGTTAAAAATCTAGTGTTGCGATTGTTAAATTCTTATCGATCAATGTTGCATACAATATCATTCAAATGTATCTCGTGCAACTGAACTGTATGGTGTTGACCGCCAGTATAACAACTGACAATAACCACAGCAATAACCCTGCGGCATGTGTACATTATACAGGGTGGAATTTTATGTTGCCACCTGAAGGGGAAGTACCCTTAACTACAATATTAAGGGTACTTCCCCTTAAGGTGGCAACACAAAATCGCAACCTGTATAGTGCATGTCATTGTTCTTTTGTAGTTGCATTAAGTAAGTTACTTTTTATTTTAAATAACTGGTTTTATTTACGTATGGATATCCATCTAGGGAGACTTAAGGTTTCATCAATAGAAGTAGGGTAGGTATGTAGTTTGATAGAAGCGCCTCATTTGTTTTGAGTAAGCTTGGCTCTGGATGAGTGAGAATATATACCTACCCACAGATAAAAGTATTGTTCTGCTCATCCACTAAGGAATGATGTTTCTAGTGTAAATATATTGTTTTGTTACAATGTTATTTATTGAGGTTGCGAATGTTTGTTGACCAATAACATAATAGATTGTACTCGTAAGTGATTTAAACTAGTCTTTGCTTGACACTACTTACGGTTTCTTTTATACCTTAATAAATTAACGCTTAGTAAGTATACTTAAACTGAGAAAAAAAACAAATCTTTTATTATAATTGTATTTTAATTGATCTTGTGACACTTCTATCTAAGGCATCACGAAATAAAATATACTTAAAGTATTGATGTTATCTTTTTTATTCTTAATACATTATTTACAATGACATTAAATAAATAAAAAAATAGCTTGATTAAAAACGTTGTAAACACCCCTCAGACTAGCATTGAACATCATATTTTCATACCGTAATGGATTTCTATACTATACTATATAAAGCTTTTCTTTTAGTATAAATCTGAAAAAGAATAGTCCAAAGAGTACATAATTCAACGTAAAAACACATGGATGTTGTTAAAACAAAAAGAAAATATATGAGTTTTATTCTGGTCACGCACGTCCGATTTCAATTAAATCTAGGTATCACAAAGTTATTTTACCTATTCAAATGCACTTTATACAATACAAATCTTTTAGCTGACTTATTTCAACATCCGTCAAAATCCGTCGTCTTATTGCAACACAGCTTCGATTATTCACTTTTTATGGTTAGTTGGTTACCCAACAAAAGGAATCGTCCCTCACCCTTTCGTCTGATGTGTGCAAGGCATACAAATATTCTTTATCACATACCTACGAGATGTATTTATTGATTGGTAGGTACGTGGTAATTAGTGCTGCAGCTTTATTATTTTTCCTACCTTTAAATTGGGCACATTATATGTTAGGGAAGCATCTTTATAAACTATTTTTTTTTATCCATCCACTAGTTTCGCAGATATTCATCCGGATTTCTCGGCTGAGGACTTATTTGTTTTCGATCCTCTCCAAAACCTACGTTTTACTACTTTACTATCGCCACCCCCGATCATAGGGTGGGGTGTAGTATTATTATTTTTTCTTAAATCTTTTTTATGAAATATATTATCAATAAATGAAGAACTAGGAAGGCGTCCAGTGCTTGCAGACCTTTTTAGCACAGGAAGTTGATTATCGTTTGCATTCAACGCTTTTTTTGGAGTGCTCTTGTTATCAAGTGCACGAGAAAATACATCTAAAATTTTCTCTAATGTAGCACCACTGATTCTGTCGGCATTGTCTGGAGGCAGAGCAGAGTTATTGTTGCTCAAATCAAAATCAACTGTTCGTTTTCGCTGTTTCAAATGAATACTTCCTAAAATAAAGTTTAGGCTAATTGGAATGTTTAAAATATAATTGAAGATAATCATGACTAACATCGCAATCAGCATAAGATTTATTCCTATTATTAATGAACTGTGTAGCATTACATTGAACGGAAACCAGAATCCATCTGAAAAATAAAAAAGGAGCATGTTATCAACCAAAATATTTTTACCAAGCTATGTTATGAGTAAAACAACATAACTAAGTTGCAAAATTTAATTGTATCTCAAATTATTTGAAAATACATAGTTAAAAGTATCTATATATACTACACTACTACTAGAAGTCATTTTTTGGAACAAAATGGTTTAGTTGAAAAATGACTGATTGGACTGCAATTGGAGTTGAAATTGAATGAAATATTGGTTTATAGAAAAACCTCAATAATGATAATAATAAATAAGCATGTTTGAGCTGCTGAGTAATGTTACTGTGTTTATTAGCTAGTTTACCTGTGACATCATGGACCATAGTGTTAACTGCGGCACTTATTGTAATCATTGGTTCTGATAAAACTGTGGTTATCATTCTAAGGGCAATTTTTAGGGGGTTCATATGTTTCATAAACACAATTAAATCTGGTGCGGGTAGTTCGCATGTAAAAATATACCAATTGCATTTTCTTACAGCTGCCATAAATGTTTCAAGTTCTTTCTTTTCTGCTTCCTAAAATTAGAAAACAATGATACAATATAAGAATAAATTTTGGTAAAAATATATTGTTATTAAAATTACTTAAATCTTAATAATAATTATAAAATTTGTAATTGTGGAAAAAATCTATTAATATTCAAGAACATGCCATATGTGATTAAAAATTATTAAAAGTTTATAATGATTTTGTAAATAAGAAAATAACAACTTAAATATACTGTCCAGGATGACAAAGTGGGATACTAGGCATTTGCTAAAAATCAAGGGTACCAATTCATCATGTCATCTTTATATTGATTCAATTATAAATATTTCCTTACCTTGTAAGATATAATTACTTCATAAATATATAAAGCTACAAATGCCAGTATGATCATATGCTTGTGTGACATGTGTTTTGAAAGCCATAATAGTAAAACTGCTGCGGCCAAAATTACAGAACCCCATACAATGTAAGTCTGAAAGTAACAAAAGATCATCCATAAAAATATTTTTATTTTATGATTCCATAACAAGTTGTTATAAAGCATTAAAACTGCTGTTCACTGAGTCTGCAGAAAATATGTTTTTAATTTATAAAAATAGGAAATATGGAAAATAAGTACTATCATACTTGTTGCTGTCAATCATTTGGTTAATTCTACTACTTATATTTAACCAATATTAATCAAAGTTTTTATATTATAAAAGACAAAGTTTGTGAAATTTCAATTGCATTATGGATTTTCTTACACACCTTATTTTCCACTAAAAATGACAGAATATATTCACTCCATGCAACTGTGATTCTCTCTGATATTGTGGGCTGGAGGATAGCTTCTTCCACGTAAGCAATTGATCTTCTATACAATTCATCTGTTAAAGCAACTTCTGACTTGGTATATTCATTCAAAATTTGCCAACGGTCTGAATCAACTTTCATTTGTAATAACACATGGATACTGCCATCTTCGTTGACCTGAAAGTTTTTATTTTTCTTATATAAATTTTCTGTGACATTATTGTACCTTTTCTAATACAAATAAATACATCCTTTGTTAGTAACCTATAGATATAATGTTACATACTTTGGTTTGGCCTCCATTCAACATGATAGCCAATGCTCTTTTAAAAAACCATTCTCCATTTCCCAAGTTTCCAACCAGTGAAGTTTTCTTTTTCAATGGAATCCTAAGATCTGGAGGTGCTTCAATATCAACACCATCCGCACCAAGCGACTTATCAACTTTAACATAATCCCATGGATCAGGTCCTATATGACTGTCACACAATACTGTGGTTAAAAATATGAATAACGACACAGTGGATCTGAATATCATTTTCAAAATCTTATGAACACAAACTTAACAGATTGGGCATTCTACTTCGAGCTGTAGAAAGCAATGAATTAATGTTAACAGATGATTTCTCTCACAGTGTACCACAAGATGAGATTTATCGAAGACCACAAGACAGCTGTTTTACTTGGATTGGCTAAGAAGGGATATAAATAAAAATGATCGTTAACAAATTATCACCAAGTAACAATAAAACTGCATGCAACTTATATCTTTGTGCAACATTCAAAGTTCAAACAGTATTTTGATTTTTGACAGAAGAGTTAAGAGATGACATCACATCAGACTTGTTTTTAATGTCTCGTGCTTTGGAAAATCCTAATTATTGTTGTTCCAGCTCTTAACAAAATCTTTACATCTTTATAAATATTTTAATTTTAAACAAAACCCATTGAGTTCAAAAAACCCAGATTTAAGTCAACAAAATATACCATGGTGCCATGTTGGACCCATTATTTGACATTGACGGAAGGCTGTATAAAATTGTGATCTGTTCAACAAGCTATAAATAAAGTACAGAGAAAGAAAATAGTCAAATTGTGAAATAAAAAAAAACATTGTTGATTGTTGAGCCGATCGATTGAATTCTTTATCATTTACTTTTCCAGGCTTCGAGCAGATAAAGGACTTATTTTTACAAGTATCGACGTGTTAAGCTTTACAATGTCTTCTATTGATTTTGATCCATCTATTAAATTATGTCTTAAGTATTTGCATTCAAGTGCACCTGATTCGACTGAACAGCTAAGGTTAACTCTTGATGACATTATCAGACAAACTTATGGGAACTCTAAGACCCTAGGTAACGTCCTGCCCAAAAAGTATCTAACTGAAGAGAAGTTGGGATCTCCTAGATCCAAGCACAGGAGTGATAAAGCCTCTACTAGTAAGACGGTCCCTATTCCGCAGCAAAGTCCCCAACAGATTCAGATTCCGGAACGAGAAAATGACGATGGTTCTGTGATGGATGGCGAGTTAGCTTTTGATCTTCTGGAGGAAGATTTGACGTGTGCAGTATGCCGACAAATAGCTGTTCAAGCCGGCAATCGATTGGTTGAGTGTGATGCATGTCATGCGCTCTATCATCAGGTATAATTTATTACATATTATTATTGTCTTGGTCTAAATATAGATAGCTAAAATTATGACATTTATTTAGTGTGCAATCATTTGTTGTGTACTATATTAGGTAATCTTGAGAACATATTGGGACTAAATCATTCCATCTTGAAATTTTCTATATTCTACTTATATGAAAGGCATTTACTTGTGACCTATGAAGATAAAATAAATAAACAATTACAGAGTAAAGTTCATAGGAATTCATTATTCGAACTGAGATTTTGTACGTTATAAAATTAATAGAATAGAGTTAACCATGAGGAAATCTTGTTTCAGGATTGTCACAAGCCTGTTATAAGTGACAATGATATGGGATCTGGCTGGCAGTGTGCTTCCTGCCTTTCATCGCAAGGTTTCCCTGCAGGATATTCAAAGACCTCATCTGCTTCCAAATCTCCTTCTCGACTGTCAGGATCCACAACACCAGTCAAAATATCATCGAGCAGTTCATCATCTTCATCTCCGTCTAAAGTAGTTACACCAAATATAAACATAATTTCTGTTGATAAACGCCTTCAAATAATGAAAAAGAAGGCAGCCAAACAACATGAAAAGAAGAAAACCCCAAAATGAAATAAAATAACTGCACCTTATACTTAAACTTAGCATTCTAATCTCCCAGAGGTAAAATAAGTTCAATAGCATCTAATTAAATGTTTTATTGTAATTGGTGATGCAGATTATAATAAATATATACAGAACATTTTGACCTTTATATTATCTATCCTAATATTATACCTACCTTCTGCTGTTGTAATACCAACAAAAATGATACCGAGCATTGAGTTTACTGTTTACTAATACTTAGAATGCTTTCCAGAACAGCATTCCTTGCAGTATATAAATATAATTGCTGCATATTAATGATCTGTGGATCAAATTGCCACCAGACAAATTATTGAAGATAAATGAATGCTTTAATAAATAGGTAAATGCCTTGGACTAACAAACCAATTGTCGATTCCGAAGACATAGGTACTCTACCATACCGACTTTTAAAATAATTTTAATTATTTTATTAACATCCACGCCTCGAGTAAAAATGTCGATGTTTATTATACAAACAGAGCTAGCTAGATATGTACGAACCCGCAGCCTTTCATTTTGTAAACAGGGTCTGACCACTAAATTAACGGGTCTTTAGGCGTTTCGCACCGCAAGGGATTCGAACCGCGATGCGAAAAGACCCATTCCAAAGAGGCTCTTGGGCGATTCACACCGCGGTTCGAATCGCTTGCGGTGCGAAACGTCCAAAGACTCAAACTAACGGCCCCGTAAATAAACTCATGAGTTTGGTAGGTATAAGTATTTGTGTTTTATTTATTGTATAGTTACCTACTAGCGATTCATCTCGCCTTCACTAGGAAACGGCACAGGAAACGGTAAGTTTTCTCTTCTAAGTAAATATATGTGCATCAAAAAATACTGCATCAATAAACGTTGCGTAGTTTGAAAGATGAAGGTAGGTACCTAAGTGTGAAAAAGATTCATGCAGACTTAGAAACATGAATCAAAATGGAAAAGCATTGAGGTGTTGGGAAGTAGGTATGTCATTAACCTAAATAGAAATACATAATAAACACTTTTTAACACGAAAATTAACGAACAAAACAATCTATGACAAAGTAGTAAGTATAATAAAACAATAATAAATTAATAAAGTCTAAAAAGACAAAGTATAAAAAAAATTGGCCAAGTGCGAGTCGGACTCCCGCACTAAGGGTTCCGTACAAATTCTATTTTTGACGTAATAAAAAAACTACTGAATAGATTTCGTTCGAACCAATTTTCGTTGGTAGATTTGATGGTAATGTACATTATATATTTATTTCAGATTTATCATCCTCTTACTTTAGAAGTTAGAGGGGGGGGGGGGGGGACACACTTTTTTCCACTTTGGAAGAGTCTGTCACGCAGAGTATTCACTTAACAAAAAAATGAGCTTAGGAACCTCAATCTAATTTTTAAAGACCTATCCATAGATACCCCACACGTATATGTTCAATGAAAAAAAAATATTTTCAGTTTCAGTTCTAACTATGGGGACCACCCATTTTTTAATTTTTTTTTCTATTTTCGTGTTAAAACCTTGTTGCGGTTCACAGAATACATCTACTCATCAAGTTTCAATAATAAGTACTTATAGTTTCGGAAAAAAGTGGCTGTGACAGACTGGCGGACAGACAGACAGACAGACAGACAGACAGACATGACGAATCTATAAGGGTTCCGTTTTTTTGCCATTTTGGTTACGGAACCCTAAAAATGACAGACCCGTTCGTTGGTCTAGTGGTCAGAGACCCTGGCTACAAAACCAAGGGTCGCGGGTTCGAATCCCGCTAGGGGCAAATGTTTGTGTGAGAAACATCGTTTATAAAAGTATTTAAGTACCTATGTCTATCCGGTCCCTAGCATCCATAGTACGTAAGCTTTGAGCTTGTTTGGCAAATTATCTACATAAATCATTTTTTACTTTTCAGTTTTTTCGGAGGCCAAATTTTTGTGTTAGAAACTTAGAAAGTTATTACATACTAGCGGCCGCCAGCGACTCCGTCCGCGTGGGTTACGATTTCCGCACAGTCTTACTAAAAATAGCTGAATAAAACACGGTCTATATCTATATGCATGCAGTCAACTTGCACACTTTTATGGGACTAATTACTCAGGATAGAAATAAGTCAATTTAAGTGACGGAAAACGCTAATCATTATCAATACATAGTATAAAACAAAGTCGCTTTCGCTGTATGTCCGTCCGTATGTATGCTTAGATCTTTAAAACTACGCAACGGATTTTGACGCGGTTTTTTTTAATAGATAGAGTGATTCTTAAGGAAGGTTTGTATGTATAATACATGTAAGTAAGTACCACGGGCGATGCCGGGGCGGGCAGCTAATTAACAATAATCTTGAGACCTTATACATTTGAGAAATCATCTGTTTACCGCGATTCAGATCCGCGGCCGCGCCTCTAGCAAGGTGCGCCATCTATCGGCACATTTTAGAACTAAATAGTTCGGTAGCACAATTTACAATGATAAAATAAAGGAATATACAATAGCTTAAAGCCTACCTCGACAAATGGTAAGTGGTAAGTGGACTATCCAACACAAAATGATTTAATTTGTCAATTCGAACCAGTAGTTCCTGAGCTTAGCGCGTTCAAACCAATTTGGATCTTGAGTTGCACGTGTTATTGTGAGTCAACCATAAAAGATAGACATATGCTGTTGGGGGATATTTTTTAGGCAATTTTATGTAGAATATTTCCGTCATACATGATTTCTATGTGACTTTAACGATTAAGGCTGCACACGCGACTGAAGCTTAAGAAATGGAGTAAATTGTCCCGTTTTCCCCACATTTCCCTTCACTACGCTACTCCTGTTGATTGTAGCGTGATGAAAAGTATCCTATAATATGCCCAGGAGTATGAAGAATAATGGTACCAAGTTTCGTCAAAATCCGTCCAGTAGTTTTTGTTTCTATAAGGAACATACAGACAGACAGACAGACAGACAGACAAAAATTTTACTGATTGCATTTTTGGTATCAGTATCGGTCACTAAACACCCCCTGATAGTTATTTTGGAAAAATATTGAATGTACAGAATTGACCTCTCTACAGATTTATTAAAAGTATAGAAGATAATTCAACCAGTTCACCAGTCCGAATTTTCACCACCGACCTCGCATATCAAGCGTCGAATTTTACAAATGTAGGATCGAGCTCTACTATTCCACAAGGGTCGCAGATGCGATCGAACTAAGCTATCGAGATCTTACTTACCAATAGTAACAAAACTGAACTTAAGAACTGTTACTTCGCTGCGGTACTTCTGTAAGGTTGAGATACTTCCCGAGACGCGCCCAAAAGTTCCACTATGCTCTACCTCTCTTATGAGCAGTATGAAAATAATACCCTCAATAAGTAACCAGATCACATCTTATATTTGAATGAAACTTAATGAGTGTTGGTATCTACACATTTATTTTCATATCCCATTGTAACCAATCGCGACAATGTTAACGTCTTATTGGTCGAATGGCAGAGTTGGGCGTTCCGGGATAGATGGGGATGCTGCCTCGTGTCCCGGTCCACGTCCCAACCCTCGCTTTTATCTTCATCAAGATAGAGTTCATATTTCTTTGTATCAACTGTGATACTCGACATATGTTGTTACGCCTCCTGTGTTATCGTTTTTAGAGAACACTCGACTTCTTGTAGATATTAGTTTCAGGGCGGATTGTTGCGTAGGTGGTATCATACTTGGGCGAATTTTCGGATAAACTAATATGTGTTGGTGAAATATTTTTTGCAACAAGAACAGTTGTATTGAAGTTGATACTTGAAGTGAAAGAAAATTACGCATCAAGATAAAACTGATTTGTTGTATGAGGTAAGCTGATTTTCTTAAAGGAGGCAGGTTACCTTTATTGGCCTGTTATTTAATTTAAGTACCGAAGTATATTGGCTGAGTGCAGTGAAAATCATTTACTTACATTTAGTTATAATTGCCAATTGAATTTTATTGCCTACCAAGTAAAGTAGATATATTAAATCTGTTTGGCCAGATGAACGCTGGAAGAGCAAGAGTTCCGAAGTGCGCAAGATGCCGCAACCACGGGCTCATATCCAGCCTCCGCGGCCACAAGAAGGCCTGCGCTTACAGACACTGTCAATGTCCGAAGTGCGGGCTTATCAAGGAGCGGCAGCGCATCATGGCTGCACAGGTAAATATCTACTAACTACTAATTGTACTAATTTTCTAAATAAAATGGCTGGAGAAAGAATGAATAAAAATATTCTTAATTTCATACATTTAAATAGGTACACTTACTTATTCCATAAGTACCTATGACATTTTATTTTATGCCACGGAAACGCTATAGTGTACCTACAAAACTTCTCCAGACCGCCCTGCGTCGTCCAAACGGCAAAAGGGCAATAAATATATTGATTGATCAAAAAATCTTCAAAATTTTGTGATCATCATCTGATGTGTGTGTTAATAGTCCGTCAGGGGCCGCCTTCCTACTTTTACAACTCCACTTCTCACGGTCTTCAGCATCTTTTGTCCATTTCGACCTTCAGAAAAAAGAGATGATCGTCTGTTATTTTTTTTATTAAGAATGAATACCATACTAGTGGAATTTGCCTCAATGATTTGTATTTATTTGGGAGAAGATATCCGAAGCGCCGCCGTAGTGTACAAACAAAACCTAAATGATTGCTAGTTTTCTGAATTAAACATTACATAACATTATATTTTTAACAAACCCAATTTGCTGAAGAATTAAATCATGAAAATTATTGTTAATTACTACAAGAATTAATTAGGTAGCCTAGGTAGGTACTTTAGGGAATATGCTAGGTTCGTCTTTTGTAGGATGCATGCAACCTACAAATGGCGATGGGCGTATTTTGCAATCGTCATTTGCGGTTCGAAACGACTTTTGTGGTGTGAGCCATATGCTACCACAATTAGTCCGGTTAAGCTGTGATAGCCTACAGCTGCCACAGCAAAAAACTTTCCGAAAAAAAATCTCAAAATGGATTGGCAAATGCAAATAACATAGGATAAGTGTATAAAAAACCGTAATTTTTACACTTTGTATGTATATTTGGACGCTGTCAAAATATAATTGTGCTCAATGGTTGTCAAAGTGTTTGCTAATTAAACAGGAATTGTTAATCATGTAGTGTTATTAATTCAAAATAATACAAACTACAATCAAGAGTTCAGGCATAACAACAATTGTCACATGAAAGGACTCTTCTCTATTACTATTATGTGCTCCCCACATGAAACTTGGAGGTCTCAATCTGATCGTTAAATCGGGATATCGGGAGGAAAGAGCCAAAATCGGTAGACTACCGCTTTTATACGAAATCTGCAATCTTGCAAACTTCTTTTTATAGAAGCGGCTTTCTTTTCACTGGCCTGCTGTATTTTTTAGATTTATTTTTATTTTCTTGAGATTGATTTTGAATAGATGGTACATATTGTATATCCTAAGAGATGAAACAAAGTCTTGTAATTTTCAAAAATGCAATTTCATTCGTAAAACGCATTCATAGTTTCAGCTGCTACACCTACAGTGTAATATATAAGTAAGTATTACTTTACTCTATGGCTGCTACTCTCAGTTCCTGCCGCACCAAAGGAATCCTGATAAAATTGACTGCCTAATTCCAAAATAACATGCAATTTAGAGGCGTTAATGTGTTTTAATGTAGTGAAATCGAGCCGGGCTAATGCGGCGTCCCGTTTATTTGAACAAGTGGCAGTGTTTACGGACACGCCGGATGAGCCATCGATCGCGCACGCAGTAATGCATCGCCGATGTCATACCACTCTCATCCCGAATTTACCGTTTCATCTGCCCTATTTGGATTTTCCTTCAATTTTGTAGATGCTGTAGAATATAATGCTTCTACAAATTTTGAGGTTAATGAATTTTAGTTTGGTAATAAGTAGGTAGGTAATAAATCAAGTTCAAGTCAGGTTTTTTAGCTTTAAAACTTTATTATAATGACCATTTAGGGAATTGTATAGTTACGGGGGAGGGTTGTTATGGGCAATGCAAAAATGCGGAATTTTAATTAGGTAAAGCTTCAGTAACTTGCTGCTTCGACTGACTGAAGGAACTAAAACCTGGCATATACATAGATGAAGTTTCGATTTAAGATTTAATCAAAAATGTTATACAACTAGGTGTAACATAGGTATAATACCCCTCCGGCCGTATTCGGCCATGGCGACCGATCTTACGATCAGCCAGGTACGCAGGATATATTATAGTGCACAAGTGAGTGCGCAAGCACAGGTGCACTCCCTATTCCTTCACTCTCATAATTCGGTGGGACAGCAATCTGACACGACCGTAGAGAGATCAGGCGCAGGACCAACGGCTTAACGTGCCTTCCGAAGCACGGAGGAGCTCGAGATGAATTTTTTCGGTCACCCATCCGATGACTGGCATCTGCGAACGTTGCTTAACTTTAGCAACCGCAGGCCGAGTGCGCTAACCACTGCGCCATCGAGCTCCAACATAGGTATACCATAGGCTCGACTAAGTAAAAATTATTGTTAGGTACTGCCGACTGAGAACCAGGTTATTTTTGTAATATGTATAGATTGTAGGTACCTTCCTACTTGACGTACCTTCTATTCTTCTATTAAAACATACATAGTATGTATAGATATAAAAGTGTCTCAACATCGATCCGGAAACACGATAAGTGATATAAATTCCAAACAGCGTTTCGGTAGATTTGATTTGTGTCGGGATCGAGTTTCGTTTGCTCTACCAATGAAGCCGCGAGGGCGCTCCCGGTGCCCCGGGGCCGTCGGGACTCGCTAGCCGCAAAATAAACATTCTCTGTTTGTGATTGATTTTCCGGTGAATTAGTTTATCAGCTTAAGATTTTTTGTTGTGATACGCTGCAAATCAGATCACCATTTAGACCTGGTGCTGAATAATTCATTGTTGTTATAGACCACGGGTATTTGATTTGATAAGTGTGTTGGTTGATTAAGTTAGACGACACTTTATTGTTTTCTTCAGAATTGTTTATTTTTTTTCAATAGTTACGTTTATATGTCAGGTCGCGTTAAAGAGACAACAAGCAGCAGAGGATAAAATAGCTCTGCACTTGGCGTCTGTTGAGAGCGGAACTGCATTGGAGAGCCTGCCCCCTGGCCGCATCTATGGGATGCGCGTGACGGGCCCTTGCCCTAGCCCTGGGCCCGAGCCGGACTCAGCAGCCGATGACCACACGGTAGGTTTATCAATTTGAAAGCTTGACAAAACTTCTTTACGTAATCGATATGTAGTAGCATCTATCATACTTCTACATCACATATGTACCACGACGTATGTACCTGCCGCTGGGTTCTATAATTCTGGTCCAGAGATATAAATTAGACCTTTATTCTTCTAGCCTATACACATCGATAGTGAGACCAGTGATTCTATGCCGGAGTGCTGTAGCGCCTCCCCCGATTCAGCTGCCAGTTCTACATTGCCGCGCTCTCGGTAAATTGCATTGGAAATTATTACAATCGTTTCAGAAGAATTAACAGCTGACATACTTGAATTCCAAATTTTAAAGTCTTGTCTTAACTGTTAGCTGCTTGCATGATATATAAATAAGTTAAACTGTAAGTGCGTAACTTCCGAACAACTGCACCATCCAGCAATTGGATGATATGTTTTTTCTTGCGTTCCTTTTTGTGTGGTCGGAGTAGGTTTACATTTAAGAATCCACAGTTGCGATTGGAGAAATAACGTTGGCGTTACGATGTTCGTCAGTTCTGCTAGTTATGTTATAAAATGTGGTATCAGAAAAAGACATAACAGACAATATTTTAGGTGGTTGTATACCATTTAAGGTATAAAATGTTGTAACAGACTAAGGCATTACGACTATCTAGGTGGTTACTACCTACGTTAACTTGACAGAGACGAATCTGCCGACGCTGAAGGATCAGTGAGCAGCGCTGGTCTGGAGATGCTCCGCAAGTTGTTTCCCGGCAAGAAGCGTTCCGTCCTCGAGCTGGTGTTACGACGCTGCAACCACGACTTGCTGCGCGCCGTCGAACATTTCAACGCCAACCACGTAAGTGTTTCTATACATAATATGTGACTAGGACGTTGCTAGAGATGTCATTGAAGTATTTTTAATCTTTCATTATGTCGGGTATTTATAGATACTTAGGCCTGAGAAAGAATTTCTTCACGACACGACGCTCTTAAATTCAAAAGAGTTTTTTTTGTACAGACTCAACAAGAGAAGGTCGCAGGCAGCACAAGCGCGAGCAGCTTCGAGATGTCGGTGTCTAGTACGGAGGAGGCGGAGACGAGGTGGTCGGCGTTCCGGCCGGTGGGGCCCCGGGCGCCGCTCCTGCCGGCGCTGGTGATGGGGCGCGTTTGCGGCTCCGAGTGGCTCGTGCCGCTGCCCGCGCTGCCGGCCCTGTCGGCGCCCCTGCTGTTGCCGTTCCAGCATCATCAGCCGCCCGCCTCGTGCGCTCCCGACTGTCGGCAGTGCAACGCACACCATTAGAATTATTAATTTAAATCGTTAGATACGCCCTTGCCATACTGCTTCGACCTGCTCTAAAATCAGCATTTAAATAAGAAGCGACGGTCGCTTCCTATCGCAGTGACAGCATTTAACCAATATTACACACCCAATACAAACAATATACCACAGTTTATTAGTTCCGGGCATGCCTAACGATTTAAATCTGTGATTAGAATTATAACTCATGCAATATTGTATTTTAAAGTCATAGGTATTTTGTTGCAAATACTTAGTATTTTAGGTGTATCTACTATCTGTGTATTTCAAAAGTATGTGATAAATTAACGCCATTTTTATTAACGGCAAGTGAGGTGCTTGCCATGCTTTATTAGGTATTGTTACTTATTTAATAAATTAAATTTACAAATGAATTCTTGTGTATCACTGATATGCTATTCAAAGGAAATTAAAAACGTCATTAAACGAAAAAAACACAAATTCTAATGTTAAATTGAAATCTATTTTTGGTTCATGAACTAATTGAAAGTGTTTTAAATTGAAATACTAGTATAAAAGTATTTTCAACATAAGCAATGTATAAGTGATATTAAGATATTCAGAGACCGAAATTAAATGAAGTAAATAAACAAGAGGGGTCAGAAATGACCGTCAACAGTGCCGCGCCGCCGCCCGCGCCGACGGCTATTTATCAGAGACAGTTCAGACAGTTGTAACAAATGCGTGACAATAATACAAATGAAGAGAAAAGGTCAATTCCGGGTTGGGGCGATCGTAATAGTCAAAGGTGCCTATATTGGCTTTTCTTTTATTGCGATAAATCTCTAAGTATGTACTTAAAAGAAAAAGTCGAAGCAAAATGTTAAAAAGACCGCGGTCGGCCTGCAGTAGCCAGAAGGGTGTTCTGTAGGTACATACCGAAATTATTTTTCTTACCTACGTTCAGTTTTCTTATTTTGCTGCAATTCAAACAAACTCAAGGTTATGGTTACATTTCTATTGACATTAATTATTATTGATAAATACGACCTACGACAGTTGAAAACGTTTGTTGAAAAGAAAAACAGGCGCATGTATAATTAATCCACTTAGGTACATACTTCCTCAAGTTCAAATTGAGCCCGTATGTTTTGCGTATATTAGGAAGGTGCATTTAATTAAACAGATTTTAAATTTTTTGGTTATATTTACAATTCCAAAATGTATCTTTTTATTTTAAGTTTTTTCATATTTTTACACGCATTACTCGATGTTGATTATTTTGTGCGCACATACTTTATTGTTTTAACCGGGCGACTGTTTAAAAGGACATATTTTATCAACGATATCACTACTATATACGGTGAGTGACCAACTAATTATAGACAAACATTTTTCGGGAGGGTGTTTTCACACCCCATTGCCTGAAACTGTCAAGTGGGCGATGGTTAAAATCTCGCTTCTTAACTAAAACATTTTTAACAAAAGTTACACTTTTCAATTGAAATAATTTATCGGTCTTAATATTTTGGTCCGAATGTTTTAAAATTATTTTTCTCTTTTTAAGGTTTAAGTACGATAAGAGATTGTGACGTGTGGTTACAAAGTGTCCGAGTAGCCCGACTTATACGACAGATAGATTTTGCAAGATACCACTTTTATATTCACACGGGCATATATCAAAGAAGTAGACAGCTGAAGATCAGATCATTGCAAGGATGCACATTTATTCTTTATGAGGATATAATACCTCTTTTCTCATTGTATAAAATAAATACTAAGGTACGATCAATTAATACTTACCTAATGGAATTAGTACTTACTGAAAATGAAACTAGTATTTCGGCTTGTTTGATTTTATGGTTTATTTTACTGATTTATTTACTTTTTTATAGCTCGTATACTGGGACAACTGTTCACTATTTTTTGAGCACGAGATCATTACCTTACATGATGGAAGAACACGATCTATAGTTATATCGCGACAACATGCTATTGGAGACAACGGAGATTCTACTGATGCCTTACTGGAAGGTCTTCCAAATTCGGAAAGGAAGACGACTTGTCCTGATCATATCAAGAAATGGCTGGAGAGTATGCAATTAACAAGTCGAAAATTAAGATGCGTGAATTGAAAATCTACTGTTGGTCTGTCTGTTTTCAGCATTAAAGTTAGTTTTTGTATAAAGTATGACAGTGTTTCATTGCAATCGATAAATACGTTTTGGGGTTTTTAAAGTACCACAATGAAAATGAGTATGAATTGCTGAATGTAACTTGCATTAAGTTTGACAAACTTAATCATAATACCTAATTGAATAATTTCCAGCTTTTAAAGATCACAATTCCGGTTATGAATATTTGGGTATATTCCTACCATAATGACGTGACGTTTAAAGCTTGTTGTTGAGTGGTTTGCGACTCACTTCAAGTTGAGATACCAGTTCAGTGACTCAAAAAACTACAACTTCACAGCGCATAGCTGGCTGACCGACAGCAGCGTGCCGAGTAGATAGGTACTGTACATACCTAACAGTGAAACAGTCAATTTGCGTTAGTTTACCATACGGCTGTCACGCCGAGTATTTTGTTATTGTTAAAATAAAAAACACCTATTTATAAAAATGTATTGTATAGTTGCAACTGTCATAGCTCTCCTTTACGTATTTTGGGACGTAAATTACTTCCTACGCATAGCTTTTACCATAGGAATTGGCAGATTATTTCAAAAGAAGTGTGGAGTTCGCGATACCACAACCATCTATGGTGAGTTAACTTTATTCAACTTTAATGCATACAAAGCAACACTTTATTGTTAAGTAGGTAGGTATAAAGTTTCATATTTATACCTAATTACTTTTGAAGTGGCTAGCTACTTTAGACAAAAAATACAATAGACCGGACTCGCTTAATCACTAGTCTTGCGAAATGCAAATGAACTGTGTTATAATAAATAACACGATAACGAAAAATTAATAGTTTTAACAATAATTACAACATTGATTTTATATTTATTAGTAACGATTAGACTATGTTACTCGAGAGTTTGGTAAGCCGGCAGCCTTGTGGTAAAGAAAGTTCTTCGTACGGTCCTTAGTTCCAAGAATTCAAATCTCGGAAGGAATGCACCTCTTTTTAATAAAAAATCCTTTTTATGAAAACGAAATTTCATAATTATTCTAAAGAAAAGCTTCGTGAGGAAATCAGCAATTTAGTAGAATAGTGTATGAAATGGTGAAGGAAATGACAAACCAGTTAATAATGATCGTTGTTGACAAGAAAGTCGTGTTTCATGTCATAAAGTGTCCAAAACTGACTAAAGAAGGAGTTTTAACTTTGCAATCTAATTCGTCGATTACGCATAAGGTACAGCTTAATATAGTATCAAGGCTTCCCATGCAGAAAAAGTAATAAAGTACATATGTTATATTCATGTTACCTACAAATTGTCAAGTGAACTTTGATCCGTGCCCGCGGATTATTAGTTTTTAGAACATCAAACCTAGGACGTTGTTGGATAAGTACGCAATTATTTATGTAATGTTGACAACCATTCAAAGACATCTTAAGACAGTTGGTAAGGTCAAGGTCAAGTGTCGTACCTGATCAAATTAGGTAATTCTTGTTAGTCGCGGTAGAAATAAAAGTCAATTATATTATCATTCCTCTATCTTTATTATGTAAAAGATGAAATGAAATGAATGAAACACGATAAGTGATATAAATTCCAAACAGCGTTTCGGTAGATTTGATTTGTGTCGGGATCGAGTTTCGTTTGCTCTACCAATGAAGCCGCGAGGGCGCTCCCGGTGCCCCGGGGCCGTCGGGACTCGCTAGCCGCAAAATAAACATTCTCTGTTTGTGATTGATTTTCCGGTGAATTAGTTTATCAGCTTAAGATTTTTTGTTGTGATACGCTGCAAATCAGATCACTATTTAGACCTGGTGCTGAATAATTCATTGTTGTTATAGACCACGGGTATTTGATTTGATAAGTGTGTTGGTTGATTAAGTTAGACGACACGTTATTGTGTTCTTCAGAATTGTTTATTTTTTTTCAATAGTTACGTTTATATGTCAGGTCGCGTTAAAGAGACAACAAGCAGCAGAGGATAAAATAGCTCTGCACTTGGCGTCTGTTGAGAGCGGAACTGCATTGGAGAGCCTGCCCCCTGGCCGCATCTATGGGATGCGCGTGACGGGCCCTTGCCCTAGCCCTGGGCCCGAGCCGGACTCAGCAGCCGATGACCACACGGTAGGTTTATCAATTTGAAAGCTTGACAAAACTTCTTTACGTAATCGATATGTAGTAGCATCCATCATACTATTTTTTAAACATTTACCATATGTACCACGACGTATGTACCTGCCGCTGGGTTCTATAATTCTGGTCCAGAGATATTAATTACACCTTTATTCTTCTAGCCTATACACATCGATAGTGAGACCAGTGATTCTATGCCGGAGTGCTGTAGCGCCTCCCCCGATTCAGCTGCCAGTTCTACATTGCCGCGCTCTCGGTAAATTGCATTGTAAATTATTACAATCGTTTGAGAACAACCGAAAGCTGACGCATTCGAATTTTAAAATGTTAACTCTTGTCTTTACTGTTAGCTGTTTGCATGCATGATCTATACTTATAATAAATCTGTAGAGAGGTCAATTCTGTACATTAAATATTTTTCCAAAATAACTATCAGGGGGTGTTTAGTGATCGATACTGATACCAAAAATGCAATCAGTAAAATTTTTGTCTGTCTGTCTGTCTGTCTGTCTGTCTGTCTGTCTGTCTGTCTGTCTGTCTGTCTGTCTGTCTGTCTGTCTGTATGTTCCTTATAGAAACACTGGACGGATTTTGAAGAAACTTGGTACCATTATTCTTCATACTCCTGGGCATATTATAGGATACTTTTCATTACGCTACAATCAACAGGAGTAGCGTAGTGAAGGGAAATGTGGGGAAAACGGGAGAATTTACTCCATTTCTTAAGCTTCAGTCGCGTGTGCAGCCTTAATGGTTAAAGTCACATAGAAATCATGTATGACGGAAATATTCTATATAAAATTGCCTAAAAAATATCCCCTAACAGCATATGTCTATCTTTTATCGTTGACTCACAATAACACGTGCAACTCAAGATCCAAATTGGTTTTAACGCGCTAAGCTCAGGAACTACTGGTTCGAATTGACAAAACATTTTGTGTTGGATAGTCCACTTACCACTTACCATTTGTCGAGGTAGGCTTTAAACTATTGTATATTCCTTTATTTTATCATTGTAAATTATTGTGCTAGCGATAGCGAACTATTTAGTTCTAAAATGTGGCGATAGATGGCGCACCTCGCTAGAGGCGCGGCCGCGGATCTGAATCGCGGTGAACAGATGATTTCTCAAATGTATAAGGTCTCCAAATTATTGTTAATAATGATTAGCGTTTTCCGTCACTTAATTTGACTATTATTTCTATCCTGAGTAATTAAACCCATAAAAATGTGCAAATTGACTGCATGCGTTTGCATATAGACCGTTGTTTTATTCAGCTATTTTTAGTAAGACTGTGTGCGGAAATCGTAACCCACGACGCGGACGGAGTCGCTGGCGGCCGCTAGTATATAAATAAGTTAAACTGTAAGTACGCTAACTTCCGAACAACTGCACCATCCAGCAATTGGAATTTTTTTTCTTGCGTTCCTTTTTGTGTGGTCGGAGTAGGTTTACATTTAAGAATCCACAGTTGCGATTGGAGAAATAACGTTGGCGTTACGATGTTCGTCAGTTCTGCTAGTTATGTTATAAAATGTGGTATCAGACTCAGACATTACGACACATTTTTGGGTGGTTGTATACCATTTAAGGTATAAAATGTTGTATCAGACTAAGGCATTACGACTATACAGGTGTTTTTTTTCTCTCTTTATTTTTCTGGGGTTTTTGTCTATAAAGACATGCCAACCCCATCGTAGCTAATTTACAATAATTATCACTCCTCAATATAATTACTTAACATTATTTATATATTAACAATCTATATATAGATTGTTAAGTAATTATATTGAGGAGTGATAGGCTACCTACTGCTGCTTTCGCAGTAGAGGGACTGAGACACCTCTGAACGAGACCAACACATCAATACATTTAACTTTAAATCATTTATGAGTGTCTCTCGTTCTGCCCGGTTCTTGACACATTCCAACAACCTATGTACTAATACATCATCAACTTTGTCACACATGTCACAGTTAGGAGAATCAATTTTTTTCATAAGATTTTCTATAGGCAAATCTAGGTGGTTACTACCTACGTTAACTTGACAGAGACGAATCTGCCGACGCTGAAGGATCAGTGAGCAGCGCTGGTCTGGAGATGCTCCGCAAGTTGTTTCCCGGCAAGAAGCGTTCCGTCCTCGAGCTTGTGTTACGACGCTGCAACCACGACTTGCTGCGCGCCGTCGAACATTTCAACGCCAACCACGTGAGTGTTTCTATACATAATAACTATGTGACTAGGACGTTGCTAGAGATGTCATTGAAGTATTTTTAATCTTTCATTATGTCGGGTATTTATAGATACTTAGGCCTGAGAAAGAATTTCTTCACGACACGACGCTCTTAAATTCAAAAGAGTTTTTTTTTGTACAGACTCAACAAGAGAAGGTCGCAGGCAGCACAAGCGCGAGCAGCTTCGAGATGTCGGTGTCTAGTACGGAGGAGGCGGAGACGAGGTGGTCGGCGTTCCGGCCGGTGGGGCCCCGGGCGCCGCTGCTGCCAGCGCTGGTGATGGGGCGCGTTTGCGGCTCAGAGTGGCTCGTGCCGCTGCCCGCGCTGCCGGCCTTGTCGGCGCCCCTGCTGTTGCCGTTCCAGCACCATCAGCCGCCCACCTCGTGCGCTCCCGACTGCCGGCAGTGCAACGCACACCATTAGAATTATTTATTTAAATCGTTAGATACGCCCTTGCCATACTGCTTCGACCTGCTCTAAAATCAGCATTTAAATAAGAAGCGACGGTCGCTTCCTATCGCAGTGACAGCATTTAACCAATATTACACACCCAATACAAACAATATAGGTACCACAGTTTATTAGTTCCGGGCATGCCTAACGATTTAAATCTGTGATTAGAATTATATCCATGCAATATTGTATTTTAAAGTCATATTTTGTTGCACATAGTATTTTAGGTGTATCTCTATCTGTGTATTTAAAAGTATGTGATAAATTAACGCCATTTTTTTATTAAAGGTAAGTGAGATGCTTGCCATGCTTAATTAGGTATTGTTACTTATTAAATAAATTAAATTTACAAATGAAATCATGTGTATCACTTTTATGCTATTCAAAGGAAATTCAAAAGAGTTATTAAAATTAAAAATAACAGTGAACTATAAAGTTAAATTGAAATCTATTTTTGGTTCACGAATGCATCCAAAGTGTTTTAAATTGAAATACTAGTATAAAAGTATTTTAAACATAAGCATTAGTGATATTTAGATATTCAGGCACCGAAATTTAATTAGTAAGTAAATAAACAAGAGGGGTCAGAATGACCGTCAACAGTGCAGTGCCGATGGCTATTTATCAGAGACAGTTGTAACAAATGCGTGACAATAATACAAATGAAGAGAAAAGGTCAATTCCGGGTTAGGGCGATCGTAATATTCAAAGGTTAATTTTCATTCAAAGGTGATTGCGTTAACTCTCTTAGGTCTCTTAGTACTTTAAAAGAAAATGCCGAAGCAAAATGTTAAAAACACGGTCGCCCTACAGTTGCCAGAAGTATATATTATTCTGTACCGTAATTATTTTTTCTTACCTACGTTCAGTTTTCTTATTTTGCTGCAATTGAAATAAACTCAAGGTTACGTTTATATTTCTATTGAAATTAATTATTATTGATAAATACGACCTACGACAGTTGAAAACGTTTGTTGAAAAGAAAAACAGGCGCATGTATAATTAATCTACTTACATACTTCCTTAAGTTCAAATCGAGTCCGTATGTTTTGCGTATTTTAGGAAGGTGCATTTAAATAAACAGATTTTATTTTTTTTTGGTTCTATTTACAATTCCAAAATGTATCTTTTTATTTTAAGTTTTTTCATATTTTTACACGCATTACTCGATATTGATTATTTTGTGCGCACATACTTTATTGTTTTAACCGGGCGACTGTTTAAACGGACATATTTTCTCAACGATATCACTACTATATACGGTGAGTGACCAACTAATTATAGACAAACATTTTTCGGGAGGGTGTTTTCACACCCCATCGCCTGAAACTGTCAAGTGGGCGATGGTTAAAATCTCGCTTCTTAACTAAAACATTTTTAACAAAAGTTACACTTTTCAATTGAAATCATTTATCGGTCTTAATATTTTGGTCCGAATGTTATAAAAATTATTTTTCTCTTTTTAAGGTTTAAGTACGATATTGTGACGTGTGGTTACAAAGTGTCCGAGTTGCCCGACTAATACGACAGATAGATTTTGCAAGATACCACTTTTACATTCACACGGGCATATATCTAAGAAGTAGACAGCTGAAGATCAGATCATTGCAAGGATGCACATTTATTCTTTATGAGGATTTAATACCTCTTTTCTCATTGTATAAAATAAATACTAAGGTACGATCAATTAATACTTACCTACTGGAATATGTACTAAAAATGAAACTAGTATTTCGGCTTATAGTTTATTTTACTGATTTATTTACTTTTTTATAGCTCGTATACTGGGACAACTGTTCACTATTTTTTGAGCATGAGATTATTACCTTACATGATGGAAGAACACGATCTATAGTTATATCGCGACAACATGCTATTGGAGACAACGGAGATTCTACTGATGCCTTACTGGAAGGTCTTCCAAATTCGGAAAGGAAGACGACTTGTCCTGATCATATCAAGAAATGGCTGGAGAGTATGCAATTAACAAGTCGAAAATTAAGATGCGTGAATTGAAAATCTACTGTTGGTTTGTCTGTTGTCAGCATTAAAGTTAGTTATTGCGTAAAGTACCTATGACAGTGTTTGATTGCAATCGATAAATACGTTTTGGGGTTTTTTAAGTACCACAATGAAAATGAGTATGAATTGCTGAATATAACTTGCATTAAGTTTGATAAACTTAATCATAATACCTAATTGAATAATTTCCAGCTTTTAAAGATCACAATTCCGGTTATGAATATTTGGGTATATTCCTACCATAATGACGTGACGTTATAAGCTTGTTGTTGAGTGGTTTGCGACTCACTTCAAGTTGAGATACCAGTTCAGTGACTCAAAAAACTACAACTTCACAGCGCATAGCTGGCTGACCGACAGCAGCGTGCCGAGTAGATAGGTATACATAACAGTGAAACAGTCAATTTGCGTTAGTTTACCATACGGCTGTCACTCCGAGTATTTTGTTATTGTTAAAATAAAAAAACACCTATTTATAAAAATGTACTGTATAGTTGCAACTGTCATAGCTCTCCTTTACGTATTTTGGGACGTAAATTACTTCCTACGCATAGCTTTTACCATAGGAATTGGCAGATTATTTCAAAAGAAGTGTGGAGTTCGCGATACTACGACCATCTATGGTGAGTAACTTTATTAAACTTTAATGCATACAAAGCAACACTTTATTGTTAAGTAGGTAGGTATAAAGTTTCATATTTATAATTACTTTTGAAGTGGCTAGCTACTTTAGACAAAAAATACAATAGACCGGACTCGCTTAATCACTAGTCTTGCGAAATGCAAATGAACTGTGTTATAATAAATAACACGATAACGAAAAATTAATAGTTTTAACAATAATTACAACATTGATTTTATATTTATTAGTAACGATTAGACTATGTTACTCGAGAGTTTGGTAAGCCGGCAGCCTTGTGGTAAAGAAAGTTCTTCGTACGGTCCTTAGTTCCAAGAATTCAAATCTCGGAAGGAATGCACCTCTTTTTAATAAAAAATCCTTTTTATGAAAACGAAATTTCATAATTATTCTAAAGAAAAGCTTCGTGAGGAAATCAGCAATTTAGTAGAATAGTGTATGAAATGGTGAAGGAAATGACAAACCAGTTAATAATGATCGTTGTTGACAAGAAAGTCGTGTTTCATGTCATAAAGTGTCCAAAACTGACTAAAGAAGGAGTTTTAACTTTGCAATCTAATTCGTCGATTACGCATAAGGTACAGCTTAATATAGTATCAAGGCTTCCCATGCAGAAAAAGTAATAAAGTACATATGTTATATTCATGTTACCTACAAATTGTCAAGTGAACTTTGATCCGTGCCCGCGGATTATTAGTTTTTAGAACATCAAACCTAGGACGTTGTTGGATAAGTACGCAATTATTTATGTAATGTTGACAACCATTCAAAGACATCTTAAGACAGTTGGTAAGGTCAAGGTCAAGTGTCGTACCTGATCAAATTAGGTAATTCTTGTTAGTCGCGGTAGAAATAAAAGTCAATTATATTATCATTCCTCTATCTTTATTATGTAGCTGCTTTTGTCGTCGCTGGTACGAACAATAGGTATTTTGCATATGGTGTGTTCTTATGCAAATGTAAGTATTTATATGTACATACCTACCTAGGTATCTATTTGTTTCCTGTGGATGTGGTAATCGTCTCCGAGCTAAAATAAAGCTTGTGGAGTAGCTCGGGTAGGCTAGGTCCCTACTTACATTCAAGTCATTGAGAGCGGATTAAGTTAGGTACTTAGTTAGGTACTTGTAAGTTTTTTGGTAAATAAAAACCGCGTAACGAGCTGATGTCATAAGCATTATTACAGATGAAAAAAGTTTGATGATTTTAGCATCCACAAGCTTCGAGCTTACATTGAAGTTAGGCAATCGTTGTAATAGTGATTTACATATGGATCATTTAATCCAATTCCAGGTTTTTGCACAACTCAAGATGTTGACATATTCCTCCGTCACATGAACAACGCGCGGTACGTCCGCGAGCTGGACTTCGCGCGGTTCCACTTCTACGACCGCACGGGCATCTACGCCAACATCACCGCGGTGGACGGCCACGCGCTGCAGGGCGCGTCCAGCATCAGATACAGGCGGACCATCCCTATATTCACCGCGTATAAAGTCGAAACTAAGGTAGGATAGTGTTCTGTCACATAAACATCGCGCAATACTTTTGCGAGCTGAACTTAGTATTAAAGGGCCCCATATACGGTATGATTCGTCTGTACGACCGATCTGATGAAAATCGTGACGATTGATCGCATAAAAAATGATGCTCATACACGAAACGATTGGTCGTAACGATCGATCATTTATTTGTTTGAAACTGAAGTATAAACACGTGTTCAAATTATTTTTTGTCGATTCATCGTTACGATATTCATGATTGCATGGGTTTTTGTTGCGATTTCCGATATCGTCTACGATGAAGTAAATCGTTAACGATCTTGTTATACACTATCGATCCGTCGTTTCGATCGGTCTGAAGCGACGGATCGTACAGACAAATCGTACCGTATATGGGGCCCTTAAAAGGCCTTTTCCAACGGGGTCTTCGCTGTGTAGCACTTATCAGTATTTAACAGCAGCAATATGCAATTAATCTCCGAATCTCAAAACAAATAAAAAAAATGATGTTTACCACTTTAAGTAAAAACTAAATACCTATGTTATTATTTTTCAGTTGGTTTACTGGGAGGATCAAACGCTGTTCATCGAACAGAAGTTCATCACCTTGAACGACGGATTTGTGCGAGCCGTCGTGCTTTCTCGCCAAAACCTCATCAACGTTAACGCGGAGACTCTCTTCAAAGGCATTCCCGGAGCAGATCAGAAACCCGAGTGCCCTGAAGAAATCAAGCATTGGCTGCAAGCTATCGAAATCTCTAGTGCTAAACTAAGAAAGAAAGACTGAGTTTGTTACTTATCTAGAAAATTATTCATAAGAAAATATAATTTAATTTTTTATAATTTTACTATCAATGCAAAGTAATAAAGGTTGAGGTTGCCCGCATTTGTTTTTTATATAAACATTAATCTCTTAAAAAGTCAGCGACTACAGATGGTAAAATGATAGAATAACAAATATCGCATTACATCGCTGCAGCACTCGGTTGTCATTGCGTTGGGTTGTGTTACTGTTTACACAACCTGTGCGGTATGGACACAAAATTAGGATTCAAAAGAAAAAAAGCAACGCGCCTGTTTAGGGATATATTAAAAAAAAAAAATAGTGGATAGGGTTTTATAAAGTTTAGTTATAAGTCGCTTATCTGCTGACAATTTTTATTAAAAATTTAAAAATATTTTAATATGCAGTGTGGATTTTTAACATTATTACCGTCGCCAGTTGCAGGATTTATTTAAAGGTATGTCTGATAATAAATAAATTCTAGTGTATATCATTAATAATTATAATAACAGTTTGTAATACCAAAACAATAACTTGTGAACTACCGCAAAGTTCCATTTCAAGTTGTTTATAAATCAAGGAATGTCTGTGAAGCTACCGTTTTTTTCGGATGCTCCTTTATTAGCTGTTTGAAAGAGTATGGGATGCCGCCGACCACACACGACATTAAAATTTTCAGTAAAGAGCGACTTACTCGTTTTGATCTTTTAAGATACATATCTTTTACATCTTAATTTATAAAGTTACAACTTTCACTTATTTTTTTCGAGATATTATTGATTAATTTATTATAAGTAAGGTACCCATGGCAGAAGATAAGTTGGCGCTAGAGTGGCTTAAAACTTTGTTGTACATGTATTTTCGCTCGACCGAGGTAAATTACCTAAACCATTGTGCAAAGAAATTTTATTTGATAAAATTCATAATTTCACAACTCTTTGTGATTATTAAAACGATAACTGATGGTATTACGTGTATAAACTTTGTTCATTTTATTGTTCATTTGACAGTTGCTCTTGAAAATCATAGCAAATGCATTCGATCTTTTTGTTTACTTCAATGCGACGACCAAAACCGTTTGGTTGAGTTATAAGATTAGTGGCGCTAACCGGGTGTGTCTTGTCGCGCAACAATAACAAAATATCCATTAGCTGTAGTGTTTCTCCTGATGTTCATCAGTGAAAATAACATTGAGTAAAATATACCACCCAATTAAATATTTTTTGTTTACCGCGGCTTTGCCCGGTGATGGTGTTATATTTTAAATGATTGATTGCAGGTAGCTACACTGAATATTAATTAAGTTCTGTGATTATACACAATAGTGAAGCATGTATTAATCGAATATTCTGTGTACAAGTAGTTTACTTAAGCTGCTGCTATTTTTCGTTGTAATCACTCACCATTTATTTTCTTTGAAATACCCTATGGAGTAAACAATGACTGTAAATAACTATCATTTCGTGAATACCTTTTTGAATGCGTAATGTTGTTGATAGTGCTATTGACGAAGCGAGGTCGTGCGAGAATCAACACAGATCGTTTGATTCGTTAGGGAAAGTTGCAAGCATGACAGTTTTTTAAAAATTCTATTGAAATGAATACATTTTTCTGACTAGTGTTCGTTAGTTCTGTAAAAACATTGAAGGTACGACAGAAAAATCAAATCAATCATGTTGCATCAGGCCATTTTAATGCCAATAAACATATTACTTCAATCTATATTTAACCAATATCTTATATCATCTTATTGCCTGAGTGTAGTGTCAGAAAAGCCACTTGATTTCCCAGTCAATATCAGCTTCACTTATGTCACTCCAACAAAAGGTGAAATATTGCCGGAGCAGTTGCTGCAAATATCTGAAAATGGATGTTCTGATTATGTTGTGCAAGTGGAAGAACCCGTTAAATTTATGGCAGCGTTTGAAAAAGTAAATAAGATGGGAAATGCGAGGCGTAGCGATCGAAGAATTTTATTTTTGCCGTATCAAGAAGATCTCGTAGCAACAAATCGTCTCCTCGATGTTCTAACTTTAAAGGAAACTACTTTTGTGGCAAATATACTGTTAATATTGCCGACCGCGGAGCAGTCATCGTGCTCTATTTATGATTTGGTTACTCATAAATACGTGGGTCCTGATAACGAGGCCGACCAACCGTATTATTTGGATAGATGGAACGCTTGCACATTACAGTTTGAAAATAATGCCAATTTGTTTCCACACGACATGAATAACTTGTTCGGGAAAACTGTAAAGGTCGCCACTTTTACATACAAACCCTATGCTTTATTAGATCTTGATTATTCTCAAGAAGTACACGGTAGAGATGGTACTGAAGTTAGGATTGTGGACGAATTTTGCAGGTAATTTTAAGATTGAAAATTGAAATACCTGTTAAAATATTCTAAACGTAAATATTATTTTCCTTTGCAAAAGGTGGATCAATTGTACTGTTGAAGTTGTTCGTGATGATGAACATGAGTGGGGAGAAATATATGAAAATCAAACTGGAGTCGGTGTGCTCGGTAATGTTGTAGAAGATAGAGCTGATCTTGGAATAAGTACGTTGAAATCTTCCGGCACTTAAATCTTCTCGTTGTCAATATTATCTCAGAGCAAATCTACTACTGAATTCTTAAAAGTAAAAATATAATTGGTAACTGTATTTTTAAAACTAAAGTGTATTATATTGTTACAGCTGCCCTTTATTTATGGTATGAAGCATACGTCGTTTTAGACTTTTCTGCTCCTGGAATCAGAACCTCTATCACTTGTGTAGCACCTTCTCCAAAGTGCGTATTTCAAAGAATCGTACAATGCGTTTGCCTTAAGCAAACTGGGTAAAATGTTCAAGTGGCGTATAACTGTTTATTTTTTTGTAGGTTGCTAGCTAGTTGGGAGATGCCGCTTCTTCCGTTCACTTGGTATATGTGGCTGGCAGTCATATTCACTTTTATATACGCCAGCTTCGCTCTTACGATAGCAAAGGGATTTTCAGCCGACAGAGTATTTCTAACTACATTTGGGATAATGATCACGCAAGTTCGTTGCCGTTTTCTTTTAACAAAATGCATGATTAATTTAATTTAGTTCTATTTCATGATTTGATTAATGAAACATTGTTTTTTTTAAACATAATCCCTTCCACTTTACGTCTATAATTAGGTATGCTGCTGCAAATATTTGATCAGTGGCCATTACTTTGGTTTAATGGTTTGCGGTGCAGAGCAAATAGTTTTTTATCTAAGGGCTAGGCTAGGCTTGGGGTAGTATATTTTCATTTATTAAAAATCAAGGTCTGTGTAATTAAACAGGGTGAAAAAGACAGATACCTATAAACGATGGGCTATGCCGCGCTCGTGGGTAGATGGGTAACTCCAGATTTTTATCAGTGTACGTCCACCCACCGCGTCATACGCTTCATGATGGCCAACTAAGCGTTACTTTTTGATAACTTAAAAATTCTGATCAATGCTCCTAAATTAATAGTTCGATTTGGGAGAGATTTTAACTGTTTTAAACTTGTGGCAAAAATAGTGGGAATATTCTAAATGATTTCAGAAACATATCGATCCTGATGTTTAGCACAATTTATTGGTTTGAGAAAATTTGAGAGTCTGATATATTATTATTCCAGTCTCAGTACGATGTGGGTTCTTCGTGGCGTGTACGTAGTGTCACAGGTTGGATGCTGTTGACTGGGCTTGTTTTAGACAATGCCTACGGAGGAGGCCTTGCTTCTGTATTCACTGTTCCCAAATACGAGAAATCCATAGATACTGTGCAGGATTTAGTCGACCGTGGCATGGAGTGGGGAGCCACTCACGATGCTTGGGTATTTTCACTTACACTGTCAACTGAGGTAAGACAATAATAAATTAATAACAAAGGTAATTTGACCTAACCATCTTTTAAGTGTAGAAAATATATTTTTATTTAAATGAAAATTACTTTTTTAGCCTTTAGTTCAACGTTTAGTGAGCCAGTTCAGGACATATCCAGCCGATGTCTTAAAAAAGAAAACTCGCGACAGGTCCATGGCGCTCTCCATTGAACGGCTACCTGCAGGTAGATTTTCCTATAGAAGCTTTTCGAGATCAGTTGTATTTGAACGTGTTGCAAAGTCTTCGATTTAGACAAATTATCATAGGCTATGATAATCTTTATATTAAGTATTAAATATAGAAACATAGGACCAATTATATTTGTTAACAAATAGATATAATACCAATTATATCTATTTGTTAACAACCTACTCGTCGAAGATATATTTTATTTCGTATTGGTTTACAGGATACTTCGCGATCGGAGACTATATAACAAAAGAAGCAATGTTGGACTTAACAGTAATGCAAGAGGACTTTTATTATGAGCAGTGTGTGGTGATGATGCGTAAAAGTTCACCTTATACAAATAAAATAAGTCAGTTTATAGGACGATTGCACGAATCCGGACTGATGTTAGCGTGGGAAACCCAGGTAAGAGTGAAATTTTTCAATGCCAACTGGAGGAAAAGTAGCTACTCTACTGTTGATAGAAAATTTTACGCAAAGAGAGTCTTATACAGTTTCTTTGCCATACTCGGAAATTAAACCAACTAAAATTGTTACACTTTCACACTCTGTACAATTTCATCGGCCGATATTGTCATTGTCAATTATTATAAGGCTTAAATGTCTCGAAAAAACATGATTTTTATTATTCCATACAGGTGGCGTTAAAATATTTAAGCTATGAAGTACAACTGGAAGTGCGTCTATCACGTTCGCAAAAGGATAGAAATACAGAACCACTCAATCTCCGGCATGTTGTGGTGAATTTATCATTATTTCAAATTACATACTAGATAGTCGTAGTTCTCCTTGAATATTGTACCTATTGTTAATCATGGATATGTCGTGGCCAATAGTGGTCATATCGTTGAAATGAACATTCCATGAAATAGCCAGGTCTTAACTTACTACTTATCTTTGACCAGATCCTGAAATCATCTACATTTCAGATTAATAATTGCATCCACCCAATAATGTGAAAGTGAAAAGCTTTAAAGGGTTTAAATAAAATAACCTTAACCTACATCAATCATACAAGTTTTCCGTCTCAAAGAAATGTAGACGATTTCACGATCTGATTAAACTGATTTGGCCATTTCATGAAATGTTCATTTCAATGATGTGGCCACATGTGGCAGATATATTTAAAAAAATTGAATTGGTACAAAACTATCCTATAAATCACATTTTACACTGACACAGCAACGAAAAGTTTGTTAAAAAAAAAATAACAGTTCACATTTTATTTCAGGGAGTGTTCATTTTGTATGGGATTGGAGTGACCTTATCGATCATCATACTATTCTTAGAAATAATTATAAAAAGAAGTAAAAAAATACCTGTAGAATAAATAAAATCTATTATGTACCCTCCGTTATAAAATAAACACTATAGCTAAATAGCAAATACATAGTCATTATCTCACTATAGGTATAAGAGGTACGAGAAATGAAATTAAAGTGTTTGTAGAACAAACATAATTATTTTACTTACCTCCTCAACTGTGCTACTTCAGTTATTATTATTAGCCCATATCGTCCCCCTGCAGGGCAAAGGCCTCCCCCTCCGTTTTCCACTTTCCGCGGTCTAAGGCAAATTCAGGCCAGTCCTTTTTATGGTGGTCGAGTTCGTCGCGCCATCTCTTCCTAGGCCTGCCACGTCGTCTTGGTAATTTAGGAAGCCACACCGTGCACGCCTTGGCCCAGTGCTCATCTGACATACGGCAGACGTGCCCGGCCCAATTCCACTTGAGCTTTGCAGCTGTTCGGCATATGTCGGCAATCTTTGTTTGGGAGCGCAGTACAGAATTTCTTATGCGGTCTGATAATTTGACTCCCAGTATACTGCGCTCCATAGCTCGCTGACAAACCCCGAGGTCGGATTTTTGGCGCTTCGTCAGTGACCACGTCTGTGCTCCGTAGGTGAGGGTGGGCAGAATGCACATATTCATGAGTTTTCTCTTTAAAGAAAGTGGTAGCGGTCCTTTCATAAGGCTCTTCATTGACCAAAAACTCCTCCCGGCGTTCTCGGTACGTCGGGCGACTTCTTTATCTTGCCTTGCCTCGAAGGACACTATTTGGCCTAGATACAAGTACTCATGGACATACTCAACCACCTCACCTTCAATTTTAATTGTACGTCTTACACTATTGGTCATCACTTTCGTCTTTGCCATATTCATTTTCAGTCCGACCCCGAGACTTGCTTGGCTCAGGTCTTTAAGCATTATACCCAGTTCCAAAGCAGAGGAAGAGAATAGCACTATATCGTCGGCGAAGCGGAGGTTAGACAATTTTGAATTGCCGATTGATATTCCCTTCCTTCTCCATCCTTCCTCGATTTTTCGGAAAACTTCCTCGAGAGTCGCGTTGAAAAGTTTTGGAGAGAGTGGATCACCCTGTTTGACTCCTCTGAGTATCGGAAAGGATGTACCAGGAGAACATAGTTTAATTGCTGCAGTACTACAACTGTATATTCTTGCCAGCAAATGTATATACGTCGGTTCTATTTCGTGAGCTTGAAGGGCTTTGAAGATAGCTGCATGTGTGAGGCTGTCGAATGCCTTGGAATAATCTACAAACGCGAGATAGAGAGGTAGGCTGTACTCGTTGTGTTTTTCGATCAGCTGATTCACAGCATGCAGATGGTCGGTGGTGGAGAGGCCGCTACGAAATCCAGCCTGCTCAGGAGGTTGATGCTTGTCCAACGATACAGAAATGCGCCGTTCAATGATCTTCATAAAGAGTTTGTAAATATGTGAGACCAGGCTTATAGGACGGTAGTTGTTGATATCCGCTTTATCACCTTTTTTGTGTAATAGAATGATGTTAGAATGGCAAAAGTTATCAGGAAATGTGCCTGTTCTTAAAATACCGTTATACAAATTGCACAAATGGGGCAGTAATATTGGCTCTCCGAATTTCAGTGCCTCGGTAGTAACCCCATCGTCACCCGGACTTTTGTTGTATTTCATTTTCTTTAGGGTCTCGTGTATTTCTAAAGCATCTATAGGCGGTATTTGCTACTTCAGTTAGTTCACGGGTACTGATCCGTATATAATATTTATTAACTGTAATGTAATAGGTTCATATAATTTTATCAGTAACAATAGTTAACTTATTTCACTTTTATTAAAATAGTAATAAAAACTTACGAGTTTTTATCAAATAAAATGTTAGGCATACGTATTACGTACCTACATACTATTTTTAAAATACATAAAGGGGACACCATCGCTCATACTTCTCTCTCCCCATCAAAATGTTGTATGTTAACTAGTTTATAAGTGTATTCTTTTTTTACTTTTATTTTTATTTTAAGAGCACTACCTACCTACTCACTCTCTGTTTTGCCCTAAGGTTGACTGGTAGAGAATGCCATGAGGCATTAAGTCCGCCTTTTGTACTAATTTTATTTGTGCAATAAAGTTTAAATAAAATAAATAAAATAAAAATGAAAGTATTAAAAAGAAGGGACACGTTGTCAATCGTTACGATAATATACTCATAAATCTATAAATTGAATATAGATTTACAACGTTTTTTCAATAATTCTATTGTATTATTTAGGTTTTGTATCTGATGATTAGAATAAATACAAACAAACTGTTAAATAAAAAAAAATGTGACACTTTATTTTTTATATACTTAGGACAAGGACTAGGAACTATTTGAATTTCCGCGCCGTGTTCGGTAATGCCGACGTCATTTCATGGGCAAGACGCTGATTGGTGTATCAAATTTTCAATTCGTTTGACGTAATTTATATTTGAATCAAAGTTATCTGAAAAAATATTGATTTATGAGAAGATTTATTTCAAATAAAAATAACTTAATTGAATATGTTTAATAATAATATAATAAAATACAAAGATGTAAAACGACAAAGCAAACTAGCAATCCCATAGCCAATATTGTGTCTATGGTATAGACTCGTTGACGTTGATTGGTGGAGCCGGAGGGTGCAGGGAGGGTGAGGTGACTCTCCACATCGCGGGAAAATCGATCGATACTTTGTCCACGCGAGACGTGCATACTGTGTTGAGTGATCGTGCGACGACAGTAATGTTAATCTGATTAAATAATAAAAGCAGTTTACTAATAAAACAAAACAATGGCGTTATATCCGTTCCTGTGTTTACTGTTGTGTTTATCGGCATCTGCTGATTTTGTTTGGAAACACCATAACAATGAGGAGCTACCACAGATTTTGGAAGAAGTTCATGAGAAATGTCCAAATATTACGAGAGTGTATGCATTATCTGAACCTTCCGTGAATAATGTACCTTTATATGTCATAGAATTTTCTGATACGCCTGGATTCCATCAGCAATGTGAGTATGAAACTGATATTTTTTCGGTTTACCTACAGTTTGCTAATAAAATATTATTTTATTTTTATTATAATTTTAGTCAAACCTGAGGTGAAATATGTTGGGAATATTCATGGAAACGAAGTGCTTGGTCGAGAGTTACTGTTGGGCCTCGCTCATTATCTCTGTGATCAATATTTGAATCATGACCGTCGTATAAGAGCACTGATTCATAGTACGCGAATACATTTGCTACCCTCTATGAATCCTGACGGCTGGCAGCTGTCCACGGATACAGTAAGTATTTACCGTATGACGGACTATTTTTGTTTTGGCAGAAGCCATTAACATCCTATGTTTATCTAGATTTTCACTAAATACGAAAATAATAAAAATATGAATTTTATAATCGTGTGTCTTTTGTAGGGTGGAGTGGATTATTTAATTGGTCGCAACAATAACCATTCAGTTGATTTGAATAGGAACTTTCCTGATTTAGATGCTATAACATTTGAGTTTGAGCGTCAGGGCATCAATCACAACAACCATTTGTTGAAAGATGTTACTCGACTTGCTGCTCCGGTAAGTGCTTGTTTAACAACTTTTATTGTTATTAATTACTATTACAATTAGTAATAGGTAGGTATTAACCTCAGCCCACAGCCAGGCAAAGACCTCCATTATTAGAATGCTATCTTTACGAAGATTGGTTTAAGCTAGCTGAGTCACCACGCTTCTCCCCAAATGTTGTTTGGTGTTTAGTAAAACGGACGAATATTTTTCCGGGCCCGAAAATCGAACCCAGGACCCCGAGATCTCGGCCTGTTGCTTAATCCTCTGACATAATAAAACATAACATATTTTTTATCTTTCGTATCGGCGGATATTTGCTGTAAACAGGACACTTGTTTGAGGCTGATAACGACGCAACTGGTGCAACTGCATCTGAAGGGCAATTCGATCATGATTCGATCTGACATTTTGTACTTAGATTTTTCTTATTTTCCTTGTGCATTACTTGGTATTTAATCTTTCATTGCGTCTTTACTGTATGATAGTAAACTTAAAAAATACATTAAAGAAACCAAGTCTTTCTCGCTAATTGTATAATGTGTGCGCCAAACACGCTGTTACTATATTATTCAATGGTTAGTTATTGTTAAAATTAAGCAATAACCAACATTACAAAATAATGCTGGCCAGTTCTAATAAAATGATGTAAAAGGTCCCAATAGCTATTATACACGTAGGTATTTATTGTTGTGTCTTTAGATTGAAGTCGTTGATTTGCCCTTGCCATACTTCGAAAGGGCACTAAAATAAGAGCGACAGTCGCTTCTTAGGAAGCACGGTGACTTTCAAACGTTTAAATCGATGGTCAACGTGCTGTTTTGCTCTTATTTTAGTGCCAATTTCGAAGTAGGCGCCTTCAAATATAACGATTAAAATCTATGGTTGTATCAATAAAGTTAACGTATTTTAGTTGGAACCTGAAACTCGCGCCATTATGCGATGGATCATGTCCGTGCCCTTTGTATTGAGCGCTGCAATGCACGGCGGTGACCTCGTCGCTAACTATCCCTACGACGAGAGCAGGAGCGGAGCACCGGTTTCAGAATACTCCGCCAGTCCGGATGACGATACTTTCAAGTATGAATTGAATTACTATCTCCTTCTTTTTGTGTCGATTACTATAATTTTAGATAAATAATATTAATCAATCATGTGATTGCTCAAAAATAAAATCTTATAAGTAGCAAAGACTTGCTCTGGCTTTGCACTGAAATGATCAGTGTATTTTTATTTTTTAGCTATATTGTGCATGTGGTTTTGAATGGTTTATATATTTAAGAGTTTATAACCATGTATTGTCATATCAATAAAAAAGCGCAACATCATCTGTTACGTAGTCTACATATCTACCCTACATAACATGTCGTTACATGGAATGCCACTTTGTTCGTACCTTGTAGAAATATTTCAAACGACTACAAATAACTACATCATTGATCATCGATAACGCATGTTTTGCTCGCGAATCTGAACAGCAATGTTAGCCATGTTAACATTGTTATAAGGAGTAATATGTGTTGATTTCGGAATTTTATCTAACTACCTTTGAGAAATATGTAACTCAAAGGCGACTGACTGACACAGTTATCTATCAACGCACAGCCCAAACCATAGGCCCTAACCATTGGACGGACTAAAAGGCACGCAGGTAGATGTTATAATATAATGCATCCGCTAAGAATGGATTTTGTCATATCTACCTCCAAGGGGATAAAATGAAATCTACGCGGACGAAGGCTCGGGCGATCGTTAGTTATTGATACAGTTATTTTTGGTAGTCCTAGAATTTAAAGGCACGGTTAGTTTAGTACTACTTTCTATTCTAAAAAGCAATTCACCTAATGATCACATATTTACAATCACCATGTAGGTACTAGGATATGCCTTATAAAGCATAAATTTGGGTTTAAACGCGATATTCATTATGTAGTATATGTATACTACTTACTGCTTGACGTTTCGGCTGCGTTACAACCATGGTCGCAAGCGGACTCTTAAAAAGTCCCGTAATCCCGTAGTTTAGTCCCGTTTAATAATATAAGTGTCACAATGCAACGCAAAAGTCTAAAATCTTATATTAAAAAGTTTGTCGACGCAATTCTGCATTGGTTGTAGGGAGCTGGCAATGTCTTACGCGTCAGCTCACGCCGACATGGCATCCGCCACGCGCCGCGGCTGCCACACCACCAGCGCGGATGACTCCGCCACCTATAACTTCGGCAAGCAGGGGGGAGTCACCAACGGCGCAGCCTGGTACAGCTTGAAAGGAGGTATGTGGACAAAAGTTAGAATTAAGGTTTTGTTAACAGTCCATTCGATAAAACTTCTTCTTTGTTGGCTATTTGTAAATAGATGTGACTTTTGGACCCTTAGAAAAGGGCTTCATTATCTAAAAAAAACCGGCAAAACACTAAAATTAGAGATTTTACAGAAACATGTACTTATGTACAATGAGCTAAGGTTCATTGTTGTTAATCGGGAGAATGTCATACGTCTAAACGTATGACATGACGTTCGTAATAAAGCATCTGCCACAGTTTTACTCGTACCCTATTAAAACTCCCTCCTTTCCGGCGGACAAGTATGTGACGTTAATTATTCTAAGTGACCAGCATTAATTTCAACACAAATGTAGTAGTTGACGGTTCATACACCTCTTAGCATTATTTATCTAAAGTTCTCATATGTAGTATTTAATAAAGATCAGATTAATTTAACATTGTTTTTTTATAAGTATTCGCATAGTCTAGTTATGGAGTGGGCAGTGAGAAGTAGGAAGTATTATGAATGTGCCTCTCATTGTAATGGACAGTGGCATTTACGGTTTAACTTAAGACGGCCGTGAGACTTGAACTGGTTTAGCATGCTAATTACTACACAGCTTTGTTTACTACATCACAAGTAACAAAAAAAAAAAACATATTTTATGATTTATCTCGGGCTGTACCCAGGTGTTTTCTAATTTAAAATGATTGTTTTTAGGAATGCAAGACTTTAACTATTTGGCTACGAACGCGTTTGAGATCACGCTTGAGTTGGGTTGTGATAAATATCCTCCCGCGAGCGAACTGGCAAAAGAATGGGAGAGGAACCGCGAAGCTTTGCTTGCGTACCTTTGGAAGGCACACATTGGGATCAAGGGAATCGTTGGAGATGATTCTGGCTTTATACAGAATGCTATAATTTCTGTAGTGAACATCACTGGACCCGTGCCACGACCAATCAGACACGACGTGACAACAGGTTTGATAATTATATTAATTTGATTTAGGTATGCAAGATAAATGTTGTACAATATGACTTATGTATTTATGCGTTTTATTTTTTCAGTAATAAATTATATCTAAAATCATTAAAACATAATATTGACATAGCTATGAATTGTGGTGTCATTTTTGATGTACAAAGTCAATCAAATTGACTTGCTTCTAAATACCAAGGTATCGTTGCAAATGCCGAGATGTTGATGTTTGCTAAATATAATTCACTTTATTGTTTAGAGCGAGATAAGCATTCATCCTTACAAACTTACGTAGTCATAATTTGAGTAAGATGATTGCTCAAGATGTCTCGGATTAACTAAGTACTTCCTTATACTCACGAGCCATTATGCACTAGTTTATCTGTTTGACCCCACAGGGTGCCTTGTTCTCGTAGTTATAACTACGAGAACAAGGCAACAGAAGATAAGATTTTAAGAGTATGGTGATATTATGCATGTTATTTAAATTCTAATACACAGGCAATTCTAATATCTTGTTTGTATTCCAACGAATACGATTAAATGGTTGGACTACTGATCTAATATAAATCATAAGATAAACTATACCAGGCATATATTAACACACGTACTTTCAATTCTCGAAATCTTGAATACCAAGTTTTGAAATAGTAAAAATATCATCCATTTGTGGATTAGAATAGTTTAACTTATATTTTAATTCCATACAAAAGTATATTCATTCTTGCCATGTGTTGAACAAAGGGTTTAACTTTTATGTTTATTCAATATCAATATAAATAAAATATCTAGCGTATTTAGTGGCTAGTATATAGTTTAGTTCACTCAAGTGTTTTAGATAAAAATAAAGTGATTTTCACGAAAATGACTTTCGCGGTGTCCTATACAGGTGCCTACGGAGATTACTATCGTCTCCTCACCCCGGGGCACTACGAGGTCACAGCCAGCCACCCCGGGTACTTCCCGGTCTCCCGAGTGGTCACAGTGCCGCACCACCAGACGTCTGCTCTCGTGCTCAACTTCAGACTCGAGGTAGGTCCATAGTGTTAACTGTAACTACGGGGCCATCTTTCACCTATTAGGGTTTCTGGGCAAATGTGCCTTTGAACTCGTTTGGTAAACTGGGGGCACCCGAAATCGCGCGATCGCGGGGCCCTGGCCACCTGCCCATTGTGCCCAGTGGGAAAGACGGGTCTATGTAACAAGATTATAACTATTAACTAGCTCTACTCAGTAATAAATAATCGTTTTTTAAGGGATGGGATGCCAGATTATTAAGCTTTGCATCTGTAATCACGGTAACAAATGCTTACTTACATGTTGGGTATTTTCATGCATCCGCGACAATAACATAGGTACTCGTAATAATAATCATGATTGCGCCGGATTGTATTTAAAGGATAAGTTTTAACTACAATGTTAAAGTCCTGGTATTTACTCTTCAATGCTTCTATATGTTCGTTAAACAACTTTTTCTTTTCAAATAATATGTATTCGAATCTGAAATGTAAAATGTCTGACATTTAAGAAATAACTCGTTCAGATCCGTGTTAAGATGTTACGGTTGTTGGCGTCCGTAGTTTATCACTGCAGAGTTAATACAACATTGAATCTCATGCTTTAATTTTAGTTTGTGATAAACCAATAAAACATTATTAGTTTAACACGAATTTTCATGACGTATTATTTCCATACTGTATACCTAGTTGTATACTTTGAGCAGAACATAGCTTTTCTGCTCAGAGTCTTTTTGGTTTGTTACATAATTTAGGTACGTCGATTTTGATCCATCTTTATTTTTGGGCAAGCATCTGTGTCGTATAGATATGGCTACAACCAAATTAGATAATATGATGCAAATATTTCAAAGTGACATAAAATCTCTGATCTGGCCCAGTTTCGACACTGCTGCGATTTAATCGGATGGGTGGATTGAATATTCAAATCCTGTGACATTGGAGTCGGACACGTTTCGCCACAGTAGCTGTTTTTATCAACCGCAGGTCTTTAATTAAAGTTCTATCTAATATATTGGACACGATGTGCTCGTTATCCAATGACGTCACTGTCCGCCCTCGCAATAAAGTGACGTAAATCTCGTTAAAGCTCGTGGTTTATTCACTTGGAAATAGTATTCCTTTTATATATTGTGTGGGCGTCCGGGGAGATTGCTTAGATAATCTAAAAGGGTCGCGAAGAACAGCCGTCAATTGAATTATGTCACGACTTCCAAGTTTCACCTTATATGTCAATTCCGTTCAAATATTAATGCACGTGCCTCACATAATGACTTTCATGCTTGTATGTGATATTATTTTGATTCGTTACATCGTTATATAACTTTTATAGGTTTACGGTGGTTATTAATCAGACATAAAGGTAACCTTATAGAAAAAATCGTATAATTAAATGACAGAACATTACATTATCACGTTGTGTAATAGTAGGTACTGACGGTCGGTTCAGACATGTGGTTGGGTTTTAATAGTCTGTACAATAATTTAGGAAATATTTAGCATGTTATGCAGTTTCCTTTTTGTTTTGCTTCAAATAAAAAATAATACACTGTAAAATATAGACGTATCGACGCAACAATGCGATAAAAATGTTGGGCCAACACCGATACTGAAAATGGCTACTAATTGCCACTTAGCCGGTATAAAATAACAGCATCGAGTAAAACGGTGTCGGCTAGCACGTTGTTATCCAGAGTTTCGGATTCTTTTCAAATCTATTGTTTTAGAAATTGATTTTATAATAGGTATTTCGTTTTTACTATATTTTAAGTTCAAATAATTCATTGTCTTTGTCAGAGTTCCAATTTTAACCCTTTGACCGCCTTTTTGGCAAAAATTTGAAACTTGCCACAGTTTTAATTAAACAATAGACCTACAAACCAGTGTTGTTCAGCACTTATAGATGAAACATACCATAATTAAGCTTATAGGCAAAATACTACTTTAATTAAGATAGTATTATTATGTAATTTTTAATGTTATTGTTTTCATTGTTATAATTGCATGTTCAAATTGTTCTCATTGTTTTGCCTGACATATTATTGACGTGACGTGTTTATCTTGTTGTCATAGCAACACATGTAATGTTCGTAATGTTCCATTCCAGCCTACCACCAGCTGGTTCGACGACGAGGTGGGCTTCGGTCTCTACCCGCACGGTCTCCGCGACTCGCAGCCGCGCATCTACAAGCGTTCTCTATTCGAGCGCGTCACCAGCACGCTGCTCGACCACAAACAAGATAAGCACTGAACACTCCCCATCGACTCCGAACGGCCTTCGTTTAAACGATTTTAGTTTAATTATTAAAAATGGTAGGTGCGAGGTATCTTTTAGTATCCGGCTCCTAAAACTTTTACAAGAAATATATGCAATCCCCACTTTCGATATCTCAAAACGGCCCTATGTTCCTAACCGCATGCAAGGATGGGTTGATTTCTGTCCTTCTACCAGCAGTACCTACTTCATTAAATAAAATTTGCAAAAAAATAAATAAAAGATCTCAGTATCGACTATAATAAAATAATCAATCGTGTATAGATATCATTTTTATAGAAAAGTCATGGATGAAATGATTGTGGTGGTAGTAAGTAGTTTATTTTTACTATATTAAAATCCCGTGGAAGTTGTAGGTAAATGGAAGTTTATAAATCTGAATACTGTACAGTACCAATTTTAGAAGAACCAATGAACCGTTTCGATCTTTAAAGAATATTAACATAAATCTACATGAAAACATTTTTGATGGAATTTAACGAGTTTGTAGTCGTGTCGAGTCTCATCTTATGCGTGACATTTATTTGCCTGTCCCACTTTTTTTTCATCGTCTTAAGCGTCAATACCTACATAACGCAATTGGAATAAATATTGACCATTTGTATGAAAAAAAAACTACTAAGTTATGGTTTGATTGCAGTAATAAAATGCAATTGGAAAAAAAGTGGAGTACCGACTGTTCCCATGAAATTTAGATAAATATAATGACTTAATCAAGTGCATTAATATAGTATTGAGGCGATAACTTGTAATTGTTGAATACTGTGATAGAAATCTTAAAAGTTTTGCATTCATTTACTATTGCCCCAAACTGACCTAGATAAACGTTTTCGGTACACCTATGATTGACACGACCAAAACTAATGCAATAGAAATGTAAATATTACTTTTTTCCCTCCCTGATAACATTTTTAACGTATTTTATTAGAGCACCTATTGCCAATCTACCTTTCCAACTAAATTTCTTGTGCCATACACGACACGTACAACTATTTTATTATCATGTATTAGTGATTATAACATACATTAAGAAAATTAGTAACAGGAAAATTTCGAAATTTATAAAATGTGTAATAATTTGATACTTTCTAGTCCACTTTAGTAAATTACCTGTTCATAACTAAGAATATTGTCATAATATTTATTAGCTGTATATATTGTACCATGTAGTTGAATGTATTAAATAAATTTATGTAAATCGTTGAGTTACCTTATCGTGTATTCGTAGAGAAAACAAACGAATTATGAAACTGAAACAAATTGGCAGCTGGATGTTAGGTATAAGAGTACATATCACAATCTACCACATCCAACCGACTTTGGTTATTACTTTGGCATCGTTATTCTTGAACTTACAATTATACTGATTAGAGATAAATCATATTCCATTTACAGAAAATATCAAAAGGACCGATGTCACATCCAAGGTGGTAGGTATTTTGTGATAATTATGATATGAAAATTTATTGAGTTCTTCCAACATTCCAAACAAAATATTATGTTTATTTGTATTATGTATTATTTAGGTGAATGTTAATTTATTATCATTGTAACTGACTTTTCTCATGTTAATGAAAATTAATCATATCTATTTTAATATAGTGTTAAACACTTGATAAATAAAATACTATGGTTTGTGTGCAAATAACTTTTTTTTCACGTTCTCCTTTTAATATTGATACATATTACCTTGTTTTCAATATGAACATAAGCAGAATTTATTATTCACAAGACAATTACATTATAGTAACTTTTGACATTAAATACAATGAAACAAGACAAAGTTAAAATATTTATTTATTATCTTTTCAATCACAACACGTTTAAAGTTTTGTTCCCATGAATAAATAACAAATATTCGTGTACACATAAATCAATGTTGTCTCATTTAATTTCTTATAATAAGCGAACAATTTGAGCAATTGCATGACACTTTAATCATATAAGTAATTCGGAAAATATAATCATCATTTCATATTTATTACGTGGGCACTTAACTATGAACTAAAACTTATTATTAGTATTGTGCTAGCTATTTATTAAATATAATGAAATGCATAACTTAAATATGCCTACCTACCTACTTATTAAACACTCGAGATTTTCATGTTTGTATGTAGGAATATCTAACGCTCGCATATTTTTTGTCGATTCCACAATCTACTTTGATTTTCACTCTCTCAAACACACATTATTTTTACAAGAACCATACAATTAGAACTAAGTAAAGGTTTATTTATTTTGTAATTACACGTTAATTCACAGTTATGATGTGGTACAGCGCTAAAATATAAGAGTCCTAATTATAGACAAATAACTAAACTCGATCACTATGTAAAAATCATGTACAATATTTTTCAGTAAGTACTTTTAAGATAAGATTCGGTGTTGCTTGATTTTTTCACCTCCCTGATGTTGTCATTATATTGTAACAAATAATGTAGGTACTAAAATATGATTGATAAATCAGGTCAGTTTTTAATCGAAGAACAGAAAATAAATCTTAGTTTGCAAAGACAAAACTATGCAGGTAGAATAATTTATGCCGGTTTTATCGAACTTAGGTGAGTGCTTATAACTAAAAGATATCAAAATACGAAATAATTTGCAGATGTTAATCTTTTCTCTTCTGGTCTTGTAGATTTGTCGATCGTTATATCTTTGAATGTTAAGTTATGATTGATCGATGATCGGTGAGAGGTTTCCTCTATTCCGTTTTGGAACTGAGGAAAATTTTATGCGAGCCTGAATACAACGGAGTATCTATGTTACAGGCGGATATCGACAATTCGACACTTATATTATTACATCCTTTCTTACTTTTTACGGACGGATTCGTTGCATCGTTCAAGTTGTTTGAAACTGTTCAAACAGCCATAATCACATACTCGTAGGAGGCTAAGAAGCCATAAGGTACATACATGGATATAATGGCACATGTCATTCATTAAAAATTTTGCGTGATATTTCATAGGTAACATAATTAGTATTAAAATCATTTATTGATTATTTTTATATCACGAAGCACCATTCGAATTTTATCTGTGATAGATTCCAAAACTTACTTAAATACTTATAATTTAATCCAGTTTTTAATTAGATATAGGTAATAATAGTTTGAACGGTTTTATACTTATATTTACAAATGTTTTAAAATGTATTAATTAAGTTCTGCAATGCAGACTGCCATTAACTGATATTTAATTTATAGTTAATTCTGAGTTTTCTGGGGAACTGCACATTACTATAATGTTCGTAAGTAGCAGTTTAGATATTCTGCATCTATTTCCTTCTGATAATGTTAAGCTGTTTAATTTTGAACATTATGATTGAAGGTAGGTGCGTGTTGGGAAATGTTTGTTATAATTTAACAATCTAAGTCCGGCCAAAATATCCTGGTAGGCTAGCCAAGATGCCACTTTGACGAATTCGCCATACGCTTCCGTAGCGACTTACATCTCCATCCCGCTCACATAAATGGGCACAAAAGGGGCATCTTGGCTACGGGCCCCGATTTATATAATCTATAGTTCGTGGTACTCGTCAGTGCCTATTCCGATGCATGCCTGAGTGACGACTGCCGGGCCTGGACTGCACGATCGCGTAGTGGTCGCTGTTGTCGGATACGGATCTGAAAAATTACAAGTTAGGTATGTGAACTATGTTAAAACTAAACAAGTTTTTATGTGTCAAGAAAATATCGAGACTCGAATTAAAGTCCTGTTATTACACTCTTTTTTTAGGCAAACGAACAATAGGGTCACCTGGTGGTAAGTGATCACCGCTGCCTATGGACAACAACCGCACAAAGGTCGCAGATGCGTTGCCTGCCTTTAAAACCCCATACCCTCCCCTACTGTCTATCTTATACTATTATAGCACAGATTAAAAACATTAAAATAGTGCAAATGGGTTATATTAGGAGAAGAAGGCTTACTTAGCCTAAAGAAATGTTCCAATGTCAAATATCATCATCATAATTGATTTTGTAGAATTAACACTTAAAATAACCAGGTTATAAAAAGAAACATAATATAGTAATTTATCGAAGGTAGGTTTAAAAAGATTTTCTTGACACATAAATAAATTGCCAGTGACTTGAAATGTGCTTGTTAGTTAGAAAGCACATGATTTTTCTTTTTTTTAATAATATTATTAAAGACGTGATCAAGCTGTATACAGCAGCATTGTAGTGCGAACCAGTTTAATATTGAGTTATGCAGGTGACCGTGAAAATTAGCATTAGCGTCTGTGATTTAACGAATTATTTAGTGTTTTTGTGAACTATGTTTAGGCATTATGAATTATATCCGTGATTTGTTTCACGTGACTAGTTATTTTAATTTCGTATAAACTCAAAGGTGTAAGTCAAAAAGCTTCGTGAATGCCTTTATTTTTTGCCTCGGGAGCTAAGGTATGTACAGATTTTTTTTACATTTTTTACTTACTCAAACATTACGATAGAATTCATTATCATAATTTCAAACTATTATGCCTTGGTCAGCAAGCTGTGTGAGATGATCCTTACCTCGTAGAATGAATGGTTGAAGATGGGTACCTGCTTCCGTACTGACTGCCGTGCCAGCTACGGTAAGGGTCGTAGTCTTCCACCACTGATGGGTCTTTCTCGATAACCTTAACAAGGAAAATAGTAATATGAGGGCAAGAATATAACCGTGCATGGTTTTAGAGTAGGTAATTGAAAATTTAATTTTGTTAGGACCAGTCTTTTGTTTACAAGGGCAGAATAAGTGAGTTATATACATATTTGTTTAAGGCTATCTGAGAAGGAACAACGTAGGTTGTGTGACCTTTCTTTGTATGTCAAATAATTATGACTAAAATCACCCACGACTTATTTGAACAGTTTGTATTTACGATTTCGCGTCGTAAAAATTAAGACAGAAGGTCAGACAAATTTTCAATGTTATCTTCACTTTCAAAATTTCATAATCACGTTGTTTTTTTTTGTAGCAGACGAACTAATGTAATAATATTTTATGTTTGAACAATGTAATGTAATGATACCCAGTATGTATGGTCTGGTTGGTCTGGGGGTTTAAGTATCGGGCCGTGAGTCGAGGTATGGGTTCGATTCCCGGTTCGGGCAAATTCGTGTCGGTTTTTCGGAACTCAGCCCGGGTTTGTGCATCCGCATTTGGCAAGCGTGGTGAGTAAGTCAAAACCCATCATTGTCAAATCATGATTTCAAATGATGGGGGCCTTTGCCCTGCAGTGGGACATTAGTAGGCTGATATTAATGCGTAGGTATGTTGTTTTACTTATAGATTTAAATCGTAAGAATTGCCCTCGCCATACTTCAAAATTGTCTCTAAAATATGAGCAAACGTCGCTTCTTATAGCGAAACTGCACGTTGACAGTCACCCGTTAAAATTTATGGTTAACGTGCTGTCTCTCTCATACTTGAGTGCCAAATTCGAAGTAGGAAGGGGCAAATCTAACGATTTGAATCTATAGTTTACTCACATCGGTCCTGGCGCAGGAGCAAGTCATGGCGGTGCAGAGGAAGCAGTTGATGAGCAGCATCACCAGGAACATCACGCCCAGCGCTATGGCCAGGTACAGCAGCCACAGCGGCCGGATACCTGTCGCTTCACACTGCAGTACTGAAACATTTAGAATTTTATTTATTTATAAGGAATCATTGTAAAGTAAATAGGTAGCTATTATGTTTGAAAGTCATTGTTCTAAGTTTTTTTTCAGACAAAAGTTACAATAAGTGTATGAACACTATATGCGGGAAAAACGCGACCATTTACCAAATTACGTTGCGTAATTTTGTATGGAAAAGGCATTGCCGCCGAAACAAGGCCCCGTAATTTCAGACTAGTGTGTTCCTACACTTAGTTACAAAACGTGTGCCTAAAATATTAGTAGGGATCAGCGATCCATCATCTTTCATTAGATGACGCTTTTGGCTCTCTTGTCTGCTCTTCTGTCTTCTGTAAAAATAACTGCTGACTAAGAATTAAACTTTGAGTTGAGAACTCATTCGTTTGGGAAATGCTATTAAGTATGTTATTTCTTAGTAGTGCTTTATATAATTTTACTTCATGGAGTTTGATATCATGTTATTATATTTACCAGCATTGTCATTAGGATTGAGCACAAATATTCCAGTAGAAGAAGTGACGAGAGCCTCTTCGTCGGTCGCGTCTGTGCGCGCTGCGTCTGCCGAACAATCTACTCGGGCGCAATTGCCTGAAATAAATTATAGGATATTTATTAATTATTTAATAGTCATACATAGATATTATTTGCTTGAAGCCAATTAAGTTTGCAATCTAAATAAATCCTCAAAGAGGAAAGTTCTTACAAATGCTACCAAGAATGCTAACTAGCTAGCACCTACCTTAATTATTAAAGTAGTTAACTCAAAATTCTAAAATGTCATTTAAATACGTAGCACAATTGGACAAGAGAAGGTAGGTACAATATAAACATTGCACCAATATAAGCATGTGTAAGAATCCATTTAATCCATATCTAGTAAAAACTGTGGATGATACAAATTATGAATAAAATATATAGGTATCCCTTATATCCCAACTAATATTATAAATGCGAAAGTAACTCTGTCTGTCTGTCTGTCTGTCTGTCTGTTACGCTTTCCCGCTTAAACCTCGCAACCGATTTCGATGAAATTTGGTACAGACAATCTTTAGACCCTGAGACAGAACATAGGCTACTTTTTGACCCATTCCAACCCCCCACTTTCCCGAAATGAGGGGGTGGAAGTTTGTATGGAAAATCTAAACTACTTGAGTTAGACGCTTGAAATTTGGCATGCAGGTCCCTTAGTAAACTTGATGCTTAGTTGCAAAAGGATTTTGCAAAATTCCCAAGGGAACGGGAGTTAGCGGGAAAAAACATTCGTATAATGAAAACCGACATCCACGCGGACGAAGTCGCGGGCGGCCGCTAGTAAATAATATTGCGTCCAGGGGAGTATCCAAGTAATCCTATTTTGAGGGATGGGTTTAGGGATGACGACGCAAAGCTCAAAGGGACATGTGCGAAGGGCCATTTTGTATATTTTATTTACTTGCAAATAAGACCCCTTATTATCCTCCGGTGATGTACGAGTCGGTAATACGAACAGGGTCTACGGCTGAGTAAACATCCTTGTCTTTGTCGTAATATTTTCTAAAATTATTCAAAGTTGTCCAATACGTCTTTGACTTGGAATTAATTAGATTAAGCGTAAGTTTAAAGCATTTTTTATGATCACTTTGAAGAAAAAATCTATAATTACCCATGTTTTCCTTTAAAGGCTGTCGCCGAGGATCGGGCTGAGTGGAGAGCCATAAGAGAGACCTATGTCCAGACGTGGACTGCGATAGGCTGTTGATGATGATGATGATATATTTTCAATATTTTACGGGCCGGTTAACGCAACTCGCCATCTTGACGATGTACCAATTTTGCGTATGAGTTTTGTATGATATGATCTTAATCTAATCAATAGGTCTCCTGTGCGTAGATTACCTTTGCATACGGCAATGTCGCACTGGAAGTAAACTTGCGAGGAGTCTGGGAACCTGAACATGTGCGCTATGGCCAGCTCGCTCGCGCTGCTCTCAGACTTCACCGTCACCTTGTCGCCTTTGATTGGACATCTGTAGAACAACATTCGCACGGTGTTAGTGTCAAAGTTACAAACGTATTTATAGCGAATCTACAAATTGAACATTATTTACTTTCTTTTGTGCTCTTTGTTTCAACTTGTTACTAGCGTTGTTTGAAATCTCCTTAAGAAAATATGCAAGAGACCCTATGCAACTTTAATCCGTGAGTTCATGTCGTCTTACAAATTCCCACTAAGCAGCATTGTAACTTAACCGACCACTAGTCTACTATCATTGATTGATTAACTATATGAAACATTGTTGCATTTTAGTCTTTGTTTACCTACTGTTTGGAAACGTAGTTCTATAATTAGGAGGTCATTGTAGCTCACTCACCCTCTGGCGTCAAGGAGATCCACGGTGTTATTACGCATATTGAACGCGAAGCAATTCTTCATCCTGATACCGTGCGTGCCTGTAAAATTACGGGGACTCCTTTAATAAAGTCTGTGACGTTCAATATAAGGGTAGCTTCCATACTAAATTACGCTGCAAATGAGCCAGGATCTCTTTGAAAGGAAAAAGCAATTCTCCATTTTTCATGGAAAGTAGATAATGCTTGAAAACGTTTCAGAATAGATTTTGTTTCTTTTAACATTTCGCCAAATGAAAATTGTCAATCACATTGATTTGAAATCTTTAAAACAGTTCTGTACTGTATCGTCGTACAGGTAATATGTTACTAACCATCAGATTTACTCAATTCAGCCTTCAGCGTGTACGGCATACCGAAAGCAACATTAGTCACTTTGCGGCCGTCTGGGTTTAGCATGCGAAGTGACACGAGGGAGGTTTCATTTCTGTAATTAAAAGTATAAACAGTTTAAATCACATTAAAAAATACGCAATGCAAGTAAAAAAGGGTAATAATTACCTTGAATTCCTGATACCAGTTTTCCCGCACGTGATGAAGAACATTTTGTCATCAGCGAGTTCCAAAGTTCTGTGCACACGCACAGCCAGAGGTAGAGATCGTTCATCGGTACGCTGTAACAGTGTTAAGAAAACATTTTAAATAAAACCCCGTGTAATGACAAACATTTAAAATACCTTCCATTCTTTTCCGTTTAAATACTACAAGATAAAAATAGTGCGTATCTATTTTTACTTAGATATCTAAGTACGTGATAATTAAAACAGTGCACCTGTATATTATAGCAACAGGAAAACCGCAGTGCAGCAGAAAAATAAAACGTGCACTCCGAGGCAAAAGAACGATAAAGCTGCCAGCTTCCTCACTTACAATGAGAATTTAAAAAATGTGTTAGTAGACGTGGAGTGGGTATTCTCAAGCATTTATGCCGTTGAGTTACACCATGGCGAGCTATTCACATGCAAGTCTATGCAAAACAGTGATGTATGTCAAAGATTTTCAAAATAAGATTATAATAATTTATTAATGTAACTAGGAGTAAATTCGTAAATTAGTTAGATATTGACTTTACACCAGTTTGCTACTAACATTGTTCCATATAACGCCACAGTAGTCGGGCGATCCTTTGGGAGCGATCATGTTGATGTCGAGCGAAAGCGTCGTCGTTCCATTTCCCAGCATCTTACAAGCCGGAGATCTGAAAAGCAGGTTGGATATGTTTTGAAAATATGGTTTTAGTCCTAGATGATTTTAGACGATGTTAAAAATGGTAATGATCGGTTGAGTCTTTACTTATGGTATCGTAAAAAAATAAGCGTAATATTGTTTTAATTTGCAACTTACATTTAGGTAAGAATATAAATTTCACGTTTAATAATAATGGTATCAGCCTTAGAGAACTTTAGGGGTCACAATAAAATATACCTGAATTCTTTGGCATGTACAACCCCATTGAAAGGCTGGTTGAATGTGACCCTGATGGACATGACGCCAGTCTTACACGTCGCGTTCACTACGGGTGAAAACTCGCCATTTTCCTCTGCATCCTGTAAAAAAATATTTCTTATTAGATTTTTTTCTTATTAGAAGTTTATGTAGAAATGTGGTTTTATCTATCAACATGTTAAGAGTTCAAATAGGGTGTCGTCGCATGTGTGATAGCCGGATTAATTTGTAGTGTGAGAGCGGTAGCAAGTTGATTTCGGAAATTTGGAATAAAAAAAAAAATACTATTTCAAAGATGCGTGTTTAATATTACAAATCATAAACAATTTATTGTTTGGTAATTCGTTCACGATTACAAATAAGGAAGCAATGAATGCCACCACTGCATAAGACGTCCTGCAGTGCTGAGCGCACGAATTCCTTGTACGGACAAAGCGCGTCAATGCAATTTAACTTGTGCAAAAATAAATATGTCTATGACGAGGGTTTCTTCATATTATTATTATTTAATGATTAAAAACTGGGTTATTGGGTGTTGCCGGGTAGTAGGTATTGCTTGGCAAACAAATAACCAAAAGAAGGTTAAGGCATTTTTTAAACTTTTTTTATTTCAGTATTTTTCTTTGATAGCAAATACAGTTGAAACGTTGAGTAATAGCCAAAAATAACATTTTCAGGATAAAAGTCATAACTTACAAAATACATTTGTTGTTTCACCAAGTTTAACGCGTTTTTTACCGATGTTTTTGTTTGCGAGTTTAAAATGAGAGTTTTGAAAACTTCACGAGCTGCATTAAGGAAGTCCGTTCCGTGTTGATTTCCATATAAATCTCGGCAATCGTAATGGGTTAGGCGTAATGTTAGGAAGCTATCAGAGCGATCGTGTGGATGGGATCGTGCGCTCGCATCGGCCGGCGGCGCAGGGCGCGACCCGCGGCGCCCGTCCGCCGTGCGTCTGCGCTGGTGCTTTGTTTCCTGGACTGAGGGTTACCGTCACCTCCGAGTTCTTCTACATTTCTTTAACCTTTTAATACGTTTTTCAAGAAATATCTAAGTTGCAATGTGAGCGGAATCGTATCTATGTAAAATCCAAAGATGCGCCGTCTTGTAATCGTGGGGCAAACGCATGAAACACGATTTTGTATTGCATTTCATTTGTAACAAATGCAAATAGAATTTTCACACATGTATCCGTAAAATTTGACGCAAAATTCAATTTTCACACTATATTCAAGATTAGAAAAAAAATGATTACAACAAGTTTAATTCTAGTGTCAAGGAGATGGTGTAGCTACGCTTTTCAAAATTATACGTATTAAATACACATATTATGAGTTCCCATATCAAAATAGCGTAGAGGTCAGTTAATACACGCTTGTGTTTTCGTAACAATCGTTATAAAATTGATGGCGTCATGTTTAACTACTTGTATGTAACTGGTAATGTGTGACCGAAATCTGATACTAAATTTATTAATCAATATTCAAAACATTTTTTGGAATATATGCTAGGTTATCTAGGATTTGTGTTTAGAAGAATAAAGAATGCGTCTAGAGGAATTATCGTTACTCGAGACAGTATTTTCGCGTAAAGATAAAAATATTTTATGTTTTTAGTATTCTAAGTTATTATTAACCATAATTAAGTAAGAATAATGCAACATAAACCGTTTATTAGAAACATCTAATAAAACTTAAATAGGTTGACATTTATTTTCTCAGTACTGTTTAATTATTGGTAGTACGGTGGTACCATTGTAAGTGTATTGTAATAAATATTACGCGGAACCTACTGTAGGTTACGTAACACATTCCAAGTTTATTTATAAATTGTTGTCGTTTACAATAAAACATCAACAAACAGCAAATGATAAAGAGTCAAGGTTTTCCACCTCGAGCACATCGCGGACAAACGACAACACGGTCTGTCCACATTACAAAGAGCAGTGATTTGTTGGCCGGATTTATATTATGTATTTGCCGTAGCGGTCGGCGTCTACCTACTCTGTTACAGCATTGAGGTCGACTCGAAGTATTATTTTATTTACCGAGATGTACTGCAGCTAAGCGGTTTGGAATTTTATTTATTCGTAATAATGTTCGATCAAAATGCAGGTATTTGAAGAATTTTATTTTTATTTGCATGTTGGTGCTTCATATTAATAGGTACTTGGTACTCGTATCTTCATAATTCTTATCTCACATCATCATTTCGACACCATGAACTCCAAAACTAAATGAGATCTGATCATTTCTGTTTCGAAAATATCAGATTCAACTACTAACGTCCAAAAACCATTAAATTGGTAAAAAGAGCAAGAGTTCCCAGTATGGTATGCTGCGGTTTTCAGTAAAAAAAAACGTAGATAATTATTCTTGGTCCAGTGTTGGAAGTGTAATAAGCATTTTAATTTACATATTTGGAATGAATTCTGTGGAAGAACCAATTGCTGAAACCACTGCTGGAGGTATTCAAATGCAATAATAATGTGAAAGAATGTCTGGAGCTCCAGGCCAAGAATGTATTAGGATCGCTTTGGGAAAATTACCCTTATTTGCGTGCCTCACGATTTTATTTTATGATGTCCGAGAAAGAGATGGTTTTATATACACTTTATATTTTATGTTTTCTGACGGATTGTTTAATACTTGAAGAATTGATGTGCCTATGTAAGATGTCTTTCGAATAATCCGACATCGTGGCTTTACACAAATAATAATCAGGTCAGTCGCGTAACGTAAATTGTACCTATAGCAAAGTGTTTTATGTAGACGCTAGGTGTGCTAACAGGATTTATTTTAACAGTAAGTGCAGTTTTACAATCCGCTTAATGCTTTCTCATGTTCCTGCTTAAAATGAGCTACGTCGTTTCAGTGCCCCGACTCCCTTTTACTGCTCGGTTTAAATCACGCTGTACCCCCAGAGGAAATATTTCTTTTGTGGTCGTGACAGCTTAGGGCTGCCAATACGTACACGGGATGTTCATTAGTTATCATCAGACATTGCTTGGGTGTACCTATTGATTACGTTAAGAGGGAATATAGAGGAGAGCGAGTTTAGATTTATTTATGTATTAAGAAGGTGATTTCCGTTAATGATGGTGGGTATATGAAAATCAGGATTTGTAAAAATACGACTATAGAAAAAATGCTTAGGGAATGTCTAGGTGGCAGGATGCATGTTATGTTGACCGATACTCGGTTCCGGTTGACCGACACGCCGACCGATAACCAAACATACATTCATTTAATACTTAGTGGTTTTATTTTGTCATAAATAAGATGCACATGTACCGCACTATAATTTTCATATGGCATGAAAACGTCTTGACAGCACTTTAGTGACGACTTAAAAGTTATGGACAAGGACAAGCAATTTAATGCTCTTTATGTTGATAATAATAGCGAGTTTTAAGAGAATGTTACTTGTCGATTTCACGGCCTTCATCCTGTCATTTAAACAAGAGATTTTGCGCGACCATTTCAATAATCCATATTAGAGTACAAGTAATACATTAAATTAGCTATGCCATGAAAATATTATAATACAATTTGATCTTGACGTTCATGTCTTCAATTTTATCTGCCTTGAGATGCCATAATACACGTCCTTGAAGAGGCTCTTGGATTTTTCCAGGGAAGGTAGAGTAAAAAACAAAGGAAGTGTTGATAAGTTTTGTTTTTTTCTCTTAGTTTCATGCATAAAAGCTTCTGTTTAAGGACTTAATCGTATAAATATTTAGTTCTATCTTCAATATGGTGTTTCTGTTAGCATATTATACGAAGGGACGCCTTCAGTATAATTAACCGATATAGGCAATGTCTACTGGAGCACCGTTAGTGACCTCACTATATTCCATATAAGATTGCTTCCAAAGGCTCGGATGCGTCGTTTTGAGGCAAGGAGAGGTCGCGGTGTCGTCCGTCAGCGCTGGCGAGGTCAACGGACCGCTGACCGCGTCTTATGCCGGTCACCTCACCACCATGAGCTATGGTGCTCTTTCCTCCTCATATTTACTAAGAATTATTTTGTGAAGTATGTTCCAGTAAGGAATAAAAAATAAGATTACAATTTGCAACAAGCATTAAAACCGATTCCATGCCAGGTAGAATCCAAAGTATATTATCTACAGTCACTCATTCTCTAGCATTTAAGATATCGGTAATTTCTGTAAGGGCACGGTCTTCTTAAACTATTGTTTGTGTAGTTACTATAACGATACGGTAGACTGAGACTGAGTATTTAATTTTCTAACTTAAGCATTCAACTAAAACTTAAACAAAATATTACCTGATAACATAGCGATCACATCAAGGTCCAGTTTGCAATAATACTAATACGCGTCATAAAATATGGCATGCCAAAAGCAGACAATAATTAATGTCAGCGCAGGACAAGCGAAACTTTAACCAGTTACCTAGTTGATATTGCGAAACTATGTAGGTGCATATTTTTGAAGCCGAGAACTTGTCTCAAATCAACAATAGCGGGCTTACATTTTGAAGGCTAACTTAATAAAGTATTTCTTATCAACTTGTAACACCATTTAGCGATAAATAATTTTAATACGTAATACCTATTTACGGATTATTTTGAAGTTTGCCAAACGTAATGTTTTGTTTATTCCATAAAATGTTTGGTATAAAACTTTGATATTAAATGGCGCTCCAAATAAAAATGACGTAATCTATAGTAACAACATTCTGGTCTCCAAATATGAGCACACAGTCCACCTGATGTCCAAAGGTGAATGCTGTTTCAGAGTAGATCAGATGAATTAGATATGACTTAAACAGTCAAGTACGAGTATATTTTTTTATATGTGTCCTAGAGAAAATTAATTAGCAAAAAGTTCAAGTTCAGAAGCCAATCGTTTTTTTCTTTTCCTAACGCATAATTGACGATGATATTTAATTAACTTGTGTGACTTACTCAGTCATACAAGTTCTTAAACTCAATATTTGTAGAGTTAATGATATAGAAGACAAATGGCATAATACCTGCGTGAATACCTTGACTTTGTGTTTACCTATTCTATGAAGTGAGATCTAATGTAATATATTAGCGGTAGCTCGGCGAGCAAATGATGTAACATCCAACTCTGGCGCAACTGCGGGCGAAGAGTGCGCCCGCGCCGTTTGTGCCTTCTCACTACCATTTATTTAACGGTGTTCTCCTATACACTTTGAATCTGGATCACAATAACTACTAAATTTGTACTCTCATTCTATGCTAACATAACTGTGTGACTTCCTCTGGACACCATGATGTGCGAAATTACGACACATTAAGCTATAAGTGTAATTTCAAGATTTTTATGGGACTGGTAAATGAACCGGTAATATAGAACCGTTTCTTAACTTACATTGACGAATTCGATAAGTGCTATCGCATGACCACTTCACTGGGAAAAATGATCTTTTTAGTGTAATAAATACTTTTAACCGTTACCGCTTTTTGGCGTGGCACAACGTTGGATGATTTCATACATCGTGAATTACATCAATATGATACCGTTCGTTATTTAATACTTATAAATTTAGTTTCGCTGGTGTAATTACGTACTCGTACTACGTTCTACATATATTTTTACAAGAAAGAAAGAAGCATGAAAATTCGAGGCTTTATGTTATAAGTATGCGATGTTTCTATATGAAAGAATGTTTTGTCATTCAATAAATAACTTTTAACCCAATAAAAGTTATGTAAGTCACGGAGTCACGTCTAGATATGAAGAGCTTATAATTTTCCCTGGGCTTTGGATGTGAGCCAATATCATTCCACCACGCAGGTATACCTATCCACTACGGGTTTTAAACTTTGGCTTTCTTATTCCATAAAAATACGTAATTTAAAGTTCTTCTTTTAGTATCTGCTTTATTCAAATTTAAAGTTCTTCTTTTAGTATCTGCCTTATTAATTATTTAGATTTATTTTTTGCTATGTTTATAGCTTATTAACATCTGCAGTATATAAGTACTAAGAATAATACGGCTACATATATCATATATCTTTTGCCTTCCAGTGAAAGTCATTCAGTCCAGTCAGACAACCGCCCTCTGATGTACGCAGACAAAAGGTCAAGGCGTTGGAGTTTCATATAATTAATGACATCGGCTTTCAAACGTTTCAATGCACCATACACAAACCCCTTTGATTTGCTACGTCATCAGTCATGCTTTTGCCATGTCAATGGTCAATCTAAACTCTACTTGCCTATTGTTATTGAAGCAAGAATGTTTGCGGTTTTGCTTATTTCAGTTTTAAAAAAGGTACCTAGTTTGCTAATAGAGAAAATGGATAAAAAAGAATTGCTTACAAAGTTATTGCATTTATTAGTGTTTTGTTTTTGTTTTAAGTTCTGGTAATCTCATTTATGACTTGGTTCGACTCTCTTAAATATTGTTTAACAAAAATACTCGGCTATGATATGATTTAATAATTCTAGTTCCATAATTAAAGGCCGACGATAGCTGCTCCAAAGTAATAACTGGACTTGCCAAATCCGGGAGCATGATCCAGCGTTCAGATAATGCAACAGTTAATTTATATCAACTCTACATTCTCGCTGGGCATAAACAAGTCGCTTATTGAAATAAAGTAGCTGGCACAATTGATACAAATGTTATGTAAGTGGTGTGGCGAGCTTCCATAAGCATTGCATTTGATGTAACCAGCCTGCGACCGGTTGAGGCGGCCCCAATTCCACCGAACCCGGCGTGGGCCAGCCGACCACCGCGAACGCTACCTGCGACTGTGCTTTACTGTTTTATAAATTTTGCATGCCATGCTAAATGTTTTGTAAGACTTAGTTCATAACAATGAAAATGTTTTATATCTACTTTCGGTAAGTTACATAGGGGTAAATTGGCAGGAAATTTATTGCTGAATATGAAAATGAAAGGTGGGAAATGTAGTAGGTCAACTAGTTATTGATAGTGCCCGATATATCCTTAAGTTTTTGAAACCAAATTATAGAATTTTACAACCAAAATTTTACTCGTTGCACCAGGATTTTCAAAATCCTTATAATCTGATTAAATGGTTTATTAAACTTTCCCTAAACATTTAATAGCTCTTACTACTAGTACGATTACGCTATTATGCTTGCATTCTTTAAGAACATTCTCAACCTGCAAATACTTAGTAATGTCTTTGTTGCAAGTGGGACGGAGAAGGTATCAGATCGGCTAAGTGGGTTAACTATGTTGCCCGGCCAATATTTTTGAGTCTCCGTCACAACAATGTCATCATTAACGTTCGCTCAGTAATAGTAGCCGGTAGATGGGTAGATAAAAAGTACGTAACTCTTACTATTTAACTCTCGCTTACCACCATCAAAAACACACTAGCACCTTTTGCGTACTGTTATCTATCAATTTGTTTCTTCTCACGGAAACAGTACCTTATTGTTCGAGGCTCCCAGACGGCTAGGAGGAAGCTGTCAATGATGATTACTGCGCCTACTGGTGGCCGGTGGATCGGCGTAAATAATGACGAGTCATTTGTCCACTCCGTCAGCCCTAAGCTACAAAGTTGACAAATTGCCGTGTTTTTGCCGTCAAATTGAATGCCACTGTTTCGTAAATTATACGTCGAGGAGGATATTTTGATACGTCCTGTTTTCTGACCAAATCATATTCGTCTAATTGGTTTCCTATATGTCCTAATATACCGATTGCGCTATTTGTTACCGACATAAGATTGGTCCACGTAGTTATTAGTTGGTGCGGTAACCTTGACGGTATGAAGGAGGTTTATAAACGTGAAAAACCATGTACAGGTGAATTCTCCACGGCTAGCGTGTTATTTCAAAGAATTGACCGGGTCTTTTGTAACAGTCTGACGCGTTTCCGAAGACTGGCCGAGACAATGTGCCACAGACACGCCCGAAATCAGATAACGCGGTACGTTGAAAACAACTTTAACATGCCATGACGTAAGAGTCCACTCGTGACTAAAGAAAAGAACATGTTTCTGTTTATATATTGGCATACTATTGCTATTTCCTGATCTATATTTTCTTTATAGCCAATTTAAGTATAAGCTAATGTTCGTACGTTGCAGTGCTCGTATATAGGCATACAACTATTAAAAGTCTTTTCTGTATAAGGGTTATTGCTCAAATAGCAGATGGATTTTGGTTAATACTTTAAACAAGTTCTTATAGAAAGTACAGAATCAACTGGCCCGCACTTACCCGTATATACATAGTTGTTAATCATCTGTTAAACTAAGTAGGTACCTAAATGTATAAATTTCGCAAAAACAATCAGTTTTCAGTGTACCTTAAGAGTTTTATGCATAGTCAAATTACTTATCTAAAAAATAATTATCTAAGAACATCACATATTATTGCTAAATAGCTTAAAAACTTGTGTTACAGATATCAGAATTAACAGGTGTATTATAGATGTTATATCAGAATTTACAAATACACTTAAATTTATACATACAGATAAACACCCAGATCAGTATAAACAGACATGTTCATGCAGACGAATGTTTGTCTTGAGCGGGGATCGTACAAGCGATTGGTCTAAAAGTCAACTTCTTAAAACCATTACATCAAACAGGTCGTCGAAACTAACGAGATAAACATTCTGCTACAAAAGGATTCCATAATTTCTTAATAATTCTAAGCTTTATGTAATAAGTTTTGATTTGACCAAATGAAAAAGTTTCGTTCGTTGTAAAATAATTATTTTCATAAATATTATGATGTAAATCAAGGAAAAGTAATTATAATAATCGGACGTTCTCGCACTCGTATGAACAGCCTTGCTTTCAAGAATGTTCAAGTTGACTACGCGTTAGGGAGTCAAGTGAGTTCCTGCAGAAATTACGAAATGTAACAAACGATTGATGGAAAGGATGGTGTTACGCAAATTAGCGTTTGAGGTAAGTACACGTTACGTGGTTGAGAGATGGACGAGATAGGCCAGCGAGTGCGGCCGGCCACGATGCACCGCCTTAGGCACACTTCCGCAAGGGTTCGTTTCCATGGCTAGAATCACAAGCATGTTACCATAAAAGGTTTATTCCTCTTGGACAATAGCGTTATTTTACATTATTCACGATGTGCGTGAGCGAGAATCTTTAATAGCAGTTGTGATTTTTGAAAGAGCTAGCTTCTTTAAACCGTGCAGTTTCAAGATGCAGTAGTTCTACATACCTATATGTATATTAAAATATTTGACGACACATCTGAACAAGTCTGTCATGATTTCTGCAACGAAAGTTGTTTTAAAGATATTTAATTTTGAATTATGGGCTTTACTATATTATGGTTTACAAAGATGGTTCGGTAAAAACGTAAAATTCTACACATTTTGTTTCATTAAATTGCACTTGTACCAAAGTTTCGTTGTTTATTCGTTACGGCAGTATATGTATGTTTTAATTGAGGAACACTTACTTAGGGTAACGGTTCGATAGCAATGAGATTGCGGTCAAATGTTGGCACGAATCTTTGAAAAATATTCTCGTGATCTTGCAAAACAAGTTCCGGATAATAGAAGGAGAATGACAATGAACACATGCTCAAATGTTCGTTATCAACCGCGATCGGCGCAATCAGACCGTTGCGTGCAACTCTGCCACAACCAACTTAACATCAGAGAGCAATCTCCGATCTAATCTTGAAACTTCATCAAAAAGGATAAGCATTTAGCGCGTTCTTCAATATTAAACAAGGCTGCTGATTTGGACTTCCTATTACTCGTACTTTACTGGCATATCTTTTGTCGGTTACAAATGTCCTTTCGAAACTAGTGCATTCTTAATCGGCATTTTGGTAGATAGCTTATGGTTTTTTATTATGGATCAAAACTCTTACGTATTTATATCATTGCGATAATCACACAACATAACCATATCGAAAAAGAAAACACACTTGGATCTGTTCTTTTTACGGTTTGTTTTATATAGTTATCGTATCAGTGCAGAAAATACTCGCACTATATTTTCAGTGTTTAAGTTTACAACGAGCGTAGTCTCATTTGAACTTACTCTTATTATGATTTCTTATGTGTGGAGATGCTTTGCTTTGCTTTGATCTACCGGCTACCAAGACTTTGTCAAATAAATGGTCATCCATATATCCTTACAACTCTGCAAAACACATTGCTAGATTTTGCTCTTAACACACAGTTGAAACTATTACGTCTCTGGTCTTTGAAACAGATTTGCAATACCATTAAATACGCTTAAGTGTTACGTAATAACAGACAAGGGCTTATTGTATTCATTTATGTTATGCATTGTTTAGCTGCACCAAGAAGTGTTAATGCATAAGCCCACGCTAGATAAATAATTACGATTATATCCCTAGTTTATGTTTGTGAGCATTTCTCTTCAATTGTTATTAAACAAGATGGTTCGAGGCTTATGCTCAAAGGCGTGTCTGTGCTAATCCGACATCGATTCTGACTAATGGATTTTGTGGGTGCTGTTATATTGTATTTATGTTTAATCAACTTTGTTCTTTCACTATGAAGAAGGAAGTCCACAATTTAGGAGTAGGTACCTTAAATCCTTATTATAGTAAGGAACTGTGCGAAGAAAAAGAATAACTAGTTTCGAGCAACAAAATACTATTCTATTGGAATAACCAGTAATAAAACGGACTAGAATAGCGTGAGCGGCAAAATGTTCTGTGAATTACATTTGATTTGTGTCAGTGTTACGAATTTCACACGTGAGTTATCTAACATCTTTGCCGTCATAACTTGGTAATGAATAATGTTCTAATATCATTTGTTATTAAACAAGGTAATTGATAGAGGAAGACGCGGCCTCGGCCCGCGAGCGGAGGCCGTGCACCGCGCCACTTAGCTCTATCACGCGGACTTAATGCTTTTCCAAGTGCTAACTGGTGTATCATTACACGCTACCCATCTCTTTATTCAAAACAATTCTCAATTCTAGCTTTCCGCCCGGGGCTTCGCCCTCGTGGAATTCGGTTATATTGCAAACAATATTTTTGTTTTCCCTCGGGAATATCAATTTTATCCGGGATAAAAAGTACCTACCTTATCATTTAATTCGGACTACTAACTTTACGTCTGCAAAAATTCAAAGCATTCGGTTCAGTAGTTTCCGACTTAAAATAAATATTATAAATAAATAAATAAATAAAATAAATAAATAAATAAAATAGTGCGGATACTTAGGCATCTCGTATGTCAATCAAAATTAACTGCAACTCCTAAAAGCTGCATCATTGGTAAAGCTTTTGTTTTATTCGCCGTTAGCTTGAAAACGATAACAAAGGGACCATGAAAGGAACGGTTTATAGTATTTCTCTTTAACGACGACAGAACCTATATATGAAGAGAATATTAAATACAGTACAACCGTATTTTATAAGAATTCACATGATATTTACTGCCCTAAACAAGGCTGTAATCATCGCTTGTACTATAATAAGAAGTTCGTTTCCTAACATTTTTTATGACTGTAGTATGATATGGCAAATAAAGGCATTGAATGTCATGTAATTTATTCCGAACGCGTTACGTGCATCACCTGTACGGTATGTTTCATGTTCCAATTGCGTTCCGACTTGCGTTTGCGCAATGTGATGTCACGCCGCGACCGTCTAAGTAATTCCGCGGTGTGTATGCCACCCATTGAGACTATTAGCTATTCATATAAGATGGAAGTTATTTGAGTGTGTGATTGCTCATTAAAGAAAGAAATATCCATTTGTGAATTGTATTGAACATAGATTTACGTGTAGTCCAGTAATTTTAGCAATTTTGATCCACGATCTGCGGAATAATTCCTAGTGAGCTGAATTTTTGTATACACCTTAATTATGATATTGTAATGATGATGTGAAAAATCGATATCGTGCCGGCTAAAAAAGTTATGGGGGTCCAAACGTCACGAAAATCAGTTCTCCGCAAATATCTCGCGATCTATTGCTCAGAGGTCAATAATGGTTTCATAAAAGTTGTTCGTCGTAAAATTGTCTACAAAAAAGGTCTCTTGCATTTTTCTGTATAATTAACCGTTTTTGAAATAGAGACTAGAACGCACTCACATATGGTATTGTATACCGTACGCCGTATACCAAGGCATAAACCCTATTGTTTATTTTTTTCCCTTTTTTGTTTGTGTGTTTTTTGTTAGTATGATGACCTACATATAGAAATATAAAGGACTTGTAATACTAGTACAGTAAGGAAAATAGGAATATCAACTATAAAAAACTAAGTGGCAAATTTTTTTGTCACTTTATAACTCAAGAACGGGCTCACCGATGCAAACCAAATTTTCAGGGTTTGTACAGACTATTTAGTAGATGTTTTATGTGAAGTTTGAACAAAATCGGTCGTTACCTTTATACGTAGCGAAGCACGTACCGAGTCGCTAGTAATGATATAGATATGCTATGTTCAGTGACGTTTGGACCCCTACAACTTTTTTAGCCGGCACGATATCAATGTCGATTTTTCATATCTTCATCACAATATCATAATAAAGGCGTTTACAAAAATTCAGTCCACTAGGTTTTTTCCGCAGATCGTGGATCAAAATTGCTAAAATTACTGGACATAGCATATCTTTACCATTACTAGCGGCCCGGTACGTGCTTCGCTACGTATAAAGCGACCGATTTTGTTCAAACTTCACATAAAACATCTACTAAATAGTCTGTACAAACCCTGAAAATTTGGATTGGATCGGTGAGCCCATTCTTGAGTTATAAAGTGACAAAAAAAATTGCCACTTAGTTTTTTATAGTTGATATTCCTATTTTCCTTACTGTACTAGTATTACAAGTCCTTTATATTTCTATATGTAGATCATCATACTAACAAAAAACACACAAACAAAAAAGGGAAAAAAACAAACAATGGGGTTTATGCCTTGGTATGCGGCGTACGGTATACAATACCATATGTGAGTGCGTTCTAGTCTCTATTTCAAAAACGGTTAATTCTACGGAAAAATGCAAGAAACCTTTTTTGTAGACAATTTTACGACGAACAACGTTTATGAAACCATTATTGACCTTTGAGCAATAGATCGCGAGATATTTGCGAAAAACTGATTTTCGTGACGTTTGGACCCCTATAACTTTTTTAGCCGGCACGATATCAATGTCGATTTTTCACATCATCATTACAATATCATAATAAAGGTGCATACAAAAATTCAGCTCACTAGGAATTATTCCGCAGACAAAATCTAAAATTCCTGGACTAGTGAGCCAATTCATCATTTAGTAATTAAGGTTTTGTGCAAAATAGTTAACTAACAAACAGGTGTAATCGATTTATTGCATCTACTAAGAGCAGAAAAACCTATAAACAGAACCGGACCTTAAGTATTAACAAGTCGCACTACACAAAAAATACTAGTAAATGAATGTTATTTGTGCTATTTCAAGACAAGTATTTTTTGCGACGACCGCTCTAAGTCAAGAAACTAATCAGGCGAGACAATAAAGGCAAGATTTTTAAGACGTAGTTGATTTAATCTGTTAATTAAAAAAGATTCCCTATATCATGCTGGGTTATTAAGATTCGAAAATTGTAAGAAGTAATTTAGAAAAAAATAATAATGTTGGTGATCCGTCGGGTAAACTAAACAATTTATTTAAAAGAAATTCCAAAATAAGAATCCCAATCGTGGTAATAATTTACTAGATCCCCGCAATAAGATGCGTTTTATTATTGTTTTGCAAAAAACAGGGAAATAAAAATGTGCATGCAAACTTCATAATGTGAACTTTTAATTATTTCAACATGTACCCTTAATGATATGAAGGGTTTTCAACGAAATATCAGCTATATTAGGCCCTGGATCAGTTGGATTGTATTTAGTTAGAGCTAAATATGCAAAGCGATCAGCATATTTGTATTATCATTTAACGACTGAAGATGACCTCGATCGTTACAATTATGGGCATCTGGTTTAATTACGCATGTTGGTTGGTTGGTTAACTTAAAATACTCGTATGTTTAAACATTGGAAACTAACAGGTGTGAATGGTTATCGAATACTAGGGATTTGATAGTCCCGGAAGTAGACGAATGGGAATGCCTTGCTATAGTGAAATTAAATAATAGTCTTCTAGCATGATAAATTTCATGAAATTTCATAAATTTCATTTCATTTCATTCATCAATTTCATAGTATTTCAATTACCTTCCTTATATTATGGTTATTTTTTTTGTTGATTCGATAAGTATGTTTTTATAATTATATTGATTCTGCAGTCAAACTGTTTGAACAGTTTTGCAGAACACTGTTTTGTGCGAAGATTTTTTGTAAGTGTTTAATAAATAAATAAATAAATAAAAGAAAAAAAAACTGAAATACGATACTGTCAAAACTTACACAAAATAACGTCATTAAAGAAGTTTGTCAGATATGAGTTGTTACTATTGTGCATTCGCGTTTTATTGCTCGGAAGACGATACGGATCTGCATACTTTGGCAATGAATGTTTATAGATACACGATAGACGTTTGGAGGATATACAATTTAATATTAAATTAAAATGTTATTTGCTATATTCTTAACTTCTTATTTTATTTTTAATGGTGTTTATCTATATAGTTTTCCCTAATGTACATTTTTATGCGATAGTTTTCAAATTGATAATGTCATTCAAGTGTAGTACTACAGTACTACACTTGAATGAACATAAATCTTAATTTAAAAATGAGTCTTAATATAATGAAAGTGAAAACGACTGTTACATTATTTTACAAGAACTCTGTAAAACCTTTTGTATTTTGTAAATCCAGCTGTACAATGCAAATTAAATAAAAGGAAGTATGAGTATCTACAACATTAAATATTTACAAGCATGTGTCATGTAGCAATGAGCGCCTCGTGAGTCAATAAGCTATTTGAGTCACAGTTCCTTTCGGTGAATGAATTGTTGAATAAGTCTAAAGTTCTTAGGGAAACTTTGTGCTGTGCCTTTGAGGCTTTTCCCATTTTATTGAATTTTGTGACCGGTGATTCTGGATTTAAACTAACCTGAGTGGATTACACGCAATGAGTATCTACAATAAATTGTATTGTCCCGACAAAACCGTTTTCAGTACAGTCATTGAGTCGTGCAAAAACTTTCATGGACATCAAACACCGTACAAGGGTTGCAGATGCTCAGCCTACCTTTAAAAACACCATACTCTCCCCAACTGAGCTCTTTTCGAAGAACTTTGCTCACCAGCCGAAACAAAGCACAACAGTTACGAAGTGCTACTTCACTGTGGTCTTCTGTATGGTGGAGATACTTTCCCAGTTTTCATCCGTATTAACAGCAAAGCTACTTACTTCCATTTAATGTTATTAAGTCTCAAAATGTGATCGATCCAAGTTCGTTCTGTCACAACTTGCGCATGCGCAGGCGGGTGCGTAGGAGCACGCGGCCTTGCGCATAGCTCGCGCCTGGCATTGGCGCGACCAACGTCTGTGCCTAATATGGCGTAAATTGCCCGCAGGATTTGCCTCTTTGCCGATTGCGGTCTGTTCGCTATTCAAACTTACTGCGGGTCGACAGATTGCATTGCCCGGAGAAAATTGGCCGAAGTTCACAGTTTAGTTATGGGCAGTAAAGGAAAATTGAATATTCTGAATTATTGCCTATATTTACTTATTCTGGTTGGAAATGATGTGGTGACTCCGAATTATAGATGAAAATTCCTAAATATAGGTACTTTGCTTACAAAGTTATCGCAATCGAGTATAATATTTTTCCTGAACAAAAATTTATATAAACATTTTTCATATTTTATTTTCTGATGAAATATACCCGTAATTCAACTAGGTATCGGTTTTTAGATAGATTGAAAAACCTTCCGTTACGTACGTAACTCTATTTTGTATGATTTGACTTATCGATAATTATAAGACTGAAGCAAATACTTAACCATATATATAGCAGTTTTTGGCTCATAGTGAGTAGGTCAATGTTCTTTATTATCAACATGTAAGGGAAAGGTTAGCTCAAGCTTTCCCTTATATGTTGATATCATATTCTAATATGTAACGCAATTCTGATAGTACTAACACAAAAACTATATGCACGTTCTAGCTTTATTTGCTTACCAATTCCACACTAACCTTTTAAGTTAAAGTTATCTAACCTGTCTGAAAACAAAAGGAAGTTTCTTCCATACAAGGACAGTTAAACGAAAAGGTATGGCACATGAAATTAATTGTGCTTCCATGTATTTATACAGCTGCTCAGCTGATCAACCTCCCATACATATTTACATAAAAGGTATGCAGACACTCATAACATGCTTAGGATGTTGACAGACTCGTGAGTGACTCTGTAATAAGTTTGAATATCAACTACAATGCTGGCGGGAACCTGTTTCCCTTCATAAATTAGACGATGTGTACGTGTATGAGCAGTCATACGATACTTGCTAGGTACACGGTCAATACAGTTTATTGTTTATGAACGGAACAAATCTTCTTCTATTTGATTTATTACGTTAAGAAGTAAAAGTCAATGTAAATTTTTGTAGGGGAGGTGGCCTCTTTATGCTGAAAATGTATGAAGCGAAAAAAGTTCAAGCCTGTCTCATACAGTTCGGATTTTGTTTAAATCTATAATGCCTTAGCAAATATTGCTTGTAATGACCTCAAGAACATAAATATTACCATGTTAGGATGCTGGACGCGAGAAAAAAAGGACGCCAATTTTAGGCAATGCTTTTTATGTTCCGTTTTGTACCTACAATGTGCACGTTAACTGCCGCCCTCAGAGACATTCTTTCACATTTAATGTTTAATTAAGAAAAAATATGACTCCAATGCGCATAAGTACGATTCTCCCATAATAATAGACATTAACTTAAAAACCCATAATATAATTGAAAGTTGGAAAAACGTTTAGTTTCTACTATGAATCCGAGGCATGTTGATCATAGAGATTCCGAAATCAAGTACACTCAAAATTGTTGCCATCGGCAAAAGTTTGCGCTCTTGCAGAATTTTTTTTTTTCAACTTTTCTATTTGGTATAATAGTATATGACACTGATACTTTTATATACAATCATACTTTTTCATAGAGAATTACAGAGAGAGTTACGGGAGAAATGAAGTCACCACAAACAATTCGTTTAATACGTGAACAATCAAAGGTGGATTACCGAGTAAGTCTATTAATCAGTTAGTCGATAATGTTCTTTATTTATCCACAAACATGAGACATAACGTACATAATACATCGTTATTCTAGTTATGATTAAACAGATGACTTCACGGCACCCGTGTTGTAGGATTCGAAGCGTAAATATCTGGGTTACGTGTGCGTTAAAAACAGTTGTAATTACATAATATGTATCAACGTGCGGTGAGTTACTTGACTTAGCACCTAATGGCATGTAATGTTTCAGTTCTACTGAATTCGTTTTAAATATATTGTACTCTTTATGCTTCTATACATTATCCATATCAGCACATAATGTTCATTGAACAAATTCATCGATTCAAAAAAATGTGTACATATAATACAACGTGTGCTTAGTAAATCGGAATGTTTTGCTTTCAGAGAAAAGGTATAACAAATAAGTCTTAAGGGTATCATTTTCTGGCTGAATAGGCACGAGAAGAGATTTGATAAAAGGGATTTTTTTCTTGTTTATGCGAGCATGAATCACAATTATCCAAAAAGAAATATTCTTTCCAGTGTAATATATTGTGACTGTGATTGCGATAAACGGTTTTTGGGGCTAAATGCTGTGCTTTCGTTTTTTTTCAACGCTTATGGTACCTATCCAGTGAGATATTATGGTGATTGTTCTAAACACCTAGCGGTACTTTTATACTTTTTTATATAGTATTGCAAGACTTACTTTACTAAGTACTTGCGATATAATGAATAGCTTACGCATCATGCATGCATGACTCTTGATCGCTGTCATCTCAACGTTAACATTATTGTAGTTAATTCTTCAAACTGAATCACCCGTTGTCTACTCCTTTCCTTGATGCGGTACTTTTATTAGCAGAGCGCATCTGCCCTTGCGATTGAAAGGTTTAATTATGGAACCTTCAAAACAGCAAGTGCTGTTTTGAAGGTTCAAGGTAGCAAGTTTATATTTTCCTTGAACTAGTATTATTGCAATTAAAAGTAATTAAATTCGTACTTACGAATTGTATTTACAATAACTTACAATATTCAAGGTATTCACAGTTAATTATTTGTATTACGTTTTTAATTGTATTACATATTATGTTACTAAGTTAGTCGTGCATCATAATTTTAAGTTTTTAAACATTTGGTTAGGACTTAAGTGTCAATAAAATTATGACTGAATCGACTATTTAATCAAGGTTAAGGCTATAGTTTCTCCCAATAAATGCATTTGGAATGACATACTTATCCAACAAATAAAACAATCAAAACATAAACAAAAAAAGTAGTAGCGCGACCTTCAATCAAGAGTCTGAGATCAGACACCTTGACGTTTCGTCATTGGAACTACTTCGCACATGCCACTACGGCGATTTGACGCTCAGATCGATGTATCGATCTTTATTCACGCCATATCGATGTCGAGGTAGTTCCTCTGACCCTTTGGATAATACCTGTTGAATTGTGGGATTTTAACTTGGTATCGGCTTTACCTGTGCTTGCGCCGGCGCCAGCAGGGCGCTGATGAAAAGGCAACTCCACACGAGCCACATTTTGTTCCACTTTGACAATATTAGTTCTAATCGTGACAGCTGACAGTTGTTTGACAGGTAGCGCGAGGTGTCAGCGCGGCATTGCGGACCGGTCGGCGCGCGGGACGGAGCGACACTGCGCCGGGCGCCGAGTTACGAGAACAACAAACTTTACTTTCTGTGAGCGGCCGCGTCTATACTGGCGTTCATGCTACTTCACAAAGGCCTAGTTTATGTTGTTATGATACTTGCAAGCTTTGTCTAAAGTTACAAGTATCTTGTTAGACTCACGCGTCGTCGTAGTGATATTATTTAAGGTATTAAACAACTGTACCATAACGCTCTTCATTTGTATATCACGTAAATAGATGTTATGGTTGAAATATGTACATAAACTTGGCCATTGTTAAACCATGCGTTTTAACGCAGTTAAAAAGGTTTATATAAATCCGGTCACTTCCTAAAATACATTCTATGTAACTTATTTTAAGCAGCGGCGTCATAGGTACTTCTCCAAGTTTAAGCTTGTATTCCAATAAGACAGCATGCAGCAACATTTTAACAATTCAAAAAACTTTCTTTCCAAATTCATTTGGTAACATTTTATGAATATTTGTGGATGTTACACATGATGAAACCTTTCTGACATTAATCGATTTAAAACCTAAAACCGTTTGAGTATTAACCGAAAACGGTTGAAGTTGCTCAAGTGTGGACTCAGCGAGCACGCACCACCGCGCAGGCGGCGTATTACGACACACGCCCACACGCCACCGCACGCACACTTGCGCGCGCGCAGGTATACCACCGATCCTTCCGATATTCTTGCCGCGTGTTGCTTTTTTATCCCTTCGACCCAGACGAGTCAAGCAAAAAGGATTGCCTCTTGCCATAACCACGGTTTACGTCTCGTCGTAAAAGTTAAAACCGCAAGTAATGGCCCCGTAACGCGTTCAATGCTATGTTGATAAAGAAAGGTTTTGCGTTTTCGTGAATTTGTGCTCGTAGAGCGCTGCTACGAATTCTCTATCGGTTATCGCGTTCAATAGAATTCAACGCGCTCTAGTGCTCTCATTTCAGAAAACAATATCATCTAGAATCTTTCCGAATCCGTTATCTATACTAATTACCAATTTATAATAAAGCTGAAGAGTTTGTTTGTTTGTTTGAACGCGCTAAACTCAGGAACTACTAGAACGATTTAAAATAATAATTCTATAAGCCATTTGACTAGGAAGGCCTGAGGCTATTGGACACCGGAATCCGCCGCCAGATACGTATTATATTGTCATTGTCATATCATCTTAAATGAAATAGAAATTTATTGACAAAAATGTTAAGACTTACTTATCTTACTTTTAAAGCATGGTTCTTCTATACTACTACAGGTGCTTAATATAATATTAAACCATCATCTTGAGTGAGTCAGCACAATGTATAGTAATTCCTATTTCGTACCATCATTTTTATTATACATAAAAGACTTTTCAAGGCAACAGCAAAGTTGGGCCGAAAAACCTTTATTAATTTCAAATCAGAGTTTCATACCTGAGCAAATTTCAGAATGTTAATTAGTTTAACTTGTAACTCGATGAACCATCTGAACTTTTCATTGGAATGCTTTTACATGGAATGGAATGTACCTAATTCGGCACTTTGGACATTGTTACTTTTATTATTATTACACCACTCACATTTGCATTTTTTAATTGGCTCCCAGATGGGAGATTTGGATAAATGAGAAAAGTGTCGGAGATGCGCGTAAATTGTCCAATATGCTTTTACTGTGAATACAAATATTTTCCACATTTAAATAGATTCCTTCTGGTTGGACATTTGGTTGGCGCAAGGTATATATATATACATTACAAATACAACTTCCATTCATAGGTTCAGATACGCCACCTGACACACAGCTGGCATCAACTCTGCGTTTGTAGATAAGTTGTCAATTAGTAGACAGGTGGCGCCACGGGCGTGAAAAACGTTCCCGCCCAAAATCAATACGTTGGGCGGCTTGCGCCGTCCCGCCGTCTTGGCATCAGTGCTCCGGCGGCCTCCCTACACTGCCACTTTCGCGACCCGTGCCTGTGCCGCTCTACCGTGTCCGCGGATTCCAACCATTATCGGACTTTACACTTATCCGTGAGTATTATCTTCTACATTTTTAATGCGACCTCATTCATGATATTGTGATTTGTTGACAAGCGCATGTTCATTCAAGAAGCCCCATGGTGCGATCCTCGAATGGCCAGTATTTAAAGTATTACGAAGCGGGATTAAATTGGAGTAGGTATATGGGGCGGGGAATGACCCCTTAAAATTTGAACGGGAATTTCGGCAGTGAGAGATAGAAAATACGCGAAGGAAATTCTTACTCATTGTTCTTAATTTAAGTAGTGGATTTAGTTTGTTTAAGTCAGTAATCGAATAATACTAGTAAGTTTATCATTTAATGTGTTTTTGTTCATAATCGTACATGACAAACATCATATAAGTTATGGTAATATTGAATACAAGTAAAGGTACTTTTTATTGTTATATACGTAATATGGTGTTTAAAAATAATTTACGTGACACTTAAACTGATAAGTACTGTTATAAACGTTCACTTTGAGGGAATTTTGATACTACATAGTTGTGGACATTACAACAGCATTCTTCGTAACGATAAAACTTTTATGAGGGAAAATATATTGTATAGCAGACGTTCGTTCGTTATTTCTTTGAAAGAAATCAGGACGCAACACAATCGTTGCTCCTTGGGGAATCGGCAATACAGGGAAAGTGAAAACTGCTTGCTTTATGTAACTGTGGGGGACTACAGTTAGAAAATCTTTACTTTTCATAACTCAATATCTTTTCGAAGGATATAATGTATTTATGTAATGCAACTAATGCTTTTCAGGTTCATTAAGGAAAAACGCGAAAACAGTGTGACATTTTAGTCGTTGATGCCAATTAATCCATTAACGGTTTTGTGGTGATATTAATTCGGCCAATTTCATTAACGTGTTCTGAAATGTGTGGCATCGTTGTTTTTAAGTAATCGCTTTAGACCTCTCTCAACCACTCAACTGAGGACTGTTCTGAATTATCTTCTGAATGTGACAACCGCTGACGACCGCTGGCATTGTCCTCGGCACTTACATAAGAGGCTGCTGAATCTGAGCCTCGATTTACAGGCAGACAAGATAGCGGCAACCGCAAATTGATCCTGAATAATACAGTGCGGTGCGGCGCCCGAATCATGAATGCCTTACATCTTAACAATTAGTACAGGACACTAGTTTAGATAATTCCTCATCAGATATTAATACAGATTACATACTGAAATAATATTCTTATACCTTTATAAATTATTATAACCTGCTACTGTAATTTGAAAATTTATATTGCTAATTGAACAGTAACTGCCTGCTCAGGCTTCGTTCCCTAAGGGAAAGCGTCGATTTTGTAGGAAACATGACGCTCTGTTTAACTTTATTAACAAAGGTTTGCCTAAACGTTACACTGTCTTGAAAAAATAATAAGATTTATGTACATACTCTTAAGATACTGTTAATTAACAGTAAAAATTTGTATAATGGTGCTGGTCGAAGTTTTAAAGCAAAAATATCGCGTGAATACATTAGAATGGGGCGGATTCTTCATTTGAACGAAAGTATCTTATGTGCTTATTCATATAATGTATAATATCTTTATGTCCTGAAGACGTTAAGTTTATAAGAATACCTAACAGGTATTTAAAAATTAATTGTAACTCAAATTCACCATCCATCATTCAAAAATGTTCCTCTTCAACTAATCTGGACACAACTTCATTTATTAAACAAAGTTTGAATAAATTAGTTAAGTAGTTTAAGTTAGACAACAGACCGAGGCCACATGGCATGACATAGTTCGCGTGAGTTTTATCTTTGTTGTAGCAGTAGCGATTTTAGAAATGCTTTATCTCGAGTAGCGATAAAGTGTACAGATTATAAAAATCCCTTACATTTACACAGTCACTCTTTGAATTGTTCTAAAATGCAAAGGAACAGTAACAAATACTGTTTTATATTTTTAACCCTTCCCTACTACAATTTATTGGCGAGCAGTTCAGCCGTTTTCGAGTTTGCGTAAGGCCGTGCAGCTAGGGAACAGCATACCACAAACAAATATTTATTGCTACCCACTGCCCTCAACTTTTCTGCGTGAAATAAAAAAATGATCTCTTACTGAATTAAATTTGAAATGGAGGCAGCTACATGACAAGAGCGCAGCTCTTTAGTTTGAGAAGACTTAATTCAATGTTTTTAAAGGAACTACATTTCGCATCCGCCTCATCACAAGCTTTCGAAGTTATTTTATTGTTATGTTAGAACAAGTGTGTTTGGTTTACTAAACACACTTGTTCTTACTTTTAAAAATACTTAGATCTATCACGAAGCAAAAAAATACCCATACGACGTAGACGTAGAAGGAGGGTGAAAAATTATTCTTATACCTTTAAAAATTTGAACCTACTGTAATTTGAACGTTTATATTGCTAATTGAACGGTAACCGCCTGCTCGGGCTTCGTTCCCTAAGGGAAAGCGTCGATTTTCATCAATTGTGTGCGCAACACGACGCTCTGTTTAACTTTATTAACAAAGGTTTGCCTAAACTTTACACTGTCTTAAAAAATAATAAGATTTATGTAGACAAGGTGTCGTGCTATCTTGTAAGCTTTTTAATTTTAGTCGAAAGATGTTCTTTCTCTAATTAAATAATTCCTCTCTGAAACATTTTTAGGTACATAGAGAAGTCCCAATATTTGTTTGAATGTTCGTAAATGGAGTTCTTACATATACCATTTGACATAATCTAATGATGAAGTAGTATTTCTAAGGAATGTTACCGAATCCGTAGCGATGGCCTATACTTAAGCGGCTACGTAACGAGGGTGATCCCTCAAGTTGGTGGCATAACTTAACGACCCTTGACGCAGTTTGAAGGACACAGCCCTCAGACGTAATCATAAATGTATACTCTAATCCATAGGTACATGGATTTAAATCGTTGGATATGCCTTGAGATCAGAAAACAGTGGCATAATTTTGTTTTACGTGACGTACGTTGGTTACTTAGTTACTACTGAATATGAAGCGACCGTCGCTTGACAATACAGTACCCATGTCAGAGCGGGTCGAAGTACGCAATATCTTCGGTATGCTTCGTGGAATATTTACAAAATTATGAACGTATTTTCAAATATACAATAATTACTCTTGGGAACAATGAACATCGATCTGCTAAAACTTTAGCATATAGATAGAATTTTTACGGGATTTCATTTAAAATTGCTACTCGCTGAAATTGGAGATGGAATAAGTTTGTTTCGTGAATTTTCAAGTTTGTTATGTTTGTGTCTGTCCTCAGATTCGGTCGATTTCTCGTAGAATTGTGAAGTTAATATACATTTTGTATTGATGTTACGAAGTTACATTCTTGTCACTTCTAAAAAACACTTAATCATAGAAAGTATGTTTTCACAATGGGTAAATTCACTGCCAGTTCAAAATGTAGGTTCGATAAGAGTATCAAAAACTGAACTAGTTAATTCATTTTTTCGACCACGGAATATAATGCAGTTTCTTACACCAAGCTTGTATTCATCCAATGTTTATTTCAATCAGTTTTATGGAACAATAAGTGCTAGTCATAATCATGATGTACGATGAAAATATAACTGGGTCAACAAATATGAAGTTTTAAAATGGCAATAAATTATTATTAAGTTGGTAGAAAGAAAACTAAGTTGCAATCTAACTAAATCTGTGGTCGCCGGTTCGTCTGCGGATTGAATTAATAATTTGAACTAAGATGGACTCTGGGATAATTCTGCGTAAAAGTCTGGAAGGTGTTAGTTAAACCCTCGTGTTGTTTAGATGTAAAGCTATGGCGCTGCATTATCACTTCGGTCATGCATGACTGGACTATACGAGCCAAAATAAGGCAATTCATTTAAAAGAAAATTATATATTTCAGTCAGAAAATTCTTTGTTGACCGACTCTGAAATAGATTTACGTTATTTTTTAATATTAGGTAAGATGTAAAAAATGGTTTTATGTAGTTTCATCAAAGCGAAACCGAATAGTCACGTCGCATCCATTACCGTTACCGCGGTTTTATGTAGACCGTTTTATTAGCAATGGATTCTATATAAAAAAGCTTATACGTGTCCTAAAATTGGAATTGTTTGAGAAATGCGATTTAATTCAAAAGTGTCAAAGAAGCGATGAGTACATCAAAAATATCTTTTTTTATATAAGGTGTAACAAAATATACTGCAAATATTTTAAGGGCAAATCGTTTAGTGGAAATGTAATAAATTTGTCTAGTAAATTTTTTTTGTTAATACGCTAGTTTCCGAGAAAATTAACAAAATAAATTGAGTGAATAATTGGGAAAAGTACAAAATTTGTCATATGCAAGACAGCTGGTCGTGCCTTAACAGTGTAATACAATTACTACACTTGTCCTGCACCAAAAGCAAAGTGGTGGAGAGGGGGCGAAGCTTACAGGACGAAAAGAGCAAATTGGCCAATGCAGAAAATGCAAAATTTGGTAGGCATAAATTTTGACTTTTTAATATCTGATATTGATTACATTGCCACTAAAGAATTCGCCCTTAAAATATTTGCAGTATATTTTGTTACATCCTATATAGACATAATAAAAAAGCACTAATGAAAAGAACGCTAGTCAAATAACCTGAGCTATTTGAACTTTTTAAAGTAGTTTGTCTAATTGAAACATCTTTTGTCTATTTCAAGAATCTGTTGAAGGTTTGGTTAGTCAAACTTAATTACTTTCTTTTGTGATTATTCGAACCACTCAGCTTAAAGTCAAACTAGGAGATTTTAATTAAACTGAGATAGTTAGTCCTTCTTGGAGGGAACGGGGTATTACTTAGACTGAATCAAATTAATGTGAACGATAAATGTGATGGATTCTAAATGTTAAGGTCCTTAATGGGTATATTAATTAAAGAGTAATTTCTGAGAATACAAGCGCAAAGGTCGACCTGGAGAATTTATGGTAAATTATGTGTATATTGTCTACGTCATGATATATACAATGTGAGGAAGTTAATGTCGAGTGGTTTTTGTTTGACGGAGTCTCTAGCTAGAACGTGGAGTTTTAATAATCAGCCTATTGACAGTACAGGCTGAGTATACTCCACGTTTCTACAATAATCTATATCTGAATACTCGTATATAGAACACAACACTTAGATACCTAAGGATCTAGAGCTATTGAAAGCAAGTATTTGCCATTAGAGACAAATAGCGCATTCGTAATAGGATTACGCAGTTGTTTCTTTTCTTATTCGTTCCATTTCTTGAGCCAATACTGTACTAACTTTTTTCTGATAACTCTGTTATTCGTACTTATATCATGATGCTGATTGCTGATGATGCTACCAATTCATCAATCCAACTACAGTTATTTGGTACTCACATTGAAGTCAGCTATGTCTCCCTTTATTCATTCGTAAAATATTTTTTCAAACGATGAAAATACACACAAACTTGATTCTTATAAAATTGGTCCGAACCATACCACCACCCAAAGATCTGATATCATTTGTTCTAATCTGAAAGGGATTCACCTGCCGGGTCTGGAGAACGTTCACCCAAAGTTATTTATTGCGGTTCTGATATCAGTGTATGTGGCTCAACCGAAAGGTAAAACTACATGGATAAATGCTAGTTGTCAGACCATTAGTCCCGTTTCTTTCTATTTTGAATAATTATTGTGACATTAACGAGTGTGCCATGAATATAATGGTTTGTATTGGTATCTGAAATAACGTGACATATTAATTATTGTTATTCCTGATAACGCGTTTAAATGTATATTAAGAAAACCAGTTAGACGTTTAAAATATGATGGTTCAAGTTTCGCGGCCGCTCTGATTCACACTGCGGGAAATGACGAATGGGACACGCAAACGATCCATTATTTACAACGTGAACTTACTCGCATAAAGGTAATGTGTTGTGAGTGTTTTGCTGTGGAAACTAAATTATTATGTAGATTGCTCACAAATATTTATTTAAACTTTGTCGTTTCACGCTTGCATTTCTACCGTCGCGTACAAATTAAGCGTGTAGTCAGAGAGTTTTCCATATTAGCACTCATCATCATCAACAGCCTATCGCAGTCCACTGCTGGACATAGGCCTCTCCTAGGGCTCTCCACTCAGCCCGATCCTCGGCGACTCGCATCCAGCTCCTGGCAGCCATCTACTCATTAGCACTCATACTTAAAACTGTTTAATTTACAAAAGTTTAATTTGTAATATTTACATTTTATTATCTTAGTATGGTGATTTCCAGTGTTATCAATTCGTTTGGTATTGGGTAATTATGGCACTAAATTATCCCATGAGATTATAAATAAATATTATCCATATAGAGTTTCATGTGAAAATGGTACTATGACTATTATGTAAAATACTTACCTGGTCTATTTTCTTTATTCGTAAATCGTCTTACGTACTCAAGTGGCTTCTGACCTATTTAAGGATTTTGAACGGAGCACTTGACACTTTTCAGTGACACGGGTGAAAAGGATTTCCTTGTAAGGACTACAGGCTTTAAAGGTCGAGAAAAGTATTCCCCTGTTAGAACGAAAGGTAGTGTAGGTAGGCTACGTTAGTTTTTCACTAACAAAATATTATCTTTGATCGTGTATATCGAAACGTTATTTTTAAATAAGACACGGCTGGAAAGCACTTTATTTGAGAAGATGTTAAAGATCGGCTTTGGTTAATTTCTTTGTACAACTTCAATAACTTTCGTTTCAACTTCAAAGAACCCTGCTTTGGACCTCATCTCAGAATTTTCTTAATAGCAGAAACTTTGAAACCAAAGATCTCCCGAAAACCCACAAAAAGCAAAGCTAACTAGCATTTCACTAAGGCTCGCGACAATTTACTGTAAATTTGTAAGCGCTTGTAGTACGCGTAATGGTGTTGTTTTTTCGTGCAAAGTCTTCGGCTCTTGAGTTATTCCTCCAGCGCACGGCAGCGTTTGTGTGTCGCTAAACACTGGATCGATTCTGCGACCCACGAAATAGCGTCACGGGTAGGGATGGCCACAGTTGCGGATTTTATGATGCTCGATATCGATGTCTGTGCCGATGGTAGGTTTTAGAATATCTGGCCCTTTTGATGATAATTATATGAATGTTATTTACATTCACGTAAGTGTGGAAAATAGAGAAGAAGAACATATTAATTTAAAAACATATTAATCAGAAGGCTGATAGTTCCCCTCCTACACTCCCTCTGAAAATTGGTCCTTCCATTTATTTCTGAGATTTGTTACTATATTCAGATAAAATATTAGTTTATAATTGTTGATTAAAATATCGGTCACTTACAACTTGTCAATCTGATTGAAATTGAGAGTTTTACTCGATTACACAGTAATAGAGGCATCTCTAGCCTTGGTTCTGCTTGGACGGTAGCCAGGGTAGTTAGCGGGGTGCTATTTGTTCCTCTTATGATTTGCTGCGGCATTCTCGGTGTAAGGCACACAAAGGTAAATAATACGTTTTCTTTGCTTTCTATCTTTGCTGACTTTAAATATTAAGGAAAAGAAGGTACACGTTCGGGAATACTTCCTAAAAAAGACTTAGGTATGTTATAGAAGTAGATTTCTTTTTCTTATTTTAGGTCTATTTGTACTTTGTACTAATCGTACTGAAAACAGTAATTAGCAACCTTATCCTTTCGGCTATTTCAGACCCTTTTAGGAGAATGCTTTAATTTTAAAATGAGGGTTGGTTAAAGGACGTGTCATAAAATGAGGTCGCAGAATTTATTTACTTTGAATAATAAATTAACCGTAAATAAACTTTTTACGAGAATATGAACTGTTTTATTTTCTTTTCAGTGTTTTAGACATACTTAAAACTTTTTGATAAAGTTTAACTTCAAAGAACTTTGAAAGAAAATGAAAAAAGAAACGGTGTCTAAATATATTAGGTGCCTCATATGTGAAAGAATATGAAATTATTAGTTCAGTCATTCGCTCTCACGATATATTAATATCGCGCCCGTGGGACTACATCGTACCGGAAAAATATTCTCATACAAGGAAACATGCTTGTGGAATATTTTCATCTTCTAAGATTCCAAATTGTTCGTGTCTACTAGCCTCTCACACGTTTGCCTCCCTCTGACATAAAAAAAATATATCAACTAATGTATGTTTAAAAAAATATCTTTATTTATGTGAAATAATATTTCTATGAATCTAATGTAACTGTTTGATTATTTAAGCTCAATAAAAATATCGGTCCTGAACTAAAATAATATCATTATGCCAAATATTTTTTTATTGCTTATTACAAAATAAACTATGTCCGAGGTAATCCAAAGTTGTGTTAATCGTGCACATTTTATACCGTACATAAAAGAATCACTACTATTTAGAGAAACAAAAGACACGCGGAATGTAAGGGAGTGTCTTATTGCAAAGTTTAAGGGCAGTAGAAACGTCTTAACAGACGCCAATGACGCCCTAATGGCCGCGAGGAAGATGTGAAACGGAGAAAAATTTAAATGGTTTTGACCTTTATCCCACTGTTATTATGGTTGGAAATGTGATGCTAGCATTGTCTACGGGGAGGAAAAGTGTAAAGGAGAATCTGCTTAATAAAATGTACACCGAGGAAAAAGGGTTAGATAGCGGCCGTTTGGTTTTTCAGAAAATGTGTTTGTAACTACAATTTACAGTTTTATTATTTTACTAGCGGCCGCCAGCGACTCCGTCCGCGTGGGTTACGGTTTTCGCACACAGTGTTACTATAGATAGCCTAAAGCCTACCTCGCCAAATGGTAAGTGGACTATCCAACACAAAATATTTTGTCAATTCGAACCAGTAGTTCCTGAGTTTAACGCGTTGGCGCGCAAACCAATTTGGATCATGAGTTACACGTGTTATTGTGAGTCAACCATGAAAGATAGACATATGCTGTTGGGGGATATTTTTTAGGAAATTTTATGTAAAATATTTCCGTCATACATGATTTCTATGTGACTTTAACCATTAAGGCTGCACACGCGACTGAAGCTTAAGAAATGGAGAAAATTCTCCCGTTTTCCCCACATTTCCCTTCACTACGCTACTCCTGTTGATTGTAGCGTGATGAAAAGTATCCTATAATATGCCCAGGAGTATGAAGAATAATTGTACCAAGTTTCGTCAAAATCCGTCCAGTAGTTTTTGTTTCTATAAGGAACATACAGACAGACAGACAGACAGACAGACAGACAGACAAAAATTTTACTGATTATATTTTTGGCATCAGTATCGATCACTAATCACCCCCTGATAGTTATTTTGAAAATATATTTAATGTACAGAATTGACCTCTCTACAGATTTATTATAAGTATATATAGATTTCTTGGGATTGAGAAGTTACTTATTACTCCGGCCGGGTGGATGATCATGAATTATTATGACTGACGTTTGAATATATTCCATTTATGTCCTAAGGTGGAAACGTAAAAAATAATGTAAATGAAATTCAAAATTATGTCAGTAAGCTCGTCATAATATTCTTATTAGATAGGTAATTCAGTGGGGTGAAATTGTTGGAGGGTTTTGTGACCCAAAGTTTATATCGTAATACCGACAGGAGACACATGAGTGCTCACTGCCCTGAAGGGACTGGGGTCAGCTGTGCAAACGGCTCTGGTTAAGCCGTCCTTCGTAATAAATAATTCCTAAAACTGACGCGAGTCTCGGGTCCTAGAGTCGAATTCACATTTTTCTGATACTCTTCTTCCTGTTGAATAAAATATGTATAAGAAAGCATCATGGTTTGACCTTTGGTTGATTTGTACTTCATTCTCTGTTCATTATGTTTGTCGAATTCGTTGGAGTTATTTATTTCATCAAAGAATTAATATGCTTTAGTATTGGACTGAATTTAATTATATACAACTACTCCAACGAAATTCTTTAAGATATAGTTTTTTTTCAATAAAAATTATATTGTTGTCTATAAATGCATTATTTAATAGTTCGTTTATTAATCACTTCAAATAACTACTTATTGTTTGCATTGAAAAAAAAATATTTATATATTTTTGTCTTTCACAGTACACCTACTTCATCATCCCTGCAATATCTGCTCATACTATCATCATCTTCGCTTCGGTAGTTGATCGGCAACTTGCTACAAGCTTTCCCGAGGTGAGTATTATCATAAAACTCTTTCCGGTGCTTGCGTTCATATGTTGGTTTCACCCTTTACGTTGCGTGTTGTAATCTCGACTTTACGATCCCAAAAATCAATCCCTTGAAAAATGAAGGTAGGGAGCATGAGCACATAAATGTGGAAGCTGATACCAGTTAATATCATGGTGATTTTTAAGGCAAGAGTAAATAGGTTGTTTATAGGTGGGTATGCTCCACCCTCGACCGCATCATCACTTTCCATCAGGTGAGATCGCGGTCAAATACCCAATTATTCCTTGATAAAAAATAAAAAAAATATCGAATGGAGTATGACGAGATGAAACCTCCGGCTCCACAGAGGGACGCCTGGCCGAAAATAAAAATAGAATCGAGCGCGTTCGAAATTTAAATGTCGAGCGTCTTTTGTTTTCGTGTAAATATTTTCATTCGGTGATTATTCGCGCTAACTTGATGTGATGTTTGTGATGTGATTTGTTTAATTCGATAAATCGGACCTTAAAGTTTTTGTTTCATAAATAATACCTGCATGTACCTATAGTGCTTACTTCAGTCCTACTGGCCGGCTAACTGTGCGAATAAGGTATGTTGGGTCGCTTATTTTGTAAACTTTCCCGGTATTCTCACAAAATGTTGAGTCCCACGAAAGTCTAACCCAATATTACTGCTAAATGTAGATTTATCTGCTGGAATGTAAAATCAATTTCCAATCAAATAGGTGAATGTGAGAATTCTGATAAAATCTGGATAACCGGGCATTCCCCTAATCCCTTCAGCCATCATTACGCATACCAACTCGTACTCGTACGCATTGTGAGCTGTATAATTAGTACTTTCGCCGATTGTCCAGAATCCACACAATGCCAGTGAAAGTGATTAGGGATTAGATATTTCCGAACATACGTGTCGCAGCATACCATTGATTTGATGAAGCTAATTAGCTGATTAATTATGTCCATCTGAATACAGTAATGCGAGTGATCATGACTGACATGAGTGAAATAACATTGACCGTGGATTAATTCTAGGCTTTTAGTGAAAGTAATTTTATTTTAGTTCCAGTTGTAATTTGTAAAGTGGACCATAATAATAACATCAGCTGTTTCCTCGGTATCCTACTTTGTATTTTGTCCCACTAGTAGCCACGAGGAATTCGATATCCTTGTAGTCATTCTCGTGGGACAAAATAGTAGGACCACGTGGTAACAGCCATTATAGGCATAATTTTAATATTTCAGGTGGGATTGCTATGAATAAGAATTAGTTCAACTAAAAAATAATAAGAAAAAATCAACTTAAAAAAAATTTCGAGCTCAATTTCAAGATCAACATAATTTTGCTAAAACAATATTTGACCGACTCTTTTATGTTATCTGTGCCGAGTTTGGATAACAATTTCTGTTTTTACATTTAATTCTTCCAAATCTGTTAATTTTCTGCCACTTGCTAGCTAAACTATTTATTTTTCTGAGTTACAAAGATGCAGAACTCAACCAACCGCCAAATTGTATTTTTAGGCTTCGGTCTTATCGTTGGATCAATTTCTCTAAACTATTGATTATTATTATACAGGGAGCGTCAAAATAGAGCGGTCGGGGTGTCCTGGGATCTGTGGCCCGCAGGCCGCGACCACATCAACCCTGTCTTTCTCAAGCTTCCGAACCTCATTCACCTCCAATGTCAATTACTTGAAACGAAGGTATGTAAGCATGTCTAGCAATTCGCATTTATGTGGTATGTGAGAAAACTATTGCAATCCTACTTTTTAATTATTGGGTACGAAAAAAGATGCAATGTTATATATTTCTATTTTAAAATGAGTATTATTTAAAGCAAGAACGCGTCTTCGGAGGGAAATTTAAAATATTCAATTATCTTTTAATCATTTGATATTTAGAATGGTCAAAATTGTTGAGTTGACTAATCGTAATAAGTTTACTAGGAAAAGTGATGTTGATTCCAAATACCTATCAGATTTTTAATTAAAAATCTGGGATAAACCTTCTTAATTCTATAGTTATTACAATCAAAGCATAACATTTTAGCGCTATTTGATGAATGGTAGACCGAAATGTGTTAATATTATGTGTGTTCGTACAATGGGCCTTTTAAAGGATCATGTAATTTGTGTTACTCCATCCATTTAGTTGATTCGATTACATTCTCAGATCATGACACGAGTGTGTTTCGTGCAAACATTCAGGATTTACTCAATTAACATAGACATCAAACGGCCCCTAATTAGGTACTTCAGATGAAACCTTAACGTACTTTAGTGAATGTCTCCAAAATGTTGTTCATAATAACATTTAAAAAAATACCTTACTTTAAAATAACTACTTTTACCTTAGAGTTATTGTAAGTAAAACTGTTGTATTTATGAGCATGTGTTCAAGAACGCTTCTTTGTATTTCTAAATATTTAACTCGTCGATGATTGTAAGTGCCAAATTGTTGCTATAAATATCCCGATATGTTCGAAAAAAGTACTGCTTCTATGCTAGTGTGTTAATTAAAAGCATGAAGTAGGATGAAAGTAACTACGTGGTACGAATGAGCATGGCGACAATGTCATCGTTATATTATTATGCTTGATATAGTTGAATGTTAACATCGCCTATCGCATGTTTCCGTATCTCGTGTGTACCTTCTAAATAACCTTTAATAAAAATGTAATGGTCTGAATATTATTACAAAATATTAATATGAGCAAAGTATATATTTGCTTTTATTATTATTTATTACATATTCGTAATGAAACGAAACACCTAGCAGCCTAGCACGCTCGAACGTAGTGTTGCGTGTAACTGTCAGAACATATTTTAAAGTGATATCAAAGAGTTCTAATTATAGGCGAAAGTGTTAAAAAATTCAGAACACCGTAAAAAGGGCAAAGCCGCTTCACCTCGCTGCTTCCACCTCCTATTCCGCACTCGACCTCCGGCGCCAGGGCTCTTCGTGAACTGTGCCGTGTTTATCAACGCTTTTGTCATCTCTTCACTGACATTTTTAATTGTTCGCCGACTTTTATGTCTGTTCAAATGATTCGCAAAATATTTCTTATATAAATAATGAAGGTGTCTTATTTACTCAGATATACGTGGCCCTGTTGTGTTTAGTGTACTGTACAAGTGGCATTTCCATAAAAACTATGAGTAATGTAATGTTGATTTGTCAGAAATAATTTTAATTCCGATGATTACGCTTCCCCGAAGCCACTGGTATACCAGTGGCCTCTAGTATAGATATACATTAACGACATAAAGTATTTTGAGTAAACGAAAGATAAGTGACATCAGTTTACGAATGCGCTCCTGGCAATTCCCGCCTGACCCTCGTACGTGTAGCACACTCATCAGCTCGGTATGACCACGCTCCGACCACGCGCCATCATCAGGGCATCGCATCGTCCACCATCGACAGCATGGCGCTTCCTACGTGTCTCCACGTGACTCGATGTTGCTTGACTGCGATCTGGCTATTTCATGTTACTTTTAATTTTGTACCCAGATGAAAAATTAATATTTTCAAATATGTATTTAAGTTTGAACACGCTTCTGCTGTCGAAGCGATATAATTGAATAAATTGGAGCAACATATTAATAATTCTGGTTTGTGAAATATTAAACGTTCATTTTTCATTCAGCTACTGAAAATGCAGTCTATACAAGAGCTCTCTTTAGGAGTTATGATTTATTTTATTAATGAGTTTTGTCGAAAACATAACCTGATAATTAACGCTTTTAAATCTTAGCGAATTGTCAACAAGAGGTGACTTCCAAAGTTCCGTTTGAGTCAAGAGTTGAAGAGTTCGAAATGGTGTAGTTAGGCGACTGAGTGGCTACATTTGTGCGTGTCGGTTTGTCCCTCCTGTGGTCCCTTCCCGGCGTGGTGGCGTGGCGAGTAGCTCAGCGGAGGCGTTGCGCAGATTCAGCTCCGGGGACCTGCAGTCGGAGTGCGATGAGGGCGAGGTGGACCCGTACACCGGCCGCCCGGCGACCACCAGCCAGCCCAAGCCGCAGAATCAGAGGCCGCCCTCCCAGGGTAAGAATCACTCACTTATGCACTGCTGGTACAATACGGGTGTAACGCAAATATTCGCCAAAATCATGTCATGGTGTTTGGTGCAATGTTGTTATCCTCTACTAACTAAAAGAAATATGACTGAAGCTCCATTAAATTTATTTGTGGCTGATTTTGAGTTAACCAGTGTTGTACTAGTACATTCAGCAAATTACCTTGTACATTAGCTTATTTAAAGGCCTTTTCTCACAACACGACCTTTTTATATTGTAGAATTAATCGGAGTTTCTCTTACTACTTTATTAGAAAAAACCTCCAGTGTTGTTAAAGGTCAATTTATGAACTACAAGGGCGGCTGGAAATGGTTTGAAAATCACTAATTCTTCAGATGACGGAAAAGATTAGGATTTAGTTCATTTGTAAACGTAATGTGAATGTGATTTTGAAGGACTAACTACTTATAGATTAGATTAGATTTGTATAATGGACGACCGGACATTTAAGTCACGGTCACAGGTAGTTATAACAACTACTTATGCAAATAACTATTCATCTACACTTCTACACTATCTACATGACGGGCCGCTAGTTTTATATATTTTGGAAATTCTCGCTCCTATGATCGTCATGAACATATCCGATGAGCTACCGCTCGCTTCACATCAAATTTCACATCACGTCACTTGCTTGTGCACGATACATGTTGTTTTCAATTTGTATTGCAGTGCATTAATAACAACTAGGAACAATCACAATACATGGGTAGATTATAAAAATAACTTAAAGTAATGTAAAGAAAATATTCTAATGAACTTAATTGTAAATTGTCAAAGAATTTTTAAATTAACAGCCATATTGAAGTAAGGGTTGAAGTTAACATTAAGTAAAAGTTGAGTGAAACAATTACCGCGCGCAAGCGTTAAAACCATTAGACTAAGATCGTTAAAAGTTCTAAAGCCATATTATAATTAATCAGTCACAAATAATACTTGAAAACTTATGAACAACATAAACCTTTTGCTTGTAATGTAACTAACAGTCTATAATTATTTCTGTCATAAATAAAGTGTGGAACTATGAACTTTTCGTATTATCAGAAAACTTAAAATAGATGTTGTAATTTGAGGTAGGGTGTAATAAACTCAAAACATGAAGATGAGTTTACACATAATATATCACTCGTGAGTGATGTTTAATTACTTGGTGTATGTATTTACATTGGGTATGGCACCACAAGCATTGAGTTAATAATGAGCCTGCCCCGCAGGGTTAGCCGCAAACAACGTGAGCAGAAACATGGCTCACCCTTATTGCCCTCGAGTCTTCTTAGATTATATTGTCTCGCGTCTTGTGGTCATTTGTTTTACGTGCGGTCGGGTGGTTTACTCCGACAGCTTTATGAGCACATGTTATAATATTGTTATGAATTCCTTTATACGGATACAAAATACGAAAACCTATTTTTTTTACAGATTTTTTTTTCTTAGAATTTTAAAATTTAGGTGTCACTTTAAGAAAAAATATCATGTAGGCAGTAAGAAGAAATTTTGGTTACTTCTATGGGAACTTATTAGCAGTCGTTTTTCATTTAAAAATAATAAGTAAATAAGAGATAAGTTTTGTTTGATTTTGATCTTAAAAGTAAATCAAGGTAATGTTCCGATATAGCGACCGGGGGGAGCATTGGCAGCGCGTCGGGTCCGCCCCCAGCGCCATCCGCCACAGTGGCAGCCGCGGCCGCGGCCGGCGGGGGCGACCTGTCCCTGAACCTGCGGGGCGGGTCGCGCGGCACCTCCGCGCCCTCCTCGCCGGCCAAGTCGCGGGAGTCGCTGCTGCAGCGGGTCCAGTCGCTGACTGGGGCCGCACGTGACCAAGGCGCTAATCTTTTGGGTAAGTTAAGTTTGACACACATATTATGTTTGCTGACGATGACAATTGATGTCCAGCACCTTCGCGCCCTCCTCGCCGGCCAAGTCGCGGGAGTCGCTGCTGCAGCGGGTCCATTCGCTGACAGGGGCCGCACGTGACCAAGTCGCTAATTTATTGGGTAAGTTGAGTCTGATACTCATAATAGGCACCGTGCAGAAACTATAGAGGGCGTTATTATCCCGATTTTTTTCTGTGGTTCGACAGTAGAATTTGACATTGAGGGTAAAAGATTCGAATATGAGTCACTAGATGGCAGAATAAGGCACCGTGTTTTTCCGTGGTTTGACAGTAGAATTACCGACATTGAGAGTAAAAGTTTTGAATATAACTCACGCGATGGCAGAGTCATTGCTACGCACGGTGCCTATAATATGTATGTCTGACGATGACAGGTCCTCCAAAGCCACGACCGACGGCAGGCGCATTTACTTCTGCTGAAAGCTAAAAATGCTTCAGATTATAATATATTTATTGGTGACGTACAAAAAGACTAGAGAGAGTAAATTGAATAACGAAATACTTAGCTCATATACTTCTACTCACTTTCATAATTACCCGCATGACTAAGTATCTATTAATTTCCTACTCCGAAACAACACATGGTTCGAAATTGTCATTACCTTCGTATGTGATACAATAATGGATACCTACTGTGAAATCACTACGCTTTCCAAGTGCGGGTCGCGAACAGAACTATGTACCTAAATTGTGTTCAAAAATGAAGACAGATACAAACAAAATGTCCGTCAATGTCATGTCGTCGTTTTGAACAAGAACAAAAATTTTCATTACCTTTTTCCATACTCATCAGTGGCTAAATGCACAGACCGTGCGAAGCCAAAATATTAAAAAAAAAACACATAGCAGTTACATCACCAACGTGTTGCCATCTAGCGGATTTTTCAAATGCGAAGTCAACTTCTCTAGTACTCAACCACAAAATCAGACGTGGTTACCTTATAATTTTATTCGATACAGGGAGTGTGACGTCAGTGGCATCGGTGGGACGCGGGTACAACCGCGACCGCTGCGTGACGCTGCTGGTGGTGGACGACCAGAACACCGACTGGTCCAAGTACTTCCGAGGACGCCGCCTGCCTGGCGAGTGGGACATCCGCGTCGAACAAGCCGAATTCAGGGTAAGACGATTAAAATAAATACACTTATTTACAATGTAATATTTTTGAGTGACGAAGATACATAGTTCATTAAAAAAAGCGTATGGAAAATAAATAATTACGCTTCGCAACATATACCACTGTTAAATAAAGCAAGTGAGTTGAAATAACAAATAAACTTTACGTGTAATACGAAATGTAACGAGCATACACAGCTTATGGTTAAAACGAGACAGCTAAAAAATAATGGACAGTAATTTACTACCTCGCGTACTTTTCCCCAAACAGATACGTTTACACAGTTTCATTTTACGCAAAAATGTCTGGCACAGCTTGGTAATTACTACTAACCTACGCAAATCTTGATACACACCAACATTACCTGTTAAATGATATCATTATGATGGTATTGTCTAATAAGTTTTAAATATACTAATAGCTGTAGTCGGTGCGGGAATTATTATTTCTATATTTTATATTTATTTTTGGATTTCAAGAATATCGACAGGAAAATGTAGTAATAAAATAAGGAGGTTTTTCGAACAGTTTAGCCACCGTCTTTTTCTTTTGCCTCAAACTCCAAACCTGAATACCGAGTTTCGTCGTGATGTTTTCCTTCACAGTTAAGCCAGCACAATTTCCGAAAAGTTTGCTCGTAAGTTTTAAAACACACTTGGTAGCTCTGATTCACCAGTTTCCCGTATGTAGATTGCGTAATCACGCCGCAAAATGTTATGCAGCCAAAGAACTTTCAGATTTTATTACTATTTAGTTCGTCTGTCTACAATAGATAAAATAGTATTCCACCATAATTTACCCATGAAAAGCCTTCTTTGTAGATATAAATAATGTTACCATTAGACAATTACGGAAGTTGCCTTTCTGTATGCAGTTCCGAAGAAAACCTTATAAATGTAAAAAACATTTGTACGATTTTCAAGTAGTGGTTTTATGGTTTGTAGTATTTGTGGTATTATGGTGTTGTTCTTGGTTACAGCCATAAATAAGGCCGTAGCGTAAATATGTGTCTTATTGTGCAAATTACCCTTTCGGTGGGTACTTCATTTTGTTTATGTGGATCCTAGGCCTCTTTATGTCGAGTCAGAGTCATTTAAGTTTATTTAGAACTTAAACAATGAAGTTGGCTATTCGCCAAAATGCGAGAATATGTCTAGAATTCGTAAGAGCCAACTGTGTGTTTGGGAGTAATGTTTTTGACGATGACGATAAAGATCAGAACTAATATTTTATATTTCCGGTTTCGCGTTCTATCTTTTATTTATATAATCTCAGTGATAATACAGAATCCGCAATTAGGAAAAGGTTGCTAAACCATTGCGAAAATTCAATTGGAACTGCTTATTTTGGTCATTACACGTGGTTGCTGCCTCTATTGGGTGCTACGGTTCCTACTTTACATGTCATCATGTTATAGACGATTCTCGCATCATGTAAGACTGTTATTACAAGCAGTATTTTTGACACGCAACATGTTCACATAATTGACATACAGAAGGATTGTTAAGCCTTGCTATATTATTCACCGCCACCTGGTATTTGTCAACGTTTTATTTGCCTTCCACCCTTACTAATTTGGAATTCTTATCATAATATTTGGGTCACGAAATCTTATTTGAACGTGAATTCACGTAAATGTCATTCGAGCCGTTCACGTAAAAGATAACGTCCGGGCTATAAAATAAAAACCCGGTCTAGGGGATCGTTATATCGTCGAATAGCTGAAAATATATTGTTACACGGGAACATATTGTGCGAAATTTAATAACAAACAGATAACTATTCTCTTCTGCGTATGGACGAGTCGTTAACCACTGTTTTGTAGAACAATAAAATGTTAAGTACCTGTCTGGAAGTTGTCTTACCTATTATCAAATAAAACCTATGATCCTTTTCTGGTTAGTGGATTAAGGTTACAAGATTTCGAAAGCAAAATAAAAAATGTTTTGATCTGGTGCCTGGACAGTGCCTAACGGGTGGCATAACTTGAAAGATCCTTCCGGGAAAATAACTCTCTCTCTCAAATCATTGTGTGATTCGATGTGGCCGTCGTCTTATTTGTCCTTTAAAAAAGGTTAAAGGTTAAAATTGCTTACCTGTAGGATACAAGATCGAAAAAATGATTGCGTATCGTTAATTCAGATGATATATTGAGTTGTTTGTTCGCGCTTCGGTTCACACGGTCTCCTGCCCAACCGACCCTAGTGATTTATTCAATTACATCAGCCCAAACACTTAATTAAATTGGAAAATGTTACATAAAGTGAAAATCAATATTCATTACTTTGAAGCGTTAACCACTGACTCAATATTGGACATGTTAAATGTGTTATAACGACGATATTATTCGAAACCTTTGATTAAACTTTAATGTTACAACGAAGTTGGTTTCTGTTATTATTTTTTTCTCATTTTTCATTTTATGGACGTGAGTAAATGTTTTTCCTTCTTTATAGGAGTTGACAGTCACCGCCAACTCCGATGGAGCAAATGTGTCGATGGCTGTTTATCGGGGCGGCACTAAAGTCACTCGATGTTTCAAGTAAGTATTCTATTTACTCGTATTAAATTATTTATCCTGTCATGGCAGTGGAATAGTTGTCATAAATAAATACATTAAATAATTCTACTTTTTTCGCAGTCGAGCTTGTTATTCTTCCACATATTTCAAAAATATTCCACCTAGGAGCGATTGCCTGAAAAATAATATGTAACAATGATGGATTAGTCTTCCGGCACAGGGCGGCAGCCGGGTATTGATTTTTGTAAAGCCTTTGTTGTTTAAATGTAAAGGTTATTGTTTAATTTTCTAAAGAAACTAAGTTTCCAAACGATACAGAAAAAATGTCTTCTACAAAATGTGAGTAGGTGTGTCTTGTCTTTAAAGAAGTACCCACATAAGATATTCATTTAAGTTTTTTCTAAGCCAATTTAAAGTCTTAGTTTCAATTAAGTTGTTTGAATTTTGGTTTGTTGACAGTTGTCAATCAAATCCATATAATAAGGATTTATCTATAGTGGAGGTGGAAAAGTTCATAGTGCAAGAAAATAATGCACTCACACTTTTAAAACATTTTTAAACCATTTGGTTTTTTCCAATAACATTTGTATTTAAACTTAAACATCGCTTTAACGCTTTTTTCATGTCATTATTATACAAAAGGACATGATAAAAGTGATGACATTAGCATGGCCCCTGTGAATCGTTACCGGCAATAATCGTCGCAATAGTTAATTTGTAACATGAATGTTTGATAGCCGCACACGCGAACCATAGGAATTTAAATACGGTGCATTCCACGTTCCAGGAACTATTCCAAGTAATTACCTGCAATGTACAGGGCTTGGTAAGCTCACACCAAGCGGAATACGTACGATATTGTAGGAGTTTCATTCTGTAGGTACGGTCTGCCCTCTATTAATCCGTTCAAGATGAAGTAACTTGAGATGAAGAAATACTTGGTCATTTGGTAACCTAAACTTAATTTAGTCAGTCACATTGTGTCTAAGGAAATGTATACATGGGAGGTGGGTTTGATGTGGGTATTTCGTATTTGACAAAACTGTAATAAAGGAAAAATAGTTTTGCACACAAATAAACAATAAAAGGCCGGAAAAACTATATCGAAGTTTACAGATTGCTTTCCTTAGACATGGTTTCCATTTATAGGTGAGCACTCGCGTTTAGCTCGGAAGGTACCTACCAACTTTTAGATTCAAATTTTAGTGACATGTAAGGCCCGTGACGAATGTGCAGCTCGCGAATAGTTCACGCGTGATTGTTAGGTTCCTTCTCTATATAAGCATCGTAGGAAAAGCGCATCAAAGGTTAAGGGCGCGTTTCCAGATAAGCTGAGCTACGCGGAACTGAGCCGAGCCGTGTAAACCAATTATTAATTATTAATTTGAGAATCGGAGCGGAGATGAGTCTCCGCTCCGATTCTCACATCTCAATGTGTATTTTGAGCAATGTGATGTGACGCAGCTCAGCTAATGTGGAAACATCTTAACGGTAAAGTAACTGCACATGCGCACCCCTCGAAAGATGAGCATTCGCGGCGTATTCGTCAGATGTGGACCCTTACATGTCACTTATAAATTAGAATCGTACGCACCCTTAGTAAACATTATGTTTGATGTTAGGCCAGAGTTCGTGCTGGTGAGGCAGAACGTGCGCGACGCCGGCGCCGACCACCGCGCCCTGCTGCTGGGCCTCAAGTTCGGCGGCGTGCCTTCCATCAACAGCCTTAACTCCATCTACCACTTCCAGGTAATTTATAATTCTTCTTATTTTTGAACAATAATGCTTACAGCGGAAAACACAAAAAGACAAATGGCAGAATATTTTGCTAGTGACACGTGTAAGTCAATTGAAGGCAGTTTTATCCGTCGTTGACTCGCTGTTGATTTTCTGCAGCTATCTCGCTGTAATCGATGGATTCCATTATGTAATGTACATTGATTGTTATGGCAATATTTGGCTACTGCGAGCCACTATTGACTTTCTTGCCTTTTATTTTTTTGAATTGTTTAAAGCCGGTGGTTTTGTGACTTTGATTAATTAACGAGTCGTAATGGCATCTCTTAAGCTTACTTACATGAATGAAGATATGTACATATATCATATACGTTAAGACTTTTCTTGAATGTTTTATAATATTGATACTCAAGTATAAACATAGACATTTCCTGTATAGTTCATCGTTATAACAAATCGGATTGAGGGGAAACTCATTTATAAGTGTAGCGGTCTTGCAGATGTGAAAAATAGGCGAGTAGACAGAGGCCTACGTGTGATTAATGATTCCTTCGATTTGTGGTGTGGAGGGAAAAGAAAACGTATACCTTATACGTATTCTCACATGTACCTAGTTACTTAAATTTTCGTTGTAATTTTGTTATTCTTGTTGGTTTTATATAACCCGTCTGATAAAAAAGATGAGGAAATAAGTTATTTAGCAGATTGCAGAAAGATATTCTTACAGAATACAAACGTTTTTAAACTTCTTTTACAAATTTAATAAAATTGTAAAAGAAGAGAGATAATTTGTTATAATCTTCCCATAAAACCTTTTAATTTTTTTATCTACCAATCCTTACCTATGCATACAAAAATAAATAAATACGTGTTACCAGATTCTATCTAGGACTTACTTCGATGCTAGTAACTATTTATTACATTCCAACAGGACCGGCCATGGGTATTCGGGCATCTCTTGCAGTTGCAACGGCGTCTCGGAAGAGAGAACTTCCCTCTCATAGAACAAACTTACTACCACAACCACACTGACATGGTGAGTAATAACTCTAAGCGAACACTCAAGTGCCTGTCTACTCTTTGTATAACACGCGTATGAGCGCTTGTAAAACATGACGATGTTGTTATATGGACGGGCAAAGCATAACATGTTTATTCCACAGCGACATCGGTACGTGTACTATATTTAACATGAAGTTGTATTTTCTTATAAAATAGACTGTTTGCCCTGATAAGGTGATTAAAGGAAACACTTAATATTAACGTGAGCTCTTAGATGAATAAATTAATTCAACTTCAGAGGTAAATATACCTATGAGGCTTGCCGAGAGATGTTTACCTATTATTGTATTTATTAGGAAATATTTATTGTGCGGATTCCTTTTTAAATCCTTTTGGGTTTAATATTAATTTAAATGAATGGAATAGAAGAAATTCGGAAGTCAAATCTTAATCCGACTTATTTAAAACATCACATTTATAAAATTATATAACTCAGAGTATTAAACTTTAGTATTGCAGGCTTCGACGCGTAAAACAATATTAAGGCTCACAGAGTTTTACGTCTCTATTACTAACTTAGATAGCAAATGTTTGCACTGGCAGAAAATATTAGGAAAATTGAACAGAAAATGTAGACCGTACTTATTTTTTAGTATATAACTGAAGTTTAATAGGCATTGCGTAATCTGGTCTCAAAAATAGTACTAACTGTTGGGACAAAGCCTTTGTAGAAGTTTATAGTGAAGGTAATATTTTAAGCTCTCGCGCGATAATCAACTTCATGAAACTTGGCGGCAGCGTTTTATTCAAACGACTTGCCAACTTAAATACAAGGTACCGTAAAATAAACAAATCTTTATATTTCTAACGTTTTATTAAACCTAGTTTCATAATATCACTATGATTTGTTAATTTACAATTATTTAACTTAATAATAAATAATATAAAAATAACGTTAAAATTAATTTTGTCTGCGGAGACAAAAACAACAATTAAAAAGCGTCCAAAAGAAAAATCACAATGTAATTTTAAAAACAAATTCGTTACTTTTGAACTATAGATATACACATCGACTTACGAATCATTCGTGTAAATATCACATAGTTGTTATAAATCTAAGAAACTTAAAATCTAAACTCTACGTTCTTAGCGTTGAACTATGAGTTAATATGAATATTTGGCTCAGTGTTGGCTGTTTTTAAATTAGTAATGTTCGATGAACTTGCAATTTTTCATGAGGACGTGTCGAATATACAAACGGTAGGTACATTTAAGTCAGTGCGAGTCGGATCAGGTCATGGTGTCGTTGAAGTGCTGGGCTTGCAGGCATCTGGTGAGTGCGGGGGCCCTGTAACAGAAGCGATGACTGATGAGTACCAGCGACCACTTCTGGCGAGCGGTATCAAAGCCCGCCTTGTTTACCGCTCAAACGCTTGTTCCGAATAACGCGGACGTCTGTTTCACGTCTGCTCTACCTATTGCATTGGATTATTGTTTGACTTGTCTCTACCACTCAACGTGTGTTGTTTTACACATAAATAGATGTTAGATTAGATTATATTCGTTAGAACTCATAAATTAAAGTTAGTTATTTCATTTGAATAGTTTTTAATACTATAAGTTCATAAATAAGAACCGTACAACGACATATGTATATTAATAAGTAAACAGGTACATCTATATAATAAGTTAATAGGCAAAGCGCAGTACAATTACTTGACTTAGAATTTGCCAATAGTAACCCATCAGGCGTTATTGTTTTTCATCCAAGAAACGACAAAGTGCTAAAGATTTATAGCTGTCGTCTGATCAATACTATAAGTGCTGTGTGTCAAAATTTTATACCTTGCTCCTTAAGAGCACCCAGCTTCCACACGGGTGTGAAGTAAGCCGTTGGGGTTTAGAGAGTAGTGGTTAGGTGTTCCGAGCCCCCCACACGGTTGCAGGTCTAGCTTAGTCTAAAACGAAGTCACGTCAATGCGTTCGCCGAAAAAAACATCAAACAATGTTCTATGCGTACCTAGTCCAGCGGCACCGGCGCTCGCGGTCGTGCAGACAGATGCCGTGCCGCTCGTAACACTCGTCGTAGTTCGTCACGCACGTGTTCGGCGACTTGGTCCTACGCCGCGTCACGTGCACCTGAAACAACAGTCATCATCAGTATTTTATAGTCCAATACTGGACTAAGGCCTCCCCTAGGTGGACCTGGTTATGCCCATAGTCATAACGTCAAGCAGGCGGGTTAGTGACCGCGGTATGGTGAAGAATAAAACACAGGGTAAAACTGCTTCTTGGAACTATGCACCTTGGAATGTCATTAAGTCTAAATAAATTGGTCAGTTCTATTCTAGACTGACATGCATTTTTGCAACCAATAAATCGGCAGACTCTTAGTCAGCACATTGTGTAATTTAATTTAACCAAGTATACATTAATATGCAATGGTCACCGAAACAGTTGTTATATGAACATTTTTATTCCCCAGCCACATACGTGACTGTCGATAGCTAGTGTGTAGCTATGACGCGTAAATGTGCTTTTGCTCGATAGGATAAAATGGTAAATTAAATTAAGGTCTACGTTATCGCCCTGGTGAGGCAAGTAGCTCTTTAAATCGGAGATTGCGTCGACTGAAATGTCATCCACATTCCGGTCGAAAATTGCGGTGTTTGTGTTGTAATCTATACTTATAATAAATCTGTAGAGAGGTCAATTCTGTACATTAAATATTTTTCCAAAATAACTATCAGGGGGTGTTTAGTGATCGATACTGATACCAAAAATGCAATCAGTAAAATTTTTGTCTGTCTGTCTGTCTGTCTGTCTGTCTGTCTGTCTGTATGTTCCTTATAGAAACAAAAACTACTGGACGGATTTTGACGAAACTTAGTACCATTATTCTTCATACTCCTGGGCATATTATAGGATACTTTTCATCACGCTACAATCAACAGGAGTAGCGTAGTGAAGGGAAATGTGGGGAAAACGGGAGAATTTACTCCATTTCTTAAGCTTCAGTCGCGTGTGCAGCCTTAATGGTTAAAGTCACATAGAAATCATGTATGACGGAAATATTCTACATAAAATTGCCTAAAAAATATCCCCCAACAGCATATGTCTATCATTTATGGTTGACTCACAATAACACGTGCAACTCAAGATCCAAATTGGTTTGAACACGCTAAGCTCAGGAACTACTGGTTCGAATTGACAAAACATTTTGTGTTGGATAGTCCACTTACCACTCACCATTTGTCGAGGTAGGCTTTAAGCTATTGTATATTCCTTTATTTTATCACTAACGGCCGCCCGCGACTCTGTCCGCGTGGATTTCTTTTTTTCGAAATAAAAAGTAGCCTATGTTCTGTCTCAGGGTCTAAAGATTGTCTGTACCAAATTTCATCAAAATCGGTTGCGAGGTTTAAACGGGAAAGCGTAACAGACAGACAGACAGACAGACAGACAGACAGACAGACAGAGTTACTTTCACATTTATAATATTAGTTGGGATTGTAAATTTGTGCTAGCGAACTATTTAGTTCTAAAATGTGCCGATAGATGGCGCACCTCGCTAGAGGCGCGGCCGCGGATCTGAATCGCGGTGAACAGATGATTTTTCAAATGTATGTCTCCAGATTATCGTCAATTATTTTGACCATTATTTCCTATCCTAAGTAATTAGTCCCATAAAAGTGTGCAAGTTGACTGCATGTTTTATTCAGCTAATTTTAGTAAGACTGTGTGCGGAAATCGTAACACACGCGGACGGAGTCGCTGGCGGCCGCTAGTAGTTAATATAATATGCCTATAATATTCGTGTCAGATTCCAATAATCTCAAATATACCCTGATCTGTGATATAATCTTCATTATGTTGTTTGGAATGTAAAAGTGATTTCAAGGTAAAGATTTTCCTTGTGGAGTGAATATGTAAATGTTCAGATTTTCTCCCCTTCTTCCTCCGGTAATAAGGTGATATCTCCATAATCGAACTTTTTTGTGGTACTGTTCAAAATGCTGTAGGCGTCCCAACTATTTTGTTGCAGTGTGATTGCACTCGACACGTATTCAAAAACATTGTAAACATATAATGTACGTGACCGCGGTAAACCATTTTACTACATTTTCATACCCTACAATACAACATATAGTTTATGATCTGTGTTGAGAGCACTATTACAAATTCGTTTGATGATAATCCAATAATGTAGGTACTATTCAACAATTCACTTTAAGAATTTAATAAAATTTTGCCTATTGTAGTAGTGTCTTCTTGGAGCTGTTTGTGTTCCGACTGAGTCCTAATGAATGATACAGTAACCCTATTCTGCTCACCCGACATCTAAAAATAGCTCATCTTAATTGACACAATGAAGAGGAGGTGTGTGTTCAGTTTGGGTTTGTTTTTAGGAATTCATACGTAAACAAAGGGATTTTAGCATGAGTAAATTTAGTTACGGGCAGAATGAAGGTTCATTCAAGTACCTAGCTACAAGGGTCGATCAGTTACTATGTAAATTGTTTATATTATGTAACTTTAACTTGAGCTAGTTTTACCCAAACGAATAAACTGTTTGGTGTATTATGTTACATCAACTGAAATTTGATATTTCTTGAAACGCATAAGTATTGGAATTGAGGAATCGGTTTTGATGCAATTGCGTTCACTTAAAATAAAATAAGTACTTTATGTCGCCAGTAAAATAAAAGTTTTTCTCTAAACATGTAATAGTAAAATCTATATAAATCAAACCAACATTTAATACCTGAAAGTTACAATCAAAATGTTTTCGGTCATATTATTTGTAAAACTATAACATAAATTTATTGTTTCCGCTTCGGAGTACGAACTTTTCATGGACCATTAAAATTAAACAGTAGTAAAAATAATTTGTAATAGCCATCAAGATGTGCCGCCTTATTTCTAAGTGGTCTTTATATCCCCTAAATGTAACAAATAAATAAATAAAGAGTTTTATTTCTGGAAAGATCGAATTTGTTTTATAAATATCTCTGTATTACGGGAAAGAAAGGAATATTTTTCCAAGAAATTTGTGGGCCGTAAATAAAAGGAGCTAGTGAATAATTTCGACGATACCGTGCGTTTATCCTGTATCTGCTGTCTTAGTGTATGGTCATATGGTGTTTTAATAAGTCCGAATCAAGTATCCCAAACGCCTCAAGAGTAGGTAAGTTCCTGATTTTAGGGTCTAACCAATAAATTTCAAAGTGAATTATTCCGGGAAAAGCTACGATTAAGCTAGGTAAATTTTTGAAAAGTTGTGAGTATTTTTTGTATGTTATAGAGAGGCAAACGAACAAGAGGTGATCTGACGGTGGTAAGTGATCATCGCTCCTCATGGACATCACCCGCCCCGCAAGAGTCTAAGATGCATTGCCTGCCTCTAAAACCCGATAGCCTCCCCAACTGAGTTCTTATCTATGGTTAATTCATTCGAGGATTGCTCTTACCTTGCAAGTGCATCCTCGTTTGTAGAGCAGACGGAAACCTTTCCTCTGCCGTGGAGTGACCTCCCGCCACTTCTTGATGTACCCGCAAAGGTGCACGTGTGCTTGTAGTTGGATCACGCGACCTGTAAAATAGAGTTATATAGTGTTATTTTCACCCATATAAAGTCCAATCCGAGTGGGCACTGGAAGCCGATGCGAAAGTTCACATCAATCGATGTTTCTAGTAGTTTGTCCGCGATTAATAACTTACTCGTATACGGGTTAATCGTTGATTTTGCTTTATACTATTGAATTTAGGGACGTATTCCTATTGGAAAGTGTATTCTTTGTCTGTTTCCAAATATACGAGCTTTAAATTGTTTGGAAAAAGGTTGGCGCCGCGGGACAAGTATCCTATGATAAAGGAAAAAATAATAAAGACACGCTTTTGACCTTCACGGTCACTAAGGAAGACGAGTCTGAGAATATAACAACGCTTTTACGTAGCCGATTCACAGGTGTCTGGAATAACAAAGGACGCTTTCGAAAGATTCTTAAGTATAACAGAGTATTATCTTCTCATACACTTGCATATTTTGTGGATTGAAAAAAAGGTAACTCGAATATATTTTCGATTTAATCATACATAGCCGTAATGCAGATGCGAATATTCGGAAACACTTTAGGTACGCTTCCACTTTTTGACATTAGTTATGTTATTTTTAGCCAATAGATTCGGACTTGAACTAAGTTTCAATACTAAGTCAACAAAGTAAGTCATAGAATTATAAAAACTTATTTATGCTAATCTAACTAAGAATTTCAACAAGTTGAATGTTATACTCGGGTTTACTTAAGATTTTTACATCCATGTCTAACGCTCTTCAAATCCTTGACAAGTAGTGTGTGACGCAAATCCAGTATAAGTATTGACATAGCACAGGCAGTAAGTAGATTATGAGCAAATATTGCAATTATACGTTTTGCGAGATGTCTCGGATGGATAGAAGCAAGAAAAATAGACAAATATTTAACTGTGTAAGTGTCTTGTTTTAACATATTTAATCCTTAAGAACACTGAAATCACTTCACAGTATTAAACAATTTGCTTTCCTCTGTCTGACTGTGCTGAAATCGTTAAAACTATAGAAGTGATTTTCATATGGTTTTTTTAACAGATAGAAGTGATTTAAGGGGAACATGGGTAATCCACGCGCATACCTAATATACTTAGTGGAGAATCACTGATAATGTCGCTAGCGTAATATAATGGCTTTGAATGTCTGACCCTTAAACCTTATGCTAATTTATATACCTGTGATGACGTAAGTCTCCCTAGGCTGGAGGGAGACGCCGCACAGAGATCCTTCGGATGGGGTCAGCAGGCGGCCTGCCTTCAGTGCCACCTCTGCCTTTGGTGTAGCCTGAAATAAGTACAATTGTGTTACGTACGTAATGGCGTGGATTTATAAGGGCGTGCGCGGAATTAAGTAACATATGGTGCCGATTTATAGTAAGAAATAAAACATACACTGTAACGGATTTCCCGTAAGATTAATAAGGAACAATTTAAAAGCACAATCCTGGCAATTTTATACTACTTATTATGTATAAAAAAACGTTAACAAAATTACCTTAAATATATTTCGGATTTTCACTTTATATGAATCGAAAAAACTTTGTCCTCTGAAAGTTTTTTGTACTCTTCCAACGATTACTGAAACAGAAACAAATATTTATGTTATGAAAATACTACAATGGCTTAGCGTAGCAAACATAGTAGTTGAATATCTAATTCTTTTCTCCCAAGAAAATGAGCTAAAAATAAAAATGTTTAAAACTCGACGGCAACGGAGTGTCTTGCGAATTCTAAATTGCTCAGTGTAATTAAATGTTGAAGCTGCTTTACAGTTTCATTTTGCACTGGCTACCTTTTTAACACAATTTCCAGGGGTTAAAAAATTCAAAACAATTTTAGGTTAAAACTGTTGGCTGTGTTTGCTTTATACTTATGACTCTTCATTTGTTTAGAAATAATTTGTATGTAACGGTGAAACGGAAAGTACTTTAAAGTTGTTGATTAAAATGTTGGAGTTATGTTACATACGTCTTATGTGGGTTGATGATGACAAACCCGTTTCGTTTAACAAAGCCTGTAATTATGAAGAGCAAGTTTAAAATGATAAAAAGTAATTTTAGCTCGGCATCTTAGCCACTTGGCAACGATGTGAAAGACACCTAATTGATATAATATCGTCTGACTGACATAACAATAAGTATACCTAATCGTCGTGCATGATCGATTACGACAAGATTGACCTATCTTAGAATAACAAGCCGCCATCATTACACATGTTATCATCCGCATGCAATTTACATTTTAACTTAGTACCTAACATTATTATTAATCTTATTATTATCTGCATAAAGTGCAACGTAAAGAAGTAAGGTAACGTTTGAATGATGGTTGAAATTGGAAATGTCCTAATAAACGTTTTACCTTTAGGATTCTATTTGTTCTAAATATTAACGTATAAGCTATTGAAGGCGGAGTATATTAAAGCAAAATTTACTCGGCTAACAATATCCTAACATAGGTACTCGTAAGATACCCGAGTCGGTTGTCTAACCGCACCAGATCATGCGTGGGATAATTCCGGAAGATGTGGTGCGGTATTAGTGTTATTATGGTTAGATTATTATGAAACTTACAATACGTTGTCCCTTTGTACTTAACCGATTCATTGCGTGGCCGTTTCGGTAAAGTTATGTAGTGGCGGCTAATAAATATGACGCCGCCAGTAGTTTCAACCAAATGAATAGAAGTGTAAAATTACTTCTGTGTTTGAAGGAAGAAGCACTGTTAACCAAACATGTCGATTCATGTGATTCATGCGAGCCCTTCATCTCTGTTGTTCATTGACGACGGACATTGACTGAAATCGATTTTGACGCTCATATCCAGACGAACGACCATCGACATAATTTAATTTCTATAAGGCTGAGAATCCACTAAAGCGTTGATGTGTGAAGCGGAGCGGAGATATGTCGTATCTAAGTAGCCAATAGGATTTCAAAGCTGTGTTAAGGCCAAAATCAGACTGGTTTCATCACATCCCCGCATCGTTGGAGTCTCACCCTAAAATAAAAAAAAGTATTGTTTGCCTTGGTAGACTTACCAAAATCACTGTTACAGAAATGTGTCTGTGGGTGTTCGAGAGCTGCGCACGAGCACGCGTCGCCGTAGCGCCAGCTGACGGCCACCAGGGCCAGGGCGAACCACCTCGTTGCCATTGAAACTCTTGATATCTAGAATACAAATAATATAACAATGATTTATTCCTGTTTTATCAAAGAAGGCTGACAACAATATACCGTGTAGGTAATGTGTCTCGGGTACAACATTGTACAATGTACATTCTAAATCAGCATTTTAAAAGAATAATTATTATACTCGTACAAAATTCATTGACAAACATTAGTTTTAATACCAATCATTACTTAAGATTTCGTTTTTGATAGCTTTTATAAATAAAATAGTTTATCGTATGAAATTCACCAGAAGCGCCAGTCTAGACGATATTTTTATTTCCAGGCATAAACAAATTTTGGTTCCATTGATCTTTAATATTTAATATTATGTAGTCTGTGTCAGTTAGACCGTTCAGCTAAAATCTCCTCTACCTTCTTCTAGTATTTTTACACCACTGTTTATACAACTCTTTGTTAGGCAGACAGCGTCAAGCTCTACCTAAACGTATTCTAAAACAGTTAAAAGGATTGACGAGAACAATCAGTCTGTGCTAAGGATAAGCGGCATGCAAATTTAAGAAGGCATTCAATTCATCATTCAATCGGCACTAAAGTCTGTCGCTTGCAGCTTTCGCTTCCGCACATTGTCATTATTTATTCAACAGCAATCTACCTTTACCCCATAGAGAATTCAACAGTAGAGTTATCACAGAAGCTTCAACTTTTATTGCCAGGTAGAGGCAAAATTTTGAACTATCTACAAATATGAGTCCATTAAACGCCACCTGATTTATCACACTCTGAAATTCTTTTGCTAGTTTGGGGTTCATACTTTACGCCTGAGCGTAGTTGCTGTGGGATTTATCGTTTCAATGTGACTCCAGTAATTGCTGGCAGATTCAATGTATTTATTCGATTGCCGTTTTGCGCACCAAAAATAATATTGCGACGTTATCAGCAGATTCTTCCATCTCCACTTTTATTTTGGTTAAGAAATCGTTTATTTATTTGAAGTAGGTCGTGGTTGAAATAAGATCTTTCTAAGTCGTCCCATATCAAATGTAAGGAATGATAATGATATTGTGGATATACTTGAAGAGATAGGCAGTTTGATAAGTTCGTGCAAAAATAAAAATTATGTTACTTTTTGAGGTTAACCTTTTTAATTCTTCGACATGGACTCCTTAGAGGCTTATACACGTAATTTAACGCTTTTCGAATTAGTTAATCCTTTCCAAATAATAGCATTTGTAAAGGTCTAAAAAATAGCCAAATTTTTCAGCCATCACCTCCTTGTTTGAACAAAATCTTATTCATGCAAATATTTTTTTAAATAAAGCGACAGATTATAGTCAAAGGGAGTCAATTCTGTAGAATAACAGGGATATAAAACAAATTGGGAGCCTATTTCTACTAATTTTGGGACCACAACTTCTGGGGTGTGGGCTGGTACATTTCCATAATAAAAAATGACTTTTTCAGACAGCTTTCTCGTCTCTGAATGTTGGTGAATAATATTATGTACTCGTTGATTCGAGATGTCCAAAGCACTAGTAATCTCGTGCATCTTCACTTTTCTGTCATCTATCACTATGTCATGGATTTCAACTAACATTACTGCAGTAGTACCCTCTACAGGACGTCCAGGTGGCTTAGCATCACTTGGACCCATAAGATCACTGAAATTTTTTTAAAACACTTGATAATGTTAGGTGCAGAGTCTCCATAATGTTTGTCAATCATCACTTTTGTCTCCTGAGGAGTTTTGCTTTTCAGACAGTAATGTGAAATCACCACACGAAATTCTGTTTCACAAAATGTTCTGAAAATCACTCGACTTCCTTTACGCGAATCAATGCCAAACACAAAGAAGTAGGCCGATCAAGCTGAAACTTTGCGTATGGTCCTCTAAAAGATGCTAGTAATCAAACATAAACTCAAAACGAAGCAATAGCATAAGCTCTCGGACTTTGCACGAACTTATCAAACCGCCTATGTATATTGTGAAAAATAATATTTATTAGTAGATGCTTTAATTTATATACGACAGCATTATTGGTTAAGAATGTCTAGGAAATATTCACTCAATGTTATGAATTCTATGAAATCGTTATCGTAATAATGACAAAAATACTGGCGACCTATACCATAAAATTCCAATTGAGCGGCAGTAGCTACCGTTTGTTTTATTTAACTGCGTTGCCTATAAGATTTATTCTCGGCTTGGTGACGTACTCGTACAATTTTTCGTAGGGACTGTTGACCCAAATTTCAAATACGAAACTCAAAGGTAAAGCAGGAATTTCGATATTCGTAGATGTGTAGATACATCCCTTTTGTTCCTTTTCAAAGCCTTTGGGAGGTTTCTGATGATAGGAATCGCGCGACGGGTACTTGTACATGAAAGCTTGAAGACAATGACATAATTTTATTCTACTTAGTATTTCATTATGTCAACCTCGAACAGATCACCAATAAATGTGAAGTAATATAAAGTGGCAATAAATAAGATTTTATCAGTACCAATTACTTAATTGGTATTTTTGTTTACCTTAACCTAGTATTGAAATACAAAACATAAAACGTACAACGACCTGAAATCAAAACGAACTGAAAGATGACCTTCAGACAGATCAGATATATATAATTACTTCCACTGAGGTTTAGGCATTACAATGTGTTATTGTTGACTTTAGTCGGCTCGTAACTTTCAACGTCAATGTTAATCAAAACATGATGGGGATTTGGTGTACCAATACCGATTTCGAAAATGAGATTTCTAAATTGAGTACTTTCGAAGAATACGTTTCGTTGTGCTTTGATTATAAATAATAATATTTGTATCGCTTGTTTAAAACGAATGTTGTAATAACTGGTCTCAGGTCCCACCGATGTATCTGTATTAACCACGTCTCTACAAAAAGAGAACATGGAAGGAACGTTTCAAACCTCTAATGACCCTAATTGAGGGTATAATTTGATAATGCGCCTGTAATTTTGTAGCAAAACATTTCGTGTTTTTAGTCTTATTTGAAGACTTTATGCAGCTGGAGTAAAGCCAAGGTAAACATGTTGCATTTCAGACAAAAACGTGCTGACTTATTCGTTAATATTCAATATGGGCATATATTTGTTTATTTTTGTCTGCGTGTTTTCCTTTTAAAAATTATAACGACAGAATGTACAATTTGATTGACTGGCACCCAAATAAGGGATAGGACAAATGAAATAAAAAATATTATTCTGTTTACATCCATTGCGTGATGGGCATTATAATACCAGCAGCTTAATGTGCCTAATCCTAACAGAATGACTTTGAAAAAGAATCTCTAATTTCAACACAACACAATCAAAATTCAAAAGCTTTGTCGCTAAAGTAATTAGATTGTATACTAAAATTAATATCCATTGTGGGAGCAACGCTGAAATTAAATGAAGTGTTACAAAACTCATCAATTTCTATAAGCGGAGGGATACGGTGTAGATAAATTTATTAGCTTTGCCATCTCCAAGGCCCTCGAGGCGATACGAGCGGCCTACTTAATATGGTAACTTTGTTTTTATTCCTTAGGAGTTGTATTTCTTTCCAACAAGCTGACGAGTCCTTTATTACTCGTACTTTGCCTCGGTTTCGTAACATTCATAAAAACGCTGAGAGGATATTACGTAACTGTGAAACTTTGTGCCCTGAAATTCGTCGTATAGAGATTGGAGTACGTTGGATGGTAATTAAATATATATTTTTTTTTTGGTATAGTCTAAATAGATTTTTTGAATAATTATAAATTGAGCTTATAAACTGCATGGTAATTAAAATGCATGCATGACTGATAAAGTACAACTACAAAAATGGGTTATGCGAAATCTCGCCTGCAAAATAAAAGGCTGAATGCCAACCTTTAATCATGTGCATATTTTATTTGTATAATTTTGATAGTTTTTACTTTCTCTATAAGTAGTTCACAACAAGGCAATAAAATATTCGTTTTTCGCTCTATTTCACTCTTATCAGAGAGCCAAAACAGTCACGACCAACGATTTATTAATGTGCTCACTGGAATTCACCGTTGGCAGTAATCCAAAGGGCGCAAGTACTCCAGCTGATATACAATTATTATTACGTGTGAATGTTATATCATTTCATTTAACATTCACCTTCATTGTCTATTTATATTACGCGAGAATGTAACGTTTTGCTCAATTTATTTCACGAGTACGCAATGCGGTTATTATGCGCCGACCCATTTGGTGAATATAATAACTTGATTAAATTAAAGAAATAATGCTGAATATCTGCTTTTCGAACCTGAAGTGTTTATGACATAATTTTACAAAAATAACGAATTTTAAATCGACAACAAAAAATAATTTAGAACAAGGGGCAGTCAAAAGCAGCCTAACCACAAAATATCTTTCATTAAATCTTAACCGAACGTGTCAACGCATTCGCTTTAATCTCTTTACATGTCTAATGAGGCTAATAAAAGTCGTAACCTGACACGAGATATTTCGTACGAGGCAGAGAATGAGGTCCTGTTAAACACAAAAGGACGGATAAGCAGGAGCCTTTGAAAGTGTTGACGCTAATCCGATTTGTTGGAGTTGTCTCACGTTCACTTCGCCATTATTCCATTATTTTAAAAAGTTCAAAGAAACAACGCATGACAAAGATTATCCTTAAAGTAGGGCAGGAGGTGGTTCGAGTTTCGACCATGACGTAAACTGATGATATCTTTTAAAGTACTCTATTGTAAGAAGCTCCATAGGAATAGGTTCCTTTGGAATATACATTGTGGAGGCGGCCATCATTTGACGTAATAAACAGTAACTTTGTCTCAAGCGCTACAAAGTAATGTTTTAGTGTGTTCCTGTTTACGTATCGTATGTGGACCGCGTCATCAGAGTTGTCAACGAGGAGCATTCAACATTCACCAAAACAAGATCAACTGACGACATTCGCGATTGCTTTGAAAAGATTCCATTGAACATTGGAATTTTTATTCCCACGACAACAGATTGTCAGGAAATTGCGCCGGTAACGAGACGACAGCGTTGGGCAACGCTTGTGTTATTTTCGTCGAACGTATTACGTTTCACGTATTCCATAATTGGTTGTTCTTTTGAAGAGTTTCTTTCTGAAAATATGTTATAAATTAATTACCTACGCTGCAAGCAAGCAGTAAGCTTACTTTGGTTAGTAAAGTTTCAAATAGAGCTTAAAGAATCAAGTACAATACATGCTTAGTTCATGATTCAATTTAATTTTATTAGAATAGTTTGTGGTTTGCAGTGAAAGTGGCAAAATGACTAATACTATAAGTTGTGTTTTATTATTACATATAACACTTACAAGATAATACTTGTAAACATTGTGAAATAACTTATTTTCTTTTTGTTTTTAATGTTTATTCAAAAATATTATTTTAGATGAAGTTATATGTAATACAATTCAACCTTAGAGAACAATGAGCCCATCATTAGTGTGGAGCGTAGGAGGCAAACTAGACGCTCAGCCGAACGAAATGTAAGCACCCGTACTACCGGCGCAGATACGCTAGCGATTTTACTCCTTTATTAATCTTTTATGCTTGTATAGATATTAAATACTTAATTGCATTTCCTATAGTTAATATCAATGTATTTATTTTGAGTTAAATAACGTATTTCATTTTACGTTTGTAAAATGAATGAGGTGCGAGAGTTGAATCATAAAATTGTGATTCGTAGTATTTAAACTTTCTCAGCACTAAAGAGCTTTCGGATACATAACCCCGCAATTTTCTCAATTTAGATCTGTTGGGCGGAAAGAAATGTCTAAGAATTTCTGCGCCTGTTTTTAAGAGTATTAAGTTCCAGGCCGATGAGCAAATGGACTAGAAAGACGGATTACCGACACTACTAGCATTTCCTAGTATTGTTCTAAGTTCCAACTTTAAATACTACCTGCCCTGACGTTTGCACGGTTCGAAACGCTTCAATACATTTTATCAGGTCTTATTGTCTCCTTTGTTGCTATATTTTTAATTTATGCATCTGATAGCAACCTTTGAATTCTAATCTTAAGTCGCATCCGAAATTATAAACAATGACTTAATCCAATAGGGAGACGTAAAACCCAAGACGTCTTCAAAATATGTGGTCGAACCTTTGATTTTATTACTTGCCTAATTATGAAAGCTAGGTTGTTGGCTTTTCTCTGTATATGCTTTGTTTATACTTCAATTTTATAACTTTACCATATTTATACTAAATGAGCGACTGTTAATTGTAAAAGAAAATTAAAACTTCCTCCAATAAGTTTTAGTCGGAAACTATCCAACGCTAATATTTCAACGTTAACTGATGTTAAAATTAACAGTTTAATAATAACATCTTCATAAGGAAAGTTACGAGGCGGTTAAATCTTATATAAATCAATGCTAGCGTAAGGAAAATCGAATTAAATAGTTATTGTTTTGATGAAGTATAAATCATAATAATCATGTACGAGTAGTTCAACTGCTCTGTTATTTATTCACAAAAAGTATTGTACAGTGGTATCTAATGTGAGTTTTATTTTAAAGGATTAGTTTTATTAATAAATTCTCAATTAGGTAAAAGTATTTACGAACCAAAACTCGGCAAAGGACCGTTCAGAGCCACAACGCGTGCGCGTTTACTTACGCGCGCATTTCATGCTCCTTTTGTATCCTTTACCGCACAATAACGGAGTAATCCGATGTTATTATTGGTTTTTAACTAAAAATCACAATGCGGAAAGTTTATGGGTGCATTCCCATACACGCTCGCGCCGGCCGGTGCAACAATGCGTCGTTTGTCAGGGTTCGTCGAGAAACTAAAGCAAATGTTGACATTGGCATTATGGCTGTTTAACGAGGTTTAGCCCAGACGATTAAGTTTCGAAATCAATGGCTTGACCGTGAACGTACAAACCAGTACATGACCTCCTCGTGATCTTGTATTCAGTTCATACACAAGTAAATAAAGACTTTTAAATGACATTTGGAGTAATAAAAGAGGTTCTTTTTTATATGCGGCTAATTAAGTGATAAGAGAATATAAGTATTCTCAATATTCTGAATTTAGTCATATGATTCAATTATAAACTACGTTATTATGATTACATATCACTTTAAGGTTTCCTTTCCGTAAAGATTTACATACATTCCCTCGAACTGAAGATAAGTTAAAACATATCATGAGAAAATATATTTTCCCAACATAAAAAATATCTCGACAGGAAATTAGGCCCAATATTCCTATCGCAATGTTAAATTATTTCTTCCAATACAGAAATATATTAAACAGGTGTATGAAGAATAAGTACGAGTAGGTACAGTAATAGCCGGTACCTATGTAGATTGAGTAGGTAATAGATTATTATAACAGATTAGCTATTCATATTTGATGATGTCATGATTTCCTTGACAGTAGGTGAGCGTAATATTCCGCGTGATATTATTTATGATGTCATTACTTAAAACGTTATACTTTATGTCTATTCCCTTTTTTGTCATCTTTACACGTTTAAAATAAAATCGCGTCCCGCGTCCTTATGTAGGTAGTCGTATGCTTGTTTAGATGTTTAAAAACTCGCGTATGATGAGGATATTTCTAAAACTCAGGGTTATAAGCAAAACAGGAGCAAACAAACAAGGTATTATGGAATCATTAAGCAGGTACCTACTATAAAATTATTTCCAACCCTCCAACCAAGTCCTCGTTTTTTATATAATAATATCAAGATATCATTATTTGATTAATGAAACAACACCTGGTGCATAATTATGATATATCTTATATTATACCAACGTGCACTGTTCGTATTAATAAACAAATTGCGTTAATTTCAATGTCAAAGTCATTTCTGCTCATAATAAGATTACGAGAGTAATCTTATTATTATTTATTATTTATTTATTTATTTATTATAATAAAAAAATAAATTCAACGAAAAGTCATAATAACGAAAAATATCAATTATTATACGCACGATTAATTCACCAAGTTAAGTTTTTGCTTCGCTAATTTTCTGAACAGTCAACTACGCAGGTTATATTTTATAATGTAGATGCAAGCACATAACAGATGTCTTTCTAAATAAAACGTAGAATCTTAGTAACGATATTTTTATTGTTGACGCGCCCATTTTTGTCATGTCACCTTCACGACGCCAATGAGCCTCTACCACTGTGGTCATATTTCATAAAAACATCTTATAATATTCGTATATTGTAAATAAAATAATTTATAGATCAATACTTATCCAATTGGATACCTGCAATCATAGATACCCATCATCACTATAAATCTTTGTTTAATGGGAACCTGTGGCGGGTTTTTAATTGGCTCTGACGATGCCATGCACAAAATTAAACAAAAAATACTAATTATTTCCAAGAAACCTCTAACAATGCTCTTAATATATTTCTTCTTCGCCATTTTCAAAGTATATAGCTATATTTGTGAACACTTATTCGACGTCAACGAACTCACAGAGTTGACGTTCTAAGTATTTTGGAGTGTAGGTAATTATAGCTATTTAATCTATAGTCAGATTTAGTAAAAATAGGGATTAAAAATTCTTCCATAGTATCCGCTTTTTACGTACGAGTATGTGATATTTGTTTAACATAAACCGCTGGCTTGAAATGAAAATAAAATAATGAATATCGTACATGGAACCATGTAACCAAATCCAGATAAATCTGTGCTCACTTAAAGGTATCTCTTACACAAATAAAGCCAAGGATGTATGTCATGTTTCAAAGTTGGTGGACAATGCATGCATCAGTCTGTCCAGAGAAGACACGTCTCATTATTCGCTAACGACGCGCGTCTCGACCTCCGCGGTGTCGATAAAAACGACACGATACATAAATCCATCGGCAATCCTTTACCTAGCTCGTGACACCTCAATTATACCAGTAAGCATGTCAATCAATCTCACCGCCTCGATCCATCCATCATCCTATTGAATGTTGTCTCTGAGTTTATAAGTCAGACAACAAATCTAGCTACTTATTAGGCTCTGACAACGAAATCAATGATATCATTTTGCTCGGGATCAAACTGTAACCTATTAATAAAAACCACAGCGTACATAAACATCTCAATATTTGTCAGCGATTTTATTGTTTATAAATGATATTTAATATTATTAGAAAGAACCAGAGGATAAGCTGATTATACTATAAACTTCTGTGAATGTCATACTTGTATTTCATCCTCTGACCACAAATCTCGACAAATACCGATGTCTTACATACATTGATTCTATTCTTATAAGATAATGCTCCATCATTGAACGTAAAATTCCGTTACGGTTTGAATAGAGGCGCAATTTCATCCAATTTCGATGCGGGATGATGATAATAATCCTACGGCATGGTAAGAATAAACGAAGTTTACGCTTTGGAGTTTAAATTGTGTGATCTCAGTCATATCCCGAATCGTTAATTTATGTTATGCCACGAATCATTTAGTCTCGTTTCTAGTGAAATTTGCGAGTTCTAATGTAATGTTAGAAGAAACGATGTTGTGTTTGTTATATTAATCGATTTACCCATTTTAATCGCTGTCTGACCAGTACATCTAATATTAATACAAAAGAAACACAGGAATTAAATACGGTAACAAATAAATAAATGTATTATAGAATTTTAGTAAAAATGGTGCCAATGGTGAAAATCGTTGTTAAATTTTTATAAGTCATTGTAAGACCAAGGACATGCCTAAATAAACGAATAATATTGTGATAGAATGTAAAACGTGACAGCCCATTTATCGTTTCGCTAACTTTTATACCATACTTAGATCCATTATATTGACGCATTCGAAATGTCAACAGGCTACAATAGATTATACAGGTCATAAAGAGCGAATAAATCGCACAAAATCGAGCGTCATAGTTCGTGCCGTACTTCATTTGATGTGTGGCCCTTTTGTGAACTTTTGAATCCTGGTGAGTGAATATGTCGAGACGCTGTCAGGCTCCGCGCCAGTATATCCGCGCCCTTTTGTTTGATTTGTATTTATTTCCACTTGTGATAAATGGAGGAATGCAAAAATGCATCGCGTTGAAATGTTAATGACTACAAAATGAGGCGTTAAATCTCAAGAATTATGCGATGAGTGTTACACAAGTGAAAATATTTTTAAAGTCATGACGCTTAATATCTTATTTAAGGTTTCGAAAAAACCCTTGACGTGCAGCGTTTTTGTTAAATACACCTTGGGTGTGCGGTTTGTATTACACGATTTAAACATTTGTTTTTAAACTTTATAGCTTTTGATAGTTACAGTAACTGTAAAGTGGTAAGTGAGATAAACGTAGATACTAAGCTCACGATCATCTTATCAATATCAGAAAACAATAATTCATCCGACAATGGCCCACGCCTTTCTAAGCACATATCGGGAATGAAATCGAAACTCACAGTCTATACTAAAAGTCATATTTATTAGAAAGGCGAATTTAATTTTTTTGGATTGAGAGTAGATGTAGATGTGTATGTTCTTGTTACTATGAATTAAACTTTCCTGCGTTGATTAACTCCACAAAAATATCATCAGTCTGGTTATACGAATTAACACCGCTTAAAATAATCGTAATTTTGTCCCTCTTTATTGCTTGTGCAATTGTGTATGCAGCCCACACTGCATGCATGAAACTGGAATTGCTCGACAAACGGGTTACTTATTAGGAGCCCACTCTCCAACAAATGAAAGTACTGTCGTTGAATTGATAATTGAGATTAAACCGTCACTTGTAACAGTGTTCGAAGATTAAACGAATCTCTGAATTATCTGAAATTCATTTTAAAGCTATGATTAGATACTGATTGTAATAAAGTAAAAGGAGTCTTGTTGTCGACTCTATAGTACCTTGTCTCTGTGGTCAGTTGTCAATGGTAGAGGATGAATAATGTCATTATAAGCAGAAGGATTGTAAAGAGAAGTCTGAAAAATATATCTGTTATCATCTCCAAGAACTAGTGTGGTTTTATTAAAATAATGACACGAGGAGTAACATTACATACTAGTTCTTGGAGATGATAACAGATATATTTTTCAGACTTCTCTTTACAATCATTCTGCTTATAGTGACATTATTCATCCTCTACCATTGACAACTGACCACAGAGACAAGGTACTATAGAGTCGACAACAAGACTCCTTTTACTTTATTACACTGATAGCTTCTCAATCTTGCAATCGAAAGAGGCCTTTCGAATTCTATCGAGCATATTTTCATAATAATCCTCTGCAGCTCATATTATTGTTGCGAACTGAGATAAATATGCGTTAACGAAAAAATCGTGCATACTTTTTGCTAACAAATACAACATTGTGCCGGATAGCCTTAATTGATTACACTCGAAACATACTCATATTGGTGCATATTGTTGATGTTTTATTTGTTTCCACGCTTTATAGAATTATAAACTAATGTAATTAATTTCTGCCGCATTGCGAAACAACGACCACGGCTGGACTTAGTACATAGTGAAACCAAAATTAGTATTGTTCACATTAAGTAAAATAAAATAATAGTTTGGCCCTAATAATTTTAAATACGTAATTTAAGAAAAGAAATGTTCTGTTTCTGTCTTTGCTCTAATAAGAAATACAAACTTTATTTTTATAACAGTCGGTTTTGATATACTGTCATACGCGCATCAAGTAGGTCAATTTCTCACCTCCAAGCAAGAAATTATGTTAGGTCGCGAGTATCAAATCAAAGTGTACCCGGGTACACCTCCGCACAAGTTTTGTGTTCATTGTATCCAGTACAAAGACCAAAATTGGACAATGAGAAACTTTAGCTAACATTGCTTGTGAGCGTGTGACATAAATTCAAACTTCCTAACTAAAATATGCGACTGGAGAAACTTGCAATTACATTGTACCTTTTAGCTTACATGTTCTACTTATTTGAAACTTACGAAAATAATAACTTTAACGTTGCAACCAAAAAGGTACATTTCAAATTGAAATAGTGGAGCCCCGAGATTTTGCGAAGTGAAACCCGAAACTTCGTAATATTGTTTCCGTTTGGATATTCAAGTAATGTTATGCAAAATGTTCGCGTCCCTTTCAGAACGATTTGGTATAAATCGAAATTCTCACGCTCGTATCTTGTTCGACAATATTGAGTTCGTAGTTTACCAATAATTTTAAGATGGAGTTTTCTATTTTACTTTATCAAGAAACCGAATATATATTTTTTTATTTTACGTACGCATCACATAAATTTTACTTCTATAATTAAATATTGCCATTACACTCTCACACATCTACTCGTCGCATTTAAAATATTCATACATAGTTTCTCGGTCATTACAGTTCCATAAATTTCAGCCACATTGTTGCTTAAAATATGCGTCTTTATGAAATGTATCACATTTTCTACCCGTAAGGATAATGTATCGAAACGGACGGAGTGACTCTTCATTATCAAAATGGCTTGGTTGTAATCTCTAAGACTTCGATTATTCCCATTACCCGCGAGCTCCGATGCACGGCGCACATCCGAACGAACTGTTTGTTTGCTTTTAAGCGGATTGTAATTGTGGCGTGGGCGTCGATGTTAGTTCCCGCTAACGTTTTTATGTCCATATCTATATTTGTTTACTTTGTTAAGTCTATCATCTTGTAGGCAGTACAATGCCACTAGAGTCATTTGTAAAGCTATCATACCATTTAAACTTTGTTTTATTAGGTTTTGTTGATTGATGGCAAACATGATCTCGAAGTAAGGAGTATTCATTGAACATCGTTACTTGATTGTTATTTTACGATTATACTAATTTAAAGGTTTATTTAGTAGTGGTTATTAAAATATGATTCATTTTGACTCTCCGCATGAAAATTAGTATTAGTTAGGAGTGGCATTTTCAATTAGGAAATTCAATCTCCTGAGCTAGGCGAGGGGTCCTAAGTGTTGAATGAGCACTCGAGCGCGGGCCGAGCGTGTGAAGTGCGAATCAGCCGCACGCAGGCGCCATACAAACAGTCAACACTACTCATCACAAAGCTATACGAGAAATAGAGAAACTTGCATCTATTTCGATTTTTACATCTGCTTAAGGAATGCTTAAAAAAACTACGCGTGAAGTAAAGGACTTTGATTGTGATAATTATTTTTTTAAATAGAAGCGAATAATAAATTTAGTTCATAAATGCATTACTTTTTCTGTTGCTTAAGATCATGGCAAAATATTCATCAAGTATAACGATCCTAGCCCCAAACACACTAAAGGGTCATAAATGGCTGCTACGCGATATCTGGTATTATTTAAAACACTACGTAGGTATATTCAATTCAATTCAAATTCTTTATTTCGGACAACATGATCCATGGGTTAGTACAAATTACTTAAAAAATCTAGTGTTACTAAAACTTAAGTTTAGGCAATATTATAATCAATTAAATTATTATTATACCGTCATGTACCTCAGCGGCACTCCGTGCGAACGCGATCCAGAGGGGGTGTCAATAACGACTTCGGTCATAGTTCGCACGAAGTGTCGCAATATGGGCGCATGCGGATCCTCTGCCACCATCCTCAGGATGCCGTTGTCACTCCCCCGCACCCGTCTCATCAGTGACGCCACTTTCTTCCTCACGAGCGCATGAAAACCGTCAGTGTGTGCCTGCGCAAACATTTCAGACGCACTGCAAAATCGGGGAAGTCCCAGCATATGTTTATCAACGGCTTAAATTACAAACGTAAATGTAAACTTTGTTACCAACGTTCCTATGCTAAACCGAGATGTTTTCTTTGATTGCAAACATTGTTAGAAACACTGGTTTGAAGTGTGGATTCTATTTCTAGCTCCAAGGTGAAATAATTTAAAGCAAAACATTGGTAATTTAGATACTATGGTTGTGTTAAGAGCAGTGATTCGAAGTGTTTTAGCAAAATATGACTGTTCTTGGTTTACGGCCAACTCACGTTTGCGTCCGTTGATGTGGGTCGCTTTCCTCCAAACACTACCAGCGACTAAGAATTTGCTGCACTCGAAGATATGACTAATAACATCCACTATAAGTACTTCACACAGGACACTCAAAATAATATTAACTATAATAAATATTTATGTTGGCAAACTGCGGTTGACATTCGAGGAAAATAATTCGTCTAAGTTTTCTATTTTAATAACATTAAATCACAAACAATTATTTCATTCAACCGTTTCTGTTCATTGTTCAGATGAAAATAATTGAAATAATTAACCGCACAGCGTTTTATAGGGATATCGTTTCAGTTCTTTATCAAAGCTTTAACCGCACGCACCATTGCCAATGTAGGCAATTACTAAGAAATGTGAGCAAACAACCTGTTGACTATGAAAACAATTTTGTTTGATGAGTCACGGCGGCTCTTCTATGCTGCGAGGAGTGGAGTGAACCCATGACCCCGCGCGGGTCTTAACAACGGATTACGAGCGGTGAACTTGACCGCCCACATATAAAAGCACCACTTACACTGACTGCCCTAACATTGACCTCGAGTGCTCCGAGAGATGCAACTCAACAAAACGAAAGCCCTTATTATATACACGCAAGCAACGCACATCAGAACGATAATGTTAGACGTCACAGACTCATATTGTCGTAATAACAAAATACTATTTATATTTACGAACCAAATTATTTAATAAATGCATTATTCAACTGACTAATCATGCTTCATTACGCATGTTTGTACGTAGTTGTTTACGCATCGATCAAAATCGATCATAGTCGTTTTCACACAAGGCCATTCAAAAGTTTAATCTGTCCCGAGCAGCACCCACCGCTTTCACAACCATTATACTCGTAGTACCTACCTACCTACTTCTACAGTGGTTCCTTGGCATCGATAAGTTGCTATCGATTCTTGGATCTGACCATTACATCGATTTATGAGACGAGATCTTGAGTCGGCGACACGTAATAAATCTTCTCGCCAATTTCGCTGGAATTACAGATCGGCCTAAAATGAGATAAAACATCTGAAATATCTTGTAATCTGATACTGTTACTCGGTGATGGGTACGAGCCACATTGTATCAATTACTTTGACGGACACATTACTTTCAAGTAGTTTTCGATACGCAGTAATTACACTTCTGTTGTTTTATAGGAACTCAATTTAAAGTTTTTAAATTGGAGTTTTCTTGTCTTCAAACATCTGTGCTTTCCAATTTAATAATCTTGAAGTAGTTGGAAGTGAAATAAAACTCATTAAAGGAGACCGGGACTTGTGGGCTTGAAATGTAACAAGTTGAGCTATGGCTTAAAAAATTGCTCTTTAATTTCCATTCATAAATTACAAAAAACTATCTCAATTTTCTTTCTTAAAGCGAAGAAATATGAAAAATAAGATAATAAACATATTTCAGTATCGATTACATTCAAAATCGATTAAAGCGAATGAGTTTACACATGTACAATTATTAGCGGGTAGTTCAAAAAATGTAATTGTGTTTATTATTTTTAAATATAATGAGCTATAATAACAAATAAAATATCGACTAGCTGTAAAAAATCTAAATAATAATTTCCAAAATAATTATTATCGATTCATATCGATATTAATTGAAAAAGCTACTTTTTTTAGTCTATGCACTGTTGACATGACAACGAAAATAACGACATTGACAGCTGCTGTTTCAAATCAATCGTTTCGTATCTCTCGTCTTGTACTTTTACGTTTCGTGAGCTTTTCCGACTGATTTTTATTTTCAAAACAACCACGGCTTTGTTTTTACGGATTCTGATTGACCCTGCGGAACTTTACCTCCATACTGGATACGGAAGATCTTGCTTACACTTCTGACTTGGACCTGTTATTTTGGATTACACTGCCGGCTTTTGGATTGGAAAGTGACGCTACGGATCGCTGTGTGAATCATTGGATAGCAACTAAGTAGCCGCTGTAATACCCTAGGCCGTATTGTAGGCAGACGAACTGTAGGCTGCTGGGCGCATGTCATGTGCATAATACGGTACATGAGCTGGGCTCGGTACCAAGACTATATTTACCACCTGCTCAACTCTTGGATGATATTATTCAATTGTATTATAAGAAGGATAAAATAATACAAAATATTAATCTTTTTATTTTTAAACAAACTCCCCTTAACTCCTTACCTTTTTACCTACCTATGACTTTCCTAATTCTTCTACAAAATAAATGAATTCAATAGCCAGCTAAAGCAATGGCGGATGAAAGGCTATGCCAAAAATTAGCAAGAGTCCTAAGGTCTATACTTAAACTTATACAGCAAGTATCTATGAACATTATGGAGGCTGCTAATCAATTTCAAGAAGCTCAAAATGTTGCTGCTTTTGAAAAAAACCCGTTTGCTTTCTCAAAAAAGCTCTTTTCAGAAAAACAGGGCAAAATCAGCGTGAGTAACGAAGATCTACTCAACCATTTTAAGTCTACGTACGCCTCACCGGGGGGAAATGTTAGTTATACTGATCCATCATCACCAAAACCTATGGTACCATCAGTGCCTTTTAACGAACTCCCGCCTTCAATTGAGGAGCTTGAACATCATATAAGGAAGAAACCGAATGGTTCCGCCCCGGGACCTGATGGCATTCCATATATTGTGTTCAAGAAATGTCCATCAGTACGTATGCATATGTTGAGTATTTTTAAAAGGATTTGGATAAGTAGAGATGTGCCACAGTGTATGGGTAAAGCCATATTTATTCTACTACCGAAAAAGAAAGAAGTGACTGATGCGAAAGATATTAGGCCAATAGCACTTACGAACACAATTTCTAAGATATTCTTCTCAATTATACAAGCGAGACTACTTAAGCATATGTGTATCAATGATTACTTGCCGAAAAAGTATCAGAAAGGATTTCTTCCAGGAGTCGCAGGCTGTCTAGAACACAACTCTCTTCTAACGGAATGCCTTAAAGATGCTAGAAGGAATGAGAGACAAATAACTATTACTTGGATAGATTTCGAAAATGCCTTTGGCTCAGTTCGCCATGAACTCTTGTTCAAGGCGTTAAATTGGTACCATGTCCCACCTCTTATATGTGAAGTTATAGCTTCTTACTACAATAAGCTCTCGTTTGTACTACACCTTGGAAAGGAAACTGGGAAGACAAATGAAATTGATTTCGGCATAGGTTTGTTTCAGGGTTGCTGTCTGTCTCCAGTAGCATTCAACATTGTCATCAATATTCTCATAGAGTCGATTGTAGCAAAAGAGAATAAATGGGGGTACAGATTTAAGCAAGGAGATAAATTTGCAGCATCTGTCCTAGCATTTGCAGACGATGTGACACTCTTGACCCGGAATCCTAAACAAGCTCAATCTCTTCTTAATGTAGTAGATGCATTCTGCGAGTGGACAAAAGGAATGAGGGTGAAACCAGGTAAGTGCTACTGTTTAAGTCTAGGAAGGAAAGGTACCAAGTTTACACCATATGATCCAGGATTAACGGTAGCCGGCTCATCGATATCCACAGTGTCACAAGAAACTCCCTTCAAGTTTCTGGGGAAAAAGATAACGAGTAGAGGTAAAGATAATCCAACTGATGACATAGTTAAGGAATTTGATGAGAAATTAAGATTGGTAGACACTATCTTCCTTCGTGGTACACAGAAAGCGTGGATTTATGACAATTACCTGACTTCTGCACTCAATTGGCCGTTTCTCGTTTATGACTTCACCAGGCAGAGCTTAACCAAATTGGATGCATTAGTAACTAAATACTTAAAATCGTGGATAGGCCTAGCTCATCCAGCTGACCCATCGACTTTATTCAGAACTTTTAACAGCTTTGGTTTAAACATGAAAAAGCCGTCGCTAATCTTTCAAAATGCAAGAATCACCAAGTACTGTATACTAAAGGAGTCAGAAGACAGTACCATCAACGAGTTACCGCAGTCTTGTATTTCAGAAGAAACTGAGTCGAGATTGGTCTTCTATAAATCCTTTCAGGTCGGTACCCGTACTAACAGGGCAGGCCTTGGGCAGGAAAAGAGAAAGAGCGACAAGGAGATTTTAAAGGGCTTTGCTGTAGAAGACATGAACCAGAACTTTACACTTCATGCCCTAAACCTAGAAATGCAAAATGACTGGGTAAAAATGGGTGAATTCTGTATCCCTCCAGCTTTGAAGTGGAAATCCTTAATATATAATTGGTCTCCTGAGTTACTCAAGTTTTATCTCAATGCAGTTCAGGCGACGCTTCCCGACCAGAGCAATCTTGCCAGATGGGGCAAGCAGGTAAGTAATACGTGTCTATCGTGTAGAGAAGGTGTCGGCACAGCGAAACATATTCTATGCGGTTGTAAGGTATTACTCGATGCGGGACAATACTCATTCCGGCATGATAAGGTCCTTCAAGTGATTCGGGAAGCCATAAGTTTATCCATAGCAAGAACAAAGAAGGGGTTAACTGGCGGTAATTTTCAGGTAGTCAAGTTTGTTAGAGCTGGTGCCACTAAGCTACAGAAGGGAACACCCAAGCCAATTTCAATCTTAGGTGCAGCAACTGATTGGACACTGCTGATGGATACATATGAAAAGCATTACGAAATGCCTTCGGAGATATGTACCACAGCCTTCAGACCGGACATACTTATTTACTCGAAAGAGACAAGACATGTAGTGCTTGTGGAACTTACTGTACCATGGGAAACAAATATCCCTAAAGATCACAATTATAAGTTAAACAAGTACTGCAATTTAGTCGACCAGATAGCAAGAAGGGGATTCAAGACTGATCTATTTGCAGTGGAAGTCGGTGCTAGGGGATTACCTGCGAAGTCGGTCTATAATTTCTTTAAGAATCTAGGATTGCCAAGATCTGCAATAAGCTCATTTATGGATAGAGCTTCAAAAACTGCTCTGGAGGCTTCTTATCGGATTTGGATAGGTAGGGAGAGGGAGGTTGAGCACGGGACTGGAATTGCTCCACGTCCTAACCAATCGCAGGTTAGCTGACGAGGCTTGACGCGAGCCGAAACGTCTGGCGCTTAAGTGAGCAACGGTGGCCACCGCTAGTCTCGTTCTCAATAATCCCTCTTCCTGTCTTGCAATGGGCCCGGATTTGCTCGGTGAAGCCATTGACTGCTGAGTTCTACACCTACCTATAATAATATAATAAACTAGCGACCCACCCTTGCTTCGCTGATTCCCCAAGAAACTTGTATTTTTCGGGATAAATGTAGCCAGTATCAGTTTACCTCTAACAATAACAGTTTTTTTTATAATGCAATTTATCTTTACAATACAATAGTAGTTTATATTATGTTACTGTACTGTAGGCATCAGCTGTTAGGTATAGGTTATTTCATAACCTCACTTTTTTAAATTCCTCAATATCTTTGCTCTCCGATTGACAAAACTCACAGAATTTCCAGTAATGGTCAGATAAGTCTTACTCTATCAATTGACACTATTTTTATCTTTTTACATTCAGGCCCAAGATTGTATGTAACGGTTTCGGTCTCCTTTTATCTTGGCAAATTCGAAAGTTCGAATTGTCGTATACGACTACAATAAAGTATCTACCTACAATAATTAATAATTAATTTTGTCGTAGCAAATGCTTGATCATCATGTCATGTTTTCAATGCAAAGTTACACTGGGGATAAAACTCTTAGAACAAAAACTCATTTTTGAAGGTAAAAGGCGCCAGCCCTGTAGTTAGTACATAATTGTAGGGAAAGCAGCCTGCGCCGGCGCACCGTTAATCTCATGCACCGCGCTGCAGTAAAGCTTCAAGGTTAACTTTCGCGGCTAGCTGCCACTCCATCGCGTATAGGGCAGGGAATCAAAACATTTTACACGTAATCGGTATTTGGCGATAAATTATTTAATAACGCGTTTAATAAAACGCAGTTAATTCGCATAAGTAAAATGTTTGACGAATACAATAAAAAGGGTCGTAAATATAAATTATTGAAGATAATTTCAATTTACCTAAAATACATACCTACGTAATACGAATATTTCATGTTCGATGAAATTTTACTAAACGGGAGGTATGTGTTTTCCACGCTCCTGCGCCATGAATATTATGATCTACCTTTTCTTTGCCTATTTATTTGTGGCAGATAATTTCATATATAACTTATTTTTTTTAATCTCAGGGTCAATTAGTTATTTATTAGAAAAGCAAATGGCTGGTTTATTTTATTAATAAAGTAATAATTACTTACAGGGAAAATATTAGGGACACAAAAGCGGATTAGATAGTCTAAGATAAGTGACTAAGAGATAACAGGATAAAATGTGTTATACAAACCGTACTAACAATAATAATTTAAATAAAACTAGAGTCTGAAAAATAATCATTAAAAGTGTAATATTCTATTAGACAAAAAATAACATATGCTGTTTTTAACTGTTAAATGTATATTATGATGTAGTATAATGAGTACCGGTAGAAGACTTTTCAAATATTCAATCTCTACGTACCGATAACGTCTTATCGATGCACTTGCATGCTCTGCTGATAAATAATAATGAGCCAAATGATATACCGGCGCTCTGAATAAAATCATTTATCATTCGTAATAACCGGCTAGAAATATGTACATATAATGGCTCCCCAATTAAAAATACTTGATCCGTGACTTTTTAATCGAATATAGTTGTACGAGTACGTGCGGGAGATAACCTAGTATTTTATAGCAGATTGGTAATATTTATGGTATTAGTCTGTTGGACGTATATTTACAAAGTCCGAGACGTTGTAACTACGATTCATCGAGCTTTTGAATATTCTTAACACAAGGTGGATAATTGGTGGAAATTGATACTTGTCTAACAAAAACGAGATATCCCTCGATAAAAAAACTAGTAGGTTCCTTGAATGTTTATGTTAAAATAAGAGGAACACAGGTAATATAATGATTTTAAAACTTTAATACCTTTCAATACTGCTTTTTGCTGCTACTTTCAATTACTACAAAATGTTGTAGAAATCTATGCTTATATTAATTTAGGTTAAAGCCAGTTCAAAAAATGAACTGATTTGTAGCAACACAGACACCATTATTGTGATTGGATTTTTTTTATCGATTGTATTACACTAACGTCAAAGCGAAATCTTTTTAAAAACTTTGCAAATTATGGAAAGCCAGCTAATAACCTCCAGGGGCGCATACGTGACCAGATTACGAAAAAGTAAAACTTACGTCCTGAATTCCAAATTACGGTGAAACTTACTTTAGTTAACTTTTCCTTAAATGACACATCTCTCGTACAAAAACACAAATGTATAATAAATAACAAAATTCAAATTCATTTTTTACATTTCTGAATTTTGTATACTTATATTTAGTAGTCTGTGCCAATAAACTTTTCTAAATGTGGAGTAGAAGGAGGAGGAAAGCGGACCCTAGAGACCGATGCCATGGTCGAGGAAGCGACCCGATAAACGCTAGGAAATTGATGATGATGATGATGTCCCAATAAACTGTTTGAACATACTATTTTAAGTAAAACACGACAACTACATACTCGAACTTCGACAGAAATGCCTTTCCTCATGCAAATACTTATTTGATACAAAATATTTTCAGACCCTCAGGGCTATATGAATGTTTATTAAAATATTATGCAGGAATTCCCTTGACCAAAAGTACGTAACATCTGCGCGTTTCTGTGCACTGCCTGAGGTGAATTTAAACTTTTTCATATTGTAAAAGCACTTCCTCTTTTGCATATTCAATATCACAAGGGAAATACTAGTTATTGTCCATTTTCTGTGAGGATTTCATGTTATTTTAATAAAAAGATATTTCGTTTCTCTGAAAGTTACATAACTAACCATTTATACTAGGGTGTCCCTTATATGGGAAAAAAAAATTTTTTTAGAATTTCGAAACTCATACCCTCCAATTTTTTTATAAATGCTAAAATGTACTTAAATATGAAATTTCATATCTGTAGCATGATTGCAACCCGTGCCGACCGAGCTCTAAAGTTTAATAAAAATGGTGTTTTGGTCTGACATTTTGGTTTGATCAAAACTAATTAAAATGCAACAAATAAAGTAAATATGAGTAAAACTAAAAAAATATCAATACAAACATTTATTTAAATACAAAATATAATGATAATAAATAATGGGAACTTCTGTTTAATGTAGTTTTTTTCTACAGTCTGGATACAGATTTCTATGTTCCTGAACACAACGCAACAAAAAGTGTTTTTGCTCTTCTTCAACCATTAAAATCTTGCATTAATTTAACAGCTCTTTCAGCAGTGACCTTCAAACGACTTAATCGTCTTCTAGCTTCCAAAAAAGCAGGATTGTCACCCCACGAAGATACGTCTTCCCTAAGAAAACTGTCGTCGATCTGTAGTCGAGATAGAAATCGTTTGCTTCTTTGAGTCACAAAATCATCCAGCGTCATATCTGAAATGTAGAAAAATACCATTAAAATAAGCAAAAACTCAACCGCAAAACTTTAAAAAAGAAAAAGAAAATATTGAGTACTTACCAAACAAGTTTTGCGTAATTTCTTCCATCGATGGGACATAGCGTTTAGAGGAATCTGAACTTTCGTCTCTGTTTAAATTATTAATCATTTTTGTCTTGGTTTTGCTATCAACTTCTTCATCAAAGAGTGATAACATGACTGTTTCTTCACAAAAATACCATAAATGATGAATAAACTTGCTTATGGATGCCTTGGAACTTGTTGCGTCTACTCTTTCATATTCTTTTACAGCTTTCAAAAAGGACAAGTCTTGGTTAGGTGCTTTAAGTGCCATTGTACATTCGAGCCAAGGTGACGATAAATAAACAAACATCTTGTAGAGCATTTTTGTCCTTTGCAGTAATTTTAAGTTACGATTGAAGCAAACATATTTTTATAGAATAGATTGCTCTCGCCATCCATCGCGCTTTATGCAAAGCTCCGGTGGGCCTGAGTTTTAGTTTATTCACTGTGTCTCCTCCTAAGAACACAGCGCATAGTTCAACCAATTCGCGGTAATCGTCTCTAACAAAAGATTTTTCCAGTTCAGTCTTATAAAAAGTTAACAAAGATGTAATGTTTGTCTTAGCAATATGTGCTTTAACGAAATTTTGAGGTGACTCAATGTTATCGGTGATAATATTTTTCCAATGATCTCTTAACTTTTTAAAAATTGGAATATCTGGGCTGGGCTTCGTAGGAATTCTGGCTTTTCCAAAATATAATGCACTATCTTATAACAAGATTCGCACTTTCACTAACAGTCAGCTTGACTTCACGAATACCTGATAGATGGTAATTTTGCACCATTTATCTGGTGGCTTGGCAGTCCGATAAGGAAAATATTTTGTTTATCACTTCGTAATTCCACATACATTTTCACAAAATAAATAACAACGCGCTAAAAATGTTAGAAATCACTTAAGAAATGAAAATTGAAACTCGTAGTAACAGGTCGCCGCGCTGCTCCCGCGCAACTTGTATGGACAATTTAAAAACTCAAGTCGGCACGGGTTATCGTTTATAAATCGGGCTAATATTTATTTCTAGGCTATATTAGGTCCATACGAAACTTTTTAGAAGGTATGCGTAAAAATATATTGGAGTTGAATTTTAAGGGACACCCTAATTTATACGTATCATTAGTGAGCACGAGAAATTGAGGCGGCGCGTGTTGGGTGCATAAATTTAATTTCATAGAAATTGCCATAACGACTGCGATAAGAGTTATAAAGCTGCGTCACCCGTCTCCGCAACTGAATGAGCCATGATTCATTGCAAATTATTTTTAGTGCATTGCGGTATTCGTGTTATTTACTACGAACCACGATGATTCTCACGCCCACGCGTGTTTATTAATTGAGCGTTGACAAATGTTTTTAAAATGCACGCACGTTTTATGAATGAGATGGCGGCCGCTCAGCAATCACCGCGGTTTGTTTTGTCGTCTTTTATTGTGACTACCAGTTAAGCAAATAAGCTATAGGATTATTACCATACGGTAGCCATAAACAAAGGGTATATTTTTATTCATGTGCTATCGTCCCAGCAGTGGCTCACCCTGAAACGTTAAATAAAAATAAAATGTGGCCTATCGAGTCCTGGGGGCCTATATCTTTTGAGGTATCGTTCGCTTTTTGTATGTATTATTCATAGGGTCCCCGTCTCACATGTATCTGCATTGTCTACGCGTCTGCAATTATTAAATTTATGCGTTAAGCCTTTAGGCAGATCACTGCATTAATGTATCGCCTGAGTCACGCCGCGGCCGAGGTTGTCCACTCGCCGGCCTGACTGATGCTGATTTATCGGACTCCTTTCGATGTTGATCGATGTTCTCGCTAATATAGCGAACTCTTGTGTATATTATTATATACACATATAATTACTTTAGTGATCACCAATATGCTAATAGCGCGCCAGGTGTGAAATGCCAATTGCCAACTACTCAAAAACAGCGCATGGGAACATGTATAATAAACACACACTTTATCCTTATCGTATGTAGGCCTACCTACATACGATAAGGATAAAGTGTGTGTTTAATTATTCTCAGTAAATAAATTCGAGAGAAAATCTCGTAAATGGTCTAAGTTAAACGATCGCCGTTTCACATTGGTGCGCCCGGCCATAACTCACTTACACCTTAATTGAATCAGTGTCCCTAATCGTCCCGCACACACACCATCAATAACTGTGGCGTAATTATGATACATACCCTGGTTAGTATCGGGGTACGAACCATAATCGATCATTCGGATAATATTACTTCTAGCTTATCAGTGTACATTTGCGCAATTGGCAAATGGATCCACATCATCGTGGAATGCAAGCGTTTTGATATATGTATCTTTTAAAAGCTCGTTTCATCATCATAATGAGGATACTTCATTCATATTGCTTGCTGATCCCGATTATCTGCATAGTGGTAGTTCAGCAGTATTTAAATCACATTATGGGTACAAGAATTTAAATTTGTTACTAATTTAATCAGTGATCACAACAAAATATGTATATTGTCAGCCAGTTCTGCACTAAAAGTGAAGTCATTATTAAAAGAAGCAGTACGTCCTATTGTTTTTTTAACGATAGGTATATTCATCTTATTTATTTAAACTCAATGTAAATTTTAAAATGGGTTTGCTTGTGTCAGTTAGGTCTAACTAACAATATTTTATCTCAGATTGTTTATAATCGCGTCCAAAAATTAATGGTTAGGAATAAATTTAAATTCATTGTGAGATGTCATCTTCAACTAATCGATTTAGGTTACCCTCTTAGAGATAAATCAATAACGATTGTTTTAATTATCTGCTGGAACTCAATGATAATCAAAATTCCGTTCCCAAAGGTTTTTGTTTTCGTTCCAATCAAACCAAAAATCCAATGAAATTATCTGTTGATAAATTAAAATTAGCAGTAATCAATTCCACAAGTTAAAATCGAAACGCCGGTTAATTTTGTTCCAATAATTGGTTGTGCTAAATCACTAGTAGTTATCACAACCTTTAATTTGTAAAAAACCTTATTAAACACGTAGTTGACACTTCGTAAGTGCCAATTTTTAGTTTTTTCGTCATTTGATTTAAACAAACAGAATCATATTAGTGTAATATTTAAAACAAAAAACCATTTAAAGATTAGATTTTATTAAGTCGAGTCGCTACTGATTGTTTTTGTACACCAAGCGTGGTTCAATCGCATGATCCGTGACTTTGTAATTGTAACGTCAACCAAACATCAGCTAATGCTAGTAACTTGATATCAACTGTATCGATTCCAAGTTGTTATATTTAACATTCTATCACGATGATATTTAATTGATGCAGACGGTTTTAGATCGGGCTGGTGTTGACTGGGTAGTGGCAGAGCTATAAGGTTTATGCACATCGACACAAATTGACATGACGTTTTGTGTATTGTGTACCCTCGTAAATGTCAAGCTCGTCAGAGCGAGTTATATTTATGTCCAGGCGAGAAGCTACATTATTTTTGCGTTCACACGCGTTTAAAAGCATAGGCAAAAACTAAACGATTAATGGCACCACTTCTGCATTATGAAATACTGCTTTACACAATATCTAAAATTAAAACCAATAGCTTCCAAATGTGCGGACATAAAACAGAATTTACGGCCGCTCACGTCTTTAAAACCGAGTTTAGGTTATGAAAGAATGTCTGAAACACATTCGCGCGTCGGCCAGGTGAGATTGGGAGCAAAAACAGAATTCGACCTTCGCAATTTATTTATGCTTATAACTTGTCAGGAAAGAGTGCGGCCGGTGTGGCAGCGACGCGGCCTCACCTGTTTTCAAAAAGCCAATTTCGAGATGTATTACCCTTTGTTCCCGGGCCCGCCCGCGATCGACGAGGTACTTACGCCCTGCTCGCCTTTTATTGCGTCGCTGACTTAATGTGATGGCTGCGAATGCGGTGGCAATTTGTATTCGTTTTGTTCGACCGTCAATAACTCGTAGATAAACATAAACTGACTATTAATATAATCGTTCATGTCACGTTAATTACTACAACACAGACTGTGAGGTCAATTATGATATTTATGGCTGTGTAGTCGTATAATGCAAAGGTTTTCCGGCAGCTAGTCAGGATTCGTTAGCGTAGTTTCACCAATTCGCACCGATGTTGTTGACACCCGATGGGCAGTGGTTAGTTGCAACACGTGGTTGTTTAGTTACGCGTTAAACAAACGAAAAGCTGCTTTCAACACGGGTGCAGTTAGCAGCCCTTCATATGGAGATGTCGCACGATGCCGGAGGGCCTCCGTCGGAGCCTCTCACAACTAACAACACACTTCACACGGTTTCCACTGCATTCTTTACTTAACTCGCTACTTTGTTTGCGCTTTATTTTTATGTCAGTGTCTGTTTTTCACATAATTTAGTTATTATGAAACTTTACCTCAACAGCATCGAAAGTCTAGGAAATAATGAAATGAGTCAGATCGATCTGAATATCTAGACTAAATCGGTAATACAGACGCTCACTTTCACAGCTAAACAGGATACACTGCCGGTAATGCCGTTTCCAAGAGAAGGAAATCATCCGTGATATGTTGCCATTATGCAATCACTCAATACATATTCAAAATAAAACATTTTAACACTGTTTTAGTGCATCATAACTTCAAAACATAATAACGGGCAAGAGAACATTAGAAGTTAATAGTGTTTTTTCTAGAAACGTGAACTACATAAACAATTAAGTTATGCAATCATTGCTCGTGTGAGCTTTTTATAGAGCCGCAATAAAATTTATAAACACATAATCTCTGAGGCGGACGCGTCAATTTAGTAAACATCAGCAGTGGGTGCTTCTTTGACCTGGCGTATGGCCGGCCTCGACCTATTTTTCTTAGATGCAAGACACCTAATTCAGTTATTAGGAGCAGTTGGTATTTGGAACAACTGTCAGTACGTAATATATCTCGTTACATATCAGTGCAAGATTTTATTGCTTTTTGGTTTAGTCTTATATCATACGCGATAAATATGATATGCGTTGGATATATTTGTATCGCTTTTAGTCCATTCTTGGTTTGTTGCATATGAAGTAACGCTACTTAATATGGAAATTTCGACATTTAACCATAGTTAACATAGTTGACATTGTTAGATTAATTGGTAATGTAAGCATGAGTTTTAAGATTTCCGATCACCGATCAATCACAATTTTTAAACCACCAAGTCCTTAAAAACCTGCCATGCGAATCGTCGTCAATCATCGTAGTTCAAAATAACTGTGCTTACACTATTACAGTTGACTAGTAACGCTAACAAGTTACTGTGAAAATATAATCGTAAATTTTATGTGACTTTTACTAATAGCTTCCATCACATATTCGTATCAGAGAAAATTAATTACATTGGACTAATAGGTGCGCGTTTACTACTAATTGGATTAGTAACACTAGGTTTCCTAGAAGTACCTACATGACTACATGAGTGAAGGAGGAAACCTTGTCTAATGGCTCGCATATTCGTTTAAGTATTTATGCAATCAAATTATTTAACAGCGAGCTAGCTTATTTTAGTCAGAATTGTTTGCTTGTTAGGCCTGCTGTTTAATTTATCAAGTTAATTAGTTAATGTTTCAAGCGTGTTATACAGTATAATGTATGTGTGCCAATTGTGCCATATCGTTTGATACGCCAATGTCTTTTAAATAACATTGTTTGGTTTGTTTTATTTTCTATCAGAAAATACCATTAGATAAGTGTTCTAAAATTTGCATTAGATTGTTTCTTTACCATTCTAAGGGCAAAATAGGTATAACGAGAAACTCTGCTTATCAGTATAAGATGAGTATGATAATATTTGAAGCATGCAATGACGGAAAGTACCTTGTTGCATACTACTTGTAGGTATGCAACAAGTTGGAACTTGAAATTAGTCGTTTCCGCTTAATCGAGTGCAGCAGGTTGCATCAGAATTACTCACTTCTGCATGCACTTTATACTTTGAAGTATTAATTAAAACATTAATTAACGTTGAATTTTGTTACCAAAAAAAGGAGCCATGGTTAAAGCCGTTATTCAGATGTGCATTTACTGTCAGGCTTGTGTCCACCTGTACTTATATTTGTATTAATCTGATTCATCTGTTGAAACTGAGAAACAAATTCCGTCCACGAAGTAATCAATCCAAATCAAATCGCAACATTATTATTCGCGGAATTCTTACTCGGCATTGTTGTGACTCACGTTCTTTTCGTACTATGCGCCAAAGCAGCACTACGTCCATGACACGCATAGAGCAAAAGCGGGAAAAATATTAAAAAAATTGGCCAAGTGCGAGTCGGACTCCCGCACTGAGGGTTCCGTACAAATTCTATTTTTGACGTATTTAAAAAACTACTGAATAGATTTCGTTCGAAACAATTTTCGTTGGTAGTTTTTATGGTAATGTACATTATATAATTATTTCAGTTTTATCATCCTCTTATTTTAGAAGTTAGAGGGGGGGGGGGACACACTTTTTTCCACTTTGGAAGGGTCTGCCACGTAAAGTATTCACTTTAGAAAAAAGTGATATTAGAAACCTTAACATAATTTTTAAAGACCTATCCATAGATACCCCACACGTATATGTTCAATAAAAAAAATATTTTCGAGTTTCAGTTTTGACTATGGGGACCCCCCACTTTTTTATTTATTTTTCTATTTTCGTGTGAAAACCTTGTTGCGGTTCACAGAATACATCCACTCACTAAGTTTCAACAGTATAGTACTTATAGTTTCGGAACAAAGTGGCTGTGACAGACTGGCGGACAGACAGACAGACAGACAGACAGACATGACGAATCTATAAGGGTTCCGTTTTTTTGCCATTTTGGCTACGGAACCCTAAAAACGCCTACAATCATAAATCGTTTCGCTCTCATATGATCGATATAATTTCACGTCTGGCCTATAAATTATAACCGGATTCGATCTACATTTCTCACTTAATAAAATGATAGATTTTTTAAGGTACGGTTATTATTGGATAATTGCGACTGGTTCGTAAAGTTGGTTACCAAGGACGGGGCCTCTTTCATCCAACAGCGCCCAGATTTTTTACTCAAAGTTTACATTTGCAACTTCTTGTATTTAGTGGCAAGTCTTCCATTGGTAACTTAATATTAGTCTGTCATTTCTTTCAACACTGCGACCGCAGAATTAAGCCAGGTTGTGGTTGGCTCTACTTTTTCCACCGAAATCTTGTTTTATTAAGGTTAAAGTTAGGTCATACCTTAATTTATTTTAATATTCTTTTTCTTTTTAAGGTTTGTCAAGTTTATGAAATCAAGGGATTTTCAATAATACGTTATTTATGCGCATCTTGCGTACGCATTTGGCGCGAAGAACATCTAATATCATTGTTACGGCTTTGACTGACCTGTCAGATAGCATGCTAGAAGGAATGTGTGCCAACACGTCCTCAAATAAATAAATGATAACATTATAACTTTCTCAGTTACTTATTGTTCTTATGACGTAGGGTTTTAGGGTGAATATTACATGGATTTAGGGTTTACACTTATATACTTTAAATAACGGCTGCCATGACACATTTTTTATTTTTTTATTGTTACGCAGACAACGAGATCAAATTTGAATATCCCTGAATATAAATAGAATATTCCTAAATCTAGTATTGGTGCAAAGATACTATAGTTTGCCAAGTATTGAAGCTATTGCTTTTAATTAAGGGTGTAGTTAAAAACAATAAACAAATTATATTTATTATTGTTTGCAATGGTTAAAGTACATCGATGCAACAAAGCACTGATTATACGGTCAGTTATTAATAGGTTTAGCTGTTGTAAATTATCCTAGACAAATGACTCGGACCATTAACGCTGAAGTCACACTGCATCACGCCACGATCTCCTGAGTCGGACAACAAAACGATTCGTTGTAACTCGATGAATGATATGATAATGTACTTCGATTTATGGGATGAGTGCGTTGAGATCTCATAGGACCCAGCATTAGCCTAGATTTGGCGATTGTTTTCTCGTGTGCATTTCGACACCATAACTCATATTATCTTGAATATTTAAACTTGTCGGTAGAACTGACAAGTAAGTAGATGAGTCGGCAACCTGTGTGCTATTACTACTCGTAATACTGTTTTTGTCAATAACTAACTTCTTGGTGTTAATATATTACCACTGATACAGTGGTCCACTGTAGTGTTTACGCATTGGTATTATGTTGAGCTACGTATTGCTAATAGTGGTATAAATGCTATCTGACAATAATTATTATTAACTTTCCACTGTAAGTAAATTGGTTAAGAAAAAACGACTCAAACATACTATTGTTACCTTAGTTTTTGTTCGATCTACAGAAGTATCTAGTGAATGCATTTTCCCACAGTAAAGATGATTTTCCTATTACCTGTGAACAAGATAAAAAAGTAATTAGTTTTTACTGTACTGCAATACAATGCATGGTAGGAGAAAAGCTAAAATGCACAGCAAGAAAAATGATAAAAATAGAAGGAATGTATAGAGTGGATACATAATTTATAATACAACATCTTAAGATAAAGATGCAAAATTCCAGAGATATGTAATGTCAACAGAAGAAGCAAGGGAGATTAGCTTACGCAAAGAATCAACGTAATACCTACAAAGTTATCAGATAAACAGGGCTGTACAAATGGCTGGAGAGTTATGTTTTGATTAAAATATCTGTGTCAATATAATATTATTTCAGATGTACTTGTGCTTGTTCTATAATAAAATACTAAGCAACTGTTGTTTTCAAATAAACATAATCAAGTGAGAAAAATCAAATAAATAAACATAGGATATACGTGGATTCTTTCTCTTTAAGAATCAAAATAAACATTAAATTTGGGTAAATACCTACACCGAAATCGTCTGATTTCATGCTTGAAAAACTCACGTCTTCCAATTCCCTGATAATTCATAATTGAGTGCTGTCCAAATCTTATAAATTTATATTATTTCGTTCTTGATGATGGTAATTCCGATAGTAAAGTTAAATACTTACGGTTAAACAAAACCTGCCACGCCTCATAAGGCTAGCAAACAAATGCATAAAAATAAAGTACCCCTACTCTTATCTGCAGTGGACATCCCTAAGACATCCGTTTTATCTCGTAATCTTATGCACCGACTGAAGCCGGTGACACATTGACTCCGTGCACGCCTCGCTTATCTCGAGACGCAAGGTCGTCACACATATGTACATACACCTTTGTATATGTACGAGCCTTTACTCTCCGCACAATACATGTTTATATCTTAGAAACAGTACCTAGTGTTGTAATAGCCACTTCTACAAACCTTTACTACTGTCATAACTGTTTAAAACTTAGATGCCTACATTGTCACGTAAGCGATGAATGCCATAGAAACCCGCCAAACACGTCCTTGATAAATCTGGCATCTCAAACGTGTGTGGAATGGTCCGGAATTCATATCCACGTATAGGCAGTACAGAGTCTGGTTTACGGTAATGTTATAGCATTCCTGTAAATTAAGATGTTTATAAGACGTGTCGGCTGTTTGAATAGACGAATGTGTTTATCGCCGTCGTCATTCATCGACTAGAAACGGTTAATTTTCTTAAAGATAAATTATTTTAAAGAAAATAAGCATGAAAAAAGTTAGTGAAATTTGTTTTTTATAAAATTTATTATTTAAGCAATTACATGCCTAGTTTTATTGTACAAATGAATAAATGTTATTTTTTCTTTTAAAAAATAATACGATATTCAGGACGGACAAGCGTGGCGTGTGAATCTACGCTTAGCATCGAAACAACTGTAGGAGCGTTGATGAAACATGTCGACTGCAATTTTGTACATTGTTACAAAAGTTTGTTTTACTACCGACCTCAGTCACGAGTGGCATTTCAAGTAAGATATGATTATTGAGGAATTTATTTCTGCTAGTCCGAAGACAAAGTAATCATACATAGGTACATGTAGCAAAATGTTATCGCAATCTGATACCATCATCCTCTTGCCTTCTTCTCTCCTATTTTTCCCACGTTGTTTATTTTTCACTTTTAATTTCAAGCCGGCACAGACAGACATTGCAATAAAATCGTTTACACAAATAGAACCCGTGACCTCTGAGCGGCATAATCCCTGCTCGCGAAGCCGGTCGGACCCCCGGCTGTATCGGTTAGCTATTATGATAAGTTTATGTCACTGTTGTCGTAACCGTCTGGCCGTTAGCTCTGCACACACGAGTAAAATGCATTCTCCTTTCTCTCCAGTAGATAAGTATTTCCGCTTCGCTACTCCTTCGCTCGGCGAACTTACTTAATTGGATTCGAAAGTTCCAGGCACAATTTATTTCCTACAGGATATATTTGAGATAACGAACCTTAACTGAATTATGATGAACTAAATGAAAGGAAAATCAATTTATAGATATTCGATTCTTCAATTGATTTAGTTTTATCGGAGAACATATTGATGGTATCAATACAGCAGGGTACGATATAATCAATGAGAAAAGAGACTTCATTTTTAATAATTTGTGCGAATAAAACATACTGGTCCAAGGTCAGATAAGGTCAACTTAGTGCAGTTACTTGTAAGTGTGAGTTCACAAATGTTTACCTGCTTAGAATTTACTAATCAAACCTTGATAAAGCCGCTTCAAAACATAGTTAACTGTTAATTAGTAAGTATTCATTCAAACCTATTAAATGTTCATGTTCATGGCTCGATGTTACTATTCTATACGAATATTTACTTCAGTCACGGACAAACCTCTTTTACGGATGATCAACTAACCAGAATGAGGCCAATGATAGTCATTATTACAATTCCTAGTGTAGTTATTGTTCTTATGTTATTGGTACATGTTAATGGACGTTTTTACCATAATTTGAATCGAATAGATTAAACTATTTTAGTTAAAGTACATATGGACCTACCAAATTAAATTAAAAGTGCAATGCGAAATCTTCACTGTGTAACACAGACTTAAAAATAACTTCACTTCTTTGGTCATTCTTGAAAAATGTAAACTATCATTAATTTAGTTGGCAAATATTTAGAAGGAATAAGGGCGGAAGAAGTCAAACTAATTTAATATATTACGAGATAAAGTACAAAAAATATGCTTTTTATATGCCAATATGAGATGTATTTGTAACGCCATAACAGAAACTCGTCCAAATTCGATGGGAAGAACATGACCTAAAACTTATTCTCAACAAATTATTCAGACCCACAGTTCTATAAGTACGAGTATAACAAATTCCATGAATACAAATCACGAGTTCCAATAAAAATAACTGAGAAGAATCTTAAAAGATAAATTCAGGACAAAAATGTAATATTTCGCAACGAAAATATTTAACCAAAAGAGTTCTCAAAGGTAAAAAATGAGGGGCCATTATTGTTATTGGGCGGGCCGACATGGACCGATCTTGGTGGCCCATATGTAATCACCCGTGATTAGTTTCACTTGCCCGATCTTGAAGATAAAGTGGGCATTTCATTATCAACCTTAACGAAGTAAATTTAAGTACCAGCATTAAACAACACTTTCGTTTTCCCTAAAAACTTTTTTGCTGTCGCGTTGAAGTGAAATTTTTACCCGTGCACTTGTTTTTAAAATAAGGATTTGAGTGTCTTTTTTTCAAGATTTATAATAAGACTTTATACGATAAAATTTTGGCTTGGAAAATTATTATTATTATCGATTTGATCATGATATTTAACTCACATACAAATGTGATTTAACTGTAGTATGTAGATTGTATCTCGAAGCACTACTGAATTTATTAATAATTTAATGTAAAATTGTAATATTACAATGTTTATGGAGTACATAAAGTTGGTGTCCGTATGCCCACACAGTGTACACAGTTCCCTTAAATCACGTAGGTGTAAATATGCAGGAATTCAAATATAACTAGGTATTTATTTTTGGTCTCCAAAATAATGTTTCTTTTTTATTTTGCTTTATATTGCAATTATGTGTTGTTACAATTTGATTCGCAAAGTATCGGACATTTCACAAATAAATCCATATGTTACAACCTTTTGCCGAAGAACATCTAAATGACATCATAAGCGATAACTTTTAACTAGTTTAGTTAAATAGTTGGTAATTCCAACAGATTGGGTGGGAATTTTAGATCCATTGTGGTGTTCAGAATAAATTGTCTATTATTTTAATTTAAATTGAAATCATTTTGATTTATATTTTCCTGTTCCGCGGTTATTCAGTTTGATTAATAACTTACGAGTACGGTTGAATAATTATTCAATCGGGTAAAGACCAAATATTCTGCTCGTTCACACCGTATTAAATATTTAGGATGAATTTGCCATTGGATTTCTCTATGACTTGACCATACCTACAATAAACTAGTACTATGTATATCATTGTCGCATATCTCTTTTAACAACATAATCATTTACTTCTATCAATTCTACTAAATAATATGCACGGGGATTTACCTCTCCATTACGAACTGCACACATTGATTTTATAATGTCTCATTTTTATTGAACAGCCATGTTCATCCAAGTTTTTTGCCACTCAAACACGGCGTAATGTGATGCATATTCATAATATTAAATGGGCCAAGTTATTTTGCATCGACGATGCGCATAAGCAATCTGAATCGCGTTCTAATTATAGCGCGTAGTTTGTCGTGATACCTGAAGCTTGTACGTACATTATTGTACTCACATACGTACCCACAATTAATGAATGTGCACAGCAAGCATCTTTATAATCTAAAAATTTGCATAACTGCGTTTTTATGAAGCTTAAGTGTTGTGCCCTGGAGTGTTTTAAGCTATTATTTTTGTGAAACCTACTGAAGAAGTATTATATGGAAACGTAAATGCAATGAAGAAACTTTAATGCATTTGTATTGAAAATTACCTTGAAATTAATACTAATTTTGCTCATAATTTAAAAACACAATCAGCTCAATTTTCAGTATCTGACCGACAACATCATGGAATATATTTAGAACAAAAAAGTTTTTGTATATTATTTAATGATTGAATTTCAAATATGATCGTGTTTTTTCTTTGAAGTTAACATTGGTTTAACTGTAAGGTTGAAGTTTTAGAAGTCAACAATTAACGCCAGTCCCGGTTTTTAACCTTTAATTTATGATCATATTCTTTATTACCAAATAGAGAATTCTACCAGACATAGTAATGATTGACTAAGTCTTTTGTGGATTTTTATTCGGTTTATGATGAACTTTTTATTCAAACGTGTGTGAGAGAGTGTGAGCTCGACCGCATAGAACTGACGTTTGCATCCTCATCTATTATGCTGGTATTAAGTCCGGGTTACATCACTATGAGGTCAGGTTCTATCCAGGCAGCTAGATTTTTATGACAGTAACCTATAATTCTAGCGATTGTCCGCAACTAAAGATTTATGGGTGTATTAAATCTTTGCACTTCAATGAGTTATTTGATTACTTTTATTTAAATCTAGTTTATTAGAATTTCGTTTATTTCAGTTGGCAAACATGCACAATTTAAAACCCAATTGGCTATGTCAATATCCATTGGAGACTCTTCATCAGAAAGCATCGCAGTTTTATACATTTAGACCCTGGTCTGTGACTGTTCACTAATACATAGAGTTCATAAAGTAACGTTGACATTCAAACTATTTTTACAGTTCAGGGAAAAATGCTTGTTTCACAATATTACAAATACCTATGCACGCTGAAATATTTTTCCGGAACCACATTTTACTAACGACTGGCCCAGTTTTCATGAAAAGTTACAATATTTTTCGTTCAAATAACGAGGTAGCAGCTCTCTACAAAACTGGTTGAACATTTTTATGTGAATATTCACACGTAAACATTGTGTATTCTTTTTAACGATGAATATTCGAGCAATTAAGTACTAAAGTTAAGTTTTAAATATATGAAAGTTTTTATGCCTAGGATATGTTGTTTTTTGCCACGTTAATGATAGGTCACAATTTAACACTCTGGGGACATGTAATGTAGCAAATAGGCATCAATATTAATGCTTCGTACACGGCCATGAGAGACTAGACTATAACTAAGACTATTATTAAGACTATTACATAATTCGAATGAAGTGGCGTATCTGTAGAATGAGTACTGACACTTAAAAAGTAAAATTTTGATTAAAAGATTTAAATCTGAGGAAAGATTGAACACAGCAAAATATGTAATGCCAAAAATTTAAGCGGTTGTCATAGGGACACAGAGTCTAAAGAGTAAAACATTTACAAATTCCAAAGTTTCGTGGTGTTCATACTCGTATTAATTACGGTCAAACAGTTAAAACTTGATTAACAAGTAAATAAAAACATTGTCCAATTGTCGCGGCAATGTAAACTCCGCGTATAAAACATTTTGTGGACATCGACAATTCGACAAGGGTCATCAAGCCTCCACAAAGCCTGCATTAAAATTTGTGCCTGAATTCTCCACAACTGACAGTTGCTCTTAATTGAAAGATTGCAGCTAACCTGTTTTTAGAAAGTTTTGGATGCACGCCAACCGGGCCTTACATGTGCTTATAAGGAATGCATCTGGTTCATACTAACAAGTCAAGGTCAAGGGGCATAACCGACGTTAAGTACGTACACGCCTGTATTTGCGATGTGATGCACATGCTTTAAATCAACATCAAATGACTTAAAACTTTGTGATGTCGAACATAAATGATGCGTATTGAGTTCTTTTGTATTAATTTGCAGTAAGATACACATACCGCTAATCAGTTAAGACGCCATCGGATTGCATTACATAACCAGGAAGCATCGCTCAACATGCTTCTTTGATCTTCATGCAATGTATTCGACTGCATTTTACATGAATATTACCAAAACTATGTAATAAATATAACGTAGGTAAATGGTTTTCACTTTTATGCTGGAAAATGTTTTGTAATATCTACACTAAGGTATCAAAACAAAACAAGGCTTTCTACCCAACGGTGTATTGTTCTTTTGAAGCGCATTATTCACATCCACATATTGTTAAGTGGGTCCTATCTACGTATAAACTGTTTGGTGGAGGAACATTCCATTGCGCGTAGTAGAACGACAATAACAGATGGCTTTGAATAGCATCTTATTACAATACCAGAAAACCCTTAGGATTATGACGGTATCGCTTCGAATGACCATCACGATAACGTGATCAGTAGAAATATTTCCTGACGTAATTATAAACAAATGCCTTTTTGCCACTAGAGACGAATCGTAAACATAGTGATCGCAAAATAAGGGAACGCCTATTTGACATCCAGGTGTGTTCCTTCCAAGCGGGACCCCCCAAGCAACCTATGAAATAATAATTAACTGTTAATTCCAATTAACATCTAAATATGGTATATGACGAAGAACTACGAGGTACATTGGAAAACCAAAAAAAATATATAATGTTTTTATTCTTATTCACTTAAGTTACAGAGGATGACCAGTCAGCCCAGCTAGAATGACAAAACTTTGATACTAAATTTCTCCAGTATCTTGAGAAATATAAATCCTTTCAACGACAGTAATTATCTCAACAATGTATTGATTAACATTATATTAATCCATCACAATTTAAAGCTGACTTTATTACTTATGTTTTGATGAATGACTTTATAGAAGGCGAATAAATTAAGTGTCTCAGAGCAAGCACATATTTCATCGGCGCGATTAACGTTATGTCGTAAACGATATCACGGTCTTATGGACTATCCTCACAGTTAAATCTGCAGTAAAGATACTTCAGAATACCATAAAATATAAATTTATAAAAGATTGTTTCAGAAACGTTCGCGATGAAAGTTTTTTTATCAACATTACTTTCCTTGGTCCGTTAAAGTCGTGTTACATGTTTTTATTATGTTTTAGAATAACTAGAAATTATTTTCAGTACATATTTAACTTTTTGCCTTTAGCATATTTCTAATAATATACGAGAGTCTACCATTAAAGAAACATAATAATGTACATAACATAATTAGTTGACATATATTATGTGTATTCGCAATCATCCTGTATTCGCATGGAATCCACTCGTCTTCAGTCTTCGCTAAAATTACGACGCATCACGTGCATAGCCACGACTGTTCATTGAAGACTAACAGTTATCTTGAATCGAATCTACAAACGAATGTCAAGTTACTGTGGTAATTTCACTAGAGCTATTCATAGTCACGCATCGCTATTATTATTGGTTAATTAATTGCGGACGTTTCAACCGCTGCATCGATTGTTAGCTGCCTAGTTGGCATCTGTTCCAATGTTTCCCGTTGTTTCTCACGTACACACTATATTATGTTATGAATCAACAACTATTTATTTCTCTAATTATAATACTTCAAGAGCGACTTGGCAACACTTTGAAATAAATTTGGTCGCATAGTTTCCCTAAGGCATGACGATTGTTCCTTGAATTACACATTTAACTTGTGTAGATGTCACTTGTTATTGTTCAATATACATTTGTTTATTTAGTATTATTTTCATTGTGAATGGTATTTAGGCGCTGCCGAGTCATCAAAGGAGACAAAATGTAACTAATCTATACCACGAGTAATATAATAAAGCTGAAGAGTTTGCTTGTTCGTTTGTTTAAACGTGCAAATCTCAAGAAGAACTGGTTCGAATTGAAAAAAATATCTTTGTGTCGGATAGTTCATTTGTCAAGCAAGGCTTTTAGCTATAGTTTATCACTAAACAATGTGTGCAGAAACCAAAATCCACGGGATCGAAGTAAGAAGTCGGGCGGCCGCTTGTAGTACATACATACGAGTATAACATAAAGATGTTGTATACAAGTCGGATCAATCAAAATAACCAACCACAACGATAATCAAAAACAACAAAACTATTTCTTCTACTAACGATAAGTAATAATGACTGAAAATAATATAATGACTATATTATTATGCACTTACGAGCTCCGCAAACATTGTAAAAAATGTCGATGGCGTTCTATGAATGCTGTTAACAGCTGTGATCGCACGTATTACCTGCTAGTAATAACAAAATCTAGCACAAAATTGCAGACGAGTGACGCATGTGTGATGATAACATTCCAGCGCGTAATTACTTTGAGCACCTAATGTAAATATTATGGCGCACAGAAAATCCAAATTTGTTTTATGTTCAATGAGTACACATAACATCAGTCTTCAAGAAATAATGTAGGTGAATATGGAATGGTAACACTTTAACCTTGGCCCGCTGGGCCTGGATTATGTTTTGCACAGCACTAATGTTTACACCGATCGCTTCAATGGAGAGTCTGCTCTTAGTTTGATTTTATGTAACCGTAAATTATTCTTGGAACAAAACTACTAAATAACAAGTTTCATGTACAAGTGACGAATTGCTGTAGCTGTTACGAGAATAAGATAGTAAATCTTTGTACCGCCCTTGACAACCGATCAATTGTTACGATAGTAGTGCAAGCGTTATATTAACAGCATGGGTATAGAGTTAGAGCGTCTCCTTATAGTGATTGCGTCATGCATTTACCCGCATCAATGAATGAAATACGCTTCAGAGTCAACGCTTTTGCAATTGAGTCTGAATTTACCGACATAATATTTCTAATAAAAACATTTGCTTCTGGGCTGAGTCAGCCCTGTTGTTTATCGTGGAAGGCCCGTGTAATAAAATCTTAAGGCGAATGTTGAAGCCCACGGCCACGTTCGTCGTTAATGAAGTATTACAGTCGAGTTGTACTGTAAAAAATGCCGGTGATTTAATCTGCCTACTGTATATTTATGCGAGTGCACCTACATTAACGGCTGGCGTGACGCCTTTCTCGAAATCTTCACCGGTCACGTTTATTTCGGGAGTCACAAACATTACCTACAGACACCGTGAGCGCGGCCGCTACTGGCCACAGCCGTAACGTTTAATGGAACTGCATACAAACCCGCACGTTGCAACATGAATGACACACTTACCTAGACTATAAATACATACATACATTACTTATTTACTACATGTCGCTTATGATCCTTATAACTCAAACCAGTGGTAAACGAAATAATACGACCTATAAAACGGAAATATTTTTAATGAGGCCCGAAATGGCTGTTTAATTATATGCGCTGACAATTTTTATCTGTACAGGCTTTCATAACTCGAAAGCGAAAATAAATAACAAGGATTAAGTCGGTGAAACATGATTTCAACAATCATGTCACGTTTTGTAAGAGAACGTGGGGATTAATTCGCTGAGTCGCCGGTAGCCTTTCATATCACAATACACGTAATAATAGGGCTGGCTGAATTGAATCGAAACCAGGTTAAAGTCCAAACACATTATGTATGCATGGTTATTTTGTTTATCTTGTTTAATATACACGGGAATAACCTAAAAAGCATAAAGTTTACTGTGACTTAAAAATGTTTTTGGTTGAAATAATTAATTGCATTACAAAACCACGTTTGTTTTTGATTATCTCCTTAAGTCATGTTCGTTTCTTTCATTCGAATTACTAATGTAGTGATAGTTCATACAAGTTATTCTATACATCCACTTTTATGATAATTTATCTAAAAAAGCAAAACTGGTCCGAACTACCTAATTCTTAAAGAGATATCGATTTAATTTAGCAAAAACAAATTAAATTGATATTTCGTTCAGTTATGCAAAATTGGACGAAATTGCGTGGTTTCTTATTTTGTGGAAATTAGATAGGTTTTAATCTCGATTTTTCGCTTCGTCGGTTTTGTATAGGAGAAGCAGGATGAAAAGAAGCCCAAATGAAATAATAATAGAGAGAAAAAAGAAGGGTATTAATAAAAATACCTTAAACGTCTTTAATTTCATGCCGAAAGTAACTACGCTTTTACTGTCATGAGGGAAATGAGGTTAACCTTTTGATAATAAACCAGTATAATACGTATTAGTATAATCAAAATTTCAACAATTCTTATAGATAGATATGCAAGTTATAATTATTGGACAAAATAAAAACATGTTGTGGGAACAATTGTTGTTTACGACAGTGTAACCGCGTAAACATTTCAGCTTACAAGATCCAAAGCCGGCTTAATAAATGATGATTGCAGTCAGCACAGAAAGAATGTGATGACGTGAGGCTTTTGAATTACTACATTTATTGTTTTAATAATTCAGAGTAAGCGTTTGTGCTACATTTACCTGTACTAAATACTTCGAACATTGTTTTCTTTCCTTGTTTTGGCTTAATTGAATTTTCCGCAAAATTTGTGTTGTTTATCTAAGTGGTATTCAGGGAATTTCCATCAGTGCTGTTTTGCTTTCAACTGATTTCGTTGTTGATTTTTTTGATTCGTTTGTTTTTTATTTTACAATAATATATCTTATTATTGTAAACATATCAATAAAAAATACGGGTTTGCTCAAAATCAGTAGCAGTAGTCCGATTCTAAAAAAACTGCAAAGATTTGATTCACAAAACAAAAATAATACAACGGGTATAAAAGAGATGTCCCAGAAATGTATGAAGCCTCGGCCTGGTCCATGGACGCTATACCTAAATATAGGCGAATAAGTGTACTACAGTTTTAATCACTCTAATTCTTATGGAAAACCTTAGTTTTTTCGCTGAAACAATAAATTATACCACAATATTGCAACTCAGTACAATATGGCGGAGGACGCATCCATAGAGTCAAGTAAATATACCAAGACGCATCTTTGAAACTTGAATGACGTTTATGTCGTTTATCCGTCAGTTTATTTTTGTTTTGACAGTATGCAGTTTATTTCACAAAGTATTCATATTTTTAGGTTACAAACGACCTAAAAAGGCTGGGACCCAAAGCTGTAAATCCCAGTAAAGAAAAAAATACAGCTGCCATCTTTACGAAGTAAAGTGAACAATTATGAATTTGATTTTATTTTTAAGCCACTAAACTACGGACCAAAAATGTTTTATTGTATTTTTAATGGAAATAGCAATATTTTACCGATTTTTGGTACCATGTACATGGTGCGGGCCTGGAATGGGACATCTCATTTAAATACTTAACACATATTCAGTTTCTAAGCTGTAGTCATTGCGCCAAAATATTTGCAAAAAGATTACTGGTTAAAATTCAAAGGCAAACACTTTATTCAATCGACGATGTTACTTAAACCATTATTGTGAATTCAAATTGTATTTATTTATTTCACTCATGAATAATGAGCAGTTTTGAAAGATGAATCAGAGTACAGTCATGTTTCGCGGTTACAAAACCTTCAACACGCCCTTCGGAGAGCCTTTACTGAAATGATTTGCTATTTTATTACTGACACTCATCTTACAACATCGAAAGTTTTAATGAAGGTAAAATTTTGTCGATGAATATTGTTCCTTTATTTCTCGTATGTCTTAGCTCTAAGTTAATGATAATTATGAAAAACGTTTTTGTTTCCTAAAAATACTTTCTGAATTGTTCAAAACGCGTACCTACATACCTACATTAATTTAATTAGTTACTACTTGTTTGTTCTTAAATCGATTTCGTTGTATGGTTCAGTTGTTTTCAAAAATTTCTCACTGGTCTCCATTTCGCAATTGTGGTAATTAAAATCAATGGTGACGTGATTTTATGGATCGACGCTTGAGCCGTTCTGTCAGATATAAATGGTACGATAGACAATACAATTACTTAACTTTATCCACTATTTACTTTTTCTGCTTTTCCAAACAGTAAGTTGGCACGTTGCCTACTTTGTTATTTTTTCTCTCTGAAAAAACCCTGTATGTAACAATTCCTACTTCGTAAATATGTGTTGGATATATGTATGCTCTCGGTGACTTTACCGATTTTGCGCAACTCTTTATACTGATAATATAGATCACAGTGTATCAGCTGTATACTAAGCTTAGGCAAAGGCATCTAGTATTACCGTTAGCGACTGCAAGGCGCCAGCCTTCTAGTTCATAGAGCTATACTAAGACCACCATTTAATGTTATCATGAGTGATATTAAATGCAATGTATTGAAATGGTAAAGAGAAACCGTGACACTCCACAGTTTCTAACAACACAACGATGGAAATCATTAACGCTAGTGAATGGTACTTACTGCAGTGTCCTATCTACATCTACATGCACCGGGAAGTCATAATGAATGAGAATGCTAAAACTTGTTTTATCATAGGGTCTTTATTGTTACCTATACCATAATTGACTTAAATACAATTATATCTTTATTATATTAAAGTGTCACAACAAATAAAATATGAACCATTGCTCGTACTCATAAATATGTGTAACCACAAGATTTACCCAAACAATTAACAGCATCGGAAAAGTTTGCACATTTATAAGTAAATCCCTAAACCAAATAAATGCCTGTATATACTCGTAGCAGGAACATTCGTTGGTACTGTGTACACCTACTTGTGTCGCATATGTACAATATTAAACTTGACGCAAACCATGAACATCTGAACGGAAATTGAAAGCCCAATCGGTTTAGGAATGTCAATATTTTTCCGCAGTCGGATTAGGAAGCCAAGTTGATTGGATGCCCGCATACCTACGCATAGCTTTAAGGCTGCGTAGAGTCTGTGATGTTGAGATAATTTAGGTAGTTCTTCATTTCAAGAGGTTGTCATGAAAAACTTCACTGTTCTTGTTACTTTTAAATCTGTTTGTAACTATACATAACACAAAAACTTTTGTTATTTCAGAACGATAAATCTCATTTTTATTGTCAGTTTCTTTTTACTTTTGACGCAAGCTACCAAAATAAACAGTAATTTAAGCAATAAAAAACTTCATTAAAAGAAAAAACAAGTATGACTTTTTATATGGCAGTGTTGGTCATCACTTTTCTTACGGATTTCATCCAATACCACACGGACAATTATTATGGCTATATCGTATTATGCTTTTATCTTAGCAAAGCTAGTACCTATTTCAAAAGTTGTATTGTTTTGACAATATTTTAACACAATTATGTTGTACGAGTATGTGCTGCACTCTTTACATGTGACATTTTACTGCATACAAACATAAATGTATAATGCACTTTCTATCCACATATAACGTGGTCGATATGGTAAGTGCTTGGTAGTCGCATAAACGCACCGAGAGTTTGTTACTCTCGTCTGTAAGCATACAATTTGCCGTTATTGCAGAATTTATAGTACAAGCTTGAGAACACATCCGCACGCCGATAGTGTGCATCTTCTGAGTATCACTATAAAATGTACTATAATTATCAGTTTAAGTCGTGACTTTGCAGAAAAGAACCGTCATTATAGCTGTACTTAAGAAGTATGCCAAAAAGTTTAAAATGAATAGTATTTTTATGGTGGTAATCATAAATGGCGGAAAAAGCAACGCATAATTTGACATCTTAGACTTGACAGCAATAGTATAGTACAAGGATAGTATATGTTAGACTAGCGGGCGCCCGCGACTTCGTCCGCGTGGATTTCGGTTTCTTCATCACCTATTTTATTCCCATAGGGGTGGAATTTTTAAACAATCTTTAAAAAGGGATGCCTACCTCAAAGTAGCTTTATGAATGCAAGGTCTCAGCCCGTTCGGTTAAAAATGACAAAGTTTTGTACTCCCGTTCATCCCCTATTTTACCCCCTTGGGGGCTGGAATTTATCAATCTCATTGCTTAGGGGATGCCTACGTCAAAGATGCTTTATGAATGCAAAGTCTCAGCCCGATAGGTTTAAAATTGAGAAAGTTTCATACTAACGTTTAACCCCTGTTTAACCCCCTGGGGGGTTGAATTGATCAAAATCCTTTCTTAGCGGATGCCAACGTCATAACATCTACCTGCATGCCAAATTTCAGCCCGATCCGTTAAGTGGTTTAGGCTGTGCGTTGATAGATCACTATGTAATCAGTCAGTCACCTTTGAGTTTTATATATATAGATGTTACTGAAAATGTTAACCGACCGATGAAAAACAACCAGCTAAGTCGTGCAAATACTAACTCGCCAATACGAGTTTTAAATTGCTACTAAGCATCTTAAAAGGATAAAATACCATGAAATTGTAATAGTCTTACAAGGATATTGAGTGGCGCCTTATAATGTACAGGGTTCAGGCTTACTTATAAATCACCGTCTTAGCCACGTGGGCGCAGACTATTGTCGGCTCACTGATCAACTTAGAGACGGCTCTACGCCAATAGGGAATATGTTATACATTTATTAAGTGTATCTTCCATGAAAACTCATCGAAGTTCTTTCAATTTATTTTACGATATGACACTTTCTATCGCTATTAGACTTTAAGGATCACTTTTATAGGTGCTGCAAATAAACGCCCCGAGAATAAATTTAAAGATCATTCAGTTCACAATCATAATTTGCTGAAATGGTCCGTGGTCCCATTTCGCCGTTAATGCACCGGGTGTCCAGTGCTTATGACACAATCGTGAGTGCTAACGAGACGAATATTATGTACCGGCGATGAGCGAAATTGCAATTCGAAAGTTTATTGTTCCCACATAAAATAGATTGAATGTAAGACGGTTCGTTTACCCTTTTGCAGACGTAGGTACGATACATGATACGATTGCGGTATTTAGGTAGTTAGCGAGTATCGCGAAGCTAACAACGGTCTCTTTGTCACCTGCGCTCGATAGATGGACCCATTGTTTTCATTCCAGCGAGGTAACACGAACCCGCTGCACTTGCGGTTGACAGCCTACGCGCGATCACTCGGGCGACGTCCACATTATTTCCTCTACTGCATAAAGCGAACGTTATTTCTCTAATATTATCTTACGAATGGCCCTGTAAAACTTGTCATCCAATATTTATGCTCTAGGCCAATAATCATTTGGCGTTTCCGACTTTCATTCAATTCTTCTTGTTTACGAGCGGGAACTCGATCGGTAGAACACCTCGACCGGCGCGGTTTGAATTAAGATAACAATTTTATTAGCTTCTAATTCAATTCGTGGAATGTTTGTCTTATCGCACCCATAAACATTTTCCAATTTTAATGCGGTACTCGTGTTGCAATGTTGCGCATATTATCGTAGGTATTTATCGGGGTCCATATTGAACTTGGCCCTCGAATGACCAAGTAGTAGGTCAAGTGATCGGCCGCGGTCGCAGCGCGCCTGCATTCCTGCACTATTTATTGAGACAATTAATAATAGAGCACAATAAGCAGAAATGCGATGCATTGTGTCGATGTGCACGTCTCCAGACGATTCGTGTCGAGATTGCACTCCAAGGCATTCCGACGGGATTAATGGGTAAACAGGTTGCAGCTGTGTGACAGGCAAACTTGTAAAAGGCAAACTTATATGCGGTACCTTCAAGAGAAACGAGCGATTTAGCTAAAATATTGAATCGTTCGAAACATTTTTGGCAAGCGTATGCAGTTGAAAAAATTGTTTTTTAATAAATTTCGTGATGCATTTGAGCTGATCCTTTACGGATTTGTGAGTTTATTTGTATGCATTTCACTAGGGCAATCTTGCATAGCTGTTACTTTTTTAAATGACATTATATTGGCTTTTCTAATAAACTTTAAATTTTCATTTTCAATTTAAAAATAACTCGCTTGATCATGATTGGATATGAATTCGAGGAAGTTGAATAACGATTGAATCGAATACAGGAATGGATCCAAACTAAGTTTAACGTTAGGTGCCAAAGTATTGACTTTTTCCTTGATAAACTGTCATTTTTAAATTGCTTCTGCTGGTGGTCCCGTTATGCAATGACAAAAAAAGTATAGAATGTCCAATTACAGTTCGCTGACAATCTTGAGTAAGAAACGTCTGCCTTACATCGTCTAATAATAGGCTATTGTCAATGCCACTGCTATTAGGCATAAATAATTTTGAACCCGCTCTCGATGCGATTGACCGATACAACGTCTTAATTGGGTAGATCTATGCCTATAACCGACTGAAGTCGGGGTTAGTCGCTGACTATCGACGATATCCTCAAGCTAACCAAGGATTTCGTTTCTTTTATCAAAACATTATTACTAAACAAAACCCCTTCCGGCCGTTTTTCGAACCAAGCGACCGATCTTACAATCAGCCAGGTACGCTGGATATATGTATTAAAGTGCACAAGCGAGTGCGCAAGAACAGGTGCACTCACTATTCCCTGACTCTCATAGTTCGGTGGGACAGCAATCTGACACTACCGAAGAGAGATCAGGCGCAGGACCAACGGCTTATCGTGCTTTAACGAAGCACGGAGGAGCACGAGATGAAATTTTTCGGTCACCCATCCCATGACTCGACATTATGATAAAAGTTAATAAAAACATTAACAATCAAACGATCCCGGTGAGAAATAGGTTACTATCAATATCTAATGATGTACACTAATAGGTATAAATCATAGTGTCAGTACCGGTGCGTCGTCGGGACCTGAGGCGCGTGATTAACTTCTTCCGTGTGCAGGGTCAACAAGCGGGGGTCGCGGGTTTGACACCGGCCCTTGCCGCGGGAATAGCTTTCTAACAATAAACTGCGCGGCACCAGTGTGGCGGTGAGCTTGTGCAGTGGGAAACTACGACACTCTCTGCTATGTGATTGTGCATCAGCAGTTCATAACAATGGTGTTAATAAGAACTTTCTTTTAACAATCGTTGATAATCCTATTTGTCTCGATGGCGAACTTAAAGCCTGTACTGTATACGAAAGTATTCGTAGCCTTGAACTACGCCAGGGTATGAATATAAAATTTTATTTATACTACTAGCGGCCGCCAGCGACTCCGTCCGCGTGGTTACGATGATTTCCGCACACAGTCTTACTAAAAATAGCTGAATCAAACAAACAACGTCCTATATGCATGCAGTCAACTTGCACACTTATATGGATGGGACTAATTACTCAGGATTTCTCAGGATAAAAATAATAGTCAAATTATGTGACAAAAAACGCAGCCGCGCTTCTAGCGAGGTGCGCAATCTATCGGCACATTTTAGAACTAAATATTTCGCTAGCACAATTTTATTTACACTGATAAAATAAAGGAATATACAATAGCTTAAAGCCTACCTCGACAAATGGTAAGTGGTAAGTGGACTATCCAGCACAAAATGTTTTGTCAATTCGAAACAGTAGTTCCTGAGCTTAGCGCGTTCAAACCAATTTGGATCTTCAGTTGCACGTGTTATTGTGAGTCAACCATAAAAGATAGACTTATGCTGTAGGGTGATATTTTTTAGGCAATTTTATGTAGAATATTTCCGTCATACATGATTTCTATGTGACTTTAACCATTAAGGCTGCACACGCGACTGAAGCTTAAGAACTGGAGTAAATTCTCCCGTTTTCCCCACATTTCCCTTCACTACGCTACTCCTGTTGATTGTAGCGTGATGAAAAGTATCCTATAATATGCCCAGGAGTATGAAGAATAATGGTACCAAGTTTCGTCAAAATCCGTCCAGTAGTTTTTGTTTCTATAAGGAACATACAGACAGACAGACAGACAGACAGACAGACAGACAGACAGACAAAAATTTTACTGATTGCATTTTTGGTATCAGTATCGATCACTAAACACCCCCTGATAGTTATTTTGGAAAAATATTTAATGTACAGAATTGACCTCTCTACAGATTTATTATAAGTATAGATTAAGCTTGTGTACATAGCAAAGACACACGACTCTATTGGCAATAAGCATGAAGGTATTTCTGTATAACCTCATTAATTTTTAAGTTTAATAAAATTTTATTGACATTCATTAACATTAACATAATATCACAAGAATATCACAAGCGATTAATCATCACTCATACTTATTATTTTTTATTTGTAATTAGTAATAAAGGATGTGGATAATCACCAATTTTTATGAGTAACCAAATTTCATTCACTCATAAAAAAATAAAATCCTGTAAATCAACATTCATAAGAGCGACATTACTCGTGCAATTAAATACGATAAACAAGTCTCTAGTAGGGGCAATTTATTCTTTCAAGATTAATCTGTAATGGTTCCTTAATAAAAACAAGAGGACAAGATTGATTCAAGTATGTAATGCATAGTAGATGTTAATGAAGGCAGATTGGTCAGGAGCCGACCGGGAAGTGATCTCAAAGACGACGACGCGACGTTCACGCCTTTTCAGGGACACAGCGAGTATCAGCGTCATCGATAACAGTGCTCCACTACTACTTTACAAAGGTTAATAAACGGAAAAACCGATGCCGCTGTATTGTTTTAAATTATTATATTTAAACGATAAGTTAATATTGAACAACATCACATACATGATATTCTTGGGTATCAAAATACTTATATAACTGAAGGATAAACAAACTTTCTTGCAAAGCTAATTCCTAGATTATTAAAACTAAAAAGTTGGCCAAAACCATATTTTAAAATGTAACCTTCACGTCAAATCGTGATATAAAATTAATTTAGTTCTTTTTATAAATAGTGATACTAATACATTATGCATTCATAATCGTGATTATGTATTAGCACTATTATGACTATTCATTTGAAAATATCAAACTTCAATAGTTAGTCGCAGTTATTTGTCAAAATATTTACTCTTCTTTTCTTAAAGCGATTAACTAAATTAAATCGACACGGTCTACTTTAAATTCAGATATCTCGTAAAACATAAGTTATCGGGGACAAAATATGTGTAGCATGTATATGTATACATACCTATGTTGGAAATTTTAGCATGATTGAATACACAACGTCTCATTTTCATAATAAACAAAAAGTATAAAATTATTATGTTAATTATATTTAACGTATCAGTTTTACATAGTCAGGTCTAATCAATAGTTATTATGTTTGGAATTCACAGGATCACAGGAGTATTTTTTTTTATTGACAATGACATTACGGATGCCAAGGCAGTCGTTGTGTGTTTCATTCATTCAATGACCACTACCCTTAGTTATGAGGAATGCTACTCAAGGAGGAGGAGGAAAATATTTTTTAGACCTAGCATCGCAAGCTCCAATCACATTGGCATGATGCGGCTCGACGTCGTAGCGGCCATTATGCAATAAAGTCATTTGATCAATCAATAGAGCGGAGTGGGTCCTGTCACGTTCAGGCAACAGCGGACGTCCTCCATCGCCGGCGTCCCATTAGCCGCCTCTATTGATCCTAAACGAGTTTTAGTAAATAGCGCGTTGAGTTCAACACTCCTGAACTCGGCTAAAACAAATTCACATTAAAAATCAACGACGTAATTTTGAAAGATTTTAAAAATTGCTATCGTATATGAGAAATTGAACCCAAACAAAACATTTAATACGGAAAATACAAGTTACAAGGTATGTTATTTGAACGACGTCGATATTTCTGAAAATGTATTCTTTACTTCACCCACATCTTTTTTCTTTGTAGTAGCATGGTAAATTGGCTCCTCTTCCCCTGATGTTCAGCTAAAGAGGGCCCCTAACTGCCATGACACAATTAAGGTATTCTTTCCGTTATCAAAAGGCGGTTTATTTTCCTGATTGTATCTGTAGCTTATCTCTTAAAAGTAACTGACGACAAAAGTAACACCTACATCTTTGAAAATATTAGTAAATATATTCAAGAAAACAGTAAAAGTTTTTGTTTTAATATTCCATACACGTACATAAAAAGATCTTACCGATTCTGATTATGGTAACGAAGGGAATGTTAGAATTAAACTTTTGCTCGATTTGTTTAATCCATGTTTGACTTCTGAAAGCTTTCATCTGAATTAAGGCCACGTAATTTCGCTACCTGCTTAGAATACTTTTAAAGATTCATCAGGACACCTGTTTATTAGCCAGTTCATTATCATTAGTCTAGGTGCCGACTGTTTGTCGCAGCCGGTCGAAAGGACGCTAACAGCTCTAACGATGTTTACGAAATGTGTCACGTCGAGAAATACTTGTACCTACTTGGCTAAAGCGGGCAAATGAACAAACACCGCTCCACCGAAAATGTTTAATCACATTTCGGTATTTCCACTTCGCTAGGCAAAATTAATGTAGTCAAGTCAGTTCCGGGATGGGTAATATAATCGTGGCATTGTGGGTTCACTCCAGTTGGGTACATAAATTATATTTGATTAAGGCATTTACGACATCTGCGGCGTTTGTTATAGAGCTGATGGGGACAGGAATCGATTTAAGTATTAAAATAACTATTCGCAATATTAGATACTTTATCTAATATTGCGAAAAGTTATTTTAAGTTAAATCATTATTAAAATATATTTATTTATTCCGGGCGGTTTATAATACGAATAAATAGTTTAAGCAGTTTGTCTCAAATAAATTGGTGCAATCACGAAGATATTCCTACTCGTATAAGTAAGTCGTTAACTATTTTTTACGCATCGAACGATGCAAAAAGACACGTTAAATATTACTACGTATAGTAGGTATGAGATCTCAGAACCAAATTACAGAGGCTAACTTGACTAAATAAGACATTTACTAGAGAGTACAAGACGCTCTCCAATTACAGTGGAGCTTCAAATTATGTCAACCAAACACGAACCGTACTTGCGCGGAACACTTACGAGTAGACGTGTAAAGCGAACCTAATTCAAGCAAATTCCTCAAATGCGGAAACCGAGGACGTGCTCTGGTGGAATGTACTGAACATTCAATTCACTGCACTAAGCGATTTATTCGTCTGAGAATATTTACGAGCGTATGAAGCTCAAAATAATGAGACGTTTGTGACTGATACATTCCGGGCTAAACGTTTACGCCGGTGAGCAACATGAACGCGCTAAATCAACAAATAGATTGACGGCGGCGCCAGAGTTAATTTTACTAACTTCATGACCACTGTACCGGGACAGGGGACGTATGAAACAGCAAAGTATATTTACGGGTAACCTTTACCTAGTACATAATTGGATTTACTGCACAATTAACAACCGCCTTTGAGGGACTGAAACTGTGCCAAGCGATGCATTACGGAACGATCGAATGGCAAACAGTTGATTATATTTCTTTATGCAACATGTTATCAACAAGTGTGTTCATAAATGTATAGACAACTGTGTAAGATTAATGTTATATCTTGATATAAATTAACACTCGAATGCTAATAAAATGTTTCATTAGTGTTTAATTAAATCCGCAATCCTAATTACTAATTACATAAATGCTGAACGTAATAGACGTTAATAAATAATAAACTCGCAAATAATAATTTGATTAAAAGTAGGTATTAAATGTGCAGCTAGTTTTATAATCTTAGATAGGTAAAACTAGTTTAAAATCTGATAAAATTGATAACTTTTTGGAATGGCCCGAAAGTAACTAATTCATTACCCAAATATTTTTGTTACATTCAGGAATACGAATAACAATACATTTAAATATTATATGAAACTCGCAATTACTTGCACATTTCGAAATGAATTTCTTCTCCTTGCATTTTAAACAAAATACGCAATAGGTACCTATGCCAAAAAGAAAGCTTCAAAACATTTACGACTAAAGACTAAACGTATAAAAACGAAGTGAATGTAACATACAAATATGCCACAGTTTGAATATCAGTTGTGTAAACATTGATTACAAATTATGCATGTGAAGTTGACATTTTGACATGCTTATAAATATTAACCATGAGCGTAATGAGACGTTTACCAATAACCGATTAAGAAAAACAGATTTATTTTGATGTGCATGAGAAATGATAAACTAGACAGGGATAGTTAATCATCCAATAGATTCTTCGAAGATTGTGTTGTCAATAGCGTTGCCATGTTAAAGGTATTCAGAGGGATTTAACTCCACAACGAACAAAATATATACTGAGAAATAAATCACGATACAAAGATCAGATACGTCCTAATGCAACATTATTACGATTATCTCATTCGATTGATGTGATCCGCTGCCCAGGCAGTTTATACAGTAAACAGATCTATCAGATGCAACATTTTGACCCAATAACATCTGATGGTAAATAATCACCGAGTCCTTGACGTAGATACAAACAAATACAAGCTATCAACGAAAGCATTTACAACTAGGTTAGAACTGAGCAAACAATTGCACCTGCACTCGTAGACTTCAGCTTATCTGGATCTGAACACATGCACAGCAGGCACACTAGTCCATTTCTAAAACATCGGATTTCTCATACGGTTTTAATTGAAACGTTTATCGTGTGTGCGTACGCGAGATGCCGGTTCAGCGAGACGAGCGACACGCGTCCCTCTTAACGAACAATCGGTAACTGAATGTCGGTGTGGGTCGGCGCTGTTATTATGCGGCGGCCGCGGCAGCACGTGGGCCCGGCATCGCCACCGGCCGATGCCGCGACGCTCCTCGCCGCCGCTTATCGGTGCATCGCCGGTAAAAGCTCATGATTCATCAGAATTAGGTTCGCGCGTGATATCATCCAGATATGCGCCTTTAGCAAACGTTGCGCCACTTGTCTTAATGAATATCGTATGCAGCCAGCCGATGCATCATCGTGATACTACTCCCATTAGCGACCCGCGAAGAAAGTTGTTGTTTACCTAGTCAACAGAATGACACAAAATGTATGCTCCAAACATTTATTATTTATTTAATTAATTGTATCATAATTAACACGATTTACTATCATAATAACTTATAAAGGAATTCCCCCAACTTTTCTAAAATGCTTTCATTCCAGATGCATTAATACATAAGTATTCACAGGATATGACGTCTGTGCAAATTCTGAATGAGCAAGATTTATCGCTTTAAATGTTTATCTTCACACCATTGTCCGTAAGCGTAAAAGCTTTAGTACTCGTATACTTTCTTGTATGGGTGTTGCGTTGAGGTGAAACCTGAAATCTCATGGGCAGAAAGCAAACCTCAGTTAATATTAAACCAAATTAATAGCTCAAAGCATACCTATCATATGCATAAAATCCAAAATGTGGCTGTTGAACATTTACATGTCAATTGAGCTTGCAGAAGGTGCGTCATTTGTAAAAATATAAAATAAATAAAACTGTCGGTATTAAGTAATTATTCTCTGTCGAACAGTCCTTGTACGGCGAGCTTGGTAGCAGTTTCGGCTCCCGATGTCCCAAATAAAGATTAATTCGTTGTCCCTGTAGGCTCTCGCCGAACCACACGACACAATGAATGGACTCGTGACCACTGGAGATTTCATTTATCAAAGCAAAGTCTCCTTATTTTACACAAATTTACGGTTATACTTAAAATATCTCTTCGATTTTTTTTCCTTTTGTCTCAAATATCATTGAGCCATGACAAAAGAACAACAACAACTTCTTAATATCCCGTTATAACGAGTATGTTTGATATCTTAGAAGCCAATTTGAGACCCTCTATGGATGTACGATTAGGGTAATATGTAAAAGGATTTGAGGAAAATACCTCATTTCGTAGGATAAAAGAAAGAAGAAATTTGGAGCCGTCGGATTGAAGGTAACTATCGGCTTTACTGAAACTCTCTAGAAAACTCTGTTCCAATAGAACTAGATAAGTTTTCAAAAGTCCTATAAAAGAAATGAACCTTCTCATATTTCGATATTTTGTTTCTTATATTTGGTTTTACAATAATGAGGATATGAAGCAAGAAATACACAGTGGTATTAAGGCGCCAGAAATTTAGTCTGCTACAACGCCTAGGAGAAACCAGCCACTAATCAGACCCAAGTCGTAAAAAGGCCATAGATTGATCGCTACAAAGTAATAGTCAATTCGCGATTCGATCAAACATTGATCCAGTATCAGTAAAATAAATTATAACCAGTGTTTCGGTTCTGCATTTATGAAAGTTCTTAGTGTCGGATTTCTCGAGGTGCATCGTATACCTACTACTTTGTCTTATCAATGTAGGTCGAGCTCGGTTGTTGCAATATTTCCTACTTCGTATCTTCAAGAATTCTTATGTTGATCAAAAGGCCGAGCAGCTGTGCTTTGTAAAATTATTATTATTATATTCGCTAAGTTATGGTTTGCCTGAATTTGGAAACCCAAAGCTTAATCGCAAGAACATTTTTTAAAGATCCAAACTAAAACTTTACTCAAGTTCGGAACTTTCAAATAACATACTTCTTATATTATCTTTTAGGTACGAAAGTTTGCCAAGTCAATTTATCTATAAAAGTGTTTAAAAATCACTTATGCATCGTTCAGGAAACTTGAACTAGTTCAATATTCTAAAGTTCAAAGTGCTTCTAACAATTTTATGCTATGTACATGTACAATGCTTTACATTTTACATTAAATATTTATACATCAATCGAACATTTAAAATGTTTTTCTGTTTTCATATGCATACGTTTCATGCGTTGGTTTTATATTTTAAAATAGGCGTTGTAATAATATTTTTCACCTGTCAAACAAAGGGCAAGTGTAGTTTTATTAGTCGAGCGTTATGTCAATATTATTACTGACTAACCTGACTCATAAATACATGACATCGTAATTTAACTGCCCCACTACTCGCTCATACAGTTTGTAATGTTTTATTAATTGAAGTGCTAGTCACTAAAAGTTCAATTAGCCCTTATAAATAAGCAATTTTAATTTAGTTACTTGTCGTTATGACGATTCATACAGATACCTACCCTCGCCTATAAGATAGCAAAATAAACGAGAGAAGTAAACTAAAGTTAGCATTGCCTGCAATTTGAGGTAGGCAATACGAAAATGAAAGAATTACATCATGCGATAGGCAATAATCGTGGAGTAAGTCATTACACAGTGCATAGTTTCGTAGCTAATCGAGTTACTATAATTAGCGATGATCTTAATTGAATCCTGAGTCTGGCGCCACGCAGATATCTCATTAGCGCGAGCTGGGTTTACGGCAAAAAGTGTGAACTGCATAAAGGTGCTAAGTGCCGACGTAATGTTACCGATGAATACATTTAACCTTGGGCGAGGCCATTGGACGAAAGCCTCCCAAATGGTGTTTAGGTCAGGAGGGACATTCTTGGACATTCCGAGACCCTCTAAAGAACTTGTAAGTTAGTCCTTTGGGGATACAAGATGAAAAATCTAGAATAGACACTGTGCATATGCACCCAATGCGTAATACAAATTAAACTATGTTCTTATAATTATTTTTCTATAAATTAAGTACTATATGTTTTAACATCCCCAGGGATCCCCGTGGAAACGACTTATTATCGAAATCTATCTGCATTAATTTAAAGCGCATAATTAGATAGTAGACAAGAAATAGCATAAAATACTGTAATGATAGACCCTCAGACGTATGTCATTAATGGCAGGTAAATAAAGCAAACATTCAGTACAAAACTATTACTATGGAGATTTGGAAGCCGAAATTCTTTGATCGTTTATTTGATGATATCGTTATCCGCTACAAGCTGCTAAATCTTCAAGCCCATAATTTTTTGTCCAAAACTTAAAAACAGCTATGCGATAAGTAATAAATCAAACAATCCTTTCTAGGAGGAAAATTATGAAAATGTTCACTTTTCATTTTCTCTTATTTAATCAGTTTAAACGAAATTTATTTATGCTATTTGGGGATTATCCCTTAAAAGCATTTAAAACCATTAAGGTTTAATCATTTAGGTGGGTATTATATTACTTTCAAGCCCTGGGATATTACAATTGTTGCTTGGTTAGCAAAAAAAAATAATTAAAGGACTAAACAACATGAGTTAAAGGACCCACTAACAAATCGGTGGGTGGGAATGGTAATCTAATATAACAAGGAATTTAAAACAGCGCCATAGACGCCCGCCCATAGATAAGACACTATATCTTATATCTTCCGCATTCAATCCACCGTAGACACACTTTGATATAGTATTTTATTGCGTCAAACTGAAAATTATATGGTCGGCTCTAGTATAAATGTAACAAACAATTATTTCCTCACAAGCTTGACTTTGAATCACTTAAAGAACGTCAACGCACACTGTAGGAGTATTAATCACACGGCAAACTCTTAATCTTTTTATGGTTTGTTTGTCGGATAACTTTATGGTGTCTTCGGTCATCTGCTTACTTAACAATCCGTAATACCTACACCCTATTCAGCCGATATTCCAGTTGGCTTGCGTTAGGTAACCAAAGTAATTTAAGATTGTAGCTGGAGCCACAAAGCCGCCAACACTGATTCATTATCGCATAAGGATAGATAACGCCCAACTACAAAGGCGGCAATTAAAGTGATAAACGACAATTGTCATGTCCTTTGAAGACAATAAATATACCATCGAGACTTGATAGATATTATTTCTCGCCTGTTTATAATCATTAAGAGCTATTGTCAACAATCCTGATATTTGAATTGAATGCTTCCACAGTTGCCGCGGTGTTATCGCTAAGATTGATCTGTTGATTACTTATAGTTGCAGTGCAAATGTCAACGCATAAGTGCCGGCGCCTGTAAACAGGATCGTACGCATCGTTATTGTGAAAATAAATTTAATTGTAAGGTGTGTTCAGATACTTTAGCGGGTATTCCTCGTTATTTAGAAATGTATTTGTGCGTAATATACCTAGATTTGAAACAGCCTTACAATAATAATACAAACATTATGAACAGAATATTAAACGAAACATTATGTTTGTAATTTTGTACCTATTTTAAAAGAGTTACATCTAATTTAATTGATAATTGCAAACTGAGTTCTGAATAAAGCCATGATAAATTACGATTGTGATGACACAATCGTCGGTACCCATTCAAACGATCTCAATACGTCAACGACGATGACCATATACAGCAATGTAGACACGAAATGATCATTTTTCTCGGTGGTGCGATGACACATCGCCTCCCTGTTGGAGCAGCACTCGATGCCGCCCACGTGGCGACGCCTCCGCCTCGCCACTCGAGCTTGAGGTTCGCGGTGAAGATTATGACGTCACGGAAGATTGACATGCCTCGGTCATGACAAAACGCAGATATTTCAAACCGATTTACGAGTAACGGGTTATTCAGCATCATAGTTGAAAAATCTCAAATATTTCGCGTACATACAAGTGCCATAATATTACCGCGTAGTGCGAACCTAGCATAGTAGGTACTAAAATTTTTTTAGGTGAATATCGTACGAAGCGACTAAAAACGAGAAGAAACGGGCAGCGGCATTCCCCTGTTTTTATTAGTTACCATAGTGCGGTCCCGGCAGTTCGGTGACTATGAGCACAACAACCTTCTTCTTCGTCCAGCAGTGCCTTGCAACTGGCTGGTGATTATGTACCTACCATTTATTGGCAAAAAATCCATTCTAAGCCATCGTGATTAGATTATAAAGGAATAAAGAGACCACTTAAGGAATTCAACACGTTTTTAGAAACCGGTGAACAAACAGTGCGATTTTTTGACGCCAGACTAACTTCAGAATGATTGGACAAGCCCAGACAAAATTTGCTATTGAATATTATTACAAAAAGTAAAATACAAAACTGCTTTGGGTCACCTCAATGTGACCGTTGATATCGATTTAATGAAATCGCGGTTACAATTTTGAGCGCTTACAATTCAAACAGCTTAAATACTGAATGAAGTGTTGTAAAAGAATCGTGTTATTTATTGAACTTAATGTTCTATGCACTGAATAACCAGATTAAACATTTATATTAATAAAATTAAATAAACAAATAAACGAATGGATTAATGCTACGGATAATGGAGTTACACTGCACCTGCTTTTCAGCATTCTAGGATGTTAAAATTAGAAAAATTAGAATTCTAGGATATCAGAATTTAATTGACAAAACCTCAGGTAATTTATGCCTTACCTGTAATGTTGTCTTGGCTGTAATAATTAACAAGGAAAATCATTATTAATCGTGTCATACGCTCATAGATAAACGCTGTTTGCATATTTATGAGTGCAAATGAGTAATTTTCTGATATGGTCCCTGCCAGCTTTCACTAAGGAAATTCCCTGCCATATGTTGGCAGAGATAGGTACTTCGTCGAAACTGTTTTACGATGTACCTAGTATAATTAATATACACAACTAGGCCCTGCAATTAACAGTCATAATCATTATACTGAGGTATAGTTACCCACTTTAAAGATCAGGTACTTAGTAACAACTAACACGTTCGATGAATCCTTAAAATGACATAATAAATCACAAATTAAGTTTCACATGTTTCTTTTTTTACGTTAGTTAAAATGATGCAAATACTACGATATAAATCACTGTTTACATAATGTTTAAAGCCCATAGATTGACGGTAATAAAATGGTACCTACTTTTACGACTCTTGAGCTATTAAATATACTAAAATGATAAAAAACATATTGATTATCATCTTGTTCTTTAAAACAACATACAACTTCCATTTGAATAATATCGATTTCGTAGTATGTTTTACTCGAAAAGCTGTTACAGAACTTTTCCCAAATGTAAAATACATTCCTCTTTGCAGATGGTAAGTGTGTTTAAGTTAGTGGAAGCCAATTTAGGGAATATTTGCGCGAACGTTTCCCCACAAAGGAGAAATGGTATTTGAGGACGTCCCACGGGTACGAACGTGCCTCGACCGATCCAATTCTATTGAGGTCGATACTTATGTGCTTGCCTTTGCCAATATTTGCATTGTAAGACCAACGTATTCTGGGTAAAGAATAATAAATTATTTAAAGTTAATGTGATACTTGTCATCTTGATTCGTAATACGTAGGTATGATACAAGCTTTAAATTATTAAATAGTAAGCAGACAAGCACAGCATCCACATAAATTATATATTACAAATGTTTTTATTTAAAATTATTTCCGTATATTGCCGACAGAATCACGATAACTACTATTTAACGTATTCATTTCAATGTAAGGATTGTGATGTTCGTGTGATAGGCAAATTTCACAATTACCTTGTGCAATAGTCACATTGTAGGTACTAACAGTTATGGCTATTGTCATCAATACCTTTTGTATCTGCATTCCTGACAATAATTACTTTATGCATTTTCATAGTTTTGCCTTTTGTTTCTACGTCTAAGAGAGATTACAAAGTTACTTAAACACGCATAAATTCCCTCCTTGTTGCAACTTCTTCATGCTCAAGAACCATGTTTCGTTTACTTAAATTGTAAGTACAGACAGAGTCGAGTTATAAGTAAACAGAAAATTTTCCTTTCCGCGATTCATAGTGCAAACGGTTGACGTAATCCCGAATGATGAAATTAACAGTCATAACGGTTGAAAAGGTATAATAACAAAACTTTTGCTACGTGTTCCAATTGGAAGGTTAGAAGAAATTGGCACGATTTCAATAAACAACTGCTCTCTAAATGCGTTCCCTTGAGTCAATAAATCCAGGAACCAACGCAATCGGTCATTTTATGATCGGTAAACAATTAAAGTAGAAATACATTTTTAAATTTACCTCAACTTTTATTGACATTGTTACAGGTTGATAAAAGACAAGAAATGCTTTGAACTTTTGAGTCTTTCAAATGAATCGCAAAATGTTCTTACGTTCGATTTGCATGCAGTAATTGTTTTATCAACATTTTGCTGGATACGTTCAGCTCTTTACATTAATTTTGCAATCAGCGGGTCTACTAGTAGGCCATACAATTTGCAGGAAGAGATTTTCTTTCGAACGGACATTACTCCATGTTTTGATGTTGTCATTCTTCTTTATGTAATAGTTAAACTTGCATAATAAAATAATAATTACAAAGGCACAATGAGCTTTTCGTGCATTATAACAATTAAGATACTTATCACCGCCAATACCTCATAAAATTAATTAGAGGCGATGAATTCTAACAGCTTGTAACTATGTATAGGTACGCGAAGTTTGCCAACCTGTGATTACGCATGTGGCTACAAGTTCCTTTATAAATACCCCTTTGTTTTGGTTTAAGTTAGCATTCATGCGGAGTTAGGCTAATAAATTCTATTTATCGTGTAATAAATGTCTGTTGGTAACGCAAATTAGCACATTATTAATACCGCACGTAATTGGTTAAACTTTAAACATTATTAAGATAATGAATATACTACTTGGTGAGGAAATTTGAAATACCTACATCATGAAACCATTATGACTTAAAAAAACATATTAAAATCCCATGCGTTGTTTTCGAGGTCCCAACACATATACCTACAGGGCCTGACTTAATCTTAGCACCTATCCCGGTCACACACATAAGACTCTGAGCCTGATTCCACAAGGCTGATTATTGCATACATTGGGACAGACAGGTTGCAAAAAACGACTTAGCCGTATACTATGTGAAATTATAATACTTATCCCTTAAAGAAGTACAGTGCTAACATCAACGTATCATTGTATCAGGTGACCGCTCCAAAGTTCCCAGTGGTGATCAAGATAGGCCACGCGCACAGCGGAGTGGCCAAGGTGAAAGTGGACTCCCTGGCCGACTTCCAGGTAAGCTACGGATACTGGAACAGATTATAAGCAGATCTGTTTCATATCGTTTAATCGGTATTTACGTTAGCCCCTCGCCAAATCCAACAAAAACAAGCTATGTAAGCAAACTTCGTTGTTCACTACGCAACTGCTATTTGAATTATATTAGGAGATGGAAATTTTAGTTAGGTATAAATACATAAATCCTATTACGAGTAATCCTATTGTTATTGTATGTATATGTATCATGATATTTTAGGACAGTCTGCAATTACTCGACAAGTATTTTCCAATGTCCTATCAATTGCTTTGGATTGAAAAGATACGAAACACACTTTTTAATGTTTAATATAAATTATCAAGAAATCCCAGCCATAAAGTTCCTTGCCAAACTGACTTGGCTTGTTTTGACGAATAATGCAGTGAAAAACTTAATCTTTTCTTATATTTTATATGATAAGTTATATTCTTTTTCATTAAATATTTAGCATATTTTGTAACTTTGCACCTAATTATTTACAGGATATTGCTGGTGTGGTGGCGATGCTGGGAACCTACTGCACTGTAGAGCCGTACATTGACGCGAAATACGACATCCATATACAGAAAATTGGCACCAACTACAAAGCGTTCATGTAAGTTAACTCAAAACGCGTACAATGCATTTATAAGATTACATATTAAAAGTGGAAGTGATGACTATGAAGGGTAAACTGAGCCCCCTTATACAAATATTGGTTGTGTGTATCCGATGATACTTTCAGGTACAAAACAAAACTATCAATATATGAAATATCAATCACACAGGATAATTGAAAACAGGGTGTTTGTGAACAAACTTCATAAATCTTCCTTTCTTGAGATTTAATTTGCTTGTAGAGCTTTTTCAATTAGCTGAGAATAACAAGATTACGCCGTGTAGAAAGTGTATTCCCCAAACAACATTAATAAGTACTTTCCAAAATTATCGTTTACCTATGAATAAAGATAAGAATATTGATCCACCTCCGTGTTGCTAACAGGCGATTTACGCCTACTAATATTTATGGAGTTAATTCTCAATCTGGCGTCTCCTGTTACTAAGGTAGGCGTTTCGAGACAACGGTTTCGAATTTAAACTTGGAACTTCTCTTCCAGGCGCAAATCTATCTCCGGAAATTGGAAGACCAACCAAGGATCAGCGATGCTTGAAGCTATAGGCATGAACGACAGATACAAGATGTGGATTGATGAGGTTTGAAAGTTTTGTGAATTTTCGCTTTCTTCGGAAATAAAACTGTAGGGTAGGTATTTAAAGTCTCAAATGATTCACAGTTATTTTTTCTCTCGAATAGAGAACGAGTTAAATTGTTTTTGTCGTACGCCTGAACGTGACGCCAGCCAATTACGTGAGCTGAGTGGTGTGAAAATGTGTGATTGCTTTAATCGATCGAGCTTTAAAACAATTAATTTTCATGACGTTAAATGAAATTTTCAACGAATTCGATAGCAGAGTGAAATTTATCTGTTAACTTCTTGATAACTGAGTTGAGTTGAGTAGGTACATTTGTTTCTTGATAAGATTGCTTTGCCTACATTGATTTTACCTAGAATGCTTAAATTGCGGAATAAATAAAAAAGCCACATTAAAGGTAAAGCTTAACTTAGTTAATCAGTTAAATTGCTCTCGCCATCGAGTTACTCAGCGCAGAAAATCAGTACATCCTATTTTTCTCTATAAGTATCCTTATCATTTAAATAAATTCCGCCAAAAAGGCAACCACAATCGCGAGATAATTATTTCGTCATCTCTTGTGATTTACAATTGTGAAGATGTTAATACCTTAATGAGGTTTACCTTTATAGTATAAGCGTTCGTATAGCTTAAGTTTTAAACAGGATTGTCTTATTTTTAAAGTTTATTTTATTTGAAAGTTATACGTATAAATTCAGTAAGACATTATTAATGATCCGATCATGTTATCATTGCTATTAAGATTGGCGTCGCTTTGTTTCCAGGTTAGCGAAATATTCGGCGGTCTGGAAGTATGCGCGCTCGAGCTGGTGGTGGGCAAGGACGGGCGCGAGCACATCATCGAGCTGAACGACTCCGCCACATCGTTCATGGGCGACTCGCAGGAGGAGGACCGCCGCCATCTTGCCGACTTGGTGCTGCAGCGCATGCAGGTACGTACAGTATACATTTAATATTGCACTATGTTCAGAACATGATAGTAAAATTTATGGATACTTTCCATAATAAAAACAAATCACACAATAGCATCATTAAACTTTATATGCGTATGAGAGAGTAGGTACAGGCTGGTGTCCCGCCCGCCGGTAACATTTTTGTTAACACCGAGGCTGTAGAGTTCAGAGCTGTAGAATTCGGATGAGCATTATTTTTATTAGTTAAGTTAAATGTCTTATATATAAAATGTGAAATTTCAAGTAGAACCAGTGAAAAATAACGACCTTTTGAAGCTTAATAGGACTGTAACGTTTTAGTATTGGTAATGAATTCTTCTCTTAAATTCCAGTCCGTCTGCCGGCCGGGAATAACGAAGACGGCATCACGGTCGTCGGTGTCCGGGAGCTCGGCGGCGACGTCTCCGGAGGAGCGCACCGTGCCGCTGCCGGGCTCGGGCCCGCCCAGCGTGCCGCCGCCCGCGCCTCTGGCCTCGGCGGCCAGCATCGACCGACCGCTGCCGCCCATCCCGGCTGAGCCGTCGTCGCAGCCGCCGCCCCCGCCGCTCACTCGCCGCGACTCTCAAGGTTAGTATTTACTAGCGACCGCCCGCGACTCCGTCCTCGTGGATTTCGATTTCGAATAGCCTAAAGCCTTCCTCGTTAAATGGACTATCCAACACAAAAAGATTTTTTCAAATCGGACCAGTACTTCCTGAGATTAGCGCGTTCAAACAAACAAACAAACAAACAAACAAACAAACAAACAAACAAACATACAAACAAACTCTTCAGCTTTATATATTAGTATAGATTATGTACACCGAGGATCGGTCTCTGTCTTTGGCAACGTCTCTGGAGTAGCTATGAGTGGGTGATGATTATGTGAAAAACATTACAAGCCTTTTCTATGTAGTTTTCTTCTAACTGTACTTTTGCCCAGTAATGTTTTTTTAAGCATTTCATATTTTTAAAATGATTATCATGTAGGTGTTTTGAAAAAATGTATTAAATAAATAAAATAACTGACTCATATAGGTACTCATTTAATGTCCAGTGGTTGAGCATTTTACCACGTTTCTTTCCTGATCAAGAATATTGGAATACGTCATAATGTCGGCCACCAGAATCCGACCTAGTACTAAGTAACATAATGTATTGTTGCAGCTTCCCAAGCGTCGACGGTGTCGTCCGCGTCGGCGGCGCCGAGCACGGCCAGCAGCGCGGCGCCGAGCGGGGCGCCGGCGGGCTCGGCGGGCGGGCGCGGCGGCTTCGCGCGGCAGGGCTCGCTCAGCGCCGCGCTCACCGAGGACGCCGAGGACACCATGAAGAACCTCAGGAAAACCTTCGCCGGCATCTTCGGCGACATGTAAATGCACTCGTTTAACCCGAGGACGTGCACAACGACAGCGACCCCTATTATAAAATTCGACGTAAATATTACAATAGCATGTTCAAATTAACCCACTATCAGTAAATAGATTTTATCTATAATTCCATAGGTACCATGTGCACGTCTTCTTTATGCTACAATAAGTAATTAGATCGTTTGTTTGAAATGTTTTTCGACCGAGATTTATAATAATGTGACATTTATAATAGTTACCGATTTATACAATATTATAGATATATGAGACAATCGAAATTCAGGTCGCCTGATGGAGTCGTCATGACATAATACTCAAGTAAATCCCGTTGAACACATTCGTGCCGCGTCAGTTTTGCAGGGACCACCCCTCGAACCGTGTGTCGTAGCGCAACCGCGTGAGAAACAGAATTATAAGCATAGTTTTTAATGTAAAATAACTATAGATTTTTTACAATAAGTTTATTATAAATATGAAATACGAATCAACTGAGCTGCATTGTGATCGAACCCGTTCGGTACCGGCGCGCCCGCGTCGCGCGAGTAGTGTTTTCTCTCACTGTCTCAGTGTCCTCTACACTCGCTGCACCGCACTTAGGAGACGAACTCTGACACAGTACGCCCGATACTTCAACCTTCGATCTCACTCGTTCCTTTAGAGTTAAGTTGTTTGGAGAGTGAATAAAATTTGGTGGCAATAAGTATATTAAACGGTCGTAAGCGTTACATTGTCTCGATTTCTAATAGGAGCGTGTTGCTCTCTATCTTGGCATTCCTTAAATTGGTTTAAAATAAGAAACAAAAATGACTAAACGAATGACGAAATGAAAGATTTTTGAAAAACTTATACAAAAACTTTCCAAATGTTTGGTCTTATTACGTAACTCTAAATTGTTGGCAATTGGGATGTGAGCAATGCTATATAAGACAATATTGTTAAATGCAAGAATTGAATCACATTTTATATAACTTATTACTAGTTGTACTCATAGCTTTAAGAACATCTTGTTACAAGTTTGTGCTCTATTATTTTGAGTTTTCCATCAATAATTTGGTCACCAAAACAAGTTTTATTTGCTTCGAATACTAATTGTGCCAGCTATTTATAGTGCAAGATAAAGACTTTGAAAGTACCTGTGTAAATCAAGGAAATATCCACTGAAGAATAAAAGCCACACAATAAGACGAGGACAACTTACCGTTTCCTCAGAATCAAGCCTTCGTTCAAGGAAGGAATGAGGATAAAAATACTAATACTATTTGTTCCAAATTCAGTGCTGAAATATAGCAATAATTCTTGGCAGAACAGATTTCATTGGTATATCCGTGTCAAATTCTCTACAAACCACATTACTCTTCAGGATATTTCCTTGTGAATTAATCATTCCACTCTATATTTAGTCTATGCGTTTTTGTAAGCGTTATGCCTTTTTAGGTACTTTATAAAAAAATAAAGAAATGCGTGATCTAGTCTGACGTAGCGAAGTCTGATGAAGCGTCATATCAGGGAGGGTCGGTGTTATTCATCAAGTGCACTGTGCTTTCATATCTATTTAGCAAATTTTATATTTAAGCTACTTCATAGTACACTATTCTTGAGCTACCTACCTGATTCCAATCGAAGTAGATACTTAAATGTGTAGTTGGAATATATAAGCGCATAAGTGCGCTGGAATTTAATAACCGTATTCGTAGTAAGAAATGTTTATGTTACGTGTTACAGTAATATTACACAGGATATAGAACCAGAAGCCCACTTGTTATTGTAGATTTTACAACGAAAATAGCTATACGTGTAAATGTAAGTCGAACAACTCACTATGTTAAGACGATTCGTGCGGATATGCATGTTTATGCCGGCGTTAAGTTTGTCTTCGGTTTATCTGTTTCGTTTACATTTAACAGACACTCGATTTTGTTTTCTTATTATTATTGTTGTTTTATTCCCTTATTTTATGTTACTGGGGCCTTGACAATACGTCATACCTCTATTCGAATAATATGGTATGCTTAGATAAATATATTGCACCCGTAGCTAGATTTTGACACGAAATCTCTTAGCATTAACAGCCACGGTGTACGTGTACTAACTATACATAAGTGTCTATAAAATGCGCAATTAGATAATTATTAATGTAATACATTTTAATGAAATGAATATAAAAAATTTTAGTTAATTTTATAAATTGTAATAGCATATGAACAATTTAGTTACCACATTGTTTGTTACTCTGTAGATTAATTTTAAATATTTTGAGGTTCAAAGATTATTCTCTCTTTGTTAACTGTTAAGATAATAATATGAACACTAAAGTTAATATAAATGCTGTTGTTGTTGTTGCTAAACAAGTTATACAATATGTACTCATATGGAAATGATGAATAGTGTTTCCGCGAGATTGTCATGATAAAAAATAAATTAAATTAGGGGCTCATATAACGTCTACTTAGTAGGATTGGGAAGCCTCGTTTACTGTTTATCGTGATTAATCTTACAAATTAGGACATGGTCTGCAACAGAGATATACTACAGCCTTACTTACCAATTAACATTTGTGGTGGTTATTGCCATGATAGTTTATCTGTCAATCTTTAATATCGAATCAGGCGATTATACTGAATACTAAGTTGATTTAAAAGTGCTAACGAAGATTTCTTGTCATATAAGCGATCATAATCAGAGCAATAATTATGAGAAGTGACGACCATGTCCTCGTTCGAATGGAATATGTTAATGGAATTTGAATGCATGTTAATCTATATTATAATGATATATAATAAATACCTCCTTTGGTAAGTCAATACCTACCGATATTCGTTCTGAGTTAATTTTATTTAGATATAGGTACCTTTCCCTTAGAAGGAATACAATTCCCGAATACAATTTCTGAGGAGAAATGGATTACAATAATTGCATAACCACCTTCAAAAGATAATTTGAGCTTAGTATGACTTTAAAAAGAAGTAATTCATTCCAATACATTTCTTCAAAATTATCACAAAATAGGTACTTATATATTATTTACATAATATGTATGCACCTTCATCATTAAAACATAGTTATTGCAAAGAAATAACTTTATTCACAGAAATCTAACAGATAAAGAAATAACAAGGTTATAAATCATAATATACCTAATAATCATACGAACAATATTGTAATAAATAAACCTAAACATTAAAATTTCGATCATAAAAACCACAAGGCGATCCGCTATATCTGTATAAATTTTATCATCACAATATCAAACGGTTACAATGCATAAAATTCAGTTTAACTAATGGTCTACAAAAATTAAACGTTGCGCAAAGAATAAAATCTATGAAATCTATTTTATACATGTTAGAGCTAAAACAGACACAGTTTAACAAGTTTATAACATTAGCCAGATTTAGATGTTATGCAACTCTACCTTAATAAATATCTAGTAATCTAGACAGAAAGCAGACATTGTACAGATATAATGCGTAGTTAGCAGAAGAGCAAGCATAATGTTACATACTTCATTTGATGAATTTCTCTATTTTGAACACTATGTTTACAATATGGAGTAAGAAGTTACCGTTTTAACTATGGAAATAGTCGATATTTCACTTCAAATTATTTTCCTATTTTTAGTGTTCCTTTTGTCTTATTTCAATAGAAATACAATCACATGCTGGTCTCATTTTTGCGAACAATGGGATGATACATTTTATGTGCTTAAATATTCATTTAATATTTATATGAAAACTACATGGTCTATTAATTTTTAGGAGGGAATAAATCACCTTGTTGTCATTGTTTTAGCTCACAATTGTAAAGTTATTTAGGATGAGTGTCTAACTTGTACATACTAGAAATAGTGCTCGAAAGATGGTCAGCAATGTAAACGAAACAGTTGGTTTACTGTGTAGGCCACGCTGACGAGCAAGACACGTATCAAGCGAACAGCTACTCACTTGTTCATTTACGTTGCTATGACAACGAGTCGAGCATTAATTCCAACCTTGACGTTAAAGCTGATAAAAAAACAAACATTAGCTTCTACGTGTAGCCGACGGGATCCATCCCGGTGTTGAGGCTGTAGTTGCGGTACATGCCCGCTGCAGACAGGCGGTTGGTGAACGTCTGCCCCGCCGGGAAGAAAACGGACGACACAGAGTGGATACCTGGAACATCCACCGGTAGATGGCGTGACGAACTATACGGAAAAAATCGGAAATACCTATCGGACAGCTTCGGGGAACCGAGCAGTCTGGAGCATTAAAGGAGTATCACCACACGGCATCTTAGCGCTTCTCCGGGTTGCATTCTCGGTCATTGCCTTGGTACCCAGGGTACAAGTATACCACCTCTATTATAACTATAATTGAGTCTCTTATGTTATGATAATGACCTCTGCTGACATAATTTTAATTATCTAATCTAAGGCTTGGACATCTTCAGACTACTAACCCGAACTGTAATCAGAACTTTTATTAATCGAATGAATGAGTAATAAATTAAAATGAAATAAAACTCAGGTAAGTAGGCAAGGTAAGGTTGTAGGTACACTAAAATAAAACACACATTACGAAAAACATAACTGTTTTACTTAGAAAAAAATAACAACAAATTAAATCATCTTCACTTAGTTAATAAGAATCCCAACATTAGATACATTACATGCCATAAACAAGTTATTAAGTGTCTACTATGTTACAACAAGAAACACGAAAGTTTTAATAATAATGGAAAATCACGAAGTGACACTTTTGTTTAATTGTCTCTGAATAAAACAATTTCGGCAGTATTATGTTTATGTCAATAAAATGACAGTATAAACCTACATTTGAACAAACAAAAAAGAAATTTAAAACATTTGACAAAAAGAGCGCATCACATTACAACAGATAATGAACCTAAACTTAAAAAAATTAAAGTCATTATTTCCTTAAGAAAAAAATTAAAAACTTAAATTGTACCCATTAATTCAACACAGTTATCATAAATAATAAATCCTATTTAATGGCAGCCGGATCAGGGCAGGTGTTGAGTGAGTAGTTCCTGTACATCCCCGAAGCCGCGAGGTGGTTGGAGAAGCTTTGGCTCTTCGGGAAAAACACCGAGGGCACGGTATGGTAACCTAGAAACATCAGATTGATGTCTTTAGTGTAGAACTCTCTAGTTCTTAAACTTAATTATTCTCATATCACCTAGAAAATAAATCAAATTAAGGATATGCTACAAAGTTTCAAGCGTTCTAAAGCTTTCAAAGAATAACAGATAAAAAAAACATTGTTTTAAAAATACTTTTTAAAATGGGTAAACAAAAAATACCGTAACCACTAAAACTTACATAGTCATCAATCGCCAATCATTTGCAGTAATAAGGAACTTCGTTTCATTTTAATTAAAAATAAAAATATGTTTCCACAAGTAAGTATTTCTGAGACACAATTACAAAAAGTAACATGCAAAACGACGGCTGCCACTTTCGCAATATTATTTACTGACGCGCGAGTATACATTATAAACGCTTTAAAAAGAAAATCTTATTTTAAAATATAACACCATAAGATCCTAAAAAAATTCCGGGACATTTACCTGGTGCGTACCATCCATAGACGCTGGCAGACGTTCTGTAGAATGGATGTTGCTTGCTTACTTGCGAACCATACCCGTTGAACCAATCTGAAAAACATGACCTTGTCAGAAACCAACATTGTTCAGTATCCTACAAATTAATCTGTCATTTGTTTTTGATAAGCAGCACCAAACAGACAATTCATACACACAAGTATTTTAAACTGTCCAAGAATAGCATCTGCAACACGATGTCAAGTTAATACGTTTTTGCCATTGAACCAGGATGAAGTTTATATCAGTTTATGTTTCTGATCACTACAAATGCACAAGGTTCGTGCACCCTCGTTAAACATCTGAATGATTTAAATTTATCGCACAAACACGCGAGTTGAGTATCGATTAGTAACTTATTACCCGCATAAATGACGGTTCACTGACATTTACGTTGCCGTCTAGCAATTCCAGAACCAATTAATGGCTAACCCCTAAATTAGGCTATAACTTTAACTACTGGATTCTCATTCACGAGACCGTTAGATTGAGCATTTAATGTTAACTTTATCTAATACGCCTTAAATTACTTCCAGGACAAACATTTATTGTTGAACATTCATTTGTGTAGTTGTTTATATCTGATCAAGTGATCAGTGAAATTTAATGAACAATCGTCGATTGGGAGACATATAATGACAGTCATGTCGGTTATGGATTTGATTTATTACACGAGAAATGGCGGTTTTCAATGCTTATAGCCACAGGGTCACAATTAGTAAGCAGTTCTGCGAGTTGTTATACATTTTGAAGTGTCATTTCTTATTAACTTCGAATATTTAACTTTTCAAATAATTTACTTTTAGAATACCGAATTTGCTCTATGACGAATTTTATTACCACAAACTTTTGTCTAAGTCAACACAAGTCAATTAAAACTATATAATTGTATAGAACGGGAAGCCTTCTTTTTTTAGGATACTATCGGCCCGTCCTTCCTTCTTACGGGTAGATTTTACTTTAATCTAGTACAAAATACAGCCTTGTTACTGAGTGATAGATAATGTAGCTTTCCAAAAAAAAGGATTTGTGAAGTCGGTCCAGCTTTTTTTGAGTTTATTCGTTACATACATTAATACAAATTTTCCCTCTTTATAATAATAGTATACATTAAGCTTTTTACTTATTGTTAAATACCAAAGAAAGTAAGCATGTAACACTAAGCAAGATCGACATACCATAACTGCTTACAATGGGCCACAAGCAAACGCTCAACTCAAAGTCAGTTTAAAGGCAATGGAAACGACTTTTCAAATTTTAGCCCAAGTTCGAAACAGTCTAGTCTTACCAAGCCATAAGTGAAGGAACTGACTACTGAAAACTAAACACACTTACGTGGATGTTCGAACCTCTTCGGAAGATTGCAAGTAGCAAAGTAATCCGAAGTCTTTGGTTCTGGTTTCTTAATCTCCTGCTGCAGACTGGCTCTGTCTGTGCAAGTCGCCGAGCAGAAACCTGGACGCATATTCTCACGAGTAGGTTCTATCGGCTCTGGTATTTGAGTCATTTTAAAGTAAAATAAATATTTCAAATAAGGTCAAGAAAATCTGTGCATATAAACTTTCCAAACTTCCAAACAATATCTCCTTGACAACTGACCGTTGCGTCGGTTCCTTGGATACCGTCACTTCAGCCAATGACATGTTGAGAAAGTAGGTTACATGCAATTTGCTATTTTTATTCGTTCGTGATTTCAACCCCGCCTCGGTGTTTCTTGCAGTTACATAAAGCAGATATTATTGACTACTTACTACTTCAATACTTACCTAGTCAATAGTAATAATTATTTTAACTAGAGACGAATGGTCGTTTTACTAAATATTTTTGTTCTAATGTAACCTAATAAAAAAATTTAAGCATACATACAATAAATACAATAAATAACCGTATTTCAACAGAACGAAGCTTGTGTGCAATCTACAAAGCTATTGCGACTGTTTATTGAGCTGATTGAAGTAAGTAAACAATGCTGCGAAGCAAACAATAAGAGGTAAGTAAGGTAAATGTACGAAACGGTTCTTAGGTAACTCATAAATAATTTAAGAGCCGTGCAATTATGACTTGACTAGTGAAATTTATTTGTTAACGGTATCATAAATAAACCTCGATATTTAGATTTTTGTTTTTAAATTAGTTTTACATCTTTTTGATATTGTGCCTACGGGGAAATTTATTTCATTAAGTAGTTAAAATCACAATAACATTATTCAATTATTCCAACTCCTTGATCTCCCTAAAGACAAATAGAAATGAAATAAAGTAAAATTGCGAAAAATATACGTACCTTCGTAGGTAAGCATAGATGTGCCATAATTAAATTTCCTATAAACGGATAGCATTATCAGTAACACAGTACGAGCCCATGTAAAGAGCGTCGCATACTAGACTCCTCTATATGTGGTATCGATTTCTAACATTTTACTATTGATCGAAAGTATATTTAACTTTACAATTCAGAGATACGTACATCCATGAAATAAATCAACTGAAAACAAATGAAAAATAACATAAAACGAAGGTAAGTAACTAGTAGTGCAAAAAAAAATTATATCAGTTGCTCTAACTATAGTCCTGTGATCACGAATCCTGAAAAGGAGTCGAAGCATCGGACTTCTATTGCAAAAAGTCTATTTTCATTCAACCGCGTTCTTTATCCGTTTTTAATAATGAGTATAGTTGTCGCGTTAACCTAAAAAACAGCTTTAGTGTACGCTTAGGCTTAACTCATTGGGCATGCATTCAACTGAATATATTAACCGTTATCACTAGTATCAGGAGTTAGGACGACAAAACGACCGACAATGAACGAGTGGGTGCCGGTGATTATCAGTCCCCCACCGCCAGCTACCACGCACTACCCAGCACATAGCTTATCAATAGTATTGTTTAACACTTCAAAGCGAAACTTAAATATTTAAAACTAATCGAAATTAAAAAATATATTCTACTGACAAGTTGAGTGACAAGCCGAAGTCAAAACATAAACGTTTCAATTTCATGGGCATCAAACTATTTAACAACAGTAATATTTTAATTAATTAAAAGTTCATCGCTTCTTGGTGTTTTGGCAAATATAAGTGTTGCGTATGCAGTATTCATCAATATATTTCTTATAAGTAATATCCAAAATAGTGCAGGCAATGAAGCATTTTGGGTCCGAATTTTTTTACTGTGAACCGATTTGCATGAAATATTGGAATTAGTTTCATTGCACCCTTCAATTCAAAAGTGAAAATGATTTGAACGCCGCAACTACCCCTGGAGAGGTTGCCACCCCATCTAGGGGGTGAGTATTCTTTTTTTAAGATAACCTCGGATATCGAAAGGAAGACTAATTTTAAGCAAAACATCATCTATATTTTTTTTCGATAATTCTAATACTTTTCAAGTTATTGGCAATTGAAAATTCGCAATTTTGTCACGTTTTTCATCGGTTTTTTGCAAATATCTCCAAAAATATAACTTCTATCGATAATGTTATGAGGAACAAAATTGTGGCAGGTAAAAAACTAAACAATTTTGTTTATTATAACGTATTCTGAGTGCAATATTAAGTTAGATATTAAAGATCAAAGCCGTTTTTTATTTTGTCTGCATTTTAATCGATGTGGTCAATGTCATCTAGCGGCGAGCAGATGCATTTTATGCATTCTTATAATTAAGAGTTTTGTAGTGCTTGAAATAAGCTTTCAAATGAGTACAATTAAAAGTCTTTTGCACGTAAAATAAGTAAGCTGTATTACAAATAAGAGGAGCATCCAATATTTTTTCTTTTAAAACAATGAGTTTCATAAGTGCCATTTCCACCAGAATTGAAATTATTCGTATTCCGCCAAGAATTAACTTTATTATGAAGTGTTTAATAAATTGTATCAGTTTGGCTGCTTTAGGGCACATATTTTTCAAAATAGACAGGATTAAAATAAAAATATAAAATCTCATATTTTAAAAAATCCCACCTTCTTTTCATAATATCTCAAAAATTACGATAGATGCGTATAAAAGTGTAGGGATAAAAAATGTAGGTATTTTTCTGACAAAATTTTTAGTAATTTTGTTATTTCTGTTAAACAAAAACTGACGGAGATATGATTGTTTAAAGAGCGCGTGGCAGCGGCAATCACAGCCTCTCTTAAGCCCTTTAAACCTTCACCGTTTTCGAAAAACGTTTTTAATTATATATTGCATTAAAGGATGTTGTAGTTCTCCTAATTACCTTTTCAATGCTGTTTTAGAAATTGTGATAGCATGAATAGCTTGGAAATGGCACTTGTGAAACCCATTGATTTACAAGAAAAAGCATTCGATGATCCTCTTATTTGTAATACAGCTTACTTATTTTACGTGCAAAAGACTTTTAATTGTACTCATTTGAAAGCTTATTTTAAGCACTACAAAACTCTTAATTATAAGAATCCATAAAATGCATCTGCTCGCCGCTAGATGACATTGACCACATCGATTAAAATGCAGACAAAATAAAAAACGGCTTTGATCTTTAATATCTAACTTAATATTGCACTCAGAATACGTTATAATAAACAAAATTGTTTAGTTTTTTACCTGCCACAATTTTGTTCCTCATAACATTATCGATAGAAGTTATATTTTTGGAGATATTTGCAAAAAACCGATGAAAAACGTGACAAAATTGCGAATTTTCAATTGCCAATAACTTGAAAAGTATTAGAATTATCGAAAAAAATTATAGATGATGTTTTGCTTAAAATTAGTCTTCCTTTCGATATCCGAGGTTATCTTAAAAAAAGAATACTCACCCCCTAGATGGGGTGGCAACCTCTCCAGGGGTAGTTGCGGCGTTCAAATCATTTTCACTTTTGAATTGAAGGGTACAATGAAACTAATTCCAATATTTCATGCAAATCGGTTCACAGTAAAAAAAATCGGAGGTTGGACCATATTTTTCGCTTCAATGACTGCGCTAAAAGGCAACATGCAAACAATAAGTGTACAACAACCTATAAATTTGAAAGTGGTGCGGTTTGAATTAGATTTCACGCCGTTGGCCCCTCAAAAACCTAAGCCAAAGAAGAAAAGTAAACAAATCAAAGTTCCAGACTTAAACAATATTATGGTGAAAAAATCCTCGGTACCACCTCCTCCAAATATTAAAGCAAACAATCAAGTAAGTTGGCTTAATAATCTCTAATTAAGTTAATAATTATATTGTTAAATTAATTGAAGTAATTAATCAGTTCTAATTATATTTTTTTAAATAGTCCATCTAGAAAAAAACATCTGATCTCAGATCGCTCATCTCAATTTTTTAATTAATTATAAAATTATATCAAACCCTCGATAAAATTATTATTTTGTAATGCTTTGTACAATATGATTACGCGATTAATCTAATAACACGACGATTTCTAATAGTGTTTTCATCGGGAGTCCATTAAGTGGTTAATACCTGATTTTATAATTGGTTAATTTCTCGGGTTACTAGCATATACTTTTACCAATCAACAGTGCTTCGTCACTTAAAAAATACAATGTCAGAAGTACCTTCACAAACATTAATAAATGCGTAAAACTGTACGTTATCTTTTTACAGCAGAAAAGGGACGTGAAGGACTTAATAGAGGAATTACTGGACGAGCTATACGCCGATCAGAGAGATTGGAGTACCAGCAGTTCTGTTTATTATAATCAAGGGTATGAATCATATTTGAACTACCTTATACAAAATAACTTTATCGCGCATTTTAGTTTGAACATCTAGGCTTGTCAAAAAAACCCTAGTATAGTCTAGTGATCCGAAAATTAAACGAATTTGGTGTTGTTATCTTATGTCACGATGACTAATTCATTCCTGAAAGTATTTGTTCTGTTGAACAAACCACAACCTTTATATAAAACTCTTGTTTCAAGCCATAGCGACGTTCGTCTTCGTATATTCGACGTATAGGTATTACGTTAAAAAGCATTAGAGTTTATGATACCTCTTCAGGGTTGACGTCCATATCTTCTTTGAAATATTGCCTATTCCATCAACGTCACGTTATATCGAATTGCCCCCCTTGTAACTGAATTGGATTACTAGCGGGTGCAAAATAATACTAACATTACATTTTATTACGAAGTTAATATTAATTTCACGAAATGTATGTGTTTGCTCCTTTGCAATTATAACTCTTACTCTATTACCAGATCAACATCGGTGGCATCGGTGACATCGTCACAATCAAATTGTGGAGAACAAACGGACTGTATTGAACGAAACTATTTGGAAGTTCTCAGTATGTATGATGTATTTTGAAATTTTATTTAATTTTGCTATTTAAACATCGTAACTCCAAATACCTAAACCAATTAGCTAAACGCCGACAAAAATTTGGAGATCCGGTCATAGATCGATGTTTTGCGAAAATATGTTCGTACGAGTATGACAAGTCCCATTTATTAATGGGTTAGGATAAAATACACCCTTTTCTTTGCAAAAAAGTTTTATACATACACAAATACATCTTGAAAGCATCTTAGCAGAAAGGATCTTATCTTATTGTATCTGAAACCTTGTTTATTTCCTTTTTATTCCAAACTTGATTCATCTGACGAAACTCAATAAGTACAAGGTCGAAGTCAATGAACTAATAAACCTCTTTTAACAAACAACTACCTAATAAACCGAAGATGGTACCAGCATACGTATAGTATCAGTCGCCTTTACACAAGTAGGTATGTAATAATGCGAGTACATAATGTCACAATACAAATCTTGGTGTCGAAAATGAAAGTTGGTAACAAAATATTTTCTTAGGAACTACACAATCTTCACTATGCTTTGTAATAAGTTCAAAGGTCCCAAATATATAGAAAACCTATCGTCTCATTTATAAAATATTATTGAATGTGCCTCGAGTGATATTAGCAATTCCTTTTGTTACGCGCCGTCTGCCTAAAAACCTTTTTCCATAAAAGGTCTATATTTTTAGGAATACATTTTCTATTTCTTCAGGGCAATCTGTAACCTTTATTTTCAATTTGCATACAGGTTAACAGAGCATGTTTAAAATCCTTTTACAAATGAGAAATGTTAATACGTCGTTTATTTTATTTTTGTACATAGCCATGCTTATAGCCATATTTTTTTTTAATCAGTAGATAAGGTTTAAATCTATTCTACACCTCAAGATTGTCCCTTCCAATCGTCACCGGGACGAGTAGACTCCCTGAGATAATAATGATGTACTTTAAAAATCTTTATGCTTCATGTAATGCGTATAAAATTAAACTATATGCCGATATTTTAGCCATAGAAGAGCTCCAGCTTCAGGCTGACGAATGGCAAGAAAGACTTCAAACAGCTGGAGAAAGACTCGCGAGGTGTCTCCGAGCAAGGGACCGCTTCAGAAGACAACAGAAGCGATTATGTGCCGCGTTCACTGTGCTTCTTAGGCATATAAGTAAGTATTCAATAGTCTTTTATACTAATCTTTAACTTGTGTAGTATTTTATTACGATTAGAGTCGTAAGGGATGACATCGTGCTCATGATCAGACAAGGAATGGAAGAGACCGTGCGAAGTTTAGTAGCAAATGGAAGAGAAAGCAACTGCGACTATCGCTCACACGATGATGAAGATGGGTTGTTTTAAACTTAAATTAAGATGCTTAAAGGTCGTAGTCTACATTAGTTAGTACGAAAACTAACAACGATGGCGAACAGAATTGAAATAATGCGGAAATCAAAGGTGAGCAATTTGACGCAGCTGAAATGAACAGGCCAAGGACCACCGGCTTTCAAGGTAAGACGATGTTCCTTCCAGATTTTAGTCACATTTTTCGAATAGAAAATCTCATCTCTAATTTTATTTATACGTATGGTAGGACAAAATTACTTGTTTTAAATGGTTTTCAAATCGATCGAATGATATCGATAACATCAAATGGTGACGTATATTTTATCTTCTAACTACTTATTATTGATTTACCAACATAAACAACCCAATCACGTCTTACGTACTATGAGTCTTCTGTGAAACCCTTGTCAACAAACATTACTTAATTACGATATAACATGTCTGAGACAAAATATTTATGGCCAAAACGTTACTTTAATTTTAAAAAACCTTGAATATTTATGTATGTAGGTAGAGGCAGTAAAACGCCAAGGACAAAATGGAATAGGTTCCTAGAATCCAAAAAGTTTAATCATTTTGGTCCTGAACGTACTTTTTACTTGTTATTATACCAGCTTCTTAAATATACCTAATGCTAGTAAGTTTAGTAAAACACGTTAATAACTATAATAGTGGAAAACCGTACCAAAACACGACGTCTGACCTATTAAAAATTCGCAAACTTTAGGATCGTGCGCCGTGTCTACAATTACAATAGCTTCATTCATAGTGGTTGAAAATAGCCTTACGCACTTTAAAAGGAACTGGCGAAAAGGTGCTATTCCCGACTATCTGTATCGGACACTGACGTACACAGCGGCAGCGAATCGATACGCGACTCACACAGGCACGGCGGCGGCCCACGGCGCATGCTCCGGTGCATCTACTACGAAACGCTCTCCGATATCTTAACATGACAAAAGCCTATTCTCTGGCTCCGCGGCGCCCCCGAGTCGCCGTCGAGTCGGCCCGTGTGCCGTCCAGTAGTACAGGGCCGCCAGCCCCGTCGCTCCGCTCGCGACTTCCCCAGTAAACACCACATCAGCTGGCCGACTACGCAAGCTCAAATGCTTTCCAAATATGGCTCATAATTATTCACATTTCCGCTTTGTTTTCTTGACGTTGGCCAGTGATTTGCCCCGACGATGTGAGCCAGGAATGTATTGTTTGTTAGAAAAGGATGGTTCGCGCGTCGAGCCGCAGTGACACTGCATCGGATTGAGCCGTCAGGTCGTTTACACAGTGCTTAGTGCAGTTATAAAGATATGCGTTTATCGCCCAATGTGTACCTTGTGCAAGACAGATGAGTGCTATCCTAAACTCCCTCAGAAACTTGGCCGGTTCGTCGAAAGGCAGCTCAGGTAAATCGTATTTTGTATAATTATGAATCAATCGCGAAACCTTATGAGTAGAAGTCATCATGTATAGCGCTGACAAGCATTTTGTAAGATTTTAAGACCCTTGGCTTATCCTTATGTCATTAAAACGCCATAAATTCTTTCTACCTTGCGAGAAAATTAATTAATTTAGGACCATTCATAAAGATTCCTGCTTCGAGTAATTTATTATGCAAATTGGCGCCGACAGTGTTGGCTGGACTATGTTATGTAAATTATTTTTCATTGGAAATAGGAATTAGGAAGCGATGTTTTTGTTAATCATTCCACTTTATCGCGTCTACGTTGACGTATAAACCCTCCTATAAAACATGTTGTTGATACATTCTTGTGGGAAAGAGAACATTTGACGATAGTCATAATTTTATAAGCATATATTTCTAGGCTACGTATGGGAACGTTTTTGAAATAAGTTTTAAATGACACAATAACAGGTAGGTAATGTTATATGAGAAGTCAACAAATGAGACACAAAAAATATGTAGGTAACCTCTCAATAAAGCAGTGTCATATTGCTCATAGGTCGAGTATAAAGTATGCATAATTTACACAGCACTTTCCGCTCAATTGACTAACCGCACTTAATTAGCCTCTTGTGTCCTTTGTAAATAGTTCGTATCAACAAATCAGTGAGCGTAGTAATATTATGCGCATAGTCCTTGACCAAAGCAAAAAATATTCGTTCAAATTAGATTTCAACGAAGAAATGTACTTACTTACTAAATTTTATAGTACGAGTATACAATAGATACGCCTAAACTGGATATCACAAATGAAATGAAGAAATTAATAAAATATTATTCTGTATGCGACTTTCTTTGGTGTAGGTAGACTGTAAAGACAGTTTACTACATTTCAGTCGTAGTGCCATTATTGATTACTGTAATAAACGAACAGATCAAACTTTTTATAATTGAACTTATTTTTTTTTTGTCTTAATAACCAATTAATAGAAAAAAATCTAATTTCATACTGTAAAATATGTGAATCGAAGCAACAAATAAAAAACGTTACGTATTACGCCTGCTACGATATTTCGTAGCGTTCACAACTGTTGGTAGAGCTGTTTGGCTCGCCATTCGAGTCTTGTGCCAAACACATTTATTTCATGGAATAGACTTTGTATCTACGAGTATAAAGCTATCTCAACTACGCAAACAAAGCCTTTGTCTAATCTTACGACGCTTATAAAACAAAGCAAGAAATGGAACCAATTGAACAGAAATAATTACTGTTTTTTAGCCCAATGTTTGCTACAGTTTAGCGGATATTTGTATTTGTAATGTAAGTACTTCGTGTACGCTTGATAAAATAAAATAAATCACATTTACAAGGAAAGCAAATGCCGTCGTCAGACAAGTAAATCTTAGCGAGGGATTAATTGGCTAATCCTAATTGAACGTACGGATTTCGCTCTGTTTGCTAATAGGGATCTTCGAGAAATGTTTACTCTTAGTTAAGTACATTTTAGAAATATATCTTGTAAAACTTTGTAGGAAGTTTTGGGTCTATTATGTTTTTCTTGTGTAACAGATAAAATGATAAAATCGTCCAGCATCATAATAGCTGTGGCAATTTTAAAGTGGGAGCTTAAAAACAGAAAGCTTTAAAAGGCTCGTAGATCAAAGGAGGCTGCGATATTGCAATACGCTGAGCGTCGCTTACTATTAAGTGTCCCTAAAAAGAATAGCCAGTGGGATACGCAGACCACTTAACGTTTGCGTATTTGTTTTGCAAAATTCAACAGTCTGTACAAATTGTAATTTAAACTTTAATGAAGAGACTAGGTAAAAAAGGTTTTCTCTTGCTGTTCTTCAGTTTCAGTACCATTTTCTCAGTGGTTGGCGGTTGGTTGTACTATTTCCAAACCATTCATCGTCTTCATCGTCAGACTTTCGTAGTCCACTATTGGTCGTTAGCCTCCTCCAAATGCTCATAATAACCAGGCATCGCAGTAAGGAGAACGGAAAAAAACTATTCTTTAGTCGCTTTTTACGACACCTAAGAGAATTCTTAGCACCACACTTTGATTTGTACGGTGAAATCGGAACACTAACGATTAGTTGGTTTCAGTAATGGTTATTCTTTTTTCTTGATAGCTGTTGATCTCACTGTTGTGCAAAGAGTTGGCGTTGATTACTTGATTTCCATAATGGAGGGCTTTATGCGATTTTTTAATAGAATTCTATTTTGTAATGCAATTCCAACCTATTTTCTGAATGGCTGCTGATCATCATCACCATCCTAGCGCCTCTCCAGGTGGCATCCTTGGCCGTTTTCTTAGAGCCCAGGGTGCGCTGCGCTATGATGCTGAATTTACATGCCTCGTTATTACAATGGCACGACAGAAGTCTCACCTCCGTAACCCATATAAGGGAAACCAAACCATTTGGATCATAGTCGGGACCAACGGATTCATTATTTTTATTCGACAATTAGGTGATTTAAGTCTTCAATTTTTTAACCAAACTGGGAAAACCGACACAAAGTAAAAGTGATCCCCGCGGCATTCGAACCCACGACCTCCTAATTTTTTGAACACACCGCTCGAACCACTAAACCATTAAGACAGTAGACTGAATGTTGCTAAAGTCACTTTTTAATACAGACTGTGCATGGATGTAGCCAGCCATGGGCTCATGGTGGAGCAGCGGTAAACCTATGCTCCGCCCCTCTACCGATGTTTTTTTCGTAACTTGAAAAAAGTATGGTTTGTTATATAAGCACTTTATGCTCAGAGCCAGGGTGGGGGCAAACACCTCAGCCTTCCCCAGTGTGGCTACGCTCATGAGACTGTGTTGTATTGTAGCGGGCGAGAGCGGCGCGCGGTTCGGCGTGGCGCCGCAAAAGAGGAGCCTAGTGCATATATAAGCACTTTATGCTTAGAACCAGGGTGGGGAACGCCCCAGCTTGCCCCAGTGTGGCTACGCTCATGACTGTGTTGTATTGTAGCGGGCGAGAGCGGCGCGCGGTTCGGCGTGGTGCCGCAAAAGAGGAGCCTAGTGCCTATATAAGCACTTTATGCTCAGAGCCAGGGTGGGGCAAACGCCCCAGCTTGCCCCAGTGTGGCTATGCTCATGAGACTGTGTTGTATTGTAGCGGGCGAGAGCGGCGCGCGGTTCGGCGTGGCGCCGCAAAAGAGGAGCCTAGTGACTATATAAGCACTTTATGCTCAGAGCCAGGGTGGGGCAAACGCCCCAGCTTGCCCCAGTGTGGCTACGCTCATGAGACTGTGTTGTATTGTGGTAGCAGGCGAGAGCGGCGCGTGGTTCGGCGTGGCGCCGCAAAAGAGGAGCCTAGTGCCTATATAAGCACTTTATGCTCAGAACCAGGGTGGTGCAAACGCCCCAGCTTGCCCCAGTGTGGCTACGCTCATGAGACTGTGTTGTATTGTAGCGGGCGAGAGCGGCGCGCGGTTCGGCGTGGCGCCGCAAAAGAGGAGCCTAGTGCCTATATAAGCACTTTATGCTCAGAACCAGGGTGGTGCAAACGCCCCAGCTTGCCCCAGTGTGGCTACGCTCATGAGACTGTGTTGTATTGTAGCGGGCGAGAGCGGCGCGTGGTTCGGCGTGGCGCCGCAAAAGAGGAGCCTAGTGCCTATATAAGCACTTTATGCTCAGAACCAGGGTGGTGCAAACGCCCCAGCTTGCCCCAGTGTGGCTACGCTCATGACTGTGTTGTATTGTAGCGGGCGAGAGCGGCGCGCGGTTCGGCGTGGCGCCGGGCGGGGAGGGCCCCGGCGAGGGCGGGTACGCCGAGTGGCTGCATGCGATGCGGCTGGTCGCGCGCCTGCCCGCCGGCGTGCCGCAACACTTCCGGAAGAAGGTAAGAAAGAAATAATTAACACAGTATTTATTTATATGTATTAACTAGCCTTCCGCCCGCGACTCCGTCAGCGTGGATTTCGATTTCCAATAGCCTAAAGCCTTCCTCGTCAAATGGACTATCCAACACAAAAATAATTTTTCAAATCGGACCAGTAGTTCCTGAGATTAGTGCGTTCAAACAAACAAACATACAAACAAACTCTTCAGCTTTATATATTAAGTATAGATAGGGAGGCAAACAAACAAGAGGGTTAAATGATGGTAAGTGATCACCGTGAAGAGTCGGAGTTTGAAGGACAGGAATTAATCCAATTTAAATATTTTTTTATAGAATCCCTACTAAACTTGGGTTAAATAAAAACATGAAAGAAATACATATTTAGAAGTTTTTGTTCTCAAATTCATGCTGGGCAAGTAAAAGTATCGCAATCAAAGTTTTGTTTGACGTCAGCTATTCCACGCGTAAGAAATTCTGCGTGGAAAGGTCTATATTAAGATTGGAGAACAAGTTCTAAGAAAAAAAGATATGTTTATTTTTTGTCATTTTGTACCCACATGTTCCTAGATATGCGAGTAGGTATATATTAAACAGCAATGAGGTTTAGAATACCATTTAAGTTTAAACTTAGTAGTCGAACATGGTACATAAACAACGACATTTTCACCACTAAACGACTGCCATTTACCTCTTCGAAGCAGTATTTATTTGCTCGACTTTATTTTAATTTTGAACATAACGTTTTCCCCCAGCTATGGCTGACCCTGGCGGAAAGATACTTGTCTTCGAGAAACGTAGACTGGACATTGGCAGAGCGAGGCTGCTTCCGCGGCACCGCCCAGCCCGATGACACAGAGCTGGGCGCGCAGATTCTCAAGGTAATCATCATAGAAGCCAAGTCCTGTTCAACTTAATTTGTAATAATAAATAAATAGTGTGTGACTTATCAATAGTTTTGTTAAGGTACATTACGAGTTTTGAGGGAATGATTTGATTTGTTTGGATATGTCATCAAAGGGTATATTTAAGATTAGAATCAATTTCAGAAATGTTGACAGCTAAAATAAGATGTTGATGTTAAATAGTTGCGAGAATAAAATGTTACACATATGTTTGGGAAACTATACTATACGCGTAAATTCTCTGATGTGTAATACTTTGATATTGGTTGTGATAACGAGTCACGTGGAGTTTTCACACATCCCAGCGGGGGTTTCTCTGCGGTGACAATTTTGCGTAAGAGCAAAGTGCCGAATTATGTTTCATCTCACGTTGAACATTTTACATTGTTTATTCACAGGATTTACATCGCACTGGATGCTCCCTTTTCTGTGGCACGGAGGGACGCGAGAATCAAGCAATGCTCCGTAGAGTCCTGTTGGCATATGCTAGGTAAGCCTTAAAAGTTATATATGAAAAGTACTTAAATGTCACGGTTCATATTACCTACCTACTTATTATATTAAGACTGGAAGAAATCCTACACTTCTAAGTTACTTCAAAACTTGGGTACAGTTGTTTCAAAGGTATCACTTGCGAAGTAGGAAAATGGCAGTTAATATTAAGCTGCACAGATTTCCACTACCTACAGCTTATTTGTATGAACTCGATGTTATGACGTTAATACCACGTTCATTCAAATCAAGGCAATTTATTACATCATAGTAATAATAACTATTAGCGATGAAGACCTGATTACAAATTACATTTCAAAAATTAAAAGCTAAAGCCTACACGTAGGCAGTTGCCAATTAAGCCTGAATTCTGAAATCTTATTTCTTGGAATAGACAGCATGAGGGTTTAATAAGTAGGTATGTGATGTCAACAGTATCCCTAGATTTATCTAACGACGTCTGGAAGCAATGACCTTGATATGTATATTGTATCTAGATGGATAAATATGTCGTTTTACTTAGGGATGACCTCACGCATTTGTATTCAGATACGTATTCTATGTTTTAGATGGAACAAAGAAGTTGGATACTGCCAAGGATTCAATATGTTAGCGGCGATAATTCTTGAGGTCATGGAAAAGTCTGAGTCCGACTCTCTTAAGGTAAATTAATCAGATTTAACTTGTCACAGATCGAAGTAACTATTGAAAATATGTGAAAGGCCTAGTAACATTTAAATCTTTACAATGAATGATACAGTGTAGAATATACCCACTAATCGTAATTATAAAGAAGAAGAAGAAAACATCGATAGCTAATAACGGGCAGGACCGTACTAAATCCTCTTTGTATATTTTCTTGACAGTTTTAATAAATTTTTTTGGGCATTTCAGGTGATGATTTACCTAGTAGAGGCAGTCCTGCCCGAGGGTTACTTCGCAGACGACCTTCGCGGCCTGTCCGCCGACATGGCTGCCTTCAGAGACCTGCTGCGCCTCCGCCTTCCCCGCCTTGCTCGTCACATGGACCATTTACAAAGGATATCCGACGGTAAAACAACAATATTGTTTTAAAGAGATTCATTTAAATACAGTACTATCGACGCTTCGCTACGTGTGGTAAAAGAAGAACAACTCGATCGATTTGTGCTAACTTCACATAAACCTTCAACTAAATAGTCCGAACATACCCTGAAAATTTGGTTTGGATAGATGAACCCGTTCTTGAGTCATAAAGCACAATAAAAAAACAATGCCACTTATTTTTTATAAATTAAGAAAGATTAAGTTTAAGATATATCGATTACGTCTAAAACTAAGTAGATTTTTTCAATCTTCTTTGAGGCGTCAAATTGGCTCTTTTAATGAATTTATGGTAAGGCGCCTTCAGCAGAGTGAAGAGATCCGCAAGATGGCTAGTTGGAGCTACATGCGAGTGCCAGGCCGAAGATCGGGCTAGTTAGGCAGTTACTTATGGACAGCAATAAGCTGATGATGAGTTTATGCTTATTTTGGTATTGACCAAATTATAATATCGTCATAAACAATGGCTGAACAAAATAATTTAAAACCTTGACTTATGTCTATCAAAATATGAACCTGTCATGACTAAATCATTTAAATGTTATTCAACAGGCGGTGGTGTGGAGCCTCCTTTGCCCGACGTGTTCACAATGCAATGGTTCCTAACTCTATACGCGACTTGGCTGCCACGGGAGTCCCTGCTGAGGATATGGGACCTCGTGTTGCTTGACGGGAACGAGGTCCTACTACTCACAGCACTTGCAATATGGGATATGTTACAAGAGTGAGTTATTATATTTCCTATCAATAGTTATTTTTATTCCTGTATTAGATATAGCGGCCCGTCACGCGGTTTCACCCGCGTCCCGGGGGAACTACTTCCCGTACCGGGATAAAATATAGCCTATGTTACTCTGGGTGAATGTAGCTTTCCAAGAGTGAAAGAATTTTTCAAATCTGCCAAGTAGTTTCGGAGCCTATTCAATTCATACAAACAAACAAACAAACAAAAAATCAAACCTTTCCTCTTTATAATATTTGTATAGATACACAGAAAGTAATTTAAAAGAGTATAATAATATGGTTACGTCCATGTTTTCGTTTATATGACCTTAGTTCAAAATATAACTGGTGGTATATTCACTAGTTATTTAAAGTTAATTTAACAAAATCCAATTTTTTCATTAATCAGCAGTCTGCCGCCTATTAAGAGAAATTCGCGTAATGACTGCATAGTATGAAACAAAGTCGCTATCTGCCGCCTGTATGTCCCTTTGTATGCTTAGATCTTTAAAACTAAGCAAAGGACTATAAACCTATGATGCGGGTTTTTTTAAATAGATCGAGTGACACCCTATATGTGGTGGTGAAGGTTTACATTACATGGTGGCGGATTGCTTGTCATTATATCATAAGAAAGTATCAAGTATTTTTTTACTTAAAAAGGAACAGCTTCCTCAATTCGAAATCTTCGTCTTTCATCTTAGTTGTTTATGAACCGATTTTAATGACTCTTTTCGTCAATTCCAGTCGTATCCTATCAGCGCGTTCCGCGGACGAGTTCTACAGCTGCATGGGCGGCGGCGCGGGCGCCGTGTGGGAGGCGGGCGAGTCGCTGGTGGCGCGCGTGGTCGCGTTCGGCTCCGCGCCCGAGCTGCCGCGCCTGCGCAGTCTGCACCGCTACCGGGTCACGCCGCCAGCGCCGCCGCACGCGGCGCCCGTCTACCAACCCCCTCTACATTCTGCGGTAACTAACTGTTCATTCTTGGGCTCAGTTTAATGAATATCAGTAGCTGCAACGAGTAATTTGTCAGTTGTGCTATCCTTTTTCTCCGTATTATGAATCACGTGTGATAGAGCAAGACAGCAGACACGCGTACTCCAGCCGCCTGAGCTGTCAAATGGGATGACGTCATTATCGCGTCAAGAGAGACTAAGGAAAAACAGACTTAAGTGGTGGAGACACTCACTCAGGAGCTCCTATGATATTCATTAATCTGAGTTATTGTGTTTTGATACGTAGGGGATTCCCAGCTCGACGGCACCCTTAAATTAGGTTATTGCGCGTGAATCATCCCGCTGCTCACTTTTTTTTTTCATGAACCTAGCTACTCCATACGAATCAAATAACACAAATATAACCGAATCGAACTAATTGGTTTTGATGTTCTTCTTCCAGATGCAGTCAATGACAAAACGAGGCTTGCGTTTATTTTATTCTGAAGATGAAGGGGATTCCAGTGATGACGGAAATAAAATGGCCCTAACTACGGTAATAATGTTACACTTTATAGGTACTTGCAGTCTTATATTTTGCTAAATCTTTGCATATTTTTATGTTTATATTCACTATGTATTTCAGGTAATACCACGAAGAGAAGAACGAATTGGAGCAGGTGATAGGTTATCTTTAGACATAGGCGCTTTGAAACGGCAATATGCCCGCCTAAGAGAACGACAAAGACAGGCTCACGTAATTTTAGCTGCAGCTTGTGCTCGACACGCGGCAGGTAATGTAAAAAAAATCTTTATTAATGTTGGAAATATTCTGAAATTTTATTATATTAAAATAAATTATAATATTTTCAGTTGGAGTCCCAACATCACCAACTTCACTGACAGTTAACAATCTACTATTGGGTAAAAGTGCTATTGTCAGCTCCCGCGGAAGGCGCCTTGGTCCTCCTCCTGGAGCGGTCCCACCATCCAGGCAAACCTCATCTCCTCAAAAACACACAGAAAAACGATCACACGGTCGGACCAGCGATACCATTAGCTGGAAAGAAGAAAAAAGTCGCAAATCGATCAGCCGAAGAAATTCCATGAAATGGAAAGATATAAAGAAGGAGAAAACTGCAGACAAAATTAGGAAAGCATCCATAGATTTAGATGAAGCAGGCGATGGAATAATAGTTTCTGAAATAGAAGCAAATCAAATGATAGCTTCGTTAAGGTCCCGTAGTTCTAGTGAAACATCGTCTTATTCTTCCCGTACGGCTTCAAGTACTGACACTAGCCTTTGTGATGAAAATGAGAAAGCTAGTGACTCTGAACCAGAATTACCTGATGATGATAAAGGTAAGCCTTCTTTAGTGCTTAAAGATAGTAAAATGTCAGTTTCTCCAATATATAACGAGGTCGTAAGAGTGCACTCACCACTTTTGCAAGAATCAATTTTAAAACTCTCTCCAGAATCACATCCCAAAGTGTTGACTGATGAATCAGTAAAAAACATTTCGGACTATCTTGATTCGGCAGCTGGCGAACCACTCCGCACGTATATTGACGGTTTTGAAACCAAATTAAAGGAAAGTGTTATTGTATCCTGTGAAAGCGAAAATTATAAACCATTAAGCCCTTTTAAGAAATCCATTAGTCCTTTTAAAAGCATATCTCCTTATAGCCCTCACACAAGTTCTGATAGAAATGAAATTTTACATAGATTAAGCAATAACAAATATGAAGATAAAGTAAGTACTGATGAACTACCTAGGCCTACCAACCTTTGCAAAATTTCTTCGAATTTCACCGATCTCAGTCCTATTGACTTATCATGTAAATGTGACACGGATATTGAATCACCATATAATTTCGATTTTCAGTCTAATTTCCAACCTACTTCACAGTCAACTTCGCGACCTCCTGACATCATCGACAGTTTTGTTATGTACCCCAATTTTGTGCCTGACATAGATCTATCGGATAAAAATGTATCGGATCTGGAAAGTCCACCTAGAAGTCCGGGTACTGAGAGCATTATTGTAAGCGAAGACGAACCTCCGATTCCTTTAAAAATTGATAAATATTTTGAGCATAGTCCAGAATTTTTTGGTGCTCGTGTCACTGATCCTAATAATTCCGATATACCAAACAGAAGAGCTGTAAAACGACACTCAAGATTTCCTAAAAAACCGGATTCCTTAACTCTTCAAACTAATCATAATGATAAAATTGTGAAATTGGAAGCAGAAAGAGCATCTTCACTACCACAAAGTCATAGTTTCACTAGTAAAAAATCTCCAAGTATAGAAAAGACAACCACTCCAAGTAAAACCAGTACATTATTTCATTTAAGGCAAGAAAAACTTACTCCGTCTCCAAAAGCAGAAACTCCTATTAAACCCAAACAGGACATTATTGATAAATTGGAAACACCAACAAAAACAAAAATCTACAGCGAATCTGTTTCTCCCAAAGATTATTTACTACGTTCCGGGCGAAAAAATAGTGAAAGAGCTTTGCAGATTATTCAAGAAAATTCAAAAATATTAAGTAGAATATTAACAAAACAAAATATAACTGAAGCTGAAAAAGTTCATGAAGACGAAAACGTCGAAAAACTTTTTCGTCCCCAAAAAGTCTTTAGCGACATTCAAGAGAATGTTACGGATATTAAACCAATCGAATCACCATTGCTAAAAGAATCTACTTCCGACTCCTTAATCGGATATAGAAAAAGGAATTTCAGCGATGAAACTGCTGATAAAAATGACTTCATTAGAGTTAGACCAATCTCAATTGATGACCCCTCATCGTTAGATATTCGTAATACTGTATCGAAAAATCCCGAATTTAATATGAAAAATGTAAAGTCCCCTAGTAATGAATGCCTAGGAAATAAAACAGATTTATACGGTTGGGAGAATAAAGGCTTTTTAGCGAAATGCGAATATAAAAGTTTTTTAGAGAAAACTGATAACAATTTTGATTTTACTTATAAGCGAAGAACATGTGATTTATCTGGTTTAGAAGAACTTTCCGGGACTGACCTGAAGCCGGTTTCATCGGACTGGGCAAGGCATTCATTTTCTGGGGAATCAAAAACTTCTGTTACCTTACCATCAACCGAACCTAAAGATACATCTACCTATGACAAACGGTATACTTCAGATGAATATAATAACTATCAGTTTTCAAGCAGATATAATGACTTTGTATTATCCAAAGCTAGCGATATATGCAGTAAAACTGTCGATCAAGGGCCGAAGGCTTGTGAGAAATTATCAAAGACTGATAACAGCCAAGTTAGTGATTTCGCTCATGTAGTAACGTCTTCTATAAGCTTCACTTATGAACCTTCTGCTGATGATGACTCGCCTACGGGAGTGAAAAGTAACTCTAGTGATACTTTGTGTCAAATCACATCGCTCGATCAAGTGTCTACGCCAATATCTCCAAAGATATTTCCAAGAGAGACACCGACGTTCCCTAAGGAATACATAGAGAGAAGTGATAAGACAATAGTAGAATCTGACGACACCTGTAGCGCGATCACTTCACTCATAGAAACAGATACACTTTCTTCTTTGTCTTATCCGCGTAGTCCCTCATCCGGCTCTTATCATCCTTTCCCAAACAGACCAGCGATGCGCATGCCGAAGGAACTTGGAGTTAGGTTAGGCATGTATCCTAAAGATACAATTAATGCTTCTCCGAAATAAAGCACTTTAAATCTTTAATATTTCAGTACATTAAATTGCTAGAACTAACTTGAGTGAACTTTTTTTATACTTGTATTTTACGCTTGATTATTCTTACAAATACGATCACGTTGTTTTGGATTATTTTTTCAGTTTTATATTTTTATGATGATGAGAAATGAAACTTAAATAAAATAGATTTACAATTAATTAAGAATAATGGAAACCAATCCTTCTAAGATAAATCTCTGGTACCAGCTTCTTAGCTGAAAGTATTGCTTATTTCTTCAGAGTATGATTGGAATATGTATAGCTTGTTAAATAAATATAAATAAATAATGTAACTTTAGAATAATTGTTAATGTTATGGTCCTGAAGCCGTTCATATTCCAATATGCAATTTGAGCTAGGAACAAAAACACGTTGCCTTGATCCAATTTAAAATGTTATTGTAATAATAATCCTTCGCAATACAAAATATATTTTTAGGATAAGATAGATAGAAAACTTGTTCGAGGTCAATATAAATTAACAGCAGAATAATTGTTTATACCGCTATAGGGTAAAGTTCTATCTTTGCAAAATGAAAGAGATTTGGTTGTTAGAAAACGATATTTATTCTACGACAATATTGATAAAATATACATTACATTATGCGAATGTAAACGTTTTGTTTTATTTATATTTCAATAACTTAGTGGTGGCCTTAATCTTAGAAATCATCAAGAACGGGTGGACAAGTACAAACTAGATGTTTGTCGCCGTACATGTCATCGATGCGTCCAACTGTTGGCCAAATCTTCGTTTCCCCCTTAACAAATGGCTGCAAGTAAAACAAAGGAAATATTAACTTAATTATTAATTATGAAGTGTAAATATACTTTTTCTGCTTTAGCACAAAGGGTTAAAATTTAGCAAATGCGGTAAGTTCATGTAAATATGATAAGAAAGAAACTTACAGCGGGGAATGCTGCCTGCTCTCGGCTATAAGGTCGATTCCAGTCTTCATTTATGACTTCTTCTTGCGTATGTGGTGCCATCTGAATAAAGTTAACGATTTATTAATAACATGATTCAACAATTTCATAGTTAAGATAAGTATATTACATGATGCGTTTTTAATTGACACTTTACACACCTTAAGTGGGTTCAACCGTTTGTCAATAACTCCGTCTTCAATATCTTTGATTTCTTTCCTAATCGTTATTAAAGCTTCGCAAAAGCGGTCGAGCTCTTGAAGGTCCTCGGATTCGGTAGGTTCAATCATCAGTGTCCCTGCTACTGGCCAAGACATTGTAGGTGCATGGAATCCTGAAATGTATTCGATTATATATTTTTTTGTTTTTAAGACTTATAGACATAAGTTTAAAATTATTTTTAAATCATTCTACTTTGAATCCATTTTTAGATATGATACCTACTTAGAGGTTTGCTTACTCACCAAAGTCCATGAGTCGTTTAGCGATGTCACCGGGCTCAATGTTTGCAGATTTCTTCAGATCTCGTACGTCGATTATAAATTCATGAGCCACTAGACCCCTTTCTCCTTTGTACAAAGTTTTATAGTGACCTTCCAATCTTCGCGACATGTAGTTTGCGTTTAGGATCGCCACCTGTGTTGCTCGCTTTAAGCCTTTTGGACCCATCATCTACAAAATAGACAATTTGCTTTAATTTTTGAGAATGTATACTTAAGTGGACATTAAATAAAGTTTTTACTTTCAATTATCAAAAAAACTTGACCCTTTGATTCTGGTTTAGATCAGTTCAGCACTTCTTCTGTGTATAAAGTTTGTGTGTTTGGATGTTTGTCCGTCAATCACGCTGACACTACTGAACGTATTTTGATGAAATTTGGTATAGGTACAAGCAGGGTATGGGCTGACTTAGGTGATAGGATACATTTTTTTCATATTAATGCTTCGACATGGATCTTGATAACGCGGGCAATGCCGCGGGAAAAAACAAGTAATTAAATATTTTTACATTTTAATTTTCCAGCAAAACAAGAAACAATATCCGTATGTATAACTTACTTTTATGTATGCCCATGAAATTGGCAAGATTGCAGAAGATCCGAACGGTGCGGCGCTAACGGAACCGAAACTGTGCGCTGCATCCCCAAGGTCAGCCAGCGGGTCTACCACTGGATGTGAAGGCAAGAAAGGAGCCAAGTGAGCTTTGCTGTCAAAAAGAAATAAAAAAATATATTTATTAATGACTAACCTACATTAAACGCAACTCCTGTTATAATTTTTTTATCGAGTAACTTTATGTGCAACTTTGGTTGAGTCGGAGCATCAATATTCTAGAGTATTTTTTCATATACGATAATTATTTTCATATAAGATAATTAAGATAGATATACTTACACACCAATAGGTCCCATACCGGGCCCACCGCCACCGTGAGGAATACAGAAGGTTTTGTGCAGATTCAAGTGCGATACGTCGCTGCCGTAGTCTCCCGGACGACACAAACCAACCTAAAATATTAAAAGTTTTATTGCCCTTTAAAATGACGGCGGCATCATCACAGAAATCCACTGGAAGCTCATCTGGCGCTACCTAACTTATGGCTATTATATTTTTACCAAGTTGCAAATACTTAGCTCCTAACAATTATTTGGTTTGTTATAAATGCATACAGATTACTGACGGGCCCGTTGGTCTAGTGGTCAGAGAGAAAGATTACAAAACCAAGAGTCTCGGGTTCGAATCCCGCTAGGGGCAATGGTTTGTGTGATGAACATCGGCAGTTGTGCTCAAGTTATGGATGTTAATCAAAAAGTATTTAAGTATGTCTACCGTTCCTTAGCATCCACAGTACAACTTCGAGCTTAGTTTGGGCGCTGTTTCCTCGTGGTCATACTACTTTGTCATACAATTAGGTTATGTTATCCACGAGGATTTACATGTCGTCGTTGGCATACAATACATTTTAGCAATTAGTGGTTAGCCCAAGGAATTTTGTTTATTTATTTATACTAACCTGGGCGTTCATGTTTGCTCCGTCCAAATACACCTGCCCCCCGTGTTTGTGCACGAGTGCGCACACGTCGGCCGCGCGCTCTTCGAACACGCCGAACGTGCTGGGGTACGTCAACATCAGACACGATATATTGGCGCTGTGTTCTTCCACCTAGAATTTATATATAAGAAACAATTATACCCATACCACAGAAAACTTTTTAATAACCTATTGAAAAAAGTTATTGAATTAGGAGCGTACTTACATATGACAAAAACCCTAACAGCTTACGTAGTAAAATACCAAATAACCGATAATATCTACATACTATGTACGGTTCACATAAAGTCGACAGTTAAAAACAGAAAACTTAGTTATAATTTTTAAAAAGACAAGTTTAGGTGCTTGTGCAAAAAAGTGGCTGTGACAGACTGGCGGACAGACAGACAGACATGACGAATCTATAAGGGTTCCGTTTTTTTGCCATTTGGCTACGGAACCCTAAAACACCCACTTTTACTTAAATGTAGAAAAGAAAACTAATTTGTGAATATTATGAAACAGAACAACCATGTTTAACTTTTTTTACCACACCACCACTTTTTTAATAAGTACCTAAGTATAAAAATAATTACCATGTCCTTCAAGTGTTCCATGTCAATATCGCCGGAGGGAGTGACCCTGATGGCGCAGACGCGCATACCGGCCATGTGCGCAGACGCAGGGTTGGTCCCGTGCGCACTCACGGGAATCAAGCAGATGTTGCGTCCCGTATCACCACGGAATTCGTGGTACCGCTTTATCGTACGAAGCCCAGCGTATTCCCCTTGAGCGCCACTGGAAAACGAGTTTTAAATGTAAATAGATATTGGCGTGATCTACACATTTTCGTGGAATCTACCCACACATGTTGAAATCCAGTGTAAAAGATAGCATTTATTATTACGTGAAAATAAGATAATTGTAGGCATGTCAAGACAGCTGCACTGCTCTTCAAAGAGATCTACCTACATTCACATTTTGAGAAAAACAAAGAAGGGAGAGAACGGATTTTATTTTAGTAAAGAATTTATTTTAGTCAATATTCAGTAAATCACGCAATAATGACCTGTAGACTTATTCTACTCTAATGTTAGTTTACCATATTACCTGTTAGGCTGGAAAGAGACACGATCGTATCCAGTAATGGCGCACAAGTCACTGGCCAACTCTTCGAACAGGGTGTGATATCCCTGGCATTGTTCCAGTGGTGCAAACGGGTGGATGTCGGTGAAATGTTTGAAAGAGCACGGCATCATCTCCGTCGTTGAGTTCAGTTTCATGGTGCAAGAACCCTATTGAAATGAGGAAGAATGGTTGATTGAGTGGTGATCTTTAGTGTAGCATCTTTAGTGTAGCATCTTAAATGCTTTATTAATAAAATATTTAAAGAGCCTGCCCTATGCCCGTTATGTTTTGCATACAAAATTCAAAGAATGGTTGATTAAGTGGCATTTTGTGTAGCATTTGAAATGCTTAATTAATAAGGTACTTAGTTAAAGAGCCTGCCCTATGCCCGTTATGTTTTGCATACAAAATTCCATTAAAATGTGCAATTCATATAGTTTCTTATCTTCTGCTGTTGCTCCGGTTGCGACACCAATTTATATTAGGGGGTTTACCGCACCGTAGAATTTTTAAATTCTGTGTCCGTAAATTGCCCTCTACAGAATCTTATCGCAACAACTTTTATCGCTAATCAAACATATAAAAAATAAATATCAATATTTTAAAATGGAACTTATATTTACCAACGGGATCATAGAGTGCACTAATGAGACATCTTTGTTTTCCAACCGTTTCATATAACGAACAATCCTCGTTTCCGAATGATGCATGTTGAATACGGGGTGTGTCAGATACGGCGACGTTCTCCTAAGCGGTCCTTTTAATATACTATGTGAAGTAACGTCTCCTTTCGTTACCTAAAAAAAAATGTTTAACTTTTAGATTAAAATTTTCCACAATGCATGTTTTTCAAATAGTGGGCTGCAAATCGAAATACGAACGACGCAAACATTGTGTCGTATCATTAGGTAATTACTGAGCAATTAAGATTAATTTAATTATAATGTAAATAAGTACTCAAATAGTAATGCTACACCAAGTTCTGTAAGAAAAACTCACACTACAATTCAATTATTCTTTATTCCAATTTAATTATGCTACAGACCTTTATTGGACACAATGTCACCAGTACTGACTATCACAAAAATCAAACATCGCTAGGCCTCGAGCCATTACTGATATTAACATAATATTATTTTATTATTAAAGATACAAGGGTAGATCAACATCACTTACATTACATTTCTGTCGTCCGTCGCTGACGAGTTCTCCAACCAGACTGAGTGACTCGATTCGCCGCACGCTTTTGGGTGGGGGAGCGCCCCCTCCCAAACCGCGCTGTGCATTGGCAATTCCGGAAGTATCAATCGCGCAACCATTATAAAATCAATTATTGAATTTTTATTTTTGAGATATTTATTTATTTAATTAATTAAAACCTAACACTCGACCATCCTGATACTGTGCATGCCCTCATGCACATAGATGGATAGGTAATAACCTAACACGTGGCCAATCGAGTCACTTTACAAATAAAATATTTAGGTTTTCAATATTTATCATATACTTATTTAAATAACAAATAAAAACATTTTTCAACAACCTTGTAAACAAACAATACAACTAAACAATTTTCCATCAATCAATCAATTTACAAAAGTTCAATATTTAGGTTTTCAATATTTATCATATATGTACTTATTTAAATAATAAATAAAATCATTTTTCAACAACCTTGTAAACAAACAATACAACTAAACAATTTTCCACCAATCAATAAATTTACAAAAGTTCTCCTTCTCAAGTTCGCGTTAAGATATAATCAGCCATGAATCCTCATTTCTCATAGGTGATTATATACCCGACTCAGAACCATATGATGACATTGAACGTGTCAAGTATCATCATAAGGTTTATCTATCTCATCATTCATCCTTGAACTGGAACCCTCCTTTGAGATATAATCAGCCATGAACCATTCATTTTTCATAGGTGATTATATACCCAACTCAGAACAATATGATGATATTGGGCCCTTGCGTCCCAACAGTATCATCATAAGGTTTATCTATTTCATCATCCATCTTTGAGCTTGAACCCTCCTTTGAGATATAATCAGCCATGAACCATTCATTTCTCATAGGTGATTATATACGCAACTCAGAACAATATGATGATATTGGGCCCTTGCGTCCCAACAGTATCATCATAAGGTTTATCTATTTCATCATCCATCTTTGAACTTGAACCCTCCTTTGAGATATAATCAGCCATGAACCATTCATTTCTCATAGGTGATTATATACCCAACTCCGAACAATATGATGATATTGAGCCCTTGCGTCCCAACAGTATCATCATAAGGATTATCTATTTCATCATCCATCTTTGAACTTGAACCCTCCTTTGAGATATAATCAGCCATGAACCATTCATTTCTCATAGGTGATTATATACCCAACTCAGAACCAAATGATGATATTGGGCCCTTGCGTCCCAACAGTATCATCATAAGGATTATCTATCCCATCATCCATCCTTGAAATCATCAGTCAATACTTTTTCATTCGATTCCCTGCAACCCTTCATTTCTACAGAGTCTCGTTACTCATGATACTGTGTGAACCCTTCATTTCTCACACAGTTCAATAAGTATATTCATTAATTCCATGTATGAACCATTCATTTCTCATACATCTTTGAATTAATATTTGACCAATTATACATTAATAGAATTCTCTGTAACCCTTCATTTCTACAGAGTCTCGTTACTCATGATTCTGTGTTGCCTATATTAACCAGTTTCTCGTTTATAATTCCTTTACTCCTTACTTAAGGTTGTTCCTGATAATAATCACGAATCCAAAACTGGAGGGACATTGACATATAACAATCCCCGCTTAGCACCGTATTTTCCCCCACTAACCACAACCTGCCTAGTCGGTTTTCCTACGATACCTCCAGAGAGCAAGACACTGCTATCCGTTAAACAGGTCGTACAAGCTTTCACTGATGCAGGTCTTGTAAATCGAAACATCTGATTGAAATTAATAGAGTCATACCTTCAAAATAGAAGACAGACGGTGAAATTAACATATTTTAATAAGGAAACAAACACCGTAGAAGATACTACTTCAATTTCACGTGACATTATAATGGGTGTACCACAGGGTAGCATACTTGACCCGCTTTTGTTTTTAATTTATGTGAATGAACTTCCAGTCATCACCGAACATCTATGCGTAATGTATGCTGACGACGCCTCTATTTTATTTGTTAAAGACGAAGACACTACTAGATATGACTTAGAAAATAACATAACTTTGACATTAGGAAAAATAATAACTTGGCTTGATTCTTTAAATTTGACTGTTAACTTAACGAAAACTAATATTATGCAGTTACGGAACTATAAAAAAAACAGCCATTAAATTTAAAAATACGGCTAAATAACATTGACATTGAAGAAGTAGACCACACTAATTTCTTGGGAATAACTTTAGACAGTCACTTAAACTGGAAATTTCACTTGGAAAAAGTTAATGAAAAATTAAATAGTTACTGTTATGCTTCATCGGTGCTTGCTGATATATCACCTGTAGATGTGGCCTTAAATGCTTACTTTGGAAATGTGTACTCCGTATTAAGCTACGGCATCATATTTTGGGGAAATTCTGTTAATGTCAGTAGTACTTTTCTACTTCAGAAAAGATGCCTTAGAATGATCTTTCGTAAATACAGGGATGAATCAGTAGGTACGTAATATATTTATAGAAAGAAGAATTTTAACATTGACTTGTATATATATACTAGAAATCTGTAACTTTATAAGACGACATATGCGAGAATTTCCGAAAATTTCTGAGTTAAGGGTGAGATCGACTGCAATGAGGCGAGTTGACAAACTAAATGTACCTCAGATAAAATCATTGATTTTCGAACGTAGTTCATATATTATCTGCCATACGAATATATAACAATCTACCGCAACAGCTTTGTTCTCTTCCAGACCGTAAATTTATAAATTCCCTAAAAGAGTTGCTGACATGTAACGCATTTTATAATTTGAATGATTTCCTTTTTTTTTTAAATTACCATTGACATGTTTAACCTAGTATCTGACTATTTGTAATATCTTTATAATAATTGACATAATGAATTTCTATTATTTGTAAATGGAATGTATATTTATGCTGATATAATGTAATGTGTAGGTAATTAACTCAATTCATATTCTGACTACTATTGCATGCCCGTTGAGGGTAACTGTTTTTTTTTTTTTGTCTGTGCAATAACAACTAGCATTATAAACTTTGTAACAGATCTGCAATAAAGGTTATTCTATTCTATTCTATTCTATTTTAGAAACTCACGCGAACGGAGTCGCGGGCGGACGCTAGTTACACATAAGAAAATTTATACGCCTTACGCATTGAGTTTCAATCCCAGTATAAATATATCTGTTTATCTAAAACATAGTCAATTTCTGCAACATATTTATATTTTCGATGCTTTTTTTTTAAGTGCCTTTTGCATTGATTAGGTACAGTAGTATTAGGATATAAAGATATTAAATCCAACTCTCCGACAAAAAGAACCTTCATATGTAAATACAACATAGTGTTACACATACAAGCTATACGTTGTATGTAATGAATGTAATTAAATTGAATGTGTTGTAACTATTATTTTAATCTACAGTGTTAAATGATTTGATTTCAAATCATGTTTCACTGTTTTCAATCTTTACAATACTTAAATATTTGCACGCTTCAGTTTAAAGCAAATTTTAGTGAAACTCAATAATTTATAATATCACATTATGTACCTAAAATTATGCAAATAAACATTCTGATTTCTGTTTTCTGATTTACATTTTCTTGGCACAGACCAAGGTACAACTGATTCACGGTGACTAAAGTACAACACTACTATCACTTCAACAAAATCAGTTGATTTTAAATAGTTAATAGGTTACGGATCTTGTTATATATATATTTTTCTTATTACGTTGTCACTTATTCCCTATAGATCCGACTAGCGGCCCGTCACGCGGTTTCACCCGCGTCCCGGGGGAACTACTTCCCGTACCGGGATAAAATATAGCCTATGTTACTCTGGGTGAATGTAGCTTTCCAACAGTGAAAGAATTTTTCAAATCTGCCAAGTAGTTTCGGAGCCCATTCAATTCATACAAACAAACAAACAAACAAAAAATCAAACCTTTCCTCTTTATAATATTTGTTTAGATAACACAAAATAGAAAAGTGCTTATATAAGGAGTTTCAAACGATTTGGATTCAAGATAAGCTAGAAATTCTTCTTTTCCGCCAACAAACCTTTTCACATGTATTATATGAAACGTTAGCCTAATGGCGGTATTCGACTAACTTTACAATGAACAGCCTGTAGTAGTAACGTACCGAATGGTATAACCCGTGGGATTTAGTATCGCGAGCCTTTTGAAACGAAGCACATGGCCTAGGCACAATTAGTGCCAAAGTACAACAGGTTTCCCTATTGCAATCCACGGCTCGCTTGCAATCAATGTCACAACGATTAAATTAATTAAACTTGCTTACTTTTACGCTTAAGCACATCCTCGAAGGATTGGCCATAATTTTGCTCAATGGGAAATGCACTTATTAATTTCTGCTGCCACTGTGGCAAAGTAGGTATAAAGGACGGAATTCAGACTAGTATCACGTTTTGGCCAATCCTTGAAGTTTTCTGAGTTGTCTGAGTTTTTTTTTTTTAAGTGTTGATAGCAAAATGAATAACTGTCCTCTCATCCCTCAGAATCCAAACGTCTGTTGGTTGACTGCTCGAGAAACGGTCAAAATCAGGCAACACATTATCATGGCTTGGACTATTAGATTGAGATGATAATGCCACTGTCGGGCTTGGTTCCTAGTTAGATTTGACTGAATTTAAGTTGTCTTTTACATCTTAACAAAATAATCGGGAGAATCTGACCTTGGAGTCCGTTGAGCCGTCCCAGCTGCATCAGATACCTCTGCAGGGCTGCGCGTACAGCATCGCGCTCGATTGAGGGGTAGGCGGGTCGCCGCGGCTACGACGGACCTTGCCCTCCGTGCGTACGTGGCTCCGACTGCGCCTTCGAGTGCCACAGGTTCCTCTGTGCGCTCGGCTGCAACTTCATTCTTCGTTCATCCGAATCACGCCCCCCATGAGAGTGTCGGGGTGCGGACAATCGCTTCGATGGAAACTCGTCACGCGGCATGGTTTCTGGAACTCGAGACAAGTAACCAATGTAAACGTTCTAATAAATAAAGTAAAATGCATAATTGCATTATAACCATCATCATATTCAACCATAACCTAAAACTGCGAATATCTCGAAAACGGACCTTCCTAGCTCAAAAGTAACAAAAATTTTCTCCCCGTACACCCCAAATCACCACGGGGTTATTCCGACTACAACTTTCAAATGACTTCAAGTGACCTCGCAACTTTCTGAAGGTGTCTGTCTGCTGTATTTGTGCATAAATTCTTCATATTGTCACGGCAAGGAAATGACCGTTATGCTATCAAAATCAGTCTCGTAATATAAATCTGATTTAATTTAAATGACCTTGAAAATGTATTGTGTACCCTCATAGAAGGATAACCTGGTGAGCAGGCATATCCCACTTCTGAATTGTAAGAAAAACTCACACTACAATTCAATTATTCTTTATTCCAATTTAATTATGCTACAGACCTTTATTGGACACAATGTCACCAGTACTGACTATCACAAAAATCAAACATCGCTAGGCCTCGAGCCATTACTGATATTAACATAATATTATTTTATTATTAAAGATACAAGGGTAGATCAACATCACTTACATTACATTTCTGTCGTCCGTCGCTGACGAGTTCTCCAACCAGACTGAGTGACTCGATTCGCCGCACGCTTTTGGGTGGGGGAGCGCCCCCTCCCAAACCGCGCTGTGCATTGGCAATTCCGGAAGTATCAATCGCGCAACCATTATAAAATCAATTATTGAATTTTTATTTTTGAGATATTTATTTATTTAATTAATTAAAACCTAACAGTTCTAAAAGAGAAAAACTGTAATTCGATTAAAATTACCAAAATAAAATACCTCTTCAACGCCCTTGCAATCAAATATCCACAGCAGATCATCTACATCTTGCATTGTAGTGGTTTCATCTAACGCTACACCAACGGCGCCGTCATCGAAATACCTCAAGTTTATTTGTTTTTTCTGAGCACGCGCCTTAATTTCAGTAGCACTGTGCTCAGACAACGGCACCACGTGCAGAGTATCGAAGTACACATCATTGCTTTGTTTGTGTCCACGCTGCCTTATTCCTGAAGTTGATAAGTGCACATGTAAAGGTTACTTGCATTTATGGAACATTCAAATTCTTCATTGTTAAATTCCTTACCATGATCTAACACAAGCGTGGCATTATGAACTCGTGTGGCAATGTCCCTCAAACCTTGAGGACCGTGGTACACAGCGTACATTGCTGACATGTTTGCTAGAAGGGCTTGAGCCGTACAAATATTCGACGTGGCTTTATCGCGACGAATATGTTGTTCTCTTGTTTGAAGCGCCAACCTATAATCATATTCGTATATAAGTTCTGTAAGTATTTCAAGCGACATCAACAAGTCCAGAAAGTTCGTGCATTCACTGCTTTTAAAAGCTCATGTCCTCTTCAAATTCCATGCCTTAAAAGACTTTTCAATTCAGCAATTAAGTAATTTAAACATTTATTGGAGCGTCTGACTTACCTATAAGCATCTCTTCCAGTAGCATCTCTTGTGACACCAACCATGCGTCCGGGCATTAACCGCACAAGTGCATGTTCTGCAGCGAAGAACCCGGCGTGTGGTCCTCCGTATCCAAGGGGTACTCCCAGCCGCTGCGACGTTCCGACCGCTAGCGCTGCACCGCATTCCGCCGGTGGACGCAGCAAGGCCATAGCTAGAAGATCCGTAGCTACCACGACCAGAGTCTGGAACGTGGTTTTAATTAGGTATTATTGTGGCATAATGACATACGATATAATACCGAATGGGATAAAGGAATGCTATATTTTGACCTAAGAGTCTTCTTTTATGAGAGATCTTAGACACAGTAACATTTCGAATGCTACTAGATCATTTTTTTTAGATTTGGCCACGTGACTAGGCGCGACGTCTAACAAATCCACACAATTGGACTTTCTCGATCCTCGCTATCGCTATCAAAATTTTACTATTACACCCTGAATATTTGCTTTTGATCATATTTTAATAAAAACAACTCACTCCATGTTCCTGGGCGGCTGCAGCCAACCCTGAGTAGTCGTACACGAGACCTCTTGTGTCAGGACACTGCAGAAGGACAGCAGAAATATCCCTCTGTGCGAAGTCCGCCTGCCGGACATCGGGAACAACGATGACTTCCAAGCCTAGAGCATCTAGGCGAGTTTGAACCACAGCCAGAGTTTGTGGATGTAGTCTCTCTGATACCACGAATTTCGTCCGCTTATTGTGCCTATAAACACGAAATAATGTAGGTTTTACTCGAACTCTGTTACTTCGGTTAAGTAATCGTGTAGGACCATAATACAACTTAATGCTGCGTTAAAAGTAGAAAGAAGGGTTTGAATTATTAACTCAACAATTTGGGAAAATAATGGTAGATCTAAACCCATTTAAAAATCTATCAAGCCAATTCATGTTTCAGGCAAAATTTATACTGTGGTTTACCTGTGGCATAATGACAAAGCTTCCGCAGCTGCAGTACCTTCGTCTAACAACGACGCGTTGGCTACATCCAGACCAGTCAGATCACTGACCATCGTTTGGTAATTGAGCAAACTTTCCAGTCGACCCTGTGCTACCTCGGGTTGGTAGGGTGTATATTGCGTGGTCCTAAAATGATAAAAAAATATAAACCATTTTAAAATAATCTCGTATTAAAAAAATACCCAAGTACTAAGAATTTAAGGACTGCAATAATTATATAGGTGACTCGTAAATATATAATATAACAACGACATAATTTACCATCCAGGATTCTCGAACATATTTCGCATAATCGTATGCGGAACACAGCAGTTGTGGTATCCCATGCCAATATATGACCGCCATATTTGATTCTTTTCGGCTATCTTGCGCACCCTCTTGATGAGGTCATATTCACCTAAAACGAATCATGATAACAGTTACATAATGAAACCAGCGAATCAGTAGGTTTTTGGTAAGAGCGTAACCCTCATTTCTATTTCAGAAAAGTTTCAATAGGATGTCGTAAAATTCTTCCTGCGACTTTTGGGTTAATAAGTCTATATGTATAAGCGCTTATATATCTGCTGGATCATGGTTTGAGTGTCCATAAAAGAGGTACATGCATATAAAGTCATCAGTAATACTCACTCATTGGATCAGTGATATCCATAAGCCCCTGAAGTTGAATTTTTTTCGGAACTGCATCATCTGTGAGTTGGTCTAAACTCTAAAACAATTTTGTCATTAAAATCTTCAATTCATTTTCACTGAAGCATGGGCCTTAAATTACAATTCAATGAATCCATATTTCGATGAACCTGATCTTGTTAAAAACAACATTGTCATTACTTCAGAATGAATAAGACTATAAGACCCCTGAGGGATGGAAAAGCTAGGTAGGACTGGCTTTTAACTTACCTTATAACCAAGCAAATCCAACATAGTCACAATATCGTGATCCCGGGGTCCTATGTGCCGTCCTGGGAAGTCTGCCCTCTCGGGAAACAAAGTATCGGAATTCGAACTTATTGTCGTAACACATCGCGAACTGTTTAGACCAAGCGAAATACTTTTCACATTTCTTATGTTCTTCTGAAAACTATTTATAGATCTCTTAAGTAAAATACTGTCCTTTAATAATAACTTATACATTTTGAAAGTAAAATTATTGTAATTAACAGATTTAATTAAATGACCATCGCGTCTTACGAGATCTTCGTGGCTACTGATACAGAGGTCAAAGCATTTCATAAGCAAGATAAGTAACTAATAGGCAAACATAATTAAACAAAGTATTGTTAACAATTGTTATTTAATGATGACCTCTTATCTACTTATTATCAGTAAAAAGTTGTTGTTGCCCTGAACCGTATTACGCATTTATAGGTAAAATTAAGTGTACCCTTTCATACTTACGTAGGTATCTGTATAGTTGTTGGCTTTGAACACAACACAACATATTATTTCTTGTTAAACATATACGACGCAATAAAAGATGAGAGAACTTCATAAACACATTCCATTGCAACAGCTTATTTATTTTTGACTAATACCTACTGTTACGCCTGAACTTCCCTACGAATCGTTGTCTTTTAAGAAAAGCCGCATGAAATTCCGTTACGTACTTTTAAGAATATAAAGAAATGGAGATGCACGATAGGAGAGTTTAAAAAAATACTTAAGCTATGTAAGGATTAAAATTATTTGCCGTCACGACCAACATGCTAAATGGCCTTACCAGGAATCTAAACCAAGACTTTTGGGCCAATGTTCAACCCGGCTGCGATTTTCAATGTCTGTTTAGCGATTTAAATCCTTTAGATTCGCTAATTTTCGATTGAATTATTTTTGATTTCACGATCTGGTCAATCTGAGTTGAACATTTCCTGTAATGATCAATTCTACAAACCTACGAACATAGCCTGCAGCCCTGCTGGCAAAAAGAACTTTGCGAAACTATAGGTATCTACCTAGGTACATAAAATATTTACATTTTTAATAAAAAGTACAAAGAAAGTTGATAGACACTACCTACCTTCATATGATGAAATACCTAGTATGGGAAATAATATTTATAATTTTATCGTGTTTTATATTATCTCTACACCAAGATTGGTAGGTGTGTAATTATATGTACACTCATGTAGGTACCTACACCAAAGACGTTGATTCCAATAAAAAAACTATAAGGGTTCGTAGTAGACTACGGAACCCTAAAAACGACTTTTCGGTTATCGTAGGGAATTTCCCTGTCAAAAAATTTGAGCTCAGTAACTCCGTTACACTCATACTGTGATTGTCATTGATTGTTGAATTTATTTACCAAAACTATAATCATTAGTTGTTAAAATTATTCAATTCATACTAAGTAAGAAAAAAATATAATAATATTTTAATTTAAATTACTTATAAAACATAAATTCAATTAATAAATTATTTAAATAAATCTTTTATTATTATTATTGCATTTAACGAAACGTTATGATATGTCATCACACGATGGGACAGATGGATCTACAAGTTTTTTTTTGCATTTTTGATATTGATTGAGGAACAAAGTAGATCTTTGTAATTTTCTGTGATTTTTAATTTTCCTTTCGTACCTATGTAACTTTTTAAAATGACACTAATCGAACATTCCGACTATATACAACTTAAAAATAAAGTGCTTCGTAGTGCTAATAGTAGTGAGCAGTACAACCAATTATTGTGTACATTGAAGGAATTGTTTCGTGATGATATCAACTCTCCCAGAAGATACGAAAAAATTACCACTTTTGGAGAATTGTTGAGAGTTTTAGAGATCCGAGACGTGCTTTCGGTGAATAACGTTGCGCCGTTGAAGGACATCGCCCGTAAACTTCCCGATTCAAACTATCTTCTACGTGCAATCAACGAATATGAATCATCCTCCACCGTACCAACGCAATTATTCAGCTATTACGGTAAGCAATACCATTTATAATAAATATTGTTGTAAAAAAATAGAAGCCTCAAAGAAGGGTCTTCGGTAAAATTTAATTTATACCTATTTCGTAAGATATTAATTAGACCTACCTACCTACCCAATTGTGATTTGAAATTGCTTCCACCATGCTTTCCTTTGAGCTGGATGTTCATAATCTTGGCTTTTAATTTTTTATTAATTTCTTTTAACTTTTTTTGAATGCACTCGTCTTGAGAAATACTAGTTTGAATTGAAAAATTATGTTTGTAGGAAGGCTTTATGCTATACATATTATTACACTATGTTTGTGGAAACGAAAAACAACATAGACGGAGTCGCGGGCGGCCGCTACTTCTTGTTTAAAGTTGACTATTTGAATAGTAGATATATTAATAATTTGTTTCTTTTTAGCATCTGAAAAATCTCCAAGTGTGGGTGTTAGAGAGCCACAGGAAACCATATCAATTAATAATAATCCAAACTCATGTATGAGTGCACAGAAAAAACAAAGAATTGTTGACACAATCATTGAAGATATTGGAGCGCATTGGAAAGATCTAGCCAGAGGTTTAGATATCAAGGAAAGAGTCATAGATGAACTCAATGAAAAATATAAGGTAGTAAACCAGAAAGCAACATGTATAATGGAAATATACAACAAAAAAGCAGATGATAATACATGGTTTTTTGACCTGTGTGATGCTTTGGAAACTTGTAAAAGGAAAGAATTGGTTCGAAAGATTAAGAGAATAATAACCATGAATATCTGAAGGAAAAGGTATGGGAATAAATGCATGTCACACTGCTGATATAAAAATAAGAATTTTATTTTAGAATACAATCTTAAATATTGATCTGAGGTCTGAAACCAAAATTAAATAAGTTGTGTGAAATAAAGTGTAGTGTAATTACAAAAGTTTTCTATAATTTTATACTTATTAGCGGACCCGTCCACGTGGATTTTGGTTGCCGCACAAATAGTGCTATACTATAGCTAAAAAATCCTGGAGAAATGGACTATCCAACACAAAAATAATTTTCCAATTCACACCAGTAGTCCCTGCCATTAGCGCGTTCAAACAAATTCTTTAGCTTTATTATATTTCTTTAGATCAGGTGTATTTGGATTCTTAATCACTCTTATACAGATGGGCCTAGTTCAGTCACAATTACAACCTCTTTGAACCAAGGAATTCATAAACAACTTTCTAATTCAGAAGAGGTTAAGAGTGATGTGCAGGGGGCTTACTGCCAGCCGTTACAGTTGTTTGTGAACAATAAACGGTTTATCTATCTATCTATCTATCTATCTTACAGCAGGACGGATTCCAGTGAGTAAAAGGGACGCCGCTTTACATGATGTAAAGCGGCATCTCTCTTACTCACTGGAATCCGTCCTGCTATAACGGCTGACAGTAAGCCCCCAGGTCTTGTCTTTAATTGTAAGCTGTTTGGAGAAATACTTCTAAAACATTAAACCAAATATGCAGTGTTGGTTTGTTTGAAAGTCTGGTTTCAAAGTTGTTTCCATCATGTAATCCAATTTACTGAATATGTATAATTTTGGTTTTTGTTCCCCATTCAAATCATTCTTTATTCGTGTATGAATTGTTTATTTAAAAAGCAGATATATTTACTAATCATCTGTTTTTGTTATAGCATCAGAAAGATCTCCAAATGTGGGTGTTAGAGAGCCACTGGAAACCATATCATTGAATAATTATACAAACTCATGTATGAGTGCACAGATAAAGCAAAGAATTGTTGACACAATCATTGAAGATATTGGAGCGCATTGGAAAGATCTAGCCAGAGGTTTAGATATCAAGGAAAATATAATTAATGAACTCAATGAAAAATATAAAGAAGTGAAACAGAAAGCAAAATGTATAATGGAAATCCTACTACTATTATAAAGGCGAAAGTTTGTATGTGTGGATGTATGGATGTGTGGATGTATGGATGTGTGGATGTATGGATGTATGGATGTTTGTTACTCTTTCACGTAAAAACTACTGAATGGATTTGAATGAAACTTTACCACAATATAGCTTATACATCAGAATAACACATAGGATATTGGAAATCGAAATCCACGCGGACGGAGTCGCGGGTGGCCGCTAGTATACAATAAAAAAGCAGATGATACATGGTTTTTTGGCCTGTGTGATTCTTTGGAAACTTAGAGAGAAAATTAGTTCGAAAGATTAAAAGGATAATAGTCATGAATATTTAAAAAAAAAGATATGGGAAAAATGTACATCACACTGTTAAAATAAAAATATGAATGACATTTATTTTAGAATATCCCCGGATCCATAAGTGAAATATTGACCCGGGGTATATATTTATGTATACCTATATCAATATAAAAACCAAAATAAAGTGGCACTACACAAAAGTTGAATGAATGAAATGAAGTGTAGAATTACAAAAAGTTTGCTTTAATTTAATCATACTGCAAATATATTTGGGTTCATAAATACTCTAATACTGATGGGCCACAATTACAACCTCCTTGACCCATGGAATTCATAAATAACTATCACCCTCAGAAGAGGTTAAGGTACAGGACTATACTTGTATTCTAAGCTGTTTGGTGAATATATCTTGTTGAATGGATTTTTTTGTATAAAATAAACAATATTATATTTAAACTAATATTTTATTTATATAAATGCCTGCACATAATAAAATAAACATCTTACAAAGTTCACTTATGTTCTAAAATATTATAAATATCTGTTTTATGTAAGGAATGTTCGATGGAACTGTATGATTCATCATCACAAATTATTATTTTATAGAATGGAAAAATAAGTATAACTAACATGCCACAACAATATAGTAAATATAAAAAAAATGTATTTTTGCAATATGGAAGACATGTATCTCACTACATTTGTATAAATATTTACCTCATTTATAACAAGTTTTAAAACAATTTCAAACTTTAATAACCCTAACAATATTCGAGTCCACTCCGTCTAGATTCTGGTCCGTTCCATAATTATTTTGTTTACATAATATATTTAAAACGTTTCAACAACAATATATTTTGTCAGTTTCGACCATATGCTCGGGGTGCAGGTGCGTTAGTGTTGCTGCGAGGACCAGAGGTAAGCGTTCTGGAAGAGCTTGAGACAGTACTGGCGGGATTGGTTTGAAGGAATGTTCAATGGAACTGTATGATTCATCATCACCAACTATTTTATACATAGAATGTAAAAATAAGTATTACAAACGTGCCATAATAATATAGTATATGTATATAAAAATAGTCTTTTCGTTATATGGAATATATTTTTCGCACAACATTTGTATATTTAACTCATTTATAACAAGTTTTACAACTTAAATAACCCTAACAATATTCGAGTCGATTCGATCCTTTTCAAAATTCTTTTGCTTACAAAATATGTATATCAAAAACGTATCAACAATGATAATGGTACAGGTGCGCTAGTGTTGCTGCGAGGACCAGAGGTAAGCGTTCTGGAAGAGCTTGAGCCAGGGCGAGGCGGTGCTGGCGGGGTTGACCGGACGCGAGTGCTGGGGTGGAGGCGTCGGGCACTGCCAGCGCAGCACGCAGCGCTCGGGGTGCGGCATCATCGCCAGGTGCCGCCCGTCCGTAGACCGCACGCCAGCTATGCCAGCTACAACAATGTAATAAGTCATTAGTATAATCCCAACTAATATTATAAATGCTAAAGTAACTCTGTCTGTCTGTCTGTCTGTCTGTCTGTCTGTTACGCTTTCCCGCTTAAACCTCGCAACCGATTTGGATGAAATTTGGTACAGACAGACAATCTTTAGACCCTAAAACAGAACATAGGCTACTTTTTATTTCGAAAAAAAGAAATCCACGCGGACGGAGTCGCGGGCGGCCGCTAGTATGCAATAAAAAAAAATCTCATTTGACAAAATAGTGTGACACATTTTAAGTGCACATTTTTGCAAATACATAATACGACACTCACTCATACCGTATAATATCAGATAATTTAATTTTCTATACTTGATATAAGTTATTTAGTTAATATTGTACGGTTTGATTTTCTAAAAACGTTTTATCCAAATCAAAACATAGACTTGAAAGAAAATCGACTTTGATCCAGTCAGGGTTACGAAGGTCTGATGGCAGTCGCTTCACTGTAACAACCAGACGCTAGGAAGAAGGAAACTTTGACCCAGTCATTCAATCAGTAAAAAAATGCTGCAAAATTACATTTAAATAAAAAAATACTTAAGTACTAAGAATATTACATAAACGAAATTCACCTGGACTTCCATTCGGATTCATCGGGTACACCTCAGTGGGTGCTCCATCGTCGTCGACGTACTGCATCGCTACCTGGCTGCCTCTCTTCACTTTATCCAGCACCAGAGAGTCGGCTACGGCGAACCGTCCTTCGCCGTGAGCCACCCACACGCCGAGCACGCTGCCGCCCATACCGTTGAACCAGACGTCGCTCGGTGCCTCACTGATCTTTACCGCGCTCCATCGGCATTCGAATCTGTGGTGAGGAAAATAACAAATGTATTCTCCCGTAATATAACTGTAACTCCCGTGGCAGCAGTAGCTGAGCTTCTTCCTTTTGCATTATTTAATTTGTTGTTTAGTCGTTGTAGACAATAAATAAATTCTTATTCTTATTCGGGAAACTCACATGACTTTTAACGCCGTAGTCGTATAAAAAAATTTTGTATCTCTACATTATAATATATATTATTGTGAAGGTAAATTGACAAGAGAGATTATTCACTTCTAAATAAACATACGAGAAAGTGACAAATTAGTTTAACTTCTTTAAATATAAAAATCTTGGTGATTAATTGACGCAAAAAACGATAATTTATCCTTTGCCCCGTTTCATTATATTATTATCAATATGTTACATTGTACTCTTAAAACATACCTCTCCGAGCTATTGTGGTCAAGGAATACTTGTGCTGCGTCAGTTTTCTTCGAGGGCTCGGGGTCGATCCAACCGAGCAGCGCCATCAGCTGGCAGCCGTTGCACACGCCCAGGGAGAACGTGTCCGCTCTGCTCTTGAAGTGAGAGAACTGCGCCGTCAGCGACTCGGAGAACAGGATCCCTGCCGCCCAACCCTTAGCCGAGCCCAGGGTATCTGTTAGGAAATTTTTTAACTGTTTATCAAGTCTCGTAGGCAAAAAAACAATTTTCGGTCTTTAAGGGTCATCATCATCAGCGTTTAAAATGATCCCACAGCAGAACGGAGGAACGCCATGCACGTTGGTTCTGTGCTAGTCTCGACCGTCTTACCCGCCGTTTCACAATATCGGCGGGTAAGACCAGGGCCCGTAGCCAAGATGCCATTTTGACGAATTCGCAATACGCTTTCGTCGCGACTTATGTATATCGCCATCCCGCACACAAACTATTTATGAGAGCGAGATGGAGATATAAGTCGCTACAAAAGCGTATGGCGAATTAGTCAAAGTGGCATCTTAGCTTACCTACCTGGTCTTTAAGAGTATGTTAAAACAAGCATAATGTCTGACTCTGAAGAGGACAATAACTTTCAAAATAGCAATAATTATTAATCTCATTTCTTATATGTTAGTCCAGTCAAATAAAAAGATTACACATACCAGCATAACTGAAACCGCCAGGGAACACCAATCCTTGGAAAGCGTCCAAAGTTATTTTCTTGTTTTGCAAGTCGCTCATAGTCACATCAAACACGTCAAAGTTCGCCATCATAAGCGACGCTATCATTTCCCGGTCGCCATTGGTACCTGTATAAAATATAAGACAATGAATAAAGCCAATACATTTATAAGTTGGAATAATTCCATGTTTGGACATAAGGATAACAATCAATCATACCTTCTTCACGAAGCACAGCTACTTTGACAGACTTCGTTTTCAATATTGCCGCAGAGGGATCGAAAGTCACGTTGTATTGAACTCCCTTACGCTTTTCAAGGCCTGTATAAATAAATTGCTTTTATAAATTACACTATAAAAATAGCATGGAGTTTTTTTTTAACACAGTTAATTCTTATCCATTACCAAAAGGTAAAAAAGTTACCTAACCTAATAAGCTTTAATTTTTTATTTTATTTATTTTTTTATTTATTTATTTGTATTCAGGCAACGCAGGCCCATAGATATATACCTTACCAGCTCACATAGATATTATTATACAACAGTTTTTGTTAGTAAATAAAACTTAAATATATGTTAGTAAATTAATTAACCACACGTATTGTTTTGTTCGGCGACGTGTGACACAATCTGGTGTCTGGTATTTTTTGTATTAAGTCAACTATAATTGTTATGGATTTGTGGAAATAAAGTTATTTATATCTGCTTTTGATCTTAACACTCACCTTTCCATTCTTGTTTGACACAGTCTGAGTTAGCTTGCAAACACTCCAATTGATAACTAGTTTCTTCCCACATTCTGAAGACATCTATCAACTGCGTGTTCAGTACCGACACTCCATTTACTTTTATTGAAACCTTTAAAACAAGGTACGAATTAGAAGCCATGACACTGATTATATGTTTTAATTAACAAATATTATAATTTTATTTGCGCTAGTTTCAATATTGAACTCAATCGGAAGCACAAAAAATACTGCAACTTTTGATGAAAAGTTGGGAATAATGATATAAAAAAATTAAAAACAGACAGTAAAATTATCTTTGGTCTTTTCTTGAACCTCGAGCTGTTTTCTCTGCTAAATAAACGTAATAAAAATTCATCCAGCAATGTTATGAAAAATTGTTTCATTTATTAAAATAAATATAAACCACTTACATTTGAATTCATTCCATATGCCCCCGTTACACCAATCGGCTTCGCGCTTACATTGTTTTTCTTATATTCATTGAGCACATAGGTCAAGTCAGCGTGCGCTACTTCCACCACGATACCCAGTTCTTCGTTGAACAGAGCTTCAATGGCGGATACATTATTTTCCACTTGGAGGTCGATGTTCATTCCACGAAGGCCACCAATACCCATTTCTAAGACTGTGGTAATGAAACCGCCTTCACTTATGTCGTGTCCGGATAGCAGTTTCTTTTCTGTATTTAAAATATGATTCTTGATGTAATTTAACGTTAATCAAAAATACTATTGATACACTATGCTAAGTTATGCTTGTAGCATAGAACCAGAATTGCTTAGTTTGAAAAAAGAAAATATATTAATACCTTTAAGTAGTTTCTGGGTAGTTTTGAACAACGCCTTCAATACTGCCGGGTTGTCAAGGTCTGGCGGATTGTCTCCTAATTGTTTGTAGCACTGAGCGAGCGCCGAACCATCAAGTCTGAGAAATCAGAGACAACATAGTAAAAATAAAAAAGTAAATTCAAACTTGTAAATAGACGTTTTTTTTTATTTTAGGGGGCAAATGAGCAAGATGGTAACATGACTATAAGTGATCGTCTCTATCCTTGGACATCAACCACTCCTAAGGGTCACTGATGCGTTGACTTTAAAAGACCAAACTCTTCCCAATGAATAAATGATTTTACCTGTATTTTCCTGGAGATACTGGAACATGAACCAAGACGGAATCCTCTGCTACCAAAGCTGGCTCAATTTTGACGGTGATGTCCGGGCATGGCGCGTACGTCGATACAACTAACGTGCCAGGTGATTTAACTGAAAAAGAACATGTACAACATATTTATCACGAGTACTATTCAGAAAAAATATGTATGTAAATGTAAAAATTATTTGTAATTATATTACAAAATAAACTATCTGAATTTTATGGTAAGATGGGATTGTGGTTATAAGTCCCAACTTTAAAGCGTTAACAAAACTTCTCGCGAGATAAACATAAGACGCACTGCGTTCTTGTCAAATTGGGTACCCACACGCACGACCATTTTCTTGGCGTCCTTGTCCTTCTCTGCATTACTCTATTTATTTGCAGAAAACGCCGACATAATATGGATTGTAGACTTAACCACAATGGCACATTTCCTTGTTAAAACATCCTCGTACTCAACCTTCTCCCTCTTGACAGGGAAGCGCACTCCCTCTGCGCCCGTCTTGCCCGCCCACATCCAGTTACCCGAGCACTTCACGTATTCCAACTCTGTTATGCCGTCGAATACCTAATATAGTAAATCTCTATTCGATCACTCACCCTTCTCCCCCTTGACCGAGGCGCACATAGACAGCGAGTCCTTCCCGCCGTCGACGGCCACGCCAAGTCACCGTATGGAGTCGCACAGACAAGCGCACGCCTCCCTATGCGCCCGTCTTGCCCGCCCACATCCAGTTACCGGAGCACTTGACGTCTTCCATCATCATGGTAAATCTCTGCTCGGTCACTTACCCTTCTCGCCCTTGACAGAGGCGCACATAGAGAGCGAGTCCTTCCCGCCGTCCACAGCCACGCCGAGTGCCCGCATGGAGTCGCACAGAGAAGCGCATACCTCCCTGTTCGTTCGTCTTGCCCGCCCACATCCAGTTACCGGAACACTTTACATCTTCGAACTCTGATATGCCGGCGAATACTTGGGTATTGTACTATGTTGGCATGGTGAATCTCTGTCCGATCACTTACCCTTCTCTCCCTTGACCGAGGCGCACATAGACAGCGAGTCCTTCCCGCCGTCGACGGCCACGCCGAGTGCCCGCATGGAGTCGCACAGAGCCGCGCACGCCTGCACCAGCGCGCCTCCCTCCGCGCCCGTCTTGCCCGCCCACATCCAGTTACCCGAGCACTTGACGTCTTCTAACTCTGTTATGCCGGCGAACACCTACTATGGTAAATGTGTTCGATCACTTACCCTTCTCCCCCTTGACAGAGGCGCACATAGACAGCGAGTCCTTCCCGCCGTCCACAGCCACGCCGAGCGTCCGCATGGAGTCGCACAGAGCCGCGCACGCCTGCACCAGCGCGCTTCCCTCCGCGCCCGTCTTGCCCGCCCACATCCAGTTACCCGAGCACTTAACGACCTCTAACTCTGATATGCCGGCAAATACATAACATGGTATATCTCTGTTCGATCACTTACCCTTCTCCCCCTTGACCGAGGCGCACATAGACAGCGAGTCCTTCCCCCCGTCCACACCGAGTGTCCGCATGGAGTCATACAGAGAAGCGCACTTCTTCTGCGCCCGTCTTGCCCGCCCACATCCAGTTACCCGAGCATTTGACGTCTCCATCATCATGGTAAGTATCTGTTCGATCACTCACCCTTCTCGCCCTTGACCGAGGCGCGCACATAGACAGTGAGTCCTTCCCGCCGTCGACGGCCACGCCGAGCGTCCGCATGGAGTCGCACAGAGCCGCGCACGCCTGCACCAGCGCGCCTCCCTCCGCGCCCGTCTTGCCCGCCCACATCCAGTTACCCGAGCACTTGACGTCTTCTAACTCTGTTATGCCGGCGAACACCTACTATGGTAAATGTGTTCGATCACTTACCCTTCTCCCCCTTGACAGAGGCGCACATAGACAGCGAGTCCTTCCCGCCGTCCACAGCCACGCCGAGCGTCCGCATGGAGTCGCACAGAGCCGCGCACGCCTGCACCAGCGCGCCTCCATCCGCGCCCGTCCACATCCAGTTACGAGCACTTGGCGTCCTCTCAACGCTGATATGCTGGTGAATACCTAACATGACACTTCTCTGCTCGATCACTTACCCTTCTCGCCCTTGACCGAGGCGCACATAGAGAGCGAGTCCTTCCCACCGTCCACAGCCACGCCGAGTGCCCGCATGGAGTCGCACAGAGCCGCGCACGCTTGTACCAGCGCGCCTCCCTCCGCGCCCGTCTTGCCCGCCCACATCCAGTTACCCGAGCACTTGACGTCTTCCAGCTCGGATATGCCGGCGAACACCTGGTAAATCAAGAAAATACTTTGACATTTGTTTGTTGCATTGCAAGGCGACGACACTCCCGTCATCCGAAGCAAGGAAAACGATTCCGTCAGTTTTTTTTTATAAAATAAGATAATACATGAAATTTTACAAACATGGGTGTTATATCCTCCTATTTCACTCCAGAAATGTTTGCTATAAAATATATTTGATAATCTGTTCTAACTTTTCTTTATCGCTATAATCTCTTAAACCGTGGCAGGTGAAGTATGCAGATGATTTCTCAATCTGTAATTCATTATGACATCAAAAATGTATTGTTTAAAAAGTATATAATACAGGTCCAATTGAGAAACCTCCTTTTAAGTCAGTTACGTACTCACCAAGTTAGTGAGAGCTTCTCCAAGCGACATTCTAGCGCCGGCCGCGGGGTCAAGTAGGCCCTTGATGTTCTGCGTGCCGATAGACGTGGCGGAACCGACGAGCTCGTTGTACGACAGAGCAATGACGGCGCAGTCCGCGAGCGGCGTGTGAAGAGGCCCCACGCATTGCTGCTGAGCTACTAATCCTGTGACGCAGCGGTCAACCTGACAAGAAATGCAAAGTTAGTAATATACCATTTTGAACCCTATTCTAAGACAATGGGCACTTGCCCAGGGCTCCGCGATCAATTGGTGCCCCCACACCAAGATCTAGGGGCCCCACGATTACCAAACCAGAGGTTTGAACGCCCATGTGCCAAGGGCCTCTAATTATAGGTGAAAGATGTCCCTGCCAATTCTTGTAATGCAGTTAATAAGTTGCATGGGAATAGAGAATGGTATTGGATCTTGAGTAGCTCAGCAATTAAATAGCAGCAGCTTGATTGGGAAATGATTACCTACGGCGATAGCCAGTCCCCTTATTTGGCAGAAAATGTTAATAACAACAATTTACTAAAATAGAGGCACATTTATCAATATACTTAGAAATTTGTTACTAAAGACATGTTAAAAAATAAGCTTCTTTTTAATTAATAATTTTAAGTTTTATAACAACTGATACTTTACCTTGTTGGTCAGATATCTTTTGCTAGCAACATTCACCAGCCTCAACACTCTGTCGAGAGCCTTGGCTACTGTGACATCTTTGGGTAAAGATAAAGGCAATTTTCTTTTCTTTTCTCTTTGCAAATCAAATGTCTTTCTTGGCATATTTCCTAATACAGCCTCCAAATGTAAATCGTACGGTAATTTGGATGACACTTCTGGCTTAACTCTATTCGACCTTTCCATGTATTTATCTGTGTAAGAATCTTCAACAAGACTCATAAAGCCATCACCGGTTACTTCTCCCACAAACGATACAGGACAACGTTCTCGCTGACAAATTTCTAAAAAAAGAAAGTATGAAAATAAAATATCATTGGAAAAATAATATTTATTTATTTAAACTTTATTGCACAAATAAAATTAGTACAAAAGGCGGACTTAATGCCTCATGGCATTCTCTACCAGTCAATATCTCTTTTAACATCTAACAACTTTTCCAAATAGTTACGCTACTTTTGTGAAAGCAGTTTAATAATCAAATGAAAAAGTTACCTTCGAGAATAGGTCTGTTTGCTTTTGTACATAACAGCGCATCGTTTTCTTGGTACTCAGCGCCCCACAATTCCAGGGTGGTAATAGTCGGGTCTCCTAACTGGAATTCCTTCGTGAATACCACAGCTCCCTCAGGTTCCACCAGTTCTTTCAAGACATTCCCATTGCCTCCCGCTCCTTGGTCGTGGATTGCTAAAAACATTAATACGATAAGACTGGGTATAGACTTGGAAGTTTTATTTAAACAAAATTCTTAACGAAACAAAACTTACATTCTACAGGGTTAATATCGGACTCCAAGCATCCCCTTACAACTCTGTTGAGCCGATTACCCATCTCCGCGTCACCTGAAAATTGTTATTGTTAAACTAATATTCATAAATAAGAAACTATTGAGTTTGATACATTTAGTATTGAAACACATGATTTAAAATTATTAATGATAATGTTCTGCAATCAATTCAATCAAAAGGATGTACAATGTATCAGAAGGATATATCAAAAGATATCTCAGAAGAAAATGAAACATTTGCTGGACTACATCATGTGCGTGAGCATGAAATGGTCTTGGTCTTTGAATAAGCGGACCCTTGCCTCCGAGGCAATGGCCGAGGGTGCGTTCGGGATAAGCGCTAGGATGAAGATGATGATCTGATCTTTGACTCATCTTTTAAATTAATTACCTCTTTGAACAGCTCCGAAATCCAAAGCGTGATCCCGAGAGTCACCCCCTTGGACCGCAACCGACGAGGCCGCACCACCGCCCACACCAATCCTATACACTGGACCTCCCACTTTAACTAACAACATTCCTGAAATAATTAAATAAATATTATTATTTCCTGGCCAACAAAATAATTTAAAAAAAGATTTTAGGTAAAGATAACTTTAAATTTTGGTTACTTTTATTAAGGTTTACTTTAAGAGACACACTAGGTCGAAAGGACGCGTACGAAGTTCGGGGAGATTACGCCCACACTGTGCCAAAATTACGTTGCGTATGGAAAATGAACTCGGTCGCGTTTTTCTAGTTTAGTGTGTTTCTACTCTAGATGTTATTAATATTGTGTTAATAATATGAATAGATAAATACCCTTTTCTGGCTTGTTCTTCTTAATCATGTTATGCGGCATGTAACCAATACCACCACTGAACATGATTGGTTTAACAAATTCCTCTCTAACATTTTCCGCATTCTTCAAACCATATGATTGAACGAAACCTATAAAAAAATAAGTTATAAAATCAAAACTATGTATTTCATCTGTGCATTAATACTCGGGATAAAATCCTCAAAATAAAGTATTACCTGTGACTACAGGCTCCCCGAATTTGTTACCATAATCAGATGCACCATTACTAGCATCTATGATTATCTGTAAGGGACTGGCAAAGTTACTGGGGTATTCCCATCCTTTTTCTTCCCATGGCAAATCATAGCCTGGAAAAAAGCATACATCAATGGTGAAATTAAGTTTCGTAAGTTTGTGTCAAAATTTTAAGAGTATCATGTGAGTCACGTGAATTTGCCGATCTTTTATTTATCACTTGTTATAGTAGTTGTACTGACGTCAGTATGATAACAATAACCTGAGTGAACAATAAATCCGCGCATGGATAAAAATAGTAATTAGCAAATACATTAAAAGATGACGTAAAAAAGCATTTGGCTTGCCTGCTAGTCTAGTCGTGAACGAGATAGGTCAGGTTCATATCCCGCTAAAGGCAAACTTTTGCCTTTAGCGCGATATGAACATGCACAGGAAATGAAACATCGGCATTTGTAAAGTGAGGTCTATATGTTACAGCCAAAGTGATTAATTAGGTATTATATACATATAAGTCGCCGAGGATCGGGCTAATTGGAGAGCCCTAGGAGAGGCCTATGTCCAGCAGTGGACTGCGATAGGCTGATGATGATGATGATGATGATACATATAATGACTAGTGATTATCTATAATATCTTGAATTGACTAGACAATGTGATAAATTAATCACTTAATCTAGAAATTATTTACTTTGGCTGTAACATATACATTCTCTCGAATCTACAGTTCAAGCTTCTAGTTAATTTATTGCAGCCAACATTACTCACCTGGAATATACAAGTTTCCTACACTGTACCCCGCAGTCCCAGCTACGGTATGACCTCCCCGACCCACGCCTTGCACGTCGCGTATGCGCCCGCCCGTGCCCGTAGTGGCGCCACTGAACGGCGCGACGGCCGTCGGCATGTTATGCGTCTCGGCGGTGAAAATTATATCAGATTCTACCGTCTCTTGAACCATTTGGGAAGGGGCGCGGACGTTTGAAGGACGGATTTTTGTATGTTTAAATCCTTTTATGGCACTAAAATTATTAAGATAGTTTTTTAATTCATCACATATCCTGCCAAAAGTGAAACATCAACAAGATGCTTAAAATAAGAGTTATTTTTACCTGCTATTGTCTCCAAACTTGATCACATTGTTATCATTGGATGTTTTTTGTGTTGAAGCTACCATATCAATTAGAGATTCATTTATTTCCTCACCATCCAATACCATTTTTCCCTTTAAACAAAGTAGGTTTATTAATATTATGTAAAATACCTTTCAATTTCATACAAAACAACAGTTTCTAACAAACTAAGATTATTTACTACTCTACCTTGAAAAACCAATGCCTTGAATGTTCACTGTTGCTCTGGGCAAGGTCAAACAACTCAACACTTGTGGGATCTCTCTTTAATTTATTTACAAAAAGATCCATATAGAAGTCCATATCCCAGGAATCAAAAGCAAGACCTAAAAAATAATTACAATTACATAATTATAGTACACAAAACTTCTGAGTGAATTAACATAAGTAAAATCTATTAAATAAAACTTATATTCACCTAATTTCTGATTGACTTTCTCCATAGCAGGTCTACCTTCTTTCTGGAGAGGTACAACAAACCAAGGTTCAAGATCTTTAGGTAAACCTTCATTGAAACTTTTTCTTGGCAAGTTCTCACTTGTATAAATGCATTGTGTCATTCTATCATGGAGTGGTGCTGCCAGATCTTCGAAAAGTTTAGGAGACACTGATTTTGCAGTTTTGAAAGATATGAGATACCGAGTCGATACTTCAAGTCGCACAATGTCTCGTAATCCAACACTCTCACATATTTGGACTGAGTTACTAGAATCTGCTGTTGAAAAATTAAATCTGGAAAGAAATAAAAGTCATGATATTGTTGTTGCTACGCGGAACCCTTGTCTGTCTACAGAAATACACACATTCATTTTAATTTTTTGATTGATTCATGATTATTAGGTACTCTTTGAAGCAAGTGTCATAATAGTATACAGAATCCCACCCTTCCAAACCACTTTTGCCTTAAATAGATGCAAAATGCTAGTATCTTTTTATACAGGTTTAAAACTTCAGACTCAACACAAAACAGAACACTGTATTTATTTGCAAAGTATTACCTGGGCCCAATTTCCACAATGACTTGATTGTCTTGAACCATCTTGTAAATGGACTCATTTTTAAGTGCATGCGGCTGCAAAGGAGAGCTGAGAAGCCACTGCAATATCTTGATCTGATTGAAGTTCAAGTCACAACCATCCGCCAGCTCCACATGGTAACAGAGTTCAGTGGACAATCCCAAGATGTCAGCATCCACATTCTTCAACTTTTCCAATATTTCTTTAGTTTTATGAGCACTAAATGCCTCAGATGAAAAAAATCTTATAATACACATAATGGTGGTTGACCAGCAAGTTCAATGATCCACATAAGACTACTTGCCAGTTTAATTTAAAAGGCACTTCTCATAAATTGATGTCTTACGTCAATGTCAAAGTTCAACTTGTATCATGTGTTATCTGTAACAAATAAAGACAAACATCTTACGCAATCTCAACAAGTGCTTAATTGTCTTAACAATATTATGATGATATTTTCATATTAATATTACCTACTTATGTCAGCCACACAATAATATGTTTTTAATGAGGTGGTCTCATATTCAGAAATTTTCAATAATGTTGGTAAATGTTAGAAAAAAACTGGATTATTTTTGAAACTGCATTAAATATTTTTTTCTTTTATTTCATTTAATACACTGAGCCCCAACTGGATGGCTATTGCCATTGTTAATCATGATGAGTCAGTGAGTGGTAATCGAGCTTTATATATTAAAGATTAACCAAATGTGTAGATACAATTAATATCAAGCAGGCTATAGAACTAAGCTCAATGGAGTGATTTGAAGGAAGCCAAGACGCAGAAAAAATTATGCAATATCAATAATAAACTATTAAATTGCATGAAAAGTAAAATAAAAGAGCTTTATCTTGTATAAGAGAAAATAAAAGAAAATGTGGAATAGTGAATAATTATAAATCTAATAAGAAAATAAATGTTATTAAATTTTCTGCCTCATTTTACTATTTAGTATTTAGAAATTTACATTACTTTGTTAATTAATACATTCTCAATAATTGTAGATTAAACGGCCTTGGATTGGTATGACACTTATAATGTGAAGTCTACTGTCTACTAAGTCCTACTTAGTCCATTCAAAAACTTTGTTTAAGTTTGAACTTTAAAATCAGATTAAATTATTCTTATAAGGAGAAGTCATTTTGTGCCACAGTACAAATTAAATTAGTTTTACTCCTGAAGATTGGTGAGTTAATAAGAGGAACTAACTTAATCAAGTTAGGTGAATTTTGTGATTTTTTTCTCTATGTTATAGCTACTTATTTGGTATTGTACTAATAATAACAGTAATAATATTGAACACAAATCACATTTGCGTACATTATCCTATTTGTAAGTACCTACATAATAATATTACATTTGTAACTCATCACCTTCATCATCAGCCCGTCACACTTCTGTCACAGTTCACAGTTTAGTGCTGGACGTTGGCCTTCCCCAGGTAAGGGGTCAGGCAGAGATTTAAATGTACACTCAGAGTTTAAAATATTTTTTTTATTTATTTATTAAAATAGAATATTTGAATAGAATATTTAATAACTATACTATCTTTCTGTCCCATATTTCCACTTCCTTTATTCTTTTTTAGCTACCACTTTGAATTTTTATGTTTACCGGTAAATAAACCGACATAAAAAAGTACCCTAACCTATTAAATAAGGAAAAAATAAAATACATGGGTTTTATGAAGTGAAACTTACCAATGTAGGAGAAGATTATCTCTAAATGAATTAACTTCAAATGAAAAGAAACTTAACAAAACTTTTGAAATTAAATCCACATGTGAATGTGACAATCTGTTGTTGTGTTGACATTGACAGATTGACATTTTTCTCTTATTTTTAATTTATTTTGACGATTGACTCTTTTATTGATTGTACTCAAATCCAGACATTCCTGCTTTAAGCCAAGATGCCTGCGTATCATCAAGCATAACTCGCACTACAAAAATATAAGAAATAGTTTAAGTCAGTGCGTTGGTAGTTATCAATAAAAAAACTGCCTTCGTTTCTCCAGATAAGCTTTATCATATAAAAATATAATCGAAAGTGGGCTAAGCCCTTGAGCGGCTAACTTATAGAAAGAATTTATTATTAACTATCGGCCGCCCGCGACTTCGTTCGCACGGATTTTGGTTTATCCCTTAGAAGCATTTAATCGGGAAAAAAAGTATCCCCTAAGTCAGCCCATACCCTACATGTAGGTATACAAAATTTCCTTTCAGCGTGATTGAAGGAAAAACATCCAAACAAACTTTCTCAGTTATAATATTAAATAATCTGTGATTTCAATGAGATGAGAGATGAATGAGATTATTTAAATATCTTTATGAACTACTAGGTACTAGCCGCCCGCCGCCCGCGATTTCGTCCGCGTGGAATACAGATCCGTTTTTTTTCGCAACAAAAGGTAGCGTATGTACTTTCTCAGGGGCTAAAGATTGTCTGTGCCAAATTCAATCAAAATCGTTTGAGAGGTTGAAGTGGGAAAGCTTGACAGACAGAAAGACAGGCAGGCATTCATAATATTAGTAGGGATTCTTATGAAATCGTTTAATAAGATTCCTCATTATAACGATTTATGAAATCGATTACCATAACATCACTACACTGATCAATTGAATACCGATATAGGCTGATGTAAATGTTGTTCACATCACTTACACACGAATTTCAAAATGGTGGCCAGTCACATTTTCCGTGTGTGATATTTTAATAATTTAATAGATTGAAGCTATGTAAGCGGCTTTGACTTGTAGATTTCTACTTGTTTAAGATTGTGTTCCAGTTTGAAACGTTTTCATATTGAATTCCTCTGTAACAGCGCGGCACTTGCAGAGTTGAGGCGTCATAACGCCTTGGCGGGGGTTTAACCCTAGCCATTTTGTCTTCATTTATTGATTTTCGTTTAATACTAAAATGATGATGATGTACACGGTAAGTCTTATTTCGCAAATGTAACTAATACTTAATTAAACCATACATTACACGTTAACTAAGGTTTTGCAATTTTTATCAATTTTGGGTTAGGACGATGCATGCAATTGAAGGCAAAATATTTTACATACATGTTGCGCTTAATGGCCTAAAACTAAAGCCATCTTAAAAGTTGTAAAGTAAAACAAAAGCTTCGCGATTTTTTACATATTTTCAATACTAGGAGACAGTTTGCTTCATTTGTTGCTTTACTACGGAGACCAAGTAGGTATATACAACTCTGCATTTTTCACAGACATAATTAAGCAATTTTATTTAAATAAACAATTTAAACAGCTAAAATATGCTTCATGGTGTTTGTGTGTAAATGTTTTCTGACATAGTATTAAAATCTGGCTTAGGTGGTCAATTACTTTAAATCTAACCTCTTTATTCAAGTGCAATATCATTATTTGATTTTTAAAAACATTAGAGTTCTATAAAATTCAAGTGTATGGAGCCTTCCTGATGATTTAGAATGGTTGTAATTCAATAATGACATATTTAACAAGCAGGAAGTTTCTGTAGTCTACACTATTTGTCTTGTTTGGTCTGTTGTTAAATATTTAATTATTCTATTTTCTTTCATTATTTTATTGGATATCGGACTTTGCTACTACTATTGTAGCAGATTTCACCTGTTCAGTTGTAGCTTAGCAGTGGTTCCAATTACTTACTGATCAAGTCCATACCATAAGTGTAAACAACATAATCTGAGAAGTTAAAATTTGATTGTTCTGCATTGTAGGAAAGTATTTTGACATGTTTAACATACTCCGAATTTTAGTATGTTTTTGCCGCAGGGAACAAGCACCGAGCAGGACACCCGCTTCAGCGACAAGGAGAAGAAGCTAATGAAGCAAATGAAGTTTGGAGATTGTTTGACACAGCAGGTATGTTATTAAAGTTACAGAAGTATCTAATTGATAAAATTATAATGATTGTGCTAGTGGGGGAACAGAAAGTTATCGTCAAATTGAAAGTAAATCATCACATTCAACATTTACTGCTGATGTGGAAATTTAATGACCCAGTAAGGCACCATGTAAACTAAGTTCTTTAATAATTCAATATAATCTTGGGTATCCACCCATGATTACTATAAATGGTTGCTTATCTTAGTTGACGTTTTTGCTAGTTTAATTTTAAAAGTATATTCCATTTTTTGCACTTTTTTTTTGGAAAGCCTGTTACAGTAACTCAGGTTATTATGATTTATCTACTTTTATACACCTTTCATCATCATCAAGTATTTAAAATGATAGTTTAACATGCAGTTGTGTTATTGAGAAATCGCTGATGCTTATAACATTAATTCCTCAATGATTGTTTTTTTAATTTTTTTGATACCTGTTGTTATTTTACTTTTTAAATATCAAATGAAAATAAACTGAAAGGAATATTCGCGTATCATTAAAATGTCTGAGATACATCTTATTGTGTTCATGCAAAATACTTATGAGGGAGAGCAAACCCAACTGTCTTAATTATTTTGAGACTTGTCTTCTTTTGTTAAATTATTATGAATTTATAGAGCATAAATGTTGACATGTAATTTATTTGCACCTTCCATTGTGTTAAAGTGATAGGAACTGTGTTGTTTAGGTGGACATGTCAAAAGTGAAGCTGGACGTGTTGAAGCCATGGATCACGCAGAAGATCACAGAGATCCTCAAAATGGAAGACGACGTGGTCATCGACTACGTCAACAATCAACTTGAGGAGAAGGTGGTTACACTATTCCATTCTTTTTATAATAATCATTAATGCCGAAATGTAATCATTGCAGTTTCTTTACTGTTGTTACACTGTCTCGATAAAGCATGTTAAACGTGCGTGTGTAAGTTTTGTATTAAAGAAACTGCAATTGAAGTATGATGTCATATGTATATTGATTGCGTATGGATATTTTTATGGTCCCCATCGGTTAGCGCGCCGTCGCTGCCGCCGCCCGCCGCCGCCTGCTAGCCGCCATCGCCCGCCGGCTCCACTCTTTCGGAGGCCTTAGCGTTCTAAATCGGTATTTACGGGGAAATTAAATACTTACAATGCTAACTCATAATAAGAGAATATGCGCTGTGGAGTTCCCTAGCTTGAAAGAGAATAAATCAATTGGATTTTGTTAAAGCCGTCACGAGATTGATTTGACTCTATGTAGGGAAGTTTCGTCCTAGGCCTTGCGTTCAGCATAATGTGGTTGTGTTCGCAAAACCCTTACAGATGCAAGAGGTAGAAGAAAGAAAATGGGAACATTAGCTGTGTCTCCAGCGGAGCCGCGGTTGCTCCGAGCGGCGTCGCCGGCGTCGCGCGCCGCGGCGACTCGCTCCGGCCGCGTCGTCTCCCGTCGCCGCACGCGATGGAGCACGCTGCAAGAAGACTAATAACATGTTGGACACTACATTGTACATGTTCGCTTCCCTACCAGAGTCATTTCAGTGCCCTGCTTTTCAAAATGTTGTTTAAATTTGTTAAATGGATTAGGCGAGATTTTGTTCAATGGAAAATATTCAGCTGGTGTTTGTGGACAGCGAACGCGAATGTTTAGGATCACTCAGTGGCGCTCTTGACGGCTTTTAAAATTAATTATTTTTATTTTTTCTACAAATCGATTTTGTACTGAACTTGCAAGACAAGATGTTAAAGAGATGAGCAATTTGTGATAATACATAAAGTTAAATGGATAGGTGGTGAATTTTTAGGAAGCTGATTAATAATGTGTTCTCTGTTTCTTTCCCGATCCCGCTTCCTCACGTCCTAGTTCCCTTGTCCCAAGAAAATGCAGATTAACCTGACTGGATTCTTGAACGGGAAGAACGCGCGCCTCTTTATGGGGGAGCTGTGGGAGCTGCTGCTGAGCGCGCAGGCCAGCGAGAACGGGATACCGGAGTCGTTCACGCAGCAGAAGAAAGAAGAGATCAAGAAAAGAATGGTGACTGCCATTACATTTTTTTCTCACTTATAATGGCGGCAACAATGATATTTCAGTTACACTAGCTATTCCCGGCAGTACTTAAATCAAATCACCTGAGTTTCCTGACACTGATTGTTTTGGAAAATTCCCTCGACTTTTGTTTTAAAGAGTTAGTATTTAGGTTTGGAACTCCACAAATAAAATTTCAACTGGTAACCCATTAAGTGCCGTGCCCATTACATAGTGGATAGAAGCTTCATAACTCATTTGCCTTCTTTCGGTACAGGGGTGCAAGTTACCACTAAAGCAGTGAATTTGTTAACAAATCTTACATTGACTGATGTATAATTTCTATCAGCAGGAGGAGCAGGCCAAGGATAAGGACAAGGACAAGGAGAAGGAGCGGCGGCGGTCGCGGTCGCGGTCGCGCTCGCGGCGCCGGTCGCGGGAGCGGCGGCGGTCTCGCACGAGGTCGCGCGACCGGTCGTCCGACAGGAAGTGAGTTGGCGATTGTGTTCGTGTAAAGAATGATAACAGCAGCAAAAGCGCACAAATTGCGAATGAGCAAAAATACGGCAATAATAATTTCAAATACTGTAAAATAAACCTGTTTTGTTGTGAAAGTTAATAATATTTAGATAGACTAGTATTGTGATTATGTTATGTTACTGTTTCTGACAGACGGCCCCTAACTTTGACAACTCATTATACAATCTATACTAATGTATAAAGTTGAAGAGTTTGTTTGTTTGTTTGAACGCGCTAATCTCATCGCTTTGGATAGTCCATTTGACGAGGAAGGCTTTCGGCTATTGGGAACCGAAATCCGCGCGGACAGAGTCGCGGGCGGCCGCTAGTTTTTAATATTTCTTAAGTAGTAGTTCTCAGTTACAGTACAATGAACTCTCTTATTGTATCTTTGGCATTTTTTTTTAATATTTCACATCACATACATTGATATGACTCCGTGTCAGAATCAACAGTGGAATTTTTCTAATGCCAACCAATTAATTTTTTTGAGGAATTGTTATCTTTGGATGGAAACTATATTGTTATCGTTCTATCTCAGGCATCGCAGCGGAGGCAGCCCGCGTCGGTCGCGCAGACGGAGCCGTGACAAGAGCAGCCGCGACAAGAGCAGCCAGTCGAAGTCATCTCACGTTGATGAAGTGAAAGCGCCAGAGGCAAAAGGTATGAAACAACCTTATTCAGTTCAAGTTTTTCTGATAGCTGAGTAACTGTGAAGAGGGCATAGCTGAATCTTCTACGAATTTGAACGGAATTCTGAAGTGTGAAAAATTCAGAGAATATTGTTCACAATATCCTAGATTCATCTAGGTGCCATAGACGAGGGACAGAAAAATAACTTCAATGAAAAAGCTCTTAAAAATTTTCGTTCCAAGTTTTAAGAAATTTTGTTATTTAACATAATAAAAAACAGTAATGAATATTCTTGAACTTAACAGAAAACGGGAAATCTCCAGAGAAAAAAGAAGACCCACCAGTCAAGTCAGAAGAAGTGAATCATAATTCATCAGCAGAAGTGCAAGATCCGGAAAAGGAGGAGGTGAAGGAAGAAAAGGCTGAAGAGAATGAAACTAAGTCCAGATCGGCATCTCCTGCCAAGTAAGATAGTTTAATGTAATTGAATTAATGTTATGATGTTACGGATATGAACAAGGACTTCTAGGTGGTACCACATGGACTTATATCGAAAAACACCAAGTGTCGAAAACTCCGCTTCCAATTTGACTATTTTAAATTTCTACCTCATGTTGTTTTATAAATTCACAAAAGTCATTATAGACCCGAGGTAAACGCCATCAATATTGCTGTCCTTTTGGCTATGATAATGTACAAATATTGTTTTTCAAAACAAAAGAAAAATGAAAGTAAAATAGTATTGTGAATTGGTTCCATCTTAAAACCATTTATTTTATTTAGGGACGCTGCCGACAAACCTGCAGAAGACAAACCAGTGGAGAAGGCACGCCATTCTTCAAGCGAACGTCGTTCTTCATCTGCATCCTCACGTAAGTATTCCTTTAATGGCTTTAGTACTTAAAAGATACCTTCATATGTCTATGAATCATCTATACAATGTTAATGATATCTAGACTATGAATCATTACATACCCAGACAATTTATTTATTTAATGAATAGTGATTAGATAACACGTTACATGATACAAAATCCTTACATTTTACGGCAACATTGACTTGGTTGTTACTAACGCCTCACAATGAAAGTAAACTTAATAGATATGTATTTAGCATTTTGTGACTTTGTCAACCAGTGGATAAGATGCATTAACTTGTTACTTACAGATGGCAGTGCTAAAAAAAGGTCTTCCCACAAGAAGCGTCAATACCGTTCTAACAGAGACTCGTCCACAAGTGTCAGCCCAAGACGTAGCTCTCGACGTGAGAGGTATAGTACAAAGAAAATAAAATAAGTCTTATATCATATTGACATGTGATGGTACTTAATTCACTGGTCACCATGGCACGACATAATTACTGTACTATATTAAGGAATCAAATAAAACGATTTTGGAATTATCATTGTACTAGCGGCCGCCCGCGACTCCGTCCGCGTGGATTTCTTTTTTTCGAAATAAAAAGTAGCCTATGTTCTGTCTCAGGGTCTAAAGATTGTCTGTACCAAATTTCATCAAAATCGGTTGCGAGGTTTAAGCGGGAAAGCGTAACAGACAGACAGACAGACAGACAGACAGACAGACAGACAGAGTTACTTTCGCATTTATAATATTAGTTGGGATCCCCAGAAATAACTTTTTCCAACAAAGTTATGTATGTGATGGGATCTATTTCTTATATTTTTCACAATAGAATCTTATATTTTCCAAAAGCACAATTATTGCAATTCTTCATTTTCCATATTTTTTGATTCAGGAGCAAGTCGCGTCGTCGCAGCAGCCGCCGTAGGTCGGTCGATCGACGTGAGCGGGAGAGGGAACGCGAACGCGAGAGGGAACGAGAGAGGGAGCGTAGGCGACGTGAAAGAGAGAGAAGAGAAAGGTATATAATTTAATATTAAAAAAACTACTCACTGCTACCCCATCTCATTGTGTAGTTATAGTAAGAAGGGACATCGTCTACCATCTGCCCACAGTCGATATTGGGCATGAACCCCTGTCCGTTATAGTCTTGTGTCCAGCAGACGTCTGCAAAAGGTTGATGGTGACCACAAATAATTTAATTTTGTACAACTATTTGCTGCGTGTGATTTTAATAGCATGTGTTTTAATTCTGATCAGATCACGGGAGCGCCGGCGTTCGCTTGAGAGACGTAGACGATCGCGGTCGCGATCCAGAAGACGTACGAGGGATAGGTTAGTGGCATGCATTTATACATATTTCCTATACAACCTATAACAACAGACGTTTGAAAAAGAATATGAAATAGGATGACTAATTAGGATTGCGTAAATATTATTATATGGCAGTAGATGTCTCGAGTGCAATGATATGTTAATTAGGAATCAAGCGAAATGTCAAAACAAAATTAATATGATTACTCTTTTAATACAACTTAAATAAATAATCTGGGAGTGAAAAATAAAATGAAAGGTAAATGTCCCAGGTCGCTGGACCGCCGCCGTTCGCGTTCTCGCCGTCGCTCGCGCTCCCGCCGCCGCTCCGACCGTCGTTCCAGAGACCGCCGTTCCAGGGATCGCCGTTCCCGTGACCGTCGTTCTAGGGATCGCTCCAGGTAAGCCACTATAGCCATAGTCGATTCAAAAAGAACAGCGGGTAATTTATTACTTAAATCAAAGTTTAAAATCAAAATACTTTGTTTATGTATAAATAATTGTCCTTATATACAAATGTTTATTTGAAAATTACATTTTAACATATTGTAATAATTGTTTGGGTTTCTTTACTACTGAAGTAAAATCAGTAAATAATAGCCAATGAACCTTGTTGCTTGCCAATATTTTTATTGCCTGCGATTTCTCGATGCGGCATTTTATTTTTATTCTTTCTTTATTTAGATTGAAGATTCTCGTGCAATCCAATTAACTAATTAACTTAATGGGTAATAAATCTAAATCACAGATCTACACGAAATGTTACTTTAGAAAGAGAAGACCACTTTTTTGAACAGTCTCCATATATACAAATATATTTATTACAGCCGAGACCGGGTAAGAGACAAGTCTAAAGAAAGGAACACTAGAGACAGGAGGTCCAGAGACAGGAAATCCCGAGAGAAGAGGTCGAGCGATCTTATCAAGGAACGCTTGGAGAAGTCTGTTTCCATACCAAGAAAAGGTGCGTACATGATTGTTTGACTTTTTATTTCTTAACATCTATGTGCTAAATAAATAAATAAATGGTATGGGGAGGGTATGGGGTTAAGGCCGGCAACACATCAATGATACCTCTGGTGTCTCGGATGTCCATGGGCGGCGGTGATTGCTTACCATCAGGCGAACCGCTAGCCCGTTTGCCGCCTCTGACATAAAAAAATAAAAATAAATAAATAAATATATAATTTAATAAAAAATCATCCCGTTTGTTTCAGAAAACCTTGAAAAGTTACGTAAGAAGTCTTCTGAACGAATTTCTATTGCTCGGGAGGAGTTGTCTAAAGAAAGGGTTATTTCTAGTTCTAGTAGGGAATCCTCTGTAGCAAATGACAAGGCGGCGGATAAAAGTGAGAACCAAGTTAAGCCTGCTCATTCATCTGATGAAGATGAGAGGGATGACTTTATCGCCGTTCCGACACTGAGGGAACATTCTAAGAGCCTTTCGCGCACTCCATCTCCGTTCTTAAGAAAACATGAAATAGAGAGTAATAAAAAGTCCGATAGGTCTGGTGATGAAGCATCCGGAAAAGACAATATAGAAGGAGAAGCTAAGGCGAAAGAGGTTAAAAAAGGTAAACGTAAGGCTCATCACTCCGACTCCGAGAGCGAGAGCAGTGAAGAAGTGTCCAAATCTAAGAGCAAAGCTAAGCTTAAGCGTAAAGAAAAGGTCACTTCAAAGAGGACAAAGAAACCTAAAAAGGAGAGCTCATCTAGTGATAGTGAGTCTGAGGATTCGTCTTCGAGCGATTCGGAAGACGATAGAAAAAAGAAAAGTAAGAAAAACACCAAGAAGAAACTGGCAAAGAAATCGAGAAGAAAGCGGGCACGTTCTTCTAGTTCAGAGTCTACTTCTGAAGAGGAAGTCAAACATAAGAGTTCTAAGAAACAGAAGAACATTCCAGAAGAATCTGATTCCGAGAAAAAATCTAAAAAACGCGCTAAAGATTCAAGTGTGGAAAGATCCCGGTCAGAAAAAGTTGACTCGAAACAAACCAAATCTAAAAAGGCAGATAATTCCGAAGAGTCACACGATGACAGCTCTGATAGCGACGAGAAGAGTAAAAAGAAGGTTTCGAAACGCGACTCTTCAAGTTCAGAGAAAGAGACCAGACGCAAAAAAGTTGAAGCTTCTAAAGAAAAACCTTCTTCACCCGATACCGTGAAATCGAGAAAGGTTGATGAGAAACCATCAAAGCAGAAGCACTCTGAAGAACACAAATCAAAGACACGAGATGAAGGCGAGAAAAAGGCTAAGAAACGTGAGAAGGAGGAATCTTCCTCAGATAGTGACGCGGTTAGCAAGAAGAAAGCTAAAAAGAAAGTTTCTGAATCAGAATCCGAATCGGATAGTGATGAACCTAAAAAGTCAAAGAAAAATAAGAAGCACAAGAAGCATTCTAAGAAGCATAAGAAACACAAAAAACATAAAAAGGCATCTAAAAAGAAGGACGACTCGTCGGATAGCGAGGAAGCCGAGGAGGAGGAGGAGGAGGGGAAGGTGAATAACGAGGACCTGGAGAAGAAGCTGCGCGAGAGAGCGCTGAAGTCCATGAAGAAGCAAACGAGCGCTTCCGGGTCCGACTAGCATTAGGCATTTAAAGCTTGGCATCCACACTGCGGAGTATTGCTGACTTTTGTGTAGTGTATGTAATAATTTTATTACATATTAATATTTTTACTTTAACTAAATGTTACTAAACATATTCTGAAATGAAATAGCAGGTATGATTACGTGTATGTCACATTGTTAGTAATAAAGATTTGAACCTATGATTATTTCTTTGTTTTTTTTTAATACCAGCTTTTACCCTCGGCTTTGACCGCGTGGGATTTAGTGCGAGCCTTTAACTACATCCTATCACATAAGTCAATAACCTACCTATACCCATACCTTGCCTATACCCAATTTCATCATAATCCGTTCAGTATGAAAAGCCAAACAAAGAAACTTTTACATTTATAATATTAGCGTGAGTATATTATTGAAAAGTGGCGCTCATTTCTACGGTCCAATATTGCGTCAACAATCTGTTTATAAAATCAAATGACTGAAGTATTTCTGAGCATGAAGTATGTATGTCGTGGCCATATCGTTGAAATAAACATATCATGAAATGGGATTTGGCCATTTTTTGAAGTTGGATCAGAACGTGAAATCGTCTTCGTTTCTTTGGCACGGAAAACATGTATGTTTGATGTAGGTTAAGGTTATTTTTTTTTGTAAACCCTTTAAAACTTTTCACTTTTACTACATAATTGGGTGGATCATGGATGCAATAATTATTTTTCTGAAATGTAGATGATTTCACGATCTGGTCAAAGATTTAGATAAGTAGTAAGTTAAGACTTGGCTATTTCATGAAATGTTCATTTCAAAGATATGGCCAGGACATGTACCTACATCAGGCCACTTTGATTTAGGATTTATAAGTTTGGGGCAAACTGAAATGTATTAAATAATAAGAATAAAAACATGATGTCGGATAATAGTTATATATTGAAATATCACTTAAAACTATATAACATTACTTTGGGATTACTTTGGTTAACTTAAAATATTATTACATAATAGTTATATGGTATTATTAATAATATATGAATATAAACTGTTAGCATTATTAATGAGAGCTTTGGAGTTTGTACAGTGCATAGTGATCCAATACAAAATCAGGACTATACAAGTGGAGGTCCGACTTACGTTAATCAATTTATTTTTTACATCTGTTTTTCAAGGGTATTCGCTGCTTTGCTTATGGGAATTTGCACAGATATAACTAAACTGGCCAATGTCTGACCTTGACTAATCACATGACTAAATTATCTTCTAGAGTAGCCTCTGTATCCGGTCACTAGGCTTGGCGTGATGCCGCTGTTGTAAATGCTGCCATAGCCGGGCTTCCTGTAGCTGTAACCGAGATGTTGTCCTCCTGGGTAGTAGGGGTTGTTGTACCCGTAATAGGAAGTCAGGCCACCGTTCCCTCCGTAGCCACCGTAGCCGCCGTTGCCGCCGCCTAGGGCGTTCTGACCGTATCCGACCCCATTGTCGTAGCCTCCGTAGCCTTTGTACCCGTAGCCTGAGCCGCCTGCACCGGCATATCCGCTGTATCCGGAATATCCGCTGTAGCCGCCATTATATCCGTTGTAGCCGCCGTTGTAGCCGGTGTTGTATTTGTCGTCCAGCAACCCGTACCCAGTGACGTAGTTGTAATTGTTGTTGGGGTAGCCACCGGCACCGGCCCAGTCGTATCTACGAACGTCTGAAAAATAATAGGAGTAATCAGTGTGAGTTAATAGGACCTTAATTTTCGTATAGAACAATACTGAATCTTTCAGGAGATTCATCGCCAGAGAATAATAAATAACTGATTTCACTTTTTTTATATCTAAATATAAAGAGATAAAGAAACTTTATTATAAGTTAAAATATGCAGGTACCTAGCTCGGTACTTGGGTACCTGTATGGATCGTACAATCTACTGAAAGTTCACGAAGTAGAAGAGATGAATCCTCATTAAATAAAAATTGGCCAAGTGCGAGTCGGACTCCCGCACTGAGGGTTCCGTACAAATTCTATTTTTGACGTATTAAAAAAACTACTGAATAGATTTCGTTCGAACCAATTTTCGTTGGTAGTTTTAATGGTAATGTACATTATATATTTATTTCAGATTTATCATCCTCTTACTTTAGAAGTTAGAGGGGGGGACACACTTTTTTCCACTTTGAAAGAGTCTGTCACGCAAAGTATTAACTTAAGAAAAAAATGAGCTTAGAAACCTCAATATAATTTTTAAAGACCTATCCATAGATACCCCACACGTATATGTTAAATGAAAAAAAATATTTTCAGTTTCAGTTCTAACTATGGGGACCCCCCATTTTTTTATTTTTTTTTCTATTTTCGTGTGAAAACCTTGTTGCGGTTCACAGAATACATCTACTTACCAAGTTTCAATAGTATAGTACTTATAGTTTCTGAAAAAAGTGGCTGTGACAGACTGGCGGACAGACAGACAGACAGACAGACAGACAGACATGACGAATCTATAAGGGTTCCGTTTTTTTGCCATTTTGGCTACGGAACCCTAATAAAAATCAAATATTTTAAATTCGACGTACATGTACTGGCATCTGGCTTCAAGTCGTCATTCTCCTGAGCTGCTTGAGGGGCTGGCTTGTCGTCAGCCGTGACGTCCACCGGCACCGCACAGGTACACCCGAACAGCACCACCAATATCGACAGAATGTGTAGCGTCATCTGAAAGGGAGAAATATTGGGAATTATCAAAAAGAAGTAAACTGGTCTTCGATATTAGTGCGTTAATATACGTGGAAGGCAAACAAGCAAGAGAGCCACTTGATGGTAAGTGATCACCGCTGCCCACATGGACATTAACAATTCCATAGGGGACGCTGATGCGTTCCCTGCCTCTAGAACCCCATACTCTACCCAACTCAGTTCCTAAAACCTTACTCACCAGAAGAAACATAGCAAAACAGTTACGAAGTGGAACTTCACTGTGTTACTCTGTAAGGTGGATGCTGGATGGAGGTACCTATTTAGTATGAGGTGGAGGGTTAGTAGACACGATTTGATCACGTAGGCAAATTGAATGGCCAGCTTAAATTACCTGACTGTTTTTACATAAGGGAAAACAATAGAACCATCAAATGGTCGCCATTCTTTATTTGGAAACGGCCGTATAGCATTGATCTTAAGTAGGTATTTCTTTAGCAAACACTTCCTAGTCAATTAAAAGCATATTTTGTATTGTGAGAAAGCCTTGTAGTTTAACAACAAAAATAACATCTGCATACTAATCTGTATAATAATAAAATTGTCCAGCCGTTTTATCAGTAGGCTAGTGTAAAATCCATAAATTATATCTATGGACATTCATATAACTAATCAAAAGATCGTATTTAGTTTATGACGAATAGATATTATAGACATTACAAGTACTTGTACCTATTTGCTTCTTAACAGGTACATGAAACAGATTAAAAAACCGGCCAAGAGCGTGTCGGACACGCCCATGAAAGGGTTCCGTAGCTAAAAGATGGCCCGACCGCTTAAGACACCAATAGTAACTGCACGTCATAAGTTGGTCGAGTTGTATAAAAATAACTATGTATGATACAGAGTTCGCTATAGTTTTCGCTGAAAGTACTTACTTGGAGGTATACAGGACATTTTTTTCAGAATTATTTTAATAGTATTTCAAAAGTTAAGGGGGGGGGGACGCTTTTATTTTAACTTTGTATTAATATATCTCGAGACTGGGGTGTTTGATCCACATGGTTTCAAGGCAAGTTTTATTGTATTTAAAAATACCTTTTTAACGATACCCCACACGATGGGTTTAAGTCGATTTTTTTTTTCCAATTTACTTTTCGATGTATGGGAGGGGGGTAAAAAATAATTATTTTTCGGTTATTTTAAAAACCAATTCTTCAATTATCACTATGCATCTCTCCACCAATTTTCGTGGCAATCGGTTCAGAAACGGCGGAGAACGAGCCAGGACAGACAGACAGACAGACAGACAGACAGACAGACAGACACGACGAAACTATAAGAGTTCCGTTTTTTGCCATTTGGCTACGGAACCCTAAAAACATTGCATTTTTGTATGACCGGCCATAATTTATGTAAGTACGCGCGTGTAAAACTAATTGCTTGTAATTAGCGACATGACGACGAAAATATGAATCTAGGAACCTTTACATACTGACCCTCAAGAGAATAATCGGCAGTTTGTTAGACCATTCCCACGCTAATGTTTTGACCTACAACTGTTAGACGTGTAGTTAACGATTCATTATCATAGTTCAAGAACGGAGCTTTATCCTTTTCCATCTTCCTCTAGACCGCATTTGAATGCTCTCGACAATAAGGTATTATTGTACGGAAGTATGGAGCTCTTAAAAAAGTTGTGTATAGGAGCACACCCATGCGTGCAAATATGTCTAAAAATATAATTTATTCGATAAAAATTGGGTCGAACTTACGACCTATGAAGTATCTAATGACTTCTTAACCATCAGTTAGCCATCAAAATATTATCCGGTACTCGGGTCCAGATCAAAAAAGTTAAAAAGAAAATATTATAACGTTTAAACAGTTCGGAAAGGATCGGGCTAAATGGAGAGCCCCAGAAGAGGCCTATGCCCAGCAGTGGACAGTTATAGGCTAATAATGATAATAATGAAATCTGGAAAATATTTCAAAATACACTTGTTGATCTTTTCATCTGTAGATATAAACCAATGAAAGTGAAATGGGACTTTGTCAGAAAAATACACACAGTTATTTTTAAACATTTACGAGTAAGAGTATGTTTATGAAGTCAAAAATTAAAATAGTACTCCAAACGTAAAAAGAAAATACACGGCTAACTTCAAAGAACTCGTCCGTGGACTACCAATGGTTTCCTAACTGTCGTATCCTAAAGTCATCCAACAGAAGTTAACCCATAATGGTGGGTACATTAAACCTCTTTTAGCTTAGAACTTTGGTGAACAACTTTGGTATTAGAGTTAATGTTTTGTTTTATAGTCGTGCACGGACACTGTGTGACAACTGTGTGGTAGGGCAAAAAAAGTTTTGATTGCTAAAGAATTTAGGTTAGGTACTAAGTGATTAAAATTGCTGAATAAATAATTTCATTTCATTTCAAACATATAAAACAACAATTTAAAAAAATGTTAAAAGTTTATATGAAAATTTAAATAAGCTCTTAACACTACAACTACCTAATTCAGAAACTTATTTACATACCAATTTAGTTATTTTGACATAGATTCACAGATTTTGGAAAATTGTATTAAAAAATCCAAAAAAAAAATGTCATGCCATTCGGTCCTGTTTCATGTCGGTATGAACCAATATTTTGTATCAGACCATTTAAGGTTTGACGGATTTCCCAAAAGAGGAAATTACGCGGCCGTAAAGATGATGTCGTACTACTAAAAAAAATTAAGTTCTTGTACCCACTGAAAACTTAGCAATGTCATATTTCCCTTGTGGGTACTAGCGCTTGCCGCTTCTCAGATAAGTGCCTTGCCGCCAACTGAAGATGTGTATGTACAGTTGTAGTGTGGTAATAAAACACAAAGTATGTAAACAACGGTAGACGCTCCTGCTCGCCCGGCGGCCGGTACAAGAGTGCGCGGCGAGCTCCCGCTCTCCGCGCCCCTACCACCGCACGCCGCGCCAGCAAGCGTGTCCACTATATTTATTAGCTATACATCACATCTACCTTTTACAATAAAATAAAACAAAACTCTATTAGTTATTTCCCAAGTACATCATTGTATCTGACACAACCAAGTTTCCTTAAATAATTTACACAGATAAACTATATATACTATAACTATATAAATCAACAATATAGATTGACATAAACATATCTATGATAAAGATAGCATAACTAATCGTCTACATCACGATTGTCAGAGCATTCACTAGAATCTCTCATAGTTCTATAATTTCCATTAGAAAATAATAATTACCTTCCACTTTCCTTCAACTTGTTTTAAATGTACGTTTTTTCTTCTTTATATGCACTCTGTTATTGTCATTTTCCAAATCTATTTATTTATATAAGTTAATTTATTTAATAAGTACAGCCAAAAAATATATATTTTTGCTAATGATAACAAAATACATATGAAGGAACCGTTCTGATATGCATCACAATAACTGCGTACATAAAACTTACTAGTAGGTACAGTAAATATATACAATGGGACAACTGAGTCGGAAGCACCCATCGGGCTATTTATCCGACAAATACATTTAAATTTAGAAAAGTTTTGACAATAAATATCAAGATCTACAATAATATTACTAACCTGATTATACTCAGCCACAATCCTTGCCAAAGGGGGTTGAAGACCGAGTTTTGAATTTATTTTACTCAGATTCAGATTCGTTAATTGCAAGTCACAAGTTATTAAAGATGTTTAAATGTTAATAATTGTATTTGTGACTGTAGAGGAAATAATGTAAGAAGCAATAGCTTATATTGTTGTTTCTCTTTACAGGTATGTAAATAAGTTATTATTCTTAGCGTAAAATTAAGTGTAATTAGGTATGATTGTCATGCTCACAATAAATATCTCTTCACAAAGCAACATACGGAACTATTGTTTCATTAAATAAACAACCTATTACAATTATATGTAGAAAGTAAAGGTGACGCCCTGCAAGGGCACAACAAACGTGTGGGGCAACTATTGCCTTCTTTTTTTTTTAAATATAAATTAATATTATATTATATTATATTATATTGCATTATGTACCTATGTATTATTATTCATTCAGCAGAGTTATCAATTATTGATAAATCTGTCATTAAAGAATTCTGAAATGTCATTAGCATTTATTTATTAAGATGTTTTAAGTTTTTTTTTTTTAATAAAAAGGATAGGCTTTTCTGTATTAATTAAGACGCTCATTATAAGGTTGACGATGGGAATTTCCGCTACACAGAAATGCCAAATGCTTGGTAAAAGCACGCTGTATGCTCTCCACTCTGCGAGTGTACGCTATAAAATGGACTCCAGATTCAGGAAGCAAATTCGAGATGCCTGCGCACTAAAGCGTTATTGAGTATATTATATTAAATTTTTTTATATTTTTTATTACTTGATGTGGAATCATTTTCCAGCGATAAGGGATATACAGATTGCATCGCACCAATCTACCTTTCTCCCAAGGTCTTTTTGAATGAGGTTACTTTCCTCAAAATTAACAGATTTCTGTAAATTTTGAGGTCACCGGCAAATAAAAATGTTATGCAGTTTTTATATTTTGAAAGAGAGATCGATATCAAATCTCTAATGTGCTCTCTAATTAAAGAACAGATTAAAGACTTGAAGGCCTTTACTAAACAAGAAAGCGTTGATATAAGGCGGTAGTTATTTATACATATGTGGCGGGTCATTTCATTCTCTCTCTAAGATGGTTGAGTGAGGTGATGGCTGCCGCCACATACGTCATACTTGTGAACAGGTGCCACCTTTGGGGACTGGTCGACCAGGGCGCCTCCAGTCCAGAATAAATTAAGAATTTAATTTTCATTTTTTAATTTATTAGGTACACACAGTAGACTATGTATGACTCAGTGAAAGCAATTGCTGATGCATTATTGTTGCAAGTTTATTTTTATATTATTGCAATAATTTGGCATTTAAAAGAGCAACTGTCGAGTTTCTTGCCGATTCTTCTCGGCAGAATAACAGTTATTACTAATAAAAGTCATTAAAATAACAGTTTATTTTTGATGACGATTCATAAGTGCTTATATTAAGCCCATTTGAATTGTGACATCTACTTCAGAGCCAGTTCTATTCGATGTCGTCTCTAGGTATGATTAAGGTATTTAAGGAACCGTTTCTGTACTTTATCTTTTCCCGTAAGGGGGTTGATAACTCATTTGTTGAACCATTTAGGATGACTTCGTCTACTACGACGTCGTTGTTTTCCTGACTCAACATAAAATAAAGAAATCATTTGATTAAAATCTCCACAAGCCAAAAACTAGACCGGCCAAATTACACACTGTACCGCAGCCACAATGTTGCAATAGTCGGCTTTAAAAAATTGGATAAAGATACACTGTCGTCGGAACGGAGAAAATTTGATTTAGGGTAAGGCATGATAAACAAGAGGCTCGGATTAATCCCGTAGCACTTATTGATAGCATACCTGATGCTGCGGATTCGTAACCAACGCATAATGTATGCGACTGATAACTAGTCTAGATACTGTTCATCACTATTACTGATGTTATTGAGTTGATGAAGGCCATTAGAAGATAAAAAGCCGATTAAGTGTAACCCAAGTTGTACTTGTAATTAAGTGGCGTCATTACGTATCATCACTAGGCTCCCAGTGGATACCACCAAGGTTGCAGTCACAAACTACATACCTATTACAATATTTTCCGATCGGTATTGAGCAAGTTCCACAATGTTAAGAAAACGCTTTAAAGGTTCCAATTTTACTGGTGGAGGTACGAAGGTACTAGGTACACAACGCAAATAATAATATTTTATTTATAGTATTCCCAGTTTGAAACTGTAGTCTGACCCAAACGCTTTTAATATCGTCGTATTTTAAGTCTTGTTAGCGAGTAGACAGAATATTTTGGGACAGAGCTTAAAGAACACTCCCACCATCCATTTTAGAAAACACCACCAGAGCCAACACACACACGATCCCTACGATAGACTATTGTCCACGATTTCGTCTGTCGAGATGTTAACCACGTTTCAGTGAGTGCAATGGCATGGTAATTACAAAGCAAAATGCTATCAAACACTAATTTCGTTTTGGCCTCAAGACCATGGACATTTTCGTAGTACAACTTAGCATAAACACATCAAGCCCGACCCATGTGCAAAACGTTACCTTTTTGGCCTCCGGCATGGTGACATTTGTCGCCGTGCGGTATAACTTTAGGCCTCGTCGCGACCATTTTCAATTGTGGTGGCTAATAGTGGTATTAATTGTGACATGACTGTGGGACTATACTTTTAATCAAGGAGATTGTCCGCTTTTATAGGTACCGTTCTAATTTTCATAGAACTACCTCTTTGGACATTGTAGGTACCGTCCTATTTTCATAGAACTACCTCTTTGAACATTATAGGTACAGTTCCGATTTTTATCGAACTACCTCTTTGAATATTGTAGGTACAGTTCAGATTTTCATCGAACTACCTCTTTGAATATTGTCGGTACAGTTCCGATTTTCATCGAACTACCTCTTTGAATATTGGCGGTACAGTTCCGATTTTCATCGAACTACCTCTTTGAATATTGTCGGTACAGTTCCGATTTTCATCGAACTACCTCTTTGATATTGTCGGTACAGTTCCGATTTTCATCGAACTACCTCTTTGAATATTGTCGGTACAGTTCCGATTTTCATCGAACTACCTCTTTGAATATTGGCGGTACAGTTCCGATTTTCATCGAACTACCTCTTTGATATTGTCGGTACAGTTCCGATTTTCATCGAACTACCTCTTTGAATATTGTCGGTACAGTTCCGATTTTCATCGAACTACCTCTTTGATATTGTCGGTACAGTTCCGATTTTCATCGAACTACCTCTTTGAATATTGTCGGTACAGTTCCGATTTTCATCGAACTACCTCTTTGAATATTGGCGGTACAGTTCCGATTTTCATCGAACTACCTCTTTGAATATTGTCGGTACAGTTCCGATTTTCATCGAACTACCTCTTTGATATTGTCGGTACAGTTCCGATTTTCATCGAACTACCTCTTTGAATATTGTCGGTACAGTTCCGATTTTCATCGAACTACCTCTTTGAATATTGGCGGTACAGTTCCGATTTTCATCGAACTACCTCTTTGATATTGTCGGTACAGTTCCGATTTTCATCGAACTACCTCTTTGAATATTGTCGGTACAGTTCCGATTTTCATCGAACTACCTCTTTGATATTGTCGGTACAGTTCCGATTTTCATCGAACTACCTCTTTGAATATTGTCGGTACAGTTCCGATTTTCATCGAACTACCTCTTTGAATATTGGCGGTACAGTTCCGATTTTCATCGAACTACCTCTTTGAATATTGTCGGTACAGTTCCGATTTTCATCGAACTACCTCTTTGATATTGTCGGTACAGTTCCGATTTTCATCGAACTACCTCTTTGAATATTGGCGGTACAGTTCCGATTTTCATCGAACTACCTCTTTGATATTGTCGGTACAGTTCCGATTTTCATCGAACTACCTCTTTGAATATTGTCGGTACACGGTTTAGGTACCATTTGATTATTTAGACTACTTCTTAAGTGTTACTCTCAGTTGTTGCCAAAAGTAATATTAAACTTATCATTAATTACACGAAACTTAAATATATTTTAAGTTTGGATAGTATCTTTAATCTTACTTTACGTTCGTTGATTAGACAGTGAAATAAGCGAACCGTTTGATGGTGGTTTGCACGGCGCAGCGCGAACACCTCACCAACTTTGCAATTTCTTTCTGCTACTTGCCTTGTTCATGGAGAAGTATTTTCACACAACAATTCTCTAAACAAATTTCACTTCTTTTTGGCATTTTTTTTTTAATAAATTTTTCGTCAATCTAATAACTTAAACAGAAATGAAAGCTTGTTTACTCGTAAAAGATCCGAAATTATTTGAGACACCGACATAACATCTCAGATGAGCCATTGTTCAATTGGTAAACATGTTTTGTGCATTTTTTAGGGTGCCTAATACTTTTGGCCAAGGGTGTATCTGTTATTTCAATAAGGTATCAGTACCTATATCTATGAAGGTCTTACTTTCACATTGTACACATAGGTACACACGCATTCATGTATAAATGTATTCGAATAAAATAACTATCATTCACGTGATAAAATATTCATTAAACATTTTACGACAATAATTAATTTTTTGTTCTATACTTGCGAGGAATCTTAACTTTTAGTTACTTTACTTAGTGTATAACGTTTAATATCGGGCGGGAGTATAACGAACACCTGTGCGCGATTCCGGTCCGCGCGAACAATAGAAACAGCATTCCATCCGATAAGCAAGCTTGTAGGTACCCAACCAAAATGCACATTTAATAAACGTATTAATTTTTAAAATTATTTTGACAACAGACTGAGATAACTTGTAAGTAATTCTACTTTATTACGGTATAGGTAACAACCAGTGTCTGTAACCTGCCTTACTAATTAATTCATTATTACTGTAACTGTTTTACGGTAACATGAAATAGAAAACAGGTATCAGTCACTGATTTACCTCTAGTAGCACTTTGTGTTTTATTTAGCACAACAATATTTATTAATTTCATACCTTGGTTATTTAGATCCTGGCAGGGTCGCCACTTGTACAGTTGTAGTGTGGTAATAAAACACAAAGTATGTAAACAACGGTAGACGCTCCTGCTCGCCCGGCGGCCGGTACAAGAGTGCGCGGCGAGCTCCCGCTCTCCGCGCCCCTACCACCGCACGCCGCGCCAGCAAGCGTGTCCACTATATTTATTAGCTATACATCACAGTGTAAAAATCTTAAATCTTATAAACGAACTCACTCCACATTCGCGCACTGACTTTCCAAGTTTGTTTTGAACTTATGGCTACCAACGAATGAGATTTGAAAAACTTACGTTGCACTAGTGTAAATCACCGCACAGGTTGTTTGTCTCAAGCGGAGATGCGCTCTGTGTGTGCACGCGTGCGTCCAAGTCTTTATAAACCGTGAGAGTTTTTGTCTTGTAATTGACAATGGTCACTGGGGAGGTAATGAGTCCGTTTGTACGCAGGCCGTTCTTCTCCTGAGACGGTATGACGCATGACGCAGCGGCCAGAGTGCACGATCATTGTCGTCCTATGGGTTTGGCTGTGTATGCGACATCATCTAAGAACACTCAGATTAGAGAACAATCTGTATGTAAGTGTATCTGAGTGAAAAAACCTATGAAAATTGTAGAAACGTGAGACAAATATCCTATACTAGCTACCCGCGACCGTGAATCCGCGTGGATTTTGGTTTCCGCAGTTCCGCACACATAACGCTATGGTATATCTACGTATAGCTCAAAGCCTTCCTCGACAAAAAAACTAGCCAAAAATATTTTTTCAATTCGAACCAGTACATCCTGAGGTAAGAGCGTTCAAACAAACAAACTCTTCATTCAACATAAGACAACAAGATATAAATTAATCTCCCACAAAATAAGTTTCTTTGTAGGTACTTGTGATTAATTTACTGACCCTTCCTCGATTTCTATGTAAATCCGAATTTGGGGCGGATTTGAAAATTCTAGCTATGTTTCAAATTATCATTGGATATTCAATAATAGTCCTTCCTCCAGTTAAGGCTAATGTCATAATTTTTATCTTTTAAATAACTGTTACCCCTAACCGAGCAACCAAGACTACTTCCAAGTCTTATTCTATGCAGGTGATTTTGATCTGATAAACCATGGTGAGAACCAGTTCCTTGGTCCATGTATTGTAATAGCGATTTGTGATGTGAGCTAAGTCTGAGATTAGTGATATATTTTAAGATGCATTTCTCGAGTCTAATAGGGGGCCATCCATAAAGTACGTCACACGTAAAGGGGGGGAGGGGGTCGACAAAGTGTGACATGGTGTGACAAGGGGTGGGAGGGGTCCTAAGTTTCGTGACATCACATTTCAAAATGTAGAGGTACTATACGCGTTGGATGAGGAAGATGTTGACACCACAAATGTTCATGACGTGAAAAACGAAGTGAACTGTGAAGTGACTGCCATGCCAGTTATATAAATAATTTACAGGACTGGGTTCAAAGTCCATGGACTGAAGATGATTGAATTTCTTTTTCTTCTTTTTCTTTATATTCATTAGTTTATTTTTTTGTTATTGTTTCAATTATTTGATACTATGTTGATTTCATAAAAAAAAGTATTTAATTTAAATGGTAATAAAACTAATTTCGGAACTGCTGTTTTAATTTAATAATTTTTCGATGTTAAATTGTAAAACATGTGACGTCACACTAGGGAGGGGGGGGGGGGTCTCAGAAATGTGACCACCTGTGACAAGGACGGGGGAGGGCTCAAAAACTCATGAAATTAGTGTGACGTACTTTATGGATGGACCCTAGAGTGAATAACATAAAGAGCTAAAAGTTGTTGTTATTGAGCTAAGTTGCAATTTACCGATTCTACCATTAAGCTCGAAAAGAGAGCATAGATTATACTCACAAATATGTAAACCATGTATTTACTTATTAGCTGTATTAGTATGACAGACAGCCATCGCCATAAATACCTACGAGTAGATTTGCAGGATGAGACGATAATCCTATTTGTAGTCCCATTGTGTGTTCCATTATTGGTTTAAAAGTATTTTTGTGCCTTAAATCTCTCTGTTGCTATTTCTATTATGAGACGAACTTCTTAGCTATCCATGGATTCTCCGTGCGGGTGCCGGGTCCATCGCGTGGAACAGAGAGGAATGTCAGTCGGCGCCTGGGACTTGCGACCCAGCGTGTAGGTTTAAGGGGCCCCTTTATAGTATACTAACGATCACCTCCACCGATGACATTCCTCTCCCTTCCCAACCATATTTGGTATGAGCCGAGTAAAGCGGCTAGGTAATCCTACCATTATTTTCGTTAAATCTTTGTGAAATGTTGTAACAGGATTTGTGTGGGTGGAGAAAATTCTTAACCTTATCTTTACAAAATATGTCTAATGTCTATCTACAAAATCATAATGGCAAAAAGGTATTTATAGTCCTTGAATTTGTGTCTGACAATGCACAAACCTATTACGCGACTTCATTTTATTTCATTGTTACGATGTGACTGTTGTGTTCGAAAATTATTCCCAAATTACACCCGTATTTGTAGACATAGACGGAAGTGCGTGAGAATGACAGATTCGGTGAAATGATTGTAGTACTGAACCACTCTTACGCTCCGTTGGCTGAAGGCCACGTGCAAGGTCGCTGGTCATCTTGACTGTACATTTGAGACTCCATATAAGCAAAAGAAACACTTATGGCGTATCTTTTGTCTAAGTATGTCACTGAATAACGAATGAAGGAATAAAACTCAATTTACAAAGGGTCTATAAGAATTGATGTGTTTTATTTATTATGTTAGATAGATTGCAGAAGCTACTGCGGTCTCATGATACCTTAATGCTATTGAAACAATATGTAAACAGACAGACACAGAGACAGACATAGCTGGGCACCGTTAATAAAATAGTTAACTTCGTTAATCGTTAATCCGCTACAAAAAATGTTAGCTTCGTTAAACGTTAAAGCGTTACATTTCGGAAGAAATAACGCAAGTTAAAGTTAATCGTTAATCCGTTAACTATGCGTAAAATTGCATTTTTATATCGTTGCGTTAGTGAACGTATTTCTAAAACCTGTTGGTTCGTTTAGGTTCTGGAAGTTAACAGGTTAGGAACAAAACAAAATACTTGTATAATTCAAATAAATGTGTAATTGAATCGTCGGACATAAGGTGCATATTCCCATTCATAAACATTAACATGTTGAAGTTCTCGTCTGAAAGCGAGGGTCGTTTTGGTGTTAAAATGTCTTTACCCGTGGAAAACAGACGTTCTACAGCAGCGCTTGAGGGTATAGCAGTATTGTATGTATTTAATAAATAGATTTATAAATATCTGTTCCCCGAGTAATGCAGCATCGTTGAATGTCTTTCGATTTCATATCCAGCCACATTTTAACGAGACTGTGCGCTTTACTCTTTAAAAAGTTGGAGCTCTTTGGTTTTTCTATACACCGAGTCACAGAATAAAAAAAGTCTTCCACGTCATCATCGTTGTTACTCGTATTGCTCCCTTGACTCCATGCGCCATTCAAACTGCCAAGCGCCGCGCGCTCGCCGCGCCCGGCACTGTCTAAACCTGTTTTTCGCGGCTCGTCCCGCGGAGCCGTATGGTAAATAGTAGGCATTGGATTAACGATTAACGGACTTCTGCATAATTAACGGAAGTTAACATGTCCGTTAACATTTTTTGAAGTTAACTTAAAAGTTAATCCGTTAATCAAAATGTTAACTTCGTTAATTAACGATTAACGGATTAACGAGTTAATGCCCAGCTATGGGACAGACATGACGAATCTATAAGGTTTCCATTTTTTGCCATTTCGCTACTGAGCTCTAAAAAGTAACTCATATTATACAATAAAGCAATCTGCGATAAAACACTAAGGCTCGTATTAATAAATTGCACTCAACTCTGAGCTCGATCTTGAGTGCGAACTAGATATGTCATTCTCATACAAAAGAGCACCTCCAGTTCGCGCTCAAGATCGAGCTCAGGGTTTGAGGGCGATTTATGAATACGAGCCTTAGTACCTAATACTTTTGGCCAGCTTATCTCGATCTCTGAACGGGGCCACTAAGGAATTACTCAGCAAGTTTTGAATACTAGCAGTCATCAAAAAGTTTTTGTACATCAAGGAGTAGTTTAAACGCAGCAATGGCTAATGTGTATATTTACTCCCCTGAATTTATTTATTTGATTTAAAATTAAATCGTGTTAAATGTTAATCAAAAATTACTTCTATGCTAATATGGTGGACTCTCGGATAATTGCTGAAAGATTGAAACTCTAAGCGACGGGTTTAAAATGAATTGATAAGGCCTTTCAAAGTGTAATAGAAACATTGCAGGTTTTTTCGTTTCTGATGTTTTAGTCATGTAATAGGTAGTACTAGCATGTTTATGTCTTATTGAAGGGCAAAGGCCTCCGTTACTGAATTAAGTCATCGTTACAGTGACCGTGTCTGAGTCATGTCATCAAGTAAAAAAAAATATTATGTAAGTCTAACCAGCTGTTCGATCCTTGGACTAAATGTTCTTGAGATATTTTAAGTTCCTTGAAGAATACCCTGGTAGGTATTAGATGATTAATAGATTCCTATTAGGCGTTGACCGATCATATAGACTAGAAATCTGCAGAGAGCAAAGATTGCCGGCAGGTTGTTTCCAAATTTTAAGACATACGCCGTTTAGTCCGCTTCAATTTCTGCGTTTTAAAATATAACTTTAGGTCAAATCAAAAACTTGTGTCCCTGTAGAATTTACATAATAATGATGTCGTTTTCATTAATTCTATCTCTATCTCTCATGAATCAGATTTTAATTATAATTTATGCAATTGCAGCATTGCAGTGTCATGAACGCGATGAATCATTTTCAGTTGAGTTTCCGCAAAATAATTACCTGCATTAAGTTTTCATGAGTGAAATGAGTCAACGGAAAAATTATGCACAAACAATGTGCCCATAAGCATAATGCAATAATTTCCAAGTGCCTATAGTAGTAGTACACTAATTATATGTCCTAGTTTAGTTAGATACTAAGGTATACGTATTTCTTATGTATTAGTTTAATGGAATTTTGTGAATCCGTTAATTTTAATGTTGCTGTTGTTTTATAAGTAGTAGATATGGTTATTGCTCCTACTGGTCCTGCGCCTGATGTCTATATGGTCGTTTCAGATTGCTGTCCCACCAAACTATAAGAGTGAGGAAATAGGGAATGCACCTGTGGTTTAATGAAAATATTGTCATTTTTACATCTATACTAATATATAAAGCTGAAGATTTTGTTTGTATGCTTGTTTGTTTGAACGCGCTTATCTCAGGAACTACTGGTCCGATTTGAAATAATCCTTTTCTGTTAGATAGTCCATTAGACGAGGAATGCTTTAGGCTATTGAAAATCGTAATCCACGCGGACGGAGTCGCAGGCGGCCGCTAGCACATAATAATAGGACTATCGAATTACCATTGGCTATGAGATAGTTCTCAAAGCAACTACGCAGATGTAATAAATGCACTCCAATACAAAGTAATATGAGTGCACTTGACATAACGAGTGCATCCGCGCGGCGGCTCTGATGATGGGTGTCATCACTTCGTCAACAGCACCTGCATTGGTTAGAATTAGAACTAAATCGCCTGTCGGAAAATGGAGATTATTTTGTTTGACGATTCGAGGGCTTCTGTGAATCGTTTTATATGTCTAATCTAATTTATGAACTAGTGTGGTCCTCTTACCTACAGTATGTAGAAGCGGAAAAATGTCATATCAAATGATATTTTTAATGACTTTGACTTATGTATGCGTAAGCATAGTTCTGTGTAAGGTAGTAATGCCGTTTAGTAAAATAAATTGACCATTTGGTGTGACCATGTAAGGCTACTTAAACCCCGGTTTATAGGGCAATTCAATACTTTGTGGCATCGCTCATAAAAAAGCATCGTTTCAAGAAGATAACAGAGAATCATTGCCCATAAATATACGTGCTGTTTATATTCATAAAATTCATAAAATCAACAAAGATAAGAAATTGGAGTTGCAGGGCTACTCATGCTTAAAAACGTATTAGCGTAAAACAGCATTTCTTGTGGCACTTCTTCGGCAAGCCATTCAGTATGTGGTTAACCATATTCTCTGACTTTGTATTGCAAACGCTCCCGGTCACAGTGGCTACCACTTAGTCTCACCAAATAACACTTTGCGTAAAACCTACTTTAGTGCATGGCTTAATTACTGCTAACTTACTGTTTTAATTATATTTAAGTGCTAATATGCTTTGTTTCTTCTCTTTCTTGCTATGTCTGCTTAATATGGTTCAATTATTTTCATCACATCCTAATTTTTTTACTGGAGACTTTATTTTTGAACTAAGTACTTTTAGTAAAGACACCAAGTCTTAGTCACACGTTGAAGTCAAGCCCAAACACTTATCAGGTTAAGATTGTGAAAGACCTAGTAATAGGTGATGTTGTGGAGCTTACAAAACACATTTTAAGTAGCATCTTAAGTTACCTCTTAGCGTATTTCTGGGTGTTTCCGATGGTTATTCATGTAAGTCTTACGGCTTGGAAATGTTCTACTACTTACGTTTGCGTAACTTAGACTTAGTTAATGGCTGTACAAGAAAAGTGCTTAAAGGTGTGACAGGTTCATTACAATATAGCGTAATTGTGTTTTTAGAGAAGGCGTGTAATTGTCGTAGTTAATTGTTTACGGTGTCATTGTTTTACGGAATACTCGTATTTTAATCGTTCGTTTCATGGATTGGTTGGTTAAAAATGGTATTCGTTAGTTGTTGATCATCTTTTTTGGATTTGCATTAGGGTCAATATTTAGACGATACTAACAGTAAAGGGTATATTGTGAATTCAAAACTGAAAATGGTCATTACGCAGGTGATAAATTCAAGTTGTATTCGTAACTCCATTTCCATCCATTATAGTCTGGATTTATTCCGGTATCTTACCTTAAAACTTGTCTTGCTTGAGATGACTTATAAGTATTTTTAAATGCTTCCTCTCAAAAGAAAAGATCATTTACCTGTACTGAGGTAGAAAAAATAATATCGTCTTCTATTAGTAGTTAGTAGGAATGAAAAAATGATATTACCTATGTAATAATCGTGAAATTGGCACGGAGATAGGACTACCTTGTAAACTCCATAAGAAAGGCCAGTCTAGATAGTCATAATACGATATTACAAGACCCCTATTATGATTTATGACACAGACAACGGCTATTTTTATAAGTATTTTTGCTGAAACATAATACTCACTTGCCCGAAAATGTTGGCAAAACTAATTTATCAATCATCGTCGGCCTTTTTTTGAGAAGGGGAAACGCATTTACGCAGACTTACGGGCATAAAAGGGCTGCCACCAAGGTTATGTGACTCCACGGCAGGAATCAGAGCAACTACCCACTTCAATCACCCCTTTCTCTACTGCCACTGTGCGCGAGTGGGGTTTCTTTGTCGCTTTACTTCCACCGTTCGACAGGAGTGGCTTTGCCTCGTCAAGCCTCAAGGTGGGGCATCTTGACATAGAGACACCCAAACTGCGGGGGAGCGTCAAAGCGTTAATGGTGAGGCTCTACTCAACCACTCGGCGCCGTCTCTTGCTCCGGTTGAAGTTGGCGGGCGAATGCCGGCTGCCGCCTTCCTATTCAATGCCAAGTGAAGTATGGTTTCCATCATTGGAATCATGTTTTCGCAAAAAGATGGGGCTTGTTCGAGCAACAATACCAAGGACTACGTGCGTGAGTGGAAAGCTGAAGGCAAATGTTTTAGTGTAGATCTCTGGATTTTTACATGTAGGTATCATGGATGTAAATAAAATTGGAATATCCGTTCCCTTGCATCAAAAGTTCAACATTAAAGCTTAGTTCGCAGCTAGGATATTAGTCCGAAGCCTTAATTAAACGTCACGCGTCGATAAGTGAATAATCTGTTAGATAACAGTTGACAGTCGCATGGAGCGGACTAACGAGCGGGCCTTGCGCTGACCCGTGACGCCGCATTCGAGTCACGGCCGCGTGCATTATCCTATGGAACACTTGACATGATACATACTCGAAACATGTACTTAGGTATAATGCTAGGAGACATTTTTTAGGGTTCCGTAGCAAATGGCAAAAAACGGAACCCTTTAGTTTCGTCATGTCTGTCTGTCTGTCTGTCCTGACTCGTTCTCCGCCGTTTCTGAACCGATTGCCACGAAAATTGGTGGAGAGATGTATAGTGATAATTCAAGAATTGGTTTTTAAAATAATCGAAAAATAATTATTTTTACCCCCCCTCCCGAATACAGAGAAAAGTAAATTCGAAAAAAAAAATCGACTTACCCCAACATGTGGGGTATCGTTAAAAAGGTATTTTTAAATACAATAAAACTTGCCTTGAAACCACGTGGATCAAACACCCCAGTCTCGAGATATATTAATGTTAAAATTAGAGCGTCCCCCCCCCCCTTAACTTTTGAAATACTATTACAATAATTCTGAAAAAAATGTCCTGTATTCCTCCAAGTAAGTACTTTCAACGAAGACTATAGCGAACTCGGTATCATACATAGTTATTTTTATACAAATCGACCACTTATGACGTGCAGTTGCCCTTACTAAATGGTGTCTTAGGCGGTCGGGCCATCTTTCAGCTACGGAACCCTTTCATGGGCGTGTCCGACACGCTCTTGGCCGGTTTTTAAGTGACATGCGTCTGGTACAATGTGTGCTGGTTTGCTTGTACCGCACAACAAACCTATTGAGGTAACACTACTGCGTATAGAGTTAGACATCGAGAACAAAATTTATGCGCCAAATTTTCGTCCTGTAATGATTTGAAGACGGAATGAAAACAACACGGCATTTTGCCAATATAAATATAGTGCAATAGACGGCAACTACTGTCCATGGACAACAGTGTGTTAAAGCAAATATTTCTTCGAGGTGTAATACCTTAATGACAAAAGCAGGCGAAAAAAAACTATAGTCGCGTAGTAACCAAAAGGTTAAGGCACGGAGCATGTGTATGCCTTTGGTGCGCCTGTCCGCAGAGACAGTTACTGATAATTTAATATAATTATTAGAACAATTGCTTGTATCAGTAGTATCAGCCTATTAATGTCCCACTGCAGGGCAAAGGCCTCCATCATTTGAAATCATGTTTTCGTTACAAAGATGGGTTTTGGCTTAATCACCACGCTTGCCCAATGCGGATTGGTGATCACAAACCCAGGCTGTGTTCAGAAAAATCAACACAAAGTTTGCCCGACCCGGGAATCGAACCCAGGACCTCGAGACCAAGGCCCGGTACTTAAACCACTAGACCATCGAGGCGTCAACAATTGCTTGGAAAAACACGAAAGCTGTATAAGGTATCTGTGGGCGTTTCTCATTGTCCAGCGGACAGGCCATATTAGTTTCAATACTAAACAATATTGAGTTGTTCGTATTCATAGTTGCTAAAGTTCTAAGGAAAAAACCCTAAAAGGAATCAATTTATAACTCTTTATTTCCTGATTCTTATTGCGTCTTAGTAGGTCGCCGGGTTTACATAACATACGAAAATGTAGAAACAAAACCCGATTCTCTCAAAATTATCTAGAAAAGTATGAAGTAGAGGCACCTACTATGTATGTTCGTAACTATAGGAAAAGACCACCCAACAATACAATCTACATTTTACCATTACGTAAGTACTTCCATAAACTTTTCTACGGGACCTCGTAAACGCTTAACCTTTTACCGTCCGATTTATGTTGTAATGGCTGGAACAATTATTCAGCACAATTTGTTTGCAAAAGGGCTCGAGTGAAATGAACATTGTTCCCACCTTGGGTATTATTTTGAGCCCGGAGAGCAATTCTAACTGTGTGAAAGTCATAATAATATGCATTTTTAGGGTTCCGTAGCCAAAATGGCAAAAAAAAACGGAACCCTTATAGATTCGTCATGTCTGTCTGTCTGTCTGTCTGTCTGTCTGTCCGCCAGTCTGTCACAGCCACTTTTTTCCGAAACTATAAGTACTTTACTGTTGAAACTTGGTAAGTGGATGTATTCTGTGAACCGCAACAAGGTTTTCATACGTAAGTAGAAAAAAAAATAAAAAAAATGGCGGTCCCCATAGTTACAACTGAAACTGAAAATATTTTTTTTCATTGAACATATACGTGTGGGGTATCTATAGATAGGTCTTCAAAAATGATATTGAGGTTTGTAAAATCATTTTTTTCTAAAGTGAATACTTTGCGTGACAGACCCTTCCAAAGTGGAAAAAAGTGTGTCCCCCCCCCTCTAACTTCTAAAGGAAGAGGATGATAAATCTAAAATAAATATATAATGTACATTACCATAAAAACTACCAACGAAAATTGGTTCGAACGAAATCTATTCAGTAGTTTTTTTAATACGTCAAAAATAGAATTTGTACGGAACCCTCAGTGCGGAGCCAGGAGTCCGACTCGCACTTGGCCAATTTTTTTGAATATAATCTTTTTTTTTACAAATGGTACTTCAAAATAACGACAAGCTGCTGGCTGCATTATAGAATGGGCATTTGTTGAAAGTAAAGTCCACGAGCAGGATTAAGCTAATGCGAATATGCGTTTCTCTTTCGACAAATACCTACAATCGAAATATTGTTGAAGGAAATCCATTTGCATTTGTAAATAGCCTTATATGCGCCTGGTGCGAGGTCACAAAACTGCGGCTTTTTTTTTTACTTGAAATCTGGTCATTTCTGCGCCCCTCCAGGGTCTGCGCCCTGTGCCTGGGCACTGCTGGCACTGACCTATTTACGGCACTGTTTCGTAGAGTTCTATCAAGTGACGCCTATGCCACGCAAGGTGTTCAAAATAAGTAAGACGGTAAATTGCGAACATTTCATGAATCATAATAATGCAGGTACCCAGGTACTTTCCGTTCTGTTCAATGATAAATATTCTTCAGCGCAATTTTCAAAGAACTCTCGTCGTGTAAAATTGGTATTTGAATGAAGTTATATTTTCAATTCAACTATGGCTTCACCTGAAACGTGTTCGGAATTGTTCACTTACTTTACAGAGTTAGCTGAGATTTCTGAGCGTTTGAATTGGCTAAAGTGCATTATTGTACTCGTAATAAGGTCTTTTGATAGAGCATAATGTGGCATTAGTGTAACTGTAGAATTTCCTGGGCAGGACATCTGCGACATATTTTAAGCTCTCTTATCTTGTCTCTGCACTGTAATACTACAAGTATGAAATCGTATTATTTGTAGAGATATGACAAAATTTCAACTTAAATTTTGTCCGAACCGATTGTTGAACGTGGGTAGATTATAGAGGTTACACAATTAATTGTATTGAGTAATGTAAAATTAGCATACATTTCGTAGAATGTTATTGTTTATGTTTTGTACTTTTTTAAGTACTTAATCAGTATGCAAGCTGCGATCATTTGTATATTTATTGTTTGTGGTACATAGAACCGCATATGGTGCAGGGTCGCTATAAACGACGTATTGTTTATCTGATCTTCTATACTTATAATAAATCTGTAGAGAGGTCAATTCTGTACATTAAATATTTTTCCAAAATAACTATCAGGGGGTGTTTAGTGATCGATACTGATACCAAAAATGCAATCAGTAAAATTTTTGTCTGTCTGTCTGTCTGTCTGTCTGTCTGTATGTTCCTTATAGAAACAAAAACTACTGGACGGATTTTGACGAAAATTGGTACCATTATTCTTCATACTCCTGGGCATATTATAGGATACTTTTCATCACGCTACAATCAACAGGAGTAGCGTAGTGAAGGGAAATGTGGGGAAAACGGGAGAATTTACTCCATGTCTTAAGCTTCAGTCGTGTGTACAGCCTTAATGGTTAAAGTCACATAGAAATCATGTATGACGGAAATATTCTACATAAAATTACCTAAAAAATATCCCCCAACAGCATATGTCTATCTTTTATGGTTGACTCACAATAACACGTGCAACTCAAGATCCAAATTGGTTGGAACGCGCTAAGCTCAGTAGGGATGTAACGGAGGTGTCATATCGGAACCGGAGTCGGAGTCGGAGTTTTTTGATTTAATTTTTCGGAGTCGGAGTCGGAGTCGGAGTCGGAACCGGAGTCGGAGTCGGAACCGGAGTCGGAGGCAGGGTCCGAAATGGTGGCATGAGAGAGATATTTGATTTAAGGGCAAATAAAACATAACCTTTTTAGGGTTCCGTAGCCAAAATGCCAAAAAAACGGAACCCTTATAGATTCGTCATGTCTGTCTGTCTGTCTGGCTGTCCGCCAGTCTGTCACAGCCACTTTTTTCCGAAACTATAAGTACTATACTGTTGAAACTTAGTGAGTGGATGTATTCTGTGAACCGCAACAAGGTTTTCACATGAAAATAGAAAAAAAAATAAAAAAGTGGGGGGTCCCCATAGTCGGAACTGAAAGTTGAAAAATTTTTTTTCATTGAACATATACGTGTGGGGTATCTATGGATAGGTCTTTAAAAATTATATTAAGGTTTCTAATATCACTTTTTTCTAAAGTGAATACTTTGCGTGACAGGCCCTTCAAAAGTGGAAAAAAATGTGTCCCCCCCCCTCTAACTTCTAAAATAAGAGGATGTTAAAACTGAAATAATTATATAATGTACATTACCATAAAAACTACCATTGAAAATTGGTTCGAACGAAATCTATTCAGTAGTTTTTTTAATACGTCAAAAATAGAATTTGTACGGAACCCTCAGTGCGGGAGTCAGACTCGCACTTGGCCAAGTTTTTCATTTATTTTATTAATTAAACGCAAGGAAATTAAATATGAAATAAAATAGTGATATTATAAAATGAAACAAACGAAAAACAAAATTACTTGCTTGTTTCCAAATAATTAATAAATTAAATCAAATTAATTGACTCCAAAATGAGTGTATTGTACTTCACGAACAAAACTCCTTTTCTTGAATACCTACGTCTTACTGCATAGTTTACACTTAGACTTTGCCGAGTCTGAACTAACTTTAATGAAAAAGTTCCAAATACAACTTGATTTTGGTTTCATTGTCGAACACAAAATTAGATCACTTTTATTGCACTGAGCCGTAAAAATCAAAACAAATGCCTATAACACTTGACAACGTGTCGCGTGCGTAACAAACTAATAAGTGAAATAATAATTGACGATAGAACACACGAGCGGGAGTCGTTGGGAGGTGTCCGCGCGACCTGTATAAACCTGTTCAAAACGGTCGACCCAGGCCGCGCCGATATTTGTTATGCTTCGACCTCCGATTCAACCTCCGACTCAAAAGTATCGGAACCGAAGTCGGAACCGAAGGTGTAATATTAATCGGAAGTTCCGACTTATCGGAATCGGAGTCGAAGCTCCGTAACATCCCTGAAGCTCAGGAACTACTGGTTCGAATTGACAAAACATTTTGTGTTGAATAGTCCACTTAGCACTTACCATTTGTCGAGGTAGGCTTTAAGCTATTGTATAGGTATTCCTTTATTTTATCATCATTGTAAATTGTGCTAGCGAACTATTTTGTTCTAAAATGTGCCGATAGATGGCGCACCTCGCTAGAGGCGCGGCCGCGGATCTGAATCGCGGTGAACAGATGATTTCTCAAATGTATAACGTCTCCAGATTATTGTTAATAATGTTTCAGTCACTTAATTTGACTATTAATTCTATCCTGAGTAATTAGTCCCATAAAATAAAAGTGAGCAAGTTGACTGCATGCATATAGACTAAAAAGTACTCTGTGATATAGACCGTTGTTGGCGGAAGCTATTTTTAGTAAGACTGTGTGCGGAAATCGTAACCCACGCGGACGGAGTCGCTGGCGGCCGCTAGTCATTAATATGAAATGTGTCCTGGTTCCTTAAGACTGCATTCGTTAATATAATATTAGTATTTATAATGAAAGTAACTCTTTTTCTTTTTCTTTTTATTACTACAGACTATATACTGAGAACCCTTTAATCGAGTAACAGTAAAACTTTAGTGTTAGAGTTATAAGGAAAATAATGTGAAACCTAATTAGAAATAAAAAAAGTTAATATTTTTATATTATTTATTATTTCATATTATTATTCTATAATGGCAACATATTCTGTACTTCATACATACAAATATAAGCAATTTCGATATTTTTGTAACTAATTATCTTACTTTTATTTTGACAAGATAACAACAACTTTATCAACTTTTAAACTTTATTAATATTTGATAAGAAGATTTTTGACGACGATTGTGGTAAATTAATAAATAGCGCCGCTCAAAATTTTGAGATCGTCCAAGAAAGTTTATCGGGCAATCTCAAAATCAATTCTTTCCTTATCATTCTCACCATTGAATGCATCTATTAAAATATAATCGATTATAACTACGAGTTACTCTTTACTTTCTTCGCCTTGTCGGTCGAGTCTACGTCGAGCATCCTTGGGTGCACGGCTATTCTGCGCAAGCTCTTCTTCATTGGTTTAATTTGATTTTTGAGCAGGTTCTCTAGTTCTCCGAGTGATTTGATTTCTTTCAAGTCACCGAAGTCCACGCTTCGTCCGCCATTCAGCCTGCCGAAGTACCGGTACACGTCGTTGTTGGCTTGGCACTGAGCGCAGTTGTACGGCACTGGAACGGCGTTGGGGAAGTTTTGCTGTGCTGAGTTCATGCCGGACGCGTTGCCGGGGCAGTACGGCACGAAGACAACGGGCACGAACCCTATGATACCGTAGGGAGCGTATCCCTGAGAAGGCTGCTGCTGCTGCTGCGGCGGCATTTGCGGCTGGCCTTGAGATACTGCAGTCGCGCTAGTCGTGCTATTGTTCCCTGGGTTCAGGAGATAGCACGGGCAGGAACCTGGACTCGGCACGATGGGCAGCGGGTAGGGAATGACGTAGATGGGGAATGGCGGCATTTGGCCAGATGGTGGAGGGTAGTACGTCGGCGGTTGCACGCCGGTGCCTGTCGGTGAGCCTTCAGAATCGCCACCTATAACAAATTATATTATTTTTAATATTTACGCCATTAAATGTATAAAGGATTAAAACTATAAAATAAAATATCATCAATAAGGGCTAGCCCCTAGCCTTCAAGCTTAACTGCTGAACTTAACAATATAAAACATTATGATGTGTGTGGCAATGAAAATGAGTTATCTTCTGAAACTTACTATTGTGAATGATAATGATGTATTCCCTTTTTGATAATGAAACAGCATTTCTACGAGTATAACGTGGAAGTTGTGACTATTTAACAAACCTGGTCGTTGTGGCGATCCAGGTTGACCAGATTGGCCTGGTTGACTTGGGTATCCAGGCTGCCCGGGCTGGCCAGGTTGTACTGGGTATCCAGTTTGCCCAGGTTGTCCTGGGTAGCCTGGCGTACCGGGTTGTCCTGGTTGTCCTGGCTGCCCAGGGTATCCAGGCTGTCCAGGATATCCTGGCTGCCCCGGGTAACCAGGCTGCATAGGTTGTCCTGGGTACCCTAATTAGTTAGAAAAGAAATGATTTGTTAGCCTTCTCCCTAGATGAAATATGAAAGGATGATTTTTATTAATGTATTTATTAAATAAAATGTACCTGATTGACCGGGTTGTCCAGGTTGTCCTGGGTATCCAGGCTGACCGGGCTGTCCTGGTTGTCCTGGCGTACCGGGTTGTCCTGGTTGTCCTGGCTGACCTGGGTATCCGGGCTGTCCTGGTTTACCTGGTTGCCCTGGACCACCTAAGAAAAATGTATCCATTAATTGATAAATAAATTTACAAGAATACAGAGTAATCCATAATTTCCATTACTATAAAATAAAGATATTATCATTATTAGAAATACCTATATTATCAATCGATATATATTGTTCTCACCTGGTTGTCCTGGCTGTCCTGGCTGTCCTGGGTATCCAGGTTGACCGGGTTGTCCTGGACCACCAGTTTGTCCGGGTTGTCCTGGGTAGCCTGGTTGACCTGGCATTCCGGGTTGGCCTGGTGTGCCGGGTTGACCTGGCTGTCCTGGGTATCCAGGTTCTCCTGGTTGTCCTGGCTGTCCTGGGTGTCCAGGCTGTCCTGGTTGTCCTGGCGTGCCTGGCTGTCCTTGTTGCCCTGGGTGTCCAGGCTGTCCGGGTTGTCCTGGTTGTCCTGGTGTTCCAGGTTGCCCAGGACCACCTATATAAAAATATATTAAAATGTTAGTGTTAAAAAAATTAGTAGATGCATACAGAAATGTTTTACTTTATTTATTATTATTCATTAATCAATAAAACTGCAGTAGTTCTCACCTGGATGACCTGGTTGTCCTGGGTATCCAGTCTGTCCGGGCTGTCCTGGGTGTCCAGGTTGTCCGGGTTGTCCTGGCTGGCCTGGTGTTCCGGGTTTACCGGGCTGTCCTGGTTGTCCTGGCTGTCCTGGGTATCCAGGTTGACCTGGCTGTCCTGGTTGTCCTGGCTGTCCTGGGAATCCTGGCTGGCCAGGTTGTCCTGGCTGTCCCGGGCCGCCGGTTTGTCCTGGGAAGCCTGGTTGACCCGGCATTCCTGGTTGTCCTGGTGTGCCGGGATGTCCTGGTTGTCCCGGTTGTCCTGGATATCCAGGCTGTCCGGGTTGTCCCGGTTGTCCGGGATGTCCTGGTTGTCCAGGACCACCTTTAACATCAATAAAGTATTAATTTATATAAAAAAAAGTATAATTTTAAACCAACTTACTAGTATTACTTTTTTGTACATACTTTATAATGTTTTTAAAACGTATATTGAGAACAGACACTGTATAAGTTCTCACCTGGATGACCTGGTTGTCCTGGGTACCCAGGCTGCCCAGGCTGCCCAGGGTGTCCAGGCTGACCAGGATATCCTGGCTGCCCCGGGTAACCAGGCTGCATAGGTTGTCCTGGGTACCCTAATTAGTTAAGAAAGAAATGATTTGTTAGCCTTCTCCCAAGACGAAATATGAAATGATGAGTTCAAAAATGCATTTATTAAATAAAACCTACCTGATTGACCGGGTTGTCCAGGTTGTCCTGGGTATCCAGGCTGGCCGGGCTGTCCTGGTTGACCTGGTGTTCCGGGCTGCCCTGGACCACCTACGAAATCGATATAATATTTTTAGCACTTTCAACTTTAGAATAAAACAACAGTAATCCAACATCTCTACCATCCAATGAAAAGATGATAAATATATGTATTAGTCAGTAGTTTTCCTCACCAGGTTGTCCTGGTTGTCCTGGGAATCCTGGCTGGCCAGGTTGTCCTGGTTGTCCTGGACCGCCGGTTTGTCCGGGTTGTCCTGGTTGTCCTGGTTGCCCTGGGTATCCAGGTTGGCCAGGTTGTCCTGGTTGTCCTGGTCCACCGATTTGTCCAGGCTGTCCTGGTTGTCCTGGGTATCCAGGCTGGCCTGGCTGGCCGGGCTGACCTGGTGTTCCGGGCTGCCCAGGACCACCTACGAAATCGATATAATATTTTTAGCACTATCAACATTAGAATAACACAACAGTAATCCAACATCACTACCATCCAACGAAAATATTATAAATAGATTAGTCTGTCGTTTTCCTCACCAGGTTGTCCTGGCTGCCCTGGGAAACCTGGCTGGCCAGGTTGTCCTGGTTGTCCTGGTCCACCGGTTTGTCCGGGTTGTCCTGGTTGGCCTGGTTGCCCTGGGTATCCAGGCTGGCCAGGTTGTCCTGGTTGTCCTGGTCCACCGATTTGTCCGGGCTGTCCTGGTTGTCCTGGGTATCCAGGCTGTCCAGGATGTCCTGGTTGCCCTGGTTGTCCTGGTTGACCTGGGTATCCAGGTTGTCCTGGCTGTCCTGGTTTTCCTGGTTGCCCTGGTGTTCCGGGTTGTCCAGGACCACCTAATAAATCAAAATTGTTTTTTGTTTAATTCTTTCATTATAATCACCTACAGCTAGCTATCTATAACTCGCACTTTAAAATGAAAATATGATTCATTCATTAATGAGAATAGGGTATTCTACTCTGTTTGACAAAGTACTATAATGTGTTCGTTTCATCGTTAAAAGACACCAAAAAAAATATTTCGCCGAAATAAACCCGTTTTCATGCCATAAAGATACTTCAAAGTTTTATATATATTTATTCCCGCGAAAACAGACTTCTGCGCTGTCCGCCATGTTTATGACGTCATTTCGGCATGTAAACAAAGCTTGACGTTTTGTTGTAGGTAAGAGTTGTTGTATCTACACCATAGAGTAGAGTAATATATTGGACTGGGTTGACAGGTAACAGCAAATTATTATTGCCAATATGACGTAACACGGTCACAGCATGGCGGCTCGTGTTTTTAGTCACGTGATATACAGAATAAAAATATCAATTTTTAATTTTAATATTATAAATCAATCATGTAAATTTATGACTCAAAATCAGTTTAACTATGTTTATTTTTACATAGAGTTCAATTTGTACCAATTTTTATATTTTTTCATTAACCACTGAGAGTACCCTATTGCAGTAGTTCTCACCTGGGTGACCTGGTTGCCCTGGGTATCCAGGCTGACCTGGCTGACCTGGTTGTCCTGGTGTTCCGGGTTGTCCTGGTTGTCCTGGCTGTCCTGGGTATCCAGGCTGTCCTGGTTTACCTTTTATACAAATTAAAAAGCATATTTAAAAAGTTTTTCAAGTAACCTAAATACTCTTTTTTATAATTATGACAATACTTTAGACGGTAAGACTAATTATCGATACAACGTGTAAAATTACGCAACCGATTCAAATGCGATCTTCCATGAAATATAAAATGGATTGTAAAGCAGGCTACACAATTGTCAAGCACATGCATAGGAAATCAACATTTCACTCGTGCAAAACCAGGGCGAATAGCTGGATGATCGACAGATTAAAGGGAATTTTACATATACAATACAATAGAATAGAACTAAACATATTTGTATTATTTTACCTGGTGTTCCTGGCTGTCCTGGGTATCCTGGTTGACCGGGCTGGCCTGGTTGTCCTTGCTGTGCTGGTCCACCGATTTGCCCAGGTTGTCCTGTTTGTCCTGGGTATCCAGGCTGTCCCGGATGTCCTGGTTGTCCTGGTTGCCCTGGTTGGCCTGGGTATCCAGGTTGTCCTGGCTGTCCTGGTTTTCCTGGTTGCCCTGGTGTTCCGGGTTGTCCGGGTTGTCCAGGACCACCTAATAAATCAAAATTGTTTTTTGTTATGTTCCAATTATAATCACCTACTGTTATCCATAACTTGTACTTTAAAATAAAAATATGATTCATTTATGAATGAAAACTGTAGTAGTTCTAACCTGGGTGACCTGATTGTCCTGGGTATTCAGGCTGACCGGGCTGGCCTGGGTGTCCTGGTGTTCCGGGTTGTCCTGGTTGCCCTGGATATCCAGGCTGACCGGGCTGTCCTGGTGTTCCAGGTTGTCCTGGTTGCCCTGGGTATCCAGGCTGACCGGGCTGGCCTGGGTGTCCTGGTGTTCCTGGTTGTCCTGGTTGCCCTGGGTATCCAGGCTGACCTGGCTGTCCTGGGTGTCCTGGTGTTCCGGGTTGTCCTGGCTGTCCTGGTTTACCTTTTCGAGAAATTAAAAAGCATATTGAATAAGATGTTAAAGTATTTAAAATACTTTGTTTTATAATTATGACAATGCTATGAATGGTAGGGCTAATCATCTCTACCATGTGTAAAATTACGCAACCGATTCAAATGCGAGCTTCCATAGAATATAAAACGGATTGTAAAGCAGGCTATACAATAGTAAAGCACATTGCACTCGTGCGAAACCAGGCGAAAACCTGGATGTTTCAGAAAAAAATAATTAAACTAAACGCAGTTGTATTATTTTACCTGGTGTTCCTGGCTGTCCTGGGTATCCTGGTTGACCGGGCTGGCCTGGTTGTCCTTGCTGTCCAGGTCCACCGATTTGTCCAGGCTGTCCTGGTTGTCCTGGGTATCCAGGCTGTCCCGGATGTCCTGGTTGTCCTGGGTATCCAGGTTGTCCTGGCTGTCCTGGTTTTCCTGGTTGCCCTGGTGTTCCGGGTTGTCCAGGACCACCTAATAAATCAAAATAGTTTTTTGTTTTATTATTTTAATTATAATCACCTATAGTTATGTATAACTTGTATTTTAAAATAAAAATATGATTTATTCATTAATAAAAATTTCAGGAGTTCTCACCTGGGTGACCTGGCTGTCCTGGGTAACCAGGCTGACCAGGCTGTCCTGGGTAGCCAGGCTGTCCTGGCTGACCGGGCTGTCCTGGGTAGCCAGGCTGTCCTGGTTGTCCTGGCTGTCCTGGGTGTCCTGGTGTTCCGGGTTGTCCAGATTGACCTGGTTGTCCTGGATATCCAGGCTGACCGGGCTGTCCTGGGTGTCCTGGTGTTCCGGGTTGTCCTGGCTGTCCTGGCTGGCCTGGTTTACCTTTTAAAGAAATAAAAAAGCATATTAACAAAATTGTAAAAGTAATTAAAAGACTCCGTTTTAAAATTATGACAATGCTATGGACGGTAAGGTAAATCATCAATATAATATGTAAAATGCAAACTTCGATAGAATATAAAATGGATTGTAAAGCAGGCTATACAATAGTTAAGAACATGCATAGGAAATCAACATTGCACTCGTGCAAAACCAGGGCGAATAGCTGGATGATCGATAGATGAAGCGGATTTTCCAGACAACATTTTTTAAACTAAAAGTTTATTATTTTACCTGGTGTTCCTGGCTGTCCTGGGTATCCTGGTTGACCGGGCTGGCCTGGTTGTCCTTGCTCTCCTGGTTGTCCTGGGAATCCTGGCTGGCCAGGTTGTCCTGGACCGCCGGTTTGTCCGGGTTGTCCTAGTTGTCCTGGGTAGCCTGGTTGACCGGGCTGCCCTGGATGACCTGGTTGTCCTGGGGTGCCTGGTTGTCCGGGCTGTCCTGGAAGTCCTGGCTGGCCAGGTTGTCCTGGGCCGCCGGTTTGTCCAGGTTGACCGGGGTGTCCTGGGTATCCAGGCTGTCCTGGTTGTCCTGGGTGTCCTGGTGTTCCGGGTTGTCCTGGCTGTCCTGGTTGTCCTGGGTGTCCTGGTGTTCCAGGCTGTCCTGGCTGTCCGGGGTGTCCAGGATGTCCGGGCTGTCCGGGTTGACCTGGCTGTCCTGGATATCCTGGTTGACCTGGCTGACCAGGGTATCCGGGCTGTCCAGGTTGTCCTTGCTGTCCTGGGTATCCTGGTTGTCCGGGCTGTCCTGGCTGGCCTGGCGTTCCGGGGCCTGGCGTTCCGGGTTTACCAGGCTGTCCTGGGTAACCAGGTTGTCCTGGTTGACCGGGTTGTCCTGGGTATCCAGGCTGTCCTGGTTGACCTGGTGTTCCGGGTTGACCTGGCTGTCCTGGCTGTCCAGGGTATCCAGGCTGTCCGGGCTGTCCTGGGTGTCCGGGTTGACCAGGTTGACCAGGTTGTCCTGGACCTCCGCCAGTTTGTCCAGGCTGTCCTGGTTGTCCTGGCTGGCCTGGCGTTCCGGGTTTTCCGGGCTGTCCTGGGAAACCAGGTAGTCCTGGTTGTCCTGGCTGACCGGGGTATCCTGGTTGTCCGGGCTGTCCTGGTTGTCCTGGCTGACCGGGGTATCCGGGCTGTCCTGGTTGTCCTTGCTGTCCGGGGTATCCTGGTTGTCCGGGCTGTCCTGGCTGGCCTGGCGTTCCGGGTTTACCAGGCTGTCCTGGGTAACCAGGTTGTCCTGGTTGTCCTGGCTGACCGGGGTATCCGGGCTTTCCTGGTTGTCCTTGCTGTCCTGGGTATCCTGGTTGTCCGGGCTGTCCTGGCTGGCCTGGCGTTCCGGGTTTTCCGGGCTGTCCTGGGTAACCAGGTTGTCCTGGTTGTCCTGGCTGACCGGGGTATCCGGGCTGTCCTGGTTGTCCTTGCTGTCCTGGGTATCCTGGTTGTCCGGGCTGTCCTGGCTGGCCTGGCGTTCCGGGTTTTCCGGGCTGTCCTGGGTAACCAGGTTGTCCTGGCTGTCCGGGCTGTCCTGGCTGGCCGGGTGTTCCGGGTTTGCCGGGCTGTCCAGGGTATCCAGGCTGTCCTGGCTGTGCAGGACCGCCGGGCTGTCCGGGTTGACCTGGTTGACCTGGTTGTCCCGGTTGTCCTGGGTGTCCAGGCTGTCCTGGTTGCCCTGATGTTCCAGGTTTTCCGGGCTGTCCGGGTTGTCCAGGTTGCCCTGTAGTTCCGGGTTTACCGGGCTGTCCGGGGTATCCTACTTGACCTGTGTACGAAAAACAAATTTATGAAAAAAAAAAAAAAGAATAAACAGTGACCACCTCTGGACCAAAGGTTGAAAAAAAAGGTTGTCAACTTCCGAATTTTTCTTAAACGAAAGCTATGATAACGTGTTTTAATTTTTTTCTATGATTACAGTTTTCAGATTTATTAATACCGATTTTTCTTTCTTTAATGTTCACCGTCATCATTAACCGATCGCAGTCTTTCCCATCTAATGTTAGGCCAGCTTATATGGGATCAATGTTTAAAAAACTGTTTTTCCGCATATACTTTTTTTATTTTATTATCGAGATAAAAAATAAACCAACTTTAACGATCCATGACTGCCAAGTATAGTATTTATAACACGCAAGAACATTTCATTACCTTCAAATAGAGCTTACCTCCAGAAGTGGCCACAACTCTCGCAGTCAACCACGAAAGCGGTTTGCGAGGCTTTTAGTTTAAGTTAGTCTTACTTGTTTTGATTAATAAATAAATAAATAAATAAATAAAACTGTTTTTTGATCTTGTTTCAAATTCAATTCATATTTGTAACTATAAAAATTACCACTGCTCTTTAGCTAAACATGACGGCGAAGAATAGATTCAAAAAAGTATAGTACATGATAAAATTATGTTTGCACCATTAAATGAAGATAGTCCAAGGCATACATTTTTTGTCACACTTCAAGTGTTAAGGGTGAGACTGCAGCTGTGAGCTGTGGAAGGGAGATGTGTCGTAAGCTGCCAATAGGATTTTGGCCTGAACAGGTGATCAATCACAGCTTTAAATCCTATTTTTTTTGACGGGCCCGTTGGTCGAGTGGTCAGAGACCCTGGCTACGAAACCAAGGTTCGCGGGTTCGAATCCCGCTAGGGGCAAATGTTTGTGTGATGAACATCGGCATTTGTACTCGAGTCATGGATGTTTATAAAAGTATTTAAGTATTTCTATCCGTTCCCTAGCATCCATAGTACAAGCTTCGAGCTTAGTTTGGGGCTAGGCAATTGGTGTGTCAGTCCAAGGCATTTATTTATTTATTTATTGGCTATTTCGACACAGCACACAGAGGTGCGATTCACTAAGCGCAAATGTCATAAAAGCCTTAGTCGCAGCGTCGATTTTATCGGTTAAAGGTTTTAATATACAGTTTTCAATTTAAATACACAAAGATGATCACTCCAGTTTATTGTCGACACTGTAACATACCTGATTGTGAATTCCATAAAAAAAATACTACATAGTTTTACCGATTTGCCTTTTATGACATTTGCGGGCATAAAAGGTAATGAAATGAATGCGGTCTTAAATGAAGGTGCGAATCACTAAGCTGTGAATCGCACCTCAGCACACATCTTAGTTTTGCTGGAGTCTGACCCAGGGCCCGTAGCCAAGATGCCACTTTGACGAATTCGCCATATGCTTGTGTCGCGACTCATGTATATTGCCATCCCGCGTACGAACTATTTATGTGAGCGGGATGGAGATATAAGTCGCTATGAAAGCGTATGGCGAATTCGTCAACATTCGTCTTGGCTAGCCTACCTGAAGTGGATTGGTACTAACCTGGGTGATAGCCGCCAGAGCCAGGACCGCCAGGGCCGCCTGGACCTCCGGGACCGCCGGGGGAGCCGGGGGAGCCGGGCGTGCCGGGAGACCCGGGAGATCCGGGACTGCCAGGGTAGTATCCACCTTGTCCTGAGAATAAATAACGTAAGTGTTAATAAAACTTTTATTCAAAGGCGGCACGCGTTTTTAATGAGGGTGTTTGCGATTGAAAAATCCGCTAGATGGCAATACTGTCGTATCTATCAATGTCATGTCCAAATTCACCAATCACATACTAGTTAGACCTTTTGCCTACCTAACGCCATCGAGCGGATTTTTCATTTGTGAAAACCGTCATTTAACTTGATGAATTAGTTTTTTGGACTAACACATAAATTGAAACAAAGCCTGAGGTTGGTACGCTCGGGATCTATGGAGGCTCTAGGGAAATGATGGATAGACAAATTTAAATTCTTCGGTTAACATTTATGACTGGAATTAAAATTTCGATGTTCACAAACATAAGCGTGATACGTACCCGCGACTCTTGGTCTTGTGGTCGCTAAATACTAGAACAGCGGGCAAGGCAACGAACATCGTTTTATGAAAACTGCTTCTCATTTACCTGGGTGAGTTCCCCCAGTGCCGGATCCAGGGCCGCTGGGTCCACCGGGCCCACCGGGGCCGCCTGGTCCTCCAGGGCTGCCTGGAGTGCCAGGGGAGCCGGGGCTACCGGGAGTACCAGGGTAGTAACCGCCTTGTCCTGGTAACAAATGATAAAGTTTGAATATGAAACTGAACTGAATTGAATTGAATGTGAAAGTTGGCCGTCGCGCGTCGATTGAGATTAATGGTTTATAGGTTTACCATAAGATCAACAGATCGTGTGTTCGACTCCCACACGGACAAACATTTGTGTGCTTGACATGTCTGTTTGTTCTGGTCTTGGTGTTGTATCTCGTATTTATGTAAGAACTAGCGGCCGCCCGCGACTCCGTCCGCGTGGATTTCGATTTCCAATATCCTATATGTTATTCTGATGTATAAGCTATATTGTGGTAAAGTTTCATTCAAATCCATTCAGTAGTTTTTACGTGAAAGAGTAACAAACATCCATACATCCATACATCCAGACATCCACACATACAAACTTTCGCCTTTATAATAGTAGTAGGATATTTTGAAATTCCATTGTTGATTCCTTTTTAAGATGATCAATGTAAGTACGTAATCGTTTTGTGAAAAATATCGACAATTTTTACCTGGGTGAGTGCCTCCAGTGCCGGATCCAGGGCCACTGGGTCCTCCGGGCCCACCGGGACCACCTGGACCTCCAGGGCCTCCTGGAGTGCCAGGGGAGCCGGGGCTACCGGGAGTACCGGGAGAGCCAGGGTAGTAGCCGCCTTGTCCTGAAATTTAAAACTCTACATAAAATCCATACTGAAAATTTTTGTTTAAGCTTTTAGTGTATTGCGTCTATTATGTGAGAACCAAATACTACTGAGAGTCCAAAACTTTCAAGGAATTAAAAAGATAGGGAGGATTACTTGTCAAATGCAGGTTCGAGACGTTTAAAACTAAGTTAAACGTTAAAAACTAAGTTCAACGTTAATAAGCTATGACATCATATAGTTATAATCAATCCTTTTTATGTTCCGATTAACTTTGGATAATTGGGATGATGACTCATATCACTATTAATTTTACAATACTATTTTGCTAAAAGAAGATGCTTTTAGTTATCTAATGTGTTGGTTTGTATACTGTCATTCGTAAGATTTGTATTTTTAAATCACATATAAACAGTTATCAGTTTCTCAATTGACTACAAAAATAGTGACGTCATAATAGAGTATTTCCATACAAGCTTCATAGTTAGAAATCGTTTTGACAGTTAATAAAAGAAATTCACATGACTGGTGGTGTCATCATCCCTATTATTTGTTAAATCCGCAACAGTAACTGTAGCATGCTTATCTGTGCTTATTTTGAACGTATTCTTTAATGTAAGAGTTTCATATATTTTTTTAGATGCAGTCATGTGTCCAATTAAAGAAACGTACCTCCAGGTCCACTAGGTCCACCGGGCCCGCCAGGGCCTCCGGGGCCTCCAGGGCTGCCAGGAGTGCCAGGGGATCCGGGAGTTCCGGGAGTGCCGGGGTAGTAGCCGCCTTGTCCTGAAATAAACGTCAGCGTAAGTAACTAAAATACAGAACGTCGTTGGTAAGTACTGATACTGGTAGGTATATTACATGTGAATTTAATTGGATTCTATGCAGGAATCGCTTGCCAAATGCGAGTTTGCTTTGCAAAAAAAATTAAATATTTTAAGTATTTAAGCCGCTGTTGTAAATATTCTTCAACTCTAAATTTAACTAGAAGCGTCTAATATTCTCCCTAAAATTGCAGATTCCTATCCAATGATTATCAGGCAAGTACGAAATAAGTGTAGTGAACCAAGTAAGTGTCAAAAAGACTTATTTACAGAAATTAATTCCAGACAACAGATTTTAAAAGTATCCTCACAAAGTGGAAATAAAAGTTTTGGAGTATTTGCTCTCAGTACAAACCTGGATGATAGCCAGAACCAGGTCCGCCTGGGCCGCCGGGACCGCCGGGACCACCGGGAGTACCAGGGGAGCCGGGAGAGCCGGGGCTACCGGGGGAACCGGGGGTGCCAGGGTAGTAACCGCCTTGTCCTGGGAAAAATAACGGGTTAATTTTCACTTTGTAACCACATTTACCGCTATACAATATTTGCTTTCTCTCTGACTTTTTATTGTGATAGTGGTAAGCTGTGCATGAACTAGGGTTCGTGGATTAAATCTTGGGATTTAATGATTTCGATTTCTATATGTATAATATATTTTGGTTTGTAGCGTATGAGAGCATTATTGAAAATAATATTTCCAACCTATACCTATTCGAGTAGTTTATAGTTATAGCTCCAGTTTGTGATCTCCAAATGAAGTCCTTCAGCCTTAAGTTAGATATTTAGGGGCTGGCATGCACATTATATTAATTTAATCTTTTTTCCTTCAATAATGCTTTTTATATAGCAAATCAAACCCACATTCGGCAAGCATGGTCACACATTTTTTCAAAAGCAAAAAATATAAAAGCTTAATGTGACAGAGAACTCATTATATTTTACCTGGATGATAAGATCCAGAGCCGCCATTTGGTCCGCCAGGTCCGCCTGGGCCCCCTGGGCCTCCGGGTCCGCCGGGGGATCCGGGGGTGCCGGGAGATCCGGGGCTACCGGGTGTGCCAGGGTAGTAACCACCGCCTATAATGTAATTAAATGTATTGTATAGTTTTTTCTTACAAGGGAGACCAGACCATGACCTATTAAGTGCATTGTATAGTTTTGTCGTACAAGAGAGACTAAGGCTCGTAAATCGCACTCAACTCTGAGCTCAGAGTTGAGTGCTAAGATATTAATACAAGATTACTAATACAAAATTATTAAGTTCATTGTATAGTGTATAGTTTTGTCTTACAAGGAAAACCAGACCATTTGGATCATAGTCGGGCTCTGGACCAACGGTTTAACGTGCCTTCCAAAGCACGGAATCATTATACTTATCGGACAATCAGGTCAATCAATCAATGATTTAATATTTTCTGTCTTCTTTCTTTCTTTAGTAGGTAAATACAGTATTCACTTTAAGCACTAATTACAGAGTAAAGTACGTTTAGTGGTAAGGTTATGTGCTATTCGTTACCTGGGTAATGTCCTCCAGTGCCGGATCCAGGGCCGTTGGGTCCACCGGGACCACCTGGGCCGCCTGGACCTCCTGGGCCTCCGGGGCTTCCAGGGGAACCGGGAGTTCCTGGGGTGCCAGGTGTGCCGGGATAGTAACCGCCTTGTCCTATAAAAATAGCACGGAATTATTACCAATGTCTACATTGCTTATATCAAACACTTGATATTAATTTTGCCATGGGCTATAAACACCCATGTACGTTTTGTTAATATGTAGTTCGTATTATATTTATTTTATTTGAAAGACTTCTATTAATAATAGTCTAGAGTCAAATGATAACTCAGAGTCAGATCTGACTCTTTTTTATTAAAAGCCTGTCACGCCACCAAATCGCTATAGGTCCAAATATGAGCCTAACAAGGGGAGCAAACCAAGCAATCCTGCATAGATGCCATTTCAATTCCTGCCTAAGGATCCGTAATAATAAGAAGGCCATTTCGCACGCATTCGTGTACCATTTCGCACACAGACACGTGAAACTCGAAATCACTACTTGTTTGCTCATGTACCTTGTAAAACGAACGCAGGTGAGCGTGCACCTATAAATAGAATTACTAAATCGTATAACCTCAGATTTTCAGATATTGATATATTTGCGAGCTCACCTGGCTCGTTCAAGAGAAGTGTTGTCCAAGTACTAAGGACCCTTTAATGTAACGTTTTCTTCTTACGTTATCTAGGTACAGTTACTTATATGTATCTTGATTTGTCTTGTGTTAGCTCTTTCTCTTATGTATTGTATATGTAAACGCACACACTAATTAAATTTTTTGGTAATGCCCCCTTTTATTGTATAAATACTTTAATACGTGGACAACGGGGTTGATTACACTTTTAAATAGTCGTATTCTAGTCTATACTTATTAATGTACTCGTTTAGTGTAATTGTTTGTTGTTCCGAAATAAATAAATAAATAAAAAATAAATAAATAAAAAAAAAAAAAATAAGGCGAAAACACACAAGTACAGGCTTTGAGCTTAGTTTAGTGCTGAAATTGAAAATGGTGGAGTCCAAGTAATTTGATAATTTTTAACAATAACCTGGATAGTAGCCACCCTGTCCTCCACTGGGCCCTCCAGGGCCTCCGGGCCCGCCTGGTCCTCCTGGTCCGCCGGGGCTGCCGGGGCTACCGGGGCTCCCGGGGGTCCCAGGAGTTCCGGGGGAGCCGGGAGAGATGGGGTAGTAGCCTCCTTGTCCTGAAATAAAGTATTATTGTGTGAGTGTATTATGGCTGTTGAAGTAAGTGTTTATGTATTTTGTGTCTTGTAGTGATATTTGATGCGACGTTATTGGGAGATTTGGCTTGACAAAGCACGTGTATTTAGTAATGACAATTTATTGTTTCGTGGTGGTTGGTAAGATTATGGTATTCCACTGCCTACTTGCTTTTACCGGGGAAACAATTTTTTGTAAAATTAATACCTAGATGGAATATAATTGCGTTGTACTTTGTTCTATTTATGTGTGTGACAGGGCCGCGCCAACACCCGGCAGCGCCTGTGTGCGAAACTTATGAAGCGCCTCATTTTTAACGAATCTTCATAAAAAAACCAATGGGCTTTATATCTTAGAAACCGTATCACTTAGAGCTTTGATTACTTAACTCTTTTTTTTTCATTACTTCCTCTGTCGATTGACATGAGTCCATGACTGGCCGCCGAAACTCGATTTTTACAATATTATTAATTGTTAATTTTGACCGAAGGAAATGTTATCCTGATAACAGTACTTATATAATATTATCATTAATATATCAAAGTGTACAAAACTGGAGAACATTTGGGAATTAAGATACTAAATAGGTAAATCCCGTTCGCTTCTGCTTGTCCATTACTACGAAAAATATAACTCGAACATTGCTTTAAATTGGCGTCTTTATTTTTTCCAACGTCCACCAACCAAACGTGGTAATATCTTCTTGAGGGCATTACAAACGATATTTGATATGGCAGTGTAGCTGTAAACTCAGTCCAAACTGAGTGAGACATTTTTCGGCTGTTTCCTCGTGGTACCCCTATTTTGTCCACCTGGGGGTACCACGAGGAAATTGAATTCCTCGTGGTACCCCTATTGTGAAACGTCATAATCCAGGGGGACTACGAGGAAATCGATGTCCTCGTGGTACCCCTATTGTATATCAGCCATTGTAGAGGGACCATGAGGACATCGATGTCCTCCACCTTGTCCACCTATTGTTGAGCGATCCCACTGCTGGGTATAAGCCTCCTCAAAGGATCGCCATGCACGTCTGTCCTGTGTTAATCATAACCAGGAATTTTACGAACGACATTGCATGCAGGCAAAAAAAAGAAATGCCTGGTCTTCAGGCATAGTAGAAACCTCTTCTTCCAAAGAACGTATTCGAGCCTACCAAAAGCTGCCTATCCCAGTTGAATTTCTGGTTAGCAAAGGATAAACGATGTCTAAGGTATAACTATAATTTTTAAGTAAAGCTGTAGTTAGCTAGTTTTACCAGCAGCCATTCAGTGCTTAGAACTTTAAAAAAGTACCAGGATAACATAAAATTGCAAGAGGTGGCTACGAGCCTGAATGCTATCTATGAATCCAGCTGTTTCCTTGGTGGCTCTACTAATTTGTACCAGGACAACATAGGTTTGGAAGAGGTGAGAAGGTTATCAAGCGGAAAAATAAGTAACGAAGGTAAGTGATGTCACATTCATACATTAAAAAATAAAAATTGTAATAAATACATTTTCAGAGAGGTAGAACTTAGAGAAACTTCCACTTGAATGAGCCGCTCATCTAAAGAAAAGCCTGTAACCTGAAACATTATGTAACGGTAATGTGCGATAATTCTGTAAAAGTATACACCATAACCAATTAGTCTTTATTATTATTCATTTAAAATTATTATGATATATGAGTAACATTGAATGTCCTTTGGCAACAGTTATTTTTCTAGATCTTGAGGTAGGAATATTATGATTGTAGTTGGATTCCTTTGTTTGTCTTGGATTATTATTCATCAAAAGTTATGGCACACCATGTCCTTTATGTTTTCTGCAAAAAAACAATAGTAAAATTAGTGACGAATGTATGAGGCTATTATGTAGAATCAATTGGAATTATTCACAAAAAGTAGCTTGCTTACCTTAGGTTGTCCTTGGTTATTATCTCTATTCTTAAAATGTTGGTTAAGTGATTTGCAAAGTAAGAACTTTGTTTTAATACGATATTATAATAATATTAAATATTATAAATTTTAATTTTACTGTTTAAATTTCATAATTTATTTTGCAAGCAAACGAATGACATTTTAATTTGAAATTAACGGGTCCATCTGTCTTGTAACGTCTGTCAGATGAAAGCGGTCCGAAAGAGATTAGTTTTATTAATTTAAAGAGTTTAAAAATACATTAAATATTTATTTTGTATATCTATACAAAATATATAATAAATAAACATAATATGATGAAAACAAACATGACTAAAATACATAAAATTCAAAAGGTAAATTTAATTGAAATACATGTACCATAATACTTCATTTACATACTTAGTTTACAAATAATGTTTTTCTTTCGGACTTTTAGGTTAAAAGAAACTGGAAAATAAAAATGAGACACTATGATTAATGATGTCAATACGCTATCCTTTTCCTCCTTATTGTGAATCACGTGTGTTAGAGCAAGATAACAGACACACGTAATTTTCATGCATACAGCCACCTCCTACAAATCTATGAAGTCTTGGTACTTTTTTAATAGATATGACGTATATAGCGACGGAACTTTTTCTTATTATCTCTAATATTATAAAGAGGAAATGTTTGATTGTTTGTCTCGAATAGGCTCCGAAACTACTGTACCAATTTGAAAAAACTATTCTAATATGTTTACCCGTGCGAAGCTGCGACGGGCCGCTAGTTATTATTAATAATTTCTAGGCAGCTGACATTTTAAAATTATAACTTTTTGGTTATTAAAAAGAAAGAATTTAGCAACCAGTGTTTATGAGCGAACTTGAGGCGCAAATCCACCTCTTACAAACATATGTTCTCCCAGTACTATTTTTGAGTTCAATTTTTATTGTAAATAAGTAATCATAATTCCATACTATTTGATTTAAAACGAAAGAAACAAGCAACCGTAGTTTTCATCCACGCACCCACTTCTTTCAAATTTATGTTGCCCTAGTACCTACTTTGTGAATAAATCAATAAATTATCTATACTAATCTCTATCTATACTAATATATAAAGCTGAAGAGTTTGTTTGTATGTTTGTTTGTTTGAACGCGCTAATCTCAGGAACTACTGGACCGATTTGAAAAAATATTTTCGTGTTGGATAGTCCATTTGACGAGGAAGGTTTTAGGCTATTGAAAATCGAAATCTATGCGGACGGAGTCGCGGGCGGCCGCTAGTTGTAAATAAATATGTATTGAAGATTGGATAACACCTTTTTGTACATAATGGTTTTGCAATAACTTTTTCTTCTATCCTATTATCGAGGCGGCTGACATTTTAAAATGATGACTTTTAGTTGGCGACTATGGAAGCTAGAGAATAGATAGAAATAATCAAATACTGATTTATTTATATAAATCGATGAATCAAAAGAACCAACTAATATCGTTTTAAAACAAAGTTCTTACTTTGCAAATCACTTAACCAACATTTTAAGAATAGAGATAATAACCAAGGACAACCTAAGGTAAGCAAGCTACTTTTTGTGAATAATTCCAATTGATTCTACATAATAGCCTCATACATTCGTCACTAATTTTACTATTGTTTTTTTGCAGAAAACATAAAGGACATGGTGTGCCATAACTTTTGATGAATAATAATCCAAGACAAACAAAGGAATCCAACTACAATCATAATATTCCTACCTCAAGATCTAGAAAAATAACTGTTGCCAAAGGACATTCAATGTTACTCATATATCATAATAATTTTAAATGAATAATAATAAAGACTAATTGGTTATGGTGTATACTTTTACAGAATTATCGCACATTACCGTTACATAATGTTTCAGGTTACAGGCTTTTCTTTAGATGAGCGGCTCATTCAAGTGGAAGTTTCTCTAAGTTCTACCTCTCTGAAAATGTATTTATTACAATTTTTATTTTTTAATGTATGAATGTGACATCACTTACCTTCGTTACTTATTTTTCCGCTTGATAACCTTCTCACCTCTTCCAAACCTATGTTGTCCTGGTACAAATTAGTAGAGCCACCAAGGAAACAGCTGGATTCATAGATAGCATTCAGGCTCGTAGCCACCTCTTGCAATTTTATGTTATCCTGGTACTTTTTTAAAGTTCTAAGCACTGAATGGCTGCTGGTAAAACTAGCTAACTACAGCTTTACTTAAAAATTATAGTTATACCTTAGACATCGTTTATCCTTTGCTAACCAGAAATTCAACTGGGATAGGCAGCTTTTGGTAGGCTCGAATACGTTCTTTGGAAGAAGAGGTTTCTACTATGCCTGAAGACCAGGCATTTCTTTTTTTTGCCTGCATGCAATGTCGTTCGTAAAATTCCTGGTTATGATTAACACAGGACAGACGTGCATGGCGATCCTTTGAGGAGGCTTATACCCAGCAGTGGGATCGCTCAACAATAGGTGGACAAGGTGGAGGACATCGATGTCCTCATGGTCCCTCTACAATGGCTGATATACAATAGGGGTACCACGAGGACATCGATTTCCTCGTAGTCCCCCTGGATTATGACGTTTCACAATAGGGGTACCACGAGGAATTCAATTTCCTCGTGGTACCCCCAGGTGGACAAAATAGGGGTACCACGAGGAAACAGCCCATTTTTCTATGGGAAATTGCATCTTTTTTGTCTCGCGTCCATCGACCAAACATAAAAATCTATTTTGTCTAGGACGTGGTGTCCTTTCTTTTTCCAACGGCCATCAACCAAACATGGAAATATTATATCACCGGAATTAAATATAATCCGATCCGCTATTTTATAAATATCCTAGTAAGTTTTTATACTGACGTAAGATTCTAAACTGGATAAAAAAAATATTATTTCGTAAGTTTAAAAATTTGCGACGTCTCGCGGTAAGTTTATAAAGTAACAGACGGTTATCCAATCGTAAGATAATAAACGGTTCGAACAATCGCAGAGCAGCTTTTAATTTTACGCTTCGTCATAACACGGAAAATAACACATCGCGCTCTGATTAGTCGATGTTGACGTGATGTTGATATTGCCCATAGACTTAGGTGCAAAAAGACCAGCCAAACTATGTATAATCTTCTAATGTAACGCGTATGGCAAACACGAATTTTTAAAGGTTTACAAAAAAAAACACCCTACAACCTTTGTCACGAAAGAGTGATGAAATTGATGAAGGTTATTTATTTTTTTGCGACCCCTTAAAAATCTTAGATATATTACATTATTTTAGTCATAGTCATTATAAAACTTTTATGTCTAACAGGGATTTTTAAAGGTTTACAACAAAAAAAACCTTTACCTACCTACAAATATTGTGACAAAACAGTTTTACATTTTTCTATCATGGCCGCTATAATACATTCTTAGCTCTATGGAAAACTTAAGAAAGAGAAGGGACACGTTGCCTTATCAACCAATCGAAGTGTACATGGCACTTACTTGTAATTTTCTGTATGGGTTTGGTAAGTTTATAAACTTATGAAAATGTAGGCGTAAAATAATTCAATTTATCTAAAGTTTACAAAAGTTTGTAAATTTACTGAAAAAATACGTAAATTTATTAACTTACGGTTTCATATATTCTTAAGAGCATTGCGAATGATATTTGCTAAGTAAGTATGGTTGTAAACTCAGTCCAAACTGAGTAAGACAGGTTAGAACTTTTAAACACAGACTGGACCTTAGCTTCCTACATTTTTCTAAGGAAAGAGTTTGTTTTTTTTCACTTCCATCGACCAAACATGGAAAAATATATTCTTGAGACTATTACAAACGATATTTACAAAGACAGTATAGCTGTAAACTAAGTCAGAACTGAGTAAGACAGGCTCGAACTTTTACACAATGAACCCTGGCTTCAACATTTTTAATGGAAGATGGTGTCCTTTCTTTTTCCACCGGCCATCAACCATACATGGAAATATATATTACTAGCGGCCGTCCGTGACTTCGTTCGCGAGGATTTTTATTTATACCATGGGAGCATTTAATCGGGATGGAAAGGATCCTCTCACCTAAGTCAGCCCGTACCCGGCCTGTATACTAAATTTTATCAAAACCCGTCCAGTAGTTTCAGCATGATTGACGGACAAACATCCAAAAAATCAAACTTTCACATTTATAATATTCATAAGAAGCAAGACTAAGAGCATTGCGAACGATATTTTCAAGGCAGTATGGCTGTAAACTCAGTCCGACCAGAGTAAGACAGGTTAGAAGTTTGACACACTGCCAGTGTAAAAGTTCGAGTCTTTCTCACTCAGTTCGGACTGAGTTTACAGCTGTACTGTCTTTGAAAATATCGTTTGTAAATAGTCTCAAGAATATATTTTTTTATGTTTGGTCGTCAAAAACAGGCCCCACCTTAGGGGTATAAAAAAAAGGTGGCAGTGGTGGCGCGGCGCCCCTATTGCCTTGGCGCCTGTGTGCGCCGCGCACTTCGCACACAGGGGCGGCGCGGCCCTGGTGCGTGACTAAATTATTAGTAACTTTTGTAAATATTTTTAATATTTTAATAGCATTTAAATGCTTGAATTCATATATTTTTTTCTTGTTTAGCTTCAAAGCTAGCGTAACTAACCTCCAGGTCCATGAGGTCCGTTGGGGCCACCAGGTCCGTGTGGTCCTCCAGGTCCGTTGGGTCCTCCAGGCCCGTTGGGACCTCCCGGTCCGTTGGGTCCTCCCGGTCCGTTGGGGCCTCCCGGTCCGTTGGGGCCTCCGGGGCCGTTCGGTCCTCCAGGTCCGTTGGGACCTCCAGGGCCTCCCGATCCACTGGGTCCGCCCGGACCACCAGGTCCTCCGAGTCCACCTTGTCCGCCAGGTCCGTGGGATCCACCACCTGAAATACATATTTGATGATTAGTAAACATTAAAGATAAAAGCAATAAATGTAAATCAAAAATATTAAGTATAGCGTTAAATAAATAACATTGTTTGAGCTAGCAAAAAGGCACACCTTGGAAATTGCTTAATTCGTTTCTTCAGAAGTTTCAAAAGTATCGAAATTATAATGCTTTGTATATAACTCTCGGATAAAAACGATACATAGGTAAATAGATTTTTTTTGTTTTGTTTTTATTCATTGATGGACAATGGGTCTACTTCATACGATTATAGCTTCCAAATATTTTTCAAATAAATCTGCTTTACTATTACAAATTGTCTAACCTTGTCCAGGGTATACGACGCCTGACGGGTTGCTGGTCTGGCCAGTGCTGTCAGTGGGCGGGCGCGGGGGACGCGGGGGCTTCGGGGGACCCGGGGGCAGCGGCTTCGGGGGCACTCCGCCCGGAGTGCGGCCACAGCCCTTGGGGAAGTACAGCTTGTCCCATGGTACGATCTGACCGGGAACCTTCTCCGTCACAGCGTTAGACCTGATGAAAGATAATTAAATAGTATAAAAATAATAATAAATTCCTTGGACTAACACACCAATTCTAGCCCAAAACTAAGCAAGAAGGCTTAACAAACTTTTTTTGTGAAACGCAAGGAGTGCGTTCCTTCCCAATCCTTTGAAAATTATGGATGCAAGGGAACGGATATATTATGTTATTACATTGCGGGATTCGAGCCCGCGAACCCAAGGTATCTGGCCACTAGATCAAATGGCCCTAAATAATAATATTGTAAATTTTTAATATAGGCAGGGTCGCTGCTCTCAATGTATTTTGTTAAATATCTTTTGAAGAGTAGACTCTACAAAAATACGTTATTAAATATGATACCTTTGTTGGATCTCTTATTAAAAATTGTGAACGCTTTTGTGGATATTAAATAAATTTCAGTTATTTATTTCTGACAGATATTTATTACGAACTAGCGGCCGCCCGCGACTCCGTCCGCGTGGATTTCTTTTTTTCGAAATAAAAAGTAGCCTACTATGTTCTGTCTCAGGGTATAAAGATTGTCTGTACCAAATTTCATCAAAATCGGTTGCGAGGTTTAAGCGGGAAAGCGTAACAGACAGACAGACAGACAGACAGACAGACAGACAGACAGACAGACAGACAGACAGAGTTACTTTCACATTTATAATATTAGTTGGGATAAAATTAACTACCTACAGTGCAAACAATCTATTTTGTATTGTATTAGTTATGCTTAGACGGCTGGTCATCATTTTGATTTACTTGAGTGAAGAACATTAAGTTTGTTCAAGGATGGTAACACAGTAATATTATTAATTTGACTGATGAAACTCCCAATAAAAAAGTAATTGTATTTGAATATTCTCCTCTTTTTTTTGGACCAGGAAACAATAACGTTATCTATAGGCACCGTGTGTAGATATGACTCTGCCATCTCGTGACTCATATTAAAAACTTTTACTCTCAATGTCGGTAATTCTACTGTCAAACCACGGAAAAACACGATGCCTTATTCTGCCATCTAGTGACTCATATTCGAAACTTTTACGCTAAATGTCAAATTTTACTGTCAAACCACAGAAAATAAAATCGGGAATTTAGCGCCCTCCATAGTTTCTGCACGGTGCTTAATGACGATTATTATTAAACAATATGGCGGGTATTTGACATTTCCTTTTCTACAATGAATTAAATTGTCACACTTACTCGTCGTATTCGTGCTTCTCCTCAGGCCAAACTTCGATTGGTTTTTCCGGTTCCACCACTCGGTAGCCATGACTGTCGGCGACGTAGTGGGTGGCGCGCAAGAAACCGTCCGGGTCGACGTAGCCGTAGCATCCGTACGTGATGCCGTCCGGACCGCGGTTCTCGTGGTGGAACTGGCCGTTGGGACCGACGTCGTAACCGAAACCGTATGCACCTGGAAATAAAGTATACATTTGAAAGACGATCGGAATAAAACGGTATGATTTTGTACGGTTTATTGCGTATGGTTTAGCAAAGCTTGGATAAGTCCTAGACTTTTATGGCTCGAGTAGTAAAGTCCTTCTAGATTAAACTGCTTGTAGTATGCATTGAGGTATTATTCCAACGTATAATACCTCAATGGTATATGCGTGCAAGATCAATCTTAATTAGTAAGTGTTGTAAAAAATAAGGTATTCAACACTCAAACTGATGAAATAATTTGCACACTAACTTGATTGCATTGAAATTATTGATTATATCACCTGTCATAAATTTTAAATAATTGGCCACAAAAGTGATTTCAAGAATTACCTCATTGACTTTACAGCTTACTTTGATATCTTGATGATACCCAACTTAAACCATCAATGACTATTATTATAAACTTTCAATTTAATTTAACACGAATTTAAACGCTCGTGATATTGACATTTGGAAACAATAACAACGAACCAAAAACAAATGACAATCAAAATTGAAAATCGAATATCCCGGGCATTGTGTGTCGACCAGCATTCAACAATAAAAAAAAAAAATTGATTTTGTTTTAAGAAAAAAGGTTTTAATCCCTAATATTTTGTTTTTTTTTAAAGGCGGCCGCGGAATGTCAGCTCTGTTTTTTAAGCCAATTTTTGTTGTTGAAGGGTTGTGAGTTAAAAGTCTTGTTTTGATCACGGAAAACATTTATTTTGAAAATAATTAACAGACGACATTACATGTGTAAGACGCGTAGCAGCCGAACCAACCGTACATAGGTATGCACTATATATATCGCCAGATGGCACGGCTCAATGGACTTCGCATTATCCTAACACCTCCCCTCGAAGTCTATGAGCTATCTTCTTTACTTACATACAATCGTCCATCATACCTAAGTTACGCAAGCATGCATGATGTTTTGTTCCACTCAAACCCTTGGTCAAAACATCTGCTGGCATTCGGTCAGTACATAAGTATTTGAGATTGATCACACCTTGTTCGCACATATCTCGAATAAAGTGGTGCCTAACGTCGATATGTTTGGTCCGGGAATGATAATTCCTTGTTTGGGCAAGCTTAATAGCGCCTTGATTGTCATTAAACAGTGTTATGCAATCACATTCTACACCCACACTGTTCAATATGTCACGCAAATATAAAGCTTCTTTAGCTGCCTCGGACATAGCCATATATTCGGCTTCGGTGCTTGATAAAGCAATGGTTCTTTGCTTACGTGCCTCCCAACTGACAGGAGCACCACCTAATATAAATGCAAACCCTGAATAAGACCTACGGTCTAATGAATTGGAGCCCCAGTCTGCATCTACTACACCAAACAGAGGCAAACCTGTCCTTTCATACACTAATCCGTATTCTGATGTCCCTTTCAAATATCTCAATACGCGCTTAGCTGCAGTCCAATGCTCAACACCATAATTAGTATTAAATTGACTCAAGTAATTAATAGCGTAAGCTATATCCGGTCGTGTTGAAACGGCCAAATACATCAGAGCACCTATCAGATTCTGGTAAGGATAACGTTTCATGACATCCTCATTCACACACTCAGGTTTTTCGAATTTCACATTTACATCAATTGGCGTCACTGCAGACTTACAATCACTCATATTAAAGCGTTCTAAAACTTTCTCCAAATATGCTTTTTGATTTAAATATACTCTGTTCTCACTGTCACGACTAAATTCTATACCTAGACAATTACTTATCTTACCCATATCTTTCATCTCGAATGCATTAGACAGTTCTTTCTTTATATTTCGCATCCACAAACTATCATCTGTAGCTAGAATTATATCATCAACATATATAGCAATCAACATAATTCTATCACACTTTCGTGACACAAACACACATGGATCTTGCTGCAACGCTTCAAAACCAACATCCTTCAACTTTCTCACTAATTTCTTATGCCACTGCAGTCCTGATTGACGCAGACCATACAGAGCTTTCTTTAACAGACATACACTATCACCACATTCATTCATCGCTTTCTTCCAACGTTTAGCTGTCTCAATTATTTCTTTGTCTTTAATTATCTTTTTCTGTGTTCCAATCTTTTGGTTTTTGAGTATTCTATCTAGAACATCGCTTAGCCTTTCTGGCACTTCCATAAAGACCTCTTCTTCGAGCGATCCATTAAGATAAGCAGTTACCACATCCATTTGGTGGATCTCTAGATTTAATTCAGCTGATAGTGCAGCTATGAGTCTAATAGATGATGACCTTACTACGGGGGATGAAAATTCGTGAAAATCCTCCCCTGGCCGTTGCGAGCATCCCTTAGCTACAAGGCGTACCTTCATTCCTGTGGGTTTTGTTCTAAAAACAAACCTATTTCCTATAACTCTTCGTTCATTCGGCTTAGGTACTATTTCCCATGTTCTATTCTTTATTTGGGCTAGATACTCGTCTTCTAAAGCACTCTTCCAAGCGTTTACTTCATCTGTCTTTTCTATTTCATTCCATGTCATCGGTTCTATAGTAGCTATATTTGTTATGTGTTCGTTAGATTCTTCATCTTCTGATTCATTCTCATTATTGTCTCCTATCAAATTGTATTCCTTACGCGGTCTACCGGCCATTCCAGTACGTAGCAAACGTGGTCTTCCTCTACCTCTCTTCGGGGGTTCGATTAATCTTTCCCATGAAACTGTAGAATTTCTTTTTCTGTGTAACTGTCTACTTTCACTTTCGTCCCGTTCATTTAAATTTTCAATCGATCTTCTAGTTCTTAAACCATCTCTTCTTGCTCTTAACAATGCTCTTTGTTTCTCTTCCTTATCTGTCAGATCTATATGAATTTGCTCATCATTCCTGTCTGTATCATCGTTTTCGAGAAAATCTTTATATTCATGTCTAAACGCTGTTTCATTCATACATTTCACATCACGAGTAATCACTATTCTTCTTGTCTTTGGATCATGTATTCTGTAAGCTTTAGATTGTATATCGTAACCGACGAATATACCAAGCTGTGCATTAGAATCGAATTTTCCTTTCTGTCTTCCTTTTTCTTTATAATAAACCTTTGATCCAAATATGTGCATATAGATTACGGTAGGTTTCTTTCCTTTCCATAATGTAAATGGTATTTGACCATTTAAAGCTGTGGTTGGGCACCGGTTCCTTATATAATTAGCTGTATTTATTGCTTCAGCCCAAAATGCAGGAGGACTGCCTGCTTGCCTCATCATACATCGTGCCATCTCCACTAGCGTACGATTCTTCCTTTCGGCGATACCGTTTTGTTGAGGTGTGTACGGAGCTGTCAATCGCCTGCCGATACCTTCTTTCTTCAAGAAGTTGTCAAACTCATTGTTCACGTACTCTCGTCCATTATCCGACTGGAGGAATTTTATTTTCTTTCCAGTAAGATTTTCAACAGCAGCTTTATAAGTCTTGAAAACATTTAGCGCTTCACTTTTGTTTGCAATGAAATAAACTTCACACCATCTAGATTTGTCGTCGATGAAAGTGATAAAATATTTTTTAGCACTAAAAGATTGATGTCTCATTGGCCCGCAGATATCGGTGTGTACTATTTCTAAAAGCTCACTTGTTCGGCCTTCATTGCCCTTTGGAAAAGGTGCACAGGTTAATTTTTCGCTTAAGCAGACTTCACATTCAGATAATTTTTCACCATCGTTGAACGTTAAACCATGTACAAGATTACTTTTTGCCATAGCTTTTAAGTCTTTTTCGTTTAAGTGGCCAAGGCGTTGGTGCCATTTGTCTATGGAATTCTTCGTCTCTTCAACACTGTTGACATTATTTTGGCTCATACGAACATGATATAAATTACCGACACGATCTGCGCGCATATGAATTTTGTCTTTGTTGTCAACTACTATCGCATCATCTTTTCTAAAACGTACTTCAAAACCACGATCAGTCATTTTTGCCACTGATAAAAGGTTGGTTCGTAAGTCTGAAACGTAGAATACTTTTTCTATGTCAACTTGGCGTTCTTCACTGCCTGTATCCACAGCTATGCTGACCTTTCCAGTACCAGTTATCTGTGTTCTTTCATTAGTAGCTAAGTTCAATTCGGAGTTCAGCTGAGTGAAACCGTCTATTATACGTTTGTCATTACACATGTGACCAGTGCATCCACTATCAATACACCAGATCGGAGATACTCTTTCACCTAACATCACCTCTTCGGTGGAGCTCAACAACATCGTCGTCTTGTGATCACTAACATTACCATGCCCTAGCTGTTTAGCGCTTTGTTTGATTTTGGTAATATTCTTGGTTTTACAATCGCTTGCATAATGTCCTCGACGACCGCAACGGTAACATTCTATGTTATAGATATTGCTATGATTGCCTTTCTTCTGGAATCCTTTCTTCGAGTTCGAGTCTTTATTGATTCGCTTTACGAACATGGCTCCTTGATCGACCGTCTTCGAATTGCGACCTTCATAATCTTCGATGATTTTTACCTTTAATGTTTCTGTTGATGGTAGATCATCTCGCGATTCAATCGCAGTGCGGAACATAGCAAAGGAATCTGGCAAACTGTATAACAATAGTATGGCTAAAAGTTCATCTATAACAATCAAACCGATCTCTTTTAGTTTTTTAACAGCATCAAAAAAATCCGTAATGTGCTTACGTAGGTCGTCTTCTTCTTGCATACGAGTTAGTACAAGTTTCTTCAGTAGCGAAGCCTTCCTAGCAGGTCCACTAGACTGATAAATAGATTTTAATTTCTCCCAAATAGCATTTGAAGTTTCCAAGCCATCTAGTACACTTAATTCACTAGGACTTACTGCCAATAAAATATCTGACTCGGCTTTGCCATCCTTTTTAATCCAATCAGCATACTTAGGGTCATGTCTATCCGGTTTAGGTATAATTCCTGATACGTATTCCCACAAGTCATTTTTCTTCAAAATAGCTCGCATGTGTATCTTCCAAGTATCATAATTATCACCAGTTAGGGGATCAATTTTAATAGTAGCAGCCATATTGAGGTTTCTTCAACTTCAAAATATGTTAATAAACACCAATAGTTCATAAAATGTCGATCCAAACACACTAAATATTCTTCATATTAGGTATTGTCATTACGACGTAAACAATCCGGAACGTAAACTTGCAAGTCTTCAACTCGAGGTTAACTTCACTTTACCGATCGCGTTTATAACTTTGTTTACGCAGAAATTATCTTCGACAAAATCACTGCAAATCCAGTCCGTTTTTCACAAAACACTTTATAGTTCACTCACTGGGCCCATAACCTGAAGGGTTGTGAGTTAAAAGTCTTGTTTTGATCACGGAAAACATTTATTTTGAAAATAATTAACAGACGACATTACATGTGTAAGACGCGTAGCAGCCGAACCAACCGTACATAGGTATGCACTATATATATCGCCAGATGGCACGGCTCAATGGACTTCGCATTATCCTAACAGTTGTATGCTTTGTACAAAATATTTTTTTTTTCTTTTCGTCTTCATTCTTTAATATTTTGTAATTATAAACATTAAATTTTACTCTACTAGGTATTACATTGCATTTGTTCAAAGTAATGTTGTAATGTTTTGTGTAGAAAATAATGTTTTGAATGTGTACGTATTAGTGTGTTTCCTGATTAGGGAATATTTCTTTGATAATCATTAACCAAAAGGTACAGCAGGTAAGAGTTATCATAATTCCATCTAAAGTATTTTGAACGTTCTCGCAAGTTCATAAAGTCATTTGCATAAACTCTTAAGACCTGCATTATACTGTTATGTTCCCGCGTTGGCAATTTGTGCAATGTAAATACATTCCGAGAAACGTTTCGTCGGTCTTACTTTGTTCAAAGGTTTAAGTACCCGTTCATAATTGTAGGGTCCTGGGTTGGACCTGTCAAACGTAGGTCAAGTAGGGTGATTAAATACCTATTATTGAATGCATGATTTGGTCCTAAAGTTCACTGAGTTGGAAAAATCCAACTTGGACCAATAGGTAAAGGCTATCGTTTTCATGTCAAATTATATTCGACCAGTGGTAGTAGTGTGAGTCCGAAAATAAAATCCTGGATTGAACCAATATTTTGTGCTTGCGATTTCTTGTCTTTAAAACTCCGTTAAAGGGAGTGGTTTATGGTTGAACTCGGTCCGTTAGAAACACAACTTGGCCTCTGCACCATCGAAAAGGTAAGGCGCTTGGTTGTTTTATTAATTACCTACTAATTCGCAAGCTTTAAGCTAATAATGAGAAGGTACACCTGTGTACATACTTGAATAATACAAAAAATTGTGCGACTAACGAAGTTCTGATAAATTGACATGATTGTAAATATCTGGTTTTTATTTTTGTACAATCAAATTGTGTCTGGCCATACATACTAATAAGTGTTTATCAAACGTGAAATGAAATGCAAATGTGCTCACTTGTGTCATAGTTGGTTTCATAATACTGTTTCTTTTCGTCATCTTGGATGTCGACGACTATTTCGTTGTCCGGGGACGGGTAGGGTCCATAGGGACCGTACTGCCGCGCCTTTCGAGCGTCTTGGATTTCTGCATCATCAGTCTTAGTATCAGTTTTTGGCTTGTCCTCACTAGCCTGTATTAATGCTAGTGACACCTGTAACAAAAGAAAATCAAGGTTAATATACGCGTTCTTCGAATAATGCGGATATTTTTGGTCAGGTGTGAGTGGTGTGACAGATAAGTGTCGTCAAGGGTAAATATCCCAGTGAATTTAAAATTGGAAACTAACTTTTTTGTGAAACGCAAGGAGTGCGTTCCTTTCCAATCCTTTGACAATATAGTGTGTACCTATATTATTATTTGTAATAGTATGTTCTACGAGAAGCTTTCAATAAAACACTATTATGCAAGGTTTTTATTATCATGGCGAATAGAAGACCCATAAAAAATCTTTTAGATAAGGCCAGTACAAAGTATGTGAGGCAAATTAATGCCTTTCGATTGAATAATTCTATACTATCTAGCCTTTACATATTTTTTATTTATATTACGTTGACCTTTATGAAATTTTATGTGCTAGAATATTCCATACTGGGTTGCCTAACGTTTAATGCTGAGATGTGTTATACGAATAATAATACATTTAAAAGCCAAGATCTTAAAAAAGAGTTTTAATAATAAAAGTTGGAACTAAAACAAAGAGTAATGTATTTTTTTCTTTCATAAGTAAATACTTTTAAAGTGAGATCATCGAATTAACAAAAAGTTCATATTTTTAAATTATTATTTCTATAATGTTCTAATGTCTAAAACTCTCTCTCTCTCTCCCTCTAACTGCCTCCGTGGCGCAGTGGCTAGTGTGTCGCACTTTAAAGCGGCGGCCGCGCCGGAGGTCCTGGGTTCGAATCCCGGGTCGGACCGATGAAATTGTGTCTATGTTTCCATGTTGTGATAACACAGACACAGTCCGGAGTTTGGAAGTTGGCGGTGTAATTACACCCCCGTGCCTCGGAAAGCACGTTAAGCCGTTGGTCCTGCGCCTGATCTCTCTACGGTCGTGTCAGACTGCTGTCCCACCGAATTATGAGAGTGAGGGAATAGGGAGTGCACCTGTGCTTGCGCACGCGCTTGTGCACTATAATATATCCCGCGTAAGTGGCTAATCGTAAGATTGGCCGCCGTGGCCGAATTCGGCTAGGAGGGTATTATTAATACTCCAGTCAAAATAGACAAAATTAAGACTCAAGTTTGCATTAATTCCCAACAAGCTGGATTTTTGTGCAGGCCTTGAATATGTCATTACAAATGATATGTCAAAAGTCCCCATCGATCCCGCTTGTGCGTTGTTTTTTATTCGTGGTCAAAGGGCCCAAATTTGAGTTTTTTGCTTATATCTCTGAAACTAAAAGAGCTATCAAAAAATGGTTCACGTAAAGTTTGTAGATCGTAAAATTGTCTACCTAAAAGATTTCTACACTTTTCTTGTACAAAGCAGCGCTGTCGAGATATCTTGACTTTAAGCCGCAGGAAAGTCGTATTTTCGAGTAGCACACATTATGCAATTACAATAAATTAGGTTGAGTAGTTTATCTGGAGCAGGTGGCAGTTAAGTATGGATTGGCTTTAAACTATTATTTACCAATTTCCAGCTCCAATTTTCACGATTTAGATCATTGAAGTCAAAAAAGACAAAATGATGTATCAAGCTTGCATTCATTCCCAACAATGGGGACTTTTGTGCAGGCATTGAATACGTCATAACAAATGATATGTCAAAAGTCCCCATCGATCCCGCTTGTGCGTTGTTTTTTATCTGTACTGGAAATCTTCAGATCCTATTTTTAACCGTTCTGGTAGTCAAACCTTAATGGTCCCCATAGAGACTTTTACTCCTTACATGAAATAGGATCGACTGGCGCGAAAAAAAAATTTTGGAATTTTCAGTACAAAATGTATGGGAAAAGTTTTTTTTGTTTTTTCTTTGCCAATCGATCCAATTACATGTTAGGATTAAAAGACTCTATGGGACCATTTGAGGTTTGAGTACTAGAAATGTCAGAAATCGCAAAAAACTTTTCCCATACATTTTGTACTGAAAATTCCAAAAATTTTTTTTTGCGCCATTCGATCCTATTTCATGTAAGAAGTAAAATTCTCTATGGGGACCATTGAGGTTTGACTACCAGACGGGTTAAAAATAGGATCCGAAGATTTCCAGTACAGATAAAAAACAACGCACAAGCGGGATCGATGGGGACTTTTGACATATCATTTGTAATGACGTATTCAATGCCTGCACAAAAGTCCCCATTGTTGGGAATGAATGCAAGCTTGATACATCATTTTGTCTTTTTTGACTTCAATGATCTAAATCGTGAAAATTGGAGCTGGAAATTGGTAAATAATAGTTTAGAGCCAATCCATACTTAACTGCCACCTGCTCCAGATAAACTACTCAACACAATTTATTGTAATTGCATAATGTGGGCTACTCGAAAATACGACTTTCCTGCGGCTTAAAGTCAAGATATCTCAACAGCGCTGCTTTGTACAAGAAAAGTGTAGAAATCTTTTAGGTAGACAATTTTACGATCTACAAACTTTACCTGAACCATTTTTTGATAGCTCTCTTAGTTTCAGAGATATAAGCAAAAAACGCAAATTTGGGCCCTTTGACCACGAATAAAAAACAACGCACAAGCGGGATCGATGGGGACTTTTGACATATCATTTGTAATGACATATTCAAGGCCTGCACAAAAATCCAGCTTGTTGGGAATTAATGCAAACTGGAATGTCTATTTTGACTGGAGTATAATGTCTAAAATGTTGACCCAGAATGAGCGTCAATCAATTTAAAACCTTTAATTGACCGTTCTGTATTTGGTCAATTTGTTCGAAATAAACATTTCTTCTTATCATAAAAAAATTGTTTTATTGACTCAGCATATTAAAAATGTTTTTGGAAGTTTCAGACAGCTTTAATAGCTGACAAAAATGGCTCCTTTAGTGATTCGTCCCACAATAAGTTCACCCAAAGGGATGAAACACTGATTTCAATTACCAGATTCCTCTAACATTGCGAAAGCATCGATATGATGACGTCAGCATTCTATAGTTCGTACAAAAAGTTTTTTTTATTGCTCATGGTTTCCTCACATTCCCAATGCATTGATTTGGTTATTATTATGCTTTATAGTAAAAGCATTTTAAGCAAATAATGTTTATTGCATACCTACATTGAGTGCAGATTGACTGACAATTATTTTCACATATTTATGTTTTAGTCCATAATGACTTCTTGTCCTATGTCTTTTGTTAATATGCTATTGTTTGCATTGAATAAATGAATTATACCTTCATCTATCAAAATAAAAGCCAACAGCCGTTACTTGGTAAGTATAACAATTCACTGGTAACATATATTTAAAGTAACATTCTGCCGGCATGTTTGTATTGTTGACGGCTTGTATGGCTGATATATTTTTAATATTATCAATAATTTATATATGTTGGAGATGTTAGATGATCTCGAATTTTTCATAGTAGATAACATAGATTTAATACGTAAGATATGCCCTCGACCCGCTCTGATACAGGCCTGTAACGTGAAGCGACTGTCGCTTCACATTACATTACACTGTCCTGTACTGTAAAGTTACAATACATTTTTTTCTGGAGTTAGTGTAGCGATTAAAATCGATGGTGGATTGAAGTTGTTCGATAAAAATATATGGAAAGATACATTTCCTTCAAATTACACGCATGGCTTTCTTAAACTATACATAAATGTTGTATTTACTTCAATGACTATCACAAGCATAATTTTATCACGTAGGCTAAGTCAATATCAATATTGCCTACTGTTGACAGAATAAATCAACGCTTATAGTCCGGTCAAAATAGACATTCCAGTTTGCATTAATTCCCACACAGCTGGATTTTTGTGCAGGCCTTGAATACGTCATTACAAATGATATGTCAAAATTCCCCATCGATCCCGCTTGTGCGTTGTTTTTTATTCGTGGTCAAAGGGCCCAAATTTGCGTTTTTTTCTTAAATCTCTGAAACTAAAAGAGCTATCGAAAAATGGTTCAGGTAAAGTTTGTAGATCGTAAAATTGTCTACCTAAAAGATCTCTACATTTTTCTTCTACAAAGCAGCGCTGTCGAGATATTGTGACTTTAAGCCGCAGGAAAGTCGTATTTTCGAGTAGCCCACATTATGCAATTACAATAAATTGTGTTGAGTAGTTTATCTGGAGCAGGTGGCAGTTAAGTATGGATTGGCTCTAAACCATTATTTACCAATTTCCAGCCTCAATTTTCAGGATTTAGATCATTGAAGTCAAAAGAGACAAAATGATGTATCAAGCTTGCATTCATTCCCAACAAGGGGGACTTTTGTGCAGGCCTTGAATACGTCATTACAAATGATATGTCAAAAGTCCCCATCGATCCCGCTTGTGCGTTGTTTTTTATCTGTACTGAAAATCTTCGGATCCTATTCCTAACCTTTCTGGTAGTCAAACCTCAATGGTCCCCATAGAGACTTTTACTCCTTAGATGAGATAGGATCGATTGGCGCGAAAAAAAATTTTGGAATTTTCAGTACAAATTGCTGAAATAGGTAATTTTTTTTTCATGCCAATCGATCCTATTATAAGTTAGGATTAAAAGACTTCAAGGGACCATTTGAGGTTTGAGTACTAGAAATGTCAGGAATCGCAAAAAACTTTTCCCATACATTTTGTACTGAAAATACCAAATTTTTTTTTTCTCGCCAATCGATCCTATTTCATCTAAGGAGTAAAAGTCTCTATGGGGACCATTGAGGTTTGACTACCAGAAAGGTTAGGAATAGGATCCGAAGATTTTCAGTACAGATAAAAAACAACGCACAAGCGGGATCGATGGGGACTTTTGACATATCATTTGTAATGACGTATTCAAGGCCTGCACAAAAGTCCCGCTTGTTGGGAATGAATGCAAGCTTGATACGTCATTTTGTCTTTTTTGACTTCAATGAACTAAATCCTGAAAATTGGGGCTGGAAATTGGTAAATATTAGTTTCGAGCCAATCCATACTTAATTGCCACCTGCACCAGATAAACTACTCAACCCAATTTATTGTAATTGCATAATGTGGGCTACTCGAAAATACGACTTTCCTGCGGCTTAAAGTCACAATATCTCGACAGCGCTGCTTTGTAGAAGAAAAATGTAGAGATCTTTTAGGTAGACAATTTTACGATCTATAAACTTTTCCTGAACCATTTTTCGATAGCTCTTTTAGTTTCAGAGATTTAAGAAAAAAACGCAAATTTGGGCCCTTTGACCACGAATAAAAAACAACGCACAAGCGGGATCGATGGGGAATTTTGACATATCATTTGTAATGACGTATTCAAGGCCTGCACAAAAATCCAGCTGTGTGGGAATTAATGCAACCTTGAGTCTTAATTTTGTCTATTTTGACTGGATTATTAGTAAAGGAGGGTTGCTTAACGTACAGGTTGGGCCTTACTCAATCGATTACTAAACACATTGTCTAGGTATTTGGGCACACCTGTGCAGTCTTACTGATATCAATGCTAACAATAAATTAGTTTTAACATTGTCTTTATAGCATTGGATAAGTAGAACTACATTACATGAGAGTCAATGGTCTATAAAATTGTTGCAAAGCTCATTCAAGTGGTTTAATATAATATAAACATCCAAACTATTTTTATCTCAGCCATAACATCGTTTTTCTACGTAACCCAAACGACCGAATCGCGTGATTATCGTTCACAATTCAGGTTATAAGTATTTTTATTATTATTCCCTCCCTGTAGAGTGAAGATGTTTTAAATTAGAGTCTCAGGTATTGGTAGGTCTGAAGAGTACAAATCGGTCGAGGCACTTCAATACATTTAATGGGTTTTTTTTGGAATTACAGGCCTAATCTTATCTTTTCAACAATACTTACACCTATAACTTAATTCGAAATCTTGTTATTTTCTTATCTTTATGCACACGAAAGCAACAGTAATGATCTCGTGGCCTTTGACCAAGGAACCTCCAAATATCAATCTTAAGGATCTAATTTGAATGTATAAAAATACGAATTCGTCATCGCAACCTGTGTCAACACAACAAACTTTAAAGTTAAAATTAAAACAAAAACAGATGAGTAATCTTCATTATAATGTGACATTTATATGAATATATTTCCAATAATTTTTATAGAAAATATACGGATGTAGCCAGAGAATTTATGTGAGTACCTGTACCTGTGTATTCGCCGTTTTTTTTTCTATATTGTAATAATTCAGATAAAATTAAACATTTATTTATTTATAAAAACTTTATTGACCACACAAGTACGGTACAAAAGGCGGACTAAACGCTAAAAGCATTCTCTACCAGTCAACCTTTAGAAAAAACGAAATGTTTGAATGCGGTAGTGAGCAAACTTAACATAATTTAAAGATAATTAAATTTACAAAGCAAAAGATAATAAGATAATAAACATACACAAATACAATCTTATATAATAAATACATACATACATACACATAATATTGATGATGATGTCCTGTTTAATGATTTTTAAAACTTAACCAAGAGTTGGAACATTCTTCAATAAAATTAAGGTTCCATTGTGAGCTACTAACTTCATCAAAGGATCACTCTTAATTAGAATAAAATACCTATCTAATGTACGAGAACTGAATAATTTATATTTGATTCACATTTCAGTCCGTTCAATACCCATGACCTAATGTTTATTTATATAACACTAATTTGTTAGATATATTTTACTGTTCCTTCCAAGCAAAAGCGAAGTTTTCCAAAGGAAAAAAACTTTGCCATTGTTGGTACGAATAGGTAAGTAGTTTTGGGCCAAGAATTACTTCAATTGAATAGGTTTATGCGAGACTAATGACCTCTTTGAAGCTCAAGTGGCGTAGGAAGGGATTTTAGTGGTAATGTACCTAAATCTATTTTCCGATAACATACAATTTTAGTGTAGGTACCAAATAACTCTGACGTGCACGCAAGTCAAATTAATAAATTAAGAAATAATGCAATCATTATTTCTATTTAAATGTTACATTAGTTGAAACATACGAAACTAGTATAAGTACTACAGAATTTTATAACAACTTGTGAAGTAATTTTTTTTGGACTACGTCATACGTGCAAAAAGGCATCAAATATGGAAGACTGTGTTTGTTTGCTACTTAACAGTATTTCTGCCAAGGAGGCACTTAGAGCAGTAAAACGAAACATAAAAAGTTAATCATTTGCAAACTTTAATTTTATGAGCATTTCCTTATAGAATTTGGCAGAGCCAGAACTGTGCGTAACGAAAATGAAAAAAAAAAACGGCTTTTGGCGTTATTTTCACGTCCGTCTGTCATCGAAAACACTTTAGAAATAACAAAGTGCAAAGTTTCCATTTACCTTGAACTTTATCTAACGGGCATTAACTCGTATTTTGACAACAACGGAAGGAGGATGAAGGTTTATTAGATTAGAACCAATTTACCTATTACAGGATCTCGAATTTGCATAATATAATTACTAACACAAATTTAATTTGAAATAACATTATATTACTGGGTCCCACTTTTTATTGTGAAGTATATTACCGATATCCGTTATGAACTCGTAATTTACATCAAATATTTTTTTTGTTGTAGATATTAGATATTCATGTTTGAAATTACAGTGTGGTAAAATAAGAGCCTGATAGCTTAAACTATTAATTCCTATTAATGTTATCGGAATTAATTCTACCTGTATGTTATTTGGCAATAATAGTGTAGAGTAGAATGGTGTACTTAATTATATTTTGTCCTACTAAGAGGTTGGTATTTCGGAAAATAGGTACAAAGAGAAGATTCGATCTAATGTAATTAACCTATTGGTATTAGATCACTACAAGTAATCGATGTGGTATTCACAAAGAAGCATACTGTAAATTGATGGTAATACAATAATACGTTTCTTGTTAGACATTTAAGTGCCTAATTAGTTTGCAAAATTTGCTACAATCGCGATGATAGGTATCTTATGGGTCTATTAGTATTGCCTAACGTTAAACCTTCCTAAATTAATGGCACATATGTACGAACATTCAATACTAGCTGTACATAATTTGACTAATAACATAATTGGTTATTTGTAGAATAACATAACTGTACTGTATTATCTGAGTAAACGGAAACAAGTATGAAATTTTAGAGAATTGGTCAATGAAATGAACTAGGCTTTGTAAAACAGATTTAAATAATAATACATTTATTTGAAGATATTTTATAAATGGTAGTCAACCATTTAGAGAAGTAAGTTTATGAGAAAAATATTGTGTTTACCATCAATTATGAAAAGTAACATTTATTAAAATATTTGTAAGGTATTTGTTACTGAGGTGAAAGTGAATTTAAAACTTTTTACCCGTCCGAATAAGTCGCGTTTTAATGCAGTCCGTGTTGCTCCAGCTAATGCCCCAGTAGTCCGTGATCGTAACCTCGACTTCTTTCGAACTCACGTACGAGACAAGCATCAAAGTAAATTGTTTTTGATCTGGGACACCGCCTGAACACAAATCGGTCAAAGCAGGTTTTCGAACGGCGAAAATTCGCAAAACAAAAGCGCTGACACACAAAGCCAGGCCGCCTAAATGACATCGCGCGTGGTGCTGAATAACTATTAAGTCAGATTAGTCAGATCTTTAGATTCCGGTCAAACTTCGCACTCCGTGTTCTATATTTAAAACATTAGCATTAAGCGATCAAACTTGAATAGTAAATGCAACTGCCGTAGTAGTGAAAAGAGAAAGGTATTTGTTTCTGCTACTTCATTGGCGATGGCGTATTTTTGGCGCAGACGCCTGATGACCGTTCCCTATGCACTAGAGGTCATAGCTAACCGCAAGTGGATGTGAGGAACTTTAATATTTACTAATGTTTTAATAAAAATACATATAATTTTATTTCAGGGTCAGATACAAGTAGGTACGCCATATTGTCAGATGTAAATTAGATAATTCTGTTTCATACAAATAATACAGTAATTAAAAATTAATACAGTAAATTTAAAATGACAGTCTGGTTCTTTCCGTAGAAACAGCGAACATTAATTTAATTATTAATCATTTACTTCGTTATTTTCCGAGTTTGAGTTTTGTATTTTTTAATTTATAAAGGGCCCATTAGACCTCATATTAATTTTACTAGGCCGGCAGGAAAATGGAATAATTTAAGAAAAAAATCCGCTTTTCGGCACCGTATTAAAACGCATTGCTCAGTCCACATGAAGTAACATAAAAATGTCTAGACTTTTATTAACGTACAGTAACGTATGAATTAAGTCGTGATAAAAAGATGGTCGTGTCGCGATATAAGCCCAGCCTGCAATCTCACAGCGAGTTTTCATGTTTCCCGGACATAGTCGAGACATTTTCACATACATTTAACATTTTATGTCCATAGATACACAAGAATATACGCAAATGACGTCTTCAAACATACCATTATGACTCAATCGCGACTTATACGCCTCCTGACGGTTATATTTACATCGCTTTAATGCTACTTTATTTCCAAGCGGATGCTGCCCTTGCGATTTGCTGATAAATATTTGTATAATATGTTATCAGAAACTATGCATAAACAAATTATAATGACATAATTGTTTGTAAAGGCATTTAAACTCGCCTATTATTAATAATGGTCATTATTGCATTGATGTCATCGAGGAACATTTATTAAAGCTTATTTCCTTAAAGTGCGTGCAGTCTGAATGTCTTCAACCTTAGACGATTATTTATGGTCATTGAATAATCTTTCGCATTGTGACATTGAACACGATAGTTTTAATAAAATCCGATATTTTCCAATCGTTATCATACATAATTAATAATTACAAATATTTATCTTTATGTATAATGCAGTTTCGCTAGTGCGCGATGGTTTTTCGAGGTGTATTTAGTGTTTTTGTCAAAATTAATTATCATAAGTTCATAATAAATTTGAATAGGTTGTGAGATTTGACTATTTATATTATGTTAACCAATGCCGTTTCTGAACTCTTAACATTTCATTTCTTATTCCGGCAACAGCTTTTAATAAGCACACAACGCTACGCAGTATGTATTATTCGGTTTTATTATGTAATGCATCAGCACTGACCTTGGCTCAAATCAAAACCTATGAAAACGTGATTAATTAGAGAACTTAGTCAGCTCAGACAGATATAATTCCGTAAGTGGTAATTTAATGGAAAAGTGATACTATGTCAGTATCTCCACCGCTAAAACCAATCCTAAAATTAACAATCTCGCAACGCGGAAAGATGAGAGACGGTGACGATGTAGAATAAATGTTGATGACAACATTACACATATAAAGTGTGTCATTATCTTTTTCATAATAAAATTTATGTTGAGTTTTCGTCAATGGGCCGGTAGGTTGTCCCTGCAAGGATTTGCATACTTTATTGTGTTGTAAAAGGCCATACGCGCCGGGGATAAAATAACAGTGAGGTGATGAAACGTTCAAATATAACGATATATTATTCGGTTTCGGATTTCTCGACTTTGCGTGTTGCGTCAACATTATTCGAGTATAAGTCTCAAGACGTGTCTTTCAAGACGTCTGTCAAAAAGAGAATACAAAAGCAATTATGTAAAAGCCTGTCGCGATCTGGGATTATCCTTGACATTATTTTTTTGTGATAGGAGATGATTTATTTGGTATTGTCAGTTTACGTGATATGGATAAACTGGAATATATTTCGGAAGGAAATGCATTACCTTTTCTATCTTCTACCAAATTATTGAAATATTAAATAAATCAGAAGTTTTTTCCATTCTAAATATATTGTGTTACACCTCTCTTATTATTGTCAGATGTAAAAGTTTTGCACTTCATTTAATACAAGATAAGATATCTTTATGGTTTATTACATACTAGCGGCCCGCCCCGGCTTCGCCCGTGGTACTTGTCCACTATTTATACATAAAAACCTTTCTCATGAGTTACTCTATCTATTAAAAAAAACCGCATCAAAATCCGTTGCGTAGTTTTAAAGATTTAAGCGTTCATAGGGACAACATGACAGAAAAAGCGACTTTGTTTTATACTATGTAGTGATACCTACATTCATATTTTTTCTTATACATACATAACGATCGATTTTGCTATGCTAACTATTATAATTTATGCACCAGCTTTATAAATATAAATAAATATGCTCTGGTATATTTAGAAGTGACGAGTTCATTTACATAATGCGAGTAAGAAAATCATTATTAAATAGTTGTTACTGCTATTACGTGCCTGCAAGACTGGTTTTCCTAAGGTGAAGGAAACAGGAATGTGAGCAGAGTATCGAGGTCTTCTGCATTTTGACCTAGTAAGAATGGCATTACCTACACATCAAAGTATCCTGTTTAATCATTGTTGATGAAAGCTATACATTTTTTTGGTGGTAATTGACGAAGTGTTTTAACGTTGAATAACTTCATTGTATTTGTAAAGGTAGATTTCAACAAAGCTTTCCAGTTGAGACATAGGTAAGTAGGTACCTGTTGATATTTGATGCAAGAAATCAAAATATGTTTCTAAGTTTAGAATGGATAGATTGCGATTCTATGCGCCTCTATAATTGCTATCTTGATTAGTTGGTGCTTTATTTTTTTTGGTCACAGCACAGACAGTTTCATTAAAAATATTTTTGTCTAGGCTAGACAAATTATTGCTTGCCTCACCAAAAATACCAAACAATTTTGACCCAACCCAGTCGATCTCATGTTTCAGATTTTTTTATTTTTTTAATTTAGACCGTTTATAAATGTAGTCCTTTCCATGTAGGGATGTTTCCTAAGCTATTAGGTCGCAGAAGCAGCATGTTTATTTGGATATCACGTGAGATATGATGTCAAGGTGCGGTCGATGACGCCAGCGGTGTTATGTCACATTCGCCGCGCGCTAATCTAGCCGCTAAACAGACAGGCATACAGGTGAAGGTCGCGCGCATCCGGCATTCGACCGGCGAAAGTGGTCACCGAGCTTTGTTATTGACCACTTCTGTATCAATCAACCGTTTTATGGGTCACGTGCTACCATATAATGTGTAGGTTTGGACACAATTAAGCAAGCCCTATGTGGGTATACCTGTTGGATCGGACAAACAATTGCTAGTTTTCGCTCAATTCTCTCAACAATTTTCACAGAAGTTCCCATTAACGTTATCGTTTGTTGACGTTAAGTTAACCTTAACTTAAAGGGTTTACAATTAAGACGAATTAAATAAATAAAAAGTCCTTGTGGTATATTAGTTGAGTGCAAAAAGGTTGATCAAAGTAGAATTCAGATACTTATAGCCGAACATTGGCGAAGCATTCATTAAGGTAACTACTACAAATGCAGTTTGCCTAAACGGCTTAAGGTTTAAAAAAGTATCAATAAATAATGCCAGATATGTTCGTGTTTACTTACCTGTATGTCTTATCTGCATTCGTAAGATTTAATAAAGCAGATAAAAGTTGGACGTTAAGTCCAGAACATTTCGCCGAGGGGATGTAAGTGTCCGATAATACACTATGTTCTTTTTGGAAACCGGCTGCAACGTGACAACGCAACGGACCGAAGACGTTGGCACAGAATCTAAAGAACAATGCAACACAAGAGATTTATATTCGACACCAAATCTGGACAGATCGCATAGATAAGAATTTCGAAAATGTACCTACATACTTAAAGTAAACAGAAGCCGAATAAATACAAGTTCTTTTTTCCCTCCCATTGGCTTTCATCCAAATGTGTAGGGGTCAGTTTGTGTTTCCGTCACAATCTAAGCCGATTTCGTAGGTTGTGTTTCGACATCATAAAAAATATTTTATAATTTTTGATCGATAAAATAACAGAGTTTCATAGAAAGTGGGATTCGCCAAAATGTTTTATTATTTTAAAGTGATATTTCATAACAACTTACCACATACGAGTACGTATGTGTCTAAAATATAGTCTATTAATAAACTCGTAACTGAATAATGTTTCACGAAAATTTACAATGTTTGTTATATTTGACAACCAACACGTATGAATTTTGAAACTAAAATTATGGTAAAGTATCTAAAATGCAATGTGCATGTATTTTGCAACAATTTAACAGCAAACAGCTATAACATTATTTAAAATTATTTAGTAGGAATCTATGCTGTTTTTCTTGCATCATAATGCCTTTTAGCATTGAGCAACCTTTATCAATTACAATATGTTTGATGTTAATGCATCCATTTGACACTAAATCTTCATACGAATGATTTTGGCAAAAATAGATGCTAATAAGTAGTAAAATTTAAAGCTTCTTGTTTCTCTAGCATTTCCTAACACTATGACATTGTATGAATGTGTGATTTTGAGTTGGTAATAATTTAATTGTCATTGGGTGCTCATTAGAGTCGGTTTGTTGATTCTGGATAACGACTGTTTCTTAAGAACTGTGTTTTATTTGCATATTGTGATCAAAGAACGGCATCAGTCAATTGATTAGAAGTGGTCTGTATTACTCAACGTTCGAAACAGAATTTAAAATTGAATTGTAAAATAATATTGCAAAATGGCATGTAGAGTTACATTTAATTTTGAACACATAATGAAAAGATTTACTCGTTTTAAGATTTAAGATGAACAATGGTTGTATGAATTTTGTCTAGGAATCCTGAATCTTCCCTTTTTGTATTTCAAGAAAAAAAAACTTGTAGATTAAATTACACGATAAAAGAAAATTATCTCGAGTGTTTTATTCCGTTCGGTTCAAATACACATTGTCATCTATGATTGGGAAAAAACAACGATCTATGTATGATTGGGACAATACGATGGGAAGTACAAGCATGTATATTTCGTTATCTTATCACATCCGAAGTAAAAACCATAAGGGGCAATGAACTTTCAATTGCAAATATTATGTACCGCCACGCGACTGACCTACAGCAACGAAGCATTAATGGTACGTATCAGAATGACTAGACTACATTGTTCCTAAGTAAATGCGTGGCTCAATAGGTGAATGGGGCAAAGAAAACGAGCATCGCTCGCCCGCGAACTACTTCGGACATCGCGTGAGAATGGGAACGAATTGCCTAACTACCCTCATTATCCTTAATATACTTTTATTCATTTAACATAATTATGTATTTGCCAGACCCACGATTCGTTTTTTTATTGCCATTGATGAGTATAAAGCGCACGTCGAGTTCAGAATTGAATCTAATACTAAGATGTTTGAAAGAATTTACCCTAAGTTTTGGTAAAAAATTGAATGATAGTAGCAATCGTGCCTGTCTCTTCAAACATCAGTGGCGGATTTACAAATTTGCCGCCAGTAGGCGATTCAATTTTTGCCGCCCCTACTGACTTTTGAAATTCAATACGTTAGTTTAATCCCCTTAATAATGTGATTGTGAACTTAATGATATTTCTGTCAGTAACTCCATAGAATATTTTAACAACCCGGTCTGTAAGTACTGAAGAGTTTAATGTTGACCTATAAACAGCAGCATGTTCTTATCATAAGGTGGGGACAGGCATGACTTAAAATACCTACACTATATGAACACACAAAACGGTCAGTAAACATTGTTTAAGTTCAATATTTTTTATTGCACTTTAAAGTTTAAATACAATATAAACAATTTAAATTACAATGAACATGTTAACAATTATAATAGCTGTTAATGGTGACAGAAAATGAGATCAAATTAGTTTTACATTATTTTCATGCGAGATTTTAAATTTGCAAAATCATTTATTTTATCGTCGTATTAAAAGTTTTTCATAAGTTCTGACTCAATACACAAAAGAGATAAAGCATTAAGCTTTTCTTGACTTAAAGTAGATCGTAGATAGTTTTTGACCCGTTTTAAGCAAGAAAAGCTCACCAGAACAATTTGTCGCCGGTGTGCATAGAGCCATGCGAAGTGCTATATCCAAGTTTGGATAAATGTGCTCCAAATTTTGTTTTCGCAGAAACGATGATATACTTCTTAATGATCCAGAATCTGGTTTTAACGAAATTCTTTCAGAAGAAAGGTGGCTTTGAAAGTGTAAGCATTCTTGAACTAAATCAGATTCTAAATCATTAGGGTCCATTTTTATCAACGAAATGGCTTTTTCACTTAGATTCGATGGTAACAATTCACTCATTTTGGCCAGAAAAGAAAACTTCTCGTTAAATTCGTGGTACGCCTTTTGCCGTTTCTCTAACTCGGAAACGAGCCGATCTACGAGGACGAGAAACGTATTAATCCTAAAAGATTGCACTTGCAGTCATTATAATAACTTCTTTAGGTGTTTCATCAAATCTTTTTTTTCTTGTCGGTTATCTTTTTCCAATCTCTATTGTATATTGCTTCGATACGCTTAATACCATCGCTTTTTGTTCGTAATAATTAAAATTCTCTCGTTCAGCTGCAAAAAACTTACGGAGTGATGAGTAAAGATCGGCAACGGTGATCAAATCTACAGTGGACGCCTGAATTTGAAGACTGACTTTGTTTATTCTTTCCAAAAAAACATTCCACACAACAACCATTACCGCCGTTTCCAGTTTCTCCAAATTTGTAAGTATTCCTACCGCTTCTTGTCGCGTTACAGGCTTTTCAGCACAATCATCTTTGATTGATTTCAAAGTCTGAATAACTGCGTGCCAAGAATGTCTTAAACTTTTACAAGCGTCCTGCCTGGCTGACCAACGTGACAAATTCACTCTCTTCAGGGTGTTGCCTTTCCCGATTTCACTCATTAATTTATGCCAGCGTTGTGTCGAGTTTACAAAAAACACGTAAATTTCCTGTAGCAGCATGAAAAAGCGACAAGCTTCTGAGCACGATTCAGCAGCCGCAGTTGCCACTAAATTCAAAGAATGGGCGGAACAAGTTACGTAAAGTGCAAATGGTGCTTGGTGTCGGTATAGATGACAGAAGACAATTAGTTAAGAACTAAGTACATAAAGTTAAACTGAAAGACCAAGGCCTGATAATAAAAAAATATGTCACGAAGTTGTGTAGAGATGATGCTCGTGCTAGGCTTCGAATGTTTTAAGAGTTTTTTTTATTTTATTTAAATTGAAACGCTATTGGAATATTTCTAAATTCATGATCACATTAGTACCTAAGTATACATTGCAGTGCGTTTATTAATCGTTTATTTGTAGTTTGATTGTGTATACGTAAAATATTTTTTTTTGTGTAGAAAAAAAAATCTAAATTTGCCGCCTCCTCTAAATCTGCCGCTCTAGGCTCTAGCCTACTCAGCCTATTGGTAAATCCGCCACTGTCAAACATGTTGACTAAAATGATCGAGAGAAAGGCTACTTAGTTAAAATAGTATCATCCTTTTTTATATAATAACTGAGGACAATAGCTGAAAACCGGTCTTTCACCGTATTGCATTACAATTGAAACGAAACTAAGTGGCTTCGATCTGAAGAGTCGTGTATTATGCTAATCGCGATTTCGTATTCATCCTGGTTACTTTGATATTTAAATCTTTACTCTTACGTTTGCCAATACTGCCGGGTACTTAAATACAATTCAAAAATCGAATTCAAATGGTTAATTCGAAAGGCCGTCGCATCCACGACGCTTACGTCAGCGCGCGACGAGCTCGCCTATCAGAGGTGAGCCAGCTTGCATCCTCAACCTTTAAACTATTCTAACTCCTTAGGTTCGTCATTGCACAACGCCCCTGTACATATGATCGTTTGTACAACCGGTATTTGTTTATATCGAACTTTGTTTTAAAAGTGGAGATGACTCATAATGACATTCTTTGCGGTAACTTAACGAGGAGCCTGGAATTAATTAACGGCGCAAGTTTTTCTCAAACTTTACACCGTCGGTCACTTGTTGATAATTAGTCTCTTCTTGGAGAAAGATTGAGATGAATCCCAGAACTTTAGAGCTTCTGTTTCTTTGTGCATTTACAACTAAGTTCTGTAGTAGAACGCTATTCAGAATTTCCTTCAATGCGCACAATTGAGCGCCACAGAATATTTTATTTTTATTGTTCTGATTTTTTGTCGTGCTCAGTAAATTGTTCGTATGTTTAAATAATGCTTTACATAATATTTTTGGTCAAAGTAAGCTTGCATGTTTGTTTTTATAATTATTTATTTTGTTTCATGCCGGTTCCTTTCAACCTGGCTTGTGGTTGATGTTGCGGAGAGATTTCAGTAAATATTTGTTTAACAGGACTGAGAATGCGGTAGACATGCCTTCGACGCAGGGCAACTTATGGGACTCTCAGATGAAGTGGAAGATAATGCAACAATTTATCGAGGTTTATAAAATGCAACATTGAAATTGGACTCTCTCTTAACATTCTAACTTTAAATTTTAATTACTTTACTCGTGAGAATCTTGGACATTTATCGTAGAGTTTTCATCTAGTTCTAAACCAGGAAACTTTTAGCAAAGGAATTAGAAAACTTTATGTTAAATGATTACCGAAGAATGATTAATAAAAAGTTCCTTTTTTTCTTGGTTGATCAGGGATGGTTTTTCATTTGAAACGGTATAATAAACCAATATAATGTATGCGATTAGGGTTGTCAAAACCATTTTATATAACGCCCATAAAACAGTTTGAAATTATGATTGACAGGACAATAGGATAAAACCAATTCGCAAGAACTGTAACTTGGACTAAGTCAACGTCCTACAATACCGCTTGATAACCTGTGCCGTTATTAACGTAATCAAACATAAAAAAACAATCACATAGAACATGTTTACATTGAAACAAGGACAAGAATTGAATGAACACGAAGTTCAAAAACCAGTCAATCAGATGGATGGGATGACTCAATAAATGATAGAATCATCATGACTGCCTCAATAGAGCGTTTCAGAGCGACCCTTTTTATGGTTCGTGAGCCTCAAAGGGGACGAGATTCATATTAAGATTGTTTATTTTCAATTAGTATCATCAAAGAAAATATACAAGACACAAGAAGGACAAAAAAATCTTATGTCGAGTATGACAACCAAGAGTCACAGCGTTATGAGACTCTAACAGCAGCAAGTGACCTTTACATTAAATGGTTGGAAAGATTTAACATTCTTAAACACTCTTTAAATTACACATTAAAACTGTAATAATGAGTACGAATACTCTGACGGATTAAGTGAGACCCTTAATAGGGCCTTCATTTGCTTCGAAAGTTTAAGTTCAAGGATTTCTTAAACAAGTTTTGTAAAAGGCAAATTGAAAATGTATGGAAATGACTGCCCGATTTGTAGTTATTCAATAAAAAGACAAAATTATTTTGGGAAAAAATAAGTCAAAGTTAAGGTTGGATCAGCCACTGTTTAATTTAAACAAATTCAGTTAAAATATTGCAAAACAAACACAAAATCAAGGAGAGTATAGCATGTTTTAAACTAAAGAGGAAGTCAGGTAATTTCCTTTAAATTGGTATTTTGACTTATTTAATGCACTTTTAAGCTTTTGTACTGATACGATCATTTAAGCATTGGATATTTGTAGAAATGGTATTTGTTAGGAAATACATCTGTCCTTTTATTAGGGTTCCGTAGCCAAAATGGCAAAAAAACGGAACCCTTATAGATTCGTCATGTCTGTCTGTCTGTCTGTCTGTCTGTCTGTCTGTCTGTCTGTCCGCCAGTCTGTCACAGCCACTTTTTTCTGAAACTATAAGTACTATACTATTGAAACTTGGTGAGTAGATGTATTCTGTGAACCGCAACAAGGTTTTCTTACGAAAATAGAAAAAAAAATAAAAAAATGGGGGGTCCCCATAGTTAGAACTGAAACTGAAAATATTTTTTTTCATTGAACATATACGTGTGGGGTATCTATGGATAGGTCTTTAAAAATTATATTGAGGTTTCTAAGCTCATTTTTTTCTTAAGTGAATACTTTGCGTGACAGACTCTTCCAAAGTGGAAAAAAGTGTGTCCCCCCCCCTCTAACTTCTAAAGTAAGGGGATGATAAATCTGAAATAAATATATAATGTACATTATCATAAAAACTACCAACGAAAATTAGTTCGAACGAAATCTATCCAGTAGTTTTTTTAATACGTCAAAAATAGAATTTGTACGGAACCCTCAGTGCGGGAGTCCGACTCGCACTTGGCCAATTTTTTAAATTTTGTTAGTCATTCTAAGATCAATTTGCTACAAACCTTTTTAATTTAAAAATATGTTTGGTTAAAAAATAAATAAGATAGTATAAGTTGTTTCACTTACATCATTTTAAAAGAGGTATTCACACTTGTATTCATTATTTTTTATTTTCTGTGAATGTTACGATGAGATATTTTAAGTTTTTCTGATGTTGTTTACATTCGTTTTTAGCTGATTAAAAACCAACTTTATTCAAGGAGTTTAAAAAAAAAGCAATAACAATTTTTCAACTGATTCTTTGAACTTTGATTATATGTTTGGTTTGTTTGTATATATTATAATCTATTTAAAAAGTTTTGTATTTTACTTATGTAATTTTTGCGTAAGAAGGCGACAATGCGTAGGTACAATATTCGATTAAGACGTGAAGTTGTCTGATTTGAACTGTGTTTTTAGTCAGCTACATTATATTTGCGACTGCTCGTAAGAAATATAATTGGTTAATGAGGCTGATTATTCGCACTACTTTCACAGCCGTGCGAATCATTGACAGGCCGGCTTACTCTCAACAGGCACAATTAATCCATGAATGGACTAGACGTAATGACCTAGCAACAATTGATAACTTGGACCGTCTCCTGAGTCACTAGACGTCATAGAGTAAGTTTCATTCATCCATTAACGGGTCGCTTTTGTTGGCTGATCTCGTTCTTTGCTTCACCATCCCGCCATTTGTTATGTAAACCAAACAATGCGTGTAACGTTCACGTTAATGATGTCTAGAGTGTATTTCGCTTGTCAAGACCAACCCACTTCTTTCCCCTTTTGTCTACAAAACAAACCCCAAACACGATATACAATAAAACAATTGACAAATGATTCCAAACGTGTCGAAATGTTGTTTAAATTTCTTGAACAAAACCTAGATTATTCATGTTATGAAACCCTTTTTTATTAAAGTAATAATTAATTTGTTTTAATATTGCTGCTATATTATACGGAGAAGGGTGGACCCATTTATTTAAAAAGTAATGTGGAAATATATTTATGTGGAAAATGCTACTTATTATCTAGTTTATTTTAAGCTATGCGAGGTGATCTAAAAATAATTTTGGAATAAATTAATAATTAATAATCAGTTCAACAGATAGATCTAAAAAATATTAAAATGTTATTTTCTTAAGCATCTTAATTATTTCATCGAATACCTACCATAAAAAAAATATTTTAAAATGTGTTATTAATTTATTGTTGCTCAAAAAGTAATTACGAAAGCCTTTTACTGAAAATCCTACGCAACTGCCAGTAGAGCAAAGTTTGCAGGTGACAGATTATCTTGGTCCGCAATAAGACGTCGCGCGGAGGTCATTGAACTCTATAATTTTCAGTACATTGTTATACAAAATATTATTATTTGATTGATGATGTTCTATGGTATACGATCTCGTGTTTAGTATTTAGACCACTTAATATTTAATTATTTTCATAATGGACTAATTTGGTCAACAGTCCATCACATTATTTTCTTATTATGTTGGATTTAGCCCAATATTTAAAAAAAACTTATGTCTTGTTTATCAGAAAAGGACGACCTTACATAAATCAATCTTTATTAATTACATATACCAGTTAATGACTTTGATTATTAATCGGAATCTATGGTTAATAGTATGGTTAATCTAAAGAAAACCACAAACGTAGGTGATCTATACCTACATAGGAATATAATTTTTAATAGGCATCTTGTTATAAATGAAAAAGGATATGAGTCATCATTTAGTTCAGATCCCTTTTCTTAAGATTTCAAGGTTGAATGCCGATCCTTTTTCATATAGCTGGGTAGCTGTAACCATCGATAAAACACATTATAGGTATTATACTCAACAGTTATAATGTGGGCGATTTATCTTCACATCATAGTGGACATGTACGAGTGTTGTCATATATTTCAACTTCATTTTACACTGAGCTCGCTTGATTAGTTCTCAAACTCGATATTAAAGTAAAACTTGTAGGTTTATTGATTGATTTATTTGAGTTTGTCCATTTCCAAGGAATTTACTTCATATTGGTCAGTAAGCACTTAGCAACTGTTACAAGTTTTGACGGGGATGTTTTCAAACAAAGCATATACCTATGTATGTGCTATTTATTATCTTTATTGGATGAATTAATAGGGTGAATAAAAATGTCTATTTAAAAATAATCCGGACTTTGGAAATGAAAAATTAGAAACAAAGTCATGAATACACATTAGGTTTTTTTTTTTCCATAAATTAAACTGTAATGATCTATTCTTCATTTAAACACATCAGATTTAGAAAAAGTATTGTATACATATTTATAAACAGGAAACCCAATGTTAGAATGGAAAATAAAGTAGAATCTTAATATGTATAATGATTACCTTATATCCCATCGACATCGAACATAAGATTTTTTTAAAATCAAAACCAAGCATAGGTATTTTATCCCACAAAAATGAGAAGAAAAAACGTATTATAAACCGTTACTGTCGTTTTTATTTGGCAACATGAAATGCAAAAGCGTCGGTACTTTAGTGGCTTCCCATGATTTATTGGTGTAAAAGGGTCGCGATACATCTTTGTCAATGTGTGTGTCATAAAAATCACGATACCTTCCATGACATTGCGGTATATACGTGGGAGACTGTCCAGACCATTTTAGGCGTATTTTGCTTATTTTTCATTAAAACCAGTCTATTAAATCCGGTGTCCAGTAAGGGCACTGCTGGTACTACTTACGTTTATGGTTAGCGCTTAAAGCTCAGTTTATGTAAACAAAGTATGTAATGAGTCGTAATAATTCTGTTATGTCTAAAATGCCGATGAGCTGGGATCATGGTATATTAAAATTTTTTTTTTAAAAAATTCTCTTTAACAACTCTTTCAATTGTTTGTTATGCTTGGTTGAGTTAAAAGGAAGTAAAACGTTGTCTTTACAAATTTTAATTCACGAATAAATAACTGTTCAGTATTAACTTTGATTCATTTTATTTTTAAATATGATTATAACTAATAACATTGTCAGCTCTTTGATAAGTATTTGACCGGAAATCTAATTAAAATCATTCATAAGGTGAAAATCATTGCATACGTGCAAACCATTAATTTTAATTTAAAACTAATTTTAAATAATAGAACTTTTGCTGAGATGATTATGACACTAAATGTAATTAATATAATTTATAACGGATCGAAAAGGTGCCTAAAACTATATTTGAGAACTATTTTCGCATGATTAATTTTCTTATTTCAATGGGAACTTTATATTGTTTATCTTATCTGTAGAACAATAATGCCAATATATGAAAAATAAAATATGTAATAATCAAATCTAAACTCACCAATAAATAAAACAATGTTCCCGGCCCCATGGCTCGGGATTGGCCCTTCCGGCCTCGCGGTTACAGGAAGCAACCCTGCTAACACTAGCCTACGCCCGGCTGACACGACCGGAGCTCGAACTCGCTAACATCACCCGCTCTCCAGCGGCCGGCTTTTCAAACTAAAATGTGCAAACTCGAAGATGCGCCTCTTATATTACCTCTTACGTTAAGTCGAATACCGCAACGTATTTGGCATATACCTACGCTCGTCTGTGTGCGTATAATTTCGGCGTGTGCGCTTTTGGCGACACATGTTATAATGGCACGCCCCCGTATGCGGATCCACGGCTGTCCTCCGTCCTCTCTCCGTCGGGACGATTCCTATCGATGTTATTAATTACATCCTTATCTTTTTCTTTTCAATACATTTAACTTACCTTATCGCGTTAAAAGCTTACGTTAATGTTTAATCGACGCCGAAAACTTAGTTCGAGTTCAAAATCCTGTTTATTATTCACGACGCGTAAACGATATGTGGTATGGTTATTTATGTATGAAATTATGATGTTTTTGTAACTACTTTTAATAGTTGTGAATCGTCACGCAAGGACTTATCAGAGATTCCTTGGGTGTTTTCGAACCATGTAGGCATTTTAAAAGCACGCCTAAGGTTGCCTCATGGGACATTCCAGTTTCCCACGTAGAGACCCGGACCTGAACCGCGAATAAATTTAGGAATCTTTTTGGGATATATTGCTGACAGTTACTGTATCTTTATGCAAATAAATATGAGCTAACACGAAATGAAATATCCATACCTTCTTTTTACCATTCTGACGCTGAAACAAAATGAGTAGCAATTTCAATCGTTCAAATAATAAGCGTTATTTTTCGGTATAAATTATTGAAAAGAAAAGTGCATTTGAATACGAGTAATAGAGATGATTGGGTGGAATAAAAACCAGAGCCCTAGGCTGCAGTTTCAATTTTGATCTTTTAGCCGCAGAGGCTTACAACAATTTATTAGTTATATTTTGATGGCAACTTTAATTGAATGTCTGTTGCAGTCTGTTAGTCTGTCTTTAAAGTACGTGAAGGATTCTACAAGTCAAAAGTGAGTTTAAGTAAACAAGTTAAACTATGCAATGGTCAGCGTCGTATTTGCCAGATGTTGCGAATGGTCTGTTACTTGACACTTCCATGCAACATTCAGAAGGGGATTTTAAAGCAAATAAAGGTAAGTGAATTAAAATGAATGCAGAAATCTCATCAATAGTAAAAATCAATACTTCATAGCTTCAAAAAAAATTAGAAATAAATGTTTTGAATATTTTTGTAAACAACACTATACATATAATTACTTGTTAATAATATTTTTTCCCCCTTTTTCAACGATATCTAGATGATGTGTCTTAGAATAATGGGGTCTTTTCCTTTTACTGTACTTGAAAAGCAATTCGGATCCAGAGCCTGAATTATCCTCATAATCCGAAAAATCCGTCTCTTTTACGAGGAGAGCCGAGAGTTATCAAAATACAGCCACCAATATTACATAAGTATTTACGGTACTAAGTTTTAAAACTGCAGTTAGGTATACATTAAGTACCTTTGACACGAAAGTCTGCTTTACTCTCGCTAACATGTCCTGAGTAAGTGATTAAATAATGGATACATTTTTGTAATCTTACTCATTCGTGTTAATATAATGTTTAAATTTTTCCGTTTGGTTTTCCCAAAACGGGCTGCAGATATAAATCAACCTGCAGAAGCGGTGTCTACTCACGTTTTATGACAGGCACATGATATATTAGATGGCTTTCAGCAATTTCAGCACCCGAACAGCCATTTTTAAACTACCTACATAGAAACTTCTTTCTGTGTCAGTTTTTTTTTAACGTGAAGATAGTATTATCATTTGGAAATTGAGTGTTTCCGCCTATCAGCCATAGTAATGAAAAGGCTTCTGTGGTTGAAAAGAGATATTAGAAGAAGTATTGCTCTTATAAACCTCTCATTAATCTAAATACCTCCAGGGGTTCGATTCTAGAGTGCTTTTCATTGCAGCGAGACATTAAGTACCTTTACTTTTTTCTTGTATGTTAAAGCATTTCTAAGATTAACTACCATTATACATTTGACGAAAAAAAAGAAGGAATAAGAGTTCAAAGGACAGCGGAAAGTTCTTAATTTTATTATCCACGAATATTCTTTTATATGAAAAACATGTTAAAAAAAATTGTGGCCAAAACATAATTTTAATAAATAGGTGTATTGAACCTAGATGGAACGGAAATAGGAGTTGATTCGCCAGTGGCTTGGATAAATAAATAACTCGTTAGGCATGTGCTGGTTGCGATCATCAACTCGCTCGATTATAGTGACATATTTGGATATGTGACTTGCCCTTTTTCTTCCGTGTAATATCAGTGTTAGACTTGTAGAGAAAACAATAAAATGTCAACCACACCACGACTCCATTATTGAAAAAGGAATGTCGATTACGTAGCTGTAGACTGATTCATTATTATTTTAATATTTATTCTAATACCAAGACATTCCCAGCAGCCATGTTATCAGTCCAAAAACGTAAAATTGAAACTAAAACTTTGTTTAATGTAACGTAACTTAAATAAAATACATATAATGTCTCAAACTCATTATCATCAGCCGTCTGTCTATTGCAGACCGCTGATAACCGTAAGCCGCTCTGAAAAGAAGGTTTTGCCCATAGCTCTCACACTCACACTATGCTCTCGCTCGAGTTGGAGAGTGGGTGTGTTTTGACTGTGCATCAAAAGAAATTATTGAAACACCGATTGTGATCTATAGGTACTAATATAATAAAGCTGATAGAGCTGTTTGAACGCGTTAATCACAAGAACTACTGGGTCGAATTGAAAAAATCTTGTTGTGTTCGATAGTCCATTTGATGACAAAGGCATAATATAAGTTATAATATAACACTATGTGTGCGGAAACCAAAATCCACGCGGACGGAGTCGCGGGCGGATGCTAGTGTTAGAACAAAGCGAAAAGTATAAAAGCATCTGGTACCAGAATTAGACCCCTAAAGTCTATCGTAAAGTCGCAGACTATTGGGCGGTATTTCGCAATGAAAACAAATGTAAATCATTGATTCGTGTATTTAAAAAATGGTACACGATTCTGATTACTTCTAGGCAAGGATAGTCGTGTCATTTGATCGTTAAACTGAAAGAGGGGCGGGGGCGGTCAAAGTCTTGTAACAAAGGTCATTGTCGTTTTCACATACGAATACACCTTGTTTATATCAGTATAAGCTCTCTCGCTTGATTTAAGATTAAGTCGGTAAAAGCTTCTTAGTTAGTAGCACGTTTTGTATATTTAAATATTTCAAGGGTGGTATCCTGCTTGGATATGAAGTGGCGTATCGGTTTAAACCGACTTTAGTAATATTTTCGACAATTTCGTTTAAAATATCATCAATGATATCAAAGAATTTAATTCATAATTTGAACAAATAATATAATTATAAGAGAGAAAAATAAGAGGAACATTTATAGTTAATTATGTTATTTTTGTTAAAAATAAATGATTAAAAGGACCTAGAAACAGTTATAAATAATAGTTAATAAATAACTCAAAACATCACATACATTGATCTAACTCCGTGTTAAGTAAAGTAAAAATTCGTGTTACAGATATCAGAGCGAACAGTGGTATTACAAATATACTTAAAAACATAATATACTTAAATGCACACGAACAATTGTCCTGTTCGGGGATGGAACCCGCGCCCTCTTGCTTGATCTTGACTATTACACCAAGCGGGTGGAATGAATATAAGAATAAAAGATATAATTACTTCATGAGGTTGTGTTGGCTACGCTAATTAGGCTTATATCTTAGAGTTGTGTTTTATTCGCACTGTGTTTTGATAAAAAAATGAGTAGCCTGCATTTTGCATTGGTAAAACTAAGCATTGACAAAATTGCCTCAAACAATTATTATTTTACTTGAAGAAATGAATCAAGAATTTCTTTAAAAAAGTCTTTGTTTACTAACTGATCACAAGGTTAATGAAGTTGGTATCACGTCATACTAGGAGCAGATGATTTATTTGTATCTTCAGATGATTGAGGTCACATGAGCCACGAAATTTAAAAAAAACCTGGTATATTAACATTATTGAGATATATTACCGCTATTCACTTGGAGAATTGGTTCCTTCATACCAATTCTGTTGTGTGTTGAGAGTTTAGCTAAGTTTTTAACAACTAAACTCAACCGAATAACGAATGCAAATCATATCTGAAGAATTGCAAGATTTTTAGTTATTGCTCTCAAAACGTATGCTCTAACTGTCATTTTTCCGCAGGCTTTTGCACGGCAATTTGCACAAAAGCGAAGCGCAAGCAATTTGCCATGCAAATCCGTGCTAATGCGGACTTTCCGCTGCTTTAAGAAGAGCTAAGAAGAGGATTAGTATTATTATAAATGTTAAAAAATTTACCTTAAACATAGTACATGTTGAAGGCAATTTCTTATTTTCGTTTGTTTCCGGTAAAGATTCTTTCAACGATTATTTTAGGCAGATTTTACTAATTTGAAGAGGTTGGCATTAAACAAAATTAATTACTAACAGAGAGACATTCCGTTGATAATTAATTTCGTTTATTTTATGTAAAGCAGTTTCAATCCTTTTCATATTTTAAGGATGGCTTTATGTAATACTTCAATAGATCAAACAAAACGTTTAATTTAGCAAAAATATTTTTTATGTTGTAGCGTAAAGTAGTAACTGATATTCCCTTGGTTCAGTTTATAACGGTTATGATTCGTAAATTCTAGATCCAAATTTTACGACAAAAAAATTACAAATATGCCTAGAATATTCAGGATTAAGCGACGAAAAAGAATTAATAGTACACTGACCTTTATGACGCTCGCAGACGCTTCGCGGTCGTGACTTATCTCCTTTCATAAATTCCTGACAACATGTAATTTAATAACTTATGTTTATTTTTACAAATTAATTCGTTTAACATTCATAGTTAACTGTTTCGCTTATGATATTATGATCATTATAATGGCTATGGCAATGCCAAGAATTAGGTGGTTTAGGGAAATTTTCTAAACTACTCCGTCGTTAGAATGTCATCAATCACTGAGTTTGTGCGTAAGCGAACCAAATTACACAATTGTTCATGCAAATACAAAAGTTATAATAAAAACGCAAACAAGTGGAAGGCAGTATAATAGGCTCGGGATATCAACCAAAGTCTATGATTTTGATCGAACAAACTTTTTGCTTAGACATATAAGTTTTTTTTTTACCTACCGAATCTTGGCACATGACCGGGACATGATAAAGAAATTAAAATCTAATCGAAAATGGTTTACGGATAAAAGACATGCCAAAAAAAAATCTATACATGCGGTCTAAATTCAGTTCAATTCAGGACACAAATTACTTAAACAAAGAAAAATTGTTTGTGCTCAACACAGTTTGGCGTAAATGACATTTTGTGTAACTTAGTCATTGCCCATAATTGAGCACGAACAAAATAATAAAGCCTTTTCGGTGCACCTCCTACACCTTTAAGGACAATAGGCCTGTTCCGTGTGATCGAGCAAATACACACTTACTAAGATAATTTCAAACATGATACAATCAATATGTATTATTAATACCAAATATTATGAGAAGAAAATGTACTACTAATGATAATTAAGATAAAAAAGTTTACTCTAAATAGTTTAGGAAATTCCACACAAACATAAACCCTGATGATAGCTTTCACTCGAAATTGTGTTAAAAACTTAGTATGACGTCAAAGTATTCAGTCAACAACATAACATAATATGGATGGTTTGGTTTAGTGTGGTAGTTAGGCTAAAAACTTTTAATTGCTACTCAGGATTATTCCCAGTAGGTTGCTTTGGTCCTGAAGACTGTTGTGTAACTTTTACTCTGATAGACTAAGGTGCACAAATGTAACATTAGGCGCGTTGGCTAAAAACTTTTAATTGATACTCTAGATTAGAACCAGTAGTTTCCTCTTGTCCTGAACGCTGTTGTGTTACTTTAACACTGATAAATCCAGCAACTCACAAAGCCTATTTTGGCGTATTAGCCACGAATTTCATTTTCTTGATAACTAATTGAGTTTCTGCTTCATAAAAGATAGGTGCTTTAGCAAACTCATTTTGATGTCATAGTGATAGAATATCAACGATGTTGTCAATGCAATAATTTCTTTTTATCTTTAGCTCATTCAGATATGTATATACAAATACATATATATATTTTTTAATCCCGATCTGTGTGACAGGGATCCATTTTTTTTGTGGAATTTTAAAGTAAATTTTTATGTATACCTACATGGATATTAGACCGAGAGGTACAAAGTCCTGGGAACTACCTTGTGTACTTTCTTAATCAGTAATCCCTGTAAATCCTTAAATGTCGAGTTGTCATGTGAAAAATAATGGATCGCTTAAAGTGACTCGATACCACAATATCACACCAGCACACACTATATTTTTAAAACATCTCGTAAATATTTTGAACAAGTACAAGTATGTTATTAATTTGTCGGCATGTATAATTCTTGAGTAATTAATTACCTACTTAGTAAAGTTTATTAAGTTGTAAGTGAGATGCGTGAAGGTACAAGTGGGACCGGTTATGTGAGTTACGGAGATCCGTGCGTAGGTAATATTAAATTGTCTGTATTAAATATACATTAAAAATATTTGTAGACGTTTATTTTAAGAATTTAAAATAATTTTTTTCTTCTATTTCATTATTGGTCATTTTATGTTGCAGTTAGCCTAATATAATTTTGGAAATATGAATTGGCTTGGTTTTTTATATGTACTAACCTAGATGAACTTGATGTAATATTTTTGCGATAGCGCTATTCAGTCTCAAAGTAAATTAAAATCTGGTAACAAAAAACGCTATTTATCGGTAAAACAATCTTGCTGTTGTGTAAACACAAATATTGATTTAGCTGTTAAGAAAAAAAAAGATGTTACCCGGAAGTGCAGATAAGTGAAATATATTTTAAAATTACTAGAGTTATTTCAAAAAATATAACTAAAAGTATCACTAAAAGTACACTGAAATAAATAAACTTTTTTAAAGGCAAGGAATTAATAATTTTCACCAGAAATATTTTCTATACTTAATATTAGACATAAAAAATCTTGTTAGTAAATCAGTCATGCCTTTTAGCTGGGCTCAGCAGATATGGAGGTCAACTGTGGGTCCTGTAATGATATTGGCCTTTTACGCCGGTCACAAAACCTAATGGTCTGTCGTAGATTATATTGGTGCTATTCTTTATATGAGATTACTTAATTTTATTCTTACCACCAAAATATTCTATTTAATTCATTTAAAAGGATTTCGTACCAGGTTATGACGTAGTCAAAAAAATATTTAGTTTTGAAAATGACTGGACAGAAAGGAAATAATTTTGAAAGGTTTGTTAATAGATTAAATAAACCCCAATATTCACGTTTCAGTTTGATCACACATAGCATAAGTTACCATTTCGACCACATTAAGGACAAAATTTCAGTATTCATAATGTAAATCTACAACTTTATAGACCATTTTAAACTATTATTAACATCGTTTTTGTAGTAAGTAGTAGTCGTAATCTGCAGCGGTTTGACGTCACTAAGCTGTAAAGGAGTTGAATGGTTGTTCTGAATCCCAACTAATATTATAAATGCGAAAGTAACTCTGTCTGTCTGTCTGTCGCTTTCCCGCTTAAACCTCGCAACCGATTTTGATGAAATTTGGTACAGACAATCTTTAGACCCTGAGACAGAACATAGGCTACTTTTTGACCCATTCCAACCACCCACTTCCCCGAAATGAGGGGGTGGAAGTTTGTATGGAAAATCTAAACTACTTGAGTTAGACGCTTGAAATTAGGCATGCAGGTCCCTTAGTAAACTTGATGCTTAGTTGCAAAAGGATATTGCAAAATTCCCACGGGAACGGGAGTTAGCGGGAAAAAACATTCGTATAATGAAAACCGACATCCACGCGGACGAAGTCGCGGGCGGCCGCTAGTTTTCAATAAGGATTCATTAATTTGAACCCAACACCCATAGCGCCACCGCGGAATATGATACCTACCATTTTTAATTTTTATGTAAATGATCTTCTTGGCTTGGCATCTTTAATAAACAGACCGTTATTTTGAACATTATTAAATTAGAATTGGACACAGTGAAAAGTTTGTAAAAATCCTAATTATAGTCATAGGCCTAGTCTTAGTTCCATCACGATAGTTAAGTTTACACTAATTCTGTCACCACGTTTTGAATATGCATTTCAAATAATCATAAAAGTTCAACCTTAAGTATAAAAATATCAGTAACTGTTTCATTAACATAAAGAAATCGCGATGTTTATGTGAAAAACGTAAGTCCGAATGCACCGTAACAATTACTTGGAGAATCCGCCAGATAGCGGTAATCTGTGACAAACACGCGGCCGCCCATCCTTCGAACGCTACAAGGGGCAGGAATTGTGAGATCCAATATTATGGAAAGATTTTTTCCTCGAGATTGCGTTCGGTTCAACGACCCCGCCTCAGCTTCCAAGTTAGGGCAGTCAAATATGGATTTAATCGATTGTTATTTGACCTTTTATAAATAACCTGCTTCTTTAATTCGTTTGCGTGGAATTGGAGAAGTCAGGGGATAGTTTAAAGTGGAAGTATTGACAGTTACGGAAATTACGACATGCATAATTATGGAAGACATAATTTTGCCGATACGGTGGACTTACTAGATTGATAATGACATTCGGGATCGTTAATTCTAGTAAAATGTACTAACACTTAGTAAACTAAAATATTTTTTTGAACAATGTGTTTTTTGACTCGTGTCTTGCCGATGAAATTAACAATCATTTTTATTTTTGGACCATTGCCAACCCTAAGTAGGCCCGGTGTGCATTTTTCGCGGGCATGCAACCTGTATCCTCATCAATAAAACAAAAAGTAACTTTGGTTACTTTCTTACATTTGGCTGTGGTTAAAATTGCATCTGCGTCGACAGTGCCATTCTTGCAATATTGGGCTGTGCGAGGAATGAAATTGAAGTTCGAGGTCAAACATTTGGGTCAACAAACAAACTTACGTGTAACAAACTAATGTAAGCCGTATGAACGTAAAAGATAATAAGCACAATTTGAACATTAATGGGATCATTTAAGGTTAAGTACCAGAAATGTCATAAATCGCAAAAACACTTAACCCATCCATTTTGTACTGAAAATCATTTGTTCCTATTTCAGATTACAAAGGTGGGACTATGCAATGCAAATATCTGGCTATAACTTTTTATCTTATGCTTGTAAGGAATCTTTCTTTTTCCTTTCATTTCCTTTCCTATTTCAGAAGCTTCATTCTTCATGACAACAGATGTGTGATGTTGTGTAGAATACCGGCTAATTGCTTCGTTGCTGCAAAAGAGAGTGCCTGGTCAATTTAATGGGCGGCATCCGACGGAGCTTGTTTTCGTAGTGTGTTCTCACAAAATAAACATAAGTATTGAAAACAAACTTAAATCATGTACAAAAAATACAGCATATAAAGAACATGATTGAAACCATTTTATAGATAGTTCTATAAAAATGCGACCGATGTCCGATACTTCTTATGTCGCCGGGAATAAGTTCAAGGTTACATCGATACTTCCGTGACGGACGAATTATATTCATTTGTATGCAACCTTCAATATCTGGGACTCTTGTCCCATTATAAATATGTACATATTTAAGTCAGGGATGCCGTCCATTGTCAGAAATAAGTTTAAAGAAACATTGACTATGAGTACAAACGTTCTTTATTTACCCTTATTATTTTCGGTGTAATGACTTGGTATACTCGGTGAATAATACTGATGAATGCTTAAGCAGTATATCAATTGAAATCTGCGATTTTTAGGGTTCCGTAGTCTACTAGGAACCCTTATAGTTTCATCATGTCTGTCCTGCCTCGTTCTCCGCCGTTTCTGAACCGATTGCCACGAAAATTGGTGGAGAGATGTTTAGTGATAAATCAAGAATTGGTTTAAAATAATCGAAAATTAAATGTTAATAAGCGTAGCCAAAAACTTTACACAAATTTTAAATTATTTTATCCCTTTACGTTCCATAATGGCAACCATATTTTGTAAGGAACAAGTGATAATGCTGTGTTAACTCAGTGATGTCGTTTTAATAAGACTCGTCGTTAAAGAGAATCAAGAATCTTTTAAAACTAACACTAAGGGATTTAAAGTCCTTTTAAGTCGTCTAGATAAACATATTTCTTTGAAAGAAAAGAGTACTTTACAAGTTCTTCTTAGGATTTTATTGCGAATACTTAAAAGATTTTTCTCATTGCAAAATGCATACTATAGAGGATTTCTTAGGACTAAGAAATAATTCATTTTTCTCTTTTATGATTCACTTTGCAGTTAGGTCATCAATCAGTGTGGGCATCGTGTTTACCTTATTTATATCATTACAAATAAAGTACCAGGGCCTTTTTAAATGAAACTATTTTCTAAGTTTTGAATAACTTTCTTGCTTGATTTTGATTTTGAATTGAGTATTTAGACAATTAAACCAAGAACAGGACTGAAAACATTCAAGAACTAAATGTAATATTCCGCAACGTGTTTTCCGCGATAATTGGAAGTTGTGGCTAAAGTTTTGCATGCTCGACAAGTTCTGGTGTTTTGCAAGCAAGTGGAAAGTGTGGAAACATCGCAATTAGTCCTGGATGTAAAAGCATTTCATTATAATAAATGGTGTGAATTTTCAGGACGACTTCATACTATATTTGTGAAGTTTCATATAACTTTATCACCACGAAATACATAGTAAATAGTACAACCATCTTTAAGTTGCACTACAATGTTTACAACTATGCAAAGCCTTTCATGAGACAAATTGCATTGTTCTTGAGGGTTTTTGATAGTCGTCTTTAAAGAGTATCATTTCTATCCAAGCAGAGTAATATGGTTGACAGACAAATAAATCACGTATAGTATTTTTTTATGTTATTTATAAAGGTACAAGTCTATATAGAGTCAGTGATTGCGCGCCGTTCGCAATTATCAGAAAAGGTTAACATTTGTATGGTGTCATAATACCGATGGATGGACAAAAATTATACGTGTCTTCGTGTTGGTATCATGTGCACTAGAAATAAAAGGTTTGCTGGTTAGAAGTCAAACAATGAACGATGCTGATGGTGAATTAACCATCAATAGCTGATGGGCCTCTTACAAGTGGGGCCTCCTAAATTGGTGGTTAGAGGGAAAACATATCGCTGGATCATTAAGGTTGTTTTTGTGAAAACTTTCGATGAATCAGTATTAATCAGACGAAAGTTTTCACAACAAGAGAGAGAACAAATACCAGTGTAATTGTTGTTGTATTATAAGTTACGTAGGTAGATAATTTTGATCAATTGACTTTGATCCCAAACAGCTCTTATCAATATAATCATCAATTTATTTTTGAAAAAAAAAAGAGATTTTGACTGTAATAAAAAAAAAAATGGACAAATAAACATTAATTAAATGAAACGATTTCATACAAAAATTGTAAATTATATTTTGTATAAATAATCATACTTATGTTATTGTAATAATTATGCCTTTGATCTACAGCTTCAAGGTTTATGTATGGTACTTGACAAATGTTTCCAAAAGTTTGCTACACGAAAGTAGGTGAAGAAAGTATGACAGATTAAACATTTGGAAACAAACAGCGTTTTAGGGACACGGAGACCGTTGCAGGAGAATTTATGTTTGCAAGTATAAAATATATGCCGTGGAAGGTAAAGTAAACTGTAACTACCGTTGAACAACACCATTTTTTGTTTACTTAAAAAGTCCAAATTTCAAATCAACAGGAAAAGATGCGAACTGATGATAAACAACTGTATACACTTTTAAACAGAAGTTTTGGGATTTTAAAAAGTTGTGTTGACTTTAAGGACTTTCTTAAGTACAATAAAAAGTCAGGTAAACGTATGCACGTAGGATCTAATACAAATGCCATAAGGTCGATATTAAATTGCGTTTGTTTAGATGTCACTGTCAGCTTCGTTTAAGGGAATAGGTATACATTTGTGCGTTTCTGGAGTCCTGACCGAGACAAATGTGCTTGTGTTATTCCTACCTTGTAAGTAATTATTTAGAGTGTAATTGCGCGGCTTTTGTTGATTGGTCTATTTGTTTTGGGTTTAAGTACCCGTACCTACCACGTATCGTCGTTGTTGTATACAACAATCAATTGTAACGTTGTTGTAAATAAAATTAGTACTATAATAGGCACAAAGCTTGATGAAGAAGAATAGTATTTATTACGAATATGACGGGTCGTGGGTTCGAATCCCGCTAGGACAAAAATGTCTGTATAATGATGAACGTCGGCATTTGTACTCAAGTCATGTTTGTTTATTAAAGTACATATTTAAGTATTTCTGTCCGATCCCTAGCTTCCATAGTACAAGCTTCGAGCTTAGTTTGGGGCTAGGCAATTGGTGTGTTCGTCCAAGGAATTTATAAATTATATTTTATTTATAAAAGATCAATTTGCCCTTTCCATTGCAAGTATTCTTATAGCAGGCGGATATTTGTTGTGGTTGCTACATAACTTCAAATGTCTTGTCTGATTTAGCGTAGGTAATAGCGTATCAATATTATTTTAAAGTTATCCATGACAGAGCATGACTTTTTCCATGATGATCATGGTGTTTATTTAGGAAACATTGACTTTACAAAGATAGAATTTTTTTTCCAAACTAAATTAAACAAATAACGGTCTTGTTAAAAATAAGTATTATAGTATACTTTCACGAATGTCATTTATAAGCTATACGACATAGAAGTTATAGAAGATTCGAGTTTTATTTTTGCAGAATCAGGTTTTTGATATCGACTTTATCGGAAACTGGTTCCGTCTAACAAATGTTCTTAATGTTATTATGTCTAAATAACTGTTATCCTAATTCCTTTATGGTAATCAGAATCGAATAGAGATTCTGAACCGAACTGATTCAGAACCCAGTTTGTTTATTTTAGTTAATTCTAATAAAGTATCTTTGCACCTATGAACCATCATAAAATAAAGGTCATAAACAACATTATTTGATTTTCATTAAACAAAATGTTAATTATTTTCTATCTCAGGAACAAAAACCTTGATAACACAAAATGATTCACTGAAGTTACCAAATATTAACGAAGGGAGAGGGAGGAGGTATCATTACAAAATTTAAATGATATCTTTTACTGCATTTACTTTCCCGTATATTAATCAGTAACGAACGACAGTGCGCTTCTGGTGTCAAAGAGAGGCGTAATATTTTCTGGACTTAAGATTAAGTCGGCCCCAATGTGGAGCCATTAGTATCGAATATCGACGTCATACATTAGGCCGAGATAAAAGAATGATCGAGGTCAAAATATATACGAGTCAGCGGATTGAATAAATCCACTTGCATTTGCATTGAAAAGGACGTTACAAGTTTTGAAAGGGTGCAATCGGCTTCACGTCGACTTTGCGGTTTTGTTAACATTGGTGGTATAAAAAATATTTAACAAGTGTTTTTCATCAATTAGATTCATGAAGACACTGATTTCCTTTACCGATTATCTCGATTTTTTTGCATCATACTTCTATAAATATATATAAATATGCCTTTTATTATGGTATTATTAAAGTACCCCATTGCGATGATTCCAGTTATAATTTTGTATAGAACGGACGGAAAGATGAGTATTCAGAACTTCGTATTTCGTCGAAAAGTTTGATTGAAGAAATTTGAGCTGAATCGAAAATCTTTGCAATGGAATAATTTGTTTTGACGTTACCAAAATGATAATTATTTCAAGGCAGGTTGAGTTACAACAAAAAGTAATATTATATTTAAAATTTGTATAGGTTGTTATTGTCAATTTTATGAGAGTTTTTTTATATATGCTTAATAGTATGTAACATGTCGGGCATAATATAATTTGTGACTATTTTTTCTTTCGGGTTTACTGTAAATCTTCATAATTTATTTTGTTACCAGTCTAATATGTACCCAATTATGTGAGGTGCTTTAATGACACCTAAATTGATTAATTGACCTTACGGTAACTTGTTGATTTATCATTTAAATGGTGTTACACAATAACTATTGAATAAGCTTTTCAGCTACAGGTTTATGATTAAATCTGTTCAATCAACATTTGAATAAAGGTCTGATTTTGCTCACTTAATTGGATAAGAACTCTCGGATTTATTAATTTAAAAAGGTAATTTGAACTTTTATACCCAATCACAGATTTTGCGTTATTGTTGTATTCATAGGCCAGTCATGCGTATTGGTGATGTCCACAACAAGTTGGAAGCATTCAAAGTGGTCTGCATGTGAATGGTTCGTAACCAAAAATCTTTTGCTTACATTTCTGAATCTGTCAGTTCTTTTTAAACTGATTTTTCATTGAAGATAACATTTCCAGAATTGTCTGCTGATGTGATATGTTGTAAAGCACTTGTTAAGTTTTTTTAATATTCTCAGTATAACTTAGAAGTCGGAAATTATTTCGATGACGTTACACAACAGAATAAACAAAAACAGCGTTATAAATACTAATTTTCCAAAAGTATTTATTCATATTTCTGTGTATGCAGTTCAGCTATATGCTTCAACTTTTATGCAAAATCGATGCCCACTCTTAGAGGTTGCATTTCGCGGAACCCTTACATTTTATTAAACATCATCTTTGATGTCGAGTCAAAAAGCTATTTATAACCACGTCGTGGTTATTTTATTAAACCGATAAGGTTAAAACTTATTTTGTGCGACGTCGCACCGGCATGCAGTGCGGTCAATTTATTCAAATACTTTAAGTGAATCGAAATCAAGGAACTTAAGATTTATGTTTAAAGTTAAAAGGATTTAGTAACAGTCCGTTAATTACTTACAATATGCTTACAAAGGAATCCGTACATGGTATGAAAAAGGAGCAAGTTTATTTTACTTATCCATTTATCACAGTAAACAAGTATATATAGGTGGAAACATAAATATTACCTTAAAACCTAATTATGACAGATATTTCTTAGTAGATTTTAATTAAATATTGTTTTAAATATAGTTTGCCTACTCTAAGAAGGTTCTGTCGATGATACTACTATTTTAATACTTTACTTAATAAAGTTTACTTATATTAGAAATCTATAAATATTTTTATCTACCATCTAAATCTACATAAAGCGGGGATAAACAAGTGTCAAAGTAATAATTACTAGGGGGTGCTCACAGTATTGAGATTTCAATATTTCCTCCTTATGTGAGACAATAATTCGATTACAAGAGTAAAGATCACAGATATCCTTTCTTATTATATCTAAAATCCTTAGTATTGCTTCATACCAGCCTACTTGTGGTGGTTTAATTTCAGAAAACCGCATTCGTATTCCAATTGAGGATAACTATTGAAAAAAAATATCATAAACAGGAATAAATGAAACTATCATTTATGTAGTTTGACAGTTGCATTATTCATTACTTACCATGTCGTGCCTGAGGACGCGTCCTTACAGGCCAATCGATTAACGAGATGAAATAAAAATGTCCCATTAATAACAAACCAGAGCTATTTAACGGACCAACTCCGGTGAATGACCTGAAGTATGTAACAAGACTTGAAACCGCACCACCTACGATCTATTTTGCATTTTAAATTTCGGCACGGAAACTTTTGTTGTTATTCCCTTATTTATGACATTTCGCGAAATATCACGTTCTAACTTAGCCAGACAGAAATTATCTCTGCAAGTAGGAATGTCGTTAAGAAACCTGTAAATATTAAAAATTCTTGTTGACGCGCATTTTAAAATTAGCACAGTATATGGAGTTAGTCACTTAGGCCACTAATCCCAAGACTTTTGGCTTTTGTACCACTGATTTTGTTAACTGTATTAGAAGCGTAATAAACAAAGGGTATCAATGGATCATCGCTCCAAAACTGAATGACAAATCTCGTACTAGTTGGTCAACTAGACTAACGACTGTACTACTGTTACTTTGTCACTATCAGATACATAAAAAGTATTTAGGAATTAGGCCGCCATAGTAGGGATAAAAATTGCGATCTCTAAATTGTGTGTCATCGTGACTATGTTTTACCTGTCTTGAGATTATAATCTTACTGCAGAAAAGTGCCCAGAATATTTTACGACCGTAACGTTGGTTGTTAGACACGTCTAGACGTGGTTAAGTAAATATTCGTGCTCTTTTATTCGTATTTCAATAGCTAATTTTATATATTTTCTATAATACAGGTCTAGATTTGCATATCAAAGACGTTACCAAGTTATCTCTTAAATTCCGCGTAGTCCTCGCCGAATGGTTTTATTGACTTTAGGTAACGTGGTATATTAGTTGTTTTGAAATACCTGCGGCTATACATACTATGCATAGGTGTGTAACGACATGCTGAGTCTGTGTGGTTGTATTGTAGAATAGGTTTTTTGGCATTAGCTGTTTTATACAGTTTACGTGACCGGGAAGTCGTAGCAGCAACTTCACAAATACAAATCCGAAGCTGCATAGAAGCTGTTCACAAAAAGCAAGCCTTACTGAAATGTTAATCCCAACTAATATTATAAATGCGAAAGTAACTCTGTCTGTCTGTCTGTCTGTTACGCTTTCCTAATTAAACCTCGCAACCGATTTTGATGAAATTTGGTACAGACAATCTTTAGACCCTGAGACAGAACATAGACTACTTTTTATTTCGAAAAAAAGAAATCCACGCGGACGGAGTCGCGGGCGGCCGCTAGTACAATTATAATTGTGGTGAAAAAAATATTCTTCGGGTTTAGTTACTTAATGTACCTTTATGATACATATTTTTAATTTACAATGAATATGTTTTTATATGGAAGCCAAGCCAAGTCGATGATATTATTTGTTCCAGCAATTTGTTAAGTAAAGAGCACAATAACAGTATACAAGTTGTTGTTCATAATTAAATGATAAAAATAATTAAATCATTTTACAGCCATAATTGGTAACAAGCATTTCCCGTCGATAAAGGAAGATTTATTATAAGGCACACATTTTCTAATTCGTTTACTAATAACACAATATAACTTCTGGCGCTTTCGTCTCGCTTTTTATAGCATTTTATCTCGCCAAAAAATAATTAGTTTCGCTACGAAATATGATCGTTTTATTACTGCCATTTGAACTGGAGTTATCAGTAGCAATTGATTTATAGTTTATAGGTAGTAACATTTGAGATGCCGAATTAAAGCGCTTTGTTAGATACAAGTTTGGTTAACGAGGACGTCGACGTGGAATTTATTTAACACTAGCTTTCCGCCCGCGTTGTATTTGGTTATATTGCAGACAAGAGTTTTGTTTTCCCTCGGGAATATCGATTTTTTCAGGGAAAAGAGGATTCAGAAAAGACCCTTGTTTGAATCCGGACTTCTAACTTTACGTCTGCAAAATTTCAAAGCAATCGGTTCAGTAGTTACGGCATGAAAGCGTAACAAACAAACAACCAGTAAGGATGTCTATCAATGATTGTTTTTCTACTTTTCAACAATTTGTTTATAGAACTTAACTTAGGTATTTCACGATCGATTGTGTTTAACATATTACTCGATAAGTTTCATTGTTTGTTTGTTTTACGACCGATGTTTGGAGGTAAATCTTTTTAGTGGTATATAGTATTTATCACTTATGTAGTGTTACCAAGCTACACCGGAAAGTCCTAAATCATGCATAATAAAGCATAATACCATGTCAATGTTAAACATTTATTTATATTCCATCTACCAGAGTTGATGTACCTACACCTTCGTCAATTTGATCGACAGAATACTTCCATATGAATTTAGGCTTGAATAAAGATAAACATCTTTAATGTCTTTATTCATGTAGCTGAACTAAGGGTGAAACTCGACCAAAGAGTAGATGTAAGAAGCTGAAAAGAGTTGAGCGGGGTGAAACAGGAATGTGACTAAAGCAGCTGATAGGGTTTTGGCGTTAACACGTGACCATCTAAGCATTGTAATACTTTAGGCTATTTATTGTACACAGGCAATTTTTCGGTTTGGTGCAGTCTCACCCTAAGGGTGAGACTCCGCATACCTTCATGAATAAATAAATTCAAACAAATAGCTTAATCTTTTAAATATATAATTATTGTATGGTCTTTGTATAAAATACAAGTTTGGATAACGATGACTAAATATTTAACCGTCCGTTTTAATTTTACTTTGAATGAGACGTTGCGGGTCTTTCAAAATAAATAGATACAATAAATTAGTCTGGTGCCAAGTTCAAAGACAGGATTCATCGTTATATTTTAGATTTAAATCATGTCATTGTAAACTGGTTTGGATGGGAACTAATGCTTCTATTTCTTTTGCAGGATCAACGGCAAATTTGTCATATTTTTCAAGTAGTTAGGTGTGTCGTATATTGTTTGAATGAGGGTTAAAATAATCAAAGTGAAATCAGAACAGAATAAGAGCAAATAATTTTACATCACGCAAACTTTGAATTGATCGTATTTGTGGCACTATTACTGATTCTAACACATAATTAGTTACAAAGGGACCCATTTTTATTTTTGGTTTTATTTATATCAATTACACTCACTGCTTACAGTGACAATAAAATGTATACAATTTTATCCCAAAGGTGTACAAAATAAATCATTGAGTTTTGTTCGTTTTCTTGACGGAGCAAAAGGTATTTGATTCCACATGTTGCGTGCGACAGCTGCGATTTAGAATTAAAGGAAAACGGATATTTCACTGCGGTTAAGGGTGACGCATTCGGTTTTACGGATTTTGTGCAACTCCCACGTAACGACAGCCACCGCATAAGGTGAACTTGTACACATATAATATTCCTAGAAAGGATATAAGATTTTTAATATTTGGCTAGCCTAATGGCATACTAACCGTATTTTGCAATGCATATCATACTGACATTTAATTTTATTCATTTAGCCAAGTATCAAAGAAGAAATGGTTTTTCTCTAAAATCTTTATTACTCAGTAAACTTCCACCTATAAAATAATTGATGTTTCTTCGATTTTCAGTTTCATTCGGTTCACACAAAACAATAGTGTAATGTCGTGTTTATTCTCTCTTGGTTACAGACATGTGAATTATCACACTTGTCTTGTATGCTGTTTCTATTGGATTGCGATAATTTATGACATAAAATATGAGATGCAACGGGAAGCCCAAAATTACATCACTTACTAACTGTTGCTTAAAGGGACGAGTCTAATTGGCTCTGAATATTCCAAAGTGTCAAAACGGAACTGCTACGAGCCAGGTAATAAGTAGGTACATACATACTCGTATTTTAGATTTGAAGGCAACCTTCAACCAGTATGTGGCAATTGAGTTATCACTTACTTGTACGGATGTACAGTATAACTTTTGAGCGTGCAGTGTACACATAATTTGGTTGAATAACATTTTTGTCATTTTGAATTTTGTCTGAAATGTTTAGCATAGTTACATCACTGTAATTGGTTCAAGAGGACGCTTTATTCATTAAAATTAATTTAATTTTCTCGTTTGAAAAGTAAAACTACTAGTTACAATTCTACAGTATTGTATATCGCAAAGCAAATTGAATTTATTTCCAAATACTTCGGTACGGTTGGTTTTGCAAGGGGCGAATGCGGGCTACGAATCGAACGTAGAAACAGTCGTTTTCAGGAGTAAGTAGTCAAATATTGACTTTCACGTAGGCAATATAGGGTCGACTTTTGAACTTAAACACATAAGTATCCGGGATTTCCGGGTAATGGGAAAACTTGTTCGTTAATGTCATGATATTGACAAAACGAGATGACGGCACTTTGATATTTATTTTGAACTTGCTATGGTCAGCAAAATCAACTTTTATTCTGTAATTGTCAAAACGCTGAATCTTTATGTAGGTAACACGTGTTGTAAATTATTCTGAGTCCTTTTACTATAAATCAGTTTTAAGATAAGACAGTTAAATAAATTTTAATAAGGTTAGGTTCTCTCGGCCATTTTCTATGCTAGTGTAAATCGAGCAGCTTATATTCTGTATAGCTATAAAAGTGTTTCAATGCACCTACATGAGACTGTTTCTGTATTGCTGAGAGTATGTTAGAGCTTAAGCTCTTTACCGCTCGAGCCGAGCGAGTGAAATGAGCGTACCATCAAATTGTCCGGTGATTAATAGAATCTCTATTTCTGATAGAAGTTGTGGGTACAAACTGATCCAGCCAGGTAAAATCAATTCGAAACACACTTCGCCTAGCACGGAAATTGAAACCAGGCTCCCATATTTACGATCCGGGACCTAAATCATCTAGAGGTAGATTCTGTAGTGTGTTGTATACGCAATTTGTGTAGAAGATAGTGTAAACATAGGTTTTGTTAAAGAAATTGCCCTTTCTCCAGTAAAAGGTTCAAAGATGAAAGACTGCTAGAATATTTATTTTTAACATTTAATGTTGTGTAGTTTTTACTCGTTATTTTCGATAAAGATATTTCCCTTAAAGCTGTTAAACTAGATTTTTGCTTTTTGGAAAAGAAATAAAACTATTTGGTTTTACTGTCTCGTTTCAACCGATTAAAATTAATTAACACTCTAATGTCGTTTTTGTAAAGATATCACAATTGGCGATAATGAAGGCTGTGTTTTAGTACTAGTCTGGTTGGCTACGGCACTGCATTTAGCAAAATACAATATCCGTCTATTGAATGAGCTCCTATAATGGAATACTCGTATAATCGCATAATCGAAATCACTCAAGCTAATACAAATTGAAATGTCTAAGCAAACTAATGTCATTTAGCGAAGTAGACTAACTCATCTGCTTCTCAATCGATGCGCCAAATTAGTTGTCAAATAGGCGGTGCTATTTCGGCACTCGATATCGAAAATTGAAGCCGTACAACGAAAGTAATTTAAGAAATTCTCAGCTAACCTAACGTCAAAATAATCTTTATCAATACAAGTGCGGATTGATTGCATGATATTTTGCTAAGCATAGCGCTTGCGCTTCTATTAATTGGTAGCGGCCGCCCGCGACTTTGTCCCCATGGATTTCGGTACCCGCAAACGTAGTGATACATTCTAGGTTGGTTCGAATTAAAAAAAAAAACAAATCGAACCAGAAGTTCCTGAGAAGAGCGCGTTTAAACAAAAAAAAACTCTTCAGCTTGATTGTATTAGTATAGATTATTTTTAGATAGATTCGAAGTGGAAAATTGTGAGAAACTACTTTTAGCAGAATTAAGTCAACCTGACTGGCTAGTAACTATATTTCCCATGCAGTTACGAAAGCCAATCTTTATGTGCGTACAGCACGACTACCATGTTTTGAGCTTTCAGAGTACCTACTGTCGACACAATGGGATTGATATCCGGCGAATGTTGCGTTCTAGTGTTGGCCGACTCTTGGTCTAATTACTCGGTTTTTGCTATACCTATGTGTAAGTGAGTTCAGAAATACCAAATCAATACTACATAATAATATTAAGTCCAAACGCAGGAACCTCAGGAATCTGGCACCCCTTGGCATTGTTTTAAGTGCACTACAACATTAACAGCAGTGAAATCTATACTAAAATAATAATAAAGCTGGACAGCTTGTTTGTTCGTATGTTTGTTTGAACGCGCTTATCTCGGAATTTACTGGTTCAATTAGAAAAAATATTTTTGCGTTGGATAGTCCATTAGTTAAGGGGGCTAAAACTATGTGTGAGGAAGCGATATGTGTGTCGCGGGCGGCAATCTAGTTGTAATATAAAAATATAATTTCAAATACATCATCCCTTTGTACGGTGCTACGGCTTTACCGATAGTGGCAGTTTCCATTTCCCCACGCAGCGTTGGAATGAAAACAAGGCAGGTAACATTTTTGCTTGCACCGATACTGAAATCTCGGATCGTATAACGCATTCTTGTGCATTAGCATATAGTTTGCACACGAGACACGTCCATCAACATGTTATTTCAGATTTGACTCTCGGATGTCGCAGTTAGAGGCACTATTTCATATGCGAATGAGTTCAGAATCGTAAAATGCAGAAGTAGGCACGTTGAGGGAGTTTTTAAAGGTGCCCAAACACCGAACAAACATTGTCTTTAAAAATAGACGCATCGCTTTTCAGGTCTTGAATTTGGGTCAACCTTAAAAACGTATGGATACGGATTTCTTTCTCTTATGTAGTACCTCTTCAGTAGCATAGCCCAGATTTTGTTTTGTTTGTGAATATGATTGAATTGTAATACAAAACAGACTCGCATTTTACGAGTAACTATCTATTTCAATGTATCACAATATAGGAAAATTGCAATAAGATACGGATGCGGAGGATAGTTTTCTCTACTTTATTGCCACATAACTTACTTGTACTTACAATCACATTTATATCTAACGTTCTTTTAAAATTCATGGTAAAGTTATTGTTTCGATTTACAATATATCTTCTTGAACATTAAGACCTTGTGACAGATTTCGAAATATTGCTTTTGTAGTTGAAGTGGTCAGATTCTGGATAAAATATCGGAAAAATACTTAATGCATCCATTTTAATATTTTAGAGCACAAGTAAAACCTTTGTTACATTTTCACGTTTGAAAATTTGAGGAATTTTCAATGACAATTCACATGTAGTTCGAGCGTCACCACAAATATAGTTTTTTTCCCCGAAAACGGCATGACGATTTCAAATTATTTCAATTGCCATTTAAAATATTCGCATCTGTCTCTTTTCCAAAAAGATGGTATTCTGATGGAGACCTGTGTAAATATTAACATTATTTTGTTATTTTGTGCATCTCCTGCATTTATTCTTCTAAGGGTACCATTAGAATTAACTTTCATTTATCGCCTCATTAACAAATCGATTAAGATTCAATACAGTTAAAAGGTTCGAATTAAAACACATCTCAGTTTTATTTAATTCAATGCTTTGAACTCAATCCCATATCACCATTACATGTAAAGCATTACCCTTGTCCAGAAGTGCTCTTTCATTGTAATGCTTGTATAGAATCAGATATACATTACGACCGCTATAAAGTTAGTGTGTTGTCCTTATTATAATGTGATTGATGATGCATTCCTTCCAGCTCAGTCACTAACGCAACTATCGATCATTGAGAGGATTTCGGGAGTAATATCTTACATCAGCTAGCAAAAACGCGCGTGGGTACCTAGCTGTTGACTTTTATATGGACTACCTGATCGAGATGATATCTCGATTAGTGATGTGACGGAGGGTTCAAATTATTATGCCTACGGATAAGGATATGAATACGCATTTTTCATTTCTAGATATTTTAAGGTTTACATATATTTGATAAACTTATCTTTACATGATCTTCACCTTGAAGAGAATAGTAGTATTGGTATGTTCCAATTTGCAGGATGAGGTTTTGTCTTATTATTATTATTGCACACAATTCGGTTCGTTAATTATTTTCTAGGAAGTGCTTTTTTATGAAGCTTTTATGAGGCTTCCGGCAACTGACCCCTCAACAAACTGGACCCGCGGTGCCAGTTGCCGGATTTATTAAATTCTTATATTTTCCTCCGGCGAGTGGCCCCACTCATATATGTATATGAAAATCTATTGTTCGAGCTAAACGAGTACAGTCAATCGAAAAATTGTTTAAAGTTGAAATCAGGAAAAAACTTTTGGTTTTAAAATATCATTTTTTTATAGAATAAGATACACGATAAAAGAACAACAAAAAATAATCAACAATTTACATACAAATATTAACTAGTAAGTTATCTATCACAAAATCAGCCTTAACGATGTTAAAATGTAATAAAGGTATACACATAAATCAACGGAATATATAGTCTATGATCACAGATAAAAAATATAAAAAATTACCGTCATATAGCTTCACATAATCAGTCTTAATGATTTTTGTTATCTAACTCTCTTATTTAAAATATGTACTTACAAAATTAACAGGCAACAATCACAATTACTTATAATTTCAATTATCGCTTATCAGAATTAGTATTAATGACCGTTGGTTTATTATTTAAAAAATAATAGAAATATAATCAACATCAGCTAATTATTAAAAGTTAACTTAGCAAATAAAACAATTTTACGTACGTTCAGGATAGTGTTCATCGTAGTCTGTCCAAACATTGCTTACACAGATATAAAAACTAACACAATTTATAATAACAAATAATCAACATATTGAATACAAAACTAAGAAAACTTATACTTTGTAAAACTATTTCAAACACTTTTTCGCTTGACAGTACTGGTCTTGGCTTGAACAATAGATATTTTATTATTAATATATGGGTGGGTCCAGTCGCCGGAGGAAAATATAAGAATTTAATAAATCCGGCAAGTGGCCCCGCGGGTCCAGTTTGTTGTGGGGTCAGTCGCCGGGAACCTCGCTTTTATGTCCTAGTGAAGTTAATGTATACCACAGTATTTGATTTCACAACCATGTAAAAAACATTTCAAAAAAATTCAAATTAGGTAGGTAACTTATAGTTAATTCTGTAGACAAGTCCTTTACAATTGGGTACACACGTTTAGATTTTTATCTATATTTTTATTTAGATTTTTATCCTTACGCATACGCATGTAATCAAAACTTAGTTTATTTTTTCCGATTCGTATAATCCATGGTTGGATACATATTTATTTGTCACAACACTACACTACTCGCGGGTTGAATATCAAAATTCTATAGCATTTTTAAAATGTCCGTCTGGCTAACTGTAAATACGAGTTCCGAAGCAATATTGTTGTCATGTGTGACAGTTAGCGGTATCGTACGCCAAAATATATTTGGAATTCGCCATGTTGTTCAAAAGGGAAACCCTTATCGTCATTAATGGGCTGATACGATTTATGAAATTGGCTGTCAACTCAACACGATAGGTCGAAAATCCTTCGTATTTCATGAATGCTGGCTTATTGTACCAAGTACAAAATTATTTTGACGAATATTTTGTAAAATTATTTAAAATACCTGTAACGTGAATCGTAAGTTGGTAAGGTAAGTTGTTGTTTATTATAAAACTAGCGGCCCGTCACGCGGTTTCACCCGCGTCCCGGGGGAACTACTTCCCGTACCTGGATAAAATAAAGCCTATGTTACTCTGGGTGAATGTAGCTTTCCAACAGTGAAAGAATTTTTCAAATCTGCCAAGTAGTTTCGGAGCCTATTCAATTCATACAAACAAACAAACAAACAAAAAATCAAACCTTTCCTCTTTATAATATTAGTATAGATATATGTATATTGTTACATTCCGAGGAAGATGAGAGCCATCTTCCTTGCTAATAACTAATATTTTTAAGCTCAAATTCTGTCTCGCTCTTATTTTAGTGCCAATTTCGAAGTAGGCGAGGGCAAATCTAACAATTTTTTTTTAAATGCACCGGTGAGAGACCTGTTAAAGTTTACCTAGGGCAGGTTTTGGCCGAAAAAGACGGACACACCAAGAAACACTATTTCAAGTATTGTTCAATCGGATAATTGTACGTGTGCTAACTAATTATTTATTAAATAGTAAAAGGTTAGAACATAGTACAATAATTTTGTAATTAATATAACATTTATGGCCATGTTGAACCTGCGTCGTCGTATAAAACGCAATTAATGCAGTGTTTTATGTGTTAAATGTCAAGTTTTTACTTAAGTAATATTTTGTTACTTTTATTATACCTAGATAGTTTGTTTTTAGAAAATCTATCGAAATTCAAGTTTTTGTTCAAAACGATTGCAAAATATTTACGGTATCCTTGGTGATATTCATAACACGGTTCGTATTTACCAATGATATAAGGGCCTAAGCTGTTTTCTGTGGGCTGATATCAATGTATTTGAGATCGGATGATTATTTATGTATTATACAAATGTTTCCTTTGGACAATACTGAATGACTTTACATCTTCCTTTCAATTGAGAAATGTAAAGACGTTTATCAACAAAGGAGGAAAATGTAAGCTGATATAAATTTTATTTAGTTTTATTTATTGACGTTATCTTTTTTATACAGGAGGACCGCACACTCATCTGCCACGAGCTTGCGGTTCTCCAAATGTAAGTGATACCACCCACAAACATATTATATTGCATTACCATTTTTTTCGCATGCTATGTTTTTATGCTTGTTAGACCTGTAGCTATGTGCGGGACTCGGAACTATGAATCCCATTCCTACTAAACTCCTGCGGTTTCTTTCCCTCCTGAATAGAGAATAAACGGAGCTTAGGAGCGGGTCTGTCTCCACGTTTCCTGACCAGATAGTCAATCACTTGGTACGGCAGACATTCTTGTTTTAAGCAATGTAGGTGAATTTAAGTAAAAACATACGCGTATTGGGTTTCAGCGTTATCGCATCAAAGAAACCAAATAAAATTTGCAGTTAGCGTGTATATTAAAGACACTTAGCGAGTTAATTTGGGCGCAGATAACATCTTAGGGTACGCCATAAAGAGGGCATTGCCATTAAACGTGCCGTTGTTCACGTGAAGATCCTGTTCTGTGTCTATTTATGACCTTTGTGCGTCACCGTACCATGTTGATGGAGAAATCCTATACTTCGTTATTGGATAGCTTGATTTGTTGTTGGTAAATGTTAGTATTGTTGTTTGTTTTAATACATTTTACCCGCATTAAAAAGGTTTTGTTTGTAGTCACTAAATACTTAAATATCTATTAGAAATGTTAAATAAAAAAATATCATTTGGTCTGATTGATAATAATCAGCTCAAATTATTATTTTTTACTAATAAATTTTTTGATAAATAATTTTGAAAGATTATTATGGTTGTTGGCTAGTACGTAGATAGTTGTAATAACAAAGTTTATTTACTTATATCCTATATTACTGTGATACACATGAGATAATTGGATGTAGTTACGAAGAAAGCAGAAATATGGCAGAAGAATTCTTACTTCTGGTATTATTACTACCTTTTACGGAGGGTGTTAACATTATTTCGTTTGACATCGGTAATGACATTATCCACAATTCCTGTTTTACACCTTAGGAGTATTTACAAGCACCTTGCACGCGACGTGATGTGTGAGTGTGACTGAACAACTAATGGAATTCCATGATTAAAGTAATTGGCAAACCCATTGGACCTAATATTTAAACGAAAGGAACACTAGTACAAGATTTGGTAATATGATTTAGGTATTTACATGAAGTTCTGATGGACTATGAAGGATGTCGTAGCTTAAGTAAGTGCCTGTGGTAGAAGTACATGGATAGGTAATCTGGTGGTTAAATTGTTGGCGGTAGGTGGGGTAATAACGGGAATCGTCACAGTCAGATTATCTTTCTGTCGATTTCAACTCGAGGAATATAACGATTTATAGTCAACTGTATTATCATGTCATCTTTCAAAATCGGATGTTAATCTCTAAGTGTAAAAGCACACTACGCTGAAATAACTAATTAACTTTAGTAGCGCAGCGACGTAATTTCGGCATGGTGTGTAATGTTAGTAGTCACACCGAGTCCTAATCACCAAAACCGGTCCCGTTTTCTCCGCCTTGTGTGTTTTATACTAAAAGCAGAATAATACGTTTGTTCATATATTATTCATCAAATTATAAATTAGTTTTTGAAATAATTTTAGACGCATTTAATTTTCCGTCCTCATTAACGCCTTTGCATCTTTAAGCTTTTAATCCATCCGTCGCTCTCCTGTTCTGCTTAAAATGTGAAGATTCATTCATGAACATGTCAAACCCACGTCAACTTCATTTTGTTCGTATCAATTTTATTTTAATTAACGTATCTTAACTCAATTTTAGAATGGGATCTTTAAATTTAATTAATGATACAACACGTTAGTTAAGTTATTTTATAATTTGTACACTTCACGAATATTGCCTAATATATGCGTTTCGTCGATAATTATTTTCTCCACATCTTCCTTAAAAGTTACTATTGATTTTCTCCTGGGCATTTTACTTTCACCAAACTCATCATCATCGTCTGAATCGTCGCCGTCATCTTTCAATTTGTCTTGTATTACAATAGGCGCAAATGGTCCAGCTGAAAGGATTTTGTTTTCCGTATTTGTTTTAGTTGATGCACTTTGTTCGTCGGTCATATTTTTGATAGATGGACTCAGAATATCTTCAAGCTTCCTTTCACTTCTTTTCAATTCTTCTATGTTTAGCCTTGCCTTTGTAAAATCAACGGTGTCCACAGATTTAGGAATAGAACTGACTGACTCATTCCGTGATGCTATGCTATTCGCGTCACTAAACTGTTCATAGTTTCGTGTCTTTATCCTGTGGTTGACAATGAAAACATGTGATTTACATTCTGGTATTTGATAAGCAAACTTATTTTAGAAACAGTTAGGCTTACCTTGTTAGGACAAACCATACAATTACGGCTACAATTAGTATGAAGAGCAGTGCGCCTAGGACTATAGTGGCGGCTAACAGGCCAGTATCACGTCCTGTATTGTCGCGTATCAAAAGACCTTCAAGATGATCTTCCAGCGATAGTATGCTTGTAATGTTGTCCGTTATAACTGCCGCGCTACTTATGTCCCTGGAATAAATCAAAATTAATTTGTTTTATAACCTCAATAAAAATATAATAGAAGGCATAACAGAATGTGATATTAATCTAATGCGAACATAGTCATTTTGTTAGCAATACAGCGCGAAATTGTTTTATTTATATTCCGTTTAGCATCTTAAGGTATCAATTCCAATAATTTTCCGGTTTATTTTTGGATACTCAACATTTGGGAAACATTGAGTAAAATATTTTATTGAAATTAATATACAGACAGACGACAAGTGAATTGTTTTTTAATTAATGGTAGCCCATTAGATTTGGTCAATTTGGATAAAGATATTGGCAATGCATTGTGCATTGGATGTACTCATACTTACGTCTTTAGTTTGTTAACATCAACTGGCTCATTCCGGTCTATTCCGTATATGTAAACCTCCAGCCTTGCTCCTGTTGTCCTTACATCTCTTGTCATCTTTAGCGTCTCTTCGGTACCTTCTCCAGATATGACCGCTGATCCAAGAGCCCTTACTTCATATCCGATAGCAGTACTGACGTTACTTAAGATACGGTTTTCATCCTCCAAAAATGCATCTTGAACTGTGATAACAGCAATATGGTTGGATTGTAGCAATTTAACCTGAAATCATGAATTAAAAAAGTGTGTGTGTGAGTAACTGTGAGTTTACCTACACACGCATAACAACAACCTGATCTATGTATTGCTTGCTTTGTTTTTAGAAGGATGAAAACATTTGGTTTCTTTGCAATTTTAGGATGGCGGCTAGCAAACAAAATTTTAGCGAGTTGAAATTATTCAGATAAACATCTTAGTATGAGTTCATAACTCAATGCGAACATATTGTCACTGATATGCTAACTTGTTAAGTATTTCGGTGCGCTGCTAAATAATGCCGGTCTTTTTATAAACGTTTATTTTATTAGGATAAATTTAATAGGATGACATGTCAGATTAAAAACAAAAGTGTCTCCTTTTTGTGTTAAGTAAACTTCCAAGGAAATAATTTACAGGAACTATGATTGTGACATTGCATGATATTTTCAGAGGTTTTTCAATTGGGTGGTACGTCATAACAAGATCTACACTTTTTTTTCATAGTCGCAATGAATATTATAGTTGTAGACTTTTTCACTATTACACCGAATCAGTAGTCTTGCTTATTTGAATAGCAAGTAACAAGTGGATAGCAACAGTTAACCCTTCTTTCTCTACGGTGAACTGTTGATATTAAGGTACTTTTTTCAAAATAATTAAGGGCAAAATATTTACCATAAGGTTTATTGATCCAGTGTGTCCTCTTCCATTTAGATCGGTAGCGTTGACTGTCAGTATTTGATCTTGTTGCAGTAGGAGGTCATTCCGAACATGGACAAATCCTGTGCTTTCTGATACTGCTAGCTGTGGTTCAGAGCTCCAGTATACTAGAGCAGCGTTCTCACCTATATCTGCATCGGTTGCCTGCCAATCAAACTAATTATAAAAGAAAGTTTGTTTGTTTGGATGTTTGTCCATCCAAACAAAGGGTAAAAACGTTTTTCATACAGGTACTGTGTACAGTGTGCATATGCGAGCAAATAAAGGTTAAGTAAGTAAGGTTCTCGATTATACAAACATTGTTAAACAGATCAATATATTTTGTGAGTCCATTTTTATCTCTCAAGTACGTTCATCCCATTAATACAAAAGAAAGCAGTTACGTTCTGCGCTAGCCAATAAAAATAATAAACGATCTAATGTATTGAGCAGTTTACGGGTTAAATTTGAGATAAAATATTATGCATAAAAATTCAGGAGCGTTAGTTTCTACTCGATTAACTCAACTATGATATTTCCGCCAAAATATTTTTGTACTTTCATGTAAGAAATTATTAGAAATTTTGATTGAATTAATCAAAATGATGCAATAAATAACACGCACCTGTAATTCTATTAAGGATCTCGGTAGTACTGACTTCTGTAGATCAGGCACAGGATATCCAACAATGATAGGTTCACTTTCCTTCCTCACAAATACCGGTGCATTGTCATTTATATCTTTCACAATTAAATTTACGATGCTCCTTCTAGAATTGAATAGAATTGTTTTACCGAGGAGCCAAGTGTTTGTACCGTAGTCGTAGGGGCCGAGCCAGTCGATGGTTTCACTTGTGGATCTTTTAGATCTTCTGACGGCACTGTCGCAGACCAGAGTTAACTCAACTTGCACCTGAGACTGTGTCATAAATGCAATAGATGGATCTTCCCTGTCTATAGCTGTGGCGTGCAAGCCTGTCTCGTCTACATATAGCCATTTTTGGTCCGCAGGCCACCTGTTGCTGAGGGTGTATCGACAGCCTGCGTGTTCTGTCGTGTTTAAGAGAACCAGATCTCGTAACGGTTCCTCTTCGTTTCTCTCCAGAACTATTAGAGGTGCTATGACTGTTTCGTCGCCGCATTGAGTTAACGCCTCCACTGATAAGTGGACCTGAAACCAATGTCTTGCTTTTATATGATAAGTATCTAGGCACTACAAATTGTAAGAAGGAAAACTCTAGGAAGAAACATAAAAACAATAGTACTCATTCGGCTTACAAATCGGTGGGAAGAAAAAAAAAGTTAAATGAGATAATAAAGGCCGACCCGCCCAGGCAAAATAGCAATTGTATCTTGACGAGAATATGTGCTTTATTATTTACCAGGCGTTATAATAATTAATTGTAACACACCCGTTTTCGTGCTTGTGCTGAACCTACATTAAAATAATTATACAATTATTTCCAAAAATATTTAATTTTATTTTTAGGTCCTAAACATCCGAATCGTTACGGACTTTAAATGTAGTTCCGCCTTGAAATATCCGCTATGACATCAGGTACGTAATTAGGTTAACATTCGGAAAATAGTCTAATGATAGACTCGGAATAGGTACTTTACTTTATCTTCTTCTTCTTCTTCTTCCTAGCGTTTATCCCGTTCCTATACGGGGTCCGCTTTGACCATGATCCAGGATACTTTACTTTATACAGAGCTAATTTGGGTCTATACTCGTAATAATATTTTTCTCACCTTGGCAGAAGCGGTTGCCTGCGACGAGTCGGCGGTCGCTATCGCTTGGAAACTGTAAACACCACTACTGACAGGAGCTGACAGACGTAGCTCACCAGCATTGTTGATGGCTATACGGGCACGAAGATGTTCTGAAAATCCTTGCAGTTGTAAATTTTCTATATAGAATTTGATTTAAAGATTAAAAAAGGATATAATGGTGGACTGGACAGGAGTTGATTTTTAGCGCCAGATTTCTGGCTGATGCATTTAAAGTTTAAATAATTTTGTGCGCATGATATTGGTCATGTGATTTTGTATTGGTTTATTTACACATTACTGAAAGGAAAAATTAGACGATTTTTTCTTCTTAAAAATGGTTATTCAAAAATAGTAGAGTAATCGCCTTCATACAAGAAATCGACTCAATTTCTTTTTAATTTCACGACGGCACCTGCCTACGTAGGACCATCGCTTCGGTCAAATAGTGAATGGAATGACTCACATAAATCATAATATTAATAGAAACACCAAATAAATGAAACCTTACAGATCGATATCTGGCCATTCATACATACCACTGTCCACAAATAGCGAATATGTGACTGTTTCGGCATTGCCCGTCGTCGCGCGTACACTGCCCACTAACCCGGTTTGTCCTATTTCCACTCGGATCACGTACGAAGCGGAGTCGAACGCGATCTGAGGCGGTGTATTATCTGTAAGGAAGATATCAGTTGTACAAGAAATGTGAGCGTAATTATCAGAAACAATTTTTTACCTGCGGCTCTGCCCACGTTATCAAGACTCCTGTGAGAGCAATTAATCGGGATAAAAAGTATCCTATCACCTAAATTAGCCCGTAAACTGCCTGTATACCGAATGTCATTAAAATCCATTCAGTGGTATCAGCGTGATTGACGGACAAACGTCCAAACAAACAAAGTTTCACATTTATAATCAAATCAAATATTCCTTATTCAATTGGGCTTAATATAAGCACTTATGAATCTTCATAAAAAATTACAATAATAATGACTCGACCACCGATACAGTAAATGGTAAATAGTATTAGTATGAAGCATGAAGGACCTGTAAATACACATTCTACGAGTATTCGTGTCACTTTTCACAACAAGAAAGAAAATAACATGAATAAAGGGAAAGGTTGAAAAAGTGCCTGTAGTGCGTTTCTTGTATCAAATTCAACTCTAAACATTTACGCTAAGACAAGTTGACTAGGCGTTAGGCTTGGATTCTAAGTAGGATTCTAGCCATAATAATACCGTGTATTAGACTAAATTCCTAGCTTGTTTCGTATGGATAGTTGTTTAGGTTAAATGTCAAATACAAATAAATAAAAAAAGGCTGCTTCTAAGGAATGTGTCAAAGAGCCATTGCACGCTTTCGCAAAGCAGTCTAAAGGACATTATTTTTTTACGTACCATTATTTAACAAAATAATGATGACAGTTCGGGCAACTGAGCTTCCAGGTCTTTGAGCAGTTACAACAAAGATGAGTTGGTGGTTGTTGTCAACTATTGCTGGTGGAATATCTTCTCTTAGAATCAATCGCACAGAGTTTTCGTACTGAATCAGGTTAAACCACTGTGACTGTTCTGAAAAATTAATAAAGACGTATTGTTTCTCTCAGCATAAAGTTACGTATGTTTCAGTTTAATTACCTATAAGAGATGTAATAAATGCCTTTCTTAAAAAACAATACTAAGAACAATTGGTATTGGTTTCACAGATCTCGAATTTAGTTATTTTTGCCCTGAAAAGATCCTTCTTTACGCCGCCAAAAAATATAATGGCGTTATTTAATTGCAATTAGAATAGGTACGCATCGCGATTTCTAACTATCATTAAAATGGATTTTAACATTTGAAATAAAAAATATTAATGCATCTTATAACCCACCTGATTCAAAGCCGAATACAATGGAGCTATCGTACCCCTTGACTAGTGTAATTAGGGTGTCAAACACGAGGCCATTCTGCTGTGAGTATCTTCCGGTGTAGAATGTCTCTGCAAACAACGGTTCGCTTAATATTGGCGTCGTTGTCGTGGAAACCTCGTCTCTATATTCAAGGACTATTGTGGCAAACGCTGGTAAGGATTGCGTATCAGACGCTTCTATGTTCAGCAAGATTATTCCGTTCGATGGTATGTCCTCTTGAGCAATAGAGGTTAGAAGTTCAAGTTTCACTGTGGCATCCACAGCGTTGGCTCTGAAGTAACATTTCAGGTCTGAAAAGTAAAACATGAATTTTAATCATATCAATATAAATACGAAAATAGTGTAAAGGTACAGTTATATTGACACTTACCTCCGTGCAAATTGAATGTCACATTAGATGTGTAACCGTTGCTAAGAGTTATGGGATCCAAGTTGACAGAATTTTCCACTATTGTCCCGACGTAAGTAACACTATCGAAAGATAGTAGATTTGTTTTTTCTGAAAAGAAGTATGCAATGGTTACATGAAATTATATCAGTGAACAATAAAATATGAGTTTTCGTATGTTTGTAAACATTATTCTTCTTACCATCTCTCAACACAATGATAATAGTAGCCCGAGCAATTGCGTTTTCTGGACTTTGGGCCGTCACCAGGAAAACAAGTTGCTGATTGTTGGCGACCACGGCAGGCGGAATTGGATTGGATTCTCGTAAGACCACACGTACATAGTCTTCTTCAGATATAGATAGATCAAACCATTCCGACTGTTCTAGAATGTACACAATCAATACATTTTGTTTATTTTGCATTTATCTTTTAAATATATCTCACTAAACTCCTGGTTTAATTTCATTTAACCCACTGCCAGTAGTACTAACAAAAAATAATAACTCACCACCTGTCAAGTTGAATAAAACGAAATTATTTCCATGTTCAAGTAACTGAATGTTTTGCTCGAATAACAATCCGGCCTCGCTTGAATATTCGCCTTTGTAATAAGCTTGGTCAAACGCTGGTGTTGATTTTGACACACTACACTTCCTATCTAGTTCCAAGAAAACTGAGGTAAACCCACTAACTGCTTCCGGGTAAGAGGCTTCAATGTCCAGTAGAATAAAAGCATTGTTTTCATTTATCTCTGATGGTAAGGCAGTTTCCATTCTAATAATAACATCATTGGATTCTTGTGTTAAGGCAAAATATGACGCATACTCTGAAATCAATTGATATTATCTTTGAGATTCCAGATTCTTTGTAATTTGTTCTGATAAGACAAAACAAATTTTACTTGTTTATTTATATTATAATTTGAAAGAATTTTAATTACCTCCTGTTACATTTAGCTGAAGTGGTAGATCGTATCCGGTGGTAAGAGTCATAGATGAAAGATGAAGGGAGCCCCCAATAACACTTCCTACATATCTTGTTTGTGCAAATCGGAGTACCACACCTGAAAAAAAAACGATTCATCATCATATGACATCAAAGTGGCCTGTTGGTACAGGAAGTTTTCATCCTCATATAAATAACAATTTCATCCACTTTAATTATTTTTTAACTTAGAAGCTTGATTTATAAAATCTTTCAATTGAATAATTATTGTTAGAGATAATAAATGTATGTGCATTTAACTCCTAAAACATCTGAGATGGACTATACATGTAGTATGCACTTGACGAGAAGAATGAACGAACAGCTCTTGATTAACGATGTTCGGCGAAAAAGAAAGAGGATCCACGAAAATAAAAACATTTCGGACTCTCCGAACTTTTATTTAAAATTGACAAACGAGATGACAACGTTAATTAATGAAGCTGAAATATTTCCTCGGTTCTATGTTCTTACATGTTAGTAGTATTTTTAAAAAGCCATCAGACGACACGTTCTTTTTTCCGATATAATGAGGTCTCTAAACATTCAAAATTTTGCAAGCACTTTAGATCCTATTTTGTGATCAGAGACACATAAAATTGAAAATATAAAAAGTTTGAAAGGAACTTAATCGCAACTATTGCACAATGAAACGATTTCTGCTAAATCGGACCTGGACCTTTAAAACCAGGTGAGAGTCTATTTAAGACAATAGATAGCTACTTACTATTCGGTAACTGAAGGATGATTGTAGCGGTGGCACCACTTGTAAGATTTCTTTTAGCTTCTATCACGAAGATAAGATGTCGTTCACCGAGCAGGGCAGAGGGCAATATGACATCAACGCGAATAGAAATATCATTACCATTCCTAACCAGCGAGAAGTATTCCGAGTAATCTGTAATTTGAAACAAGGCTCCCTGTCAATTTTAGAATGTCCATTAAACCTTAATAGTTCAATGAAAATAATGCGAGCACGTTATGTTTTCATTTAAGCAGATAACGTCAATAAAATTAACATCACAGCCTTACTCCAATCAGTATTTTAATAAAATACGAAGTAAAATTAATTTCTTGTTGTCTTATTATCATAGCAGTCATTCTTAAATTGGTCTTCGTAGTGTTCAGTTTTTTCCCTTATTTTAGTTAGAATACCTGTTAGACTAAATGCTACGTCTTCGTGATACCCGTGCGTCAATGCAATGCTTTCTTTTAGGCTGACTTGCTGGTCCACTGTGTATGTTGCCATATAATATGTTTCAGAAAATACAATTTCTTCTGGCAACTCAAATTCACTGTTGCTCTTTATTCGAACTGTAGCATAAGTGGTTCGACTGGTGTCATTTGTCAGATCTACGTCCTGGAAATATATTGCGTTTATGCCTTATGAAATGGATAATTGAACCGCAAAAAATTTAGAAATCCCGCTGACTTTTTGAAGGACTTTACCTCCTTTTTCGTATGTTAGTCTCAAATAAATCAGGTTCTACGGAATACTTTTGTCTAATCGACATTAAGAACTTACCGTTGCACTTATACCGAATTCGATTGGTTCAGGCATTGACCTTATAAAATTAGTTGTCTTTAACATTGCGTGGAACTCTTTCCGTGTCGTAGATAGTTCTGCATCATAAGAAATTTCAAAAGAAGATGTGTTATATACGTTAAATTCCACTCTTTGGGTAGTTAGATCTATGTCCCTAGCAATGATGTCATTCCAACAATCTGTTATACGCCACCCTGGTGGTAATGGCGCTAGAACTGTAAACTCGTAGACATCATGACGGAATATAGGATCATTGTTATTCGTATCTTTTATGCCTAAAATAAAAACCTGAAATGAGTAGTTATGTAGATATTATGTTCTTAGTCCGTATGTACATTGTATCTTCAATATAAAATATCTTTTCATTCTGATATGATGATGGATATTTTGTATAACTTTAATAAACAAAAACATAAAGGAATCGCTGGCCAATGAAGAGGCCAAGAATCAATGATTCAAAATACTTAATCGCCACGTTTTCCACTTAAGATAATATCACTTTTATATCAGGATTACACGTGATATCTGATGAATAAGGTACTTATCTGACTAAGCAGATATATTTAATTTCACAACTGCCGGCTTCGTCTATAATTTCACAATGTCAAATAAAAAATGCCTCCGTTTTTTTCTGTTTGGCATGGAATTGCCCTAAGAGAGCTCTGGATGTGACATCTTACATCCTGGTTGACTTTCGTAACAATTGTTACATGAAAGAAAATATCACAAACAAAATATCTTACCAGTCGCGCTTCAGAAGTACCCTCGCAACCGAAAATTACAGAAAAACTTAATTCTACTTCCGTCTCATTTTCCTCATAGTCAGCGAAAGCATCGGTGGTGGTCAGCGAAAACCGCGAATCAGTATGTGCCACTGATAAATATGGTCCTCCATTTAGACTCGTAGTCATTTCAATTGGTCTACTTATCCCTGGAATCAAAAAATGGATTCACAATATTTTTTAATTTATAATCTGCTAGCCGCCCGACAGTTTCACCCACGAGTAAGTTCTTTTTTTCAAATAATCCCCCCGTTGACCCCACTTTTCCGGGACCAAATGTACCCTATGTTCTCCGGGGATAGTGTAGCTATCAAACAGTGAAGAATTATTTAAATCAGTCCAGTAGTTTTTGAGTTTATTCGTTACATACAAAAATACAAATCTCTCCTCTTTATAATATTATTAGTGTAGATAGGTACTAATATATATATATACCATTATATAAACCTCATCAGGAACTAATGGATCAAATTGAAAAAATATGTGTTTGGGTTGGATAGTCCAGAAAGGCTTTAAGCTATAGTATATATAGCACATGTGTGCGAAAACTGAAATTAACGCGGACGGAGTCGTGGGCGGCTGCTAGTGTAAAATGAAAAAAAGAGCGAGAGAGTAGATGAATGAAAGTTACCTGTAATCCCTGTCGTTGTTCTAGCAAATAATTCTCCTCTGAACGTATCGAGTACGTCGAATTGCTGGGGTACTTGCCAGTTAACATTTTCCATTTCACATTGCCCTGTTAGAAGAAGTTTGTGATGTAGTCATTTAGAATTATTTCAAAACGAAAATTCCTAATGAATACCAAGTAATTTTATATTTACATACTTCCAAGTTCTGCACAGAGAATTAGGAGTATAAGATTTAAATCTTTACCTTTTTACTCAGAAAAATATAATACGAGTATTAATGAAGATTAAAATAAATTAATAAGTACATACCTGCACCATTATGAACTGATAGTATCACCAACGTACAGATGAGTATAAAATACGATGTGATACCCATTATACCTGTTGATTTTGTTTTTATTTTTGTTTACATGTCTGCAATAGTAAAAAATATTAACCTGATGCCCGACAGTCTGGTTGACATTGAAATATAAAACTGTACCTAACTAGGAAACTTAGTTGAATTGTGTTTTTCGAATAAATTCTATGATGTTATGTGAACAACAACAATCTTTTAAAAAGTGGTTATTACTAAGTAAGATTCATGTAGCTATAAGTGTTTGTTTATAGTAAACAGGCGTAGGCACAATTAATTTCCACCTTCTGAAACGGTAATGTAGGTACCTGTATCCTCTATTTATCTTATCTGATTTATCAGTAATACCTACTCAAGTGATTGACCACTGCACTGAGTAATCTACACTAATATTATAAAGAGTTTGTTTGTTTGTTTGAACGCGCTAAACTGAGGAACTAAAGTTTTAATTTGGAAAAAAAAATTGTATTGGATAGTCCATTTGACGAGGCAGGCTTTAGGCTATTGGAAACTGAAATCCACGCGGACGGAGTCGCGGGCCACCGCTTGTACTTAATAAAGTTATTGAGTCATAAAATTGCGGCAATATTGATTATTCATTTATTTTTTTCAGAAAGGCAATGATATCTGCAAAAAACAACAAATTGAAAAATAAATGATAAAGGTAAAACCTAGTATAAAATTTAAAAAAATATATCTGCCTTGTGATCCCTCGAAATGCATTTTGATTTTAATATATGATGCGAAAAGGTAAATTTCGGGACTAAGTCGATCAGACTTTAATACTTTTCAGACATCAGAAGCAACATGGAGTAAATAATGTATGTACTATGTAGTAACACTAGGACAATAATAGCCCAATAAAATCACCTAAGCTGAATCTGAGTTTATATTAAACTAGCGGCCGCCCGCGACTTCGTCCGCGCGCGTGGATGTCGGTTTTCATTATACGAATGTTTTTTCCCGCTAACTCCCGTTCCCGTGGGAATTTTGCAATATCCTTTTGCAACTAAGCATCAAGTTTACTAAGGGACCTGCATGCCAAATTTCAAGCGTCTAACTCAAGTAGTTTAGATTTCCCATACAAACTTCCACCCCCTCATTTCGGGGAAGTGGGGGGTTGGAATGGGTCAAAAAGTAGCCTATGTTCTGTCTCAGGGTCTAAAGATTGTCTGTACCAAATTTCATCAAAATCGGTTGCGAGGTTTAAGCGGGAAAGCGTAACAGACAGACAGACAGACAGAGTTACTTTCGCATTTATAATATTAGTTGGGATAGTTGGGATTAAACTTGCTGGTTCCTTAAGATAGGATCGCATTTATAATATTGGAAGTATTATGGTATAATGCGGTATAAAACTGAATTAAAAATACATGAAAGAAATATGAAATAAAATAATAATAAATGAGATAGGTAACAATAATGAGTTTACTATTCTGTGTTTATAGCTCTTTACCACAATAAGATAAGTTTATGTGAATTTAATTCTGCTTAGTTAATTTTTTTTTATTTCAAAAAACTATTATTTGATAACAATTATATAAATGACTAACCTTAATTATTCACTCATTACACTGCAATACAAGCGACTCTGCTTGATACCAGTTTCATGTAGCATTCGCTGAGTTTAATTGCAGCTAGACGATTGTTTTGTGAGTAATGTCAATCGTGTGTATGCCTATTCATACATTCAGTGATAACGGCTTCTTCCTTGAAGTAGTGAATAATTGCATAATATTTCTTAATTATTAATTACAACAACAACACACAACTAGCGGTCGCCGCGACTTTCTCCGCATAGATTTCGGTAAAGGGTAGCCTATGTTCTTTCTCAGGGTCTAAAAATTTTCGGTGCCAAACATCAAAATCGGTTGAGAAGTTAAAGCGGAAAAGCGTAACCGGCAAACAGACAGAGTTCCTTTCGCATTTATAATATTAGTAGGGATTAAAGGCATGTAGGCACGATAACAGTGATTTGTCTGTTTATCTTGGTATTTGGTAGGTACTAAATAAATAATATATAAATAAAGTACATACTTTCGAAGAAAGATAGGCAAGGTCCGTGCAGATTCATATCTCTTTCAAAAATCAGCCGTATGAATTATTTTTCTGTGAATCTAGCGTCTAATATTTTCAATAGCACTGCAGAAATCTATATTTAATCTGTAGAAAGGTAATTTCTGTACATGAAATATTGTATTTTTCACTTTTCTGATGCCAAAAATGCAATCAGTAAAAATTTTGTCTGTCTGTCTGTATGTTCCTTATAGAAACAAAAACTACTTGATGGATTTGATAAAACTTGGTACAATTATTCTCCATACTCCTGGGCAGATTAAAGGATACTTTTCATCACGCTACAATCAATAGGAGCAGCGTAGTGAAGGGAAGTGTTGGGAAAACGGGTGAAATTACTCCATTTTTTAAGCTTCCGTCGCGAGTGTAGCCTTAATGGTTCAAGTCACATAGAAATCATGTCACACGGAAATATTCTACATAAAATTGCCTAAAAATATCTCCAAACGTTATGTTTATCTTTTATGGTTGACTCACAATAACACGTGTAACTCCTGATCCAGAATGGTTTGAACGCGCTAGTCTCAGGAACTACTGGTTCGAATTGACAAACCTTTTGTGTTGGATACTCAACTTACCTTTTTTTAAGGAAGGCTTTAAGCTATCTATAGTAAAACTGTGTGCGGAACGAAACCCACGCGCACGGAGTCGCGGGCGGCCGCTAGTCAAAAATAAAATGCAGAAATAAGTTATGTCCCTTCGTGAGCTATATGTATAACATTTTTGAACATCTTTTTCGTCTATCTTGGTCATTTGTATATATCTTTTTAATAATTATATTTTTAAGCCCATGGGCTTCAGCAAATAAATATCTTCAGTATGTCACATCAAAGAATAAAATACAATTATGATGTTTTTACAGTGTGTCTATTGTATTTGCATCTATACTATATCTACTTCTTGAATGTTCAAAACTCAGAAAATATACCCAGTACAAGTTTAGGAGAAAACAATTCCTTAACCACTTATACTAAAGCAAATGCATTTTCAAATGCTTCGCTTGAGACATTAATTCAACGAAGTAGGTTTTAAATTTGTCTCTGAAGATTTATTGGATAACCAAATTGCTTTCCCACACCTTACATGGTTTATTCAGGCCACTTTGAAAGATAGAACTAAGTTTTATTATTGATATAAGACTAAAATACTGATTTTAATCTTTGGAGTGTGTGATATCTTTTTTTCTAACTACATATTTGAATTGAAGTATCGAGTCAAATAAATATAAGATTGAGCGAATAAATTTTGGGGAGAAATTGAATGAAACCAGATTATAATATAAGTAAATGTGAGAAACATAATTATGACATTCTCATATTTTTTCCTACTTATTGATCGTGTTGAGTATCCTATTATTTAGATTAGGCAATACGTTCTTTTTTTGGAGATTTGTAATTAATAATAGTAATAATACCCTCCGGCCGTATTCGGCCATGGCGGCCGATCTTACGATCAGCCAGGTACGCAGGATATATTATAGTGCACAAGTGAGTGCGCAAGCACAGGTGCACTCCCTATTCCTTCACTCTCATAATTCGGTGGGACAGCAATTAATTGATTTTTAATTACACACTCTGCAGCTAGAGTAACAATATAGTTAGTATTTTTTTAAGGTTCTTTGAAGAAAATATTGAACTTAGCTGCAAAAGTATCTGAATTAATTGATTTAAGTATTCCAAAAAAAAACTATTAATCAACTTCGTAATTCTAATGGAATGGATTTAATAAATGCGTGCACCAATTGAACAAACCTATGTCAATTCATATCAACATCAATTTCAGGATAATTAAATTATTTATAAATAAATTAATTAATTATAATTAAATTGTTTTAGTGAACTGCCCTAATACCTACCTAGGTTAGGTACGTCGTATCTATTTTGCTAATAATTACATAGTTTAAAACTGCTACACAATACAATCGAATTTTTCCAATAATGCTATTGTCCTCTTTTTAGAACAACATCAATATCAATCAATAGTATGTTCGTTTCATTTTGCAAGTTAACAGGTGTGTGAAAACTACCGAGAGTTAGTTCCAGCAAAGAACACTTTTTTGCGGCGCATGTTGCACTGAATCCAGTTGGATTTTCAATACTTTTTTCACGATACTAAATGGTGACCATTTTACACTGTTGGGGTCTGAATTGCTGACTCGTTTCAGGTCGTAACGTGTGTTTCGCTTTGAAAAATGTTCTGTGAACGAGTTGAGCACGGTTGCAAGGCGATTATTTTTAAAGAAATTGTCCTATAGTTGCATTGAGGTATTACTACAACGTATAGAGTGGACATCGCGAACAAAAGTTTTGCGTCAAATTGGAAGAAGATAGGTAATATTTATGTATAGGTAAGAAGATCAAAATGAAGGCTATGACCATCATCCTAGGGCCTCTCCCGTTTGCATCCTCGACCATTGGCTCGGAGCCCAGGATACCATGTAGGCATACAATAAAATGTAGGTTTGTTAATGTTTTTGTCCCCCTTCCCAACGCAAAAATTCTTTTTAATATTCTTTTAATAAGAATTTTAGTTCATAATGATAAAAAGTATGTCCTTTCATTAGTAAACTCTACCAGACTTAACAATCATGGTACTGTACGTACGTAGACACTACCCTGCTGGCTTGAATTTACAAAATAAAATGGCGTGATAATTTAATTCTAGCATTTGGCTATTTTCCAACACAAAAATGGCTGAATTATGCAACATTAATGCACTGAAACTACAAAATGTGGGTTGAAACTTCATTTATCAACATATTTTTCATAAAATGTTCTGGTTAGGTATTCTTGCTTTTTAACAGACTTGCAGATCGTCAGTTTATTTTATCCTATCGTTCACATTTTATTGAGGCAGACTTACACGAAGGATACAAAATAAGGGGAAAAAATATGGTAAGTGGCGTATGCTTGTTTTATTTAATTAATTTATAAATACTGTACAGACATTTACAATAGAGTTTTAAATAATATTTAAAATTTATACACATCAATTTCTGGTTCCGATCGCGGCGTTTCGGCAACATGAATTATTTTTTCTACATTTTCATTGAATGTTACTACTGATTTTCTTTTAGCCTGCTTTACTTCTCCGAACTCGTCATCATCAGTTTCTTCTGCAGCATCTTTTAGTTTGTCTTGAATAACAATAGCTGGCAATGGTTCCACTGGATTAACTGCGGCGTTAAAGGTGGATGTGGATGTGCTCGGTTCTATAGGAACCTCTTCAACGGGCATGTTTAACATATCTTGGAGTCTCCTTTCACTTCTTTTTAATTCTTCTATGTTTAGCTTTGGCTTAGAGAGAGCTGTGGCATCAAAAGGCTTTGGAGGTTGACTTAAAGCGTCATTTTGCGATCCAACGCTAATCATGTCGCTGAACTGATCATAGTCTTGTTGATTTTTCCTGTTGAAATAAGAGGTATTGTTCATCATTTGTCTGCCCTATTCTAAGTTTTGTTCTGGGGTCCGCGCAATATGAAGACTTTTTCCAGAAAGACCGATCATACGTCAGTGAATGGTATTATTATAACACAATATTATAAAAAGAATAATAAAGTTGGACATGACTTACTTCCATCTTCTAAAGATGTACCAAGCAACAGCTGCTACGATGAGCAAGAAGAGTAATATGCTTAGGACTATTGTCGCAGCTAAGAGGCCAGCGTTATTAGATGAGGAATTATCAGTTATAACAAGACCTTCCAGATGGTCTTCAAGTGTTTCCACACTTGCTATACTGATTGTTTCGATTGTTATGCTTCCGATGTCACTGAAATCATGTAAGTAACATTAATTCCACAAACTTTAAGGAGATACTTAAATTAATTCTAAAACATCAGATGTGAACCTAATGTTTTGTTTATCGTAATGATTCACCTTAAACATTACTTACGTTATCAGTGTTTCAACACCAACTGGCTGCCTCGAAACCAGTCCGTATACATACATTTCTAAAGATGCCTCAGTGTCTATTACTTCTCGTTTTGTCCGCGCAACGTCATCTTCTTCTGTTTCAGATATTACAACAGCTCTAAGTGTGCGGACTTCGTATCCAATAAGATTACTTATATTGCCCAAAACTCGGTTTTCATCTTCCAAAAATGAATTTCTGACGGTTATTACTGCGATGTTTGTAGAGTCTAATAATTTTACCTAAAATTAAATTAAAAAGGTAAATTGGATATAAATTAAGCCAATACAATTTGCTATTTTCTTTACTTATTCTCTAACTATGCTCGTATTATTCGTAGTGACAACTTATTTAACAGTATTAAAAATAAAATAATATAGGTATTGTTGTTTTGGAATCGTTATTGACTTACCATAAGATTTATTGACCCCGTTAGTCCTTGTCCATTCAAGTCAGTGGCGTTAACTGTAAGTATTTGATCTTGTTCCAAATTCTGACCATTTCGCACGTGCACGAAACCTGTAGTAGGAGATACCGCCAGCTCGGGTTCGGAGCTCCAGTAGACCAGGGCAGCGTTCTCACCAATATCGGCATCAGTGGCCTATAATGCATTTAAAATTCAGTAGAAGTCAAATTATTAATTATAAATTAAAAAACAAAAGAACAAAAAGTCGATATAACGAATGCCTACATTTTTTTGTTGAACACTTGATACTTATTGTTAAACAAGTGAACTACGACTATGTAAGATCATCAAGTAAGTACCTACCTGTAATTCTGCCAGAGATCTCGGCAACACCAGTTGTTCTAAGTCTGGCACGGGATATCCAACGATGACTGGTTCATTTTCCTTTCCAATAAATGTAGGAGTATTGTCATTTATATCATTAACAATTAAATTCACGATGCTTCTTTTTGAATTGAATAAAATTGTTTCCCCGAGGAGCCAAGTGTTGGTGCCATAGTCGTAAGGGCCAAGCCAGTCGAGTCTTTCACTTGTTGATCTTTTGGATCTTCTGACGTCACTATCACAAACCAGGGTTAATTCAATTTGTACTTGAGAAAGCGCCATGAATGCAATGGAAGGATCTTCTCTGTCTATAGCAGTAGCGTGTAGGCCCGTATCATCGACGTATAACCATGGTTGATCTGCAGGCCATCTGTTGCTGAGGTTGTATCGACATCCAGCATGTTCAGTTGTGTTCAAAAGGACCAAGTTTCGCAGTGGTTCTTCCTCGTCTCTGTCTATAACAATTAGTGGAGGTACCACCGTGTCTTCTCCGCACACGGTAACCGCGTCGACTGATAAACTAACCTAAAATGTAATGGACATTAAATGTAATAGGTACTTTCAATATACGGCGAACTATAACATCACTAAACGGTGACTTAGGACTGTTTTTTTTAATATGTAATAATATTGTTTTCTTATTTTGTAAGCAGTCAATGCAATAAAATGTAATAAAATGATATTGTATTTTTAAATACCGCGGCCATTCCTGTCGCTTGTGAGTACGCTGTGGTGCCAACTGCTTGGAAGCTGTGAACACCGCTATTAACAGGTGCTGACAGTCTTAGTTCGCCCATGTTATTGATGGAAATCCGTCCCCTGAGGTGTTCTGAAAGTAATTAATTATGAAATATATATAATATATGTAAATGTAATGTCAGAGTTTGCTTAAGCCCTAGTAAAAACTTCTTCATTTTACATGTAATGAGAAAACAAATATTGTAAAAAAAATGGTAAACGGCCTTTGTAATTGTCGCGCAATAAACCTAAACCTCCTACAACACCCCCCCATTTCTCAATGATAAAAAATGCTGCCATAGTATGTGGCAATTAATTACTTGGCATACATCACAATAACCATATAATTTGGTTCTGTATGTTCAAGCATAATTATAAGCATCATAGTCGTAGAAAATGTTCGGTTTCCTAAAGATAGGGTTCACGAGTTAATGAATACATGTTTCCTACCATCGTCTGTAAGTAGCGAGTAGATAATCCTTTCTCCATTGCTGGCAGAAGCACTCACTTGACCCACCAAACCGGTCTGGCCCATTTCAACTCGAACTACGTAAGTGGACGAGTCAAACAAAACTTCTACTGGCGGAAGATCTGGATCAGTTATCTCTGTTAAAAAAAAGTTGAGTCGGTTTCAAACTAATTTTCAACATGAAGTCAAGACATACCTTACTTATCACCAATGATCTCTATACTAAAAGTCCATAGGGACATATGTACTTAATTCTACTGAAGAACAAATTGCAATCTTAAAATAATGCTCAGTATTTGAGAGAGTTCTGGCAATAATCAAAACTTATAAAGCAGAAAAATTCAAATGCTATGCACTGCTTGACACATGCTTACTTCTTATTACTTCTCCAAGAGGAAGAAGGATAGAAAGGAGGGAGGAATAATTAAATGTGCTAACGAACCTTCATCTGTCAGTAAAATTACTATAGTAGCCCGAGCAATGGAACTTCCTGGTCTTTGTGCTGTCACTACGAACAGCAGTTGTTGGTTGTTGGCGATCACGGCAGGCGGGACAGGGTTGGACGCACTAAGGATCACTCGAACGCTGTTATCAGATTGCTCCAAGGCGAACCACTGAGAATGCTCTGAAATAACAAAGTTTAAGACCAGTATTACGATGTGCGAGCAGAAAATAACATGGGAAATTAAATTAATATCTCCGCAACAATTATGCACCTGCTTCCAGTCCGAACACTATCGAGGCATCGTATCCTTCGGCTAGCGAGATTGTATCGTCGAAGATGAGACCGTCATTTGACGAGAACGTTCCGACGTAGAAAGCCTCCGCAAAGACTGGGTCGGGCAGTGATGACGGATCGTCGCCTGTGTCGATCTCGAGTACGATAGTAGCGAACGCTGACGCGGCCTGCGCAGCGTGTGCTTCTATGTTCAACAAGATTATTCCATTCGAGGGAATGGCGTCCTGAGGAATAGGTTGAAGAAGTGCAAGGGTCACCGTTGCATCCACTGCGTCGACAGCGAAGTAGTTCTGCAGGTCTGTATAGACAAAAAAATATTAGTTTACGACATACTATGATAATAAAGAAGCAATGATGAATTAACAAGCAGAAGTAGCAAAGTCTTGTGAAACCCACCTCCGTGCAAAGTGAACGAGACCCCGGGCGCGTATCCTTCGCTAAGAACGATCGGTTCCAAGTTGACAGCGCCTTGTACAATGGATCCCACGTAGCTCACTTGGTTGAAACCGAGGACTCGGTCCGAAGTCACTTCTAAAAGTAAATAATGATGGATTGTTTATTTTGTTCCAGTCATTGTTTTCACAATACGCATTGAAAATTGCTCATACGAACCGTCACTCAGCACGATGACGACAGTGGTTCTTGCGATCGCGCCTCCGGGTCTCTGAGCCGTCACTACGAACAGCAGTTGTTGGTTGTTGGCGATCACGGCAGGCGGGATAGGGTTGGACGCACTAAGGATCACTCGAACGCTGTTATCAGATTGCTCCAAGGCGAACCACTGAGAATGCTCTGAAATAACAAAATTCACGACCAGTATTACGATGTGCGAGCTGAAAAAAACATTGTGAATTAAACAATTTATATTTCCGCAACAATTACCCACCTGCTTCCAGTCCGAACGCTATCGAGGCATCGTATCCTTCGGCTAGCGAGATTGTATCGTCGAAGATGAGACCGTCATTTGACGAGAACGTTCCGACATAGAACGCCTCCGCAAAGACTGGATCGGGCAGTGATGACGGTTCGTCGCCTGTTTCGACCTCGAGCACGATCGTAGCGAACGCTGACGCGGCCTGCGCAGCGGATGCTTCTATGTTCAACAAAATTATTCCATTCGAGGGAATGGCGTCCTGAGGAACAGGTTGAAGAAGTACAAGCGTCACCGTCGCACCCGCTGTGTCGAGTTCGAAGTAGTTCTGCAGTTCTGTACATACAAACACATATTCGTTACCACATATGAGAATTAAGAAGCAATGATTAATTAACAAGTAGAAGTAGCAAAGCCTTGTGAAACCCACCTCCGTGCAAATTGAACGAGACCCCGGGCGCGTATCCTTCGCTAAGAACGATCGGTTGCAAGTTGACTGCGCCTTGTACAATGGATCCCACGTAGCTCACTTGGTTGAAACCGAGGACTCGGTCGGAAGTCACTTCTAAAAGTAAATAATGATGGATTTACTACATGTTTTGTTCCAGTCATTTTTGTTCCAATACGCATTGAAAATTGCTCATACGAACCGTCACTCAGCACGATGACGACAGTGGTTCTTGCGATCGCGCCTCCGGGTCTCTGAGCCGTCACTACGAACAGCAGTTGTTGGTTGTTGGCGATCACGGCAGGCGGGATAGGGTTGGACGCACTAAGGATCACTCGAACGTTGTTACCAGTATAATCCAAGGCGAACCACTGAGAATGCTCTGCAATAACAAAATTCACGACCAGTATTACGATGTGCGACCAGAAAAAACATTGGGAAAATCACAAATATTTCCGCAACAATTACCCACCTGCTTCCAGTTCGAACACTATCGAGGCATCGTATCCTTCGGCTAGCGAGATTGTATCGTCGAAGATGAGACCGTCATTTGACGAGAACGTTCCGACATAGAACGCCTCCGCAAAGACTGGATCGGGCAGTGATGACGGTTCGTCGCCTGTTTCGACCTCGAGCACGATCGTAGCGAACGCTGACGCGGCCTGCGCAGCGGATGCTTCTATGTTCAACAAAATTATTCCGTTCGAGGGAATGGCGTCCTGAGGAACAGGTTGAAGAAGTACAAGCGTCACCGTCGCACCCGCTGTGTCGAGTTCGAAGTAGTTCTGCAGTTCTGTACATACAAACACATATTCGTTACCACATATGAGAATTAAGAAGCAATGATTAATTAACAAGTAGAAGTAGCAAAGCCTTGTGAAACCCACCTCCGTGCAAATTGAACGAGACCCCGGGCGCGTATCCTTCGCTAAGAACGATCGGTTGCAAGTTGACTGCGCCTTGTACAATGGATCCCACGTAGCTCACTTGGTTGAAACCGAGGACTTGGTCGGAAGTCACTTCTAAAAGTAAATAATGATGGATTTACTACATGTTTTGTTCCAGTCATTTTTGTCCCAATACGCATTGAAAATTGCTCATACGAACCGTCACTCAGCACGATGACGACAGTGGTTCTTGCGATCGCGCCTCCGGGTCTCTGAGCCGTCACTACGAACAGCAGTTGTTGGTTGTTGGCGATCACGGCAGGCGGGATAGGGTTGGACGCACTAAGGATCACTCGAACGCTGTTATCAGATTGCTCCAAGGCGAACCACTGAGAATGCTCTGAAATAACAAAATTCACGACCAGTATTACGATGTGCGAGCTGAAAAAAACATTGTGAATTAAACAATTTATATTTCCGCAACAATTACCCACCTGCTTCCAGTCCGAACGCTATCGAGGCATCGTATCCTTCGGCTAGCGAGATTGTATCGTCGAAGATGAGACCGTCATTTGACGAGAACGTTCCGACATAGAACGCCTCCGCAAAGACTGGATCGGGCAGTGATGACGGTTCGTCGCCTGTTTCGACCTCGAGCACGATCGTAGCGAACGCTGACGCGGCCTGCGCAGCGGATGCTTCTATGTTCAACAAAATTATTCCATTCGAGGGAATGGCGTCCTGAGGAACAGGCTGAAGAAGTACAAGCGTCACCGTCGCACCCGCTGTGTCGAGTTCGAAGTAGTTCTGCAGTTCTGTACATACAAACACATATTCGTTACCACATATGAGAATTAAGAAGCAATGATTAATTAACAAGTAGAAGTAGCAAAGCCTTGTGAAACCCACCTCCGTGCAAATTGAACGAGACCCCGGGCGCGTATCCTTCGCTGAGAACGATCGGTTCCAAGTTGACAGCGTCTTCTACGATGGATCCCACGTAGCTCACTCGGTTGAACCCGAGGACTCGGTCGGAAGTAACTTCTAACAGTAAAATAATGATGGATTGACTATGTTGTTCAAGTCATTTTTGTCCCAACACGCATTGTAATTTGGTTATACGAACCGTCACTCAGCACGATGACGACAGTTGATCTTGCGATCGCACCTCCGGGTCTCTGAGCCGTCACTACGAACAGCAGTTGTTGGTTGTTGGCGATCACGGCAGGCGGGATAGGGTTGGACGCACTAAGGATCACTCGAACGCTGTTATCAGATTGCTCCAAGGCGAACCACTGAGAATGCTCTGAAATAACAAAATTCACGACCAGTATTACGATGTGCGAGCAGAAAAAAACATTGGGAATTAAACAAATATCTCCGCAACAATTACCCACCTGCTTCCAGTCCGAACACTATCGAGGCATCGTATCCTTCGGCTAGCGAGATTGTATCCTCGAAGATGAGACCGACATTTGACGAGAACGTTCCGACATAGAACGCCTCCGCAAAGACTGGATCGGGCAGTGATGACGGTGCGTCGCCTGTTTCGACCTCGAGCACGATCGTAGCGAACGCTGACGCGGCCTGCGCTGCGGATGCTTCTATGTTCAACAAAATTATTCCGTTCGAGGGAATGGCGTCCTGAGGAACAGGTTGAAGAAGTACAAGCGTCACCGTCGCACCCGCTGTGTCGAGTTCGAAGTAGTTCTGCAGTTCTGTACATACAAACACATATTCGTTACCACATATGAGAATTAAGAAGCAATGATTAATTAACAAGTAGAAGTAGCAAAGCCTTGTGAAACCCACCTCCGTGCAAATTGAACGAGACCCCGGGCGCGTATCCTTCGCTAAGAACGATCGGTTGCAAGTTGACTGCGCCTTGTACAATGGATCCCACGTAGCTCACTTGGTTGAAACCGAGGACTTGGTCGGAAGTCACTTCTAAAAGTAAATAATGATGGATTTACTACATGTTTTGTTCCAGTCATTTTTGTCCCAATACGCATTGAAAATTGCTCATACGAACCGTCACTCAGCACGATGACGACAGTGGTTCTTGCGATCGCGCCTCCGGGTCTCTGAGCCGTCACTACGAACAGCAGTTGTTGGTTGTTGGCGATCACGGCAGGCGGGATAGGGTTGGACGCACTAAGGATCACTCGAACGCTGTTATCAGATTGCTCCAAGGCAAACCACTGAGAATGCTCTGCAATAACAAAATTCACGACCAGTATTACGATGTGCGAGCTGAAAAAAACATTGTGAATTAAACAATTTATATTTCCGCAATAATTACCCACCTGCTTCCAGTCCGAACGCTATCGAGGCATCGTATCCTTCGGCTAGCGAGATTGTATCGTCGAAGATGAGACCGTCATTTGACGAGAACGTTCCGACATAGAACGCCTCCGCAAAGACTGGATCGGGCAGTGATGACGGTTCGTCGCCTGTTTCGACCTCGAGCACGATCGTAGCGAACGCTGACGCGGCCTGCGCTGCGGATGCTTCTATGTTCAACAAAATTATTCCGTTCGAGGGAATGGCGTCCTGAGGAACAGGTTGAAGAAGTACAAGCGTCACCGTCGCACCCGCTGGGTCGAGTTCGAAGTAGTTCTGCAGTTCTGTACATACAAACACATATTCGTTACCACATATGAGAATTAAGAAGCAATGATAAATTACAAAATTAACAAGCAGTAGCAGCAACGTTTAGTGACACCCACCTCCATGCAAAGTGAACATGACCCCGGGCGCGTATCCTTCGCTGAGAACGATCGGTTCCAAGTTGACAGCGTCTTCTACGATGGATCCCACGTAGCTCACTCGGTTGAACCCGAGGACTCGGTCGGAAGTAACTTCTAACAGTAAAATAATGATGGATTGACTATGTTGTTCAAGTCATTTTTGTCCCAACACGCATTGTAATTTGGTTATACGAACCGTCACTCAGCACGATGACGACAGTTGATCTTGCGATCGCACCTCCGGGTCTCTGAGCCGTCACTACGAACAGCAGTTGTTGGTTGTTGGCGATCACGGCAGGCGGGATAGGGTTGGACGCACTAAGGATCACTCGAACGCTGTTATCAGATTGCTCCAAGGCGAACCACTGAGAATGCTCTGAAATAACAAAATTCACGACCAGTATTACGATGTGCGAGCAGAAAAAAACATTGGGAATTAAACAAATATCTCCGCAACAATTACCCACCTGCTTCCAGTCCGAACACTATCGAGGCATCGTATCCTTCGGCTAGCGAGATTGTATCCTCGAAGATGAGACCGACATTTGACGAGAACGTTCCGACATAGAACGCCTCCGCAAAGACTGGATCGGGCAGTGATGACGGTGCGTCGCCTGTTTCGACCTCGAGCACGATCGTAGCGAACGCTGACGCGGCCTGCGCTGCGGATGCTTCTATGTTCAACAAAATTATTCCGTTCGAGGGAATGGCGTCCTGAGGAACAGGTTGAAGAAGTACAAGCGTCACCGTCGCACCCGCTGTGTCGAGTTCGAAGTAGTTCTGCAGTTCTGTACATACAAACACATATTCGTTACCACATATGAGAATTAAGAAGCAATGATAAATTACAAAATTAACAAGCAGTAGCAGCAACGTTTAGTGACACCCACCTCCATGCAAAGTGAACATGACCCCGGGCGCGTATCCTTCGCTGAGAACGATCGGTTCCAAGTTGACAGCGTCTTCTACGATGGATCCCACGTAGCTCACTCGGTTGAACCCGAGGACTCGGTCGGAAGTAACTTCTAAAAGTAAAATAATGATGGATTGACTATGTTGTTCAAGTTATTTTTGTCCCAACACGCATTGAAATTTGGTTATACGAACCGTCACTCAGCACGATGACGACAGTAGATCTTGCGATCGCACCTCCGGGTCTCTGAGCCGTCACTACGAACAGCAGTTGTTGGTTGTTGGCGATCACGGCAGGCGGGATAGGGTTGGACGCACTAAGGATCACTCGAACGTTGTTACCAGTATAGTCCAAGGCGAACCACTGAGAATGCTCTGAAATAACAAAATTCACGACCAGTATTACGATGTGCGAGCAGAAAAAAACATTGGGAATTAAACAAATATCTCCGCAACAATTACCCACCTGCTTCCAGTCCGAACACTATCGAGGCATCGTATCCTTCGGCTAGCGAGATTGTATCCTCGAAGATGAGACCGACATTTGACGAGAACGTTCCGACATAGAACGCCTCCGCAAAGACTGGATCGGGCAGTGATGACGGTGCGTCGCCTGTTTCGACCTCGAGCACGATCGTAGCGAACGCTGACGCGGCCTGCGCTGCGGATGCTTCTATGTTCAACAAAATTATTCCGTTCGAGGGAATGGCGTCCTGAGGAACAGGTTGAAGAAGTACAAGCGTCACCGTCGCACCCGCTGGGTCGAGTTCGAAGTAGTTCTGCAGTTCTGTACATACAAACACGTATTTGTTACCACATATGAGAATTAAGAAGCAATGATAAATTACAAAATTAACAAGCAGTAGCAGCAACGTTTAGTGACACCCACCTCCATGCAAAGTGAACATGACCCCGGGCGCGTATCCTTCGCTGAGAACGATCGGTTCCAAGTTGACAGCGTCTTCTACGATGGATCCCACGTAGCTCACTCGGTTGAACCCGAGGACTCGGTCGGAAGTAACTTCTAAAAGTAAAATAATGATGGATTGACTATGTTGTTCAAGTCATTTTTGTCCCAACACGCATTGAAATTTGGTCATACGAACCGTCACTCAGCACGATGACGACAGTAGATCTTGCGATCGCACCTCCGGGTCTCTGAGCCGTCACTACGAACAGCAGTTGTTGGTTGTTGGCGATCACGGCAGGCGGGATAGGGTTGGACGCACTAAGGATCACTCGAACGTTGTTACCAGTATAGTCCAAGGCGAACCACTGAGAATGCTCTGAAATAACAAAATTCACGACCAGTATTACGATGTGCGAGCAGAAAAAAACATTGGGAATTAAACAAATATCTCCGCAACAATTACCCACCTGCTTCCAGTCCGAACACTATCGAGGCATCGTATCCTTCGGCTAGCGAGATTGTATCCTCGAAGATGAGACCGACATTTGACGAGAACGTTCCGACATAGAACGCCTCCGCAAAGACTGGATCGGGCAGTGATGACGGTGCGTCGCCTGTTTCGACCTCGAGCACGATCGTAGCGAACGCTGACGCGGCCTGCGCTGCGGATGCTTCTATGTTCAACAAAATTATTCCGTTCGAGGGAATGGCGTCCTGAGGAACAGGTTGAAGAAGTACAAGCGTCACCGTCGCACCCGCTGTGTCGAGTTCGAAGTAGTTCTGCAGTTCTGTACATACAAACACATATTCGTTACCACATATGAGAATTAAGAAGCAATGATAAATTACAAAATTAACAAGCAGTAGCAGCAACGTTTAGTGACACCCACCTCCATGCAAAGTGAACATGACCCCGGGCGCGTATCCTTCGCTGAGAACGATCGGTTCCAAGTTGACAGCGTCTTCTACGATGGATCCCACGTAGCTCACTCGGTTGAACCCGAGGACTCGGTCGGAAGTAACTTCTAAAAGTAAAATAATGATGGATTGACTATGTTGTTCAAGTCATTTTTGTCCCAACACGCATTGAAATTTGGTCATACGAACCGTCACTCAGCACGATGACGACAGTAGATCTTGCGATCGCACCTCCGGGTCTCTGAGCCGTCACTACGAACAGCAGTTGTTGGTTGTTGGCGATCACGGCAGGCGGGATAGGGTTGGACGCACTAAGGATCACTCGAACGTTGTTACCAGTATAGTCCAAGGCGAACCACTGAGAATGCTCTGAAATAACAAAATTCACGACCAGTATTACGATGTGCGAGCAGAAAAAAACATTGGGAATTAAACAAATATCTCCGCAACAATTACCCACCTGCTTCCAGTCCGAACACTATCGAGGCATCGTATCCTTCGGCTAGCGAGATTGTATCCTCGAAGATGAGACCGACATTTGACGAGAACGTTCCGACATAGAACGCCTCCGCAAAGACTGGATCGGGCAGTGATGACGGTTCGTCGCCTGTTTCGACCTCGAGCACGATCGTAGCGAACGCTGACGCGGCCTGCGCCGCGGATGCTTCTATGTTCAACAAAATTATTCCGTTCGAGGGAATGGCGTCCTGAGGAACAGGTTGAAGAAGTACAAGCGTCACCGTCGCACCCGCTGGGTCGAGTTCGAAGTAGTTCTGCAGTTCTGTACATACAAACACATATTCGTTACCACATATGAGAATTAAGAAGCAATGATAAATTACAAAATTAACAAGCAGTAGCAGCAACGTTTAGTGACACCCACCTCCATGCAAAGTGAACATGACCCCGGGCGCGTATCCTTCGCTGAGAACGATCGGTTCCAAGTTGACAGCGTCTCCTACGATGGATCCCACGTAGCTCACTCGGTTGAACCCGAGGACTCGGTCGGAAGTAACTTCTAAAAGTAAAATAATGATGGATTGACTATGTTGTTCAAGTCATTTTTGTCCCAACACGCATTGAAATTTGGTCATACGAACCGTCACTCAGCACGATGACGACAGTAGATCTTGCGATCGCACCTCCGGGTCTCTGAGCCGTCACTACGAACAGCAGTTGTTGGTTGTTGGCGATCACGGCAGGCGGGATAGGGTTGGACGCACTAAGGATCACTCGAACGTTGTTACCAGTATAGTCCAAGGCGAACCACTGAGAATGCTCTGAAATAACAAAATTCACGACCAGTATTACGATGTGCGAGCAGAAAAAAACATTGGGAATTAAACAAATATCTCCGCAACAATTACCCACCTGCTTCCAGTCCGAACACTATCGAGGCATCGTATCCTTCGGCTAGCGAGATTGTATCCTCGAAGATGAGACCGACATTTGACGAGAACGTTCCGACATAGAACGCCTCCGCAAAGACTGGATCGGGCAGTGATGACGGTGCGTCGCCTGTTTCGACCTCGAGCACGATCGTAGCGAACGCTGACGCGGCCTGCGCTGCGGATGCTTCTATGTTCAACAAAATTATTCCGTTCGAGGGAATGGCGTCCTGAGGAACAGGTTGAAGAAGTACAAGCGTCACCGTCGCACCCGCTGGGTCGAGTTCGAAGTAGTTCTGCAGTTCTGTACATACAAACACGTATTTGTTACCACATATGAGAATTAAGAAGCAATGATAAATTACAAAATTAACAAGCAGTAGCAGCAACGTTTAGTGACACCCACCTCCATGCAAAGTGAACATGACCCCGGGCGCGTATCCTTCGCTGAGAACGATCGGTTCCAAGTTGACAGCGTCTTCTACGATGGATCCCACGTAGCTCACTCGGTTGAACCCGAGGACTCGGTCGGAAGTAACTTCTAAAAGTAAAATAATGATGGATTGACTATGTTGTTCAAGTCATTTTTGTCCCAACACGCATTGAAATTTGGTCATACGAACCGTCACTCAGCACGATGACGACAGTAGATCTTGCGATCGCACCTCCGGGTCTCTGAGCCGTCACTACGAACAGCAGTTGTTGGTTGTTGGCGATCACGGCAGGCGGGATAGGGTTGGACGCACTAAGGATCACTCGAACGTTGTTACCAGTATAGTCCAAGGCGAACCACTGAGAATGCTCTGAAATAACAAAATTCACGACCAGTATTACGATGTGCGAGCAGAAAAAAACATTGGGAATTAAACAAATATCTCCGCAACAATTACCCACCTGCTTCCAGTCCGAACACTATCGAGGCATCGTATCCTTCGGCTAGCGAGATTGTATCCTCGAAGATGAGACCGACATTTGACGAGAACGTTCCGACATAGAACGCCTCCGCAAAGACTGGATCGGGCAGTGATGACGGTTCGTCGCCTGTTTCGACCTCGAGCACGATCGTAGCGAACGCTGACGCGGCCTGCGCCGCGGATGCTTCTATGTTCAACAAAATTATTCCGTTCGAGGGAATGGCGTCCTGAGGAACAGGTTGAAGAAGTACAAGCGTCACCGTCGCACCCGCTGTGTCGAGTTCGAAGTAGTTCTGCAGTTCTGTACATACAAACACATATTCGTTACCACATATGAGAATTAAGAAGCAATGATAAATTACAAAATTAACAAGCAGTAGCAGCAACGTTTAGTGACACCCACCTCCATGCAAAGTGAACATGACCCCGGGCGCGTATCCTTCGCTGAGAACGATCGGTTCCAAGTTGACAGCGTCTTCTACGATGGATCCCACGTAGCTCACTCGGTTGAACCCGAGGACTCGGTCGGAAGTAACTTCTAAAAGTAAAATAATGATGGATTTACTACATGTTTTGTTCCAGTCATTTTTGTCCCAATACGCATTGAAAATTGCTCATACGAACCGTCACTCAGCACGATGACGACAGTGGTTCTTGCGATCGCGCCTCCGGGTCTCTGAGCCGTCACTACGAACAGCAGTTGTTGGTTGTTGGCGATCACGGCAGGCGGGATAGGGTTGGACGCACTAAGGATCACTCGAACGCTGTTATCAGATTGCTCCAAGGCGAACCACTGAGAATGCTCTGAAATAACAAAGTTTACGACCAGTATTACGATGTGCGAGCAGAAAAAAACATTGGGCATTAAACAAATATCTCCGCAACAATTATGCACCTGCTTCCAGTCCGAACACTATCGAGGCATCGTATCCTTCGGCTAGCGAGATTGTATCGTCGAAGATGAGACCGTCATTTGACGAGAACGTTCCGACGTAGAAAGCCTCCGCAAAGACTGGGTCGGGCAGTGATGACGGATCGTCGCCTGTGTCGATCTCGAGCACGATTGTAGCGAACGCTGACGCGGCCTGCGCTGCGGATGCTTCTATGTTCAACAAAATTATTCCGTTTGAGGGAATGGCGTCCTGAGGAACAGGTTGAAGAAGTACCAGCGTCACCGTCGCACCCGCTGTGTCGAGTTCGAAGTAGTTCTGCAGTTCTGTACATACAGACACATATTCGTTACCACATACGAGAATTAAGAAGCAATGATAGATTACAAAATTAACAAGCAGTAGCAGCAACGTTTAGTGACACCCACCTCCATGCAAATTGAACATGACCCCGGGCGCGTATCCTTCGCTGAGAACGATCGGTTCCAAGTTGACAGTGACTCCTTCAACGGAACCAGTGTAGGTTATACGATTGAACTGAAGAGAGCGATGTGAGGTCATTCCTAAAAGGTAAGAGATTCCGGGGGTAAATTTGTTCTTGTGTGTTTAGTAGTAGTATAACACCAGCCTCATTTTTTTGTGTTTTACCGTCTGTTGAGCTTGTAGCAAGAAGTTCTTGTATGTGTCGTCAAAAAATTATAACATCTAGCTAGATGCAGATTAAAAGAGTTTGTTTGCTTGATTAAAAGCTTACCTGTCAAAGCAATAATGATAGCCGTTTGACCTGCTACACTATCCGGCTTTGTGGCGATTACAGAGAATACAAGTTTTTGCATTTCATCGAGGTTTTCCAATTCGTTTCCATTCAATGTTAATGTCCACCTGTTGTGACCAGTTTCAACTAAATTGAACGCTTGAGAGCCCTCTGAAAAGTTAGGTGATTGTTACTCATCCAGGCTTCGGGCACTGTTCATATTGATTTATGTTCTTTAATACCGTAGAATTAAATATGGGATCATATTTAAGCTTTCGGTATGAAACTTATAAAACTTATAAATATGTAATATTTACATTGAAGTAGAACGTCTATTATATTGGAGACACTTTAAAAAGATCTTACCTCCACTAAGTGTAAACGATACGGTATCATCGAAGCCTTGAATCAACTGGATCGTGTGGTCAAATTGTAGTCCAGATTCATTTGAATATTCACCAATGTAATAAGCTTGATCAAAAACTGGTGTTATTATTGGATCCTCGGGTTCTCTGACTAGTTCGAGAATGATTGTGGTGAAACCACTCACGGCTTCCACGTGAGACGCCTCGACGTCCAAAATGATAAAGAAGTTGTCTTGAACGACATCCGGTGGTAGAGGATTGTTCATGATCACGATGATATTGTTAGAGTTTTGCGTTAGCGTAAAATATGATGCATATTCTGTAAATAAATGCAATGTACTACTGTTACTCTAACAAAAATCAAAGGGCATCTTAATTCAAATATTTCTATTTTCAACTATAAGTGAACTTATAATATTTTCAATTCCATATTTTCAATATAATTAGCAACAACAAAGGGGCGTATACCTATACAAATAATTGTCATACTAATTCGTGTATTATGTTTGAGATTTATTGATTATGTTAAACAAAAGGCTGTAACATATTGTCTGCTTCCATCCTTCATTATCCGGCTATTGCAAATTGCAATACACTGCTGGTCGAACATTGCACACAGTTGTCGACTCTTACCACGAGGCCTCTGCAAATAACCAGCGCCATGGATCGTACAACGTTACGTGGCATGTGCTGAGTACTGGCCTTTAGAGTGTTCGAATTAGCCATTTGTAGTCTTTAATTTATTTTTTGTATTTAATTTGATGTACTTACTTGTTTTGTTTACAATCAATAAACAATTTATTTATTTCTTACATACCTCCAACAACGTTAAGCTGAATCGGCAAATCGTATCCCGCAGTGACAACAAGTGGTTGTAAATCTAATGAACTATCATTGATTTGTCCAACGTAGCTGGCCAGGGAAAATGATATTACTGTGGGGTCAGGTACATCTGTGAAGAATAAAAGCGATATTAAAATACACACGTTAACTTGGTGTGGTGTGTTATTTTCTTTCTCGAATAGTGTAACTTGTTGGTTTTAAAAGGATAGCATTGGCATTTAGATACATTGTTGTAGTGCATCAATTACTAATGTTTACGTGGAATATTCCGTGCTCAGATAAAGTGCCGATGACGGTTCTTAAATACATCATCATCATGATCAGCCTATCGCAGTCCACTGCTGGACATAGGCCTCTCCTAGGAATCCAATATATATCAGCATTTAATGTGTTAATAATAAAACAATGAAGGACAAAGGATTATTTCGAAATAATCACTGCATAGTATAAAACAAAGTCGCTTTTTCTGTCATGTTGTCCCTATGAACGCTTAAATCTTTAAAACTACGCAACGGATTTTGATGCGGTTTTTTTTAATAGATAGAGTAACTCATGAGGAAGGTTTTTATGAATAAATAGTGGACAAGTACCACGGGCGAAGCCGGGGCGGGCCGCTAGTTACTTATATGTGATCAACTCGCTTATGGAATAAGATTTGTGTATTCGTATTTAAATTAAATCTATTTTATAACGCAAGACTGCCGTTGGTATTAATAGCCAGATAGCTACATAACAAGATAGTAAGCTCACAAAAGTGCTATAATGTAAATTAATTAAATACGCTAGTGTATCTAAGGTTACCATTTGAGAAATAATATTATACAAACCTGTAAGAGAGATTATGATGGCGGATCTTGCTGTGATGCTGTCAGGTTTTGTGGCAACTACAGAGAATAGTAAGTTGCTTCTTTCCGTCAAATCTCCAATTTCATTTTGATTCACGATTAAAGTAAAACTATTTTGGGCAATTGAAGACAAGCTAAAAGCTTGCGCATCATCTGGAAAAAAATTAAGCAACTATGAAGAAATATAAGACAAAAATACAATTATTTTTATTTCCTAATAATATGAGTAGGTTCGTGTAACATATTTTGGGTATCTAATCCATTGGAGAAGATCAAGTTAAGGGAGATATCCGTAATCTTAACTTGACTTGTAACAGTTTTTTTTTTGTATGGATAAAAATAATATGTCAATGAAATTAATATGAAATTATATATTATTAACATTAAAATTTATTCACTCATTCAATCACTGTTTACTTTCGTTTCTTTAAAACAAGCCCATAAGCTCCTTACGTTAGATTCAGACTGATTTAAATGACTTAAATAAATAATTAATATTTACAGTGAGTTTTGAAAAGCGGTGAAACTTACAAATTATCAATAAAATATATATATTTTTTAAAGTGGTAATTAAAGGATTTGTCGCATATGCTTATTTTGTTTGGTATACTCATTGTTTCATACTTATCTTTAAAAATAATCATAACTGGTACCCATTAATAAAACACTTACCGCCTTCGAGGTCAAACTCAACAGTTTCATCGTAACCCTGCATCAATTGAATAGTCTGCTCAAATACTAGACCTCCGGCGTTTGAATATTCTCCGGAATAGTAAGCTTGGTCAAACACTGGATGTACGATTGGTTCCCTGACCAACTCCAAGATGACTGTTGTGAAGCCACTCACAGCGTCGGGATAAGAAGCTTCGACATCCAGAGGTATGAATGCGTTGTTTTCAATGATTTCCTCTGGCAATGCGGTATTCATGCTTATAATGACATTGTTAGATTCTCGAGCCAATGTGAAGTATGAAGCGAATTCTGAAATCATAATAACGAAATAAATAAAAAATAAATAAAAATAAAATAATGTTTATTGGCTTTAACAAAAGTTGTCTCTTAAACTAGTAACCTCGGTATCCCCTATTAAGTCTACATAGACCTGTGTCAGGGAGATACCGCTCTTCCTTCTTGTTCTTTAACAATAGTATAACAATATTAGTAACAATTTTTAACTTTCATTTAAAATCCTTATCTAAATTAATAATATTACGTGTATAAGTATAATATAATAATGAGAATGTAAATATAATAATGAGTATATGTGTCGAGCTCGAGTGTTTGATTGTGAGTGTGTGTATGAGCGTGAGCGTGTGTATGAGTGTGTGTGTGTGTGTGTGTGTGTTTGCGTGTGTGTGTGTATTTGGGTGTTTTGTTTGCGTGTTTGCTTGATTAGTGGCAGGTATGTGTATGTGTTTTATGTAAAGAGAGATTCCATATAATCGTAGGTTTTAGTCTGTAACCAGGATCTGACCAATTTCTTACATTCAAAAATGTGAGTGTTACATATATTTAACTCCTTATCAATAATATTGTATAAATCAATCGATCTGTTTTCATATTGAGCTTTAGCAAATTGAGTATTAACTTTGTGAGCTTGAAAAGCCTTGATTTTTCTCCTTCTCAAAACACTGTTTTCATCAGTTTTTGGTGCCAATGTTTTATGTCTTTTAAGAACCGCTTGCAAACAGTACAGCTTTCTGATGGACAAAAGGTTACTCAGCTCATACAGTTTGTGTGTTGAATATCGGATCTTTTTGAAATACATAACCTTGATAAGACTTCGTTGTGCACGTTCTACCCCGATAAGGCGAAATAGATGCATGACTAGTGTGTTCCTTCGACTGCGACTGGATGTAGACCATTTATGAATATGTTTTTGCTTTGTAAGGTTTGGTTTAGAATAATGCGCACTAATGTAAATACTAAAGAAAATATATGTATTATTCTGCCTGACCGCAAAAAAATATTTTTCTTGTGTTCATTAATAAAATTTCAAATACTGTAATGAATTATTTACCTCCTCTTGGGTTTAACTGCAACGCCAAGTCGTATCCTTCAACAACAGTCACCGTCGGTAAATTTAATGAGTTATCAATAATCTGGCCTACGTAGCTAGCTTGTGCAAAACTAATGATTAATGGTTCTGGTAAATCTGAAAAATAAAGAACAAGCATATCATTAATCTTCTTCAGTTCTTCATTTTCTTCTAGTGGCAACGGCTATTTTAAAAGGCTTAAGTAAATACACATGTCGTCACTTGAGCCTTTTAAAAATAATTTGATTAGTTTACAAATCTACGAAGTAGGTTAATGAAATATAAATAACTTCGTCGTAAATTTCGAAGGCATCCATGTTTACTGAAGTTCCAATCTCTGGATGCCAGACTAGTTAAAATTTGTATCTTGTTTCTAGAGAATTGGATCCTAGATTTCTATGTATATTCAAACCTGCCGTAACAATATTAATCTCGTTTACTTGGGACATTTTATATAAGAGACTCAAAGCCTACGCATGGTATTTGACAGTTAACTGATTATTTAAAGACTAACCTGTCAAAGCAATGACGATGGCTGCTCGACCTGGTACACTGTCGGGCTTCGTGGCGACGACGGAAAATATGAGCTGATGCGTCTCGGCCGGATTTACAATAGCATTCTGGTTAACCGATAAAGTAAAACTGTTTGGGGCAGATGGATTTAAGCTAAATGCCGACGCATCATCTGTAAAATAGTTTGAATTTATTAATGTACCCTGCATAATCTAAAAAAAATTTGGTTTGGTATCAACATATAATTTCAAAGCAAATGGTTTAAAATATATTTGCAATTTAGTATCTTTATATGTAGTCAATAATAATAACTCACCACCCTCAAGGTCGAATGAAACAGTCCCGTCGAATCCTTGAGCCAATTGGATAGTTTGCTCGAATACCAACCCGCCGGCGATAGAATATTCTCCTGCGTAATAAGCTTGTTCAAACACTGGATGTACGATTGGTTCCTTGACCAACTCCAAGATGACTGTTGTGAAGCCACTCACAGCGTCGGGATAAGAAGCTTCGACATCCAGAGGTATGAATGCGTTGTTTTCAATGATTTCCTCTGGCAATGCGGTATTCATGCTTATAATGACATTGTTAGATTCTCGAGCCAGTGTGAAGTATGAAGCGAATTCTGAAATCATAGTTATACTGGAATAGATGCATGGCTAGTGTGTTCCTTCGACTGCGACTGGATGTAGACCATATGTTTTTGCTTTGTAAGGTTTGGTTTAGAATAATGCGCACTAATGTAAATACAAAAAAAAATATTATTCTGCCTGACCGTAAAAAAATATTTTTGTGTTCATTAATAAAATCTCAAATACAAACTATTGTAATGAATTATTTACCTCCTCTTGGGCTTAACTGCAACGTCAAGTCGTATCCTTCAACAACAGTCACTGTCGGTACATTTAATGAGTTATCAATAATCTGGCCTACGTAGCTAGCTTGGGCAAAACTAATGATTAAAGGTTCTGGTAAATCTGAAAAATAAAGAACAAGCATTCATTAATCTTCTTCAGTTCTTAATTTTCTTCTAGTGGCAACGGCTATTTTAAAAGGCTTAAGTAAATAAACATGTCGTCACTTGAGCCTTATAAAAATAATTTGATTAGTTTACAAATCTACGAAGTAGGTTAATGAAATATAAATAACTTCGTCGTAAATTTCGAAGGCATCCATGTTTACTGAAGTTCCAATCTCTGGATGCCAGACTAGTTAAAATTTGTATCTTGTATCTAGAGAATTGGATCCTAGATTTCTATGTATATTCAAACATGCCGTAACAATATTAATCTCGTTTACTTGGGAAATTTTATATAAGAGACTCAAAGCCTACGCATGGTATTTAACAGTTAACTGACTATTTAAAGACTAACCTGTCAAAGCAATGACGATGGCTGCTCGACCTGGTACACTGTCGGGCTTCGTAGCGACGACGGAAAATATAATCTGATGCGTCTCGGCCGGATTTACAATAGCATTCTGGTTAACCGATAAAGTAAAACTGTTTGGGCCAGATGGATTTAAGCTGAATGCCGTCGCATCATCTGTAAAATAGTTTGAATTTATTCATTCATGTTCTACACTGCATAATCTAAAATGTGGTTTGGCGTCAACATATAAAAAACAAATGGTTGAAAATATTATTTATAATTCTGTATCTTCAAAGTTAATTTTAATAACTTACCACCCTCAAGGTCGAATGAAACAGTCCCGTCGTATCCCTGAGCCAATTGGATAGTTTGCTGGAATACCAACCCGCCGTCGATAGAATATTCTCCCGCGTAATAAGCTTGGTCAAACACTGGCGGTACTATTGGCTCCTTCACCAGTTCTAGAACGACTGCAGTAAACCCACTCACTGCATCAGGGTAATACGCTTCGATATCCAACATAAATACAGAGTTCTCGTCGATTACTTGCTGTGGCAACGGTGTGGTCAGTGTAACAATCACGTCATTTGATTCTCGCGCCAGTGTGAAGTACGACGCGAATTCTGAAATTATTAGAACGATACACTATTAAAACTACGAGTAAACATGCCTTCCCGACGTGTTTTGTTAAAAGTTATTGACCTGTCATAGTCTAATGAAAAACGCGCTTTTTTTATTGGAGCTTGCTGACACTTGACAGATTTTTAATTTACCCTGCGGTGTTTGTTAGAAAAGTGAGGTGTTGTTTTCAAAATTGTTTCATCCTTTATCTTCTTAGAGAGTTTTTCTCGCTTTGTAAAAACAATCGGAAAAATTTAAATTGCTTGGACTTAGGGATATTGGACTAATTTTATTTAGATGAAAGGATTCTTGAAACTTATTTTAAAATACTATGTGGAAACGAAAGTTAGAAAACAACAAAGTTAACATACCTCCGGTTGCTCGGAATTGCACAGGTAATTCATATCCTCGTGTTAGGGTCAATGGTGACAAGTCCAATGCGCCCTCAATTATTTGTCCAGCGTAGCTAGCTTGCGAAAAGCTAATTATTGCACCTGTAATAAATAAAAAGTTTAAATAAAATAAACAAATGAAAGTTGGTCAACATCACATACCACAAACATTCATCTGATCCCAAGGCAGCCCGAGAACTTATGTGTCGGAATTCAAGATTTAATTTACCATCAATACCTATAATTTATGTTAAAGTTTGTGATTACTGGGCGTTAAAAAGTTATATTATATAGCCAAACTCTAGAAGTTTTCGGTATATTGTGTGCTACAGTATCGTATATCACGTAAAGGCCCAATCAAGAACTTTATTTTGATCGTATCGATATGTCGTTCTATCGTATTTCAAGAACTTTGAAGTTGGGACGTTTTTGTTTCGTTTTTAGGTACCTGTAAGAGTAATGACGATTGCTGCTCGCCCTGGGGTGCTGTCAGGTTTTGTGGCAACTACGGAGAATACAAGTTGGTGTCTGTTGTTCATATTCGGGACCTCGTTGCCCCTCAAAGACAATGTGTAACTGTTTGCACTGTTCCGAATTAACTCGAATGCTTCCGAATCATCTGCGGAAAGTAAATACGGGTAAGTGTCTTATTGAATGTTCCAGTAAAAGTATGATCTATAGCCAGCATCTAGTCATACGATAATTTTTTTAGATTTTGAACTATCACCTTACACGTTATCGTCAGTTTATGGTACATTAAGGAATTTAACATCTACAACTTCATTCACGTTATCTTAATTATTTTAATTTACTGGTGCCTCTGTGTATGGATATATTGTAACTTTTCTCGTTCAACGTTAATTTGTTATTTAGATTGAAATCAAATAGGAAAATCGAGAGAGAGACAGATTATTAATTCAAGCACGGAGTTCCACTGTCACTTAAAGTAGTATTAAAAAACTTACCACCATCGAGGGCAAATGAAACAGTGCCATCGTAGCCTTGCGCTAGTTGGATTGTTTGTTCAAAAACTAATCCTCTCTCGCTTGAATACTGCCCGATGTAGAATGCTTGATCAAAAACTGGGTGTATTATTGGCTCTGTGACTAACTCTATGATCGCTGTGGTGAGCCCGCTCACTGCTTCAGGGTACGCAGCTTCGATATCCAGGAGAAGGAAGGCATTATTCTCAATAATTTCATCTGGTAAAGGTGTGCTCATCGTGATGACTACGTTGTTAGATTCTTGGCCCAGACTGAAGTACGAAGCAAACTCTAAAATGTTTATTAATAATTCTCATTAATACATAATCCATTGCAGAATAATCTTCAGCACTGTTAGAGTTATAACGCTGTGTTTCAATTCTATCTAGATCAGATCATTGGGGAATCTCGTCGCAGATGTCTGAGTCAAATTTATCTAGAGTGTAACTTGTAAAATGTAATTTTACGAAATAGTATGAACCTAAAAAAATACAATATTTGAAAAACATATATTTTTTACGAATTCTTTATTTCAGTATAAATGTATTCATTACATTTCATGTATATCTGAGGAATTTATTCTCATTTTATCTCAATAAAGTTTAAAAGTTTAATTTACCTCCGGTTGCAGACAGCTGTAACGCAAGGTTTTCTCCTCCAATGACGGTCAAAGGAGGTATACTTAGAGAGCCATCCGCGATTTGGCCAATATACCAAGCCTGACTGAAACCTAGCACTCTTCCTGCAATCATCAAAATAAATAAATAACATAAAAAAATGAAAATAACAATGTTAAAATATATATAAAATATTTCATTGATATTAGGATCACAATCCGCATTTGGCAAGCGTGGTGATTAAGCCAAAATCCATCTTTGTAACGAAAACATGATTGCAAATGATAGAGGCCTTTGCCCTGCAGTGGGACATTAATAGGCTGATACTATACTATTTTATTGAATTGAACTTCTTAGCTTGTCAAAATTTAATTATGCCAAATGTTTTTTTGGTCTTTAATGGTAAAAGATACCGAATTATTTTTTGTTACCAATTAAAAGTAAGATGTTATAAAACTATTGGTTTTATGGAGTTAAACCTTAGATCTATAAGAATAATGACTGGGGTAATCTCAGGTTTCGTATTGACTATGGAGAAAACAAGTTGAAGAAATGAACTTTGGCTCTAGTAGTAGTTCATGCTAACCTTCTGGCAGCCGGACGACAATAGTTGCGCTTGCACCACTTGTGAAACTTCTTTCTGCTCGCACAACGAGCAGAATCTGTTCTTGTCTTAGCAACTCCACTGGGAGCTGAGTAATTGTTTGTATAGAAATTTCATTACCATTTCTCACCGTAGTAAAGTATTGCGAATATTCTGTAAGAAAGAGTATGGTTACAATAAGTTAATGGTTGAACGTGTATGTACTATTTAACTCATTCAAATCTACCTTTTGAATAAGAGTAGTAATTTGGCAAATTAGTTGTAATGATTTGTTTTGTTGTATTCATTTTCATATGAATAGTTTACTTTCAATATCACTATAACATACGTATATAAACTTAATAAGTTTTCACTCTTCTTGTGTCAAAACGCAACAAATAATAATGTATATTAAACAACTATTTAAACGTTTAAGACGACATACCTGTCAAGCTAAATTGCACGTCTTCGTGATATCCTTGGGTTAATGTGATTGTATCTTGTAATACAACTTGATGATTCTCGGTATACGTTGCCAAATAAAACGTCTGGGAAAACACAGGCTCATCTGGCAATTCGAATTCGCCATCACTTATTATCCGCACTGTGGCAGTAGTAGTCCGTCGTGGATCACCCGTTAGATCTACGTCCTGTAATTAAGTAAGCACATTTATCTGATTCTGAAGCAAATGGTTCGAGCAAAAGTTATTGCAGGTAATGCCTACAACTTATTCTTACGTCTTTCAATACTGTATGTTTGAGTTTGTAGTGTACGGAAAGTTAGGTATTGGGATATTATGGCGTCCAAGACGACTGGTGCATAGGGCGCTTAATCTCAAACGGATTCATTAGATGTAACCTTGATTTTCTAATATTTTTAATTTTTTACTTTTTTTTGGGTGTTCAAATATTAGGTTCAACTTACGGTGGCACTTATCTGGAATTCAATTGGTTCGGGAATTGATCTTATAAAGGTCGTAGTTCTTAACATTGCCTGAAACTCTTTTGGTACTGTTGATGATTCGTCATTGTAAACAATTTCAAAGTTGGGGCTATCGTAAATCTGGAAATCTACTCTTTGAGTCGTGAGGTCGATATCTCTAGTGAAAATATTTTCCCAGCATCCAGTAATTCGGTACCCTGGTGGCAACGGCGGTGTGACCATCAATTCGTATACATTATCGGGTCTAAATAATGGGTCGTTGTTGTTTGTGTCTTGAACGTCGACTAGGAAAACCTGAAACAAAACATAGTATTATGATATAGTATTAAGTCTAAAGAAGAGAACTAAGAATTCATTTTGTTTTTTATAATAAAAATTGTAAAAGTAATAATACCCCTCCGGCCGTATTCTGCCATGGCGGCCGATCTTACGATCAGCCAGGTACGCAGGATATATTATAGTGCACAAGTGGATGCGCAAGCACAGGTGCACTCCCTATTCCTTCACTCTCATAATTCGGTGGGAGAGCAATCTGACACGACTGTAGAGAGATCAGGCGCAGGACCAACGGCTTAACGTGCCTTCCGAAGCACGGAGGAGCTCGAGATGAAATTTGCAACCGCAGGCCGAGTGCGCTAGCCACTGCATTGCTCAATCGAGCCCCTCGATTGTAAAAGTATTCTCTCGTTGACTAATAATTGACTTTTTTATTACCAATTTCATTCTGGATTACCAATCATATATATCGTCCTTAATTATGAAAAAATATATTTAAAGCTTAAAACTGCACACAACGATATTCACTGAGAGAAAGAGATAGTCGTTGTTGATTGCAATCTGCCTGCGTCATATTAATAATTGTGATAACTCACAGTCAATATTTCAAGTATTTTTGTAATAAATATCTGATAAAAACGTAGGTATATAAGAAGTAATATTCTTACCAAATAAAGTAAGTAATACATTAAAAAAAATCCTACGACAAACAAGACAATTTTCAATGGGTTAAAAACTATTAATAAAATGCCTATATAAACATTATAATCAGAATTTTTTAAGCTGCAACATAACCAAATGTTGATATATTTTTTTTAAATAAAAATGTTCATTTAAGTACTATACTCGTTCGTTCGACTTCTTCGAAATTATATATCCACCATAAGTACCCAAATTTTTATACAAAGTCATAATTATTCATACTTACTAAAGAATTTGTGTTGCCGCCAGAACAACTGAAGGTAACAGTAACACCAATTCTGCTATTCGTCTCATTTTCTTCATAGTCTTCGTATGCGTTGTTTGTTTGAATTGAAAATTGCGAGCCCGTATGTAACACATTTAGGTATGGCCCTCCGTTAAGATCTTGAGTGAACGCAACGTTAGTTATGCCTGAAAATTTATTAAATTTATTGATAGCAAGTGTTATGTGTACCTAGCTAAATTCAGTAAAGTTTAATCAACTTCCACAAAAGCTGCTGCACTACATCTAAGTAGAATATTCCGCCATTATGAAAGTTAGATGTAGTATCCTATTTCAAATCAGAGTGCAAAATATCGCCATTTTATTTTTTCTTCATAATTTGAGCTATATCGTCCATAATTATTTGTGGCCAGTATTGGTGTAACACACAAAATAATGTTCTGTTAATATTTGTTTTGAACTGGCCAGTATTGGCCAACTAAATAAAAGAGTATAAAAATATTTTTATAAATTAATTATAAATATATCTTGGGAAATAGTAACAAAAATAGTAACAAAATATACGGGTTCAATTAAAAACTTACCTATGATGTCTTGTGTAGATCTGCCGAGGACTTCTCCTCTAAATACATCTAGAACTCCTACTGTTACTGGAAAATTCCAGTTTGTGATCCCTTCCATTTGACATCCTGAATTAAATAATTTAGTGTCAACCCAATGACAATACACTTGTTAAGTAATTTCAAAAATGTGTTGAGGTCATAGTAGCTGTCGTTAGTTTAAAATCGGTTATAGATATTGATTAAAACCGTTGAATAATTATTTCGTACGAACAATTTAGTATTAAACCTACGCCATCTTACAAGTATAACAATAACCATTCCGGGTGGATTGTGTGTTATGTAGAGGATAAATATTTATTTGCTTGCTTTTCTATAAGCAAGTAAATAAATATTTACCCAACTATCTAACTTCTGTTTGCAAATTTGACGATTTCACTCTTCCAGAAAATGAATATTCTCATAATGTTTGACATTCCCTTCCATTACATAGACTTTAGTCCGACACCAACACGTAATACTTATTTGAATTTAACTACAGCATATTGTATATTTAGATCTTTAGATTATACTTATAATAATGATTGGTCTGCAATGGACCTTTAATGTTTAATGACAACATAAGATATTATTATTAATGTTCAAAACAAATACATACCATGACTGTTTTGGACGGACACGGCAAATGCGCTTAGAAATATAAGATATTCTTTTACTCCCATTATGTCATTTGTTTTCACACCTTTTGAAAGACATCCCTAAAAGCGCAAATGGGCCTAGAAGGTGAACAAGAAAGTATTTGGCCACAGGCACTTTTTTTCTTGCTCAATAATTTAATCACTTTTCTCGGCACACACAGCTTTTTAACGCAAGTTGAAAAAAATATTATTTATTATTATCACGTAGTATAAAGTAGATAATTTCACTTTTAATCTGCAATATGATTTATTTTGTACCAAATGCCACCAGGTAAACGATATCGACGATGTCTCAAATAATTGTGATATTAGGTACACAAACTATACGACAATGATAATCATTCTTATTTGGCGATTACTATTATCTATCGATTCCTATCACAAAGGAAAAAACGCGATAATATTAAAATTATCAATGGTATTACAGCGATTAATAATGCTTAGTTAAATGTGAATACAAATAAAATGTACATACTTTTTGGTAACGTCAGAACGTGATTCATTGCAAATGTATTTTTAAGATCAGACTTTATGTTCAAAAATTTGTTGGTCCGGCACCTGATTTACTTTAAATTGGATTGGATTGTTATACCGAGGTACCAGGTATTCTGAGAGGGAGCCTAGATTATTCGATTGTGCTAAATATTGCATCTTCTTTTGTTTTCAGTGCATTCAAATCCCTTGCAAGAAGGATATCTATATACTATCTATACTAATTTATACTAATACATAATATATATTATATTTTTGTTTGTATGTGTGTTTCTTTGTTTGAAAGCGCTAATCTCAGGAACTATTGATTCGGATTGTAAAAATCTTTATGTGTTGGATAATAAATTTGTCGAACGCTTTAATTAAACACGGGACAAACTCGCAGGCAGCCGCTAGTTATTAATATTAACTATACAAACTAGGCTGACAAAATTGCCATTACTTGTTTTTTTAACTTATCCAGTAAATACAAAAGCATCGTCAAACCAAGTAAAGACTGAAAACCAGTTCCTCAAATAAAAGTTGTTGTAGACAATTTTTTTATTTTATTATATCAGTTGAATATAATATCATGGTAGGTACGGTAAGTAAATGCAGTGGCAAAATGTGATACTTACCGTAGATAAGTATTAATTACCTACATACTTTCAAAGAAACAAATCCGGCTTAATATTTTCTATGACACTGCATGCAAATAAGTAGTCGTTGAGTGGTTTGCTTGATTCGTATATGTCTCCTTAGTTAGAGCAATAGCTAGTCGCAGTTTAAAACGGCCGCTGGGCTGTATGCCCTAGGTTTGAGGTAGTCCACTTAGAGCACGAAATCGAACAGCACAATTCCTTGTCCGTGAACAGCACACAATAATATTTGTGGCATGCGCATTTCGTGGATCCAATTTTTTTTTTAATTTTTGTCCGCGAACAGCTTATGACTGACATGACAGACTGCCTCCGTGGTGTAGTGGTTAGAGCGCTGTGCTCAAAAACTACGAACTCGGAGGTCGTGGGTTCGAATCCCGCGGGGAACACTTTCACTTTGTGTTGGTTTTCCCAGTTTGGTTAGGACATTGCAGGCTTGAATCACCTGATTGTCCGATAAGAATGATGATTCCGTGCTTCGGAAGGCACGTTAAGCCGTTGGTCCCGACTATGATCCAAATTGTCTGGTTTCCCTTGTGGTTACGGAGGTCAGACGACAGTCGCTCCATTGTAATAACCAGGCTTGTCAATTCAGGATCATAGTCGCAGCGTACCCTGGGCTCCAAGGCAATGGCCGAGGATGCAACCGGGAGAGGCGCTAGGATGATGATGATGTCCGCGAACAGCTTATATCTCGGGTCGGACTAAAGTGTCTGATATTTCAAAGTCGCCAAGTGCCGTGCGCCAAGCACGCAACGTTGTTGGTCCCGATCCTGATCCCTCTGAGATCGTGAAGTAATGTAGCAGCGGGCAGTCTTTCACCTGGGCCCTGGGCACATAGGCCTTTAAAACTCTTGTTTGGTAAACGAGGGGCCTCCAGAACCTGGCCTGGGGCCTAGGGGGCCCCAATTGATCGCGGGGCCCTGGACGTGCCCACTGTGCCCAGAGGGAAAGACGGTTTATGGAGCGGATAATATTATTATGGCAAAACTTTGTAATTTAATACATAGTCATGACATTACTGTTTAATTTAAAGTAATGATAATATAAATAGATAAGATTATCGATAAAAGTTAATAAAATAAGGGGAAGTCCCAAAATATGAAATTGAATTCATTACGGCAACTAGCAATTTACACAATATTTCGGTTTAATATCCGGTATATTAAATTAAGATTTCGAACTTTTCGATGAAAATGTCAGCGATTGCTTTTATTTATTACTAAGGTATTTATAAAATCATTGGATTTATTTATAATCATTATTGCTTTATTTCATACTCTCCGTGGGTACAATGTATTTTATTATTAATTAAAACACATGGTTTCTAAAAAAGTAGCCAAAACGTCGGGTTTTCCTGTAAACATTATGTGTAAAATTATACCGCGAATCACGTTTAAAATAAGTTGTATGTCATAATATTATTATGTAGTTCATAGTGCATGATCTATGTAGGATAATTTGAGTCAATAACTTAAATATGATTTAAAATGTTGCTCTATTAAGCTCTTTGCTTAAGCTGGAACAATTATAATAAACATCAGAAAGAATGCCAAGGTTCTTTATCAAAATTAATATAATAACGATATAAATAATAACAGTGATTCTATTTTTGCTATCAGTGATAACGTATTTATTGCTAATTACATTAATCAACAAAGTTCGATATCGGAAATATGAAAACGTTTGTACTTGTAAAAAATTTCGACGGGTTTTCATTATTTAATCTCATATTATGTGGATTGTTTATCATTTGTGACCATGAAGTCCAGTTATGAATATGATCCTGAATTGAGTGCTGTGGGTACGACTCCGAACAACTATGTTAATTATTATAAACTAGCGGCCGCCCACGGCTTCGTCCGCATGGATTTCGAATCCATCGAATCCTTTTTGTCGCAATAAAAGGTAGCCGTATAGTATATCCGTTCTCAGGTTTTAAAGATTGCCTGTGCCAATTGTCATTAAAATCGGTTATGAGGTTTCAGAGGGAAAGCGTAAAAGACAGACAGACAAACAGAGTTACTTGCGCATTTATAATATTAGTAGGAATGATAAGGTGTTCGATTATTAAGATTTTTGGTATATGTTAAAAGTACAAATCTTTTTAGAAATATCAAAATAAAACCAACATGTTTTAAATAAAATCTGCACAAAATCTTCATTTCGATTTAAATAACTTAAAGATATTAAAATCTCAAATGGCTGAATGGATTTGATACGCTGCAGTAAAATTAATAAGCATCTGCATAGACTCTCTAGTAGACAGTTATTATAAGATGTATGAATACCGTGAACAGCCCATTTTAATGTGAAAATTATGAAGCCTAAAGTAGCAAACATAATTGATCTTTACAATATTTTTTTCATTAGTGTACCAGATTGGTAGGTATTGTTTATTTATTACATTATCTTGGTTTTATATTACAATAGTAGGTATAATGGAAAAGTAACAAAAATTGCAAACTTCTAAAGAATAATGTTTATTGAAAATTATGTAATATTGTTTAATTAACCGAAGACGAATCAAATCATATAATAAGGTGTTATTAAATATTCAAAGACCCAAATTTGGACCCTGTCGGGCACGCAATATTTATCATTGTACCTTACTATTTATTCGTAGACATATTTATAGTCCATCGTATTGTAAGCGTCTATTGAAGTCAATTTTGTGGACACTTGCATTGAAAGACACTTCACTAGAAAACATGAAATGTTGCTTATTGCGTAACCATAATGTACTAGCAGGTTGCCCTTGCTCAATCAGCATTTCCATCAATACCCACATAAATATAGCTGGATCATAGCTGAAGTGATAAATTCTCCAAAAAGACTCTGGACCCTGGACCAACGAAAATTGAACGCCGCCAATATTTTTGGACCCCAGAGGATTACCCATAAAAGCAATCATTGGTATAAGATAACGTCTTGCGAATAGATGAACATTTACCCACAGTTAAATGAATTTTTACTTCTTCAATCTTCAACTGTATCTCCATTTTGGTTTATATAAGAGAATAGTAAAACAATAATTACTTATACTTTTATATGTTTTATTTATACATATATAGTTACATTAATGCCAAGTGTCAATGGTAGTTACATCATGGTTCTGTTCCATACTGTCCTGCGGTTTTCTGTTAACAGACACGTTGAGTGCTAGCAGCTGGTGTATGGGAAGTCTTGGCGATAAATTCACCATACTGGCCCATTGGCCTGTACATAACTCCGGAAACTTTAATTTTTTAAGGAAATGCCCCTCTAGGAACCACGGAGATATACACGTTGGAGAATAGTCCCAGATCTTCATTTCATTTAATCGCACCCATCTGAAATTTTCGAAGTTTTTAACATCATTGTTATCCTGACCTTCTCGTCCATCCTGACCTTGTACCACACCAGTAAGTGTCGGCGCAACATTATTTCTTCTTCCACTCCCTCCTGTCAGCCGTCAACTCTTCATTCACTCCTTTCCATTGAGGTTATTACTACTAAGTACGTATGGATCGCGAACAAAAATTATGCGTCAAATCGGAGGGGGTGGATAATTCAGTGATATTTTTGTCTTTTTATCTATTTAACTAGCGGCCGCCCGCGACTCCGTACGCGTGGATTTCGATTTTCAATAGCCTTCCTCGTCAAATGGACTATCCAACACAAAAAGAATTTCTTAAATCGGACCAGTAGTTCCGGAGATTAGCGCGTTCAAACAAACAAACAAACAAACATACAAACAAACTCTTCAGCTTTATATATTAGTATAGATATACATAACACGCCACCTTCTTTATCTTCCCTCTGTCTTTATTTTTCGTTTTATATTGATTGTACATGTTTCTAAAACAAACATGGCAATTTTTGATTTTATAAATGGTCAAAAAAAAGAAAAATAAACGGCAATTTTGTGGTCCATGGACCACAATGCAGATAAGAGTTTTTTTGTGATGTCACCTCTATACGTAGTAGTAATACCTCAATGCGCTTTTCACGTCCATACTACGCAAAACATACATCTCTTTCTAGGTCTTTAAAAATGTTACGTGTTTAAAATAATGAAGGTATGCAATGTGATATTACTTTTGCTTAGCTCTTTCCTAAGGTTTGACTTTGCTATATATCTAGCTCTTTCCTAAGGTTTGACTTTGCTATATATCGGAGAAGGTTTTGTTTACATTACGTTGTAATTACTAGGACTATGTAATAATTTATGGATATTTATTTGATACCAATATCATTACAAGTCCTATGCCATTGTTTTCACTTGTTTTTCAGTAGACAAGTGGTTTAGTTAAGATGTACTTAGAATATTATGATCCTATCACTTTTAAATAGAGTTTTAGTATTCAAGGTTTAGGGGAATTGTAATTTTAAGTAATAATGTGGTCTCAAATATATACCAAGATTTATAACTAGTAAGTACATTACGAGTGTAAGGAAAACGTAGAGTACGATCAAGGTTTTAGAATTTTCTTTTTATAGAAAGCATTTTTCCAAGTTAATTAAAAGTTGAAGGTAAATGGGGTATCAAAGGAAAAAGGAAAACTTCGTTATGTGATTGCCGAAAGGTGAAAAAGTATAATAATACAGGGTTGATATACTTCTTTTTCTGAAGTGATAGCCTCGCTGGATTAATAACAAAATAAAAGTATTGATCTTGGAGTCCTACGGTCAATTTGAGATGTATTTTCTGACTAGCGGCCGCCCGCGACTCCGTCCGCGTGGATTTCGATTTCCAATATCCTATGTGTTATTCTGATTTATAAGCTATATTGTGGTAAAGTTTCATTCAAATCCATTCAGTAGTTTTTACGTGAAAGAGTAACAAACATCCATTCATCCATACATCAACACATACAAACTTTCGCCTTTATAATAGTAGTAGGATAAACCGGTTAATCAAGTCAATATTTCACAGTTTAAATTTAGTAAAGGCGGATATTTAGTAAAGGGCGCTCTTATTATGTTTAATTCGCGTAATCATATTATTATCTATAACTTACACCATCTGAGACCAAAGTATTTCAAGTGTGTTTATTATCATAAAATCATAGATTTTATCACATGCAATTTAAATTATTGGTTTATCATAGATTTATTGATATGAATGTTTTGTTTTAAAGTTTTTTACTTTGCTTAAGTAATTTTGTAAGATTTAATTAATATAGACTGCTGATCTGAAGAAGAAAAACAATGCCGAATAATGCTGTGAGAATACTCACCTATATAGCAGAATTCTCTTCGATTTAAATATTATAGAATTACTTACGCGGAAATATATAAAGCGTGGCAGTCGCAATGCCAAGGATTGCCGGACAACTTCACTATCGCCAGTTTGGGCATGTAGTCCAACGTCCGTGAAGGCAAAGAAGGGAACATGTTGCCATCTATGTACCTGGGTTAATCATTAAAATACAATAGAAATTAATTAAATAAAACATTAATTAGAGTAAATAAATAAATAAAGAACATTGGTATATAATATTTTTTCTTTGCGCAGATTCAAACATTTATTAATAACTGTAGATTTTACTTTGTTTAGACATGATTTGCTATTGTGTATGGATATCGTATGTACCAAACCAGCTAGTAGGCGAGTAAACCATAGGCGAAAGCGGAGGTTTTTATCAGATTAAATTATTCAATAACAAATAAACACGTCTGAGGATTATGCGGCAATTAAGGAAAAGATGTTTCATACTTACAGAGTAGTAAGATTTTTCAGTGTTGAGAAAGTTTTAAAATGCACTTCATGTAGTTTATTGTCCGACAGCAAGAGTGACGTCAGGTTCTCCAAGCCGTGAAACGCCGTGATATTCAAAAAGCGTAGTTTATTTTTAGACAAGTCCAGTTTCTCGAGTCTTGAGCACTTTGAAAAGGTGTAATCTGGCAACTCCGTCAAATGATTTTCTCTTAAATCAAGATTGTGAAGGATTTTCAGGTTTTCGAACTCGATGCCCGTTAACTGAAATATTAAATTTTGATTTCAATACATTCAATAGACCTATTTGCGTGATCAAATATGTTATTTGATACCAATTATGTTAACAATGAGCGCATTGTCATAATTTGTAAATACACAATGAGCACATACATACGAGTATATTTCAAATTTTCATTGTATTTGTATATTACTCTTGAGTGTTCGTCTTTTATTCTCAAAATCATTTATCATGAGGGCTCTGCACGTTTTTGACATAAGTACTAAGAACGTAATGTATCCTTTGTTTAAATACCGGCGCTATTATACTTACGCTTAGCAAATTGTTGTTTGACAAATCCAAATATGTGAGACAGCTAAGATTGTAAAGCAAACGACTTGGAATGTTTTCCAATTTATTCTTATCTAATAGTAAAGTTTCAAGCGAAACCAAACTTTCGAAAGCATTTTCGGTGATGTTAGCTATTCGATTATCCGACAGCTTCAATATTTGAAGAGTCTTTATAACAAAAGTTCCATTCTCTATTTTCTGGATTTTGTTTTTGGACAAGTCTAAGATTGTCAAGGAGTCTAATCCCGCGAAACAATCTGCAGGCACATATATTATCTGGTTATTGGAAATGTCTATTGTTTCTAGAAATGAATTGTTGGCGAATACTCTCTCCGGGAGGGTGTACAAGTAATTATTAGACAAATCTACATGAAACAGTTTCTTTGTTGAGCGAAAGGCTTCGCTGTCTATTTCTTCCAAGTAATTTCTTTGAAGACGTCTGAAACAATTGTTATTTTCATAAGTTTACCAAAGACAAATAATAAAATATCAAAACAATTATGACTTCTTTATGCTGTAGAATTGGTAATGTTTGGTTAATTACGTATTGCATTAGTGCTTGTGCTAGTTTATGGCTCGGATTATAAAGACAATTTCAATGCGGGAATGAATAATTATAACTAGCCAAGACTATCTTATAACTATGTAGTATCATTAGAAAATGTAAAGTTTTAATTGTAACACTGCAAACTAGAATCGAATCAATCATATTTATAAATTATGAGTAAAAGTTGCCTCTTTGCAATTTCTTTGTTTCAATATCATCAGTTTTTGTAATGTACAAAGTCAATTGCTTCTTAAACTAAAGTTGAATAAACGCAATCAGAGTTGTATAAACTTTCTGATAACAGGAAAAGTTTCGGATATAACTCATTTCACGCAACTGAAAGTTATACCGTTTTACCCTCGTAATCAGTTTCCATACTTATTAAAAGAAATCGAGTACCATTACAACGATCATTGACCACGACCCCCAAGAACAGAATTGATTAATTTTTAGCATGCATGTACATTGTATATGCCTAGTTATTTTAACTAGTTTTGCGAAAACAATTATCAGAAAAAAAACATCGGGGCTATGAAAGATGAGGGTTCCAGCACCGCCTAACACTTGAACCAAGGTAGGTGTCGGGATGCATTTGGGACTGGGGAATTTTATGGGGTTGTTTGGGACCACTGGTACCGTTCCCAAAAGCCCCATCAAAATAAACAATTATTTTCGATAGTGTCTTCTGGCACCGCGGCCCCGGTCCCAAAAGCCTCCCGACTCCAAGATAGACTTTATATTTTTCACATACCTACATATAAATATACTTAATTTTCTTTTTACATTAACAACACTTACAGTATCCTCAGATTCACCAGCGGTTCGAATATTCCACAAGGCAGGTACTCCACGTGATTATCGAACATGTCGAGCTCTGCAAGTGAGCGCATGCCTTTGAACGTCATCTTGTGCAGCGTCCGCAGTTTGTTCGTGCCCAGGTCGCTGAAATGCATCCACGGTTAGGCCGTATACAGAAAGAAAGCTGGAAACTTATAAGCGCTTACAAGCGCTTGTCAGCGCTGGTCCGTTAAACAGAGAGGAAGCAGGTTGAAGCGGACCAGGGAAAATGTTTATTAATTTTAAATGGCAGCGCCCAGCGCTGACCCCCGCGTATTGAAGCTTGTCGGTACTTGTCGGCTCCGTTCAGTGCTTAACGGCGCCTGTTCATTATATCTTCCTGCGCGGGATACCAGCGCTTGTCAGCGCTTGTTAGAAGTTTCCAGCTTTCTTTCTGTATACGACCTTACACTTGCATTAAACGACTGGAATGCATCCACGGTTACACTTGCATTCAAACGACTACGATTACTTGGTTTCCTGAGAATCGCCTTAGCTAGTTTCGAGTACACGTACCAAAATTGCAGAAAGTTACCCTTTTATTCCCGAATTTGGAGTGTCTAAACTTTGGGTAATTTTCGGCATTTAGTTACCTACTTTAAGTTGCAGTATTTGCAGACACGATACTCTCTATATGCGGTCTGAAGTACATTAAGTATTAGCACCTAAGTACATAGTGTCCTACGCATAAGTTACTTTGTGTAGTATTCTGTATTCCTCCATCGAGGTCCAAAGCTTCCACGAATCAAAGATCGTCCTATGACAATCAAATAAGATAGAATATTAACCTCCATGCATAATTAAAACGAAAATTACGAGTAAACCTTATCGCCTGCCAGACCTAAAAAGCGATAAACTCCCATGGCGACTAGTATAAATCCGAAGGGATCATTCTGAAATATCAGGAGATCATTTGAATGACTTTAAATATAAATTTGTCATATACTGCAAAAGTCTATACATACATAGTAAGTAAATCAGCGGGAACCACTAAATCTGCAGTGAGGCTGGATAGACCAGCTCTCCAGCAATTCAGAGAGCGCCTGGTGACGTCACAACGACAGGCATTCTTTGAGCACTGTCGCCATCTTGATTGGCCATAACTGATCGTCCATGCTGGAAAAGAATAACAAATTATTTTATTCACGAATTTATAGGTAGAACCATCTTTACTCCCAAAGCGAATATTTGCGCTTTTAGAGTTCCAACAAGTTTTTGCCAGCCGGAAATTTAGAAGAAAATGTAATTAACCCTTCTGAAAAGTTAAGAAGCTTTTAATGCAAGAGAATTAACAAACACGGATACAATTAATGTTCTGCGAAACTGAGGCCCCTGGTGTTTGAACTTTTAATTTAAACTTTACCAGGCATTTGACCCGCTTGGTGTAATGGTCAGGATGCTGCCTATTACGTAAGAGGTCGCGGGTTCGATCCCCGCACAGGACAAACATTTGTGTGCATGAACATGTCTGTTTGTCCTGGTCTGGGTGTTATATGTTTCTACTTAAGTGTATTTGTAATACCACTGTTGATTCTGATGTAACACAAGTGCTTAAGCTACTTAACACGGGGTCAGATCAATGATGTTGTGAAATATTTAAGGTGTATGTCATTTATGGTGGAACAGCCATTGCAAGAACAGGCGAATAAAATCTTAATTTTTTTCGTATGAACGAAAACATTTATTTATTTTTCGGGTAGCTGTACGCACGAATACGTAATAAGTAAGAACCAATTACGATACAAGCTTATACAATTAAAGTAAAGATTGGGTATATTCAACACAGCCCTCCCCGCATAGTTGAGTAACTTTAATTGCGTTGAGCGTTCGTTCATTTTATGTTCATGTACACCCGTCAATCACGGTGTCCTAGTTGATGTATGAAGCCCTAAATTCATATTACATCTTGTAAATATAATATATTCAAAGAAAATTGGATAGAAGAGTTGCTTTGTTGGTACATTTCTAACAATTCACACAAAATCGGTGTTTTGTCCACGACATTTCCAACGAATAGTTAGTTTCAGTAATTTCTAGGTCCACACGTATTTAAAATTAAACGAGATGAATGAATGAAATAATGATGTATGGTGGATCTAAATGTAATCAAGTCGTTAGCAAGTCAACAATTGTTTCTATTCATATCTACATTATCATATTCATAGCTATCATTCCTTAAGGTATTTTTGCTCTGAAGCTTAAAACTAAATTGAAATAGATATTAAAGAAGTAAAATATTGATAAAACTAAAAACAGTTCTAGGTGGTCAACTGCAAAATTAGATGTGCATAATGAAATGTCTGTGAGCAATTGAAGTGGAACTTATTATTTTCTTTTGAAACGTTATTTATTTCTTATTGTTTCAACCATGCAAAATGAAACACAATCAAAATTTATTTTACAGACAAGAAGCACTAATAATGTCGATGTCTCGCTTGATTACATAGTTTATTCCGTTATACCTCTGAAGCATAACTTCATGAATGTAATTAATTTTATACCTGTCAGGTTGGTAGGAAACTTACTCGATTGTTCTATGGCCCGCAATCTTCGGTCCAACTGTCTCCAATGAACATCTGCAGTGCACCGTCCAGACGGGTGATCGTCCTTTTTGGAACCTCGTGTCAATGTTTCAAATACTTCACAAGCCGTAAGAGTGCACTGGGCATCCGCAAGGTGAAAAACTGTAACATTTGAAAAGTATGATTTTATACATGGAGCTTGAGCTAAATCATATAAGTTTGTTTTAATTTAAAAAGTTATGAATAGCATAAGTAGGTACCAACTAGATAAATTTTTAGAGCGAAACCAATTGATGAAACTCCTTACAATAATAATACAGCCCGAATGCCTTAAGTTTCCACATACCAACAACACAGACTACACACAAGACAATGTAATATGTAGTTGCTTCGTTGTTGGGCAGTGTCAATGTTGTCTCGCGCTACTAAAACTAATTTCGCCATGCAGGAAAACCAATCGAGTGGTTCACCAACAAAATCCACAGTAAAAGCCGTTCCCTTGTATCCATAGTACAAGCCTCAAGTTTAGTTTGGATGTAGACGATAAATAATGTGTTCGTCCAAGGTATATTTTTTACACTTTTAATATAAACAAAGCTGGTCAATTCAGGGTCATAGTCGTAGCTCACCCTGGGTTCCGAGATGGCCGAGTTTGCAACCGGGAGAGGCGCTAGGATGATGATGATAAATAAAAATATATGTACACTCCCGTAAATACCTGTTCATTCAAATGCATACTTTGAACAATCAGTAAGGTACAAACTTGCCTATTTAAACTTTAGTCAAAAGAACAGCAGATAGCTTCGCCTTTGTAGAAGTTCTCTGCGGAGTTTGAACAATTGGACTCAGCGTAAGCATTCTTACAAATAAAGGTATTATGAAAACCTACGAAAATTTTATGCGACAATGTTGGATATTTCACTGAACCGATAAATAATAACAATGCGTAATACTCTTTAAATACTAACTCCACTACACTCTTATTAACTTCCGTTAAATAAAACTACCGAAAACGGATAAAAATCGAGATTCAAGTAAATCTACATATTTTATTTCTATGTGTCGACTGTATTTTAATAGTTAAAGTCTGTGACTGACGTTTTTAAATTAAAACATTTCTACCCTCAACAAGGTCGAATTCACTTTTGTTGGACAAGTTGCGGTAAAGGAGACGACCGGTTTTGGGCCTGATTGTGCATGGATAAATTATATATTCTGATATAATTGTATATTTATGTTAATTAACCTCTTTAAATAACAACGCAATAGGCTTTGGCCAACTTAACTTAATTCCATAATTATATATTTTTCATTATCAAATACACTTTATAAACGACATTGCATTGCAAAATATTTTTTCAATTTTTAACTGTCTACAAAAACGCACCTAATAACCAAAACATAATGGTTTTACGTCAAACGTCAATGTCAGTCCTGTCACTTGATATCATTCGCTTTACGTATATCGTAAGTGAATGTTATTTTGGGTTTTCTGGATTTTGTTTTTACGACTTGTGCTCGAATACCGGACTCCGATTCCTTTCTGGCTGACCGTTTGCTTGAATACTCGACACTGTACCTGCTATTCATGCCTTTGGCGCTAATACCGACACACACCATATAGATACGGCAACAATTATGCATATTCATGCATGATTTTAAGATATTTGGCCATTATATTCAGCTGTAAAAATTGGGCAAATGTAATCTTTTGCAGTGTTCTTATTGGTGACCAATTTCTAGCCGTGCACATCCAGGCCCCAGTTTGTATGAGAAACGGATTTCTCCTTTCCGGTATTTAATGTAAATATGCAGTTTTAAGAAAGAGCTAGATTTAACGTAAATCTTATATTGTTTTTTTAGTGAAAAATAATTATTTTGATCTTACATATATTTCCCACTAGCGGCCGCCCGCGACTTCGTCCGCGTGGATGTCGGTTTTCATTATACGAATGTTTTTTCCCGCTGATTCCCGTTCCCGTGGGAATTTCGCAATATCCTTTTGCAATTAAGCATCAAGTTTACTAAGGGACCTGCATGCCAAATTTCAAGCGTCTAACTCAAGTAGTTTAGATTTTCCATACAAACTTCCACCCCCCCATTTCAGGGAAGTGGGGGGTTGGAATGGGTCAAAAAGTAGCCTATGTTCTGTCTCAGGGTCTAAAGATTGTCTGTACCAAATTTCATCAAAATCGGTTGCGAGGTTTAAGCGGGAAAGCGTAACAGACAGACAGACAGACAGACAGACAGACAGACAGACAGACAGACAGACAGACAGACAGACGGACAGACAGACAGAGTTACTTTCGCATTTATAATATTAGTTGGGATTTGGGTTTTGTAAGCAATCCTTATTTCACATTTTTCGTTTTACTTAGTTTTGGTCCCGGTAAAATTGATGACGAATAAATTCCTGAATAAATCGATTTAGTTTATTGTTATGTACCTACAGCGAGTGTGTGCGTCACAACGTAACATCCATGGATATCACTTGATCAGATTTAGGAACCAATTGACTTGGGTTCAGATCAGCCGATGTGATGAATAGCACAATTTAACAACTACTTTTCACGGAAGGTCAGCAGATTTACAAGTTATTTCGTAAAATAATGACCAGTTCAACTGTTAAGGGAAAGTTATTTCAGTCCGAAGGGGTATTCGATAAAACCTCGTATTCTATTTCTTTTTATTTCACACTAGCGTCCGCCCGCTACTTCGTCTGCATGGATTTCAGTTTTCGCATGCATAGTGTTATCCTATAGCTAAAAGCCTTCGTCAACAAAAAGACTTTTCAACACAAAAATATTTTTTTCAGTTCTAACCAGTAGTTCCTGAGATTAACTAACTCTTCAACTTTATTATATTAGTATTGATTATTATCGGGTTCAACATTATAGATTTTGTAATTTTTATGTGCCAAAAGTTAAAGCAAAATATATAGTTAACAACGAGGAAAGTAGGAAATTTCCAGACGCAAAACTTTGTGTGCGGAAACATAAATCCACGCGAACGGAGTCGCGGGCGGCCGCTGGTTCGTTTATATTACCGTTTTGATTCTTTCCAATAAAGCCAATATTTGTGGGGTTAGCCTATTATTTTTTGCAGCAAATATTGCAGTAACCATAAATTCATGTGAGATCATCGTATCGCTTACACTAGAATGGACCTGCGACTCATGCCACAATATATTAATCTCTGCGCCTGCATTATAGCTGTCCATGTTGATACAGACTATGTCACACGTAGGGTTGCTACCCCGGGAGATTATTAGGTTAACAAAAGACAATGCATAAAATTGGCGTCTTTTTTTTTTCGAGCGTCCACCAACCAAACTTGGTAATATATATTCTTGAGGTCATCACAAACAATATTTGCTATGGCAGTATAGCTGTAAACTCAGTCCGAACTGAGTAAATCAGGTTTGAACTTTTTTTCGCTTCATACATTTTTCTATGGGAAATTGAATTTTTTTTGTTTCTTGCGTCCATCGACGAAACGTGAAAATATATATTCTTGAGGTCATCTCAAACAATATTTGCTATGGCAGAATAGCTGTAAACTCAGTCCGAACTGAGTAAATCAGGTTTGAACTTTTTTTCGCTTCATACATTTTTCTATGGGAAATTGAATTTTTTTGTTTCTTGCGTCCATCGATGAAACGTAAAAATATATATTCTTGAGGTCATCACAAACAATATTTGCTATGGCAGTAAAGCTGTAAACTCAGTCCGAACTGAGTGAGACAGCCAAAAAAATTCAATTTCATTCATTTTTCTATGGAAAATAGATTTTATCGACGAAACGTGAAAATATATATTCTTGAGGTCATTACAAACAACATTTGCTATGGCAGTATAGGCGTATACTCAGTCCAAACTGAGTGAGACTGGCTAGAACTATTTAAATGTATTTAGGGTGGGGTAGGCATCAGGACAGCATAAGTCCTCCTGCTCTTTTTTTGGAAAGCATTATAATTCGACAAGATCTAGAAGAAGAAGCCGTGGAGTCAAGTGATGAGGAACAACGGTGACAATATTATTAACTGAGTAATAATGCTACTCAAAAGTTCCTGATCTGTATCATTTGTCAACTGTTTTATGTAATAATTAATTCCATGAACGCGGTATAACCTAACATATTTTTTTATTTCTGTAAATAAACACATGGAAATATTATCTGGTCCCAATTCTTTACCTTACTTTAGCCATTTTAATAGTTCTGGCCTGTCATCTGAGTGTGAGTCAGTTCGGACTGAGTTACAGCTAAACTGCCATAGCAAATATCGTTTGTGATGACCTCAAGAATATATATTTTTCATGTAAATTATTTACATGTTTGGTGAGAAAAAAAGAAGTTGCACTTCCCATACAAAAATGCAGGAGTGATCGCCTGGAGTGAAATCGTTCTAGGCTGTCTGACTCAGTTCGGACTGAGTTAACAGCTATACTGTCATAGCAAATATGATTTGTGATTACCTCAAGAATATATGTTTACATGTCTGCTCGATGGACGCGAGAAAAAAAAACTGCAATTTCCCATACAAAAATGCAGGAGCGAACGCTTAGAGTGAAAAAGTTCAAACCTGATTTACTCAGTTCGGACTGAGTTTACAGCTTCACTGCCATAGCAAATGTTGTTTGTGATGACCTCAAGAATATATATTTTCACGTTTCGTCGATGAAATCTATTTTCCATAGAAAAATGAATGAAATTGAATTTTTTTGGCTGTCTCACTCAGTTCGGACTGAGTTTACAGCTTTACTGCCATAGCAAATATTGTTTGTGATGACCTCAAGAATATATATTTTTACGTTTCGTCGATGGACGCAAGAAACAAAAAAAATCAATTTCCCATAGAAAAATGTATGAAGTGAAAAAAAGTTCAAACCTGATTTACTCAGTTCGGACTGAGTTTACAGCTATACTGCCATAGCAAATATCGTTTGTAATGCCCTCAAGAATATAGATTACCAAGTTTGGTTGGTGGACGCTCGAAAAAAAAAAGACGCCAACTCCCCTAACAAAATCGGCATTGTCTTTTAATTGTTCATTAATAAATTTGGAAGCAAAATGAAAAACAAAAAAGTCTCCAAAAATTTTCGCTGAAATGTCTCCATAGGTACACATACATAAAGGACACATTTGAACAAATTGGCACACTGATGGTCATCAATGACCTAGCTAAATCGTAGTTGGTGTTGGCAATGTTTGTGAAGCTTAAAAAATAAAATAATTTATGTACTTCGCTTTTGTAGTAATAGTAGATTTTTGGTATTTTTCAACACGACACAAACAACTATTTGCATCTTAAACTTTGATGGATACTAACACCAATGAACAAAACACAAATTATTAAATAGAGATATTGAAGTCGCAAATGTATGAATTACGATAAGAACTAAAGATTAAATAAAGAAACAGGTGAAGTCTGTTTTACCTTACAATTACTATTGAAAATTGCAATAAGCAGAGTACCAACTCGTGCATTTTATTTCAGTGCCTTCTCAATATTTCCATATCGAAAGCGTAAGAGGAAAGAAATGGAATAAAGTAGCCCGTAAGTTATACATTTGAACACGCAGTAGCAGAAATTGTGCAGTGGAAAATGGACAGTTTGTTACGTTGTACAAATAAATTCATGAATAAATTCGTTTGCAGCCACAAGCCTTATCTCTTGCTAGTGTTGTTACAAAGAAGCATTTGCTTAAGTAGTTATCTCTTGAATATCTCAGAATGTTAGCATAAAAGTATTCCGAGCATATTTTGCCGAAAAAATTTACCATCTTTTTGATAAGTAAACATCTTCTTTTTTCAAAACATTATTCGATAAAAATATTCACATTATTTCAATAATATATCTACCGTTTATTTTCATGTATCGATTAACTGGCAAAAAGTTATAAACCTTTTTCGTTATTTGATGAATTGACAAAATTCTGTTCCACGTTTGCCAAAAAGTTTCTTACAATTCGGAAGGAACAACTATTATTGAATGTTAGCGAATGTCAAACTTTGGTACAAAAGGAAACTTTTACCTGCACAGATGGAAACATGAACACCAAAAAGAAAAAAGAACAACTTCATATCGTATTATATCACTGAATTTGGTTCTGCGACAGTGTTCCGATGTGTGGAACACCGCTTAGTGCTTCTGTTGCTGTGTTTTAAATGTGAAGTAACATGTGTGATGTAACATTTAACCAGTAACTATTGGATGTCATTTCGCGGTAGCAAAAGGGTTTCAACCAGCTATTTCAAATCGAAGTTAAAATAATTTATTTTGCAATTTGCAATAGCTGATAGCTTGGGTGTTAGGTGGTAGAAATGAAAATAAATTAAAGAAAATAATTAAATCATAGAATTGTTGAGGAATTAAAAATGTCATAAAGACTAAGGCTCGTATTAAAAAAAACACTCTCAACTCTGAGATCGAACTTGAGCGCGACATTGATATGTCATTCTCATAAAAAACAGCACCTAAAGTTCGCGCTCAAGTTCGATCTCAGAGTTGAGTGCATCTTCATAAGATGGGATGCATGCATGGCAGCACACTTTCAGATCAAGTAGATACATAATTTAATGGAATTTAAATTAACCTAATTTACTTTTTGATAAATGTTTATTGTAACTATTTTTATTACTAAAATGTAAATAACATTAGTACGTATGTTTTGAAGCCAAACACTTAAAACTTTCCAGCAGGAACTTTAGACACATCTGGTGCTAATTGTATTGAAATTGGTAACTAAAGTTAGACCCTGCAACGCCTCTAAATGTAACAAGAATTTAGCTGATTAACAATTCAGAATTAAAAACTTTAGTATAATTTTATGAGATATAAAAATAATGTGTCGCAAGGAAAATTCCCTTTGCATTGTTTCTGCATGAACCCATCCATTATTATTATCAATAAACATGCAATTAACTCGTTAGTTGAATTGATTGCGTCCGTTGTCGAGACGTTGTTCCTAACGGTTGATCATTTTATTAGGGTCAAATAAATCGAAGCTTTCTGAGATTTGTATAAATTTATAATAATAAATTTGGGAAAGTCCAATGTTTTTCCAATACAACTTTAATTAATATTTGCTATGGAGTACAAGGTATCTATTTATCTTACTATTACCTTAGACTTATAACGTTTTTGTAACTAAAATACCCTTGCTTTTAAGTCTATTGGAAGGCCAGGTGTTCCGTGGTGTTCGTCAGTTGAATGGCGTAGTCAAAAAAAGGTTTTCACCTGTTGACACCGCGGTGGGCGACTGTCAGCACATAAAAATGACTCTTGACGTACATTTTAACTGTTTATTAACTCTTTAGCAGAGCGAGTTCTGGGATTTAATTTTAATGCTGTAAGGTTTTACACGGCTTTGTAATAATATTGTTGCGCAGAGATGAAGTTAGAAGAGCGTCTTGTACTTAACAAAAGTAAGCCTGTTAAGTGAGCCGTCGGCGCTTACAAGACAACTTGAGTAAGCTTCAAGTTGAGCTTAAGTTACATATTGTCTTACGATGCAGTACGAGGTGTTTTTTTCTACATGTACAGGGATGAGCAGTTCGTTCACTTGATGATAAATGCAACGTCTGCCCATGACATTTGAAATGTAACACAATAATATCCAATTACTTTTGACACTGCGCTGTTAATCCAGACGATAGTTGTTAGATCGTATATACGAGTATGTATGTTACGGGCCATGTGATAAATACAATTCATCTCAAACACTGGTTTATTACATTGACCACGAGCCGTCGGCCATTTAAGGGCCGGTCAAAGTGATAAATTAATCACTTTTTCCAACGCTCTTGAGCATTATTAATAATGGCCGGCCCTTATTCATGATTCCCGATTAATTACTTTGCCCGTAACATATACGCAGGCGTTGTGTGCAACTCGGTGATCAATAACCATTTCAACTTTTCAAGTATTTGCTACTTTTGAAGTCAGATTCTATATAATGCGGGTAGTGGGTGGTCTTGGTTGTTCCGTAGTGTGTCGCTACATTCTCAAACAAAGCTGACTGAAACAATGCCTTGCATATACTCTGCTAGTACGTCATACTTGTGCTGCAGATTCCGAAGCCTCTCAACTCCTTCAGACCTATCAAATTTATATCATGCTCGCAGTCGCAGTTAATCCGCCAACCAACCTATTACATAATTACAAGGACCACAAAACCATTGTTGTAATTTTGGATTTAATCAAAGGAAAAAAATATTTTGTGTTTTTCTCTTCACAATAGTGAAGAGAAAAACGTTTTGTGAATAGTCGCCAGACCGATATCACCAGAGTCCGGGTACCTTCTTATTCTCATGCAAATTGCTGCTCAATCGGATAATAGTTTCCCTAGACAATAGGACTCTTTAGTTCAAAGCGTTTCTGCGGTATGAATTGGAAGACCCGGCTAAGCAGCAATTAAAATTTGTCGACTACTAATATAACTCCTTGATTTTTAATTCAAAAATGTTTTTTTTTTGTATATATTATTTAAGATTTTTAAATGCTAGGTACTATTATACATTTTAACTTTAATGTTTAAAATTATAAACATTTAATTAAAATTTAGTTGATGTCTATTATCTATGACTATAAATATGGACTAACATTGAACGGACGGCATGTAATATTTGTAAATAAATTAATGCACTAATATACATGTAGGCACGCAGTACATATTAGAGCATTTCGTCTTTGTTCTAGGATGGCTTGGATTAACAAGGAGATATAATTGCACAACGGATTGTAAAATAACTAGACATTCCTCAGAAGGCGTGGTATATGCGCAAGATGCCAACCCATTATTTAATTGGATCTTATCCCGCACGATACAACCAACGATCTGAGTTCCGTCAAGCGAGCTGTCACTTTTCCCTCCAACCTTCGTGGCCAACCAGCCAGTGACATTCGCTTACCTCCAAAGAGTTCGGTATTCACAAATTCTAACCAAAGAGTTTGGTGACGATTATAAATGTTCACAATTACAACTGCGCCGGCACAAATAACTTGTATTATCATAATAACGTGAAGTCCTAGCTACAATATATAATCGGTCATCAGTAAGTTATTCTTTTTTATTTTGTCAAACTTGTTTCTTCGAAAATCTTTTTGGATGTTGATCACTTTCTCATCGTTACCTTTTCAAAGGGCCGCCATTTATTATTTGCCTTCAATATTTGAAAACATGAATGTTTATATTTTGAAGAATTATTATTATTTTCTTGTTTTGCTATTGAAATGTTCTCAGTTTTATGATAATGTGTGGTCGGAAATATTTGACAGATATTTCATGTTTATGATAAAGAGATTGTTGTCCTAAAGAGAAAAATCTGGGTGTCAATTATTAATATGAAATAGTGTAATTATTTTTCTAGCCTGTTTAATGGAAATAAGAGACATCTATTGATTACATCGAGAGTACTCGATTTTTTTTTCATACCAAAAACAACGTTGCGTCGCAAAGTGTCTGACCACATCACGAATAGGTATTTTTTTTTTAAATTTTGAGGTTACTTACTTTCAAACGACCAAAATATAAAAGTGGAAACAAAAAATGGTTTTCATGGCAAAAATATTAAATCATTTGAAAGACCCAAGGATTCAAGTTTCAATGTCGACCGTAATCCCAAAACGAATAACTGAATTCACCCCAAAAAGGGTCTGATCCCCCAGTAGAGTAATAGTGACATCTCGCTATGTGATATTGAACAGACCCAGATACTCGGAGAACGATTTAGGTAGGATTCACATCAGTCGGCGTGCGTCGGGTGCGTCGGAAACACAGAGCCGTAAAAATAATAGGATTTTACTAAAAGTTCTATTGTGAGAGGCCCTGCAGCACGTTGGGAGGATGACTTGAGAAATGGTACTAACGTAAAAAAGTCATCCGCCAAGGAACCAAAGTTACCGACATTGCGAGACGAATCAGTTCGCTGAAGTTGAAATGGGCTGGCTACGTCTCCAGACGGACTGATGAGCGATGGAGCCGTGAAGAACTGGAGAGAACTGGCCGTCATGTGGGCAAGCGCAGTGTGGGACGACCTGCTGAACGATGGGAGGACGACTTCAGAAAGGTGGCGGAAATGGCGTGGGTGCGGACCGCATATGACAGGGATGGCTGGCGCACCTAGGGAAAGGCCTAAGTTCATTAGTGGAAGGCGATAGGCTGATTGATGATTAATTGAAAAGTTCTTAAAGTCGTAATTGATACATGTTCAATCCGGATGGATGCGTCGGGAGTCGGCTCCGAGCGTATTCCTCGGAAAGTCGGACGTCATCAGTTCCAGACGGCTGCCTCCGCACGCGATTGGACGCAGATAAAGCTCGTAACAATGTAGGAATGCAGTAGCTAAGTTGTAATGCCAAAGCGCGGATCCGCACGCATCTGCCAGTCGTCGCTTCCATCGATTATTTGCGTCGACGCTCTTTGACCTATTGTTAATGTAATTCTTCCTTATAAGAAACATTTTCTCCGTCTATCCTCCCTCAATCGTCTCATTTACTAGGTCAAGGGATGGATGACGAAAAAACTATACGTAAGTATTGTAAAAAGTTAATCATTGTACACATTAACCTAGTAGTGCTCGAGAGCCGGATCCATTGGCATTTAGGTGTCCTAAGTGAAATGGAAATAAAGATATTTTTGTAGAACGAAAGTAAGTTGGTAATTTATTTTAGAGCTAACATGAAAATTCAAATAAAAGTAACTATTTTAGTTTGTGATTTTCAACATTATTTAGACTGGTTATTCTAAAATCTTAAATTGTTTTCTTTTATAAGAAAAGTTAATCTAACCTTTTAGTATACTTGTAATATCTAAGTAAAAGTTCATTGTTTTAATTTGTGGTTCGCTTAATGCACGCTTATGCAATTTGAGTCATAACCTAGGATTAATTAGGCAAGCAGCGCTTAAATTTAAGCGCTACCCTTATCCACAACAATTTCGTGAATAAATCCGTATTGCAATTAGCGGCGTGTTCCTAGCTCATTGGAATAACAGAAAACTGGGATAATATAACACAACCACTGTATTTTGGGACTGGTTTTAGTAAATAAATTATATTTATAATTAATTATAATAGGTATGTTTAGGTATGGTTCAGGATTGAACAAGATTGCAGCAGCTACCGCCAAATCTTTGTAATCCTTATAACTAATAGTTTTTTTTGCAGTGATAATAGAAGGTAATCTGCAGTGGGACGATAAAATAAATAATAATATAAATTAATAAAGGTGTTAGATCAACATACCTATACAAAAAAATTGGCCAAGTGCGAGTCGTACTCGCGCACTGAGGGTTCCGTAAAATTCTATTTTTGACGTTTAAAAAAAACTACTGCATAGATTTCGTTCAAACCAATTTTCGTTGGTAGTTTTTATGGTAATGTACATTATATAATTATATTAGTTTTATCATCCTCTTATTGTAGAAGTTAGAGGGGGGGGGGGGGACACACATTTTTCTACTTTGGAAGGGTCTGTCACGCAAAATATTCACTTTAGAAAAAAATGGTATAAGAAACCTTAATATAACTTTTAAAGACCTATCCATAGATACCACACAAGTATATGTTTAATGAAAAAAAATATTTCGAGATTCAGTTCTGACTATGGGGACCCCCCACTTTTATTTTTTTTCTATTTTCGTGTGAAAACCTTGTTGCGGTTCACAGAATAAATCCACTCACCAAGTTTCAACAGTATAGTACTTATAGTTTCGGAAAAAAGTGGCTGTGACAGACTGGCGGACAGACAGACAGACAGACAGACAGAGAGACAGACAGACAGACAGACAGACAGACAGACAGACAGACAGACAGACAGACAGACAGACAGACAGACATGACGAATCTATAAGGGTTCCGTTTTTTTGCCATTTGGCTACGGAACCCTAAAAAACAGCTTCGACAGAATCTTCGTGTGATAATGTAATCTCCGTTTTAATAGGGACTTATTTATAATTATCCTACTACTATTATAAAGGCGAAAGTTTGTATGTGTGGATGTGTGGATGTATGGATGTATGGATGTATGGATGTATGGATGTATGGATGTTTGTTACTCTTTCACGTAAAAACTACTGAATGGATTTGAATGAAACTTTACCACAATATATGTAGCTTATACATCAGAATAACACATAGGATATTGGAAATCGAAATCCACGCGGACGGAGTCGCGGGCGGCCGCTAGTATTGAATATATGTAGGTAAATGGATTTTTCCTAACTACTGGGGATTTTCAGTAAATGTTTGGGGAAGTCGCATCCGGTCGAAGTAATTCAGTGATTCCTGACAACATGGCATTATCCTTTGTTTAATTATTTGAATCCTGACCTCTGGTTAAGCAGTAAGTACATATACTACATAAGTAATATCTCATTTAGTCCCGTTAATTAATATAGTATTAATGTGTTCCCTTTACTAGCTCAATTCAAAGTGCTGTTACAAAAGACATTTCTCGTAGTTAATTTCAAATAAATCTTTAACAATAGGTATTCATAAAAAGTAACTGTTCATGGTAAATCCCGTGAGAATACACAGCTGCAAAAAAAAGGAGAGAAAAATCCTTTTTCCTTAAATAACAGAATATCACTTAAGAAAAAATAAACACATTTCATTTATCTTTACGGAAAATAATAGACAGATCGGTGAATACCTCACCATCAGCATTGCAATAAACTTCCCCAGTACAATGTAGGATGAAGGGTCATAAACGGAACGAATAATGGGTGTACTGCGGTTAATTAGTGCAAGTAGCTCGCAGTATTGGCACGTGAACGTTTTGACGAGTCGCGGCAGAGGGTGGGTGTTCTCGGCTGAAGCGAGCCATTCGCCTCGCGCCGACCGACGCGGCGAACGCTCGCAGCCACGCGAACAACTCACTCTGAAACTTTCACCCGCGCTCCCGTAAACTTATCACACTAACTACAAACGCTTAGTACAAACAAATGCATCAAATAACACAAACTAACACAAACGACTAAAAGTGCTGTGACAAACAAATTATTGTTCAATAACAAAAATATTATATGCCAATTCGTACACTGTAAAACGACTCATTGTAACGCCCAATGCAAATATGTCATCCTGTGAAGTGATACACAAAAATATCAGTTGAAGTTTGCCCAACTAATTTCTACGTGAAGGTTGAAAAATCTGTAAGTGCGCAATGTCAACTTTGGAAGCGGGGACAACGATGCTAATCGTTTTGCAAACAAGCTGTAAGGCTCGGGCCGAGAGCTACTTGTGTGCCTTGTGTGTTAGCACAGTGAGCTAAGCAGGCTACCTGTGCCAAGAACAAAGGAGAATATCGTTAAACCGCCACCATTCTCCCATACACATTAGAAAACCTCATAATGGATACCAGGTGAGTGCCAAAATTTCGTTATCTAATCTCAAAAGCTATAAACAGTGGCTGGTCAGAGTGATACCATGTAGATTAGTTACTCTGCACTTATTTACATTGACGTCAAAAACTTATTTCAGGAACACGATTTTAACATTTGGTTTGTTTGTTTAGAAGATAGTTCTGGATTGTGTGTGTTTTTGAAATAGTTTGACTGCCATTAAACCGAACTTGTGTGCTGTTAACAATATAAATCTACATTTTATCTACAAATCATATAACATGTTCCGATCCGAAGAACACGAATAAATTACTAAAAGACACATACCCACAATATAAAATAATCCTACTCAATATTCAAAATCTATGTGATTTTGATGTAAGAAAAAAATCGCAGGTACGGAACTAGTTAGTATTACCAGTTATAAGAAAAAAACTTCTTATTCGATTACCATTCAAGCATGCATAAATCAAGTAGACAAATTAATAACAAGGAAAAAAATTAAACATACTTAGTAAAAAATTGCACAACTCTTAAACTTCGTAGAAGTTACGACGGCATTTTATCATTTTCGGTATTCAACAATGAAATAAGTAATAATGTACCCTTTTTTGTTTAAGTGACCCTAAAGATTACGAGAAAACACTTGTAAGAAAATTTCGTAATATTCCTCTACGATTAATAGGCTTAAGATTATTAGACCCAAACCCTTTTTTGTTGTTTCCCGTTATTAATTCAAAGTGTGATTGTGTGTGTGTGTGTGTGTGTGTGTGTGTGTGTGTGAGACATGTATTTTCAGCACTATGGTATTAGCTGAAGTATGCAGTATGTACTTCGTATTTTTATAATCTTGTTAATGATTTCTTGAACTAGAACTTAAGATTAAATTAAGTCATTTTAATTTGACTTAATTTAATCTTAATTTAATTTTAATTTTGACATTGAAAAGAATTGTTCAAATGCAGTTTCTTTGAAAAAATGAGTGTTTGGAACATTGTTGTTTACCAACATAAGCTTTTACAAAATCATGTTTATAAAATCAGCCTCTTCAGTACCTACTGCGCTGAATAAGATTTAAATTTACATAACAAAAAGTCACTTTAAAAGTAAAAAGTTTACTTCAGCTAAGATGATCCCTGTGAATGGTATACTCTATTTTTTACGTTACAAAATTAAATCTATTTCAAGGCAATAAGTTCACAATGTCTTTGAATGGGTTTTGGTAGGGTCTTATTACTTTAGAATAGTGTCAATTTTCCTTTGAAAGTGAACTGACTCCAGGAACATCTTATCGTCTATATAAAAAAAGGGTTTTTTGTGCATGACATAATGCTACTTATTTTTATGGAGTGTTAATTTTGTGTCTGCATTCAATTAGGCGACACACACTCTGACTAAAGAGCAAATGTTGTGAACAATAAGAGGCTTGTTATTGGAACTTTCGTTTTTCTTTTTCATCAGATGTTTCACTACGAAAAGTTCTTATATCAGTGGAACAATACTCATGAGGCGAAAAGTTATATCTGTTCGATAGGAACTTCCAATAGTTTTATTTAGTATTGGAAAACAAATATGAGCCGATGTAAACAACCTCTTTTGTTGGAACAAATCAAAGACAACAAATATCATATTACTAATTCCGTTTTGGTCGAACACGCAACGCCACTCAACTAACTCTTAAGGAAGAATTCAAGTCCTTACACGCAATATACGGGTAAGTAATTAGGAAAATGTCTGCATTGCACCCAGTAAAACTGATAGAATTTTTTTGGATATCAATCTACAATGCAATGTATATATTGACCTTCACACATAAAGAGTGCGAGTACTAATACCCTTTGGGCCGGTTTTCGACGATCTTCAGCCAGGTACGGAGAATTTATATCCTGTTCTATAATACTACAGCGTACAAGTGAGTGCGCAAGCAAGTTGCACTCACTCTTCACTCTCATAGTCCGGTGGGACAGCAATCTGGCACGACCGTATAGAGATCAGGCGCAGGGCTATCGGTGTGCCTTCCGAAGCACAAAATGCGAGTCACATTTGTCAACAATCAAAGAAAGTAGTTACAATTCCAACAATACTTTTTCGCAGGAAATAAAAGATTGGTTTTTGTGTAACTTGTCACTCACAACAATAAAATAGGCAGACAGCACTTGGTTCTCCCCGAGGAGCGCCTAGAGCCTCACCTTTAACGTTCATTGTAAAGAATGAGTGATCGCTACGCTTCTGACCTTCTCACCTCTATACTGATTTTTATACACAAAGAACCATGTTATCAGTTTGTTGGTGTGTTTATTTTTGTTATAATTTACCTCTATGAAATCTTGTCTGTTTTATTTTATTTCTTGAAACTACTTAGATATAATAACAAAAACTGATGAATGCTGAGATTCTAGTTTTTTGAAGCTTTGTTTCTACGGTCTCGGCTCGAATTGTGACTCAATGCTATTTAACTTCGTAATTTGTTAAAATTTAATAAGATAATTTTCATAATGTTTTCTTGCACTAAGTAATTACATTGCATTTACATAATCTAATGTATTTTTCTGCGCATCTTGTACTAGTACCTAATAAATTGGCTAAGCACGGATTGATTTAAAAAAAATATCCACATTTACTTAATCAACTTTTAGTACCTATAGTAGACATTTTATTTAAACTTACTATCCCGCTATATTAAGCTGCTTCAGTTTACTAAATATGTAGTAATAAACGAAAAGCAATAATCTTTCTAACAAATATAACTTTATTAAACTAGGAGCATTTAGATTAGATCCATTACAAAATAAACTACCTTGGTAATGTTACTATTGCGTGTATCATTTCATTCTTGCGTCAAATCAGCTTATAGGCACGAGTAAGGCTAATGATTCAAATTCATATTTTAGATTAAATCTAAATTGGACAATTACTTTTTTAAATACTTTAAAAACAAACATCAAGTACATATGTATACCTATGCGTATAATTTTCACCCCATCAGAACATTTTCTAGTATGAGCTACAGAATCCCTAGGAGTATGTGGATTATGATAATTTTTAACAGTACTTAATAAATTTAATATTTTTGATACAGTGAATTACTGCCCGTATTTTTTCATTAGTAAGGGTATCAATAACAGTGGATTCAACAGTAATACATCATTGAAGAATTCTGTATTCGGGATGTAAAACAAGTTCCGTGTCATACTTCACTCACCATGTAATTGAATCTGAGTTTGTCTTACCGCCTGATATTTAATAAGTTTAATGTCGACATAATCCCGCAGGCGTGAATAACATGATTATATACCTCCTTCCATATAATACCAAACGTCGTTAACAGTAATGGCGTTTTCAGCTGACGGTATCTTTGAATATTGTACAATGCTGATTCAGTTATGCATTAGGTAGATAAGGGGCATATTCAATGTAGTCTATTTCATTAAAGTACTCGCCGACTCCGCGGAATCATTACGATAGCGGCTGAGCCAAAGTAACTGCCAATATTACACCGGCTTTGATCTCTCCATGAGTGTGATAGTAAAGTGCAGTTTTGTTACTGATTTAGAAGGCCTACATAAAGACTATCTTTCCTTTTTTAAATAGCGGTTTTTTAGACAAGATTATAACGGGAATAAACGCGATATATTTTTTAGGGTTCCGTAGCCAAATGGCAAAAAACGGAACCCTTATAGTTTCGTCTTGTCTGTCTGTCTGTCTGTCTGTCTGTCTGTCTGTCTGTCCTGGTTCGTTCTCCGCCGTTTCTGAATCGATTGCCACGAAAATTGGTGGAGAGATGTATAGTGATAATTCAAGAATTGGTTTTTAAAATTATCGAAAAATAATCATTTTTTACCACCCCTCCCATACAGCGAAAAGATAAATCTAAAAAAAAAATTCGACTTAACCCATCGTGTAAGGTATCGTTAAACAGGTATTTTTAAATACAATAAAACTCGCCTTGAAAGCATGTTGATCAAACACCCCAGTCTCGAGATATATTAATACAAAGTTAAAATTAGAGCGTCCCCCCCCCCTTAACTTTTGAAATACTATTACAATAATTCTGAAAAAAATGTCCTGTATACCTCCAAGTAAGTACTTTCAACGAAAACTATAGCAAAGTCTGTATCATACATAGTTATTTTTATACAACTCGACCAACTTATGACGTGCAGTTGCCCTTACTAAATGTTGTCTTAATCGGTCGGGCCATCTTTTAGCTACGGAACCCTTTCGTGGGCGTGTCCGACACGCTCTTGGCCGGTTTTTTTATACTTGAGTACTACTTTAAAAAAATTACACATTTAGTCCCGTTTTAATGTTGTCTAATTATAATGCAACGCGGAAGTTTAAAGTTATACTTTTTTTGTGTCTGGAACCAGATGCAAGTTTTTTGATGTAGGTATAGTATCACTCAATTAACTATACATAATAAAATCGAACACTGTACTAACTTCGTTCAGCACAGGAAATAGGGCAAAAAATACATCAACTATACGGCCACTAAATACGTGTCATGTCCATCAAAACGAAAACGTGTTATTTTGCGGATATGGGGGCTCTTAACGGTGAGCTCACAAATTTCTATTATTTTTTATAAGGACTGGGTTGTAATATTTTCGACATTATACATCTGTATTATTAAATATATGTATCACAAATGGCTTCCAAGAAAGGAAGCTAGAAAGTCTTGATACTTTGAAATAAAACTTTATACTTTCACGTTGCATTACTACCCACTAGATAATATTAAAACCGGACTAAACGCGATATTACCAATTAGTCCAGGAATTTTAGATTTCATCTGCGGAATAATTCCTAGTGAGCTGAATTTTTGTATACGCCTTTATTATGATATTGCAGATGATCTGAAGTTATATCTAGGCATAGGGAGTAAGGCAGATGCAGATGCTCTTCAAAATGACATTAATGCTGTGGCTACATGGAGTGAAAACAACCGTTTGTCTTTTAACACGTCAAAATGTAAAATGATAACGTTTTCGCGAAAGCGGACCCTATTAGATTGTGACTATAAATTGTATGACGCTCCACTGGAAAGAATTGACGAAATTAAAGATTTAGGTATTACGATCGATAAAAAAATTGACTTTCACAATCACGTGATAAATATATGCAAGTCAGCAAGTAAACTGTTAGGTTTTGTTTTAAGGACATGCTCTGAATTGAGTAGCTTGGCTGTGGCTAGAGTATTATACAACGCGTATGTGCGAAGTAAGCTCGAGTACGGCGCGGTTATATGGGACCCGTATGAGGAAAAATATAGCCTTATGGTAGAGAAGATACAGAGGAAATTTGCCCGATGGTCATATAAACAGTGCAATGGGTATTATCCTTATCTCTACCCATCTTTATTCGTTTACGGCATGGTGGGTTTAGAAGCACTGGCTTTAAGAAGAAAACTCCTTCTTATTTTTCACTACCTATCAGTGCTCTACCATAGGGTTGATAATCCTAACGTACTGGAACATGTGCGTCTGTCTGTGCCCTCGCGCATTCCGCAAGACATTGGCGGGCTCGTCGCTCCGCGGCGGCGGCCGCGCCTTCTGCAGAGGCCCGTCACTCGCACCGTGCATGCTGCGCACGCGCCCACTTCGCGGGCGCTTCGCCTCATTGGGGATATGCTCGCTCAATACGATCATATTGATCTCTTTGCCGATGGATACGCACCCTGATGGCAACGGCACATGAGTTTCTTGATCGACATTTTGAAACGTTGACTTGAAATTCAATTTTATTTAATTCAAATTGACGCTTAGTTCGATTGACGTTTGACTATTTATCTTTGTATTGACATGTAATTTTAATTTTTTGATACCTTTTGACATTTTTATTTTTTTTGCCTGACCTTCATTATTATTATTGTATTATTATTTTAATTGGTTTTGTGATTGTTATTATTAATTGTAGTTATTAATTTTATGTATCATTTAATGACTTGTCGGCGCGTTGGGTTAACTGTAAGCCGACATGTACAACTGAAATGAAATAAATAAATAAATAAATAAATAAATTGCAATGAAGATGTGAAAAATCGACATTTATATCGTGCCGGCTAAAAAAGTTATAGGGGTCCAAACGTCACAGGACATAGCATATCTATATCATTACTAGCGGCCCGGTACGTGCTTCGCTACGTATAAAAAGAACGACCGATTTTGTTCAAACTTCACATTTAACATCTACTAAATAGTCTGTACAAACCCTGAAAATTTGGTTTGGATCGATGAGCCCGTTCTTGAGTTATAAAGTGACAAAAAAAATTGCCACTTAGTTTTTTATAGTTGATATTCCTATTTTCCTTACTGTACTAGTATTACAAGTCCTTTATATTTCTATATGTAGAACATCATACTTACAAAAAACACAAAAACAAAAAAGGGAAAAAAACAAACAATAGGGTTTATGCCTAGGTATGCGGCGTACGGTATACAATACCACATGTGAGTGCATTCTAGTCTCTATTTCAAAAACGGTTAATTCTACAGAAAATTGCAAAAGACCTTTTTTGTAGACAATTTTACGACGAAGAACTTTTATGAAGCCATTATTGACCTCTGAGCAATAGATCGCAAGTATTTGCGAAAAACTGATTTTCGTGACGTTTGGACCCCTATAACTTTTTTAGCCGGCGCGATATCAATGTCGATTTTTCACATAATCATTACAATATCATAATAAAGGTGTATACAAAAATTCAGCTCACTAGGAATTATTCCGCAGATCGTGGATCAAAATTGCTAAAATTACTGGACTAAATAGGTACTACTTAAAAATTAATATCGCGTTCATTCTTGTTTTAATATTATCTAGTTGATACTTTGAAACCATAATATTATTGTGTTGCCTGTTGTGTTCCATGTGAAGCCGATCAAATTACTCACTTGAGCGTTACAAGAAACGTTAAGTATTTTCCTTAGCGTTTCTTGTTAAACACTGAAAAGCAATATGTTTTCCTTGTATTTATGCACAAACCTCTTTCTTATTATTTTTAATGAAAATATCATTCGTTTAAATGTTAAATAGGTAAATATATTTAACCGTCGGGTGAATTTTTGCCTCCGTTTCGGACTCTAAGAACTCATTAAATCGGATAGATACTAAGTTTTGTTACATCTGTTAACATTATTCTATTTATACTGGGAGATTTAAGCAAGCAATTTATCCCAAACATAAATAGTGGGCCAGAGATATATCACATGCTGCGTTTCGCCATGTTAAGTTAAACATGTTAGTTTCAGAGGGCCTAATCCTTATAAGCCGACACCGCACTAGTTACAACCTTAGAATTTCAGCTCCATTCGCCAAACTCATCTTGCAAAATGTTATGGCATAAAAATACTAAAAACAGTTAACGTGCCATGTTAAGGTAATCATGTACTTTATTGCATTTGAAATTATTAATTTAAATACTATAATTTTTTTTTTAATTAATGGTATCTAAATGATTATACTTGAAATAATCGAGTTCTATTCCATTCAGGGGTAGAATTTTCGTTTATTTTACAGTAAATACGTAAAAGGTTTGACCTTTAGTTTAGACTACCGACCGACCCTCACGGAAATGATACTTATCAAAACGTTTTAACGGATCGAAATGCGGGTGTGTGATTGTGAATCTACTAAATGATAATAGGTATACTATTTATGTAGAAGTATCCATTCTGTCCGTGACTTCATACTCATGAAAATGAAACGGCAAACATCTTTTCATCATTTCTATTTAAAAGCCCATGAATAGATAAACCGATTATAAGATCAAAAGGATAAATTAACATTATTATTCAAATACCTGTCTTTTGTCTTGTATCCGTACATATGCATTTATAATAAAACCAGTGTTAATTACAATATTAAATAAATAAAAAAAGAAGTTCTGCCTATTTCCCATCGATTTTGTCAAGCTCGATGGCGCAGTGGTTAGCGTGCTCGGCCTGCGATTGCAAGGTTTATCTCATTTAAATTTTCATAACCTAATTTTAAACATTTATCTTTTCATAAATAACAGATCTTCTCCATTAATGGGCGTTACAATAAAGGGGTCTACTTTCTCCACGTCTTCACTCGCTAGTTAGCAAGATAATTACAACAGAGAACTGTGAACTAATTGGTATCCCGCGTACGGCTTACAATTACACATAGATCAAGATAATAAATGTTCACTACTCAGCTTGTTTAACTTTTAAGGCTCAGGGAGAGAGTCTTGGTTAAAACCATTACTAGGTCACGGCTTATACTGAGTTCCTTTTATACTGGGAATTACAGAAAACGACGAAAGCTACTTCTTTCTTGCTTGTTACTTGATGCTTTACTTCTGTTAAATTGGCGTAGTTTAAATTGGTTATCGTTTATGATGTGCCAGATTTTATGTATTTTTATAACTAATACATATAAAACGTTTTCTTGTAACTGTAACGGTTAATGTACCCGCACAACAAAACCCATTTCAAGATTCCACGTATATGTCCATATACTATTTCACACAAAAAAATGTGTTAGCTGGCAACTCGTTAAACTCTAAAAACGGCTTTGAAGTTGACGGTGATCAACTGGGCCCATGTCAGTTTCAGGTGTAGGGACGAGTTAGGTATTCCATTTAAGAGGTCTTTTGATCCTCATCATAATTACGATGGAATAATCCAAACTCTTATGTATTTGTATTATTGGAATTGTTAGGAAAGCATAATAATATGCTGTCTTTGACTAGATCTGTATTTAGTCAGAGATAGAACCCGGCAGATGTACACATTCCATTTAGATCAAACGGTACAAAAAAGCCTCTGCGCTGTTGGCTTTGGCCCCACGCATGCTTCAAAGGACCGGGTCCCTGTGGACCCGAGATCTCCAAGAGTACCTACTTATAATTAAAATGATAAAACCTAAATCGAATCTGTATTAAATTCCCGTTTTCTTCTTTGCCTTGATGGCAATGAACTACACATTGAATGGATGGATGGGTTAAGTACAGGGCTATGGTTATAAAGGTCCTGGTTTCGAATACCGCTGTCTAAATCAGATCCAATCAGAGAGCTAGGCAATCCGCATTTGGCAAGCGCGGTGATTAGTCCATCTTTGTAACGAAAACACGATTTCGAAAGTTGGAGGAGGCCTTTGCCCTGCAGAAGCACATTAATAGGTTGATACTTTACTTAACTGCATTTAGCAGTATTAGCTTAATTGGCACAAGTCCTAGGATAGCATAGACGGTAAAATTAAGGACAAACATTTTTTGGATACCTATCTGTCAAAACATTTTATTTAATTCTTATAAAAAAATCAAACATGTAATGCGTTTGAAAAGTATAATCGGAGTAAAGTTTGTATTTAATAAAATAAAAGTACACGCGACTTAATTCGACCTAAATAATAAAGCTAATATAATGTACTTTTGCTAAGTTTCTATGCCCAAAAGAGTAAATAATTCATTCTGAATTTTGGAACAACCTTAATTTTCTACTTCAATAATGAATTTTAAAACATTTTAGATCATTTAAATCCACTGTAACATTATTATTCTCATTATTCTCATTATTTCATTCAGCTTATACATACGATCCATGGTAGCCTCAATCTTACCAAGCTCGATCATAAATATAAGTCTTATATTTGACACTAATAGATTAGACCTAGCGTCACTTATTGGAAGTATTTTGATAGATTACCATTTTAGCGACGACGCCGCGGGTGAAAGCTATTAAAATTGTACATGCAATATTACGTGTATGTATCTGACGTTTTTTGTAATACAATCTTCTTACACGAAACAACTTTCCTCTTCAAGTATCTTTACAGACGCACATAAAACAAATCTTTAGGGCTCAGATGAATATATTAGCTCGTAAACAAGCAATGATTCCAGTCTATACGAAAAGGATAAACCAATATGAAACGAAATTTTCGGCTCTGTACCTACTTTGAAGTTTACATCAATCGTGGGGTATACTCCAATATTCCAGTACGTCGGGCAAGGGTCGCTATGTTCCTAACCAGTTGACCAGCATATATGTCAATTATTTATATGATAAGCCTAGTGTGTGTGGAATCTTTGTAGATATTTATAACAGAACTGCTCACGGCCCGCGGTTTTCGATGTTGCGATACGAATCTGATTTATTTTCGCTACAACCTAGTTAATGGGACATGAAATTGACACCAGCCAACTACTCGCAGTCCATTTAGATACAGTAGAACTCCAATTATCCGAACTCCGACTATCCGAATCGCCGATTATCCGAATCGCCGATTATCCGAATCACTTTCAGAAAAAAAATTGTCCAAAAAACGTCTAAGTGCGCTATTATTCTTCCCCCGCGAAGCCAGTGTTTGCGCGTTCGCTCACTATTGTCCTTCCCTCCGCGAAGTCAGTGTAGGCACAACATGTGAAAATATCATGTGACTTTCATTTAATTCAATAAAAAAATAGTGCAATATCAAAACGTAGCTTTTTTTCTCTCCAATGTCAATTTTTTTTTAAAACTCCGATTATCCGAATATTTGATTATCCGAATGGGTCCCGGTCCCCATTAATTCGGATAATTGGAGTTCTACTGTAATTGAGAAAATGCACATAGAAGGTTCAATGCTTCCATAAGATCACGGTTCTGATTTATTTGCACAAAAGTAGAATGGACGATGCGTTTTGTAGTTATTCATGTATTTTACAAGTTTATATCGTCATTATATATTTAAGACAGTAGTATTATTTTACGGGACGTAACGCGATATTAATTATGTAGTATATGTACATATATTACTTACTGCTTGACGTTTCGGCTGCGTAATAACAACCGTGGTCGCAAGCGGACTTAGCACATTACACTAGTGTCATAATGCAACGCGAAAGACTAAAATCTTATATTATATATTTAAGTTTATTGTATTTTAATCCTTTTTTGAGACTCGTGTTTAGTAAAAAGAGAACATTTTAGTAAACAAAATACTCAACCACACGGGTAGCGCTCACTGCGGCCGATTCCATTTAGACAAACTTAATAGAAACGTTTCTCAATCAATGCTCTGCCACCCAGCCAATTACTCGTTTTCTACCGACAGACCACAATTGAAGGGGTACACGGAAAACCGTTTCTTTTGGACAGAAACCGTCACCGACTACTATTGTAAGGCGGGATGAGTAAAAAAATCATATATTCTAAAAAGACCTGCCACCAATTTAAGGCGAGGGAGTTATTATACTTTCTCGCTTAATTGACTTATTTTAGACTAATTTATTCAAGGGAAACACGGAGTACTTCGAGTAATGATGGCCTTTTCATTGCAGTTTAAATAAACAAGTTGACGGAATTTACAAAACGATAAACGAGCTACTAACTTCATTTGTTTTACACCGATCTGTTTACATCTCGTAATCAAGCGGTCCTTATCATTGTTTTCCTTATTTATCTCGTCTGCAAACACTCTGTGCTCAGACTACTAGGACTTGATTACACCTAACTGGGAGCCTAACAGAACAATCACGCGTATTTGAGTACTTACGCCAACAATGTCTCTTGCGCAGTACTTGCGTCTCTATTTTTCTTAACACAAGCATAATATTTGCTTAAAAAGAGAGTCCTTGCTATGTATTAGAGAAGCAAATAAATAAAATGTTGTATTTAAGTACTTAAAGACATAATAAAGATTTGACAATGTTTCCCACGATGGAATACGCGTTGTCATAATATACGTATAATATCCTTCATTTAATACTGCAAAATATGTCTTAATTTTTTGTTCAAAGGTTAACTTCTTGTCATCAATCTAAGCGGGTTTATGATTTTGATAAATATATGGTGAAAAAAAATGCTGACATTGTCGTCATTCGTGTTTTATTGCGTGATATTTTACTGCTTCCTCCGAACACTGTTAAAGCAAATCAACCATAAACCCTAGAAGTTTTGAGTTCGAATCGTGATGCTGGACTTCTTGCTAGTCTGCAAATCGAGTTCTCAGTTCTGATAATTATTAATGGTCAAAAAAAATTATAATGATATAAGAGTATGTTCTTCGTTTCAACTGTCTACGTTTCTCATTTTTGTTTACTCCGTGATAAATAAATAATGAACATTGCGGAATTTATGGTAAGTAGTAGGTAACCATTATTATTTTTTGATGAATATTGAAAATGATACAAATACACAATATCTGTGCCATTTGAAACCAGACCACATTCGACACAAATAGTATATATTCCTACATTATCATGTATATCTACGGCTAGCATTTGCAAAGAATACTGGTAAATCATAACCGTAGACAGAAAAAAAAATCGAGGAAACAACTTCCAAAAAACCGCGACGCAGTGCAAAAAGTTACCAGGAATTTTGCAATCAAGTCAGCGCTATAATAAAACAAACCTAATAAGTATGTTTTTATCAACAAGGTTTTATTATAATAATATAACACCAAAAGCCTGGCGCTACTTATGTTAATTTATCAGCTGGCACAAATGTCGAGATTTTTCACGACTTCATCTGCAAGAAACTGGAATAATTAGAGATGGTGATGACAAAGCCACTACAGTTAAAGTAAAATAGGCTGTCACGTTTGCGATACTATGACATAAATTAAGCCTGGCGAACTACCGCTTGTCCAAAAACGTGTCATGTCAGAACTCTGAACTTCTGTCAATGTATTAACTCATAGTATCAAACCGCATTACTATAGTGAGTTGTGTCAACCTGTCGTTTAAATGACGCAAAAGTAAAAAAAAAAATGCTTTCATTCATTAACTTACAAAAGATTATAACTAAATGCTGATTTGTGTAACACTGGAGTTTACTTCAATGCAAGTAAATTTTGTTCTAATAAGTTAGTTTTTTTTTATAATATATATTTAACATTAAGAATGGTTCAAAGAAACTAATAAAAAATACAGTATTTTCAATAGTATGTACAATAGAGACCTATCCAAATCTTGATGGTATCTATGTAGTTTCTTTTTGAGCCGGTGTGCTTGTTAGCAATCAGTCATGGCTTCCAATTTCATATTTGATTTGTACTTGTTACTCGTACGAAGGTAGAAACAAGAAAAATAGTATAAGCAAACGTAATTTATTACAAAAGCTAACGAAAGAAAACACGGGTTTTGCTCAAGCCCTTCTCGTATCAGATTTGAACAAATATTTCCACAGCTGGTTGTGTAGTTTAAGACAGTAGACCGTAATACCAAAACGTAGCAGTGGTCTAGAATAGATATTACCTATTAGTTTGATACTGCTATGGTTGAACAGACGACGTTGAAATATTAAACTTGTATATTAAATGATCCTCTGGGAGGCGAGCGATATTTCCTTGTTCTTTTGAGTTTCTTTCCTTGTTCGCTTGTACTACCAAGAGGGTTGTGACTGGCATTAAGTGGTTACTTTCAAGTTTTTTGCTGGTCACTCTTTTATGTAATAATAATATCTTAAGCTGTAACCTGACGAATCTGTTAAGAACCACCGCAAAAACACTTGTTAACCATTTACCTCTTACTCACATTTGCGTTAAGCAGCACAAAACTTTTTTTTACTTGATTGAAAATAATGCTAGGAAAATATCATGAATTCATATGCGGTCCGTATTTCCATAGATAGCATAAATACCGTTTTTATTATTATAAATTATCTGGATTTTAGCACTAATGGCCTCACTATGTAAATGAAGAGTACATTTAGGTACTGATTAGAAGAAAAATAGGTATAATAAATAAGTGATAACAACGTTCGTTATTAACCCTTTTCTTGGCAAGACTATGAATTTGTTAAAACTGTTTTAATTGTAATATTTTCTGCTTAGATATTACTCAAATAAGCCAATAAAAATACAAAAAAAATATTTTTAGTTTTAGTTTTTGAGAAACAATATGTATCATATATGTTACACTGTCAAGTATAGGGTACGGGATGATATTAAACAAATAATCAAAGAATGAGGTTAATTTAAATGAGATGAAGCTAAATAAGTGAATAGTTTATGTAAACATAAGCAAAATTGTAATTGAATAAGCCAAATTGATGAAAGTCGCAAAAACAGTTTCTTTTCCCTAGTACGTCTTATGAGTAAGAGCTATTTTTCTTAGTCTGAATCTGGTACTTTTCGGTATTTTAATTGGTGTTGAATAAGACGGATGAACAGGACAAACAAGGCAAAGGAACCCACCTCTTAAGGACTGGATCAACAAAGATATTCTAAATGCAATCTGCCGAAGGAATCAACTATGGATTGAGCATAAAAAAGACCCAAAGAATGTAAAATTGGAAAATACTTACCAGCATGTTAGAAATGAGGTAGCTGCCGCCATCAAAAACACCAAAGAATCTTACTTTTATGAAAAATTCTGTGGCTGCAAGGACAATCCTAAGAAGACTTGGAGTCTCATTAATAACCTATCTAGGCTTAAGATGAAAAACAACTGTGCTCCCTCAATTCTAATGACAGAAAAAGAATCTTCATCAGATCCCGAAGGTATCTGTAACTTATTTAACCAATATTTTTCAACCATTGGTACTCACTTAGCAGAAAAAATTCCGCGACACTCCAGAAGCATTAACCATAACACTCGGTCACAGGGTAATTCAAATTGCGCTTCGGAGCTCACATCATTCAAACCATGCACCAACGATGAAGTAATAAAAATAATTAATAACCTCGACCACAATTCGAGCACTGGTTTGGACGGTATTAGCGCCAAAGCTATAAAATGTATTAAAAATTTAATAGCGGATAGATTGACAGCATGTTTGAACGTTCTTTTATGTGCGGGTCACTTTCCGACCTCATTAAAATTAGCAAAAGTATCTCCGATTTATAAATCCGGTTTAAAGTCGGATCCAGGCAACTATCGACCGATTTCAGTCTTGCCAATTCTATCAAAGATTCTGGAAAAAATCTTGCATGTGCGACTCGAAACATACCTAAATTCAGTTAACTTCATAACTGCTCGTCAATTTGGCTTTCGGCCCAAACATAATACCTTGGCTGCGACACTAGACCTTATAACTAAAATTCAGCATAATATTGATAGAAAAAACATAGTTTTGGGCGTGTTCATTGACCTGAAGAAGGCGTTTGATACAGTTAGCCATGAACTCCTACTGAAAAAACTTGAATTGATAGGTATCCGTGATAAGGCACTGGAAATGTTAAACTCGTACCTACAAGACCGACAACAAATAGTGAAAATCGATTGTTATCAGAGTACAGCTCTTCCTATTCACTGCGGTGTACCTCAAGGTTCAATTTTGGGACCCCTTTTGTTCCTGATTTACATCAATAACGTAGTCAACATTGGACTTAACGGTCATATCACTCTGTATGCCGATGACACTTGCCTTTTTTATTTCGGATCATCCATAAACGATTTAATCTCGCAGGCCCAACAAGACCTTGACACTCTCACAATTTGGCTACAACAGAATCTCCTAACAATCAATGCGTCCAAGACTTCATTTGTTGTATTCAAAGCAAAAAATAAGCCTTTGCCCTCATTCAATACATTGAAAATCCTTAATGAACCAATACAGGAAAAAACACATGAAAAATATCTGGGCCTACATCTGGATAGCCAATTGACATGGCAGACACATATTGACATTATCCAAAAAAAAATTTCCTCAATGATGTGCTCACTACGACCTGTAGTACGATGTATACCCCGAAAAGCCAGATACAATATTTACAACTCACTTGTGAAATCTCATTTAATGTACCTTGTAGAAATTTGGGGTAATGCTGGAAAAACTAAAATATCTAAGCTCCAAGTAGGTAATACAAAACAAAATAATAAAATTACTATTCCACTATCCGTACCTCACACCTACCAAAAAGATCTACAAAGAGACTCGCATTATGAACATTAAACAATTATATTATTATTATACTTGCTTGCTCATACATAAAATACTGCATAAGACCATCCATACGTCGATCACATTGACTCGGTCTCACCTGGTTACGAAGCGCACGCGCCGTCGAGCTAGTTATTTGGTTCTACCTACGATTCGTACGAATTACGGCAAGCGAACGGTTAACTATGAGGGAGCACAGATGTTTAACAAACTACCGTCATCTATAAAAAGCATTGACCCAATCAACGCATTTAAAAAGAAACTTGCACAATATATTTTGGAATTCGTTGAATGAGCCACACTCATATTATGTTACATGTTAAAGTTTTACATAGGTACTCTTCTTTTTCAAACGGACAACATTCTGGGATAATGCTTTCTATAAAATTGATCGGTGCGAACGACAGAAATATAAATTAACCAAATTGTACATTCTGTTCTCAAGTAAGTGACAATATGTTTTTATTGAGAAATAAAGAATCTTTAAACCTAAAGGAGATTTTTATATTATAACCTTTTTGATCAACGGTATTTGGAGATTTCATGCAGGAAGAAGCGAGGCAGCAGGGGTAAGAATTGGGATAACTTTTTTCAAAAACCCGCGAACAAAAACAAACAAAACCAAAAAACAGTGTTAGTACATGAAATTCATTGCATCCAGAAATGTAAAAATGTTTCAAATATTTGTAAATTAAACGGTATTATCAAATTTTGTATAATTACTAAATCACTCAGGACTTGGCAAATGTATCATATATGATACAAACTAGAACACGGGGAGCTTGGCAGTGTAACATATATGATACATAGTTAGTTAAATAGTTATAAAATTGCCAAATAGCTACAAACACCAAAGAAATGAATGGAAAATCAAAAAGTAGTATTTTTCCTATAAAATACTAATGAAAAAACACACAAATATTCATTAATATAGTCAATATACAAATAAACTTATCACGCGCTCAAAGCCAACGTGCCTCCGTGACGTCATTTTGTCCACCGATGATAGCAGTACACTTTTCGACCGATAAAGCATTTAATTTTCAATTCTATGATAGGTCTTTTATGAAATAAGCGTAAAATAAATATCTTAAATCGCTTGGTCAGGGCTCAGGAATTTTTTTATTTGAATGTATCACCCGTTAGTCCAGTAATTTTAGCAATTTTGATCCACGATCTGCGGAATAATTCCTAGTGAGCTGAATTTTTGTATACACCTTTATTATAATATTGTAATGATAATGTGAAAAATCGACATTGATATCGTGCCGGCTAAAAAAGTTATAGGGGTCCAAACGTCACGAAAATCAGTTTTTCGCAAATATCTCATGATTTATTGCTCAGAGGGCAATAATGGTTTCATAAAAGTTGTTCGTCGTAAAATTGTCTACAAAAAAGGTCTCTTGCAATTTTCTGTAGAATTAACCGTTTTTGAAATAGAGACTAGAATGCACTCACATATGGTATTGTATACCGTACGCCGCACACCAAGGCATAAACCCTATTGTTTGTTTTTTTTCCTTTTTTGTTTGTGTGTTTTTTGTTAGTATGATGTTCTACATATAGAAATATAAAGTACTTGTAATACTAGTACTTTAAGGAAAATAGGAATATCAGCTATAAAAAACTAAGTGGCAATTTTTTTTGTCACTTTATAACTCAAGAACGGGCTCACCGATCCAAACCGAATTTTCAGGGATTGTACAGACTAATTAGTACATGTTTTATGTGAGGTTTGAATAAAATCGGTCGTTCTTTTTATACGTAGCGAAGCACGTACCGGGCCGCTAGTAATGATATAGATATGCTATGTCCAGTGACGTTTGGACTCCTATAACTTATTTAGCCGGCACGATATCAATGTCGATTTTTCACATCTTCATCACAATATCATAATAAAGGCGTGTACAAAAATTCAGCCCACTAGTATTTTTTCCGCAGATCGTGGATCAAAATTGCTAAATTTCACATTGCATATCTATATCATTACTAGCAGCCCGGTACGTGCTTCGCTACGTATAAAGTGAAGCGACCGATTTTGTTCAAACTTCACATAAAACATATACTAAATAGTCTGTACAAACCCTGAAAATTTGGTTTGGATAGATGAGCCCGGTCTTTGGTTATAAAGTGACAAAAAAAATTGCCACTTAGTTTTTTATAGTTGATATTCCTATTTTCCTGACTGTACTAGTATTACAAGTCCTTTATATTTCTATATGTAGATCATCATACTAACAAAAAACACACAAACGAAAAAGGGAAAAAAAACAAACAATAGGGTTTATGCCTTGGTATGCACCGTACGGTATACAATACCATATGTGAGTGCGTTCTAGTCTCTATTTCAAAAACGGTTAATTGTACAGAATAATGCAAGAGACCTTTTTTGTAGACAATTTTACGACGAACAACTTTTATGAAACCATTATTGACCTCTGAGCAATAGATCACGAGATATTTGGGAAAAACTGATTTTCTTGACGTTTGGACCCCTATAACTTTTTTAGCCGGCACGATATCAATGTCGATTTTTCACATCATCATTACAATATCATAATAAAGGTGTATACAAAAATTCAGCTCACTAGGAATTATTCCGCAGATAAAATCTAAAATTCCTGGACTACGTGTTACACTGCCAAGAAAAGGGTTAATGAATAAGGAATTTCTAGCCGTTTCGATGTTAGCAGTTCTGTACTGAAAGTTTATATAATACCCCAAGAGGATTCCGAACTTCCTTATTTCGTGCCCTAACTAAGTCCGCCTTCGGATTTTGACGGAAACGTCCACATTGGCTGTTAATATGAGTATACCCCAGCTGTGAGGTCCAGATTTTGTTAGTGCCACAGATTTTGCAGCCAACTTTCCAACTTATACCATGTTGGTCACAATATGGTATACCTTTGTCGGAAAATGGGCTTATACATTAGAGATTTAGCGTTAGGTCAAAAGTATCATTGTTTATAAGCCTATTTAAATGTGTATTTTATCCGAAGCAATAATTAGCACTATGTATCATATTAAATACGATATTTTGTAATCAAAATATAGAGTCTGTTAGAAGTTAAAATATGCTCGACGTGTATAAGAACATATTATAAACATAATGCTATGAGCCAATGGTATCTTTGACGGATCTGTAAATTGGTTTCAATTGAGTATTGTGTGAGTTTCCAGTTTACACATAACTGAACTTATTTGGAGGTATCCAGTTAGCTTATGTTTGTACATAATATGTAGGTACTTCTCGTTTGAAAAACGATTCAATAGCTTAAAATATTTATGAGATGAAAATATTGTGGCAACAAAGCTAGTGTGGATTAACAGGAACAAGACTTTGTTATATTACTACCTAACGTTAATAAAATCCTGACAATATTTATTTAGCTATCAAATTATAACACTAATGAACGATTTCCATCATTGTTATACAATTCAACAATTAGAGAATATAATTTGGTACCTAATTGAATTGAGTTTATATTAGATCATAGTCTAGCCTAGCAATATACTGATAAATTAATGAATGTCAGAACCATTACCAAAAAAGAAAATTCTCAAGGGAAATTAAACTGACCACTTCAAATTATGTTTAACGTAGTAAGTAAAACATTATCATCAAGCCTTAACTAGTTTACTTAAACTTAGAATGTAGGTACTGTATGTACTAGGAATGTTTTAGGTCTTTGGTAAACAATATTGTGATTCTAAGGCATAGGTATTATTATTAATTAGTGGTCCTAAGTCTAAGCGAAAACATGTTCCACCAACCTTGTTACCACAGTACACTTAAGTCGTATGCAAAAAGACAAGCTTTTGCTTTTAACATTCCAAATAAACCATGATTTCATTGTGTTCACTGCTATAGTCTACTCCCAGAGAGGTAGAAGATAGCATTATGTAGTACCATTACTATCCTAGTACTGATGCAATCCTGCGATTCTCAACCTTCAATTCTCCCTTTGCCTGATAATAATATCATTCTTGTCCAGGACAGCACTGAGAGGTTTAACTGAAAATGAATTCTAATTTGGACGCCCTCTGCCCCATTGAGGGGATTTAGGACCTTAAGTCAGATTCTTATAAAAATACCTTTGCAATGTTTTACCTACTAGTACTTTGACGTTTATGGAAGGCTCGTTGGTCTAGTGGTCAGAGACACTGGCTACAAAACCAAGTGTGACGGGCTCGAATCCCGCTAGGGGCAAATAATTGTGTGGTGACCATCGACATTTGTACTCGAGTCATTAATGTTAACAAAAAGTATTTAAGTATGTCTATCTGCTCTCTAGCGTCCGTAGTACAAGCTTCAAACTTAGTTTTGGGGTAGGCATTCGGTGTGGTTGCCAAGGCATTTATTTATTTATTATTATTTTAAGGAAATCCAGCAAGAAACTCAACTAGCTTTGACGTCGTCCAATAAACAACTGCTTCGAATATTTCCATTGACGATCACTTAACAAGTACGAGTAACGCTCAATGTGCCGCAGTAGGTAATTGGAAACTGCAGTAGCTACTGGAGTTATCCGACATTCGAGCAATAATTTACATGCTTTAACCAATGTGGGTTCTATCACTTACTTGTCATAGTTTTTCAATGTTCTTTGGTCTGCATAAAATAATATAAGCAGTTTTATCGTCATAAAAAATCAGTATACGCAAAAAGTGACAGACAGCGTTTTGAAGATTTCAATAGTACTGGGTAGAAGTTAGTATTGTGTACAATATAAAGTTCAATTTAATCGCTTTGGTGGTAGAGAGATTTTGTTTGCTACCTGGTGTTTCCCCATGGCAGAACACACAATGAAAGTAACACGTGTGAAGAAAAAGTTCCATCTGTTGACAGTGAAGAGCCACTTGAAATATACTCGTAATAGACTTGGTAAAATCTTGATCAAGACAGATTTGATTAGTTTACCTAGTTATCACGCGAAGGTGTCATAAAATATTATACGCAATAGAATACATGCATTTATTAATTGGATAATAAATTTTTTATACAGTTTAATTTTCTATTTTTATTCAATTACTATCCTGCGCAGAACCGCGTCGTGGATCAAAGCAAATTGAATGAATAGAAACTTGATGCGTATTGAAATTAACTTCTCTTGTTCAAAATTTTATAGTATTTTTTGTTTCATGATAAAATAAAATATTTTTTTGTTACGGTCGAGCTGGTTTGATTTGATTATATAATTACTCGGGAATTTATGTTTAAAACATTACTCAGTGTGTGATCAATAATAAAATTAAAGGAAATATTAAATCAGTACCAAACAGTTTCGAGGACTTGAATATGGAAGCTTTTTGGTTGTTTTAAAAATAAAAACATCCACAATATAATGAATTGCTTTGAAGATGCTACTGTGAAAATGTTTATTATCTTTATTCCAAATAGATATCAAATAATTTAATTATCGAATAAAAAGATTTCATAACAGAAATAAAACTTTATTTACGTAGGCTTTAAAGATACACTTATCGAATCGTCAATAATTATTACATAACACTTACTAAGACTCTAACACCGACTTCAGAAAGAACTGAAATCATAATGAGATAAAAAAAAAATGTTCTTCCTACCAGCTTTCATAGCTTCTTCCAAATAATGAAGCAACTAAGAGGACAAGAGGTACTATGTATTTCTTTTAACATACTTGCAAGAACTTTGAAAACAATGCTAGTCTACATTAATCATGTTTTTTAGCTCACCAAATTATGCAAAGCTTGTATGGGGAAACCTTTTATCAACCCTTCGTTGAAACCATCTTTTTATTCAGGCCAAAATATTATACTACAAACACATTATGTATACCAGATGTAGGTAACAGCACCTAAAATAACTTTCGCAAGTGTGTATGTTACCGGCAAAGCATGTAATCGAGGTATTCTATACATTCCCTAGGTAATGCATTGAATACCTGGGGCGTTATGGCAATGTATGAAATACTATGAATTATATTTTCCATTGCATACTTTACCGAGGTAATCTATGCAATGCCTAGGGATTGTTTAGAGTACCTATTGTGGCACAGGCAATGTGGAAATGAATAGATCTGGGTCTTTATTTTTAAATTTTATATTCAAAATCATTTTGATACTATAGAAATCGAATTAATGAAAACTACCTCTATCTTACTAAAGGTAGACTAATATTTAATCGTTTCGACACTTCTCGAACGATACCCAACATTACTATCCTCGTTCCACTCTTCATTGCGTACATTACCGGCTGCGTATTTGGTATTGTATAGAATACCTAGACAAAGTATAAAGTACACAATATTTCATACATCACCTATACGTTTTTGGGATTCTATTCATTGCCTAGGTATTGTGTATAATGCCGGATTGTACAGATTGCCGGTAACATGTACACCAAACAGCAATTAAGTAAGCGATCTATATGATGGACTATACGGAATTGGAAATACATATTTATAAACTGACCTTTAACGTAATTAACTAAGGTAACATGAATATTTGCTTATGATTCGGACGGACGAATATTTGTTTGTTATTCTAGTAAGTTATGAATGCGCCGCTGCTATAATAAATTGAAGTAACATCTGTTGTTTGGGGTTTGGACAGAGCGTAACCACACCGTTTAATTTAAATATTTTAAGGTGAAAGCTCAGACATTTTTTTTTGTTTGCTTTCAGCTTCTATTTGTGTACTATGATATTTTATTTTATTATTATGCACATTTTTATTAACAAATCATTTAAAATAAAATGTCGACAGCTTCATTATTTTCACACAGTGAGACAAAAAATACATTTTTTTTTCTGCGAAAAAGATCAACGCTTGGTTAATGGCTGTAGTATTAAATAAAACAGTCACAACTTTTATTATGAATAAAACAGTCACAATTTTTATTTACAAAAATTAAGTTTTATAACTAACAAAATGTCAAAAGTTAAAAACTAACAGGAATTTGTTTTGCGAGGTTCTTCGATAGGTGACCCTATAACCATGCGGACACTTTGGAAACCACGAGTGCTTACTGAGCATAAGTACATAATAATGCGGTAAAAGGCAACGCTAATACGCCTATAAGTTCTAGTAGTTTTTCATCAAAAAGCCGGACTTAGTACTAAAAAAAAACTCGAAAATGAAAATGAGGCAAGCGTGAAAGATTATAAAGGTCGGAACTATCTAAGTAATATGAATGATGTTTCATAAAACATTTTAGTGGATATTCATATATTTTTAAAGGCGTTTTTAGAATTATGAAGTTATAACACCCAGCCAGCTTTATTTCGCAGTAAAGCTATAATGTGCCGACTATATTATGTAATATCAACAAAAAGTTATAGCGTGATATGATACTCATAACAGCAATAAAACCCTAAAGAGGTTTTATATTTTTAAACACGTAATATATTAGGAGGTAACGTTTTAGTTAAATAGATTTTGTATGAGTTAAGGATTTTTTTTTTGTATGCCAGACTTATTTCTCCGTAATTAAAATTAGGATAATTAACTTAATTAATTATACTAGACTTTAATTAATTAAGCTGTCAATGATCTCGATAAGATGTCGTCGTATCTTATTTATTGTAAGAAATTACATTCAGTCTTAGAGATTATAAGTATTAGTATAATATCAAGAACGTTGACTGCTCTAAAGGTAACTATGTAGTGTGTTCTGAAATATGTGTGTTAAAACTCGTCGACATGAAGCCTTCAGTCAAGTTAACCTTATATCCCAAGGGAGGAAGACGAAGAAAAACAAGTATTGTGCCTTTACTAGCTTTTGTGTTATCTAATAACAGTTCATCCTTAGTTCATCTATTGTTGAGGGCATGTACCTACTTAGAACTTACCCTTAGGTACTACGAAGGGGCGATTGGCCCTTATAACCATCTCATTGGCTTTAACTGACAATTTAGGGCAGACTGACTCACTTTCGTGGCTATATTTATTGAATTAGATCGAAGAACTCCATCCAAAAGGTTGCTATAATTAAATTATTTTTAGTATAAAAATCTTATCATTAAACATTTTACTTAATCTGCGTTGAGAGGATAATCGAATAATTATTTGATACTATAAAATCTACACGTTTTATGTTTTAAATACTCGTTCAAAGCTTAGATTCAATTCAACGCCTTTAAGTAACTATTTTTAGTCTACCAGAGGTCTTAATAAGCTTAGTGTTTCAAATGCAATAATATCGTCTTTTGAACTAAAGCAAATCTTTCTAAATGTATTAACAGAATTCACTTTCTTTATTTAAATTGGTTTGGATTAAGCGTAAACATAAAGTTATTTGTTTATTTCTGTTTAAAAGAAACTTAGGTTATACCTCTCTAGTTTGAAAAAGTGTTATTATTATTATGTACTTTGTTTTGTGTATGGCAAATTGCATTTGTTTAGTGCGATATTTTTTTTTATAAGTTTATCAGTAAGTCAATTTGTAATGTTAAATAATTATAATGAAACGCGAAAGTTTAAAGTTATAAATTGCATTTGATTTGACTTTATTTGTAGACTAGCGGCCGCCCGCGACTCCGTCCGCGTGGTTTCCGGTTTCCGCAAACGTAGGTATATACTATACCTATAAAGTTCCATACAAACATTAATCCCCTCTTTCATCCCCTTGGGGTGGAACATATAAAAATCCTTTCTAAGGGGATCTTTACGTCATAGTAGCTTTATGCATGCCAAGTCCCAGCCCAATCGGTTTAAAATTGACAGTTTCATACAAACATTAATCCCCTTTTTCATCCCCTTGGGGTGGAACATATAAAAATCCTTTCTAAAGAGATCTTTATGTCATAGTAGCTTCATGCATGCCAAGTCCCAGCCCGATCGGTTTAAAATTGACAAAGTTTCATACAAATATTAATCCCCTTTTTCATCCCCTTGGGGTGGAACACATAAAAATCCTTTCTAAGGGTATTTTTATGTTAGTAGCTTCATACATGCCAAGTCCCAGCCCGATCGGTTTAAAATTGACAAAGTTTCATACAAACATTAATCCCCTTTTTCATCCCCTTGGGGTGGAAAATATAAAAATCCTTTCTAAGGGGATCTTTATGTCATAGTAGCTTAATGCTTGCAAAGTTCCAGCCCGATCGGTTTAAAATTGACAAAGTTTCATACAAACATTAATCCCCTTTTTCATCCCCTTGGGGTGGAATATATAAAAATCCTTTCTAATGGGATCTTTATGACAAAGTAGCTTTATGCATGCAAAGTCCCAGCCCAATCGGTTTAAAATTGACAAAGTTTCATACAAACATTAATCCCCTTTTTCATCCCCTTGGGGTGGAATATATAAAAATCCTTTCTAAGGGGATCTTTATGACGTAGTAGCTTTATGCATGCAAAGTCCCAGCCCAATCGGTTTAAAATTGACAAAGTTTCATACAAACATTAATCCCCTTTTTCATCCCCTTGGGATAAAATAATAGATATATACTATAGCCTATAACCTTCCTCGCCAAATACACTATCCAACACAAAAAGAATTTTTCAAATCGGACCAGTAGTTCCTGAAATTAGCGCGTTCAAACAAACAAACAAACAAACAAACAAACAAACAAACAAACTCTTCAGCTTTATATATAAGTATAGATTACATTTGTAGATTGCAACCAATAATTAAATCAACAGTTTTTATTTCCTACGAACATTGATATATTTATTTTGTATATCAATGCCTATGAAAGGTATAACCGATAAAGAAAATACTGCCTCGTATAATTTTAGTTGAAGTTTACTCTAGGAAAGTTCAAAAAACTATAAATTATGCCCATCTATTCTTTTTTAACATAGATCACATAGATAACCTTCTAAATGAGCACCAAAGATCTTCGAAGCATTTTTAGAACATCTACTTAAGTTTCACCTTTTCAAATTCAAATTGAACTTTTCTATTCTCTTCATATTGTATTTGAAAAGATCGTATCCATTTAAAATGCCCGCCCAAATTCAGCGCTTTACCCGTGATTTATTAAATAGATACCGTCATTCAAGGCTTATTGTCGTATCTTCACCTCTCCATTATGTTTAGTGAATATCTCGGTCCCACCCGGTGCCTATAAAACGGCTGTAAAACCGTTCCCTTTCAACTCCTGACGTAGAGCGGGACCGCAGCAGTTAATGATTTAACTTGGGGATAGATTACGACTTAATCGTTTTATATGATGTGTAAAGAAACTATTATCTACGGGATTACAGTCAGCCGCATAACGCTTTAATATGTAGTTGCCTCAATCAAAGTAGGGTGATGTAATCTAGAACGAAAAACTATTACTCCAGTCAAAATAGACATTCCAGTTTGCATTAATTCCCAACAAGCTGGATTTTTGTGCAGGCCTTGATTAGATCATTACAAATGATATGTTAAAAGTCCCCATCGATCCCGCTTGTGCGTTGTTTTTGCGTTTTTAGGGTTCCGTACCTCAAAAGGAAAAAACGGAACCCTTATAGGATCACTTTTTTGTCCGTCTGTCCGTCCGTCCGTCCGTCCGTCCGTCTGTCAAGACCCTTTTTCTCAGGAACGCGTGGAGGTATGAAGCTGAAATTTATATCAATTACTCAGGTCTACTGTCCCTTGAAGCTGTGAAAAAATCAAACTTCTAAGCCAACGCAATCAAAGGATACAGCCGTTCATGCCGCAAATTTTTGACACTTGCAAGGGAATCAAAACCTACAGGGTGCTTCCCGTGAACTCAGAACCTTGAAATTTGGTACGAAGCAACGTCTTACAGCATAGATAAAGGAAAAATTACGAAAATCATACATTTTTAGTTATATCACATAATATATATTTTTTTATTTAATAATTTTAAACTTACTACCAATTTCCTCATAAACGTGTAGAGGTAATAAATTGAAATTCATACCAAATACTCAGGTATATAATACTGTTATGAATTTCATTTTGCAATAAAAATACCATAGTTATGACTCGATTGTCGTAATGGACGAACTTTGTAAACCTTGCAGGTTTGTACGGAACCCTCGGTGCGCGAGTCCGACTCGCACTTGGCCGGTTTTTTGCTTATATCTCTGAAACTAAGAGAGCTATCGAAAAATGGTTCAGGGCAAGTTTGTGGATCGTAAAATTGTCTACCTAAAAGATCTTTCCACTTTTCTTGTACAAAGCAGCGCTGTCGAGATATCGTGACTTCAAGCCGCAGGAAAGTCGTATTTTCGAGTAGCTCACATTATGCAATTACAATAAATTGAGTTGAGTAGTTTATCTGGAGCAGGTGGCAGTTAAGTATGGATTGGCTTTAAACTATTATTTACCGATTTCCAGCACCAACTTTCAGGATTTAGATCATTGAAGTGAAAAAAGACAAAATGATGTATCAAGCTTGCATTCATTCCCAACAAGCGGGACTTTTGTGCAGGGCTTGAATATGTCATTACAAATGATATGTCAAAAGTCCCCATCGATCCCGCTTGTGCGTTGTTTTTTATCTGTATTGAAAATCTTCGGATCCTATTTCTAACCTTTCTGGTTGTCAAACCTCAATGGTACCCATAGAGAATTTTACTCCTTACATGAAATAGGAACGATTGGCACGAAAACAATTTTGGAATTTTCAGTACAAAATGCTGAAATAGGCAAAATTTTTTTTTCATGTCAATCGACCCTATTACGTGTGTGGATTAAAAGACTTTATGGGATCATTTGAGGTTTGAGTACTAGAAATGTCAGAAATCGCAAAAAACTTTTCCCATACATTTTGTACTGAAAATTCCAAAATTTTTTTTTCGTGCCAGTCGATCCTATTTCATGTAAGGAGTAAAAGTCTCTATGGGTACCATTGAGGTTTGACAACCAGAAAGGTTAGAAATAGGATCCGAATATTTTCAATACAGATAAAAAACAACGCACAAGCGGGATCGATGGGGACTTTTGACATATCATTTGTAATGACATATTCAAGCCCTGCACAAAAGTCCCGCTTGTTGGGAATGAATGCAAGCTTGATACATCATTTTGTCTTTTTTGAGTTCAATGATCTAAATCCTGAAAGTTGGTGCTGGAAATTGGTAAATAATAGTTTAAAGCCAATCCATACTTAACTGCCACCTGCTCCAGATAAACTACTCAACTCAATTTATTGTAATTGCATAATGTGAGCTACTCGAAAATACGACTTTCCTGCGGCTTAAAGTCACGATATCTCGACAGCGCTGCTTTGTACAAGAAAAGTGGAAAGATCTTTTAGGTAGACAATTTTACGATCCACAAACTTGCCCTGAACCATTTTTCGATAGCTCTCTTAGTTTCAGAGATATAAGGAAAAAAAGCAAATTTGGGCCCTTTGACCACGAATAAAAAACAACGCACAAGCGGGATTGATGGGGACTTTTGACATATCATTTATTATGACGTATTCAAGGCCTGCACAAAAATCCAGCTTATTGGGAATTAATGCAAACTTGAGTCTCAATTTTGTCTATTTTGACTGGAGTATATGTCAAATGCATAGCTACAAACTATTTGCCCCCATCAGTCAATTTTCATTTGGGTTGTCAAGCATTTATGGCGCCGAAATGCAAATAACGTGTGCAGAATTTTATTTTATTTGTTATACAGAATAAAATAATGCTAATAATTACTTTAATAAATAAATTAAAAAAAATGCCTTGGACTGACACACCAATTGCCTAGCCCCAAACTAAGCTCGAAGCTTGTACTATGGATGCTAGGGAACGGATATACATACTTATATACTTTTATAAACATCCATGACTCGAGTACAAATGCCGATGTTCATCACACAAACATTTGCCCCTAGCGGGATTCGAACCCGCGACTCTTGGTTTCGTAGCTACGGTCTCTTACCACTCGACCAACGGGCCCGTCACTTTACTATTATTTAACTTGTTTACAATGCAGAGCCTTCTGAATAGTGGTGATATTAATATTTCCTACCTCGAAACTCGCACGTACCTATGTAAAAAGTTTGTCATGCTCCTGATTTCACTACGGTCATTCCTTAATTGCTGGCCCATGGATATGTGACACTTAGGGTACTACTTGCGCTCTCCTTTGTGCACTAATAACATATCCGGGGTCGATGATTGATCGATATTAACCTTAGTCAGAACCTCCAAAATCAGGTCGGAGGAAATTGTTAGGGCTGTTGTAATTTGATAATGTTAATAAAGCTTAGGCTAAAATATGAAGAAATATCTACAAGCTTCGTTGTATAGTAGGTCATATATCTTGCTTAGTATTTCGTGATTTTCGTGCTTGTTTACAGCAACCTTGTCTTAGTGAATGCTAGAAACTGCTTTTCATACACAAATCAAATACAAATATTGTAAAAAAAAATGACTTTTTTTCAAATGAATTACATACATACCGAACGTTGTGCTATACCTAATATGTATAAATTGATTGATAAAGAATCAGTCATTTCAAAGATGAACGTAGGTGTGAAATTAAAAATATGTACTAAGCTACTATGTGTGGTTCTTTTTCGAACATTCTCTTTTCTTTGACTCATTTCAGCTATTTTACTTAAGAGTATCAGTGTTAAATTTAGACTTTGTTTATATAAATTTATATTAAAAGAAGTTACATGGTTTATTTCCGTAACAATACTTTATGTTCATTAGCCTTCTTCATAAATAATGTTGTATTACGAATTCCACTCGTACTAAAATATGAAAGACGTTATTTCTGGTTATTGTTTACAAAACGTAACCATTAATTCTAAACAGGTGTGAACAAGATGATTCTTTCACATACATACGTTGTTTTTGTTCAGATGGGCGATATTAACAAACGATAGAAATACGAGCTGCTATTTATATACACTGAACCTTATTTAATCAAAACGTGCCGATACTTTAAAATCATACACAAAATAATATCTACTCGCACTCATAAAGTTTCAAAGTGGGTGTTATATGGGTGTTATATGTATGTATCCCAACTAATATTATAAATGCGAAAGTAACTCTGTCTGTCTGTCTGTCTGTCTGTTACGCTTTCCCGCTTAAACCTCGCAACCGATTTTGATGAAATTTGGTACAGACAATCTTTAGACCCTGAGACAGAACATAGGCTACTTTTTATTTCGAAAAAAAGAAATCCACGCGGACGGAGTCGCGGGCGGCCGCTAGTGTATGTATATATTTAAGTATATTTGTAATACCACTGTTGATTCTGATGTCTGTAACACAAGTGCTTAAGCTACTTAACCATTAATTCTAAACAATGTATGTGATGTTGTGAAATATTTATTATTTATCATTTAAAGTAATAATTAGTATTTAAATCTGACAAAATAAATATCGACTTGTCTGTGCTTTATTCGGAACTAGCGGCCGAATCCGTTCACGAAGATTTCGGTTGCCGCATACTTACATTGTGTTAAATTATAACTTAGACCTTCCTCGACAAATGGACTATCCAACATAAATTAATTAATCAATTCGATCCAGTAGTTCCTGAGAGCGCCTTCAAACAAAGAAACAAACTTTTCAGCTTCATTTTATTAGCATATACAAATATTAGTAAATATAAAACATGGTAAAGTTATCGACTAAAGTGTAGGTAATGTTTTAGATACTTTATTTTCATCTTATCAGATCTAAAGCCCACCCGTTTTTATTACCTGTTTCCTGCCAACTTTTCCTTTGCCAAAGGTACTTTGCAGCAGTAGTCTCTAGATTTATTGGTGTTTCCCCTATTTTTTTTTGTTTAAAAGTTAACAGAATGGCAAAGTGATATATAATAATACCCCTCCTACACGGCGGCCAATCCTAGGACTAAATAATCCTCAGATTGGCCGCCGTGGCCGAATTCGTAGTAGCCAAGAAGTAGGTACCTACGGGATATATTATACACAATTTCATCGGTCCGACCCGGGATTCGAAACCAGGACCTCCGGTGCGGCCGCCGCATTAAAGTGCGACCTACTAGCCACTGCGCCACGGAGCTACTCGTAGTAGGTCGCGCACGTAGCTGTAAAGTGGTATAGGGGAGACCGGGGCCGGTAGTGACATTTTTTTTTTCAAACTGTCATATTTTTTCGTAGGTTTGGTTGATTTACCTGAGTCTAAGCTTGTTTGATAAAGAAACTATCTAGGATATTTATTTAAAATAAATGTTATGTTGTAGACTAATAGTTAAGACATAAATGTGTGATTTGTGGAAAAAAACCTGTGTAACATTCAACCCCGTGCTCGGGGCAGATTGTTACACTACAAGGGGCAAGTTGTTACAATTGAAAACAAACATATTATATAATCTTTTACTAGAAATAATTTATCAAAAATAGTTACTTTTCTTAATTTAAATAACATAACATATAAAAGCAGTCCTGCCTGCATCATACAAAGGAAAACATAATAATGCATCAAAATTAAACCAAATTACAAATTTAATATTAGGTCTTCTACTGCGCAAAAACAAAATTCAGAGAATTTCTCAATTTATAAATAGACTAGCGGGCACCCGCGACTCCGTCCGCGTGGATTTCGGTTTCATACAAAATTTAATCCCTTATTTTATCCCCTTTGGGGTGGAATTAATCAAAATTCCCTTCTTAGAGGATGCCTACGTTATAGTACCTTTATGCATTCAAATTTTCAACCCGATCGGTTTTAAATTGACAAAGTTTCATTCAAATTTCACCCCATATTTTATCCCGTTAGGGGTGGAATTTATCAAAATAATTTCTTAAACGATGCCTACGTCATAGTAGCTTTATTAATGCAAAGTATCAGCTCGATCGGTTTAAAATTGACAAAGTTTCATACAACCGTTCATCCCCTATTTTATCCCATGCCAAATTTCAGACCGATCCCTCCAGTGGTTTGGGCTGTGCGTTGATAGATCACTACGTCAGTCAGTCAGTCAGTCACTTTTGAGTTTTATATAATATAAGTGGTTTGGTTGGGCTGTGCGTTGATAGATCACTATGTTAGTCAGTCAGTCAGTCACCTTTGAGTATATTTGTAAGATAGATAGATTATACGTATAGCTCTGCCATTAATCAAAGCTATTCTATTAGTATGTTATATACTAATAGTATGTATTTTAATGTAATGTAGGATCTTCCTGTTGCCGCAAGAAGGCATAAGACGCATTTTCCTGATCTGCCCTCTTTCCGTTAGATTTTCCCCTTTTGCAGACTTTCCTTTCTTGGATTTATTTACCTTTTTCTTGTTCTGTCTCAGTGCTTAAGCATTTTTATCATGCGTATCTGTTAAAACAACTGTCACAACCTGCCCCGAGCAAATGTAACTTTTTGCCCCAAGCCCAAATCTAAGCATTCAAGGTTATGTAGAGAAAACATTAATAATTTTATCTGTAAAACCGAATATTAATTGCAAAGCGAAACCATTAGGTAAAACATAGCAGAAGAAGGGCATCTCTGACATTATGAAACATAGCTTGTAAACCAATATTACTAAAAGAGTAAAATTTTATTTACTAAACTGCAATTTTAAGGGCGGCATGCGCAGGCTCCTTTCATAAAAACTCTGGCGACCCCGGCTCTCGCACCATGGTAGCCGGTGGTGGGGAGAGTATTTGGCTCTTTTTGACATTAAAATTGCGCTCTCTGTTTCGCGGCCAATGTCTCTGTAACAACCTACCCGTGTCACATCCAGCCCCGGTCTCCCCTACACTAATATTATAAAGCAGAAGAGTTTGTTTGTTTGTTTGAACACGCTAATCACAGGAGCTGGTTAGAATTGAAAAAAAAATGCGTTGGATAGTCCCATTAGTCGAGGAATGCTTTAAGCTTTACTATGACACTTTGTGTGCGAACCGAATTCTACGCGAACGGAGTCGCGGGCAGCCGCTAGAATAGATAAGAACATAGTAAGTGTCATAACGGTAACGATAGTATGAGCATCTTTATGTTAATTTTTTTTGTCCTTGGCCACTTGATCATCACCAGAGATTGTTTGATAGACTAAAAAGTTTTTTTAGGTATTATATAGGCCTATAATTTGATTCTGAAATCCAAGATTATATTCTATGTATATTACACAGAGTTCTTATATTCCATCAGTCAACGCAGATATTTTTAATTATATCGGTTTTCCCTTGCTTAAACATTCTTATTGGGTGGAAATGTACACAAGTAAATGTAATTCCGGAACGCTTTAATGAAAGATATATTTAACAAGGTTTAAATATTACTATCTATTAATCTTCATAAGGCCTTCTAACCCTTTTAGCCTCCGAAATATTTAAACTTTAATTATTGTATTATGTCTTAACCAGAGTACATGCCTTTGAATGTCTATTTTAATCTGAGTAGATACTTCTCTATTTATTCTGTTTGGAGGTGAAATGCGATTAGCATAAATTATCTATTCATTTTACGACGCCTCCTTCTACGTAGTGGGATGGGACATTGTCAGGATTAAATCAATAACCAATAATAATAAACACAATGGTTGTGTTTGGCAGAAAAAAGCGCTTGTGAGCGCTTACTAGAGCAAAAACAAACTGTACAGTTTTCGGCCAGGACGTGTTTGCTAACTTCAGTTGCGCTGACACAATCCGCCATTTTGCTTAACAATCCGCCCTTTTGCTCAACAATCGCCATTTTGCTTACAAACGCTTCCTAGCGCTTTTTTCTGCCAAACGCACCCAATGTTATATTGTATATAAAATAACAACTGTTACTAACACGAATGACGTAACACACAAAATGTACTGTGATGCCTTGTACTCGTACGATATATTGAACTACCTATTATAACGCAAAAAAATCTGCAAAGTTAATAACAAGCGTTTTTGCAAGGGCAGATTATTCAATTTAATTTTTAAAATGAGTATGAAAACTTTATCATTTTTGACTAAACGCGATATTAATTATGTAGTATAGTACTTACTGCCTGCGTTAAATAATATAAGTGTCATAATGCAACGCGAAAGTCTAAAATCTTTTATCATTTTTACTATGGTGAAAACATTTTTAACTCAAATAAAGTTACTAGTTTTTTTTGACAAAATCCGCGATTTACTGACAAGCATCCAACCAAACAAACTTTTACATGTATAATATTAGTATAATTCGATCATCCTGAGGGTTCTTTTTAAAATTCATCCCTTTTTTGTTCTAGTACAACAAATTCTAGTCAAGACGACGATGCAGACTGGTCAAGAAATGCTTCTAGTTTAGAATACACTGGGAACAGTAGCAGTAATGAAAATTATGGTGAGTTAAGTAGCTTTTTATCCATTAATAATAGAATAAATACCATAGCAAAAGTATCGAGCTCATTTAATAATACGATTTTTTTTTATGTAAGATTATGTTTTATTTGTCTATTATTTTATTCTCGACGTAACTTGCATTAGTGTTACTTGGAAAATGTAAAGGTGCCGGTCGGAATATGTACTACAAAGATGAGAGATCCATTGAAAAATTGCTTTGATAGCTTCAGAAACTTATCGCGGCGGTTCTCTCAAGAGATATGTACCTAAATCTTTCTTGGTGAACTTGACTTAAATCTTTTATAATTCGGATGATTTAAATTGGTCGGTTATCCACAATTTACACTATTTAAAAACAGACTGTGGTCTACACGACTGATTTTAATAAATAATTAATCTTATTAAAGCGTTAATACAAAGAGAAGAAGAGCTTTCACTGAGTTTGATAAAAGATTTAAATGTATGTAAGGGTTACGTTTTATTAATTAATTATTTGATGGTTTGCTTTGATTACGTGCAATCGATTTCTGATTTCCTTTTATCAGAAACAGAAAAACCATTCACATCTCAAAGACCTTAATTATTGACAAGTGGTCATCAACCTATCAACAGTTAGAATGCCCATCTGGCATGACCATTCATAGCATCACTACATAGTATAAAACAAAGTCGCTTTTTCTGTCCCTATGTGTGTTGTATGTCCCTATGAACGCTTAAATCTTTAAAACTACGCAACGGATCTTGATGCGGTTTTTTTTAATAGATAGAGTAACTCATGAGGAAGTTTTTATGTATAATATCATCCATTAAATAGTGGACAAGTACCACGGGCGAAGCCGGGGCGGGCCGCTAGTATTTTATAATTTCTAACTAACCTAAACTACATGTAAAGGAATGCTTGCAGGATTTCAGTTTTGCTTTTGCAAAAGGTCAAAACAATGTGGAGATATTTTTTCGCATACTAAAGAATAGAACGCAGACTATGCTTTGATGAGTAAATTGTAAAAGTATGTTGTTGGAACCTTTTTGTTTATTTATATTCTGACTTTGAATCTACGTACAGACGAGTGTTCTCAGAAGTCTTTGCTGTTTTTATTGCGAAAAATGCAGTAAAGTATTCCGACTTTTTTCTGATGCAAAATTTCACCGCCATAATTCTAACAAACTGGCAAAGGTGACAATCGTTTTTGTATGGAGAGTTAGGCCCACATAAAATTTTAGCGTTTATTTACGAAATGAGCATCAATTTATTCCCTATAATCTCCAGATTATAGTGGTAACATTACTTTTTCATATTTTAACCGGAATCGTTAGAAATAAGATGTGAAATTATATATTAACCTCTTAAACTAACCTGCCATTTTGCTTTCCTGACGTTCAACGCCTGAACCGTAAAGACTTACACATAAGGGCGATTTTCCATTATGCTTTTCCTATGTATCTGAAGTAAAAGCAATTTACTTTGACTAGTGGCCGCCTGTGACACTGTCCGCGTGGAATAAGGTTTTCGCAAACATAGTTTTAAACTATAGCTTAACATTTCTAAGTTTAAGCCTGCCTCGACTAATGGATAATCCAACGCAAAAACATTTTTTCAATTCGAGCCATCTGTTCCTGATAGTAGCCTGTTCAAACAAACAAACAAACTACAGTTTTTTTACATTATATAGTAAAACCATTAATGACAGTTGACAGACGGAAGGTTTCTGACATTTGTATTCAGTTTTTAAATAAAATCAATATCCGGCAATAGACTAGCACATGCGTTCCGTTATACGGAGTTTTTTTGTATTGTTTATTTGAATTATTTTATTTCATTAATTAAATGATTAAAAGTCAATACCAATCACCGCCTTAGATAAAAATTGGCATGAAAACCGTTCCAAAAGTAAATTGCGTCTCCTTTATGTTCGATTTCAAGTGTTTTATTTTAATTCTATTGATAAAAACCTTTTTTCCTTCAGTGTCTGTATGTCAGCCATTGTTTACTAATCTTTGGACAGATATTTTACGGATATAATCAAAATAAGGCTTTTTATTTTGGTTTTATGATTCCGGTTTCGTTTGAAATTCACTTCAATTGCAAAATTCATAAAAAAATATATGAATTTTTAACATAGTTCTCTTTCTCTTAAACGTTACCGATTGTTGGTGGGCCCAAAAACAAAGGTATCCTTTCATTTCGATTTTCCCTATCTTGTTTGACTGCTCGGTGCTTATTGACATAAAGCTTTGGAATTAATTACTTAGAGTCCACTGGCGATTTCATTGATGGCTCATCACAGCGAAATATAGTGAATTAATAATTGGCAGCCAATATTCAGGTCAAACCGCTCCAGAATCAATGATTTGAATTCCTGCATTAGATTTCTCCACATTGATATGACAAGGGAATCATCATTCGTAAATAAAATTACAAACATTGTTTATAAATCGCATACCAAAATGTGCTGTCAGCACATTCCGGTAGTTTTATAATTTCTCAGAAAACAGTTAAAGTATCGTAAAATGTTGATGCCAAGAATTACACCACCGCGGTGTTATAGGTGCGATCCGGTAAAGAATATTCTAGCTAATCACTTAATAGCTGCTGTGTCCAATGGCATCGAGCCAAATAAGCTTTTATTGCTTCAATGCGTCATCAGACATTTGTTCGTAGAACCCTCTCAAATAACGTTAGCCATAAAAAATATTTTCCGCTTCACGTATTTTTGTAGGCTGGCAAACATGATTTTATATTCAAAGCTGTCAAAACAGGGAAAAGGTTTGATGGCTGAAACAGTATGAAATAGTTTATAAATAGACAGCTAGGCAAGTATGGATTGACTGTAGGAAACTGAATAGGTATATTCAAAGCATCGGTATAATCGGTTTAAGAAATTCGTTCATAATATTAATAAAGTGCTTCTACGTTCCATGAATGAAAATAAATGATTCGTAAAATTGTACAAATCTTTAAAATTACATCGCTGAATGTACCATCCGATATCTAAAGCACGTTTCAACGTGTCAATAAATGATGTATCAATAATTGAAACATGCTTGGGATATTGGTAATGGAAAAATACATTACAATGTTTGTGTTGGGTCTTACTCACCGCTTCTATATAGAATTCGGTTTCTCGCGAAAACTTGTTATCGCTTTTCGCAGATGCTGTTTATTTTTCGAGTAAATAAGTTTGCAGTTTACTCTCATCCGTAAAATTAAGCTGCGGTTCCTCCATAATACTCATAAAATATAGCAGTGGAAATGCCCGAAATGAAATTATAAAAGAGATTCCGTATGCAGCGGCTGCGTTGCCAAATATCATATTAACTTGCAAAGTCGCAGTTTTGTGAAATAGGAGATAGCTTAATTAAAAGCATTTTGGGTGTTCGAAAGGCTTTCGTTTTACACGGGCTGTGTTATGTTAAGAGAAAGTTTATCAGAACTTGAGGCTCAGTTGGATCTTACTTTTTTGGTTAACAAAAATCATTTACTTTAACAGTATTAGAAGATAACAATTAATAACGTATCGATAACAAAAACTGTATAATAATAATAACATCAAAAAGACTTCATCACTTTCTTTTAGTCAGTCATTGGAGCGACGGCCTTAACTCCGTAAAGTAGCGTATTTATATTTCAATAGAAGCTGAAAACCACTTAGAAACTTTAATAAAGTAATGAATACATTCGGAAATGAAATTTTGTAGAGATTAACTTAAGCCGCTAATTCGCTAGCACTGAGTACGAACTTAAAACCACCTGGAGAAACTTTTTGGACTTCTTAATCAATATCTGTTGATTAAAGCTGAAGTGTTTGTTTGTTTGTTTGAACGTGCTTATCTCAGGTTAGAAGTGAAAAAAACTTTTTGTTTTGGACAGTCCATTTGTCGAGGAAACCGCTAACTACAGGGACGAAGTCGCGGGCGGCCGTATATAGACATGCTTTTGTATCTTGAATCAAGTTAACAATTTTTAACAGTCTTCTAGTACCTAGCAACTAGTATTGAATTTCAAAATAATGATTGCTACAAGCATTTCGACGGTTTCTTCAACACATGCTAGAACCAATCATTTCGATTTTCCAAATAGAAATAAAGCCATAGTAAAGCAAAACCAATAACCAAACTTATGTTTAGCAGCAGTAACTAAACTAAATCATCTACATATTTTTTTTACCAAAAATTTTGGAGATATTATTGTGTAAAAATCACAAAAGACGTCTAGACTTACACACTTTTCGAAATGAATTTACGAATATCAGACATACATATATGAACAAAACATTTTATTTGGTAAAAAAAAGAGTTTCCAAAAAGATGGTCTTTATATATAAAGTCAAGTAAACGGGTAAACTCAATGGATAGGTGACAGAAGTTGTTCATGGTATCTGTACGTTTTTTTTTCAGAAGTAGGTACTTCCATATAAATGGGCCTTGTCACCGCCGTATAATCGTATCTGTTCACATACATGCAAAAGCGCCTAGTTAGTTTGGTAAAACCTCATTGATCTAGTAATTTCAGTACCAGGGCGTGACCTCAAGGTTTTGAATTCAATTCCCGGGTCGGGAAAAATTATGTACTATTTGTGTGAGCAAAGCATCATTAAAC